>CM072769.1:177158182-178408182 GCA_036936925.1 Cenchrus fungigraminus
GCACGCCAGCCGGCGACCTTCCGGATTCCGGCGGCGCTCGAGCCGGGTGGATCCCATCTTGGAGGGGGTGCCGCAGGAGCAGGAGGAGAGGTTTCTTGGGCGCATGGAGGATTGATGCTTCGTCCCCTGGAGCTCTGGTACGCGAATCTTTCGCATTCTTGCGCAAATTTTGATTCTTTGTGCGGCTTGAGGTTTGCCCTGGTCAGGGGGCTCCTTCGCGCATTTCTGAACGAATCTAGTGTCTCTGTGGTCTTGATGGAAGACTCGAGTCTAGATTTCCCCCATTTGTAGTGCCGGCGGTTTTGGTGTCGATGGTTCTTGGCACCTTATTTGGGTTGATATGTTGGGGGGATAGTTGCCTGGACGCAGTTCGGGTCTGCATTTCTATGCCTTCACGGCTGATGATTTTAGCTGTGATGCCAATGTACTGGTTACTGGTAATATTGTGGACTGATGGTGTTGATTTACTTGTCAGTAAGAGATGCCAGCAAATTGCTCACGCAAACAAACAATGTGATGACCACGGCACATCCCCATTGGTGTTAGGCTATTCTTGGTGTGCAGATTATGATTATCTTGGGGGGAAATAAAAGGTTTTAATGGAGTATTTCAAGTTTCCAGCATTAATTCTTTGTGGTCATACATTGTGGGTCCACTCAATTTTTTATATACAGAATGTGGAACTAGTTGTCTGATGCTAGTTAATGCTTGCATACAAGGAGTCCACTTCGGTTAAATATCAGAGGAGCTATTGTTATAATGATATAAAATTTAGCAGACATGTCCCATTTTTGGTAAACCCTTCCACCCTGGCTCTGGGACAGGGCGTCAAATTCTGGTTTTGCAAATATATTGGTCCAAGGCGGTTTTTGGTTTCTGGCAAGTACCTGTTGGTAATTGTTTTTTTAATGATGGTTTCGACTGTCCAATTTAAATGGAATCACTGGCACTTTCCGATCTATCCAATTTAATTGTAAATTTTAATGTGACCCATTCATGCTAGTTGCTAGGATCTGGTAGTGAATGGTGTGAACCTGGTGAATGTCTGCCCAGAATCATTGCTTGTCGATTTTAAATCAATTTTTCAATTTATATTTAATTGCACCTAGTATTGCCAAGAGCCCAAGAACTGGTTATTCTTCTTTCCACTTATTACCATTAGTACCATAACTTCTAATCTGCACATAACTGTAACCTTGCTGCCCTTTCTCTCTTGTATAAAGTCTCATCTGGTTCTCCAATCTCTTCTACAGCATTTTTTATTCCTTGCTGTTAAATATGTGCAGGTATTTGGCATGCCACATAGTTTGAACATACCTCTCTCATCAATATAGCACTCCTGTGACAGTAATGATTTTGTGTGCGTGGATACTATTCTCCTAGCTTTATAGTCACATTGTGATCAGATACAAAAACATGCTCATGAAGGGGCCATCTTCAGATGTTCTCAGAGCAAGCATTTCCAGTGCCCCAAGTACATCTAGCCATGGTTCTGCACAAGATGAATGTGATTCCTTAGGGGATGTGTATGTGTGGGGTGAGGTTGTCTGCGATAATTCAGTACGAACTGGTTCCGATACTGTAATTAGATCAACTGGAAGGTGTGACATCCTACTGCCAAAGCCATTGGAGTCCAGTTTAGTTCTTGATGTGTATCATGTAGATTGTGGGGTCAAGCATGCTGCATTGGTCACTAAAAGTGGTGAGGTTTTTACATGGGGTGAAGATTCTGGAGGCCGTCTTGGCCATGGAACACGGGAAGATTCTGTTCACCCTCGTCTGGTCGAGTCTTTGACAGTTTCAAATATAGATTTTGTTGCCTGTGGGGAATTTCATACATGTGCTGTCACAACAACAGGTGAGCTTTATACATGGGGAGATGGAACTCACAATGTTGGACTTCTCGGACATGGCAATGATGTAGGACACTGGATACCTAAGAGGATTTCTGGAGCATTGGAAAGTCTTCAAGTTGCTTATGTTTCTTGTGGAACCTGGCATACAGCCTTGATTACATCCATGGGTCAACTATTTACCTTTGGGGATGGTTCATTTGGAGTATTAGGCCACGGAGATATGAAAAGCATTTCTTACCCAAGGGAGGTAGAGTCACTATCAGGGTTGAAAACAATTGCAGTTGCATGTGGTGTATGGCACACTGCAGCTATTGTGGAGGTTATTGTCACTCGGTCCAGTTCAAGTGTAAAGCTATCTGCTGGAAAGCTGTTCACATGGGGAGATGGTGACAAGCATCGACTTGGTCATGGTGACAAAGAAGCTCGACTTAAGCCAACTTGCGTGGCTACCCTTATTGATTATGATTTTTACAGGGTAGCATGTGGTCACAGTCTTACTGTAGCCTTGACAACTTCTGGACAAGTCTTAAGCATGGGTAATGCTGTTTATGGTCAGCTCGGAAATCCTCATTCAGATGGAAGGATTCCATGTTTAGTTGAAGACAAGATTGCGAGTGAACATGTTCTCCAAATTGCTTGTGGTTCCTACCATGTTGCAGTTTTGACAAGCAGGAGTGAGGTTTTTACATGGGGAAAGGGAGCTAATGGCAGATTGGGTCATGGAGATATAGAGGATCGGAAGGTACCTACACTGGTTGAAGCCTTGAAAGATAGAGCTGTAAGGTACATAGCATGTGGTGCAAACTTCACTGCTGCTATTTGCCAGCATAAATGGGTTTCTGGAGCTGACCAAGCACAGTGCTCCTCATGCCGGCAGCCATTTGGGTTTACTCGAAAGAGGCGTAACTGTTATAACTGTGGACTTGTCCATTGTAATGCCTGCACCTCAAGGAAGGCCTTGCGAGCATCACTGGCTCCTAATTCTGGGAAACCTTACCGTGTCTGTGATTCATGTTTCTTGAAGTTGGATAGTGCCTCAGATCCTAATTCAGCTAACAGGAGGAAAGACTCTGTTCCCTACCAATCTGGTGAAAGCAATGGAGATGCTAAAGCAACTAAAGCTACTATACCCAGTAATATGGATATGATTAGAAGTTTGGATATCAAGGCAGCACGGCAAGGGAAGAAAACTGATGGACTGTCATTTCTCCGCAATCCTCAAGTTAGTTCACTCCTGCAGCTGAGTGATATTGCTTTGTCTGGTGGCTTAGACATGACCAAATCAGCTCCGAGAGCAGTACGTATATCTGCAACTCGGTCAGTAACTACTTCAAGGGCTGTTTCCCCTTTCTCTCGCAAGCCCAGTCCACCACGTTCTACCACACCAGTTCCAACTGCCCACGGTCTTTCTCTCTCAAAAAGTGCTACTGATAATATCGTTAAAGCAAATGAGCTCTTAAGTCAGGAGGTTGAGAGGCTGCGTTCACAGGTGTGTATTCTTCATTATTCAGTAGAACCTTGTTTTTCATGTGTATAATGTAGCAAAAAAAAAGCTAATTTTACACATTTAGGTTGATAACTTGAGAAATCGGTGTGAGCTTCAAGACCTTGAGCTGCAAAAATCAGCCAAGAAAGTACAAGAGGCTATGACACTGGTGGCAGAAGAATCTGCAAAATCTAAAGCAGCAAAAGAAGTTATAAAATCTTTAACCGCTCAGGTAATCTTCAATCTCTTAGTTCTCATGGTTTGTGTGATGTTTTGGAGTAACAGAATGCTCAACTTGTAACGTTTTTCATTGTTTGGAACCACTTTCTAGATAACACATTGACTTTTTACTTCTGGCGAAAACACTGTCAGATGTGTGATTTCTGTTGTCCCAGTATCTGTCACATTCATCTTTGCGTATTCCCTACATTTAAGAATACTAAAGACAGGAGTAGGCATATTATTTTTAACCAGAAATAAATGTTGAAGCCTTATGGTTGTGTACCTTTTTCTCTTGACTTGTCTAGCTGAAGGACATGGCTGAAAGATTACCACAAGATCACTGCACGTATAATGTCAATGAGACAAAGCAAGCACACATTCCAAATGGCATCGAGTCACATGTTGCTAGCTATTCTAGCATGAATGGAATTCACCCACCACGGAATGAGTTGCTGAATGCTTCAATTGCACATAGTCCAAACTCTGGACGATCATCACATTCCAATGGAATCTCAGGCCAACATAAGTTACTGGGCAATGTCAGTGAAAATAGTGATTGCAGCACTCACAGCCTAAGAATTACCAGTCCTCTCGATTCAGAGCTTCCCAGTCGAAGAGCGCGCAGCAGCAGTGATGAGATGCTGACAGCAGGTAGTAGAGCGGATGATAATTTGAGCATGGATGCTAGGTCCCTTCAAAATGGTGAGGATGGCTACAAGCCTCGAGGCACAATATCATTACCCAGCAACCAAGTTCAGGCTGAATGGATCGAACAGTATGAACCTGGTGTGTACATAACACTCACAACCCTCCGTGATGGGACTCGAGATCTAAAGAGGGTCCGTTTCAGGTGATTTGCACTTATTTTATCTTTGTTTTGCTGCATTACTCCCATGTTTATTTTATTTTCGTATACACCTTACAAAAGATGTTTGCATTGTCTTAGTTGCTTTATTACTAATTAGCACCCCACATCACTTCACCTTTCCTGACATTATACAGTAACTGAGAACTTCAGCACACACAGCCAAAACAGGAATGAAGTGTTCTTTAAATTCTAGAACATGAAAGGTTCCATGCTGCACACTTTTTGAGAAACGAAGGCTGCACTATTCTGTGACTGAGCAGGCGAACCAGCACTTTCAACATATCGTGTAGGAGCGAGTAGCTGTATATAGCTATGCTGGGCTACTGTATTGACTGACAAGCCAAGCAATTATTTGCAAATTCTAACTTTTTTAAAATTCTTTCTGCTTCCAAACTTTACCTTTTGCAGTCGAAGGCGATTTGGTGAGCATCAGGCAGAAAATTGGTGGAATGAGAACCGTGAAAAGGTTTATGAGCGATACAATGTGAAGAGCTCTGAGCGTGTGTCATCAGCGGCCTCAACCCGGTCTGCATATTGACTTGAGGAATGAGGATGGCCCGTGGCATCATGGAACTTTGTCCCACTTTGCAAAACAGAAGAACTCCAAGATTAATTGCCACCAATCAATTATGAGATCCGAGGGCTCAAATACTGGGGTGTGCCAAAAGCCTGCGGCAATTATTTTTGGACTTTTTGGTTAGCACGATAATGCTTTGTAGAACGATAGTTGATTTTTGTTTTGTTTGAGTCACCCAAGGCTATGTCACCAGCCTGTTTTGTGGCATAATGTACATAGACGATGCAAGTACATCAGGGAAAGGGGAATCTTGTTAAGTCACAACTATTCATCAGTAGGGAATGCAGGAACGTTCTTTGATCACTAGGATGGAGTAATATGCTTATGCGTGTTTCCAGTAACAATATTTATATGGTATAAAGTTATACAACTCTGATACCAATACCAGCTTAATTGCTTAAATGTAGTTGCCGCAGTTTAGGATTACTCCTTCCGTTTCAAATTTAAGGCTTTTGATTTTTTGTAAATTTATAATTTTTGTTATGCATCTAGATATACATTGTATCTAAAAATGTCAAAATGATCTACAATTTAAAAACGATAGTAGTAGATCATAGCAATCCCTTTTGATAATTTTCATCTCTATGTGCAAAAGCAATTCGAAATAAACCTACGAGATGTGGCTTTGTCTCTGTTTAATCTGTTGGGAGAGGAACTTTATGCACGTTTACTCATATCTTGGATCGAAAGGATGTGCTGCAAAACAAGCACAGGTTTTAAGTCCAACACGAGACCCAAATTCAGGACGTTAGCATTACACTGCTTTCAAAAATTAAACAGCCCACAGATTAAAGTCTCTTTTGACATTTCCTCTTTAACTTTCACAGTGAGATGATGTAATAATGAATCAAAGATGTATTCATGGGCGGAAGCAAAAGGCTGGAACTCCTTTTTCCATTATTAAAAAACAATAAATTAAGGTCATCTGGCATATTATACACAGCTGATAGAAGGCATTCTCACAACACTACTCAGCATCGAAACAACCGGAGCTGGAGATACTAAGCTTACAATTATTTGTTGTGATGATGAGAGAACCATGTCATCCTATGCTTATTTCAACATGAGAGGAGAAGCCATCTATAAGTTGTTGCCTTATTACATCCTTCTCTTCTTCCTCTGCTGGAAATCTCCATCTGATCGGGGATGGAGGCTGCCCATTGTTCATGGCATTGCACCTAGCACACGGCTCTTGTTCAAGCAAGCGAATCCTCTTCAAGTCCATGGCGAGCTCCATGATAAGCCTTATGTATTTTGTCAGCTTCTCATCCACCACAAAGCCCACTATCTCTAGCAAGCTCAACGAACGGTGCTTGAAGTCAGGTGATGTTTGATCCCATGGCACGTTCACCTTCGTAGCACTGTCCTCGCACCTGCTCCTTCCGCAGGGATGCCGAGATAACTTCATAAAAAGAGAAGATAAATAGATAAACATCAATCTGATATTGGCATTAATCACCTAGCTTGAATTTTATCCTAAATTTAGTAACAAGAAGTGGCATGTGAACTTTTGGCTAAGCCTGTGGCCTTTTGAAATAGTGCTGATTTCAACTGTCTCATTAATACATTACCTTGTTTTAAATACGCCACAAAGATCCAAAAATTTACAAGTAAAAGATAATATCTACAATTAACTTAATTCCATGACATATAATATCACGATGGAAGAAGCATCTAGAGGAAATAGACTGAAATAACACCTTAAGATAAAAATTTGACAAGGAAGGTGCGGCTTCAAGAACAAACATAGTCCAGTTTAGGTCGCATTCATAGAAAATATTGTACAGATATACATCTCTCAGGTGATTGAAAATAGGGGACAGATGCTTTGGATCTTCTGGTTGAATCCAAATCTGCAGCAAAACAAAAACAAAATCACCCACCAAACTAGACCAGTTGCTCCTCATTGGTAAGCTAAATAGATTTAAACATTAAAAAGATACCAGTAGGAAACCTTTCAGGCGGCAACGTACCATTTGATCGGCGAAATTAAGGTACATAATTGATAAACTTGTGGTGTTGGAGAAACAGTGGCTCAACGGGAATGGTCTCTGCCAATGAAGAGCAGCATGACGGAGGGTAATGCTCTGAAGCTGGGGCACATTGCCAAAGCGCAGTGGAGGATTCGCACCAATCCAGTTAGCACAGACCAGCCTCTGAAGTTTCGGTGCCTGAATCAGGTATACCCCTGCATACCCACAGGTGGTGATCTCAAGGGCAACGAGTGCCGAGTGCGGTACATCTATTGTTAGGACCACATCATCGACATCATCGCTGGTGGCACAGTCAATGACAGAGTCACAGTAGGTCAATGAGAGAAACTCCAGTTTGGTGCAGGCATTGAGGATTTTAGATATATCAGTCTCACCAAATGTGATGTTTTGCAAGATAAGATTGGTGAGCCATCTGAAAGCAGAGGGACAAGCATGGAAGAAAGACATGAACCGTTGTCCAAGCAACACACAGTGCTCGTAGCATGGATGTTGAGTATCTGCCCAGATTGTGAACTGGAGGCTCTTGGTGTTGCCACGTTCCACAACATTACCAACAGCACGGCCGATGGAGAGCAAGTGAGGATCTGCCAGATAAAAGCTGAGCTGCAGTCGTTCAATGGCTCGGTTGTCGGAGGAAGGCGACGGCAGCAACCTCCTCACCACTTCTGTGTATGTGGTCATAATCTGATCCACAGTGCAATCTTCCCTCTTGTTTTTGTCACGAGGCAGGAAGTGTGACACGTCTATGAGCAGGTGAGTGAGCAAGCAAGGGAGGTGTGCCCATCGCTTGGAGAGTGTGCTGGCCTGCATCACTACAGGCAGTTTGAGGTGATCAAGGATGGCAAGCAAAATATGATCAGGTAGCATACTAATTCTGTCTTCATCTTGGTTCTGCGAAACAATACAATTACAAGAGCATTATTATTAATACGAGATTCTTTTTTCTCGGACAGTTATTAATAAGAGTGGTAGCAATAAAAATAATAATAGCAAGGAAAAAAAAGTAAACAGAAACTACATGAATTGGTTCCCTGGCTTGACTGCTCTATGGTTTTCCCCTCAAGCAATGTGTAGTTGATAGCCAAGGTCAAAACAATTTTAATCAGAAGGATAAATACCTTTAATTTGCCTACAAGACACAGCACTGCATGGTAACTAACTGGAAAGACTTGAAAATTGAAACGAAAATGATGTGCACTAAATGGGATCTTAAGGATTCAGATCATCTAAATTGAATTGTGCGCTAATTAACTGAAAAATTGTTTCCACCAAAAAAAAACCCTGAAACAGAGAGAACAGAAACCCACTCCATAGGTTTTGCCATTGGGCCCCAGTAAAGAGACAGTGAACCTGTCAAAAGATCTCCCTGCAAAGTAATATGAAGTGAAAGGCCATTTTGAGGCCCCGATTTAGCTGTGTTAATTAGCTGAATACCTCTATAATAATTTGTATGTGTGAATGTGTGCAATCTTGGTCATGCAAAAGTGTGTAGTATGATGTAGAATTCGTTTGGAAGCTGTGAATTCCTAATATCGTTTCAGAAATTGACACACGAAACACGAGAAATTTCCGTGTTTTTCCTTTTGTAAGTTTATTTCTACCATGTAACTGAGAACTGAAACCCTGTGCGAAAAGAGAAGTAAGTCACGAGGGAATGCTTACAGATGTTTGGCATGGAGGACTAATCGGATTCATCGTTGGAGACAAATGGGAGGGGCAACCATCCATCATCAATCGCGGTGGGGTGCGGTGCCCTGCCCTGCCCTGGAGGTGATGACGCGGCTAACCATTACACACATGCTATAGATTAGATAGGGTATACGGGAGACGACGAGAGGCGCAAGAGGAACGAACCTACAACTAGACGGGTGCGACGGCGTCGCGGCGGCGGACTCCAACGGAGGGCAGCACAGGAGGTGGCGGGCAAGGGAGACGGTGGGGGTCAAGCCTGGTGCCGGGCGGAGATCGGCCGGCGGCGAAGTTTATGGACATAGGCCGGGTGGAGGGTGGGGGTCAAGGGTTTTGTTTTGTACTGATATTTTGGTAAAAACTGAGGAAATGGATGGATACCACCGATTCGATTTTTGGGACGGCTGCTAAAACCAAACCAAAACCAAATCAAACCAATAGAGTTTTTTTGACGAAGTTCACGAGGCAGAAAGAGTATTCAAGAAAAAGGGAAAAGAAATCCAGATATTGAGGGGTTGAAGGCGAGGAAACAGCAAAATCCTCACAACTCCATGGGATTCGGATCGAGGTGCGAACAAACTCTTAGCGAACAGACGACAAGATGGCAGCTGCTTCAGTCGTGGCATGCCACCATCTTCTTCTTCTTACATGTCCAAATTATTAGTATCAAAAGCAGAGCAAGACGAACAAGATTGCTATGATAATAAGGGGTCGTTGTTGATTCCACGTTTGGTCTTTTTGTTGAGGTGGACGATACATCACTTCCTTTTGAGTTTTAGTACAGTAGTTTTCCGAATGCCCAGTGTTGCCACAAACTTCACAAGTCATATGAGAATCCATAAGCAGAGTAGTGGAGGTCATGACAGCCTTATTGCTGGTGTAATCATCTAATCTCTTCATAAGAAGGTCCAGTTTGGCAGTAATCATGTCAGCTTTCTTGACAGTATGAGTACCCTCGGACGTGGTTGGAGTCTTTCATTACTCCACCCTTGGTTGGATACCATCTTCTCAATGAGTAATTTAGCATTATCAACAGTGAGTGAGAAGAATGCTCCCTAAGCAACAACATCAATATGATCTTGGGCTGTCGGAGTCAACTCATTATAGAAACTTTGAAAAATAAGCCAATCATCCATCCCATAGTGAGGACAGACCAGGACGTACTCCTGAAGCCTTTCCCAAGCCTCTGGAATGGATTCACTTGCTGCTTGTTGAAAACTAGAAATCCTTCCACAAAGAGCATTGGTTTTACCCAATGAGAAGAACTTCTTGAGGAATGCCTCTGAACATTTATCCTAAGTATTAATGGCATCACGATTCGCATAGAACCATTACTTGGCTTTCCCCAGGAGAGAAAATGGAAACATCGAAGACGAACAGCGTCCATATTTGACCCCTGATGATGAAAGTGTTGCATAGCTCTAGAAATTGCTGCAGATGGGCATTGACATCCTCATTTGGCTTGCCACAAAATGGGCTAGCCTGTACTATCGTAATTAGACCCGTCTTGATCTCAAAATTTTCAGTCCCCATTGCCACCTCAGGGCCTTACAGCACCTGGTCAGCAGAAGGAGCTGAGTACTCACGAAGCGTCTTCTGGGCCATAGCGTTTGACGTGGATGGTACAAAGGAAGCTGGTTCGCCTTCCGGACGAGTACGACGAGGTGAGTCGAAATGAATTCGAGTTTTCCTCACTAGTGACTCGGGATCTTCTGTGAAATTCTTCGGTAAGTCAAAACCAGTCATACACTACCTGTCTTCATCATCCAAAGACAAAAGAAGACAGTCAAGATTAGCCTGCATTGAGAGTTGCTCTAACCTACTCATGATTTATAAATAGATGCAAAGCATAGTCATGATAATCCTATGACTTCCCGGCAACAACGCCAGAAATGCTTGTTGGCATTTCTTAACGTCACTACTAACGACGCCGAGTTAGTGTGAACATCAAGACTTACCAAAGGTAAATCTAAACGATCATGAACGAATCCGCAAGCGCATAGATAAACCATTGTAGCATTTCCCCAAGGAAGGAGAATATTCCAAGGGTATCGTATCCGTGGAAGGCAATGGCGGAAATCAAGATTTATGCTTTTGCACTGAATGTAAACCAAGAGATAGACATAGAAAACAACAACTCAAAGGCAGGGGTAAGATAAAAGATATGATAGGGTAGTGTGACACACACTCAGATCTACCTCTACTCTAGTACACTACGGCTTAGGGGGGCCATACGAGTTAGTTCTAGGTTCTAATGTACTAAACATACAAAGCTACAAGATACAAGAGATAAGCATGAAGCATTGCATGAAAGGGTAAGGTTCAGCACCCAGGTACAAACGGGGAGATAGCCCGCGACGACCAGCACTTTGCGAAACTATACTCTAGACTCCTACAACAATACCCCAGCGCGGAGGGTTTCAAAGGGTCCAACAGCTGTCACCACTACGGCCTACCTCAATCGTTACGAGGGGCATGCTCATAACTAACGTAGCCACACAACCCAGGCACCGTGCCTGCGTTGCTGCTAGACTTCACCCGGCCCGGGCTGTTGTAACCCAGGGTGAGAGCCACCAGAAGACTGGTCAACTTAGACCGAGTACCGTAGCTTGAACACGAACTTCATGCAACACTAACATGTCATCTAACAAGATCAAACTAGGGCTAGACATACGAATGGATACAAACTCTCTTATGTCTAGTCAACAAGATCAAAGAGTTGTGTTCGTAAAGAACACGAGGCTCTAACTTATGAACAAACACATAAGGAATGAGTAAATCATCCTTCAAGTGGATCAAAAGGTAGTGTTCACGAAGAACACGAGCCTCTAAATGATGAACTAGGGATGAACTCAAGAACATATCAATCATATGATCTACCACAACTTTATATGAAATAGCTGAATGTTGGCGGTCGATTTCCGTCAACCTAGCCACATGTTTACCTTGTATGTTGGTATTAATTTGTTATCCACACTAACGATCCTAACCCTCATTATATGTTAAGTTCGCACTCGTGCATGGTATTTGGAGTTTATTATTTACACAATAATCAAGAGCCTAAATGAGGACTTCCGGGTAAAGTTCATCAAGGGTTTTACGAGAAGATCATTGACCCCGGGACAAGTCAAGATACAAGATGAACATGACTCCAAATGAACCAAGGACTAAAGCGTGAAGCCGAGAAGTGCTGAGAACCCAGACGGAAGATGCAGGAGTTCATACGCCAAGCACCCTTATCTAAACCGCGAGGAAAATGATGTCAAGGACCCACATGCAACTCGGCAAATAGTCAGGAAGTCGCGAGAAGTGTCTGGAAGAAAACCGGGAGCGAACCGGGCCGAAAAGGCACTGGGTCGGTCGGTCCAGCCCACTTCGGGCCCGGTTCGCCGCCCCCTTTGACCTAGGTGATCCTCGGGCTATTTATAGCCCCCGTGCCTCGAGCCACGCATGAAGCAATTCGTCATCCACCGCCGAGGAGCAGAGAAGAGAGGGTGTCAGGGGGTGAGACCTGGACAGATTCGCTAGGGGGTTGCCCTAGTGGTTTGCAGGTTAATGGAGGATCGGGACCTAAGAGCGTAGGTGGTTATGCACGTGTGCACATGGAGCTAGGCGAGTATGGCGGCGTAGGACAGGGAAACAAGGGTTTATACTGGTTCAGGCCTCCGGAGAGTAAAACCCTACGTCCAGTTGTGGTGGATTATGTGAGGATGAAGATGAGTTGTCCTGTGCATGGAGCCCTAGACCGCCTTATATGGGGGGACGGGCTAGGGTTTGCATGCGCAGGTCGGTTGACCCGTGTCGGGGTCGGTTACAACTGTGGGAAGTTTATCTCCCGGATTACAAGGAGTATCCCGCGATACGCGAAGTCTATAGGCGGCGGCACGCCAGGTCGCCGTGTCTTGATTTGCACGCCAAGGCTTCGCGGGTCTTCCGGGATCCTGATCAGGTCGCTGGGCCCACTTGTAAGGTTGGCGGGTCTTCTGGCAGGTCGGGTCCACTTGTCAGGGGCCTCAGGGACCCTGGCCGGTGGGGACCCATGGGTACCCATGTCTCTCAAGCCCCCGATCGACGTGTAGGCGTAGCGGCCGAGGTGAGGTCGTGTCGAAGAGCAGCAGAGGCGCGGCACCGTCGAGGTTGTGAAGGGTGCACCGGGATCAAGAAGAAAAAAACCCCTCCGATGCGCGTACGAAGTTGAACGTCGAGCTTCTAGGTCGAAGGACCATAAGGTCGAAGTGAAGACGAGGCATAGATCTTGCAGAACCGCCGACCTGACCGGAGTCAGGAATGTTGTAGTAGCAGCCACGACCTTCAGGAAGGTCAACAAGCCTACCAGGGGTAGGTCGAGCAGAGATGTGATGGAAGCAGGCTTCCATTAGGTCAAGGCGACCCAAAGAAAATAGGGCTTCGAAGACGCACTAGTGTAGTAGCCCCCGAGCAGTAAAGCGACCAAGATGGCCGGTTTGATGCTCCAAAGAAGAAGAAGAGAAATAAACCGAACCTACGACCTTCTGCTCAGGAAACAGATGCTCTTGTAGTGTCGACGCTAGAGGACAAGAGCTCCAGAGTCTTGCAGAGGGCAGCAGGCGACAGGTCTGAAGCAACCAGAGTCATGCATGCACTGTACGGTCACGGGCCGGCTCCCAGGCAAAGCACAGGTCGCAATCACCCGCAAAAGACAAAAGTAGCTCCAGGATGTGGTCAGAGAGGGGACAAGCGCGCCAATGCCTCCCACGGGCGAATAGTGACCTCGTGCTCCACGAGGGTACAGTGAACTTCTAGATGAGGACGCCTCGCAAGTTGGCCTTGCGGATAAGACTGAATGGCCGGTGCTTGGTAGTATAAATATGTAACCAAGGCTTGAAGCAAACCGCACCAATCTTCAAAGTTGAACCACGATGATCCAGAGTAGTAATATTGCCATGCCGTGGGCTTGTGTCGATGTAGTTCATGCTTGGAGCTAGAAGAATGCTTGCGAGGCTCGAAGAACTCGATTGGCCTCTTCTCCCAGCCCCGCTGAGGAACCCAGGAGGAGTATGAAGCAGCAGTTGCATCGTCGGCCCTGACACTTTCAAGCCTGATGTGATGCTGGTGAGCACCGCGCTCCACCCGGCGAGGTTGGTGTTAAAGCTCGGACCTTCTGCAATCTCGCGGCGAAGCTCAGACTTGATGTTGGGCACCGCAGGAGACCGGTTGGTGCGCGAGTAGATGTGGCTGTGTGGCAGCTACCTCCACAGTGGCTGTAGAGGTCATCGAGTAGGTCCTGAAGCCAGAAGAAAGCTTACGACAAGCCTCATTAGTGTAGATTGAGTCGTAAGCACTTTGGAAGATAATTCAGGACCTTTAAGATCTTTGTATCTTGTAATTTGGCCAAGGGCCAAACTCCTTGTAGCTTATGAAGCTGTAAATATAGCTTTGCATGAGCAGTGTCATGACTTTAGTAGTTTGTAAGGGTGCCCGGGCTGCAATGGTATGGATACCAAGGTCCCAGCGGGGCTATAATAGCACGCCGACCTTCAGGAGGCCTTCCGTAGAGACAAGGGACCCGTGTCGACCTGGGTCGGCACGGCCGTTGTGCAGTGACACAACGCAGGTAGTCAACCTGAAAAATCCTAGGTCTTAAACGACCTAGAAGGCAGCAGGGCCTTAGCAACCTCGGGGAGGTGCTACTTGACCAAGAGGTCGCTAACAGGCAGTGGAGCCATTAAGCACGGGGCCGTTGGTGCAGCCATTTAAGGTAATGTTAATAGGTAGCAGGACCTTAGCGACCTCAGGGAGGTGCTACTTGACCCGGAGGTCGTTAATAAGTAAATATGAGTATGAACCCGTGATTGAAGACTGGGGCGACCTACCAAGCGGTAGTCCCTGTCGACCTTGTGAAGGTGATGTTGTAGACCCGGAGGTCGTTAGAGGCCAAGAAGCCTTGAAGAAAATGATTGGGAGGGGGCTTGAAGTAAGGCATAGCGAGTCCATGGACGCCGGGCCGTTGGGCAGAAAACCAACGGGCATGGATTCCCGCACGGCTCGAGCCGTCACTGCCTGTAGCCGTTAGGCCGAAAGAGCCGTTAGGCAATGTATCTGTTGGGTCGTCGGTGATGTCATCGAATCTGAGGGGACGTTTAGGGCACCGCGGCCCACCGCACTGAGGCGGCCCAGTTATAAAAGGCCGAGTGAAGGGCTGAGGACCCCACTCGCTTCCATTCCCCGCAGCAGTTGGGGTTTCCAATCCGCCGCTAGAAGCTCTAGCACATAGATTCGCCGGTGCCGCCGTGCTTAGATCCACCGCGCCCAGCGCCGCCGTATGCGCCAAAAGTCCCTGGTGGTGTTTAGAACTAGATCCACCGGCTTCGAGGAAGAGGAGATGGCCCCAGAGCTTGCACCGGCCCCGGAGAAGGTGTGGGAGCACTCGACGGTGACGGAGGCGCAACTCAAGGAGCTGGTGGAGCGCGGGCTGCTGAAGCCCAGGGAGCAGGTGGGCTGGAGGCCCGACGCCGGTGAAGCGTTCCCCTCCGAGGGAACTGGGGAGACCGTCGCCTTCGTCTCGTATGTCGAGCGCGGCTTTGGGGTCCCGGCGGGCGACTTCTTCCGCGGGCTTCTCCACTTCTACCGCATCGACCTGGTGCATCTCGTCCCCAACGCCATCACCACGGTATCCTCGTTCATCCACCTTTGCGAGGCGTACCTGAGGATACCGCCACATTTCGACCTGTGGCAGTATTTCTTTGAGGTGAAGAAGACGGGGAAGAACGGTGTCGTTGGCGCCGTCGGCTTCATGCTATGCCGCCACATGAAGATGGTGTACATCGACATGGAGCTGCCAGACAACACCCAAGGCTGGAGGCGGGGCTGGTTCTACATCGACAACCCGAAGCCGGCGCTGGCCACTAGGTCGGGGCTTGCGCCGGTCCCGGTGCTGGAGTGGACCAACCAGCTCACGTCGCGGGAGATGGACACCGTCAAGCCGCTGCTGGAGGACCTCAAGATGAGGAAGGAACAAGGGCTGACGAGCGGTGCGGTGGCCATCAGTTTCAGCCGGAGACTGCTGCAGTCGATCCAGGATCGGGTGCACACGGCCTACGAGTACTGGTGTCAAACCGACCCAACTCGCGTGCAGCAGCGCAAGGTCTCCAAGCAGGAGATGGTGGCACGGGTGAGGGAGCTCTTCAACGGGTGATCCGGAACCGAACGTGCCCCAAGGCATTCTCCCTCACACGGCCCGCCAACGTGGTATGTCGCTGATCGACCTTAATTCCTCTGTTGTTTTTGCACTCCCCTGTTTCTGAGACGAAGGTCGCCTATTGCAGGGTCGTGAAGGCTTGTTCTGGAGCCCGACTCCCCTTGCCGACGAGGGCGAGCGTAGCTTCAAGGTCCGGGCGGCAGAGGACGTGCAGGCTCCACAGCCGGAGTTACTGGAGAACTACCTCTCCGACTCATCGGTGGGGGGTAGTGATGATGAGGACCCGCCCGTGGTGAGCTCTGCACCAACAACTCGGCGGACTCGGTCCGTTGCTGGTAAGATCCCGGCGCACAAGGGCATCAAGATCATCTCCGCCACCGTTGAGGCGGAGAAGAAGAAGAGGAAGAGGAAGGACATCACGACTTCATCGGAGACGGCAACGACAAACACCGTCGAGGTCGTCTTTGAGGAGCAGGACGATGCGCGGTCGCACGACGTCGCCACGGGCTCGGGCGACGTAGCGGCCGTGGGAGGAGATGCCACCGCGCTCGGTGCTGCGAGCGAGCAACAACCGAAGCCAAGTGCGGGAGGCGTGAGCGACCAAGGGTCGCAGAAGAAACTGAGGTGGGCGCCGCCCAGGCTGATGTCATTGAAGTTGAAGGCCGAAGGCGGGTACGTACGGAGCTTGTTTGTATGCTTTTATTCATCTGTGCCGTTTTTGAGTTCGTCAGTGCTGATGAATTTGTGCTGCTTGGGTAGGGGGGCTCCTACTGCATCAGGTGGCAGCAAGAATGCCTCAGGTCAAGAGGCCACCAGGCGAAAGGTTGAGAAGGCGCCAGTAGGGCAGTCGCCGGCAACCTCGGGCGGGGACGTCACCAGCGAGGTCCCTGAGACCGTGGGGACGACACCGTCAGAGGCGACGAAGGTCGCTGCTGGAAGCGCGCAGCCTGAGGAAGGCCTACGCCAGCAAGACCTGCCCAAAGCAAGCCTGCCGGAGGCGAGGTTGGCGGAGACTGGAGGTGGAAGCGAGGAGGACGAGCAGCATCGGTGCCTCTACACCGGCACTCCGTGGGAGGACGAGGTCGTCGCCGACGCCAAGGACCTTGCCGACTTCAAGACGGCGCAGGCGACCATCACGGAGGCGGCGAAGACGATCGGCAGGACTCTCATGGTGAGTCAGTGTTACCCTTTGGGGCTAGGCCTTCAATACACTTTGGGCGCATTGAGATGACGATGTTGAATATCGTGTGGACGCAGACCCTTGCCGAGCGGGCGCAAGGCAGGGCGGCTCTGCTGACGGAGGGCACCAAACTTTACACAGAGTTGACCACGACGTGGGAGGCCGTGCTCCAGGCCAAGATTGAGGCCGCGAAGGTTGTCCAGCGCCTTAAGGATGAGGCGACCTCGAAGGACAAGGCAATGGAGTCCTTGAGGCAAGAGCTGGAGGCTGCCAAGCTGAAGGCGAAGAAGGTGGAGGACGAACTGAAGGTCGCCACCGTAGGTACGTCGTAGGACACCTTTGGTCTTTTATGTTTCTGCGCCGGGGTGACCCCATCCTGACCTTGACTTTTTACAGAAGCCAAGAAGAAGGAGGCCACCTTAAAGAAGGACCTCAAGGACTCCAAAGAGCAGGTGAAGATCCTCAAGGAGAAGCACAAGGAGGTCGTCGCCAGTGAGTCTTACTTCACTCGTAAAGCTGCATATGAATTTGGCGTTCGCAGGGATCTAGAGATCGACCTTGGCCGGGCGATGCAGACCCTTATTGATCATCAAGAGATGACTGCAGATCTTGAGAGGGAACTGGACGACCTCAAGGAGGCCGCCGAGTACCTCGTGGACGTGTTCGCCCCGAAGGTCGAGGGCGGTCCACAGGAGCTACAGGCATGGCTGGAGGACGTGGAAGGCCGCATAAAGACCTTGCTGATAGACAGTGGCAAGCTTGCCGCTGCTACGACGTTCGCCACGGTGAAGCACCATGAGCCGTCGTTCGACCTTGAGAAGGTCAAGGAGGAGGTCGCTTTGTCGCAGCTGGTGGGCAGCGAAGATATCCAGGCCGCTGCGGATGAAGTTATGAAGAAGATAGACCTGTAGATGTGACTTAGGACGAGGCAGACTGTTAGTAACAATGGGTCGTGGACCCTTTTGATGTAATAAAAACATTGCATGAATGAAAAAGGCATGTCCCGTGTTCCCTTATTTGACTTTGTATACTCTTTATAAGAACGCAAAGGTAACGAAGTTGCGAGACCCCTTTTCCTCCGCTAACCCAACTCAGTGGAGGAACGGCTTACCGACCACACGGCTCGACGTTGGAGGCTTAAGTGCGGCCGGCGCGCGGAGGGGGTCGGGGACCCAAGATCAAGCAACCCCGCGACCTAGAAATACTTATAAAATGCATAAGAAGCTGTGGTAGGGGAACACTGGTAGAGACAAAGGTGAAAACCCCAGATCGAGCGACATTTAGATTGGCAAAGCCAAGCCCCCGAGTGTGAAGGTCCGAGCTTAAAGCCAAGCCCCCGAGCGTGCCGAAGGGGAGGGGTGAACAGAAAACAAGCAAGTTGAAAGAGAAAACTTTATATTTATATATTGAATTACAAAGGTAAAGAGTACATAGCTTTATTGTGATACAAGGCTCCTAAGGGTAGAAGCGACGCAAGTGCTCGATGTTCCAGGGGTTAGGAACACCCTGGCCATCAGCCCATTGGAGGCGATAGGTCACCGGTCCAATGACCTCCTTAACTATGAAGGGCCTTCCCAAGGCGCAGAGAGCTTGTGCATATCCTTGGTGTTCTGGATCCGCCGCAAGACTATGTCGCCAACGTTGAAGGAACGTTCTCACACATTGTGGTCGTGGTAGTGACGTAGCTACTGCTCGTGGCGAGTGTGGCGCATGAGCGCAGCCACACGGTGCTCCTCGGCGCTGTCGAGGTCGAGTGGGCGTGTTTGCTCTACTTCTCCTTCGTCGAAGTGCTGGATGCGAGGAGCACCGAAGGCCACATCGGTGGGGAGGATAGCCTCTGATCCATAGACCAGGAAGAAGGGTGAATACCCTGTAGCCGAGCTAACCTGGGTCCTGAGACCCCAGAGGACGTGAGGGAGCTCTGAGAGCCACCTGGTGGCGTAAGGCGCTGAGCCGTCGAAGATACGGTCTTTTATGGCCTGTAGAACCATGCCGTTGGCCCGCTCGACCTGGCCGTTGCACCGCGGGTGTGCCACCGAGGAGTAGTATACGTCGATCAGACTGTCTTGACAAAAGTCCCAGAATTCGGCTCCTGTGAAGGCCGTGCCAAGGTCGGTGACAATCCTATTTGGCACCCCAAAGCGATGGGTGATCTCCTCGATGAGTTTGGCCGCCTCTTTCAACATGACGCTGGATACGGGGTGGACCTCGATCCACTTGGTGAACTTATCCACCGCCACGAGTATGTGCTTGTAGCCACCGGGGGTGGTCTTGAAAGGTCCCACAGAGTCGAGACCCCAAACTGCAAAGAGCCACGACGGAGGGATGGTCCTGAGGGCCTGAGCCGGGAGGTGCTGCTGCTTAGCGAAGAAGTGGCACCCCTTGCAACGACGTACAAGTTCTTGGGCATCAGCCAAGGCCGTGGGCCAGTAGAAGCCAGACCTGAAGGCCTTGCCCACCAGGTTGGAAGAGGCGGCGTGGTTGCCGCACTCACCACCGTGGATCTCGTCCAAGAGCCTGAGGCCCTCGGATCGCAGGATGCACCTCATCAGTACTCCGGTGGAGGCGGACCTCCGGTAGAGTTCCTTGCCGACGATGACGTAGTTGGCGCTACGCCTCGTGATCTTTTCTCGCTCTGCCTTGTCCTCAGGTACTCGGTGCTCGAGGAGGAAGGCAATGAAGTCGAGGCGCCAGTCATCTTCTGCGTCGATCATGAGGATCTCGTGACCTTTAGGCGAGGTAAGCTCGTCATCAGGCGACTCTGGGTCGGGGATGAGCTTGATGGACAGCTTGCGTAGGTCCTGGATGAACACTCGAGTCGGAACCAGTGCGCGCTTGGAGCCAAGCTTGGAGAGGACATCCGCGGTGATATTGTTGTTGCGGCAGACGTGGTGGAACTCGAGCCCTTCGAAGTGACGCTCGAGCTTGCGCACCTCGGCACAGTATGCATTCATCGTATCCTTCCTAGCTTCGGAGTCCTTGCTAACTTGGTCGATGATGACCTTGGAGTCGTCGTAGGCCAGGAGGCGCTTGATCCCTAGGGAGACGGCGATGCGGAGCCCGTGGATGAGGGCCTCGTACTCGGCACCGTTGTTGGATGCCTTGTAGTGGATTTGCAGGATGTACTTGAGGTAGTCGCCCTTAGGGGAGATGAACAAGACGCCCACGCCTACTCCTTCGAGGTTCAAGGAACTGTCGAAGTACATCTTCCAATGCTCAGGTCGCTCCGGCGGCGGAGGCTGCTGGATCTCTGTCCACTCTGAGACGAAGTCTGCGATGACTTGGGACTTGATGGCCTACCTGGGGCAGAACTCTAGGTCGAACTCGTCTAGTTCGATAGACCACTTGACGATGCGCCCAGAGGTGTCACGACTCCATAAGATCTCGCCAAGGGGAAAGGCCGAGACGACCTTCATCTTGTGGGATTGGAAGTAGTGTCGGAGGTTTCGCGAAGTCATGAGTAGTGCGTAAAGCATCTTCTGGGGCTGGCTGTACCTGGTCTTGCTGTCAGACAGGACCTCACTGACGTAGTAGATAGGTCGCTGGACGGGGTAAGGTCACCCCTCTTCAGGTCGCTCAGCTACCAGGACGGCGCTGACCACCAGGGTGGTCGCCGAGATGTAGAGCAGTAAGGGCTCCTTGGGCGCCGGGGGCACCATCACTGGGGGCATCGTGAGGAAGGTCTTGAGTTGCTCAAGAGCTTGGTCCGCCTCCTCGGTCCAGGCGAACTTGTCCGCCTTTTTTAGCAGCTTGAAGAAGGGCCGAGCTTGATGATGAATCGGCCTAAGGCCGCCATCATGCCTGTGAGCTTCATGACGTCCTTCTTGCCAGTAGGTCGCTTCATCTTGAGGATGGCATCCACCTTGGTGGGATTGGCTTCGATGCCCCGGTTGCTGACCATGAAGCCCAGGAGCTTGCTGGACGGGACACCGAAGACGCACTTCTCTGGATTGAGTTTCCAGCGGTAAGTGCGGAGGTTGGCGAAGGTCTCCGCGAGGTCAGCTATGAGCTTGTCCTCGCGGGTGGTCTTGACGACCACGTCGTTGACGTAGGCTTCTACGTTCTTGCTGATATGGCTAGCCAGACACTTCTGTATTACCTTCTGATAGGTCACGCCAGCGTTCTTGAGGTCGAAGGTCATGGCCGTATAGCAGTAGATGCCATGGGGCGTTATGAACGCCGTTTTGTCTTGGTCGGAGACCTTCAGGGCTATCTGGTGATACCCTGAGTAACGCTCCCGGCCGTGGAGTCCACGACCTGGTCAATACGCGGAAGAGGGAAGGGGTCTTTAGGGCAGTGCCTGTTGAGATCGGTGTAGTCGATACACATTCTCCATTGACCGGTTTTCTTTGGTACAAGAACCGGGTTGGCGAGCCAAACCGGGTTTTTACACTCTCGGATGAATCCGGCAGCTAGGAGCTTTACTAGCTCTACCCTAATGACGTCCTTACGATCTTTCGCAAAACGGTGAAGCTTCTGCTTGACAGGCTTCGCCGTCTTGCTTACATCCAAGGCGTGCTCAGCCAGCTCCCTAGGAACACCTGGCATATCCGATGGACTCCAAGCGAATATGTCGGCGTTATCCCGGAGGAAGCTGGTGAGCGCGAGTTCCTATTTGGGATCGAGCCCGTCGCCGATCACCACCGTCTTCTCTGGGTCGGCAAGGCCGAGGCAGACCTTCTTCGTCGATGGAGCCGCGTCTAGGGCGGTCTCGGTGCGCTTCTGCTCCGGGACGGACTGGTCGACAGGGTCGACTTTTTCGGCCTCAGCCACCAAGACCGCGGAGGCCTCAGCGGCGGCAGAGGTCGCAGCGAGGTCGAGAGCCTCCGTGTTGCACCTGAAGGAGATGACGAGGTCCCCCTTGACAGAGAGGACCCCACGCGAAGCCGGCATCTTCAATACCAAGTAGGTGTAGTGCGGGATGGCCATGAATCTGGCCAGCATCGGGCGACCTAGGATCCCGTGGTAGGAGGACTTGAAGTTGGCGACCTCGAAGTTGAGGTATTCCGTGCGGAAGTTCGCGTCCGTACCAAAAGTGACCGGGAGGGAGACTCGACCCAGGGGTTGGGCCGCCTTCCCAGGGACGATGCCATAGAAGGGCTCGTCGCACTCCGTCATCTTGTTGAAGTCGAAGCCCATCTTCCTGAGGGTATCAACAAAGATGATATTGAGCCCACTGCCTCCGTCAACCAGGGTCTGGGAGAGCAGGGCTCCATCCACTGTAGGCTCGACGACGAGCGGGTAGGACCCGAGGTCTGGGATATGGACCCAGTGATCAGCTCTAGAGAACGTGATCAGCTGCTCAGACCATCGTAGGGGCACGATTGGATGAGTGTGGACAAGGTGGACGTCGCGCTTGTCCTTCTGGTAGCACCTCCTGCTGGCGCTGGACTTGATTCCGTCGATGATCATGTTGATCGTGCGGATTGCGGCCTGGAAAGGTCCATTGGGGTTGCCCGATGCTGGTGGAGGGGGCAGGTTCGTCTCGTCGCGGGCAGCTACTGGAGCAGGGTCGTTGCGAGGTGGGTCGCTGTGAGGTGGCTCGCGGCGATCGTCATACCGATCGTCGCGGCGGTCGTCATACCGATCGTCGCGGTGGTCGTCACGACGGTAGTTGTTGTTGTAGGGGTGGTTGTCACGTCGCCCGCCGTCGTTCCTGGGTCGCTTGGGGTCCACGGAGGCGCTGAAGGCCCTCTTGAACTGGGAGCACTCGCGGAGAGTGTGGGTGGCCCCCTCATGGAACCCGCAGATGCTGTCGAGCGCTAGGTCAAAGTCCGCTTGGTTGAAGGACGAACCTCGCCGCCCTTCGGCCGCTAGGACCTCAGAAGGTCGTTTGCGGAGCTTGTCCACTGCAGTGTCAGATGCACCAGTGTTATCAGCGTCGAACTGATTCTGGAGTGCGTCTTCTGTGTCCATCAGCTTGTTGACGACGATCATCAGCTCTTTGACGTTGGTGGCGCCAGACTCATGAATCTTCTCGAAGACCTTGCGGTCTTTGATGCCTTTCTTGTAGCTATCGACGATCTGGTCGTCCCTGATGCCAACACACTCGTTCCGGTTCTCGAAGAACCGGGTGTTGCAGTCGCGGAGCCACTCCTTAGGTTTCTGCACGACCCGCCCCAGGCTGAATGCGTTCCCAGGGTGATCGTAGGTCGCCTAGAAGTTCGACGTGAAGGCCTGGGACAGATCGGCCCAGGTCTTGATGCTGCCAGGCTCAAGGTTGTTGAGCCAGAGCGAAGGGACCTTGCCCATCACCAGTGGGAAGTAGGCCATCATGTGGTCGAAGCTACCACCGGCCGCCTTGACGGCGACGTAGTAGGTCGACAGCCTGATGTTAGGGTCGGAGCGCCCATCATACGGCTTGATGTTGGGCTTGAAGTTGTCGGGGTACTCCACCCTCTTGAAGCGGGCATCCAGCGCTGGGAAGGCATTGAGTGCAAGGTCGTCGCTGGTGCCTCTTGCCGGGGTCGCATCTCGTGATGCGGAGTGGACGCTGTGCTCCTGGATGACAACCTGGGAACGTGGTTGTCGGTCCCGGTCGAGCTGGACGATGGCGGGATCGCAGTGATCAGCGTTGTACTTGGCCCGTCGCTGGTTCTTGATCTCATGCTGATCACGGAGCTCGCGCAACATGATGCGGTGGACGCCGCCGAGCGGGCCGTACTTGCGGTCGTAGTCCAGGCGGCGGCGGAGCTCGCGCTCCTCGCGCTCCCGGTGGCGTTGGTCAACGACGGTGCGCGCGTCGCGAGCACGCCTGTTGGCGTCGAGGCTGAGCGAAGGTCGCGGGCAGTAGCGGGCTGTTGGGCGGGCTGCTCAGGGTTGTGCTGAGTGACCTCCTCCTGGACGGGGGAGAGATGACTACGCACAGGTCGATGAGATCGACTGCGCGAGTGGCGGGTTGAGGATGACGCGGCAGACCTGGAGGCCGCGCTCTTCTCTTCCACCAAGGCGTTGGCGACCCAGAGGTACGTGAGGGCCTGCTCAGCTTCAGGCGACTGGACTTGCTGGAGCCGGGTAATGGCCGCGCCCAGGTTGGCCTGGGGGCTGTTGAAGGTCGCGATCCTAGCTTCCTCGAACTCGAGGCGCAGATCGCGAGCGCAGGGCAAAGCACGCCGCTGCTCTTCCGCGCGTCGCTCAGCGCGGCGGGCATTTGCCTGGATACGGGCCGCCTCCTAGGAGTCGGTCGCACCCACGCGTGGTGGCTCGTTCTCCGAGATCACCATCACCTGACGGAAGATGACTTCCGGGTCGTTCGGGGCGATACGAACCCGGACCTTCTGGAACTTCCCGCAGTCCGGAGACTTGTAGGTCGCTTAGCTCGGCGAGGAAGCTCGTTGTCGATCTTCTTCCATAGACGGCACCCGCGGAGGGTGTGCTTTGCACCCTTGTGGTAGGTGCAGGGCACGTCGAGGGGGTCGCGTCGAGCGCGAGGCGCAGGCCTTGGGTCGCGTGAAGGTCGCCGCCCAGATTGGATCTGAGGAGGCGTGGAGAGTTGGCTCAGGCGAAGGCCGGGCGCAAACTTCAGGCCGAAGGGAAACACGTCGTGGCGTAGCGCTGTTTACGCCGAGCGTTGAGCTCGTTCGCAGATCTCCAAGGTTTCCCTCATGGAGCCGATGACGTTTTCCATCCCCTGGACAAGGTCACAGGGTTTGGGTGGGTGGGTCTCCGATACTAGATCGGGAACAGGGACGGCGGCGGACGCCGTGACGACCTTCTCGGGGGTCGCAGGTGAGGTCGCCGTGAAAGATCCAAAGCAGATCTCCACGGGGTCGGCGAGGAAGGCCGCCATGCTCGCCGGGAAGACGACGCCAGATTGGGCCACCATGCTGCACAGCGAGTTCCCGATCTCCCCTACCTGGCGCGCCAACTGTCAGGGGGTGAGACCTGGACAGATCTGCTAGGGGGTTGTCCTAGTGGTTTGCAGGTTAATGGAGGATCGGGACCTAAGAGCATAGGTGATTATGCACGTGGTGCACACGGAGCTAGGCGAGTATGGCGGCGAAGGACAGGGAGACAAGAGTTTATACTGGTTCAGGCCTCCGGAGAGTAAAACCCTACGTCTAGTTGTGGTGGATTATGTGAGGATGAAGATGAGTTGTCTTGTGCATGGAGCCCTAGACCGCCTTATATGGGGGGACGGGCTAGGGTTTGCATGCGCAGGTCGGTTGACCCGTGTCGGGGTCGGTTACAACTGTGGGAAGTTTATCTCCCGGATTACAAGGAGTATCCCGCGATACGCGGAGTCTATAGGCAGTGGCACGCCAGGTCGCCATGTCTTGACTTGCACGCCAAGGCTTCGCGGGTCTTCCAGGATCCTGATCAGGTCGCTGGGCCCACTTGTAAGGTCGTCGGGTCTTCTGGCAGGTCGGGTCCACTTGTCAGGGGCCTCAGGGACCCTGGCCGGTGGGGACCCATGGGTACCCATGTCTCTCAGAGGGACACCCTTCCGGAGAGGAGAGGGTCGAGATGGTCGACTAGGGTTTCCCTAGCCGACGTGAGAACCTTGCATGGAAGACCACGTCGGAGTTCTAGAAGCTAAGGATCAAGATCAAGATAGGATCCCGGTGGTGATCTTGTCCATGTATCACACTTCATGTTGAATTTGCAAGATTGAATCCGATTTCTAGCGATCAAGTGCTTTCTTTATGACTTTGTCTTCGCTTGGGTTTTCTTATTCTCCGATCTATTCCGCGGATAGATTGCATAGGATGTTCTTGTAGCCATGGTGGCTAGAGGAGCATACCTGACTTACCGAGCGTTTTCAACACGTTCTTCATGAACATGCTCTTAGGTTCACCTACACAATAAGCGGGACATCGTGACAGGATGTTGATCACGTGTACGGTAGGTGCCTTTGAGGGTTGGAACGGAAGCCATGATTTAAAGAGGCTTTTAATGAGATTCGTTTGCTTTATTCTTCTTGGTTTTGGAACTTAAACAAAAGACCCGATCCAATCTCTAGATTGGTTTTACCTCCTTTTTCTCTTGCTACCTCCGGTGTTTAGTAGATTAGATGTGTTTTCATGGTTCTTCCTTAGATTACATGCAAAAACCCCTTTCAAGATCAAAGCGTTTTCCGCTTATTAGATTGGATCTTGCATTACACATTGTTCCACGGATTCGATACCTTGGGTTCACCACTCAAGGGAAGAAGGGTCCCTTGACTACGATGGAGGATTTGTCCACTTGAAAGTGCAAACGAACTTTGCAACGATAATCAAACGTCAACAAGCCCCTTTTTTTGGCGCCGTTGCTGGGGAACAAGTAATCAAGATTCAATCTAGTATTACGTTTGTGAATATTTTCAGTTTTTCTCTTGATTTTTCTTTTGCATCTCTTAATTTTGATCATCCTAAAAAAATCAATCTAATCTAGGGTTTTGCTAGACCCTAGTTTTCTTTTAGTTTTTGTATATATTTAGCTAACCCTAATGGGAGGTGGACGGCTACATCTCCAACAAAAAAATATATACTTTGTGGATGGTCTAGAAAAATTTTGCAGGCAAAGGTGATGTGCAACACGAAGATCTAAAAGCGGAGGTCGAACATCGTCGGAATCTCCAAGAGAAACTCCACGTCCAAGATCAAAAGGAGATCAATCTCATCCACCACTCATCCTAGGGAGATCGTTCTTCAAGACCGTCGAAGTAATAATCGACGTCGGCAAGGGGGAGATCAAGTGATGGCGAGAGGAGTGCATTCAACTTAACCACGATCGAGGTATGTAACATGGTCAATATAAAATACATTCTACCTCATCGTTACATAGGAAGAGAGGAGCCAAAGGAGAATGAAGCGGAGACACAAAAGTTGTTGCATTCGTCAAGACCAAGAATCAACGCCGCCTGTGAAGACCAAAAAGATGACTAAGCCGAAGAATAAACCTACACCAAAGCCAAGGATGGTGTAGAAGTGGTGTCCCCAAGATTGCAATGCCCACAAAGAGCGTTGATCCAAAGTGAAGAAGAGAAGAAGTCTAGCTATAGACTATAAACGAAGCGCTTTGCGTGAGGCAACCCGTCCGTCGAGTCAAGAATAAGCTACCGGGAGGACAACCCGGAAGATTTCTGAATTTCAAGTAAGTGAGTCTTAGAATTTGCTACGCAAAACATTTTATTAACTCTTAAGTGGTTGAACAAGTTTCGGAGAACCTTTTATTTGCTCGGTCATTTTATTTGGATTTTTCGATCATAAACCAATGACATGAGCCATCCCATGATTTATTTACCTCTTTTCGAGAAGCTAGAACCAAAAATTCAGATCCTATCCAAGCCTTTCATCTTCTCCATGATGTTAAGGTTGGCTAGTTTTCTTAACATCTACCGGTTTCTCTAGAATTAGAATTTTTCTAAGCCCCATTGAATTTATTTTTATTCAAAATCTCTCTCTCTCTTATGTTTGGCCAAAATTAGAACCTAAACCTATGCCCCCACGGTCAAGTCAGTGGAGCTTGCTATCAATTAATGAAAGCAATCGATCCCGGTGTAACCAAAATAAAATTTACAATTGTTTCGGATGCCTAAAATCTCCTCTAATGATATATTTGGACTCATTGCTAGCGCTGAGTTAATTTTTAAATTTTCAAAATTAAAGGAGTGATTAGCATCTAAACATGATTAAGAGGAGGTTTTTGAGCTTGATTAACATATAGTGCTCCATGATGCATCACGGGAAAGTATCGATCATTTGGCATCTTGGGCATTTGCAAAGGACAAGCATGGGGAAGCAAGGGCTTTGTTTTGCAGGAAATTAGTGGAAGCACATGAGGCAAGGAAGCAAAGAAGTGACACAAAGCAAAATAATGAAGGTGGAACCCTAAATCACGCAAGCAAAAGAGTGGTTGTGAACATTTGGGCGATGGAATCTCATGTGTCACGCGGTAAGTATTTTATCTATTTGTTAATTTGTGTTCTTGAGTTTATAACCCATAAATTCCAGAAACAACCTAGACAAAAAATTGAGTTCCATAGGGTTGTAGGATCTTGTCATGTAATCGCCAATCCTTTTGTTTTCAATCTATTGTTCATGTTGATGATGCTTTGATGATTAAGGTTAGCTACCTTGCTTTCGGGGTTGCTCCCGTAGATCACGTCAACATATCATGTCACCCCTCAATAGATTGGCTTCACCATGATAGGCGGTTGCATGTTCAAGTATTCATAAACCCATTGGGCAAACATCACTCCTACCTTGTGCTCCTCACACTTCACCCTAACAATAATAAACTTCGCCCTCCATATTCTTTCTTTGTGAGTATTTCCACCAACAAGAAACCCCTGGGGGAGTTGTTTGTGACTTTGTGCAGCAAAGAATGATGAGAGAGATCATGAACATCATTCTCGGAAGGAAGACACGATCATCATCATCGAAGGTCATCATCAAGCTCTTCGAGGAGGCACTCGGTCTCCGAGTCTCCCCGAAGCATGGAGGAAGACGTGGCACCACCGAGGAATGGCACGGTGCCCCTTGATGGCATAAGGAGTACACAAAGCTCGTCCATGCGGTACACCAACCCGCAAGGACACACAGAGGAGCCACTCGTTCCACCACGACGCTCAACTCGTTCATCAACTCCACCACCATACACTCCGAGGCATTCCAATGGATTCATCATGAAGAGGAGGAGAGGCTTGTTCGTCTTGAGAGGAAGCTTGTGCCAAATGTTGACTTTGATGACGCCCTCCAAGTGTACGATTCTACTCGGATATCAAGTCTTGAGCAACCTTGGATGGGTGCAATTCTTTAATGGAGTTGGTGTGACTACTCATAAGGAGCTTGCCTTGGAAATTCTCATACATTGGCACCGGTCATTAATGAAGGGGTGTCATACCTCTCATTCCGCCTTGAAGATAAAGAGCAACCAGTTCCTTATGGATATATTGGAGAACTACTCGGTTACAAGAAGGAAGCCCCGGAGCAAGTTGATGTCCAAGAAAATATGTTAGAAGGATTTTTGGGGAATGATTTCGGGAGAAGATAACAAGGAACCCAAAATTTCTCCTTGTCGGGATTTCTTTGGGATCGAGTACATGAAGCAAGGAAAATTTATTAGTGGAGATGAGAGGAGAAGGTACAAGTTGACAAAGATTAATGTTCCTCTTCCCAACATGAGGTTGAGATTGAATGAAGACAAAATTGGTTAGAGGAAGGATTTCTTGTACCGGCAAAGAAGATTAAGAACAAGGTAAGTCAACGTGTCAATTAAAATTTTAAGACTAATATTTTGTAGAGATTTGTTTGTTCAAGAAATAGGAATTGGAAGCAATCACGATACCCTCGAAATCACAAGATCAAGCTCTTCAACATCTTCGAAGTCTGTTCGCATCAAGTTTTGCACAGCTTCATGGGAAGAACAATAGGATATCTTTAGATATTTAGAAGACCCACGAAGTTACGCTTCTAATGAGTCAAGAATCAAATCGATCGGAGGTTCCTACAAGCGGATATGGCCGAATCACCGATGATTGCACGTCCTGAAAATTTCTGGACAGCAAGCAAAGCTGAAGTGAAACAGCCATAACTCCCTCATTTGGACTCCGATTAAGATGGATGAGTACTCGTTAGAAAGGTAATTTTATAAATTTTTCAGTAGAATCATATTTTGGTATATGTTCTGTTATGTATACAGGGGGAAATCTAAAGAAGAGGCAGCTGCAATATGATGAGAACAAGATGGCGAAGGTGAGGACGACAACAACGAAGAGAAGCTTAGGGAACACTTCTATTAGACCACTCATGAAGAAATTCAGAGGCTTGAAACAAAACAAAGACCCCTGGAGCATTGGCAAATGAAGACACGAGTTGGCGGCATCCGACGCAAGGAGATGTTTGAAGAAGACCACAATAGACTACACACATAAGACAACATCCAATGGCGCGGATATTTTTGGGCTCTCACATGAAGGATTATGGAACTACATGAAGACATTTAAGACATGTGTGAAGCCCCGCAAATAAAGGAAAATTGTGGAAGAGGGGTCATCCTCCGCAACCCAAGACGAAGGAGAGGTTGCACATCAAGATAATTAACAACCACATGGAGGGATTCCGATGCCACCACCATATGGAGGAAGTATGCCAATGCAAGCATGGGGAGTGGGGCAGCCACACCACCACGTCCTCCATCATACATGGTTCCTAATGAAGTTTTCATGGCATCCCATCCAAACCAATGCAAGTCAAATGGAAGAAGGGACCGCAAACATTGCCTATCAAGTTGGTCGCCTTCACATATCACCACCGGAATAATTTCAAGGAGGACCGGCGCAACCATGCTACAAGCAAGATCATCAATATCAACCACTGTAAGATGAAGAATGGAGAGGGAGGAAGAAGAAAAATAATAATGATGCTTTCAACTTCGGTTCGATTTTCCCTCTTTCCTTTTCTTTATTTTCAGCTTTTATGCAAGTTTATATATGCGTAGCATTTTCTGTTTTTATTTATTTTCAGCATGTGTGTTAGTAGTAGTGTTTGCTCTAAATCAACATGAATAAAGTTTGCCACCATGATTATCACTTTTAGTGAAGATAATAAGTTGATGTCATGTTGATATATGATGAAAGTTGCCGCTTTGCTCATCTTTGTGCTTGTTTTATGCATGTTTAAGCTAGTGCTCTCTTTTAATATGAATCTAAAATTTAATTAAATGCTAGCCTAATCTTGTGTGGAGGTTATGATAACTCAAGTCCCATAGTTCTTTTTCGTTGCTCTCAATTTTGAATGAATTAAAGAACCTTTTTATTCTCAAAAAGTTATGCTAACCTTGTCATGAGTACCGCTTGCATTTTTGCTCTACCCATCCAAAGCTCAAACTTACTTGAGTGCAAAACATTAGTATATACAAGATTTATTTTTGGGTGCATTAATTCAAGGCCTGATTTCTCTGGCTCGAGACTAAGAAGTTGGTCATTCCGTTTTTGCGTATCGTTCTTTATGCTAGCCTCTTCTATCAGTGCATTGTGAGTTTCCACATTGGGAATTTCGCAAACCTCGCCGGATATCCAACCAAAACCCAAATATATCTTTTTTGTGTTCACCTCATTAACCACAACCCAATATATGAGTATGGATGAATATTTTGAGGAAGATTACAAGGAAGGTGCTTCAAGTGATCAAGTGAGTAAGGGAGACTTCCAAAAGGATCCTTAGAAGATTTTTCGTGTATCTCTCTCCAAGAAAATATGAGAGCTTCAATTCCCACCTTGGCACATTTATCACCTCTTTCGCCCGAGGACGAGCAAACGTCTAAGCATGGGGGGTTGCCAAGGAAGTGCTAGTATAGTCTAGAGTTCAAGGGGAGCAAATAAAAAAAGAAAAAAAAAGAGAGAAAACGTTTGATGAAAGAAAAAAAATGATGATGAAAAAAAGTATGATGAAAAAAAGTATGATGAAAAAAAGAAAGAAAGAAGAAAGAAAGAAAAAAATATATAAATAAAGCTCCCCAGTTCTCTAGCTATGTTTAGTGCTTTTTGAGTTTTCAAGAGGATTCAAGATCAAGACCCATACTCATCTTTCCAACCATGTGCAATCCGATAACAAGGACTTCGTTTGTGCCTCGGGATCACTCTTTGCCATTTGCACATGTCCACCTATCTCAAAAGTGTGTGTGTTCATCTCTCCCCCCTCCTTGATAACATTATTTTTCCAATGACCTTTTTGACGAGTCTCGGTAAGACCATGAGAAGCTAGTCTTGTTTTAATAATATCTCAACTATAATATCTTGGTAGGACTAAACTTTCCTATAGCTCCACATAAAGCCTTCCACCATATACTTTGAGAGAGGAAAGGAGTAGAACAAGTAGGCTTGAGAGACAAGATGAGATGAGGGTACATGAGCAAAGTGCAAGATGGTTATTTTTGATCTTGGTAAAGCAAATTTTCTCTTTATCTCATTCTTTATTTTTCAAAAATTCTAAGATTTATTTAAAAGTTTGAGAGCATGATCAAGTACTTGTGGAAAGAGCTTGAATGATATCTACCCTCCATAAAGATAAAAGTTAGTAACTTATGAAACTTTAATGAATATAAATATAGAAAGCATTATGTTTTCTCATGTATGATCAAGTGCAGGGTGTGAACATTGAAAGGCAACACTGATATCCATTGAGGGCTTACTCGAGGACGAGCAAGGTTTAAGCATGGGGGGATGTTGGCGGTCGATTTCCGTCAACCTAGCCACATGTTTACCTTCTATGTTGGTATTAATTTGTTATCCACACTAATGATCCTAACCCTCATTATATGTCAAGTTCGCACTCGTGCATGGTATTTAGAGTTTAATGTTTACACAGGAATCAAGAGCCTAAATGAGGACTTCCGGGTAAAGTTCATCAAGGGTTTTACGAGAAGATCATGGACCCCGGGACAAGTCAAGATACAAGATGAACATGACTCCAAATGAACCAAGGACTAAAGCGTGAAGCCGAGAAGTGCTGAGGACCTAGACGGAAGATGCGGGAGTTCATACGCCAAGCACCCTTATCTAAACCGCAAGGAAAATGATGTCAAGGACCCACATGCAACTCGGCAAAAAGTCAGGAAGTCGCGGGAAGCGTCTGGAAGAAAACCGGGAGCGAACCGGGTCGAAAAGGCACTGGGCCGGTCGGCCCAGCCCACTTCGGGCCCGGTTCGCCGCCCCCTTTGACCTAGGTGATCCTCGGGCTATTTGTAGCCCTCGTGCCTCGAGCCACGCATGAAGCAATTCGTCATCCACCGCCGAGGAGCAGAGAAGAGAGGGACACCCTTCCGGAGAGGAGAGGGTCGAGATGGTTGACTAAGGTTTCCCTAGCCGACGTGGGAACCTTGCATGGAAGACCACGTCAGAGTTCTAGAAGCTAAGGATCAAGATCAAGGTAGGATCCCGGTGGTGATCTTGTCCATGTATCACACTTCATGTTGAATTTGCAAGATTAAATCCGATTTCTAGCGATCAAGTGCTTTCTTTATGACTTTGTCTTCGCTTGGGTTTTCTTATTCTCCGATCTATTCCGCGGATAGATTGCATAGGATGTTCTTATAGCCATGGTGGCTAGAGGTGCATACCTGACTTACCGAGCGTTTTCAACTCGTTCTTCATGAACGTGCTCTTAGGTTCACCTACACAATAAGCGGGACATCGTGACAGGATGTTGATCACGTGTACGGTAGGTGCCTTTGAGGGTTGGAAGGGAAGCCAGGATTTAAAGAGGCTTTTAATGAGATTCATTTGCTTTATTCTTCTTGGTTTTGGAACTTCAACAAAAGACCCGATCCAATCTCTAGATTGGTTTTACCTCCTCTTTCTCTTGCTACCTCCGGTGTTTAGTAGATTAGATGTGTTTTCATGGTTCTTCCTTAGATTAGATGCAAAAACCCCTTTCAAGATAAAAGCATTTTCCGCTTATTAGATTGGATCTTGCATTACACATTGTTCCACGGATTCGATACCTTGGGTTCACCACTCAAGGGAAGAAGGGTCCCTTGACTACGACAGAGGATTTGTCCGCTTGCAAGTCCAAACGAATTTTGCAACGATAATCAAATGTCAACACTGAATAACTAGAGTCTGAAGTAGATCAAAGTCATACAATGAAATAAAGATACAAGAGAACTCATACCTAGACTCCAAAGTAGACTTGGAACCTGAATAAGAGCTACTCTAGCCTACCCTCTAGCCTTGGAAACTAAAAGTGAGAGGAGAATGAGAGAGTGGTGTGTGAGAAATGGGAGCCCCTCCCCTTCTATTTATAGGCAAGGAGGAGGCTTGCTTCAAGGCTCAAAGTGCCTCAATTCACCCGGGGATGCAGCAATGGACCAATGGGGAAGCAACACGTGGAGGGACGAGATGGACGGGCACTAAGGCGGTTCGGCCGATCCTAGGATCGACCGGCCCCCTAGGCCCTCCACTCGGGGTGTCCTTTCTCTGAGTGGCTGTCCTGTGGGCCCTTTGATCCTTCCCCCGTGCATGCCTCGTTTTGGAATTCTAGGTGGGCCCTTTGTTCCATGTGAAGTCCATGTGTCGCTCTCTGATTCGTCGGCGAGTGCCTCCCTTTGATCAGTGATGTGGATTGCCACGTGTTTCCTTGGTGGCAGCCACCTCCTCAGCTGAGTTGGCATGGTTCTTCCATAGAAGGTGGGTTTCCATCTCTTTTCATGCTTATTTCACCTACATACAAATAATCTCCAAGAACAAGTGGAACTATATTATTCAAACCAAAATGCAAGTAAATAATACATATGCCTAAATTTATGTGAGAATATTGATGGCTGAAAGTAGTACTTAACATCCGTCAACAGTCGGCCGGCCTGGGCCGATCGGCCTGGCTCATCCCTGGCCCGGTTCGCCTCCGTCTTTTGCCATGTGTCATCCTTTGCACTTTGGGGTTTTTCCTCCTTCGGATGTGGGCTTTGGACGTCGTTATCCCGGCGACCAAGTTAAGGGGTCTTTACGCATGATCTTCCAGTCTTTTCATCTTGGTCCTCGGAGATTCTTCATTGAAGCACATTGGTCCTTGCCACCTTTGGAGTCAAGTTCACGCATGGTCGGAGCCCTTTGATCATCATGTAAATCGTCCTCCGAACTGAGTGCATCTCTTCTCATTTAGTGCATGAATTCTTGCGTAAACATTATACTCCAAAACACACATCCAACGGTGAACTTGTTATATCATTAGTATGCCTAGTGGCGGGTTAGTTCCAAAATGAAGTTCAAACTATAACATAACAAGTGTTCTTGGTTGACGGAAATCGACCGCCAACACGCACCGCTCAATGTTTTCACCACAACTCCTTGCACGGGTCTTCAAACTTGTTGATTCTTGATGCGTTGGAAAGGAAACTTAATGGAGCTTCTGAACATATCCTTTTCTTCATTTGTACACTTCTGAACATATGCACAAAATCTATGAAAACAATAGTGTCCATTGCGAGATTTTGGAGACGTGTTGATGATTCGACTTGAAACTCTTTGGGCATGACTTCTCCTTACATCATTCAAGCCTTGTGTCTCTGCATGGCTAGTGAAATTCAGGCCTTCTCCCGACATGTGCTCTTTTAAGGTCATTAGCTTGACCAAGCGCAAAGCAAGATCGAGATTTACAAAACTTATTGTAAACATAAGCATCCATAATTACAACCACAAGCAAATTGTAGCAACAAGTAAGTGTGTAATTAAGGGAAGCATACATTTCATGCAAAGCACTTAGCTCATGGTTAGGCAAAGGTTCTTTAGCCATAGAATTAATTTGATCAAACATAAATATTGCCTCATTATGGTTCTCAAGAAATTCTAGCCTACCAACATGATCATCATTGGATCAAGACATAGAATTTAAATTATCATTCATACTATTGGTTGAACATAAGCATTTTAATTTATCATCAATGATACCAATAATATCTTTAGATTTCAGCGTGTACCTTGGCCTTAGAGCTTTTTCAACAAGAGTGGCCATTGGTTGATCTAGCGATGTTGAAGGCAAATCAATCTCAACGAGTGGATGCGTCTCTTTGTTACCTTCTTGCATCCCCTCCATCTCGTCATGTGGAACTTGTAATTCATCAACTATATTTGCATTTGGCTCTTCTTTGAAGTCTGTATTATCACCCAAATCTTCATCTTCAAAGTCTTGTGTGTTGCTTTCTTTATCCTCCGTGTACCACATGTCGTCGAGATCGCTAGTCGCGGGCTCACTCTTTTCTTTATCCTTGAGCACGTCCATGTCTTGATTTGCTAGTGTGTAAGCTTGAATAGCACACAAGCTATAACCTTGTGGAGAGGGACCTTCTTGGAGTGTTTCCTTTATGTCATCTTCCTCCCACATATCTCCTAGCTTGTGTCCTATTTTCTTCCATTCATCTTTCAAGTCAGTAGCTCTTTTCTTTATTTCCCTCATCTCCTTATCAATAACCTCTTCTTCTTGATTTGGTGCATATGTTGTTGTGGAGACAAGACTTTTTGGCTCTTCATGGCTGCACCCTTTTCTTCCTTTATCATAAATCTTCGAGATGTCAAGTTGGTCGATCCATCCTTCATCATCTTCTTCAAATATCATTTGGATCGACTCTCCACTCATCTCTTGATCCAAAATGTCTTCAATTCTTTTGGCGACACGTCGGTGTTCCTCCTTCCTTCGGTGGTTGATGGGGGGGGCAAAATCAACTTGAATCCAATCGGATTAATTAAATTCCGGCAATGGTCTAGCATTCCCCATAATTCGACCTATATTCATGTTAGTTTCAACATTTTTATTGACCGAAATGACATCTCTTACCTTAGGAAGTGTTTCTTTGATTTCTTGTATGGTCGGTTCATCTTTCTTGACCTTCGGTTCGTCTTTTTCAGAAATTTCAGCAAGTGTTTCCGACTTGCTTTTGTCGTTTTGCTCCTCCCAACATCGTCTTTGCCAATCTCTAATCAAAGCCGCCCCATTGCTGATTTTTTGTAGGAGTTGGGCGGCTTTCGTGAGTGTTTTCTCCATGAGATCCCCTCCTGCACACATTTGAACATATTCCATGCAACTAGGGGTTAGAGAAAAGAAAAAGGTATGCAAGAGTACATCACCGGAGAATCCGAGTCTTGGTCCTTGTTCAACTAGTTCATTGAAGCGATTCCACGCTTGATCTATCCCTTCCTCTTCTCCTTGTGTAAAGTTAATCACTTGCCTCCTTATGTGTTGGATCTTGCTTATGGGGAAAAATTTCTCGCAAAATTTTCTCATCAATTGATTCCAATTTCCTTCAACTTCGAAGGACGCAAATGAATGCCACTTCTTTGCTTCGCCGGTAAGTGAGTAGGGAAAGAGATTCCACTTGAACCAATCATCAGGGACTCCTTGTCGTACCGTATTGCATAACGTCGTGAAGCACTTGATGTGTCTATATACGGGTTGTCCGTCTCCACCCCTCTAAAAGGATTTGTTGCCACCATCTTGATGATTTGAGCCTTGATTCCATACTTCGTCGCTTCGAGTATCGAATCTGACTTTTGTACCTTGATGTCCTCACATCGCGGGCAAGCATAATCCCTTAATGATTTCTCCGGTTCCTGCAAATGATGTTCGACGAACGCCATCTAGAAACAAAACAAAAGAAAAGTTTTCCTAGAAAACTAGGGTTAGATATTAGTGATCAACAAAACTAATACAAGATTAAACATAGCAAACTGGCTTGCTCCCCGGCAACAGCGCCAGAAAAAGGGATTGTTGATGGTTCAAAACCGTGTTGAAGTTCACCGCAAGCACACGGGTGACTTGGTACCTTTTTCACCAAGGGGGGATCCCCAAGGTTCTTGTCAATCCACGGAGCAAGGGATATACTAGCGTCTAACCAAGCACTAATCTAGTTGATGCAAACCTTTGGATGAGAGATTAACTATAAACTAAGGACTATCTAATCTATGAACTAAGACAAAGCAAAACCAATCTAATCTAGGTTAAACAAGAGACGTGAGATACACAAGTTATGGAGAACATTTGCCCATGGAGTCTATGGGTACTTGAAGATGCAATCGCCAAACATGATAAAACCGATCTAATCTATCTAAGCATGTGAACAAGGTTTAGCCTTTTCCCTTCCCTCGTACCGTCACTACGCGAAGGTAAAATCGGTTCTAAGCCTTAAACAACACAAAACGTTGATTCGATCTACGGAAGTGACCCGAAAAGCATGGTGGCCAAACCTTAAGTATTAAAGCATAACCAACGAGGAAGCGATAGATTGAACTCCAAACAATAGTCGGTGATTACTCCATTACTCTCATATTTTCCCTTGGTATCTAGGATTGAGAGGAGGATGATGGGTATCACTCCATTACTCTGATATGCTGGCCGCTTGATTTTGGTTAACTCCATTTTGTCGGTCATGCCCACCTTTTACTTGTGCACCCTTAAAATTCACCTTACTGTGATTGAACAAATTGATGTCTACAGAAAACATTGTCTATGGGACAGAGGTGACGTTAATAGAAAAGGGGGCTGCCTTATTGCCTGGTCTTCTGCTTGTCTGTCTAAAAAAATGGAGGCCTAGGTATCATTGATCTTCATGCACACAACAAAGTCCTGCTGATGAAATTTCTTCACAAGTTCTATAACAAGGAGTCTTTGTTTTGGGTGTCACTTACTTGGGAGCACTTCTACTCGACACCAACTGCTGGAGTTCCCCACACGCAAAAATCTATTGGTTCATTCTGGTGGCGGGATGTCATGTCAATAGCTGACGAGTTTTTCAGCTTAGCCACCTGTAATTTGCTTAGTGGTACAACGGTATCCCTGTGGCATGATTCCTGGGGTTTTGGTGTCTTAAGGCAGGAGTTCCCACAACTTTTTCTTTTGCCAAGAAGAAAAATATTTCGGTGCAGCTATTTATTCAGTAGGATGACCACTCAAATTTTTTTACTCCCCTCTCGCCGATTGCAGCACAACAATTGGAGGACTTACACAGTATGCTTGACGAACTAGCCCTTGATTCTGGAAGTCATTATCAGTGGTCCTATGCCTGGGGGTCACCTGTGTTTGTGGCTGGGAAGTCTTATTCTCTTATTAAGCTTGCACCTGCTGTAAGCCCGGTCTTCCCATGGGTTTGGAAATCCTGTTGTAGAGGGAGACACAAATTCACTTTCTGGCTGCTCCTCAGAGATCGTTTGAGCACTCGGAATATATTGAGAAGGAAGAACAAAGTTTTGGATGACTATAGTTGCCCAATGTGTAACAGTACGGTTGAGGAAACAATGGAGCATCTCTTTTTCTCTTGCACCTTCAGTGGTTGGTGCTGGATATTTTTGAACATCTCCTGGAACCTGCACCTAGGGATTTTTGACCGAATTGTGGAGGCTCGTCGATGCTTTGGGAAGAAATTCTTCAGAGAGATTATTCTCGTAGCGTGTTGGTCAATTTGGAGGCATAGAAACGAAGTCATCTTTGATCAAGTTAGGCTCTCGCTTGCGAGGTGGAGGCACATCTTCAAGGAGGAGATGCATCTGGTTCTTTTTAGAGCCAGACCGTCCTTGAAGCAGGAGATAGATATTTGGCTATGTAATTTCCCTTAATGATTTCATCTTTTTTCTTTGGGGTTTGTGACCCCGCCATGTAAATTTTTGCTCCAGTATATATATATATATATATAAAATACCAGTAGGGGCCTCCCCTGCTGTTTTCCTAAAAAAAAAGTCGGCGATTACACACCAAGATCCATTACAACTCCATAGACAAACGATGAATCTACTTCATCAAGATGCTAAGCATGGTACCATTGAACGTGGTAGATGCATCCGATGAAGATTGATCCTCGCCGTCCTCCAACTCCGGCGGCGCCGTGGCAAGACCTCGGCGTTCTCCTTCTTGTGGTGATCTCCTTGGGGCTTTGAACTTAGCGAATTATCGGCTCTCCGGCGGCTCTCATCCACCGCGTGACGGCTCTCTTCCAACCCCCTTCTTGTGGTCGACCTCGGAGGCATTTATTGGCGTCTTTGGCGAATGACAGCTTCGGCAGGCAATTAGGGTTGCACCATTTTCACGCTCAAGAAACTGGGGGCTGAACCGGCGTCAGAACAGGCCAGGCCGGCCGGCCTGGGCCCAATCCGGCCCGGTTCGGTCACCCCTTCCTCTGTGTGGCTCATTTTAACATTTTGCACTTTTGCCCCATTATTTGTGTCTTTTTTGGCGTGATCAACCCCGCGATAAATATAGAGTGTCTTCTCGTACGAAACCCGATCTTTACGTCTTGGTCCTCGGGGATGTTTCTCCGTAGCAACTTGGTCCTTGCCACCCTTGGGAGTAGTTTCAACTTGCACTTGAGCGCGAACGGAACACCTTGATTACCCTTTTGAACTTGATGTGAATCCGTCTTTTAAGCTCTCGTTTTCCTACAAACATAATATACTTCAAAATGCACATAGGAAGACGAACCTGTAACATCATTAGTATGTCTAGTGGTTGGTTAGTTCCAAATCAAAGCTCAAACCATATTGTAACAAGTGCTGTAGGTTGACGGAAATCGACCGCCAACATCCCGACACGAAATGTTGTTTTTAGCTATTTTACACTATAAAACGCATGAGCGGCCCGCCCAAGCTCGAGCCTGGCCCGAAAATTGAGGCTCGACGTGTCCAGTGGGATGATCATGAGCAGGATTTTCTCGACCCGAAATAACCGGGGTTTCCCAGCCCGACCCGAAAAATGCTCAGGTATAGGAGCCAGACTGAGGGGGGAGGGGATTTTGCATCCCACCGGCCAGGCCCAACCCCTAATGCAGTCAACGAAACTAAGCCAACTTGCATCCCGCCGGCCTGGCCAAGGCAAATTCACCCAACCAAACACCCCATAAGAGGCTTGTGCCACGCTCGCTGTGGAAGATAGTTGATTTATTGTCTATGGAAATCACATCAGTCTGTTTCATTGGAATTGCCCTTAGCATTGTTCCTGCTCTGTGCCTCCCGATAAACGAGCCATGGCTAGCGGCAAGTTTAAGAGAGGTTCAGAGCAAATTTTATGATTTCTCTCACGGTCTCACCGCGAGAGACTTGAGCCCTCAGACTGTCCGCACCGGCGAACTGCACGTGAACGCAAAGCGAACTGGAGGTCGCTTTTACCGTTTTTTGCCCCGCAGCGGGGGACAGTAAAAGCGACGCAACCATCCAGTTCGCCCGCTCGAACGCCACCACCAGCGTCGTCCGGGAGGAACGGCATGCACGGGCCCGCGCAACCTCGCGCCATCCCCAACCACCACGGGGGAGAGGAGGGGCAGCGCCGCCGTCGCCCTGCTTTGCCTCCGAGGATGCCTCCGGCGTCGAGCTCGGCCTCCGGCGCGCCAACCCAACCACCCGGGAGAGAGATAAGGGGGGAGGATGGAGGCTGCACCGCCGCCGCGCAGCTCCACGCCGGCCTCACACAGCTCGACCGCCACCGCCGGCTGACGACAACAAGGAGGCGGGCCACTGCTTCACCGCTGGAGCTCGATCGCAGGTAGGTGCAGGAGCAGGAGGCCGCCGGAGATCCGACGCAGGTGCGTCCGTCCGCCGTCGCGATGTCCACCGGCGAGGCCTCTGCTCCTTCTCGCAGCGCCGGAGGTGGGGAAGAGGCGCCGGAGTGTTGACCCCGCCGTCAAATCGAAACGAATCGACGGAGCCGCCTCGTCGCCGCCGTCGGGAAGGGCCGCCTTGCTCCCGCCGGCGAGGCACGCATGGGAGGTCCCGCCGGGGTCGGATTCCCCTGTTGCGCACCGCCGCGCCTTGGAGGGAGCACAGGAGGTGGAGAGAGACGGCGCGGAGGCGGCATGGCTCGCTGGCCGGGGAGGGAGGGGGAGCGTCTCACAGGACGGTGAGGGGAGGAAGGCCGCCGTCGACGACTTGGGGCCGTCGGCGGAGAGCGAAGGCGAAGCAGCCCGGCCTCAGATCGAGCTCCCTCCGCAGCATCGGATCCGGCCGCCTCCTGCCCGGGACCGCTGCGGAGTGGGGGAGGAAGAGAGGGGCGGAGGAGAGAGGCGCAGTGGGGGAGGGGTGCCGGTGCGGCGGAGTGCGCGAGGAAGAGGGGGCGAAGGAGAGAGAGGAGGGGGACCAGGCAGGTGTAGGGGTAGGTGGGGAGGAAGGAAAAAGAAAGAGTATGACGTGTGGGTCCCGCCACAGGTAGTTGGTATGGAGTTTGAGATATAGAGGTTGACGGGTGCGGAGAAACTGAAACTGAACTGGAAAATGTGGATGACCAAGCGAGACTATTTTTTTTAAAGGTTGAGTTTGGAGTTTGACGAGTGCGGACAGCCTCAAGCATGGAGGGAGAGCGAGCAGCGCACGAGAAGACCGCGCCGGAGATCACGCCGGAGCCACGTGTGCCCTCTGCGCTTCCCATCTGTCAAAACGCGTCTCCGCCGCGGCCCGCGGCTGGCTGCTGGCTCCGTGCATCCCCAGTACGGCAAGACGTACGCATTCGCTCGCTTTAACTTTTCAAATTAATATAAACCGATTGAATCCGACCGCGATAAAAACCGATTGATCAGCTAGTCAATTACCCAATAATGCAACCAAGGGTAGCCTGCTGCGAGTCGAGAATCCCCTCACATGCATGCGTGCCTAACGAGCGGTGTCATCTATACCACCAATATATGTTTCAGAGAGACATTTGCATGTGCTCACATGTTCTGCCCCCCCAAGCAAAGACATCAATAAAGACAATGCAAAAGTATATGCACATATCAATGAAGAATATTCAATTCCTAACGTAATGTTTACGATGAATGATAGTTTTGGACAAGAGTCAATATGGGGCTGCTCTGCTGGTTGACCGGAGTCAATATTAAGAAGTGCAAATGCATTATCAGCTCCACTTTATAGGCGGTTTGGCTGGCTGAACACCTAAAGTTGGTGGTCAAGAAAATAACACTGGAAGCTCAGCTCTGTGATCTCTAAATTTCGTGTCCTATATATAATTGAGGCCCCGTTAACTTTCTTTCAAAGTTTCCTATTCATCACATCACATCCATCACATCTTCTCACAAGAAACAATATTCCAATACTATTCATACACCACTTTTCATCTCTTTTTCACTCATATGCATAGTGCTCATATGCTTATATTTTATTTGACATTGGCAAGTTAATTTAAGCAGGATGATATAATATGGTCTGAATAATATATAAGACGGCGCACTGCTAATCTCTATCACGGCTAACATGCATGTGCACGCATCTGCGCCCAGCGGCGTGATCTGTCTATTGGCACGACTGGGTCGTCGATCGGGGACGAAGCTTCTTGTTCTCTACCTCATCCCCGTAATAAAAGGGGAACGGCAGCCTCATCAATGGAACAGTAGCTTGAGCCCGGGGGATATGGAGGATAACATGTGGTACTACCGTCTCCTCACCACTCTTCAGGTGACATCCTTTTCTTTCCGTCGTTCACGCATTCCGCTGGCATCCTAAGCCCTAAACCTCCTTCTTCTGCATCTACCGGCATCTCTTGCTGTTCTAGGCCTTTTTGCCGAGAACTGCAGACGACGACAGTGGTCCTCTCAACGACGGCGGCGTTGCCGACGAGGTCACAGTTGCTGTGGAGATTGTCGTCTCGACAGAAATGGAGGATAGAGTCTCTATGGTATTGGCAAACACAGCATGCATCGTCTCTCTCTCTCTCTCTCTATTATTATTTGCATACCTTGCATGCATGCAGATAGATGCAGGAGCTTATTAATTAGCTCGTCGCTCTCAAAGGATGATATTATTCAATTTGAGCCCTGAAGTAAAGTATATATATCTTCTTGATTTCCAGCAAGAAGAGAGCTCCACGCCTCCTCCGGCGAGCACCAGTGGTCAAGATCAGTGGATCGAGGGCGCTTGGGAGGCGACTCTTTCCACTCTTATCGAGATCAAAGGGACACTAGTGTCGCGACTCCATGGACTGATGATAGGAGGCGCATCTGATGCCATCTCGGGCGCCGTCAAGCTCCACATGGGGGGCATATACCGGGTATGTCCCTTCGGGTTTATAATGAGAAAATCACAGATCCGAATGCCTTCAAATTTTATGGTGGTACATGTACATCACCAAGCGTGTTTCATGAACTGACCGTTTTCAGCTATAAAGCTAGCAGACCATGTTTGACCCCTCAAAAAAACCCCACCTTCTACATAAACTGCACACTCTTGAATCTGCTGCTAACAAAGCAGCTATCAAATTCCCCATCAAATCTCCACAAAATAAATCCTCAAACTAATAACCGTACATCATAGATAGATATATCTATCAGTTTATTGTGCAACCATCATGTTTTTATTACTGATCTAACACCATTTGCATCTACTAACACGAACCTGATGATGAAGAAATTCACATGAGACACTGCAGATCTGGACAGCAAGACCAGATCCCCTTCTCTTTTTTCTTTTCTTTCACGATTCTCCATTTCTATGGGCTGTTCCTCACTCATATGTTGTTTTGCTTACTCTCCCCTCCTGGTTCTCATCATGAACATAGGTATATAATTAGGTATAAGAAAGTAGGGCTTTCTTCTATCAAATTTGCTGGGCTCTAGGGCCAACAGCTTTTTTTTTTATTTCCCTTTGAATGGATGTTTGGTTCAACACGCAGTTTAGTGATTGTGTGGCACTTACAAAAATCAAACTATGCATATGATATTCCAATCATTAGGATCAAATTAAATTCTATTGACACATATAACTTACTATAATATTTTATCAATTTAGATTTTCAGTAGATGTTCTCTTGACTGCAACATGCGTATATAGTGCCTCCAGTTAACCGTAGTAGTACCCAAATTGACCCAGAAGATTCACACAAAGTACCCCCAATAACTCATGCAATAACAAGCTGGTCCATCATTTTACATATGTTTTCCCTGATTTGCATTCAGACTAACCAAAGAATTTGTTTATATATTATCATCTCATACAATCTGTAATGGACCTGTCCATGTGCAATAATATATGGTTGCCTCAAATGTATAGTTGCACATCCTATATGTCAGTATGTCACTTTTGGAGCCTAGACCAGACACGCCCATTTTTTCTTGGTTGACATTGCCTTGTATAGCTGATGGATCAAATCACATTTGCTCCACCTTGTTTAATATTTAAATAAAACGCTGCAAGAGATCTACTGGTATGTGACCATTCATTGCTGTCAGACTGTAAGGTACTTGTCATGCATGGACTCATGGTATGAAATTTGTGTCAACAACAGTGACAAAAGGTGGTTACTGAACCCTCACAGATTTTACAACGTTACTATACCATAATAGATTGATGACGCTATGTTAAGACCACACCATATATTCAACAACAAAATACATTACAGCCTCTGAAATGGTGGCACCACAGGAAGCACATATTTATTCAGTGATATTGTATTTCTCTTGATTTAAAAATTACGAAGAGATATCAAAGCTAGCTTTATTATATTAGTCTGGTAATATTGTCAGCCAAGGTTACGTGGGCATCAGACAGTAGTGACCTTTTGAAATAACTGTAGCAACAAAATAAATATTATGCAAAAATGCAAGGATCACTGATAAAGCTAAGTACATGTGTACATGTTGTATTGAATTCGGAGCAGTACCACACCTTCTGCCAACTTATGCAGCATCAGTGGCTTTCAAAATTTTCACGTGGCGTATATGCAAGAGGTAATTCAACTCTTATTATACCTGTCCACTTATGCAGCATGAATGATGAATACACATTAGAAGTACAAGATAAGTGAGCTCTTATATGTCAAAAATATATCCAGCAGTTAGCTTCAGAAATTATTATTTTTCTTGTCTAATGCACCAGGCAACAGCAGAATAGAAATCTTCAGCATGCAAAATCCGGTCCCTCTATCTCCGTGTTACCACCCATGGTCTTCCTAGCAGCTCCTCAACCTCCATCTCGCTTCCGGCAAGATCTGAGTTTGTGCGGATGGTGCGCAGGCAGCGTTGCAGTCGCTCCAATCAACTTCAGATCATGCAAAAGTGCTTGAATTCAAATCGTACTCACTTTCCATAGCATAATCTAATGGTGGGTGGAACGTATCTGTGCGCAAGGTGCTGGTATTAAAGTATAGATGTATCGGGTGGTCCTAATCTTTTTCTTATCTAGATTAATCTCAAAAAATCTAGCAATGTTAATCCTTTTAGATCAATGTGGCAATATCCATAGTATTTTCACATAGAGCTAGCTATGATCTTGCAGGATCCTCCATACATAAAGATTTCAATAGCAAAACAATTTATTTCTCTCCATATCTGAAGTAAATTTCGTTGAATCGTAAATTGGCATTGATGATTCCTGTGCGGATTTTGAATCGATAAAGACTACACACATTCATATTATTCTTGCACCGTTAGTGGACATAAGTTACTCATTGTTTTAAAGTTTCATACAGAAAAAGATATTTGCAGTGCAATCCATATTTATTTTGCAATGTGTGGGTTCCATCATATCTCAAAGGATCTATAGTTAACCCTGTATGTTTACTGTCACATCCTCTTGACCACCGATTAAGTGGTGTGTAGAGCTTGATTCTGTTCTGAACTGAATTTTTTTCACACATATTTTTATTATGATAATTTACTGTCACATCCTCTTGATCACCAATTTGATACAAAACATTGATCATTATCATTGTTATTGTGTATGTAGATGCAGATGCTTGAAGTGAGTACTGAACAATCCGAAGACGGCAGGAAGAATCACCTAAAACGGATTTATGAATACACAAAGAAGGCCGCCACCTTCGAGGCAATGCTACTGTCAGCAATCTGCAACCAGCAATACTTGATCTATTCCAACAATACAGCGTTTAAGGTTTCTTTGGCAATGCTCCTCCTCGCTTTCTTTACCAACATCCTCAGTGGACTGCTGCTTCTCAACTCTTCCAACTTGTTGCCCTACATCAATTACCCCATTTACATCTCCAGCGTCATTCAAATGCTAGTGCCGTTTGCCCTCCTAGTCTCCTCCGGCCAGCTCCAATCTTACATGATCCTCATTTCGCTGTTGCCCTTCTTGTTTATTGCCTTGTTCCACCAAGAATCCACAGATGCTAATGCACTTGACCACATTTTTGACATATCTGCTGGGATCTACGCATTACTATCTGCTGGCTGTGCACTAGCCAACCCTTACTTTATTTCCAAGGAATCTGTAGCAGCCAGCCCCCTAGCCTGCTCGCTCTTCCTCACCATTTTAACTGCTCGATATCTGATGCTCATCTCCACATTGAGGCCGCCGGTGATTGTTGAGCATGCCAATGCCCTCATGTTCATTCTGAAGCTGCTGCTGGCATTGACTCTGATCTTTGTCGCCATGGAGTTTCTTGGATGGCTGCTACTTGCCTTAGTAGTAATCTTCTACAGTGTCATTGATGGGGTGTTGTTTTTCATGGCCTTGATCTCTCACAGTTGTCCTCGAACCACCAGAGGCGACAAGCCGATCAGTGATCAGCAGAGGAAGGATCAGCAGCTACTATCCGCCGTGTTCGTAGGCATCCTGTTCATGGCTCTCACTCAGACATACGCAGAGCATGCTGCAGCTCAGCATGAGGTCTTCTTAGGATCTGCTGCAATGTTGCGCATGCTTCTCTACTTCGTTGCTTTCATGTGGAGTATCAACCGAATGCTCATCAGCATCACAGCAGCAGACGTCATCGCAGCACCACCAGGAGGACATGCTGCGGTGGTTTGGACTGCTCGGGAATGGGCGAGGGCTTCGGTCGTTGCGGTTGCTGCACTGGACGTGATCTACAAGTTCGGCATTGCCTTCATCGTCATGGCTTCGAATTAGGAGCTGTTATTGGTACGGTGTTAAATGATGAGTAAATGGACACCGTACCGAGGACGCATTGCACTCGTTATTTGTATTTTTGTTGTAATAAGGTGTTAAAGTGTGTGTGCGCACTAGTGTTGTTTGGCCGTGCCGAGTCGTGTGTGCGTAGGTTTGGCTTGACCGGCCGAGTTCCAAAGTTCACTTCTGGGATCGTGTGGGATGTATGCAACCTAGTGTACGTACTGTGTGTTATGGTCGTTGAATAAAAGAAAGAAGAAAACCCCCGAAAAGCTGCGGCTGTTTGAGCAGCACAAAATCAACTCGCGTGGTGTGTTACGTACATACACTCTCGCCCAGCCCAGTGCTTGTTCATGAGAGTTGATCCGGAGATGGCAGTGCAGCCCAGTGCTGCATGTGGTTATATGCTGTTCTTGTATGATACACAACTTTTTTTTTTTTGAGATTATAATACACAACTGATTGGAGGCAAACACTGCATATATATTGTTACCCTCCGTCAGCTCATGTTCTCATCATGCAATTACAGTCTCCACTGCGACGAGGCTCGCTTGCCGTTGGGTATCTGCCATTGGAACACTGCTGACATGTGGGACCGGGCCCACGTGACAGGACACAATGACAGAGGGACCAACGGCGGAGGATCCGGTTCCCTCCGCTGAACGGCCCAGTGCCCTCCTGTAGTGTTGCCGAGGCTGGTCACGGATGCTGCGGCCGCGATATGCTCGCTGCCGCCCTTGCACCCACCCCACCGCAGGCTACGACCCAAGTGTTGACAAGAATTAACGTCAAATATATAGAGTTGTTCTCACAGCCGGATTTAACTACATATTTTCGATTTATCTTCTGGTTATTTGTTACTAAAATTTGGACAAGAAAATACATGATTGTTAGCCTACAGAAAAAAAAAGATTGATCTTTTGTCTCTGATGGGATAGAACAAGAGATTGGGGAAAACTTACATCGGGTAGTAGCCAGAGACAAAGTTACATTGAGTACGCTGCCACGTGATAATCTTGGAAACATCGTTGAGTAATTTGAGCTGTTCAGAATCTCTAAATCTCTTACACGCCCTGCTCCTGAATTAAGAATGAAAAGATAAAGTTATTTTGCTATATATTCCTAGGAAGAAATGGCAAACAGTACAAATAACGCATAGTTTCATATTATTAAGTTATCACCTTTTACAACAACAATAACCATAAAATACTCAAGAGTAGTATGTATAATATTACCTATTAGTTGAAAAAAAAAGAAGGGTTCGTATTTGAGATATTTCAACCAACAAAGTTATTATGTTCAGAATTAGCAGTACTGTTTTACAGATAACTTTTAGCTACAAGCTTCAAATCAATATATACGTCATTTGAAATACATGAAAAATATGAAATACACGTAGCGTCAATATGATTTCTGTAGCATTCAGCAGGCCTTTTGTCTTTGGTGGCGTCTGGAGGTTCAATAACAGATAAATGAAGGAGATATTCACATGACTAGCACTAAAAAAAGCTAGGTGGATTCAAGCCTGCCATGTTAGAGCATTATTGTCTAACTCATAAAAATACTCTCTCTCTCTGTCTCAAATTATTTGTCGTTTTAACTTTTCTAGATGCTAACATTCTTTTTGTTATGCATCTAGACATAAGTATATATCTAGATGCATAACAAAATGAATGTATCTGGAAAGTCAAAACGACAATGGAGGGAGAACCTCTCGATACCACAGCTCCATGCATATCCTCTTTTGTGGCCTCCCCTAACCTAATTAGATGCCTAACCAACACCACCGGCAGAGCGGCCAGCGGCAGGCACTTCCCTGCTCCGCTCCGTCTCTCCCCAAGCTCAAGATCTCGAGCTTGGAGAGAGGGCAAACTGCGTTGCCCGGAGATGCCTTATATACAGGACCAGAAGCCGAATCTGTACGTACTGAACCTCTCCGGCGCATGTTACTCCATGTGCAATGTAGACAAATTAACAAATTAATTAACTGAAAAACTGAGCCAGCTGTACACCGCTGATGGGCACAAGTTAATTAACAATTTGATATCCAAAGATTCCTTTTCTTGACAACCTGTCTTTCACTGAATGATGATCAGTTGAGTCGACTCTTCATTAGGAATAATAATAGCTGAAGAGCAAGGCGCCTTTAGTCCAAGAAACCGTGTCCTGATTTGAGTAAGATCCATACAGACATCTTCTTTTAACGATTTCAGTCGACAGTGCAAGTTGTAAAAAAAAAATCTGCAATGATTTTCAAAGATCTACACTGCGCGATGCATGTGAAAAGAGCATCTTGCACCGCGACGCGATCGAGAGGCACTCACATGCATGCTCGAGGTTCGTCTAGATAAGAGTATTACTTATTTAACAATCTGACGTTGTTGTCATTTAGCACCAATGTTTACACACGAAGGGAACCTTTGCATGTTCTGGCTCGAAAAGCACCAATTACGGAACTGCACAGTTGCTAAGCTCGAAAGTATTATGCACTTCACCCACTGACCCACCTAACACTACTACAATATATAGTTATCAGGACCAGACCTCTGATTCATTAAAAAAAGGGTCTGTCTAGGTCTTCAGTATTTTGCCCTCTCTCGCTCAAGTCTCGATATTCGAATGTTTTGAGCCAAGAACATAATAATATCAACGGCTCCGGCGCTAGGGTTGTATATATATGCCCTCCCTCCGTCGCTCATCCCTCCTCTCTCCACGTCGCCACTCGCTTTGAGCTCACCTCCGGTGTGTTCGCCCCAGCCTCCATCACCACCCTGCCCTCCGCAACTGCCATCTCGACAGCCGCCATGCCCTCAACTTCCAGAAGTTCCACTGATTACCTGCATTATTAGTCCATACGGTCATCATCACAGTTCAATATTTTAAGCAATAAAGGATGTACGATTTCATAAAGTAAAGGTTTTCACCTTAAGGCAGCGAAGCAAAGCACAGGTGCCCATCAACTAAGAAGATTGTCTAAACACTCGGAAATAAAAAAAATGCACAATGAAAGTAATAAGGCTGAGTACACTCATATTTGGGAGTACTACCAAGTCATGACATTTACTAAGTAATTATATGCGTTTCAGGATATGGACAAATATCATATATATACTTTTGAAAATTTTGAATTTCAGGATGTGATTAGGAAGAATAATTAAATAATAATATAATTTTCACATAATTTTAAAACTTTCCACTATTTATTTTTATTTACAAGAAACTTAATATAGGGAAACCAATTGTTTGTTTTTCTAAATTAAATAAAATGTTTCTCTAGTGTTGTATTCATTTCGGTTGCATTAGGTTTTGTTTGAGTTGGTGTTTACAAAATCATCAAAATTGAACTCTAAAAACCTTTCTCTCTCTCTTCCTTCCTCCCTATCCAGCCAGCCCGTCCCGATCTCTTTTTTTAAATCTGATCCAAGTTCTCTTACCAGCCCCACCCATCTCCCTCCTCTCTTCCTGATGGTGTGGCTGAAACGAACCGGGTTTCCGAAGACGGGAACCCGATCCCTGCACCTCTGTGATAGTCCCAGGAGGCTATCACGTGCAAATCCCTGTCTCAGAAAGTAAAGCAAAGTACCGTACAACAAGAATAAATACATGAGGGACCATAATATAATAATTAAGCATCTGAGTACATCATTTCGGCACATGCCGGGTACAAGTCCAACAGGACTGAATCAAGCAGAGTAAACATCTACGCAGCGGCTCTCATGTAGCGAAGTAGACTCCATATCCGCAGGCAACTCGAGTGTAGGGCGAGCTTCAGTCCTCCCAGCCGTCGTCCTCAAAGTCGTAGTCCGGCTCCTGGTCTGAAAGTCCGTCATCTACTCGATAAGCGAGTAGGTCATGTCAGCTTCCCAACAAAGAGCATAAGCAAGGGAGAATAATTCTACTATGCATGAGTAATCCTATTTATGGCTGTAGAAGGTTAAGCAAGCAGCGGTAGCAACATCAAGGTAAGCAGAATAGCCGAGAGGTATCCATCTCCGAAGAGATCCACACCTCCGAGGACAAAGCCTCCGGGGTCAACGCCCCAACAAGGAAAGAAGCACCAAATACTGGATCTCAACCAAGATACAGCATCCCACACTCATCTGCGACGTGGGGTCACCAACTCCTATCCCCACGTCTCAACGGCACGAAGCCGGGCTCACAACACACAGGGGAGAGAAAGCAGCACAAGAAGAGACTAGCCAGAGTAACAGACCCGTGGGCTGTCCATACCAGTGGACACGGACTATAGCTATAGGTTTAACACTCTGCAGAGGTTTTACAACTGGACCCGCCGGATAGGGTAGAAACGGATGCCTCCGTTCCACATCCCTACCTAACGACCGGAGACCTAGCAGTGGGTGGCACTCTCCTGCCTCTCCAAGCCTGACTCATCCTGAACTGGGGCGCGAAACTTGCCAGCAGGGCCTCGGAGCTGTGAGACCATCCCCGGAGGAGCCGGGGCGACGTCTATTCGGGGGGTATAACCCGTCCCCCTCACACGACCACACCGGTCCGCCTACAGGCTGGATGCCATCCACCAACTAGTTCTCGGACCGAACCCCGCCCATAACAAGGCGAGCGGTTTGCACGAAAATAGCCCAAAGATCATGGTTAAACTGTCGATCGGTCCTTAATTGCAGGAGCAAGCACTCACCAACTCCATCCGTCCGACACGCCGCTAGGGCGGGAGGCCAGGTCGCATCTCCCCTAGACAGGCGTTCACAAGTAACCAAAGCGGCTCGCTCCCGCGGTAACACGTCAAGGATACACACTCACCCAAAACACACGCGAGAGTTCCGAGGTATCCCATCCTCGGTCCAAACCTGAGATCCATCCATAACTAAGGGTAAAACATATGGATGGTGTAGTGCTGGGAACTAGCTAGGGGTCTGTAGCTAGTTCCGAGAGTAGGTATTCCAAGGACAAGTTAAACAATTTCAAGGCACGGCTAATCAATTGTCTATGCAATTTCAAAATATGCATCAAAAGTAATTAAGCACTAGCAACTAAAGCAAGTATGGGATCTATATGGTTGGGAGTGGCATGACACCTGGCTGGCGTCCTAAGTCCTGGTCTGGGTTGTAGTCGGGGTCGTAGGCCTCCTCCTGGTTGTAGCTCGGGTCTGTGCAGCACGAGATACGAGACACTAAGATACCGACAAACAACTAGGCAATAAATCCAAAGAAACCCAATTTTAGAAGATTCAAACAGAAACATACTACCTACAAACAGCACCGTCTCATTTTTAGAAAAATATAGAAACTGGTTTCATATTTTTCGGAGTAATAAATAATTAGTTATGATTTTTCAAAGATTAAAGGTTTTATAAATTAATTTCCAAAATTCATTTATAAAACAGAAAAGGATTTTTATTTTGAAAATAGGTGATGACGTCAGCATGACGTCATCGTGACGTCAGCGTCACTGTTGATGGGCCATTACTGGGCCGAAAGAGTTAGTGGGCCAAATTAGGCCCATTAGACTCAGCCCATTAGGCCGAATGGACCAAGTCTAACAGAGCTCCCTGAACATAAACCCAGAGTTCACAGGAAAAAGATGAAGGGGCCGACACGGGCCTGTATTGGGCTACGGCCCAAGTGGCGTCCCTTCCCTTGTCATCCAGAAAGTCCATCCATGCCCCCTGGATCAAACTGGGGCGCATCGGCGCCCTTGCCATCCGTGCACACGCCGGCGCGAACGCGGCGTGCGCCCGGCGGCGACGGCGGATGGGGTTCTGCGGCGGCGGTGGCTTGGCCAGGCATACAAGTGCGGAGCGAGGTTCGCTAGGGTTAGGTGGTTGAGCTGGTGCGGCCACGGCTCCATGGTTGGTCACCCGCGGCGGCGAACCGCGCGACACAGAGGCGTTCTCGACGTGACGCGGCTCAGAGAAACGGCGACGAGGTGACACGCGCAGCGGCCTTGCTTGGGACGGTGCGTGACCAGGCCGGCGTGCGCGCGCTGGGTTGAAGCAGGTGCAAACCAACAAGCATTGGCGCGTCTCGGAAGCCCGGAGCAGAGGTGCCCGGCCATCCAGAGCCGCGGCGCGGCGGTGACGCAGGCGTGGCGGAGCAAAGCGGTGGCGATGCAAGCACGACCAGAAACACAGCGCGGCGTGGCTCAGCATATGGGGGTGCATACCAGGGCACAAGCGCACCCAGGTCTGGCCTGGTCGTGACATGGCCGGCCGACGCACGCGGGTGCCCGGCGAACCGAGTCCGTGGCGCGGCGCAGCGACAGCAGCGGCGCATCGTTCCTGCAGTCAACTCCACAGCACGAAGGCTGGGTCATAGGCATCACAAGGACGACGTGGTAACGGTCATGGCAAGACGGGACGGCGAGAACCGGCGCGGCGCTGGGGTGCGTCGCGGCGGCGGCCTTGCAGGAAACGCACGGCGCGAAGCCGGCGTGGCGTGGCGCAGGGGCACGCTCCCATGGATGAAGAAGAAGAGGGGTGGTTCACTGGCTCACCGGGAGGCGACGGTGTAGGCGAAGCCGTGTAGACCGCGGCGGTGAAGATCACGGCGGCAACGACGTGGTGAAGACGACGACGCGGCGTGCTCCTCTGCTTCGGCTTCCACCCGCTCGTGGACGGGATTCTCCAGATCACGGACAGCTCTGGCTCCCCGCTCCTTGGCTTCGGCTTCTCGTCGCGGTGGCGAAGCGCCTCCCAAATCTCCTCTTCCTCCCTTCTTCTCTTCCTTCCCCTCCTCTCCTCACACGGCGGCGGACAGGGGACAAAAGGGGGAAGACCCCAAATGCGATTTGGCTTGCCAAGGGTCTCGCCCGGGGGTTTTGCTGTGCGCGGTGGCCAGGGGAACCGGGGGACACCGTGGGCCAGGGCTATCCCCTCTCCCTTTGCCTTGGCGGCGAAGGAGCATTGCGCGGGACACTGGCTTGCTTGGCGCGCGCGGTTCCGCAGGGGCAGAGCTGTGGTTTCGCGAGAGGAAAAGCGCGTGGGTCCGCCTCGGCGTGCGGGCCACCCCTCGGTGTGCGTGCCAGTAGAGCGGGATGGTGCGGCCAGGCGCGCGTGCTCGTGGTGCGGTGCGGCGGGGCGGTGCGACTCGGCGAAGAAGGAAGAAGAACAGGGGAACGTTAGCGGGCCGAGTTGGGCCGGCTTCGGCTGAGAGGAAAAGAGGCCGGGGGTTTGGTTGTTCGCGGGCTAGAAGATGAAGGTGGTTTGCTGGACTTAGAAGAGGTTAGCTGGCCCAGAAGTTAGTAAAGAGGTTTTGAAATATTTTGGAATTTAGTTTAAACCATATATTGAATTTGATTACTTTCAAATTCAAACACACTCAAATAAAAACCAAATAAAATCCAGAAACTCCAAATCACATACTTTACCATAATTTGAAAATATATTTTTATATATTTGGTTTTATTTATTTAGGAATTTAGGAAGAGAGGCTAGAGAGGGTTTAAATATGGTGACACATCATCAACAAATGAAAAATTCAAATTTTCTCACATTTTCATAACTTAATTTTTCTGGATTGTTACAGTGGCCCTACCTGTTAGGGGTGTATTCTACCCCTGGCCAACGCCACCCGCTCGTCTCCTGTGCGCCCGTCTACCTCCCTGGTGTAACACCCTCACCGCCTGTGAGGTGCTAAGAGGTAAGTTTATAGTTCATCTCTTACATACTACAGGCTTATAAGCCCTCCCAGACACTAGCCTCGGGCCCACACGCAGATAGAGATGGCCTTGGGCCCATATTACAACAATATATAAACAAGCAATAACAATAGACTAAATATACTTTCTCCACAGATAAATGTCTTCATGTCTTGATGCTGATCATGACATCTCTGCCCCCTTGAGCTGGAGCTTGACCCCAAGCTATTGCCCAAGGAAAATTCTTATACACGAGGCATTGTTGTATTACCATTTATTGACTAGTCTCATGTCCAAGATCACTTCAGGTTTTATAAGATGAGCATTAAAGTCAATGAGCTTGGTAATCTCAGAGCAAAATTTGGAGTATGGTCTGGTGTAAATGGCTTCAACTAGGAGACATGAAATACCTTATGGATCTTGCTCTTAGCTGGTAATTCCAATCTGTAAGCTGATGAGCCAATTTCTCCAACACAATGTAAGGGATAAAGAACTTGAAAGCTAGTTTTGGAAATGGAAGTTTCACCACTGATGTTTGAGCATAAGATTGTAACTTCAACAGGACATGTTCTCCCAGTTGAAAGGATCTATATCCATTCTTTGTTTATTTGCTTGTAGCTTCATTCGATTTCGTGCCACAACCAACTGCTCTTTCAATATCTGAGCATGTGTTACTCGATCCTGAACTATATCCAACATAGTTCCATCTAAAGTAGTATCATCAGAGGTAACCGGAATCATCCCCAGATTTTGTTCATACCCATAAAGAGCCTTGAAAAGAGAACAATTTATAGCAGAGTGGTAAGAGGAATTGTACCAAAGTTCTGCTAAGAATAACCATTTCTTCCATTATGTAGGGGATCCTTGAACTACACATCTCTAAACAATGGTTAACTCTCTCTGTTTGACCATTTGTCTGCTGCGGATGGTAAGTTGTATTGTGCAATAATTTGCTCCCCAATAATGTAAACAACAATTGCCACACATTGTTGATGAATATTTTATCTCTATTAGACAACACAACCAAATCCAACACAATAATTGCCACACAATAATTTGTTCTGGGCACCCCGTGCAATTTGACTACCGAATCCAACATCAATAAAGCCACTTGGTCTGCTGTAAAAGGATGCTTGAGAGCTAGGAAGTGTGCATATTTTGTGAATCTATCTACCACCACCAAAATCACATTACAGCCCCTATATAGAGGAAGACCTTCTACAAAATCCATTGAAATATCCTGCCAAGCCCCAACATGTATTAGCAAATGTTGTAGCAATCCTGCTAGATGACTATGCTCATGTTTGGTATGCTGACATATGCCACATTGTTTCACAAAATTCAAAACATCTTGCTTGAGACCCTTCCATTGAAACAAATGTTTGACTTTATGATAAGTGGAATTAATCCCAGAATGTCGTCCAATTGGACTAGAGTGTAATGTTGCAATCAGTTTAGTTCTCAATATGGGATTGTTGCCAATCCAGACATGATTATCATGTTTAATCAACCCTTTCTCCAAATACTATCGTTGATCATTGGGTGACTTAATTGCTAATGATTGTAATAAATCTTGAGCCTCAACACCACTATGATAAGATTTCAAGACCTCTTGAGCCCATAAAGTAGTTGCCTCTGAGACAGCTCGAATTACCATCAGATGAGCCACTCTAGGTAAAGCATCTGCAACCACATTATCTTTCCCTTGTCTCAAAAAAAACATTATCTTTCCCTTGCTTATATACTACCTTGAAATTCATACCCATCAATCTAGTCATTACTTTTCATTGTAACTCAAATTGTAGGTTCTATTCACACAAATAAGACAAACTCTTATGGTCTGTTCTTATAACAAATTCCTATCTATGGTCTGTTCTTATGGTCCCATTTCTCCACTGCCATAATCAAAGCCAAGAATTCATTTTCATACATAGAGAGATCTTGATGCTTGGGACCCAAAACCTTGCTAAGAAATGTTAGGTCCCTCTTTTTGCATAAGGACAAAACTTATTCCAATTGTACAAGTATCTGTTTCCACCACAAAAGGGACATTGAAATCTGATAAAGAAAGAATAAGAGTTTCAGTCATAATAATCTTCTCAGGACATTGAAAGCCTGATCAGCAAAAGTGGACCAGAGAAATGGATCCTTTTTCAACAAAATGGTTATTGGTTTTGTTACAATACCATAATGCTGCACAAATCTGTAATATCTGGTCAGAACCAAGAACTTAGTGACATTACTTGGGGTAGGCCAATTCAACATAGTTGTTGTGGTATGATTTATTGCTACTACTCCTCTAGATATTATGTGCCCCATATACTCAATTGAGTTCAAGCAAAAGAACACTTGCTAGAATCTGCATTTCCTTTACTCTGAAAGAACCATATTGAGATGCTTGATATGATCTTCCCATGTATGGCTAAAAATCAGAATATCATAGAGAAACACCAACACAAACTTCCTGAGGAAAGGCTGCAGACTTTGAAAAGTGGTTGGGGGTATTAGTCAGCCCAAAAGGCATGACCCTGAATTGAAAATTCCCATGATGTGTTTTAAATGAGAGGCATTGGAAATTTGACTTTTTGCTTGACTAATATTTATGGTCCATGCAACTCTGATGAGAAGGCTGCCTTTATTAACTGGTTGTATAATTTTGATACCTCTGGCCTGGATGATTGGTTTCTTGCTGGGGATTTTAATCTCATTAGGTCCCCTGATGACAGGAACAGACCTGGAGGTAATGTTTCTGATATGCTTCTGTTCAATGACTTGATTCAACATCTGGATTTGGCTGAAATTAATTTTCATGGAAGAAGATTCTCTTGGAGTAATATGCAGCTGGACCCCTTGCTTGAGAAATTGGACTAGGTCTTCACTTCTTCTTCCTGGGCCCTCTCTTACCCTGACACCTCGGTGCAAGTGTTGGGTAGGCCTCTCTCTGATCATTTTTTATCGAAGTTGGCACTCACATTCCAAAGTCAAACCTCTTTAGATTTGAAAATTATTGGATGGAGTTTAGTGACTTCCTCTCAGTTGTGGATCTTCATTGGAACACTTCTCCATTTTTTGCTAATGTTGCACGGTCTTTAAATGCTAAATTCAAGCAAGTAAGAAACCTGGAGCAAAGAGCTCTCCAAACTTGGCAAGCTCATTAATAACGGTAATTTTGTTCTTGCTCTCCTGGATGGGTTGGAGGATCAAAGACCTCTAAGCAGACCTGAAAGTTCTTTCAGAAGAATTGTGAAGCAACATTTGGCCTTCTTGCTTGAAGCTAAAAGAATTTATTAGAAGCAGAGAAATACCTCTCGATGGGTTATTTTTGGTGATGAAAATACAAGCCTTTTCCAAGCCATGGACACTTACTCTTACAGGAAGAAGTTAATTTCTTCTCTCACCTTGGCTGATGGTTCTTATGTTCATGATCATGATCAGATGGCTGCTGCTTTGTGGATCTATTACAAAGATAGGCTTGGTGTTTCAGAATTTTCTGATATCCTATATGATTTGTCTGAATTGATTCAAGTGGCAGATCTCCCAATTTTAGATGACCCCTTTTTCATTGATGAAATTATGGCTGTTCTCAAAAATATGCCCTCGGATCGTGCTCCAGGTCCAAATGGATTCAATGGAGCCTTCTTCAAAAAATGCTGGCACATTATCAAAGATGATCTAGTCAGACTTTGTAATGATTTTGCTCAAGGCAACCTAAACCTTGACGGTATCAATAGCTCTCTTATTACTGTAATTCCTAAGATGGACAATCCCCAAAAAGTAAATGATTTCAGGCCAATTTCCCTACTGAACTATTCCCTGAAATTTCTTACTAAATTGCTAGCTAAAAGGCTGCAGCGGGTTATTCTCAAGGTTGTGCATGAAAACCAATATGGGTTTATAAAAGGAAGAACTATACAAGATTGTTTGGCCTGGGCCTTTCAATTCTTGCACATTTGCCATAAGTCTAGGAGGGAAATTGTTCTCTTGAAACTGGATTTTGAAAAAGCCTTTAATAAATTGGAACATGAAGTGATTTTGCAAGTGATGCATCATAAAGGCTTTTCCGCTAAATGGATTTCTTGGATTAAGGCCATTTTGTCATCTAGTTCCTCTTCTGTTTTACTGAATAGGGTTCCTAGAAAATCTTTCAAGTGCGAGGGGTGTTGTCACACCTGTTTTTCCGAAGAAACCCGAATGCATCTCATATGTGTGCCAGGATCAGAATTTCACACATATGATAGACATAATGAGTGTAATATCAGAAACAATGCTCAAAAACGTACAAGAAGAGGTTTATTAACTTTTATTACACTCATGGATAGACACGAAGGTCTTTACATGAACATCGATAACTATGACGACGCAACTCCGTCTTCAATTCCACGGGCATCTGACTGGGGGAAACACATGCCTCAGAACTCATCGTAGTCGCTGAAGTACTCCTTCCTAGTGTTCTCCTCTGAATAGCGGGTAAGCAAGGGTGAGCACACTTATGGTTGGAGCTCAGCAAGTGAGGGGAAAATGCAAGGCTATCAAGTATAAGCTAAGGTTTTGCAGCGGTTAGCATTTTTAAGTTGGTCAAATTTTATTAGCAAGCGCCTATTTACTAGGTGTAAGTTTATACCATCCCAAAAATTAAGCATTTAGAAAACATTATCTCAAAACCATATAAAATCATGATTTAATTCCATCTTCAAGTTCACTTATCATGTGAGGGTCCAGGCCGCTCTTGACCGTGAGCACGGCTGATCAATCAGTTTTAACAATGCAGAGGTTGTACACTTTTACCACAGCTCGTGTTCTCCATGTTGCCTGGGTTGATCAGATCCTTAAACACTTCCGAGGTGAGTGGCTAGGGGTCCACTACAAAGCCTTTACAAAGATATGCAGAAGACCAACAGTCCGCACAGTTACAGTAGCAGAGCGGACCATAACCCTCCCCAATGGTCAGCACCTTAGCAAAGGCTGCTACCCCAAGAGGACCGGGCTATACCCCTTCAACTCTGACCCCCTCTGCTCCTTTCAGATAAGGCTGTCAGATAATTCCACACACCTAATTAATTGGCTAAGCCAAAGCCATATGGACTGTGGTTGCACTGTTTTCCTCGGTGGTTCTCCATGTTCCGATTAATTCATATGATCTTGTAATTACCAAAGTTCACCAAAATTACCATGATCAACATTTTATAAAGATCCATTCCAACCATCCCAAGTTATACCAACTAAGCATTTCTACCCAAAACATTTATTTAAAATGGGTTGTTCAAGGTAATAGGGATAAAATTCTAGTCATGTCCTTAAAAAGGTAATTTTCCCATCAAATTTATGCAATACAACATTTAAATGTAAATTTTAGTTATTATGCAAATTATGTGGGACAAAGTAGAATATGCAGGGGAGGAAATCCACTTGCCTTCCTTGCTTAAAAACTGGGATTCTTCTTCTTCAAAAAGTTGCTCTTGATCCACGAGTGGAAGCTCTGCTCCAACTGGCATGATATCTACGCGCACACCAAAAATCATACAATAAATAAAACAATACATGAAACATTATAAAAGACTAAAACAAGCTTCTACAACTAACGAGCATTAAGAGACGATCGCAGGGACACCAAAAACGCCTAAAACGAACAAAAGATGCAAAAGATATGGCTTAAACAAGGTTTAGGGGCTAAATTGTGAAGAAAACTAACTTCCAGGGGCTTATCTGCAAGAAACCAGAGACCTAAACCTAATTACGCGTATAAACCTAAGGTTTATATCGTAAAAAGGCAAAGCTGGACCGTGGGTAGAAGAAACCGAGAAGGTTAGGGGCCTAAACAGAAAACTCAGGACCTAACTGCAAGGGTTTCATATAGGTGGAAGGGTATATATGTGATATTAAAAAGCACAGGGTCTTTTTTGGAAAGTGGCGGCGGCCGGCTGGGGTTGACCGGTACATGAACGGTTTGACTCGGTTTAAGGGCGATCTGGGCCGTTGGTTGACGCGTGGACAGCTGCGGCATGCGGGCGGTGGCGGGGATGCCAGAGCAGGCAGCGTGCGGCGGCGCCGAGCAGCGGCCTCGCCGGAAAGCTCGTCGATGAACTCAAACTCAAGCTCCGGAGCACCAAATGTGACGGGAAAAGAACCAGAACGAAGAGAAGGACATGAGGAGTTCACCTATGGGCTTGGAGAGGCGGAAGGAGAATCGGAGAAGGAGATCAACGACGGGCGGCGGAGCTCCGGCTTGCTTCCTCGGGCGGCGGCGCTGCGTGAGCAGTGAGGAGCGGAGGAGCTCGATGGAGAGGTGCGGGAGGAGCAGGGGCTCGGTAGCGCCCTTTATAGGGTAGAGGGGGAAGAGGAGGAGGCACGGGAAGGCGGTGGTGGTGGAACTCCGGTGGGCCGCCATGAATGGCCCGGTGGTGGAGTTCGGTGGAGGCGTTTCAGGAGAGGGGAAGGGGAAGGGGGCGGGACAGCGCGTGGTGAGTGCTGCAGTGCATTAACGGCACTCAGTGGGGAGGGAAGGAGGCGTGGGAGCGAGGGACGGTGCCGGGGAGGCAGCGGCGCGGCCATGGGAGGAAGAAGGGCGGCAGCGGGAGGTAGGGGAAGGACCTGATGGGTGGGGCCTGTCGGTCAGTGAGAGGGAGAAAGGGGAGGGGAGATGGGCTGGCGGGATGTGGTGGGCCGGAAGGAAGTTGCTGGGTCGGCTGAGGAAAAAGGAAAAAAGAGAAAAAGAAAGGCCGCAGGAAGGATTGGGCCAACTGGGCTGCCGCAGGAAAAAGAGAGAAAGAGGGAGGGATGGGTGTTGACATTTCTTAACGCGATCACTTTAAGAACAGATTTAGAATCCATCCGTAGCGACCTCGCCAAAAATGTTTGTTGGCATTTTTTAACGTCACCACTAACGACGCCGAGTTAGCGTGAACATCAAGACTTGCCAAAGGTAAATCTAAACGATCACGAACGAATCCGCAAGCGCACAGATAAACCATTGTAGCATTTCCCTAAGGAAGGAGAATATTCCAAGGGTATCGTATCCATGGAAGGCAATGACGGATATCATAGACTTATGCTTTTGCACTGAATGTAAACCAAGAGATAGATATAGGAAACAACAACTCAAAGGCAGGGGTAAGATAAAAGATATGATAGGGTAGTGTGACACACACTCAGATCTACCTCTACTCTAGTACTCTACGGCATAGGGGGAACATACAAGTTAGCTCTAGGTTCTAATGTACTAAACATATAAAGCTAGAAGATACAGGAGATAGGCATGAAACATTACATGAGAGGGTAAGGTTCAGCACCCAGGTACAAACGGGGAGATAGCCCGCGACGACCAACACTCTGCGAAACTATACTTTAGACTCCTACAGCAGTACCCTAGCGCGGAGGGTTCCAAAGGGTCTAACAGCTGTCACCACTGCGGCCTACCTCTATCGTTGCGGGGGGTATGCTCATAACTAACGTAGCCCCACAACCCAGGCACCATGTTTGCGTTGCTGCTAGACTTCACCCGGCCCGAGCTATTGTGACCCAGGGTGAGAGACACCAGAAGACTGGTCAACTTAGACCGAGTATCGTAGCTTGAACACAAACCTCATGCAACACTATCATGCCATCTAACAAGATCAACTAAGGCTAGACATACGAACAGATACGAACTCTCTTATGTCTAGTCAACAAGGTCAAAGGGTCGTGTTCGTGAAGAACACGAGCCTCTAACTTATGAACAAACACATAAGGAATGAGTTTATCATCCTTCAAGTGGATCAAAAGGTAGTGTTCATGAAGAACACAAGCCTCTAAATGATGAACAAGAGATGAACTCAAGAACATATCAAGCATATGATCTACCATGACTTTATATAAAATAGCTGAATAACTGAAGTAGATCAAAGTCATACAATGAAATAAAGATAAAAGAGAACTCATACCTAGACTCCAAAAAAGACTTGGAACCTGAATAAGAGCTACTCTAGCCTACCCCTAGCCTTGAAGACTAAAAGTAAGAGGAGAATGAGAGAGTGGTGTGTGAGAAATGGGAGCCCATCCCCTTCTATTTATAAGCAAGGAGGAGGCTTGCCTCGGGCACCAAATGGCCTCAAAACACCCGGGAGTGAGGCAATGGACCAATGAGCAAGTGACACGTGCAAGGCCGAGATGAACCGACCCTAGGTCAGTTCGGCCGATCCTAGGGTCGGTTGAACCCCTAGGGCGGCCATCTCGGCTGTGCTTTCTCCAGGTGGCTGACCAGTGGGCCCTTTGATCCTTCCCCGGTGCATGGCTTGTTTTGGTATCCGAGGTGGACCCTTTGATCCATGTGAAGTCCATGTGGCACTCTCTGATTTGTCGGTGAGTGCCTCCCTTGGATCAGTGACGTGGATTGACACTGGTTTCTTTGGTGGCAGCCACCTCCTCAGCTGAGTTGGCATGGTTCTTCCATAGAATGTGGGTTTCCATCTCTTTTAATGGGTATTTCACCTACATACAAATAATCTCCAAGGACAAGTGGAACTACATTATTCAAACCAAAATGCAAGTAAATAATGCATATGCCTCCATTTATGTGAGAATATTGATGGCTGAAAGTAGTACTTAACAGCCGTCAACACTGGGCCGGCGGGTGAAGATGGATCGGGTCGGAAGGGGAAGAAAGGGAGAGGGAAGAAGGGTTTAGGGTGGGTTTTGGAACTTTTCTTTTTCTTTTCTTTCTTTTTTTAACACACATCAAACAAAAACAAATGCATACCAAATTATGATGCACAATCACTTGGGTGATTCTAAATTATTTAAATATTATTGAATACTTAAAAGGAAAATTTATTTAGTCAATTTATTAAACCCTTAGAAAATAAAATCTAACCTTGTTGCTATCATTTTATTGTGATGGAATTTTAGGGTGTTACAGGTGTTAGGCAGGGTGATCCCCTATCCCCATTGTTGTTTGTCTTAGGGGCTGACCTGCTCTAGTCAGTGATCAATGCAGAAGCTTTGTTGGGAAATATTTCACATCCTTTGGGAGCAGATTTTGGGGGAGATTTTCCTATTGGTCAGTATGTTGATGACACCCTTATTGTTATGTCTGCTGATTACTTATAGCTCAGCCATCTTAAGGAGGTTCTTAATACCTTTGCCTGTTCCACTGGACTGAAAGTTATTTTTGCTAAATCTTTTCTTGTGCCTATTAATGTGGATGAAGGAAATTGGTCAGCTCTGACTTCTGCTCTTGGCTGTCAATTGGGTTCAATGCCGTTCACTTACCTAGGGCTACCTCTTGGTACAACAAGGCCTGATGTGCAAAATCTCATGCCTATTCTAACAAGGATGGAAAGGCATCTTATGGAGATTTCGAGACACCTATCTTTTGCTAGGCATCTTGTCCTAGTCAACTCTGTTTACTCAGCCATACCAACTTTTTACCTCTGCTCTTTGAAGTTACCTGTGGAGATCATTGCTCAAATTGATAAGTACAGGAAACATGTCCTCTGGTATGGAGGGGACCTGAATAAGAAAGGAGGTTATCTAGTTGCCTGGAAACATGCTTGCAGAAGTAAAGAATATGGTGGCCTAGGTATTATTAATCTCAGAACTCAAAACACTGCCTTACTCCTCAAGTTTCTGCACAAGTTCTATAACAAACTGGACCTGCCCTGGGTACATCTCATCTGGTCTTGTCTTTACAAGAATGGCACTCCTCCTCATGAACGCTCTGGTGTTGGGTCTTTTTGGTGGCGAGACATTATGTCCCTATCCCAGCAATTTCTTATGATTGCATCTTGCAAAGTGCAGAAAGGAGATATTGTATCCTTTTGGAATGACCTTTGGGACTGTGGGGTTCTAAAGTGGAAATACCCTCAACTTTTTTCGTTCTCTAGAAAGAAATTTTCTTCGATTCAGTAATTTCTCAGCTGGGATCCTAGAAGGTCCGTTTTTTTGCCCCTCTCTTCTGTGGCTCACGATCAACATATCTTGGCTGACATTCAGCAGCTTGGTCTCAACTCCAATGCCAACGATTCTTGGACCTACATCTGGGGTTACCCTGTGTTTTCGTACAAGAAGGCCTACCTCAGCCTCGGTGGTCCTCTTCCAGCTTCTTTGTTATTCAAGTGGCTTTGTCAATCTAGAGCTCAACCCAAACTGTTGTTCTTCTTTTGGCTGCTTCTCAAAGACAGGTTAAACACCAGGTCCATGCTTCATAGGAAAAATATGCATCCGTCGTCGTATATTTGTGTTCTTTGTGTGGAAAATGTGGAAGAGGATATTCTTCACCTCTTCTTTTCTTGTCCCTTCAGCCAAGCATGTTGGGCTTATTTGAGAATTGTTTGGGACATCTCTTTAGATCCACAATTAATGTTTCTTAGAGCGTGAGAAGCTTTCAACTCAGTGATTTTCAGGAAAGTGGTCATTGTTGCTACTTGGAATATTTGGTGTCACCGGAACGATATCATTTTTGACAGTTCATCCTTGTTTTTTGTTGCTTGGCGTTGGAGATTCTTAATTGTCATGAAGGCGGTTACTTTGCGAGTTAAACCGCGGTTGAAGGAAATTTTTTTGCTGTGGCTGAGTAATCTCCTGTAACTTTCTTCTTTTTGTCTTTGGACCTGAGGCCTTGTAACTTGTACATATGTATCTTTTCTTTTTCACTTATATATATAAAAAAGAAATGTAGGGACCTGCCCTACAGTTTCGTCAAAAAGTAAAAAAAAGTGTGGAGGGGCGGATACGCTGCAGCAAAAGCTGGCGTGTTGCTAGCCGTTTGGGGGCCTGTGCTCCCAACACTCTGCCCTTCGCAGCTCACGTGCGTGGACAGACAGGGAGAGGGCCTTCCTTCCTTCAGACCTTTGCTGTTGTGTTGGGCCACCCAAGGCTTAGGATCAGAACGTAGACAACTGCTTGGGTCTTGAAAAAATCATGTGGGTATAAGGGGGGATTTTGGGCCACGCCTAGGGCCATGGCCCTAGTGGCCCAAGGTCCAAATCCGCCCTTGGCTCCATCCTTGGTGGGCAGAAGCGTGATCCACATGTACCGAGAGAAGTCATCCACCAACATAAGGAAATAGCGATTACCACTGGGGGTTGGCGGTGAGATGGGGCCACAAAGATCCCCGTGCAGCAGCTCCAGCACTCTGGTTGACCGCGAGAGTGCACGCTGCGAGAACCACGTCCGCCGATGCTTGCCGGCGAGGCATGTGTCGCAGATTTGATCGACTTGCTCCAGCAACGGCATTCCCCGAACAAGTTCATAACACTCCATCTTCCTGAGCGCCTCGAAATTGACATGCCCGTAGCAGGCGTGCCAAAGCCAGGCATCTTCCTTGGCGTGCGTGGCGTAGCACACTGGCCGTGCAATGTCGACGTCGAGCACGAAGAGCCGGCTTGGATTCCGGTGGATCTTGGCAAGGAGGCGCTGCTCTTCATCACGGACACGCATCACCCCATGCTCCACCAGGACCTGATAGCCTGTCTTGTCGAGCTGCCTGACGTAGATGATGTTGGCCGTGAGTCGAGGCAGGTAGTAGACATGGGCGAGTGCGCGGTGCTCCCCAGACTTGCACGAGAGGAGCACAGTCCCAACTCCTTCGATCCGAGCCACCGAGTCGTCTCCAAACCTCACAGATCCGGTGACACTGCTGTCGATGTTGGAGAAGGCTACCCGCGACCCCAACATGTGGTTGGAGGCTCCAGTGTCCAGGACCCATCACCTCGGGTCCCGGTCACCAGAGTCGTCGAAGGCGGCAAAGACCTTGTTCTCCAGCAGGTGCAGCTCGTCGTCGCAGTGGATCGCCGGAGCAGGGGTTGTGGCCGCCGTCAGCTGTGCCGGCTCAATTTGGGGATAAATCCCCTCCCCTTGGTCAGCGCTCACAACAAGAAGGAGAGTGTGCTCCTCCTCCTCCTCCTGGGGCACATGGGCTTGTTCTTCAGTCTTGAGCTTGCCACGACAGTTTGGGGCCCAATGGCCTCACTTGCCACAGTGCTTGCACACATCGTCTGGACCGGCCCGTCCAGAACTTGCGCCGGCGTGGTTGCTGGAGCCGCCGCGCCCGCGCGGCTTGTCGCGCCCACAGGAGCTGGAACCGCCACGTCTGCCATCTTGTGCGTGCGGCTTGTACTTCTCCACCCACTCCTCGTGAGTTAGAAGCAATTTCCCGAGCGAAGAACTTGGTGGCGGCGGTGTCTCCTCTTCGGCGTCGTTAGAAGACTTGAGCGTGCCGGTGATTTCTTCAATCGTCATCTTCGCGACAAGCTGCTTGTACCTAGGTCGAACAACACGAAGATACTTCTTGACAACCTTCTCATCAGGTTCCGAGTCGCCGAGGTCCCCCAACCGCTCAAGAGCCCCGGAGAACCGAAGCGCGAAATCCTCAATCGCCTCGCCGTCACGGAGCTTGATCGTCTCATACTCGGCGCGAAGCGTTTGCGTCGTCACCGCCCGCCGGCGCTCGCCCCCGATCCGGAGAGTCTTGATGGCCTCCCACGCCTCCGTCGCAGTCTCCTTTACGACGAGTGTGGGAATCAGCTCCGAGGGAACAACGCTGCAGATGGCGTCGAGTGCGTTCCGATCGTTGCGGTAGTCGTCGTCGCCATACTCGATGACGTCCCAGAGGTCACAGGCCTGCAGCTTTAGCTTCATCCGGAGTGACCACTCCGTGTAGTTGGTTTTCGTCAGCTGCGGCCAGGTGCCGGAGCTGCCGGAATCCGGACGACACGCTCGATGACGCGTTCCCGGGGTTTGTCCGCGTCGTGGTGAAGCGAACCGCGCCAGCGAGGAGGAGAACAGCTCTGCGTCGAATTGCGGCTAGACGACCTGCGCCCAGATATCTTCTTGCCGTCCGCATCACCAGATGACCCCGGCTTTCCGTCTTCTTCTCCTCCGGCGGCAGCGTGGTGTCGCTGGGCTTGAGCGGCGGCGTGCTGCCGCAGGGCTTGGGCAGCAGCGTGACCATGGCGCGCTTCCCTGGACCAGACTGGCTCTGATGCCAATTGTTAGCCTTCGACCCGGCGATGTACGCCGGCGGGGAAGACAGGAGCTCGCCGGCAGCGAACTAGAACACCACAAACACACACGAACACTTGGAATGTGACAGAGCAGTTTTGGTGCTACGCAAGAGTAGCAGCGTTTTCTGATGCATTGACTGAGTATGTAGCAGAATTACAAGATTGCAGGAGCTCTCGCATCAACTACACGTCGCGAGAAGTGCGCGTCCATCCCCACGCCACGACGTTGTCTCAGGTCAAGAGTCCGAGTTCGTGCCGAGCTATTCTCGGGGTCACGAACACTACGCGCATGGCTGACCACATCCTGCAGCTCATGCACGTATGCAAAGTAACAGAATGTAACTAACTACATGCATCTAAATGAGGCAAGGTTTATTCCAACATTGATGGCTTGTTTCGTACCAATCCATTGGGGATGCGATGCAGCCAACTCGATCGGAGCAGACTACTGCCCCCACATCACAGATTAGACCCCTCCCTCCAGGAATGAGATCCTCTAACATTCCTCCCCCTACCATTGAGTGACTGTCATGTGGGCCCAAGGATAGTGGGTCCCGCATGGCTTGACTCAAAGGCAGAGGTTGAATGTTAGAGAATCCAATTCCTCCCTCCATGGCGCGATACACCGCAGCGCACAACGCAACGCAACCCAACCAATTCAGTTACGAGCAGTCGAGCAGACCGGAAAAAAATTAGAGCGGAACATGGCCGGCACGCCTGCTGCAGCACCGACAAGGGAGCGCGAAGGAGACCATGGCACCCATGAACCTTTCTCTGCCGCGCGCGAGACAAAGCAAGGGAGCCCGGCCGGTAACAAGCAAGCAATAAGGGAGAAAGCAGGCGGATCGTTTGGGAGGGTAGTTACCGTCGTAGCGTCGCGCCTTCTTCGAAAGCTGGGCTGTGTAGACTAGCTCCCCGCGCGACGGTGAGGCAGTAGCAGCCACCGCCGCCATGAATGGCGCTCTCTCGCCTTGCGCGCCGCTCCGCCGCGGAGAGCACGTGCGCGGGGGACCCGCCTCGGTTTCCGGTGCCTTAGGCTCTCCACAGCGTGCAGCTTGAGTGAAGCCAGAATAGGTGAGAGAGTATTTGGACACCACTCTCCACACTGATGTGTGCCTGGTGACCGGGCCCCACAAGATTTGTAGGTGAAGGCGTGGCCGCAGATCTGGACCATCCATTTCGATTTTTTGGCCTGTTGCCGCCTCTCATAACGGTTATGCCAGTGCAAACTATAAACTGATGGCGCACTTAGCAGCTAATTAAACCTTCCGAGTTAATCTGTTACTGTTTGTCTGGTTATGCTCCTGCTGCACAACTAAAACTAAGGATGGATTCTGATCAGATACGCACGGATTCGAATTCGAATGTCACTTTTTACCACATTTTGATTTGAATTTGAATCGGATACGGATCTTATCTATACTAATACAAAACGAATAGATTTGTTTTTATCAATGAGTAAAAAATGTTACTACTAGTGAGTAAATATAATTTATTCATTAAAAATAATATAATATATTTAAAATTAACATGAATATCTTTATTAAAATTAATTGAATTTTATTATTGTATATCACTAGTAATATTAGACTGACATAATAATTTATTAGATATTTTATAATAATTTAGATGATGTACATCACTTTTAGGTAACAATATTGAATTAGCATCATTTTTAATTATTAATTAGTCATCAAATAATTTTTAGATGGCTTTATCACTACTTTATTCTACATGGATATGGATAGTGTTGGATAGTCTACATTTTTGTCGAATACGAATATGGATTCAAATAGAGAAAATATGGAAAATCGAATATAAATACATTCATTTAACATGCTTATTAAAATGAATACAAATACAAATATCCATATTGATATTTTTACCGAATAGTTCGGATAATTCGGATATCTAGACATCTGAATCCATCATTAACTAAACCTTTCACTGCAAAAGATTCCATGTAACACAAAATCACAAAGGATAGGATCAGCGTATCTATTTATCCATTCCCTATTCTATTCTCCTTTTTTTCTTTCTCCTACAACAATTAATTAATGGTGAAAATGACATCATTCAGGCTAAAAATGCGAGACTCCCGTTGCAAAAATTCTGAAACTAAAAGCTGCTCTACAAGAGCATGGATAAAGGGGGGACAAAATGGAAAATCTCTTGATCTTTCAAAAACAAAAAGGAAAATCTCATGAGTATACCTTCCTCCTCCCAGCGTCTTATAGATATTTAAAGGTGTACGTAACCAACAAAAAGTCAGACCAGGCCACAACACATCAATTTTCCTGCCACCAGAAGACAATGCCAGGACCCAGACATTTGATAGTTTCATTCCAGGTAATACCACGGCACTCAAATCTCCTGAGAAACACGATAGTCTACTGTCTCACACAAATGAGGACACTGCCTGACATGTCATTGCAATTAAGCACAATATAAGTCATGATTGCCTGGAAAATAGCAATTTTGCTATTATACTACACAATTACAATGCAAGCCATTATCTAATAACAGTGCTCCAGGAAAAGCTAGAGCTGGAATTATTAGACTTAATATTATCTGTTGGGATGATGGGAGACCATGTCATCCAATGCTTATTTCAACAGAGGAGGAGAAGCCATCTACAAGCTGATGTCTTATTACTTCCTTCTCCTCTTCCTCAACCGGGAATCTCCATCTGGTCCATGATGGAGACTGAGTATCGTCCATTGCATCACACTTAGCGCAGGGCTGTTGATCAAGCAAGCAGATCCTCTTCAAGCACACGGCTCGCTCCATAACAAGCCTTATATATTTCATCAGCTTCTCATCCACTGCAAAGCCTATGATATGTAGCAGTCTCAACCGTTGGTGCTTCAAGTCAGGTGATGCTTGATCCCACAACACATTGACCTTCTTAGCGTTGTACTCCCTTCTGCCCCATCCACATGGATGACGAGATAGCTTCATGAAACAGAATATAATTAACACTCTATTGACCCATTCATCAAACTTTTTATGCTATTCTAAATAGAGTGATGATAAGTGGCAGAATCTTTAAGTAGGTGACTTTTGAAGCAATGATGATTCTAGGTATCATCATATAAATCATAGGCTTGTTTTATCAAGAAAATAAGATCCTAGGATTCATATGTACTTCATAAAGGTAACTTGATTCTACGGCACGATATAACACAAAAAAAAAAGAAATTAAAGAAAGTTTATCAAAATAACAAAAGATTAATGTACCATAAGGCATAAGTTATTCAAGGATGGTGCTGCTTCAATGACAAAAATAGTCCAGTTCAGGTCACAACCATAGAAAACATTGTAGAAATAAACATCTCTCAGGTTACTGAATACAGGGGAGAGATGTATGGGTCCTTCTGGTTCAATCCAAATCTGCGGCAGCAAAAACTAAATTAACAAGAACGCATAAAGGAATAGTATGTGTTGAAAGATAAAGAAATCAAGACATAGAAAGACATTATTATGGAAAGCTTTGAAGGAAAGGCAGCATACCATTTGATTGAAGAAATTCAGGTATAAAGTTGATAAGCTTGTGCTGTTGGCTAAGCAGTGGCTTAATGTGAATGGAGTCTGCCAATTCATTGCGGTATGACGGAGGGCTACACCGTGAAGCTGAGGCACACTGCCAAAAATAAGTGGGGGGTTTCCACCCATCCAGTTAGCGCAGACAAGCCTCCTAAGGTTTGGCACCTGGATCAGGTCAATCCTTGCGTACCCACAGGTGATGAACTCAAGGTGGAGGAGTGCTGAGTGTGGTGCATCTATTGTGAGGATGGCACTCTCGTCAGTGACAGGGTTGAAGACACCATCGCAGCAGGTCAAGGAGATTGTGGATGTCAGAGTCCCCAAATGCGATGTTCTGCAGAGCGAGCCTGGTGAGCCATTTAAATGCAGCAGGACATGATTGGGAGAAGGACATGAGACGCTCTCCAAACAACAAACACTGCTCGTATTCTGGATCAGCAACATCTGTCCAGATTGTGAAGTCAAGGCGGTTGGTCTTGCCACTCTCCATGACACTGCCAACAGCATGGCCAATGGACTGCAGGTAAGGTTCCATCAGGTAGAAGGTGAGCTGCAGGTGCTTGATGGTTCGGTCATTGGTGGGAGACGACTGTAGCAAACTCCTCACAGCCACTGTGTAGGTGTTCATGACTTGGTCAACAGTCCAGTGCTCCCCCTTGCTTCTGTCACGAGGCAAGAAGTGTGACACGTGTATGAGCAGGCGAGAAAGCGAGGGAGGGAGGTGTGCCCATCGCCTGGAGAGCGTGCTAGCTTGGATAGCAGTGTGCAGATCAAGGCGTTCCAGTATGTCGAGCAGAATGTGATCAGGGAGAGTGCTGATTCTATCTTCATATTTGTTCTGGTAAACAATCCGTTGACAAGAATGACATCAGAACACAATTGTAGCATTTTATTATATATTAAAAAAAACTGAATACATCTTGCAGGAGATGCTGACTGGAGACAAGAAGGATTCAGCTCTGACAGTCTGGCTGCTCTAACCCTTTGCATTTGCATCAACCAAAGTTTTAGTTTATCTTTCTGTAGAGGGTATACAAGGCAGACACAACACAGCATTAAATCTATCTGAAGTTGATAATACTATTTTTTTTTTAGGAAAAGGGAAGCTGAGCGTTTATTTCCGCAGGAACTAAAACAACTAGGAGTATTGCATTACATTGCAATCGCGTGCTAGCTACAGTGAAAGGTTGGCAATCGAAGGATAAATGCCCTGAAAAATAAGGGGAAAGAAGACTTACAGGCGTGGTTGCAGATGGGTGGGAGGGGAGACGAGAATCTATCAGATCGTCCAGATCTGACGACGAATCGGTGGGGCAATCCATCATATTCATCAATCGCCCTGCTTGCCTGATTGCGTGCAAAAAGTGTAAGGATACCAGTGTATGTAGGCATGCGCGTGGATTCAGATTTCAACTGCGATGACGGAAGAGAAATCGAACCGGAGCCCGTGACTGGAGAAGGGAGGGACCCGTCGGCGAAGGACCAAACCGAAGCAGCGGACGAACTCCAAGGCCGGGGGAGTCGCCGGCGGCGGCTATAAGCGTGTTTGTTTGGGCGAACCGAAGCCGCTGACGAACCCTGTTTGTCTCGGCTTTCAGCCAGCTTCTCCCATCCAGAAGCCAAAAGTAGAAATAAAACTACTAGCTTTTGGTGTTAGCTTTCCCAAATCGGAAAAAGTTTACGGTAATGCTATGTATGGAACGTCTGATGCGTCGGACGATCCATCCACCGAGCGAGGCCCACCGCCCACCTGCCAGATGATTTATTCTCATCCACATCCTCATATGCTTTGGATGATTCATCAGTGCCTACTGCATCCAGCATCCTTGTGCTCAATTTCGGTCCCCGCAAGATAGTGGCACTTATCACACTATTCAAAGTGAGGAAATCAATAAAGGCAATCAGGATTTCATCAAAAGTGTAATTGCAGTAATGCAGTTTGATACCTTCATCATCACCATTTTCGTTTTCACAATCCCAGAGTGCGAGCCTATCCCTCAAAAGACCCATGAAATCTTTGGTCTGCATGCTCACCTGCTTTGGGTCTCCACTGACAGGTTCAAGCTCTGATTCAGCATCATCAAGAGCTTGTTTCACAACTTGGTAAGCCCTAAGATCCAGGTACTTAGGAAAATTAAACCACCAATCCAGGCAACATTTGATAGCTACATGCAAAAATTCGCAATATGGCATACCTCTCAGGTGAACGCAGGAGCCGGTAAAAGAAATGAGAAACATTCAGAGCAAGTACTGTAAGGGAAGTGAAGAAATCCAAGCGAACAAATAAGCAATTAGCCCAGGAGTTCGCATAATAACTCTAATTGCAGCAGAACCAGGATGATATATATAAGTGAAACGGTGCAGAGGACACGCCACAAAGCAACATATCAAAAACCAACTCATCGACGCATGAAGGTACCAGTTACAAATTAAAATATGATATACGGAGTACAGTAGAAAACAAAATGTCTGTCTAGTAATATGCTGGCAGGTAAGAAACACAATCTGCGCTTCCAAATTAAACAACATCGTAGATGGAACAAACCCCAACTGGCGAGCAAAGATGATGACGCCAGTAGTCCCGGTAGTGAAGGGACGGGAAGCTACCTCTGCAGCACCTAGAAGGGAGCGCGAAGGAGACTATGGCATCCAGGAACCTGCCTCCGCCGCGAGCGAAACCAAGCAACGGAGCCCGAAACAAGCAAGCAATGCCTGTTGCTGCCTCTCATAATGGTTATGCTAGTGCAAATTATAAGCTGATGCCACAATTAGCAGCTACTCCGTTGCTGTTTTGTGTGTTTCTGCTCCTACAGCAGAACTAAACCTTTCACTTCAAAAGATTCCGTGTGATACAAAATTACAAAGGATAGAATCAGCATATCTAATTATTCATTCCCTACTCTATTATCTTTTTTTTCTACTACAACAATTCATTAATGTTCAAAATGGCATCATTCAAGCTAAAAATGCGAGACTCCCGTTGCAAAAATTTCAAAACTAAAAGCTGCTCTACAAGCATGGAAAAAATTATTAATCTGAAACTCTTGATCTTTCAAAAAAAAAAAGAAGGAAATCTCATGATTATACCTCGCACCATCTCATCGCAGCGTATATTTAAAGGTCTAACCAACAACGTCAGACGAGGCCGCAACACATCAATTTCCTGCCACCAGAAGACAAGACAATACCACAACACAGCCATTTCATAGTTTCTTTCCAGACAATACCACGACACCCAAATCTCCTGGAAAACACTGTAGTCTTGTCTCACACAAATGAGGGGACTGACTGACATGTCATTGCAATCAACAAATAAGCACAATAAGTTACGGTTGCCTGGAAAATAACAATCATTTGCTATTATACTACAGAATTACAATGCAAGCCATTATCTAATAACACTGCTCTAGGAAAAGCTAGAGCTGGAATTATCAGGCTTACTATCCGATGCTTATTTCAACAGAAGAGGAGAAGCCATCTACAAGCTGATGCCTTATTACTTCCTTCTCCTCTTCCTCCACCGGGTATCTCCATCTGTTCCATGATGAAGACTGAGTATCATCCATTGCATCACACTTAGCGCAAGGCTGTTGGTCAAGCAAGCATATCCTCTTCAAGCCCACGGCTCGCTCCATAACAAGCCTTACATATTTAATCAGCTTCTCGTCCATTGCAAAGCCTATGATATGTAGCAGGCTCAACCGGTGGTGCTTCATGTGAGGTGATGCTTGATCCCACAACACATTGACCTTCTCATGAAAAAGAATATGATTAGCACTCCATTGACCCATTCATCAAACATCTTATGCTATTTTAAATACAGTAATAATAAGTGGCAGAACATTTAAGTTGATGACTTTTGAAGCAATGATGATTATAGGCTTGTTTTATCAAGAAAATAAGATCCTATGATTCATATGTACTTCATAAAGATAACTTGATTCTATGACACGATATAATACAAAAAAAACTTTTAAAGAAAGTTTCTCAAAATAATAAAATATTAATGTACCATAAGGCATAAGTTATTCAAGTACGGTGCTGCTTCAAGGACAAAAATAGTCCAGTTTAGGTCACAACCATAGAAAACATTATAGAAATAAACATCTCTCAGGTTACTGAATATAGGGGAGAGATGCATGGGGCCTTCTGGTTCAATCCAAATCTGCGGCAAATAACAAACAAAATTAACAAGAATGCATAAATCAATGAGTATGTGTTAAAAGATAAAGAAATCAAGACAACGAAAGACAGTATTATGGAAAGCTTTGAAGGAAAGGCAGCATACCATTTGATTGTAGAAATTCAGGTATAAGGTTGATAAGCTTGTGGTGTTGGCTAAGCAGTGGCTCAATGTGAATGAAGTCTGCCAATGCATTGCAGTATGACGGAGGGCTACACTGTGAAGGTGAGGCACACTGCCAAAAATCAGTGGGGGGTTTGCACCAATCCAGTTAGCACAGACAACCCTCCTAAGGTTTGGCACCTGGATCAGGTCAATCCTTGCGTACCCACAGGTGATGACCTCAAGGATGAGGAGCGCCGAGTGTGGCGCATCTATAGTGAGGATGGCATCCTCACTAGTGACAGGGTTGACGACAGCATCACAATAGGTCAAGGAGAGAAGCTCCAACTTGTTGCAGATGTTGAGGAGATTGTGGATGTCAGAGTCCCCAGATATGATGTTCTGCAGGGTGAGCCTGGTAAGCCATTTAAATGCAGCAGGACATGATCGGGAGAAGGACATGAGACGCTCTCCAAACAACAAACACTGCTCGTATTCTGGATCAGCAACATCTGTCCAGATTGTGAAGTCAAGGCGGTTGATCTTGCCACTCTCCATGACATTGCCAACAGCATGGCCGATGGACTGCAGGTAAGGTTCCGTCAGGTAGAAGCTGAGGTGCTGGTGCTTGATGGTTCGGTCATTGGTGGGAGACGACTGCAGCAAACTCCTCACAGCCACTGTGTAGGTGGTCATGACTTGGTCCACTGTCCAGTGCTCCCCCTTTTTTCTGTAACGGGGCAAGAAGTGTGACACGTGTATGAGCAGGCGAGAAAGTGAGGGAGGGAGGTGTGCCCATCGCCTGGAGAGCGTGCTAGCTTGGATAGCAGTGTGCAGATCAAGGCGTTCCAGTATGTCGAGCAGAATGTGATAAGGGAGAGTGCTGATTTTATCTTCATCTTTGTTCTGCTAAACAGTCCATTGGCAACAAGGACATCAGAACACAATTGTAGCATTCTATTATATATTTAAAAAACTGAATACATCTTGCAGGAGACGCTGACCGGAGACAAGAAGGATTCAGGCTGCTGTAACCCTTTTCATTTGCATCAACCAAGTTTTAGTTCATCTTTCTTTAGAAGGTGTACAAGGCAGAGACAGCACAGCACTAAATCTACCTGAAATTGATAATACTATTTTTTTTTTTGTAGGAAAAGGGAAGCTGAGCGTTTATTTCTGCAGGGGAACTAAAACAAGTATTGCATGGTATTGCAATCGCGTGCTAGTTACAGTGAAAGGTTGTCAAACGAAGGATAAATGCCCTGAAAAATAAGGAGGAAAGAAGAATCAGGAGATGAAATGAAGGATGACCTACAGGCGTGGTTTGCATGGTTGCAGATGGGTGGGAGGGGAGACGATAATCTATCAGATCGTCCAGATGTGACGACGAATCGGTGGGGCAATCCATCATCTTCATCAATCGCCCTGCTTGCCTGACTGCGTGCAAAAGAGTTAGGATACCAGTGTATGTAGGCATGCGCGTGGATTCAGATTGCAACTGCGATGACGGAAGAGAAATTGAACCAACCTCTGTATGGATGAAAAAAACAGGGGCTCCGATGAAGGGCGGCGCAGTCAGGTGGCGGGAGGTCGGCGACTAGGCACCGCAGTGCTGGAGTGACCCGTCGCCGAAGGACCAAACCGAAGCCGCGGACGAACTTTTGCGGGTATTGAAGTTCATGGACGAGCCGGCGCCTCCTCCTCCATTATCATCCTAGAAAGAGCGGCGTCGATGGTTGCGGAGGCGGGCCGGCGGCGGGAGGCCGGGAGGCAGGCAGGCGTGGCGGAGTGGGCTGGGAGGAGGACAGGCGTGGCGGCTGGGGCCAGCGGCGGGAAGCCGGGAGGCGCAGGGGAGCTGGCGGCGGGGGCAGGGCCAGCTGTATGATTTCGAGGGCCTCTCGGCAAGCTGAAAAGTACTAGTACTGCGTATAAGCCTTTTAGCTAGCTATATTTTCTTTTCATTTATAGTACAGTACAACTTACTTATGTTCTTAAATATACAACGTTTAGGACAGTCTAACTAGTTCAAAAATAAACTAATTTGCTTATCCCAAATGTCATATATTTAAAGACCGAGGTAGTAGAAAGAAAATACCCATCTGTATGGAAATATTTGTCATTTGTCTTATATATTCAAAAAATCATTGCAAATAAGTAAAAAGATAAACCAAACTTAAAATATTTACAATAACACAACATGTAAAAAACAAAATAGATGAGACATGCATAAATTTTTAAATAAGATGAATGATCAAAGTTGTAAAAAAATCAATGACTCCAAATTACAATTTGTTTGAGTTTTCTAATCCTACTAGGAACGTGCCGTGCTGTTGCAACGGGCAACACCAATTTCCTTCACAAGCATCAAAATAATTCAGATGAAAATATATCATTTATCAAAACAAAATGTTGAGCAAGAATAATTATTGAAAAGAATATGGAGACTAATCGATTCTTTTGTAAATGGGGAACATCTAAACAAAATACATTAGGTAAGTTGTCATCGCGGGGAATTGTGGATGTGACAGTGTCACACCCAGTTTTAAAAGCAAAACCAGATGATAAATTTATATGTGTCCAGGATCAAGTTTACACATGCAAACGACGTAGTAAAGTACCAAAATGCAATCTCATAGCGTATCATTATTATAGACCGGAAGTCATTTATTCTTCACACCAACCGAGTAGCTAAAAACCAGAAAAGTAAACAAAGACGTCCTCCACAGGCAGTCGACTCGGGAACGCACACCTAGAACTCGTTGAAGTCCTCCGGAAAGTCTTCAAACCTTCTGTCTGAGCAGCAGACCGGGTAGTGTAGATGCAAGATAAATAACAAGCATGAGCACATGTCGTACTCAACAAGGGAATAACACTAATACAACATGCAAGGTTTTATAGTGGATGGCTGATATGGTTAAAGCGGTAAGCACTTTTAGTTGGTCAAAATTTTATTAAACATCTAATTACTAGCAAATAAAAGTATATACCAACCCAAATTAACATATGCAACAAGAATAAGATGAAATGCACAAGTTTAAAGTCCATCTTTCATAAATTAATCATGTGAGGGTCCAGGTCGCTCGTAACCGTGAGCACGGCTAACCAGTTAGTTTTACACTCTGCAGAGGTGGCACATCTTTACCCACAAGTCGTGTAAAAGTTCTAGGAACTTTAAACCCAACCATGTTGTGCAAAAGTAGACACAATACCACACTACCTAGGTGTGGTTGCATAAGGACGCTACGAGGCCTTTACAAAGATCCCCTAGTGTGGGTTGCTTGCTAGGTTTCATGACAACACAATGCATAACTCTCTCTCGAGACTGCGAAGCTATCATAGAGCAGATCAGCCTGAGGGCCGGGCTATACACCAACTACCGGCACCCCCTCGCCCTTATCAGGTAAAACATACCACACACTAAATTTTCTAATTAATTGGCCAAGACAGAGCCATGTGTCTTGTGGTTGCACTGTTGTCCTGAGTGGTCGCTCCATGTTCTGATTAACACAAAGGTGGTCTTGTTTAATGATGGTAGAGCTTAGGAAATCAAATTAACTTTGTTGTTCATTTAAAATCACCATAAACCCACATTTAGCGACTAAGCATGATCTACCCAACAAAAGTAAAACACCTGGGTTAACAAGGCACAGGTATACAAGTCTAGTCAATCCTTAATCATAGGGGACCCATCATATTGATGCAAGCAATAAGTAAACAACAATGTAATTAAAATGCATGTTGTAATGGGTAAAAAGGCATGCAGCAAGGACTTGCCTTCAACAAACTCCGGTTGCTGCTCAAAGTCTTGGAAATCTTCAGCTACAGCGTAATCCACGTACGGATCGTCCTCTATGCACCACATCATACACATACAAGCAAACAATGGAATAAAATAAGAAACGATCACCAAACAATACTAACAGAACAAAACAGAGGCATAAAACTGTTCTACGCTTCGATACAATCACGTCGATATAAAAAATGCTAAAAACAGAGCTAAAACGTGCATTCTATGGCCAAAACAAGATACATGGGCTGATTTGCGAGAAAACTAGGCTTACAGAGGCCTAACAACAAGAAACCGAGGGCTAAAACCTAATTAACATGTAAACCGAAGGGCTACGATGTAAAACATAAGGGCTAGACCTCGGGCGCTAAAACCAGAAAACTAAGAGTCTAAAACATAAAGAAAAGGACCTAGATCTAATAACTTTTGAACTGCGGAAGGATCTAATCGTAAAAAGGAAAAACAGAGGGGCTCATGTGTAAAAGGTGTTGCGCACGGCTGGGTTGACTGGTATCTTCCGGTTTGACCCACGGTCAGATCCAATCTGGGCTGCTGGCTACGGATCTAACGGCTGGCGGCGCATGCGGCTGCTGGCGGCGGCGGAACGCGACAGCGAGCGGCGGCGCACGGCGTCGGATTCGCCGGCGAGAGCCGAAACGAGCTGGGGTGCTCGGATTGGAACGAGGTTTGCACCAAAACGAAGCACGCAACAAAAGAAACTGAACCGAGACAACGGAGCAACCTTAGGGTCGACGACGACAGCGTACGCCTCGGCGGGGCGGAGCTTCACGGCGGCGCAACTCCGGCGAGCTCGAATGGGCGGTACAGGGCACGAACACGCGAACAAACAGCACAGGCGGCTTCCTCTCGTCCTTGCGATGCGTCGAGGCTGATTCTCGGTGACGGAAGGGCGGCGACGAGGCGGAGCGGTGGTGGCGGGCGATCTAGGGTTCGCGGCGGCGCGAGCAAGCTCGAGGCGGCTAGGGTTTTGGGGAGACGGGGCACGCGCGAGGCGGCGACAGCTTAAAAAGGCCTGGGGGTCGCGCCTTGGCATGCGGGCCACGCGAAAAGGTGGCGCGCAGGGAATCGGACGCGGGCGCGAGTCCGGCTCGGGCTCGGTCGCAAGGTGGGGGATGGCAAGCGGCCCCTACCTGGCAGCGACTGCGGGCAGGGGCGCGAGGCGAGGTGGGTTGCGCTGGGCCGAAAGCTAGCTGGGCCGCGGAGTCGAGAGACGACGAGCGAGCAGGGCCGCAGACTTCAGGGTGCATCGCCGGACTTCTGGCTGGCAGACCGGCGGCGAAACTGGGCTGATAGGTTGAGGGGTGGCGAGCGCTCCGGGCTAGGTTTACAGGGGCCTCCGGAGGACTCCTACTAGCATGCCGAGCTAAAAGAAAACAAAGAGGTTTTTGAACATTTAAAAAAAACAACCACCAATTGAATTCAAACACAAATTTGAATTCTAGCAATCAAAAACAATGCACCAGCATGAATGCAACAATCAACTCCTATGATTTATTTATTTCATTAAAGAAAAAGAATTAAATGCCTAGAAAATTAAATACAACTCTATAGTCCTTAAGCATAGGCATTGTTGCTAACAAAATTTTATTAAAACCACAAATTGAATTTTAGGGTGTTACATTTAGTTTCTCAATCATGTAAGCATTATTGAACAAAAGCAATGCGAGTATTATGCTTCGCCCATTCGAAAACCACCTAGCACATTTTAAACATGACAACTATACCAAATAATCCCTAAACTGCAGGCATTAAAAAAACCATCTACAACATTTTTTAGTGTTCCTGCCATCTGAACCAGAAAGAAAAGACAATAAGCTACTGAAGAGACAAATCATTCACAATAAACTCAAGACAAATCTCAATTATAGGCACAAATTAACCAAAACACATATGAATCTCCATTACATTATTGTTGTTTTTCCTCAATCTTCTCCATAGCATCACCTGCAATTTACAAGGATATATAAGAACATTTAATAGAGTTATGCTGATGAGCTAAGCAATTTACAATGATACTCTAAAGAAGAGTCTTGGCTAACTTGCATTAATGTGGTAGGCAATATGAACCAATACACACCCAAGGTCATTTCAATGGCCTCACCAATAATATTTACTAAGCTGAAATATATATGTAGATACAGCTTGCTAGAGACACAAAAGAAAATCCTATAAGATAATATATGACATGGGTTTCTACTATCAAGAATTCAATATGTACTCATAGGTAAGAAGTCAACCTGGCACACTGTATGTAGATACAGCATGCTAGAGACACAAAAGGAAACCTATAAGATAATACATGACATGGGATTCTGCTATCAAGATGTAGGTAAGAAGTTAGTCTGGCACATTGCTTTTCTGAACTAATAGGAGTCACAGTTTTATTTTATTTCTTGAATGTAAACAATATGGTTTATGTTTCTCCCTCTAAACTTGTTCATTCCATATTATTTGCAACAAAATCCTGCAAACACAACTCAAAAAATGAAAGCTACTGTGAGGTAACTCAATAAAAGAAGCTTAAGCTTATTGTCAGAAAAATAAACATAAGCTTGATCCTGACCCAGTAAGAAAATATACAATTTCATCCCTCCTCACAGTTGACTTTGGACCAAGAGTTTCATAACCACCATGCTCAAGATGCAACCCCAGTTTACAGGATTAACTATATACTAAATAATGAATTTGTAAAAAAGGACAAATTTAGGTAGGTAACAGGTAAAAAGAGTTTGAGCAGAGACTGGAGCACAATCCATTTGTTGATTTTCCAAAGCCACACTGAAATTACTACCTATATAGCTCAAAAATGGATATTTCTTCACTCTTTTTTCTAAAAAAAATACTCATTAGATCACAAATAATCATATACAGGACCACAAAAGCAGCAAGTTCAGAATTTGCAGTACAAGACGAATGAATACCTTGTTTTGATTGGCTTTTTCCTGAACAATTGATTGGATTGTCCGATTCTCTCATCTGCACTCCTTGTTGTATTATGTTGTGCTACAAATTAAAGATCAATTAGGATTGGATTGATCAAATCAATTGATCATAAAAGATAAATTACAAATGAAACTCTTTTATATTGAGCACCGATGAGCAGTGAGCAACATAACAAGGTTCGTCATTGAGCTTTCTACGTCTAAAACATTGATGTCTGAAAATCTCCTAACTGTGCCAAATGTGAAAACTAAGAAAAGTATCAATTTATTAATTACTCACAACTATTATATACCCACAGCTTTAACAACCTACTGTCATGTACATTAGAATTCAGAGTGCATATTTTTGTTCGTTTGTGGATAATTTATGGAATCAAGTAACAATTATGAACTATCGGCAAACATAAAACAAAGTAACTGACATTTCCATAGGATAGCAAAGTAACCATTCCGACCTAGAGGCAACTATTATTGCACACGCCCAAGTAGCAAAATTGTGAAAAATCATTAGATGCTAGATTCGAATAGTACAACATCCAACACATAATATATTGACGATAATACCTGGCGTCTGGCTGCAGATGTTGTAGTAATCAACGTGGTTTGGTTGATATAAATATGTTCAGAATTGTTCCCAACTGCAGATTTTTTTAAAAAAATCAACAATCTAAATCTTCTGTGCTGTCAATTTGCATGTTAATTTGGGATTAGCAATAGTTAATCTGAGCATAAGGAATAATATAACATATTTCAGGTGTAGGACCTGAGAAAAGCTCATTAGTCATGACAATAATCACATGACAAATAGTCAAAGTAAGGAAGGGAATCTCCTACAACACTAATGCAGGGTGATGCAATTCAAACCCATATTGCTTACCAAAACTAATGCAGCTTGGACATTGCTTATTACCACGTCATGCGGACGCCACCACTACTGATGGGGTAGCAGCGTTGCACAACCTGTAAGCACAAGCGTTAATTATACTGAGGACATCATGCAAGATACAAATGGAGAATCGTTGACGCTGCTTGGCCGCTAGAAACACCAATTCAGATAATCAAATCAAAGCAGCAACCAAATCAAAGCAACATTGTTTACCCAAGTCAAAGTGCTCTTACTATTTTAAAAATCTACAGGTCCAATGAGTGCTACAAAATATCTAGTATCCGTCCACCAAATGCCATTGAGTGGCCTCTAAATTCATACAGATAAACAGGTCCAAGGACCAAGATTAAGAGCATGTTGTACAAACTACAATATCTACAAAGGTCCATGGGGCATCCTCTGTGCGTCTCTTTGCAATGTTAATTTGCCAGAGCAGCAAATCAACATGAACTAGTTTTCAATCTCAAATCAACATGTAGGAATCCGGTGCCAGTGTAGAGATTTTGGCAGAAGCTCCACTCGTGCGCCTCCACGGGCTTCCGCGGCGATGGCATCGCGACGGCGGTCGGGGAGATCCATCTGCACATCTCCCACGACTCGATTTCCTCTGCTCTGCACCAAGGATGGGTGGTTGGTGGGCTCGGGGCAGAGGAAGCAGAGGTGGCCACGGATGCATTGACACAGGAGCGCAGCGCCGCGGGTGCGAGGGGTCGCTAGTGTCGCAGTGGTTGTGGTCAATGGCGTCGCGGAGGGGACCGTGATAGCGAAGATGGCATGGTCCGGGGAAGGAAGGAGGCGAGATGGACCACAGTTGCCGGCGTCGGTCTGGGAGGACCAGCTGAGTTCCTGGCCGGGGTTGGAGGTAATGGCGACATCCATGGGAGCCGACAGAATCTTCTGACGACGGCGGGCGACATCAACAGGCGATGGTGGCGGGGTTGTCAATGGCATCAACGGAAGACCCAATAGGACCGGGGTCTAGGGTTTGAGGAGGTGAGAGTGGAGGGTGAGAACGACGCAGGGCTCTTCGATGCGGCGGGAGGGGCACACGGCGTAGATGTCGCGGGGTGAGCGGAAGGCGCGGGGGAGGCGGAGGCAGATCTGCGGTGGGCGAGGCAGAGACGGTTGGGGATAGGGGGCTGGAGGAACGGTGGAGGAGAGGAGAAGGCGATCACACGGCTGGAATCAGAGGTGTGGGGTAGGGGAGGTCGGACATGGGAGGCGGACGCGAGAGGCGAGCGAAGGAAGGTTTGACGGAGTTTGGTTCTCCTTTTCATTCTTTCTAGGAGTAGAGAAGTTTGACCACTCGTCTTATTAAAAATTTGTGCAAAATATTAATTTTTTTATTATTTGTTTTATCAGTAAAAGTTTTTAAAAAATAATTTAAATTTAACTATGTTTGCACCAATTTTTTGATTAAGACAAGAGGTCAAATTTGAAATTGAAAAGTCAAATGATTTATAATTTGAAACAAAATGAGCAAGTGTTATCATGCAGCATGGTTGGGTCGTCATGCTAGTGCGGAAATCTTGGCATCGAACGAACATCACGAGGCTGCAGGAACAAAGACAAATGCATGCTACGTATTGGTGCCTTGCTTGCACCCTAGGCAAGCGGAAAAGAAAGAGGGCCACGTATATGTTACACGTAACGTGAGATACATGATGTGCCCTTGATGAGGCGGTTGATCGCGATGAGTGGCGGAGAAGCAGTAGCGCCGCGCGTCGAGCCGGGCGGCTGGCTGGCTGGGCTGTGATCGCGACGTGTCGTCCGTGCCGGATCGGATCGAACGGCTATCGTTTGGTGATTGGTGGAGCGTCGGTCATGATGCATGCATGGCGTACGCCGCATGCAATTGGCGTGCGTTGACCTTCAGCTACCTGTGCTTCAAGGAAAAGTGACGCGTCCGCTCCTTCATATTCATACCTATCTCAGGTAGCTTAGCGCTGGGAAGTTGGAAATGCATACTGTATGTGAATCATGCATGGCGCGCACATGCAGCTACGTGGATCCATAATCTTTCTTCACCTCTCCAAGCTATTGCATACACATTCACATGACTATATCAACTTAATTATGCTATAGGTGTAGTCGACACTCGACCCCATCTCCCACTAACCCATATGTTTTTGCTTTTATTTCACACGAAAAAACAAAAAGTGCATCAGGTGCATGCGTTTAGCGTAAATAAAGAATATTTAACGGATGCAAGCTAAAGCTAGGCTTTGGGCTTCATTCAACGTAGTCCCACGGAAAACAAAAGCCACTGCATTGCTGATCCGGCACGTACTCTCTCTGTAGCCCCTCCCCCAGCTATTACTGCCTCTCTGCCTGGGGTCAACGCCGGCCATATGCATGGTGCTTAATTAGTTGCCAATCTATATGATGCTACTATAAGACAGCCTCATTGCCCTTTAACCCCCCTCCAGTCCATATCGCATCAGCCACAAACAAACACAGAGACCACCTCCCAGCAGATTGTTCAGTCGTCAATAATGGCGCAGCGGTGGTCGGCGTCGACCGCCGCCGCGGTGGCCACCGTGCTGGGCGCGACCCTGCTGTACATGGCGTTGGTGGCGTCGGCGCAGCCGCCGCTGCCGGGCAACATGCAGGTCATTACCGGCAAGCGCAACAGTAAGTTCACCTGCACCGACACCAAGAAGAACTCCAAACTCCCCGGGTGCACGGCCACCTGCCCCAACCGCTGCCCCAAGAAGTGCCTCGTCCTCTGCCCCACCTGCAAGACCTTCTGCCGTATGATCCATCGATCTATATCTTCTGTGCATTATTTGTTTCCTCTTCTCGTCATCATATATACATACACGTACACAGTGTGCGACTTCTACCCCGGCGTGTCGTGCGGCGACCCGCGCTTCACCGGCGCCGACGGCAACAACTTCTACTTCCACGGCAAGAAGGACCAGGACTTCTGCATCGTCTCCGACGCCGGCCTCCACATCAACGCCCACTTCATCGGCAAGCGCAACCCGTCCATGAGCCGCGACTTCACCTGGATCCAGGCGCTGGGCATCCGCTTCGCGCACCACCACCTCTACGTCGGCGCCGCCCGCACCGCCCGCTGGGACGCCGCCGCAGACCACCTCTCCCTGTCCTTCGACGACGAGGCCGTCGCGCTGCCGGCCTTCACCGGCGCCCGCTGGTCCCCGCCCACCGCCCCCGCGCTCTCCGTCACCAGGACCGCCCAGGCCAACACCGCCGTCGTCGAGCTCAGGGGCGTCTTCCGCATCATGGCCAACGTCGTGCCCATCACCCAAGAGGACTCGCGCGTCCACGGCTACGGCGTCACCGACGACGACAGCCTCGCGCACCTCGACCTCGGCTTCAAGTTCCACGACCTCACCGACGACGTCCACGGCGTGCTCGGACAGACCTACCGCACCGACTACGTCAACAGGCTCAACGTCACTGCCAAGATGCCCGTCATGGGAGGCGCCGAAAACTTCGTCTCCTCGGGCCTCTTCGAAACCGACTGCGCCGTCGCAAGGTTCGGAGCCACTGCCGCTTCCGCCACCGCCGGCGCCGGTAACGGCATCACCATGGTCACCGACGACAAGTAACTGTAGATCGATCTCTGTCGATCGAGCTACGACGAATTATGAGACGAACGTTTATTAATTTGTTTATGTTTGTGTGTGTCCCAATCGATCTAATTATTTGTTGATGTTGTATTGGTCAATCAGTATTCAAATCAACTTATATTTATATAAAAAGATAAATAATTCAGGAGCATATACATAAACCTAAGTAAACAATATATGTAACCTGATACCTGATGGAATCTAATATTAGCCATTTGCGTTGCACTCATCCTGTGTCCTGTGGATGTCTTGAATCAGTAATAACAAATGAAACTAGAATTAGAAAAATTTAATCGTGTTATTTTAAGAAGCTAATAGCTAGAGCATCGTTTGCACTCATGTAAATATCAGAATAAGAAGACATCCAGATATTTGTGGTTAAAGTATCTTGAATTTGTCTGTCGATTTTGATTTTAAAACTAGACATGTGCATTATATAACTTGATTCAGATCCACTGCCCATTTTCTCTCTCTCTGTGAAAAGAAAATGGTTATATTAATGTGTAGAGTATTGGATGACCAAGCCGCGTTCTTTAGGTATGCTAGAGATAAAATGACAAGTGAATGTAATCTTGACCAATTTATGATTTTTCATCATCTTTTAGTTGCATAACTAAGCTCATAAGGAGCTCCTCGAGAGCAAAAGGACACTTCACTATTAGAAAGACATGCTTCTGAAATATACTAATGAGCTCTTTGTTTTCATAAATGTCTTTGATTATGGTGATTTTGTCAAGATCACTCATGCCCCACACTGAAATAACACCATGTTCTTTAATAGTTTAATTACAAATTAGTTCGATCACCTCTGACTTCTCTTTCTCTCAAATGATAAGCTGAGACCATGCACTCATCACCACCTCTACGTTCCATTATCTCATTTTTATTTGTTATGTCTACATTTGAGCTAGATTCTTACATTGCTTCATCTGAGAATACTAAATGCAAGCATACAACACAATTTTAATCTCAATGTTACTTAATATTTTAAATAGAAAAAATTCATAAAGAATCATTTATTATCATTATAATCAGTGATAGAATTTCAATCTCAATCTTAATTGATTTTACTGAAAAAAGATGAATTCGTGAAGGAGGTTGTATTGTTTGAAATTTCGTGTTAAAAGAAATAGATGAATTACAGATCTACAACCTACATGTGTTCAAACAAGACTAAGCGTATAATTAGCATTTTCAATAACTTTACTATTAAAATGTCTTCTGCAACTAGATCAGTGTGACAGAACCGCCCAAAATAATTCCGTATTATCGCCTAAGCCGGTCCACGTGGCCATTAAGCAATAATAAAGAAGTATTTTGTCGCTTCTGCCGGGTCATGCCCGGTAAATCACTTATATAGGATCGAAATATGCGCTAAGCCCACACAAAGGCGGGACCAGAGTACAACATCACATTACATACAAGTCCATAAGTACTTAATATTACAAACCAGGTTTTGAGTACATAAAAGTAAAGGTGTTTCAGAGTTTAAACAGCGGAAATAAAACTAGCGGAAGATACACATGGGAGGCCATCCATAGAGTATCACTCATCAACATCGTTCTCCCACTCAAGTTCCCAACCATCTGGAATAGAACCAGGCCAGATGGGATTACCTGAAAACAACAACAAAAGCAAGGCTGAGTATACTAATACTCAGCAAGACTTACCCGACAAAAAAAATAAAATAAGACTAGACATGCAAGACTTTTTGGTTGGTGGGTTTGTTTTGCCAAAAGCATCTAAGAGTTGATACTTACTTTCAAATTTTAGCTCAAGTTCTAGTATGTTAACCATTCTAGGTAAGCACCTAGCTAGACAAGCATGGTTGTACAAACAAGATTAATCATCCAACAATATTAATCCAAAATGTTTCATAAATAAACATGGGGTAGCCAGTGGTCAAGCCGACTCAGATAACGGCGAGTGACCGACGATCGATCGATTTATATCCTTGCAAGGTAAACCCAAGATACACGGAGGAAGGTAGACCCCAAAGAATCCAAAGGAAAAGCAAATGCGGGGTCTACCCCGACCAGGCGGTTCCCGTCACTCCCCAGATTAGGAAAAGATGCCACAGTCCTAAGTACAAGGTTACTGGAACGCCCTCACACGGCACGCCCATACTCACACTTGCACTACCGGAATCAAACCGGGAGACGTATCTCAAGATTAGTAGTGATAAAATTCCCGCACTGGTTCATTAGGTACTAGGCTTACCGGTCCCATTCCCGACAAGCACCTGGTACGAGGTGCTTGTCGGGAATGGGACCGGTAAGCCTAGTACCTAATGAACCAGTGCGGGAATTTTATCACTACTAATCTTGAGATACGTCTCCCGGTTTGATTCCGGTAGTGCAAGTGTGAGTATGGGCGTGCCGTGTGAGGGCGTTCCAGTAACCTTGTACTTAGGACTGTGGCATCTTTTCCTAATCTGGGGAGTGACGGAAATCGCCTGGTCGGGGTAGACCCCGCATTTGCTTTTCCTTTGGATTCTTTGGGGTCTACCTTCCTCCGTGTATCTTGGGTTTACCTTGCAAGGATATAAATCGATCGATCGTCGGTCACTCGCCGTTATCTGAGTCGGCTTGACCACTGGCTACCCCATGTTTATTTATGAAACATTTTAGATTAATATTGTTGGATGATTAATCTTGTTTGTACAACCATGCTTGTCTAGCTAGGTGTTTACCTAGAGTGGTTAACATACTAGAACTTGAGCTAAAATTTGAAACTAAGGATCAACTCTTAGATGCTTTTGGCAAAACAAACCCACCAGCCAAAAAGTCTTGCATGTCTAGTCTTATTTTATTTTTTTTGTCGGGTAAGTCTTGCTGAGTATTAGTATACTCAGCCTTGCTTTTGTTGTTGTTTTCAGGTAATCCCATCTAGCCTGGTTCTATTCCAGATGGTTGGGAACTTGAGTGGGAGAACGATGTTGATGAGTGATACTCTATGGATGGCCTTCCATGTGTATCTTCCGCTAGTTTTATTTCCGCTGTTTAAACTCTGAAACACCTTTACTTTTATGTACTCAAAACCTGGTTTGTAATATTAAGTACTTATGGACTTGTATGTAATGTAATGTTGTACTCTGGTCCCGCCTTCGTGTGGGCTTAGCGCATATTTCGATCCTGTATAAGTGATTTACCGGGCATGACCCGGCAGAAGCGACAAAATACTTCTTTATTATTGCTTAATGGCCACGTGGACCGGCTTAGGCGATAATACGGAATTATTTTGGGCGGTTCTGTCACAGCTGGTACCAGAGCGAGATTATGCACCAGAGTAATTAAAATACCTTAACAAACCTATTTTTGGAAAATAAAATTTGCCAAGATTAATAATCTTGCTAAGTGAGTAGGACGTTAAGGTCTTATCTAGTCCGAGAGGCCCTAGAGGGAATTTTTGGGTTATTTCAGGTGGCTAGTACTCTATGATGTATTTAATCTGACTTCCAGCACATTTTATTCCTGTCAAAACTTACATTCATGCACAACCATACTAGTTCATCACGTTTTGCCATACGTGGTGGTACCACAGGGAAGTCCTGTGAGGGACTAGTGGGACCTATTCCAATGGGTGTCACGTCACATCTGCGTCTCGTCACGTTTTGCCATGCGTGATGGTACCACGGGAAAGTCCGTGAGGGATGAGTGAGGCCTATTCCAATGGGCACTCACGTCGCGTCAGAGTCTTAAATAGGACGCTGTCCATGCAGCGGTTTTACGCATGGATACCGTTTCTATAAGTGAACGGTAATGTATGTGGACGCTTTCGTGAGTGCTGGCACGAAAGGTTCTGAATGTTCTGTGATTTTCTGCAGGTACACTAACCACGGTTGTTAGGTATGGTAATTAAGAAACGAATAGCTTTCGACTAGCTATTATAAGGAGAGACGTATATGTATGCCTTGCCGCCGGCACTAACTTCGTTTTTGAGCTTAAAAGCTTTGTGAGGAAGTTTAGGACGCATTTTGCATCATGTAAAAGCTATCAAACCAAAACTGAACTTAAATCATGTGTTGTTTGGTCTCTATTTAATTTGTGTTTCTTAAGGACCAATCATGTTAGTTTGATGCTTTGAAGTGGTGTTAAGCAAAGATTGTAACTAGATGCTGTCCAAATTTTTCTAAGGATTATCTAGAAAATTTCTGGCTATGTGCTCTTTAGGGAAATTGTTCATCACTAAGTTAAGATTGCTCTCTGAATTTTTCATGATTTTAGGATGCTTAAAACTGAAGTTAGGATCAAATTTGATAGGCAAGGTCATGCTGAAATGCTGTTGAAAATTCTAAGTTAGTCTGAAACTCGAATTTTTACACATAGTTCCTAAATGAATTTGACCAGAGAATCTATAGCAAAAATGTTCATTATCTAGCCTAGATCATGCTGTAAAAATCTCATGGTAATTGGGTACTCAATTTTTGAGTTATGGTCTTTTTAGTGAAGCTCTGTCCTGCTGAAATTTCTGGGCAACAGCACTCTGAAAATGGATCTTTTGCACCATTTTACAATCTGATTTAATTCAACCATTGAATACCAAAAATGTGAGTTAGAATGTTTCTGAACTACTCACAAAAATTTGAAATTTTTGGGATACTGGTTTTTCAGTTATGAATTTTTGTTCAGAACTGCCAGTTTTGCCATATTGCATGTTAAACTCATCTTTGTGGGTCTAACGTGCGCTTGTAAATTATTTTTACAGATGGCTGCCCCTGGTTTCGTTGCGGTGGGCGCTAATGGCACGTTTTCAACCACTAGCTTGCAGTGGGAGGGCTTCACACGCATTGCGTGGAGAGCCTTGTGTGCTGTCGGCTACACCACTCCTCCTTTCTACGAGGGGGTGGGATACGAGGAGATGGGCGTGCCTAGCTGCTGAGTACGAGTGATCGTGCTCCCCCACCCGGGCCACCCTGAGTGGGCAGACTTGAGCATGGAGCTCCTGTGCTACCGCGCCTTCGAGGCAGTGGAGTCGGCAGCCTTGATGGTGCTCCACACCCTCTCCACCCACCGACCGCAGGAGATGCTTCAGACACCGTTGGGGTTGGTTCCAGCTTTGGACCCCAACGATCCTATGTGGCTAGGCCGGATGGCCAACATAGCCACGCTTCTCGAGATTGTGCCACATTATGACACAGTGCAGACTTTGGGCATGTGTTTGAGGGCTTTGTACGCTCTCCAGGACGTTCGCCGAGTTATTGCGGATGACTTGGCTGGTCGTCTCACTGGAGCTACGTGGTATTTTCACTGGGTTGTCAGTCTTCTCACAGAGCAGCACGGTGCATACACTCAGGCCATGCAGGCTATTACTGATCTCCAGGGTCAGCTACAGCATCTCCAGGGTCAGGCACACTAGTTCCTGATTGAGCGTGGTGATCACTTGCAGCAGATCGTGGACTTCCAGACTGGGCAGCAGGAGTTGCAGGCTCAGTTGGCAGATAGAGATGCTGAGAGGCTTGTGCACCTCCAGCATATTCAGAGCCTGCAGGACCAGGTTGAGGACTTGGAGCTTGCTGTTGACGCTTTGGAGGTTGAGGTGGGTATGCTTCAGCAGGCACACCACCCACCGGGCTTTGGGCCCGACGAGCAGATGGAGATCCAGCTGGACCCAGAGGAGGTTCAGGACGTTCCCGGACTCGACTAGAGGAGCGTGGTGCTCTATTTCTACCTGTCGCGGGGAACTTTCCATAGTTTGTACATAGGACCTAGATCCTAGATGATGTAGTAGGAAAACTTGACATGTACTCTTTGTTAGCCTTTTGGTTGGTTTTTGTGCTAGACTAGCTTAGAGTACTCTTTTGTGTAGCTAGATGCTACATAGTGACCCACATGTAATGGTGATCCACCACATTTTGTAATTTGTAAATATGGTGGGAAAACACCTCTCGGCAGCAATCTGCCTAAGAAATGAAAAGAAGAAAGTTATGATCAAATCTGAGTTTTTGGATGAAAACCAAAGTTGTTCTAAACTTGATAATGGTTATACTCACAAAAATTCAGCATATTTGCATGTGTAGTTTAAGAAATATTGAATTTTAATAAGCTACTAGCTGCTGTCCAAACTGCTAGACAGAACTTTGGAAATTGAATTTTTTGACCCCTGTAAAAGATGAATCTGATCTGGAGTTGAATACCAAAGTTGAAGCTTATGAAATTCTACACATGCTGACCAAATTTTAGAAATTTTTGACTTCTGTACAAAGAGTTATGAATTATTTACTCAGGACTGTGATGCTGTCTGAATTCTGAAATTTTTATAAGTTTGAATTTTCGTATGCATATTCTTCTTGTTATTCTTTAAGCAAGCTTTGAATACGTATCTAATGAAAGTTCAAAATTTTCAGATGGCTGATAATACTCATAATGTTCCTGAGGGCTCTCATGGTCAGGGTGGTGGTGGTCTTCCTCCACCTCCACTGATGAACCCTACAGAAGCGTTCATGGCTGCCCAAACGGAAGTGCTGAGGCAAATCCTCGACACACAGAATTTGATTGCACAGAGGCTTCAGCAGCCTTTCAATCATCAAGGGCCAAATCAAGATGGGCCTAATACGGTGTCATATGACAAATTCAGGGCAATGAGGCCACCCTTGTTCACTAAGGCAGAGGAGCCCCTAGAGGCTGATGCCTTCATCAGGGCCCTGGAGGCCATGTTTTCCATCTTTACACTGCCTTGCTCAGAAGAAAATAAGGTAGGCTTCGCCACTCAGCAACTGAGGGGTGAAGCGTTAATCTGGTGGGAGCATTTCAAATCCATGCAGCCACAGGGTCACCAGGTTACTTGGGCAGAATTCAAGAAAGCTTTCAAAGAGCATTATATTCCTAAGGGGCTTGTTGATAGAAAAATGAGAGAGCTAATGAATCTCAAGCAAGGCTCTGACTCAGTTTATCAGTATGCCCAGAAGTTTAATAGTCTCTGTCAGTATGGGGACTATCATGTTGATACTGATAAGAAAAAGATGGAGCGATTCCGTGAGGGGCTTGATGGAGAGCCCTATGAAAGGTTGAACTTAATCAAAATTGATAGCTATCCTGAGCTGGTGAATTTGGCTATCTCTCAGGAGGACGCCATGAAGAGAGCTTAACAGGATAGGAAGAGGAAGTTCAATCAAACTTCAGGCAGTGGCCAAGGCAAGAAATTTAAGTTTGTGAAGAAGAATGTGCAGGGTGCCACCCAGCCATCTTCATCTGGACGCTGGGTGATGAAGCAATCTCAGTCTAAGCCGTCTGGCAACTTTGGCTATCGCAGCACCCAGCAGACTGCTCCTAGGCCTAATACACCCCACCTGCCCGCAACAATGAGGATCGTCGTTGCTACAACTGCGGACAGCTGAGGCACTATGCTAACAAGTGCACACGCCCTCGACAGTAACATCAGCAAAGTCAGGGGCAAAACTCTAAGGCTGGAAATCAGGGAAAGAAACAAACTGTGCAAGTGAAGCAAGGCCATTTAAACTTCACCACAATGGTTGATCTGCCAGAGGGAGCACCAGTCTTGACGGGTACATTTTCTATCCGTGGTCGTCCAGTTACTATATTATTTGATTCTGGTGCTACTCATAGTTTTGTTAATGTGAAAACCATGAATAATTAGGATTTGAAGTGGTGTTATACGAATCAGGCCTATATGATTGCCACACCGAGTGGAAAGGTTGCTTCAAATCAAGTAGCCTTAAGGGTACCGTTTGAAATAGGTAGCAAGACTTTTTCAACAAATCTTGTCACATTAAGTCTAGATGGGGTAGATGTTATCCTAGGCATGAATTGGATGACTCAGCACAAAGTTGTCCTGAATATTTCAGAGAGAATGTTAGAAATCAACTCACCTTTTATCGGAAGTTCAATCCTTTACCTTCCTCCCAAAGGCCATAAAGTCTCATGTGTGTATGCGGCCATAACTACTCAACTTGAGGACATTCCAGTGGTATGCGAGTACATGGATGTCTTTCCTGATGATTTGCCTGACTTGCCACCAGACAGAGAGGTTGAGTTTGTCATTGAGCTACAGCCTGGCACTGCTCCTATTTCTAAGCGATCTTATAGAATGCCACCCAAAGAACTTGCAGAATTAAAGAAACAACTTCAAGAGTTGCTTGATAAGGGGTATATCCGCCCCAGCTCTTCTCCTTGGGGCTGTCCCGCCCTCTTTGTGAAAAAGAAAGATGGTAGCCTGAGGTTGTGTGTGGACTACCGACCTCTCAATGCGGTGACTATCAAAAATAAATATCCATTGCCCCGTATTGACGTGCTATTTGATCAATTGGCTGGAGCTAAGGTCTTCTCTAAGATCGATCTTCGGTCTGGGTATCATCAAATAAAAATCCGACCTTGTGATATTCCCAAGACGGCTTTCTCTACTCGTTATGGACATTATGAATTCTTAGTCATGTCATTCGGTCTTACAAATGCCCCAGCCTACTTCATGTATCTTATGAATTCTGTATTTATGACGGAGTTGGATAAATTTGTGGTGGTATTCATTGATGACATACTTATTTATTTCAAAAATGAGGAAGAGCATGCGGAGCATCTTCGCATTGTCTTACAACGCTTAAGAGAGCACAAACTTTATGCTAAACTCTCCAAGTGTGAATTTTGGCTAGATAGTGTTAAATTTTTGGGGCACACTATTTCTAGCGAGGGTATATCTGTCGATCTAAGCAAAGTGCAAGAAGTTATGGATTGGCAACCCCTAAAACCGCTCATCAAATCCGCAGCTTCCTAGGCTTGGCTGGATACTATCGCCGCTTCATTCTGGATTTCTCTAGGATTGCTAAGCCTATGACTGAGCTGCTAAAGAAAGGCGTGAAATTTGTGTGGAGTGAGGCTTGTGATAAGGCTTTCCGAAAATTAAGAGAACTTTTAACTTCGGCCCCGGTGCTAGCGCAGCCAGATAATTCAAAGCCATATGAAGTTTATTGTGATGCTTCAGGCACGGGTCTTGGCTGTGTTCTTATGCAAGAGAATCGGGTTATTGCCTATGCCTCACGAGCGCTTCGCCCTCATGAAAAGAATTACCCCACATATGACTTAGAGCTAGCAGCGGTTGTTCATGCTTTGAAAATGTAGAGGCATTACCTTATGGGAACCCGCTGTAATATCTTCACTGACCACAAAAGCCTCAAATACATTTTCACTCAATCTGATTTAAATATGAGGCAAAGAAGATGGTTAGAGTTGATAAAAGATTATGATCTTGAGGTTCATTATCGTCCGGGAAAGGCGAATGTAGTTGCAGATGCTCTTAGCCGCAAGGCTCACTGCAATTGCCTATCAATGGAACCTTATAATGATACTCTATGTGAGGAGTTGAGAAGGCTAAACTTGAAAATTGTTGAACAAGAAAGCCTAAATGCTATTTCCGCGGAGTCTGACCTATTTGATAGAATTGTTAAGGCTCAACTTCAAGATGAGGGTATTCTTTTGATTAAACAAAAATTGTTAGAAAAAGATCCTAAGTATGATTGCTTCCGGAAGGATGAGAAAGACATAGTCTGGTTTGGGCAACGCCTTGTTGTTCCAGATAATTAGGAGTTGAAAAAGGAAATCTTTGATGAGGGTCATCTCTCAAAATTCTCTATCCATCCTGGGAGTAGTAAAATGTATCAAGACTTAAAGGAGAATTTTTGGTGGTCCAATATGAAGGTGGACATAGCCAAATATGTGTCGGAATGCGATACTTGTCAAAGAATTAAAGCAAGTCATTTGAAACCTTCCGGTACTCTTCAACCCCTACCTATACCTTCATGGAAGTGGGATGACATAAGTATGGACTTTGTGTTCGGATTTCCACTCACATCTAGAAATCATGATTCCGTCTGGGTTATTGTGGATAGGTTGACAAAGACTGCTCATTTTATCCCCGTCCACACTAAATATGATGCAAAAGATTATGCAAGTCTTTATATTGAGCACATCGTTCGCTTGCATGGTGTTCCTAAGACCATCATTTCTGATAGGGGATCTCTCTTTGTGTCACGTTTTTGGGACCAATTACATAAGTCACTTGGCACCAGGATCATACGAGGTTCAGCTTATCGTCCTCAGACAGATGGTCAAACCGAAAGAGTGAACCAAATTCTAGAGGACATGTTGCGAGCCTGTGTTATACACTTTGATAAAAGTTGGGACAAGTGTCTATCTTTAGCGGAATTTTCTTACAATAATAGTTATCAAGCCAGCTTGAAAATGGCACCTTTTGAGGCTCTTTATGGACGGAGATGTCGTACTCCCTTGAACTGGTCACAGACCGGGGAGAGGAAATTCTTTGGTCCAGCCCTAGTTAAGGATGCCGAAGAAAAAGTGAGGGTAATCAAGGAAAATTTGAGAATTGCTCAAGAAAGACAAAAGAGTCATTATGACCCGGCAGAGGCGACAAAATACTTCTTTATTATTGCTTAATGGCCACGTGGACCGGCTAAGGTGATAATACGGAATTATTTTGGGCGGTTCTGTCACAATCAGGTATTAGTCAAGAATAGTATCTTATCACAGAACTAAGTGAAGAATTAATTTGTTTAATCACCGTATGTAAGGATATATGTATGTATGTTCCGATCTAATTAATTACTGGTGTTGTATTTGTTAATTAGTGTTCAAAAAGTCAATTTATATCTATATAAAAAGATAAATAATTCAAGAGCATCCATGAATTAGTGAAGAATATGTATACCCTGATGTCTAATAAAAGCTAGTGAAAGCTGTTGCATTGCACCCGTCCTGTGTGACTATTTTTCTGAGTATATGGTAAATTATTCATTACCTGCATATGAATGAATTAGTAGGAATGTGTCCTTTTGCAGAAGTGGATGTTTTGAATCAGTAATAACAAATGAAACTAGAATTAGAAAAAAATAAATCATATTATTTTAAGCATGAGTAGTCTCACTAGCTCATAATGATTAACTACACATTATTATTCACTGGCTCACTTCTCTCTCTCAAGTTGTGGAGTATTGTACGGCCAGGTCACATTTTTGCGGTATGCTAGAGATAAAAACGACAAGTGAGTGTAATCTTGAACAATTTATGTTTTTTCATTGGCTCTAAGATAAAAATGTGTTATCTCCGTCTTTAAATATATAACATTTAGGACAAACTATTTAGTTTAAAAATGAACTAATTTAATTATCCTAAACGCCATATATTTAAGAACAGAAGGAGTAATATAATGGGGTCTTGATGCTAAAGGGGATTTCTACAAGATTTCTACGCATGAATGAAACTAAAACCGTATTTAAAAAAATGAGCTCAGGGGGAACTAGATGTTTTTTATATTATTAAAAAAATAAATAGATAGAAAAATCACCTACAACATTCTATATACCGTGTTAATCTGTACTCCCCTTAATTTACCCGCATAAAGTTGGTATGGTGAGAACCCTTTTATTTAGCATAGATCAAAACACATTAGCTTCATACCTTTCTTAGTAACAAATAAGACTTTCGGCACGACTTGCGAAGAATAGATCGCCATTAACAATCAAATTATGTGGAATGTGCGGAAATGAAAGGTGGTAGATAAGCTCAAAGAGGATATCGAGCAACATATATAAGCGTGCGCTTGCCTAGTCGAGGTGTGATATCTGGTTACAGTCGCGGACGCAGCTCATGAGCGTAGCAGACTGGTGTGATAACTGGTTTGCAGTGGCAGATGCAACTCAAGAGCGTAGTCGAGGTGTGATAGCTGGTTGCAGTGGCGAATACAGTGGTAGACTTGTTCTTCTTCCTCCTTATTTTCTCTCATTTTCTTCTCTTCCCGTACTCCCCACTGCTAGATCTGCACTGGATGGTTAGTGCACATCCCATTTGCATAATTTGTAACTCTCTCTACAATTTCTCTTTAAAAAATAGCTTCGCCTTATCCACGTATCCATCACTTGCACCAATTGAGATGATTTATCCAGGTATTGTGCTCTCTAGAGCAGGTAATTGGCCTCTTAAGAGAACTAACACATGTTTTTTTAAGGGAAACTAACACATGTTTTGAGATTATATATATAGCTTAATTACAAATCGTCATGGACTCGGCCTAATCCCTGCGGATCATATTACAGTATACTAGTGTGATAAACTAGCTAAAATTTCCTAACAACACTAGCAGCAGTTCACTAGTGTGGCCACCGGGAGGAGCAGGAGAGACTACATTAACCAGTGTGGCGGCAAAAAGTTGACTCCAATTCCCCTCCTGCTCTCCCCTCTCTCCTCTCTCTTGTGAGCCTGCCTGCCCGGCTGCCCGTCCCCGCATCCCTCCCGTCTCCCCCCCTTCCTCCACCCCTCTTCGAGTTCGATCGGACCAAGCCTGCGCCGACGTCAGCAACCCCGCCGACTACCTCGGCCTCCTCCCCGCTCCTCCCGCCGCCGCCCCCTCTCGCCGCCGAGCAATTCCGCCCCCCAATCGCGCCTGCAATCGCCCGCGCCGCAGCATTCGATGCGCCGCGCCGCGCGCAATTAGCCGACGAGGAGCCCAGCTAGCCCTAATCCTCCTTCTCCCCTCCCCATGGCGGGGAGCTTCCGCGAGGGCGCGGGGCCGGGGGACGCGCACGCTCCCCCGCCCACGCCCACCCCGCCGCTCTCGCAGTACATCTCCCTCGACTTGCCCGCCTGGGGGGCCGACCCCAAGCAGCAGCAGCAGCAACACTGGCGCCACCCCGAGCTCAGGCGGGCGCTCGCCGCCGACGACCAGGCCGACGAGCTCAGGCGGATCCGCGCCAGCGTCCAGGACTCCACGGGCAAGGCCAAGTACGCACCAGCTCTCTCCCCCTCCTGTCTGATATCCCCTCCCCTTGCCGCCGCAACCGCAATGCTAACCCTGCTGCACCTCACCCCAGGGAGAAGGTCAAGTCGCTGCACGACGCCATCCAGAAGCTCGACAAGTACAAGAACATTGTCACCCGCAAGCGCCAGAGGACAGGCGACGCGGGCCCGGACAAGCTCGCCTCCTCATCCGGCGCGCTCAGGATGGGGGCGCAGAACAACTCTGCCGTCATGAGCAAGCGTGCGCGCTCCTCCCTTGCCGATGCCCGGGTTCGTCATTACTCCTTCACTCATTGCTGGCTCACTCTTCGTTTCAGAACAATCCTATGCTGTGCTTGCTTCAGTAATGCCCCGTACACAATCCTGACCCTGCCATGATTTTGGAGACCAACTCTCAATTATAAAAAAAATTCCAATCTTTGCAATCTCAGGACACTACTTTATACTTAATTGTAGCTATTGAGCTGATCCAGTTATTTCATCATAATTTAAATGTAACAGTGTACATTTGCATTTCTAAATTTTCTCACTTTGTTATGGCCAAAACTATGTTTGTAATTTCATAATGGTTACTCAGATTCTGGAACAACTGTTCAGAAAAGTTCTGGCTTTCAATCCTTACAACTAATTATAACTCAAGCAAGTGACCCTACTTCCGCATATTGTTGATTAATTGTGGTTGGAAAACAGTTCAATCCCGGAAAACCTGTTATTCTTTTGTAAGTTGAATCATCTCGGTTAAATTCCAAAATGATATAACATTTTCTTTTCACACTCAGGCCACTCATACTATGCTCCCAGTCTTATCATTTCGTAACTCAACTTCCTAGTTCCACCTGGTAATTGCCTAGCAACCTGTTTTCTTAGATTTGGAAACTGCAACTCTGGTTGACCTTGTTTCAGTTCTAGACCTTCAAAATTTGTCAGTTTAAGGTGTATGATGTGTTCTTCTAAACTTCTATCACTAATTTGGCAATGATAATGTTTCATACTCCTTATAATTTTCCTGTCTCACCACTTTTCACTTAAAAAAACTTGTTCCATCGTCTGTACATGTTTCAGGTGGAAGGGCGTGCTAGTGTCCCTACAAGGCAAGGCCCTTTGGTTAGTAATGAGAAAAATTCACCTGTGGAGAAGGAAAAGAGCTCTACAAGAATGTCTGTCTCTGCGCTTTCTGAAGCAAAATTGCGAGGTTTATCTACGGGTGGTGAAGGATGGGAAAAAAAGATGAAGCGCAAGCGCTCTGTTGGAACGATGCTCGGCAGAAGCAGTGATGTTGATCGAGATGTCAAATCTGTCGGTCAACATAGACCAGCCAACGAAGTACGCCCACGATCCAGTGATGGCCTTGCATACAGGTAAACCATGGACTTACAATTTTTTCCTTCCTTAAAGTTAGATTTTGGTTTGTCTCTGATTGACCATCATGCTGAACTGAAGCCCATAATTGTGTGACAACTCAATCATTGAAAAGATATATGTGATATGTTGATAAATTGACACCAGGAGCTAACATGAAATATAGATGTAGACATAAACTGTCTTTTTTTAAGTCGTCACGAGAGAGTAGAACAATTTTACTGTATATGCACATCATTAGCAGGTTGTTTTTTGACGGTTTGTGTTTCTAGCAGAATCTAGCTATTGCTTGGGCTAATCTGCATTTTATTTTTTTGATCGATACAGTTTTTCACCTCCTGCAAATCTGCAATCTATCTTGCTATCTATAGTTTCCACTGGATCCTCTCCATATCCTTGTTAGAGCTCACCCTTCTTAATTCTTGCATCTACAGACATGGAGCATCCGCTGGGGCATTAGGAGGTAACAAGTCGGATGGCACTTCTCAGCAGAACAATATTGTGTCCCGTATTCAATCCAAGACAGATGTGGATTATGCCACTCAGCCAAATGAAAGAAGAGAACGTCATACTGCAGTCGATAAAGAAAGGATTACGGTAAAAGGAAACAAGTAAGCTCCTGATAATTCACATTTTATCTTTGTTACATATATGTGAATGACTGGTGCAACATTGCCATCCCTTTGATGATATGTTTATTGTTATATAGGGCAAGTACTTCTGAGGATATGCAGAATGGAAGCTTAAGCCCTGTGCCCAAGGCTAAAGCATGCAGGGCACCAAGAACCAGCTCGCTTGTTATGAATTCGTCTTCTAATTTCCAACGTTCAACTGGAGGAGATGAATGGGAAGAAGCAGCCCCTTACACAAATAAAGCCTCGCCTTTGGGAGGCATGACAAATCGTAAACGTTCCACACATTCGAACGCCTCTTCGCCTCCTATTGCTTGGGTTGGGCAGCGTCCACAGAAAATGTCACGGACAAGAAGAGCAAATGTTGTTTCTCCAGTATCAAATTTTGATGAAGTATTATCTGAAGGATCACCGCTTGATACTGCTGCTAGATCAACACCTATAGAGTCTGGCATTGTGCTGACAAAGAACAAACCAACAACCAAAATGGATAGCATCTCATCTCCTGCTGGTTTGTCAGAAAGTGAGGGATCGGCTGCAACCGAAAGCAAGTCCAAGGAGAAAGCTATGCATAGTAGTGAAGTGGGGAACGAGGGTGCAAATGCAGCCCATAGCGCAATGGGATTGATATTTTCATCAAATAAAAATAGGATTCCTTTGAAAGAAGAGCTTGAGGATGGTGGTGTTCGTCGTCAAGGGAGGAGTGGAAGAGGTACTATGCATGTTAAAGGGTGTTCTCCCATACCAAAAGAAAAAATGGACACTGCAGAAACAAGAAAACCAATAAAAGGTGGAAGACCTGGATCTGAAAAGAACGAGAGGTACTAGATGGTTATTTCTTATTTTTGTGGCATTGTGGATCTTAGTTTGTTATATGAATCTTGATTTGATCTTTCAATCATCTTCAGTAAGTTGGGGCGCCCCCCAATGAAGAAAGGCTCTGACCGCAAAGCTTCATCTTGGCATTCACAGGCTCTAAATTGTGAACCTACAGATATAACAGGTTTTCTGAAAGATACTTCATATTTCACCTTTATACACATAAACTATAGTCATTATTCTGTCTCTTAGTAACTAATTATGCACTGTAGGTGAACCAGAAGATGACCAAGAGGAACTTTTAGCTGCTGTTAATGCTGCTCGCAGTGCTATTGGTGTGTATACTATCTTATTATTTTTGCCTGGTGATTTCTGTTAGGCAGCCCTTTGGGTTGATGTTTATAACTTCCTTTTTTTCTGCAGTTGGTGCATATTCTGGTCCTTTTTGGAAGAAAATGGAACCAATGCTAACTTTCATAAGCTCTGAAAATTTATCTTTCTTGAAAAACCAGGTTGGTGTCATGTTTTTTTTGGTTGTCATCGTTGAATGTGTTTCCATTGTTGGGTTGGAATGGATTCTAATTTGTTGGAGTTTGTGGTCAGATCAACCTTGTTGAAGAGCTTGAGATGAGCATGTCGTGCATGTCTGATGGTGAACATGATATAATAGCATCAAGTGATTACAGAAGAATGCAAAAGATGGTATGTGAATTCATGCTGTAAATGATTTCAACAGAAGACTTCCCATTTCATGAAAACTTCTTGTCTCTATGTATCCTTGCTTCATCTGTCTGAAAAATCTGCAGGAGGAGCATTCATCTCAGGTGCTGGCTCCATCCAATTTTTCTCCCCCATCGCAGCAAAGTAAAACCAATGGAGTTGGAGTGAAAGGATCTATCAGCTGTTTTTCTCCTGGTGATGAAAACCACATTGTACCACAAAAGTTGGAAGCTGACAAATGGTTTAATGAAATGGCTCCAATGGCACACAGACTCCTTTCAGCTTTAATTATAGAAGATGACTTACCTGATTCCAATGGTGTGCAAAGAGATATACTTGTTGAGTTTCCAAATAGCCACAATCCTTTCACTGTTAACAGATACTTAGAAAATGAACTTCAAGCTAGTGCCATAACATCTAATTTCGGGTTGAGTGTGGATTTCATGCACTCAAACAGTGCTTCTATGCTACACCAGAGCATGTGCAATGGTTTTACAGCTTCAAGCAACTTCATGAATTCTAATAGTGAAAGTTCAGTTCATAGTGAGAATTTATCAGATGGAGTTAATTTTACTGTATACCCAGAAAGTGGCTCTTTGCATGACTTGATGCCACAGATTTCAAGGCAATGTCAAAATCCAGTGAAAGATTTCCCCTGTTCTCCATATGAGTATCAATATGGGCAGATGTCAGTGGAAGATAAGATTTTGATTGAGCTGCAAAGTATTGGCATTTGTCCAGAGACAGTGGTATGATCCCTTAAACTCTGCATTTTTTGTAATTTCAGTGTTGCTTTATACAGTTCCTTTTTACAAGATGTTATAATGCCGACCAGAAAACATGTCAAATAATAGTAACACTTGTTGATATAATGACATGCAGCTCTCCTGCATTCAGTGAAAGATTTATGCAATTCTTTTTCACAAGTTGTATGCCTTGAACATGCCAAAAAGTAGGAACACTTCTTAAGATGATAGCTGTTAGGGGCTTGTCTTTCAACTGTTTTGTGGCATATACAGTAAAATGGATGAGTCAAGTGCTAAACTTGGCCAGTTGGAGATTTTGTCATATGGTTTGATGTTTTTCATAGTTTGAGATTTGCAACCCACACAAACATTCACACTCTTCCTATCCTCGTCTCCCCTCTTCAGTCTTCACACAGTTTGTCCCCATCCTCCTGCTCCTCTACTTCTATTCCTCACGTTGGCAAAAATTTGTGAGCTCCAATCAAGATATTTTCAAAGTGCCCTCTATGCTTTCTTTTGTTTGGTGTTTTGACTCAACACTTACTAAAGAAATGCACAAGATGATCACTTGCCCTTTGTGTCTCTTGCCACCTCATTGACTTACTAGCACGCCTCTATCTTAGTGATCAAGTAGCATGGATCGAATGCAATATACGCAGATGTAGCTGTCTATGTTCTTGACAGCTTAAAGAGTTTCACTCCTGAAACATCACACACAAAAGGAAGGAACGAGTGAGAAAGTATTTGATGTGCCTGAAAATTAGTAGTCATCCAATGGGGCATGTACATGTGTATGTTTTCATTTCTGAATTATGATATTTATGCTATTTTCTGTCTGTTGCAATAACCAGAAATTAAAGATCATCTAGCAACCAGAAATTATGTTTTCCCCCTCTGACATTCTAGTTGTGATTCTTGCCTCATCTTTGCAACACTACCCTTTTCAGCCAAAACTGGAAGATGGAGAAGACGAGGACATTAATAAAATGATTTCAGAATTGAGAAAAAGGCTGCATGATCAGGTTACATGAACCCCCTAATAACATGTCCTCAGTTTTGATATGACTTCACCACATTCATGTAAACTGTTATTACATTTATCTACTTTTGGAACTTGGGTTGTGTCAAGATTCCTTCTTTAAATATTTATGTTTTTAAAATGTTAAAATGTAAGTCGTGCTTGCCTATCTGGCATCACTATGTGCTTAAACTGTAGGATTTGTAGGAGCTACATGTGGTATCCTGGTAAATAAGGACTCAAGAGAGGACCAACATAGTTTCTTTGGGGAAAACACTGCCATTTTGCACCCCTCTTTATGATGATTTGGATATAAGTCTGAAATCATCAATATTGGATATTTATCCTATTTTTATGCTAGGATGTGTATCTAGTAGAAGTCTGTAGATGAAATTTGAATGTTGTGGATCAGGATGGGTTGCTGCCTGTCACTAGGTGGAACAACCAATGTGAGGTAGCCCAATTAGTGTCCTTTGAAAAGTTTCTGTAGTTCCAAGTGGTTTATTTGAGCCATCTACATTCAACCTGATGACCAAGACAAGTACTTGTTGTTGTATTTTAAGACTATTTATTGTTGATACTTCCATCGGATGCTTACTATAACTATACATACATATATTGAAAGATAGAATTGGTTTCCTTCTCACTGGGCTTGCAACAATTCATATTAAAATGGCACCATTCTTGTTTTGCAGGTGAATCAAAAGAAATGCAGATTACAGAAGCTGGATAAATCAATTCAAGATACAAAGGATCTTGAGGAGAGGTACCGGTGGATTTATATTTTTGGATTATATCTTAAAGATTAGGATGTGAGGTTACTTTAATGGCTAACTTTAAGATTACCTTACAGGAGCTTGGAGCAACATGCCATGAACAAACTAGTTGAAAGAGCATACAGAAAACTCAAGGTAGTTCAGATTCTGTTTACATGATTCCCTTTTCTTATATCGCTGTTGGTGCTTCATGAGATTATAAAGTGCCGTTTCTCTGCTAGTTGTGCTCTGTAGAGATATTCGCCCTTCATTGCTTCCTCCAGACTTTGTCTTTTAAAAAAATTACTGTGGGGGGCAGTAGATCTCTGCATGTTGGATGGTGCTTGCCCCTTTACGCTTAATGTTTTGTTGTTTGTCAAAAAGGTGTGTAATGTGGGTTAGCTGTGATGTACCTTGATCCTCAATGTTGATTGTATATCTTTATGATATGATATGTAGGGTGGACGAGTTGGCTCTAGCCACAAGGCAGGTGTCAGTAAGTCTGCCAATAAGGCTGCAAAACAGCTTGCATTGGCTTTTGCCAAGCGTACACTTGCTCGGTGCCAGAAATTTGATGAAACAGGAAAGAGCTGCTTCAGTGAGCCATCTCTATGGAGTGTGCTATCTGCGCCCTTGCCTAGCAGTGATACAAAATCCACAGAAGGTAATTTGCATGCAACTATTTCTGCTAAGAGAAAATTTTCTGTTTTTGTTTGTGTACTTAATAGAGGACTGTACACTGCAGCATGCCCATTTTCCTTGTCATATCAAATCATTTGCCAAATACTAACTTCTTGCCTACTTTTCTTTTGGCTTCAGGTGTAGAGAGACTGAAGCATCAAAAGCTTGATAGAACTCCATTTGATCATGGTAACTTAGCTATCCTGGTGCTGATTGTACTGGGTGATGTAAGAGGACCATTCATGTTTGACTAAGTATATCTATTCGTTGCTGATACATTAGCAGGTGGCACAAAATGGAAAAAGAGCGAGAGGGAGAGGGATCGCACCAGGGATGGATCTGCAAAGGGCTCTGGTTTGAAGTCAGGGCGCCACTCATCAGGCGGCAGCGGGAGGAGTGGTGAGCGCAAAAATAAGACAAAGCCAAAGCAGCAAAAGCTGGCGCAGCTATCAACTTCTGGAAACGTGCTGGGTAGAGTGGTGGAGCCATTGTCATCGCGAGCAGTGCAAGAGCCGACCCCACCCGAGCCCCCAAGTGAGAGGAAGACCCAGCATCCAACAAGGAATACTGGCAGCAACGCTGCCCAGCAGCGCGCTACCACGGATGCTGCCCTGCCAGTCTTACCTGGATTAGATGATATATTGGATGTTCCAGGAGGGCTTGACGGGCAGGGCAACGATATCAGCTCATGGTTTACGGACGGGCTTGATGACTCGTTGCAAGATATTGATCTTTCAGGCGCCCTGGAAATCCCGGATGATGACCTCACCCAGCTGGGATTTATGTAAGGAGATGAGAAGAAGCGAAGCAAAGCGATTGTTGTTTATCATGTGCATATGTTGGGAGTAGTGTGGATGTCATGTTTTCCCCCTTGCTTACCTGATGACGTATGGTAGAGCTAATCCATTTTAATCTCCCTGCCACAACTTGGTGGGGTAGAGGTTGTAATCTGTAATTAGGCCGGTGGATTCGTGCCCAGCTTCCGGCTTTTTTGTGGTCTCATGAACAGTTTCGAAAAGCCTTCAGTTAAATGCTAATGAAAATTTAGTACCGGTACGCCATAATAGGCAGACTCATCAGGTCAGATAGATTGAACTCGCACTGATATAATATTCAATATGATTTTTGTATCGACCTCTAGCGGCTAGGAAGTGGCATGCCTCGGTAGTGCATCTCCAATAATTTGCCAAATTTTACTTAGCAAATCTTATGTTTTGTCAATTTCTAAAAAGATATGACTTGCCAAACCAGAAACAAAATTATGTTTATACCCTTCCACCTCTTTGAAAAATTTACATCAGAAATCCTTCTTTATTCTTTATTTCTTTATCCACCCTCCCACTTACAGGAACACACGGATGGCAACGACGATCCGCGCGCGCGTATATGCGTGCGGGGACGTGAGTTTAGACAAGTTTCTATTTTTGTCAAGTTGGTTTGCCAAACTGTTGGAGACTAATTTTTCTTATTTTGCCAAAATTAGATGGATGCTAAGTTAGTTTGCCAAACTGTTAGAGTTGCTCTTAGTATTTATATTCAATATTCTTAATCAAGAGTACATGGGTAAAATTGGAAGGTTCCATAAGTACACTGCACCGTTTAAACGAGGGTCACAAGGTGCCAACAATATTACTGAAAATTTTACTTTAGTTGTTTTACTTTAGGTTTTATCAAATACTCCCATATATCCTTGACGCTTCCGACCAATTTGCAGAAAGTAAGGAAGTCTAGACATTACCATTTTGCCCCTGTGAAATATGCAAGACTGCTTATCCCATAACTCGTCTCCGCGAGGTTGCCTCCCGCCCTAAGCCCTCCATCGTGTGTTTGGTTGGAGAGCGGCGGGAGCGGAGCGGAGCCAACCCTCGTTTTGGGGATGGCTCCAACCCTTCTCATGTTTGGTTGAAATGTTGGGTTGGAGTGGCTCCGACCCTCTTTTTTGTTTGGTTGGAGGAATGAGATATGAAATGGATGAGAGAGAGGGGAGAGGAGAAACGGGAGCGGAGCGGCTCCGTCCCTCGAATTTTGAGGGACGGAGCGAACCCGCATCTTGCGGGTATATTCTCTCGGGAGCCGCTCCGCTCCCGCCGCTCCCCATCCAAATAGCCGCTGGAGCGGAGCGGCTCCGCTCCGCTCCCGCCGCTCTCCAACCAAACACACGGGAAGTCTGCGGCCGCTCCCATCGAGGCCAAGGTCCGGCAGGAGTTGTGGACAAGGACAAAGATGGAAAGCCAGTATTGTGTTTGTCTCGAGCAACAAATATTTTGAATCATTTTGGTGGAATAGCCAAATGCATCCCTGAACTATCAACGAAAGCTCAATTTCGCCCCTGAACTATAAAAACGACCATTTTCATCCTCGAACTTTCCAAACCAGGTCAATTTAGTCCTTGTGCTGACATGGAGAGTCACGTCGTCATCCTTGTCATCGTCCACGTCAGCTCTTCCCCCTAGGACCGTGAAATACCATTTCTACCCTCTTGGCCCCATCTCCCCTCGGGACCGAATCATCCCGTACTGACTCATGTTCTACTAGTTGCAGAACATGTTGATATGTCCTCTTGTATGCCTCAATAGAAAAACACGTATGCACATATTTGTTTGGCTCTTCAGTTATCTTGAATAGGGCAACACATGCATGTGCACAGGGAATTCCAGAAACTTGCCAATATCCACAAGTGGGTAGAAATGGTATTTGATAGTCCTAGGGGGAGGAAGAGCTGACACGGACGATGACAAGGACGACGACGTGGCTCTTCATGTCAGCATAGGGACTAAATTGACCCGGTTTAGAAAGTTTGAGGACGAAAATGACCGTTTTTGTAGTTCAGGGACGAAATTGAGCTTTCACCAATAGTTCACCGCCAATCATTTTCGTTTGACTTGGTAGCGTCAGTATAACGATATGGAGGAAGTATATCAAGTTTACTTTTAGTTTTTCTATGATGAGACAACATAAATTATGTATGAAGGGTCACAGGGTCAAAAGTGCGTGTCACTTTTGTTACCATGGTCATAATTAGATGGCACAGTAGTCAGAATGTGATCCATTTCGTCATAGCTGTTTGACGTACTTGAGCATAAACAACTATAGAGGCCATTTTAGGTGAATATTCGTAAGTGCTGGGACAAGGACAATCACCTGCTGTTTTCAATGCTAAAAAAAAGACATGATTTTCAGGCTTCATTCTTCATGGAAATTTTCAGTCATGGTAGCATGGAGCATCTGGAGGCAGAGAAATTACTTCATCTTCAGACAAATGAGACCCGTCTTGCAGTAATGAAAAAATTGACTGCTGCACTGAAGTCAATCTTCAACTGCACAGAACGAGAGATGATCTAGACCTTCCCGTTTCTGCTTGGCTTATACCTCTCTTGTTTAGCTCTGTTTTTTCCCTTCTGTTCTGTTTGGCTTTGGCTATAGGCTCTTTTCTGTTAGGCTTAGGCTCTGTTCTCTTCTTTATCTTTTTTTATTTATTAAATTCCACCGTGGGGCGTAGGGGTTTCCCTTACGGTTTTAGCTCAAAAAAAGATAGCCAAATAATTTTCATCAAGGGATCTGTTGGAAGATTTATCAAGGGATATGTTGAAGTCTTTTTAGGGCCAACAACACGTGGAGGAGCTCTTTGTTGGCCCTCTGCGCAGGCCTTAGAACCCGGTTAGATCGGTTTTGTCTCGTCGGCGAAGCTCCAACGAACACTCGTCCGAGAGGGACCCCATCGGGACAGGCGCACCTTGGATTGCCCTAGGCTCGGCATGCTAGTTAGGACGTGATGAGGGGATTGACCAGGGGTAGGTTGTAACAGCTATAGAGGTGTTCGTTACAGATTTTTGGATTGGGGATTAGGCCAAAGGTACAGCAGCAGTTCGACAATGTATAGCTTGTTCTTGTTCATATCGTTGTTCTTTCTTTTTTTTTTTGCCTTTGTTGCAAAGTTCGAGCTTAATAGAACCCAAACTCCTCCCTTCCCCCCCCCACCAGAAGCCTCGTACCAGAAGGTCTGAGAAGATGTGCTAAACAAGGTTTCTATCGTCTTTCCTGTTGTGTTTTTAACCTTAGTTCGTTTCAATAGAACTTATCGGATGGCACCGAAGTCAGACGAACGCTCGGAACGGTTCGCAAATGAGATTGCTCCATTCATAAGTTCATACATTGCACCTTAGTACAGACATCATCATTCAAAATGCGGAAGACACTTAAAAGTTATGTTGTCATGAGCAGACTCTTACTACAAATACTTCAATGCTAATTGGACACAAGGCAACGGATCCCCCTGCTTAATCATCAGCCCAGCATCTCATCTCCCTTTTCATCATTTTTCCCTTTTTTGATCCCTTCTTCTTCTTCTTCTTCTTCTTCTTCTTCTTCTTCTTCTTCTTCTTCTTCTTCTTCAATCTCTCTTTATCTTCATCTTCCTTGCTATCCGAACTCCTTTTTGCTTTCTTCCTTGGGCTCCCTTCCTCTTGGATCTCTGTTTCCCCTTCCTCTCCCTCAGACTCTTCGATCTCTATTTCGATCTTTGGTACCACAAAATATATGATGTAGCCCTTCTCTTTAATTTTGCACCCGACCATCACAGGCTGCGTGGTGGAGAGACAGATCTTCACTTGATCAAACAGGGTAGACACCTTGGCGCAGGAGGTAATGTACCTCAGGCTCAAGATCAATGAAACCGGCTCTCGCATATGTGTAAGGGTAACAGCTTTTTCTGGCTGCATTGATACAAACATGAGCCATTAACTAGTGCAGATACACATAGACGGATCTATTCTTCAGTAGTTTCTTAAAATAGTAGTTGAATGGCACAAGACACTAAAGATGTTACTCCATATGATAGAACCAATTGAAATTTATAGAATAAACAGATGTTAATTTGCACTGCAGAGTAGTTAACCACATCACCAAGATTTTACAGTTAAAGGAGGAAATAAGCTAACTAAAAACAAACATCTAATTCAACCACCAATACCAATGTAATCAACCAAATGAAGAGCCATGTTCCACTTTATGAAATATGTAGACTAAACATACTCCAAACACAGAAACCAACATTAACAAACAAAGTGAATTAGCAACTCAACACAGTACAGTACAAACGAAGTGAATTAGCAACTCAACACAGTATAGTGAGACAACGAAATTCTAAGGCACTACGTATGCATGTTCAGCTAATCTGGTGCCTATAACCTAGGTGAGGAACCAAGAATGCACATTTGCTAAGAATCTACAACACATCACTGATATGGCTGTTCACTGCATTTCATGTTACAGTCACATACAGATATTAAGAGGATGATATCCATTCAAATTTGAGGGGCTAAGAGTGTAACATCCTGGATGTTTGGGCAATAGTAATCATCACCATTAGTAGCCCTAACCATTGTTTGTCTTGGTCAAACCACCCCTTAGGGGTCAACTCATTCAAACCCTAAGTCAAACCCTTAGAGATCTATACCTCTCTTTAAAAGTCTGGCTTGTTCTCCAAATTTTTCTTAAGTACTCAAAATTATGCCAATATGAAAGTTGTCCAGTTTTTCATGGGACACATTTCATTCAATTGGTGGCATTTGAGATTCGGAGTGGAAAAGCCTCAAAAATCCAGTCAACTCTCAGAGCACGAGTTTGACCAGGCTGAGAAAACAACAACTTGGAGTTGAATTTCTAACTAATCTAGGCAAAATTTCATAGGTCAACCTTTGGGAAAGTTGAAGCTGGTTAGGTGGTCTATAACTTTTGTTTTTGGAGAATTTAAAGTTTAGTTTGAAAAATTTTAGTTTGAATCGGTCAAACCACCCTTCACTGAATTGGATCGGCGCCCGGCGCTCCAGAGCGGCGTCCTCGCGTGCGACGTCGCGCCGGCGCGACGCCCCGGCGTCCGTGCCCCGGCCGTCACTTCGGTGGGCCCCACGTCACGCCGTCACCTCCACTTGCCACGTCGGCCACCGAAACCACGCGCCGCCCACGGTTTTCCCCTCCTCTCTCCTCTCCCCTCCGCGAAGCCCGTCGACACGCGCCGGCCGTCGCCGCCGCGGGAGCTCGATGCGATGCACGCCGGGAGGGAGAAGTCAGCGACGCCGTCGACCCGTCTCATCACCGACGCCGTCAGCTACTCATGCCGCGCCACCTCCCGAGCTAGGCCATCGAGCGCCTATGCACTCTAGGCGCCTAGCTGCCACGCGCAGCGCCGCCATGCGCCGTCGCCGCGGACGCCGAGGCCGGCGCTGGCCCACAGCTGCACAGGCGAGTTTATCCGTCCCAGGGAGCCTTGGACCCTCCTCCAAGCCGCGCCGTGTATAAAAGGAACCACCGGAGCACCCACACGGTTTTCCCCCTTCCCGCCGTCCGCCATTGCGCCGCCGCCATGGAGCTCGCTCGCCCGAGCTTCGCCGCTGCCGGCTAACCCGCCTAGCACCTTCCCTAGTCCCCGTGGAAGCCTCCCCGAGACCTACATTGATCAATCGTGCCGCGATTTCGCCGGAGCCCGAGCCGCCGCGGCTGCAGCACCGCCCCCTCGCCGCCGGCGATCACCGGAGCCTTCCCCGTCGACCTCGACACCACCAATCGGTCTCTGGTGAGCATGCACTCCACCCTAGCTACTCACCCGACCAAGTCCGGCCGCCGGCGAGCTCCCCTGAGCCGTCAAGGGCAGATCTGTGAAGATCAAAATCTTTAGAAGGACTTAGCTGTAAGATTCCAGGGGCTATATTGAAAAGAGTATCTATAGATCTAGGTTTGAAAACAGGGATCTTGTAAATTCAACCATAAATCACAGAAAAATGCTAAAAATGCAAACTCAATTTTTCTGTGCTCATCATGACCAGGAGCAACTTTTATACAAAGGAAGTTTTCAAATTTCTGAGTAGTTTTTGAACTAATGCAAATTGATCAGTTTGGCTAGATTTGAAATAATTCAAATTCTATAATTGATCTGCAAGTGAATTTTGGATATGTTGCTACTTTTGACATGTATGAGCCCTGGTAGAAATATGGAACTTAGTTATCATGTGTATCTTTACTTATGAATTATTTTTCATGTATGCTAGAGCCTCTGTTTTTGAATTTTATAAATTAATCAGTTTGTCAATTAATGCCAATCTTTTGGCCACAGCTATGTTTCATGTTTATGTACTACTGTTAAACAGTATGCATGTTTTTGACATGTTTAGCTTAGCCAAATAAATTGCCATGGTTTATTAAGGTTTTATTCATGAGTATAGCTCCTTTAAGTTTCGTGGCTGAGTAAGTGCATATCTCTGGTAGTTATGCTGCCTTTTAGCCCTGTGTGAAGTTTCAGCTCAAAAGGATGTATATTTATTTATGTGTGATTTATTCTTCATATGTTAGGCATAGTTTTGTGTGATTGTCCAAGCTAATTTAGTTGATGCTATAAGATGGTTTTTGGGCAGTGGCTTGCTCCCTGTATCAAGTTCAGGGCTGAGGTGTATTTTGTTCAGTTTATATTTATATTTATTGAAATAAACTTTTGGAAGCAAATCACACTCAATAAAGGGAATAAATGGAAAACCCACCCTCACCTTTATGCAATGCAAGTTTATATGTTTGAATTTCACTAAATTGAATTCCGAGGCAGCAGCATGTCCTTGGTGAAGTAAATTTAATTGAATGATAATAAATATGTACACAGTCACTATCGAGGAAAGAAATTTAATAAACTTCAACACATCAATAATTTCCGGAAGAGTATGCTGAATATATTAACTCTCATAATGGTTGTGGTCCATCAAAACACCTCATTGTTGTTATTAAATTCAGAATTGAATTTATTTTATTTTTGAACACCCCAACCTCATGCATATGCATATCGTGTAGAGCTCCCGGACGGAAACTACGAACTAGTGTCGGAAGCTGACGAGGACCTCGCTAACGCAGGAGTGAACGCAGTGGAAGTGCAACAAGGCCCGGACCAAAGTTCGGAGGATTTCACCACTGACTGTGCTAGTGAAGGCAAGCACCGAAGCATTTTCCTAATTTCTAACTTATGCAACTATATCTATGGATGCTTGTGCATTTACGTTCAGGAGTTGAAATGAAACCCTAGTTGCATGCTCCTAGGTTCCCATGCTCTTCTACTAGTATGATAGGACGATAGTTGCCATGCTCTAAGGACCTGGTAAAAGTCGAGTGAAATCCTTCACTCGCGAGCTATAGGTTCTTATGTTGGAATCATGAGATTTAATCGGATATGCTCATGTGGTAAGAGCTTGGGATCGGCTCCGGTCAGTGGGTGTCACTGGTTAAGCTTTTGAACGTACTAAACATTTGTCGGGAATGGGACCGGTAAGCTTAGTACCTTCGGGAACCGGCTAGGGAGCTTGGACTACTAATCTTGGGGAGGGCCCCCGTGTTCTAGGCCACGCGGTACATGTGCTTGGTTGGGCGGCGGAGTCTGTGACCTTCCCGCCTTCTATCAAGACTGTGAGCTCTGCTCCCGAACCGAGGAATGTTGGGAACTGCCTGGTTGGTGCATGCCCCACCCCCTTGGTTTCTTTGTCGTTTTGGGGTGTGCATCTCCCGTGTGTTTAGGTCCACCTTGCAAGGTTAATAATCGATCGATCGTCGGCCTCTCACCGTTATCCGGGACTGCTTAACTATACAGCTCATTTCCCTTTATGATGAAATTGAGAATTAATTTGGATATTGCTTAATTGAATTGCACAACTTTGATTGCAGTAGATGCCAATCTAGTAATGATTAAATAACTAGAATTGTGAGCTAAAACTTGAAAGTAAGGACATACTCTTAGTTGCTTTTCAGCAAAATAAACCACCAGCCATAAAGCCTTTCATGTCTAGGGGTTCGGTGAATAATATCACCGTCGGATAAGTCTTGCTGAGTATTAGTATACTCAGTCTTGCTGTTGTTGATGTTTTCAGGTGATGTGAATGATGGGTTTCCGTACCCTGGATCGTTCCCACCCGATTGGGAAATCGAGTGGGAGGAGGACAGTGCTTAGTGACATCTCGGATGGCCTCCTTGGATGTTACTTATGACGCGTAGTATTTTATTTCCGCTGTGTGTAATAAACTCTGAACTATTTACTTTTATGCAATGAACTCGGTTTGTAATAAAATAACCCTTAAGGGAATCGATGTAATATAATGTGTGATGATTTAACCTCTGGACTCGCCTTCGTGTGAGTTTTGATGTACGAATGTCGATCCTTTGTTATAAGTGATTTACCGGGCTTGACCCGGCAGAGACGACAAGTTAACTCTGTGTTATCGCTTAATGACCAAAAGGAGTGGTTTAGGCGATAATACGGAATTAATTTGGACGGTTCTGTCACAAAGAGGGTCAAACTACTAAGTACCTCGTCAGTTTTGTTCAGCTTATGGACAATGTTCACGCACCCACTTTTTCCTGAAACAAAGAACGTGATGCCCTCCTTATCCACCGAGATGAAAACTACAACAGAAGATGGAAATGGTTCAAGGTACATAACTAGAATCCTCCATGCGCAACAGTAACAGTTAGCCTTATAAATCACCAGGTAAATCTATGTACCATCGTCGGTGATGTCGCTGTCGCTGAGGGACTTGCAGTTCCCCATAAACTCCGCAGAGGGCAGGGAGAAAATGGCCTCGTAGTTCTTCGACTGCTTCTTGTACCAGCGATGCGGTAATTTCATGCGTTGGCTTCTGGCGTCCACAAGCTTCAAATCCATACCCGTAGTTTTATTCTTCGCTGTTCATTTCCACAAACACAAAATCAGCACGATTTCCACAAACACAAAATCAGCACGCGAAGAGCAGCTAGCGCAAAAGACGAAGAGCAGCTATCACAAAAGACGTGCGGGCACTTACCGGGCGACTCGAATGTTATGGTAATGTCGTTGAAGTTATCGTTGTCGGCCTTGATGGTGATGGTGTCACCATCGTTGGAGGCGCGGAGGAACTTGACCATGTCGGCGATTGCGATGCCCATGGAGCGGTCTTCGTCGCAACGGTAGGAATGGAAGGCCTCGGAGGGGAAGAAGAGCAAGAGGATGGCGACCTCTTCGGCGTCGAAGGCCTGGAGCGAGAAGCCCTTGCTGGAGCAGTCGACGCTAGCCACATCGACCAGGTCGAGGATCGCCTCCAGGACCTTCTGGAAGAGGCTTCCCTTCTCCATCCGCAGCTCCAACATGGTGGCTGCGCCCCTCTTGGACGGCCCGGCGATGGCGTAGGAGAAGATGGGAAACCCTAGCTAGGATCTGGCCGGTTGCGAGGGGGGTTCGGAGGGGGAGAGCGGCTTAGGGCATGGAAGAAGGCGAAACGGAGATTACAGTAATAGGGAGCCATCGCTCCCTCTCTTGGCTCGGCAGCGGCGGTGTTGGGAAGAGGGAGGGGCGGGAGAGGGCAGGAAACCCTAGATCTGGACGGGTGCGGGAGTGAGGACGGGTGTGTTTAGAAGCCAAAATTGGTGAGGAATTTGGGCAAATTTGGTGCAAAATACACTGTAACGTCAGATGAATAGTGAGAGGTGATGTGATAGATGGTGAGATGTTTTTGAAAATTTTTTGGCGTGATTAATAAACGGCAACAAAGCTTCCGGACACATATTTGCGAGGTTATCCTTGCGAGGTTAAGGCCTATTCTCAGCTTTGGAGTTCACCTCGATTTTCCTACTCTTAAAAAAATGCAGCACATATTTCCAGTCACAAGAATCAAACCAAGCATGCATGGATTGCAAACTTCCTATTCTTTTGATTTGACCGGTCGCCTATACGACAGGCAAATATGTGCCGTGCCAAAAAGCCATGCTGTTCCTTTTGATTAGGTTCCAATAACATGTTGACAAAAAAAACAGCTCAGAATAGAATAGTGCGCAATTAGCATAAGAAAACAAGTGCGCTTCCACTGAGCCTTCTTCCCCTGCACATGCTCAATCCACAAATAGAAAGCATGAAACTCCATATCCATATATGTCCAAGAAAACGCTCAGTGACCCAGAAGCAAAGTCTATTCAGGAATTTAGCAGAGTATGCAGAGTATATCATCTATCTAAATTGCTCCTCAAGTTCCAAGACCGAATGCCACCACCACAGCATCAGAGGTGGTTTCCTATTCCCACTCAACCGTCGCAGGTGGCTTTGATGTGATGTCCTGGCAAACACGGTTGATGCCACGCACGTTGTTGCAGATCTTGTTGACCACATCTACTAGGAATTCATGGCCAAAATAGTACCTGCAAATTTGAAGAGATGATGACATGAGAATTGAGAAGGGGCTGGTTACGGAGATCCTCCAAGGTACCACCAACCACTACTGCCAGGTCCACCAACTCAGTTTTTTTAGGTAGTGATGAAGATGAACTGTTTAAAACACAACCTGCAGTTTACTGTTACTAGCAAAACTACGAGGTAGAGAAGACAGTTATGTACAATTTGCAGAGTGCAAAGTAAAAGTTTACCAAGACTACACAAGCTAGTCATCACATGGGCCTGATACAAACTATAAGAACACTATAGCACTTGCAGTTGGCACATAAATAAGATGGCTAGAGTTTTGGGTTAACTACACTAAATAACAGGAGCACCGTAAGAGTTTTGGGTTGAGCAAGAAGAAAAAGGCAAAAAACCTAACCAATTATATCATGATGTGAGCCAATTATTTGTTCCTAAACTAAGAGTGATAAGAATACAAAAAATGTTGCAGACAAGCAAAGTTATCTGTACGACTGCATCAAAATATTTCACTGAAGTACAACTGTATCTAAACTTCTAAAGTTTCCTAGAAAAAAAAGTGTAAAAGAGCTGAAACTTCTGTGATACATACCAATCTGCAGTCATGCCATCCTCACTGGTGATTGCCCTTAAGACAACAGCATTGGAGTGGGTTCGCTGGTCACCCTGAACCCCAACTGTCTGTACTGGTAAGAACACAGCAAAAGCTTGCCAAATTTTATCATAGAGGCCAGCATCTTTAATAGCTTGAACAAATATCTCATCCACCTAAAAGAAATAAATTGAAAATTTCTGATTCACATAGGCTTATCAAAGGAGCTCTAGCAAAATTTCAAATTATTCCAGAAGTTTCAAACCTGACGAAGAGTGTCCAAAGCATTGCCTTGTGTAACATCACCTAGGACACGTACAGCAAGACCAGGCCCAGGAAATGGGTGCCGCTTTAAAAATGAATCTGGGACATTCAAAATACTCCCCAACTTCCGCACCTACAAACATACAAAATTGTAATGAACAAATTATTAAATGTCTCTTTAATCATATAACACCTGATCAAGTTTGAATGAAGAACATTACAAAGTTGATTAAGGGTATTGATGCAGTTTGGTACCTCATCCTTGAATAGGAGCTTGAGTGGTTCAATGAGTTTTAACTTCATATCTTTTGGAAGTCCACCAACATTGTGATGGCTTTTGATGGTGTGGGAATGTGTCCTTCCACTCCCAGGAGGTGGGCATGATTCAATCACATCAGGGTACAATGTCCCTTGAACTAAAAACTCAGGCCTTTTCCCGATCTTATGTTCCAGCTTGTGACCAAAATCATCAAAAACAGCTATGAATTCCCTGCCAATAATCTTTCTTTTCTGCTCTGGGTCTTCGACACCCTTCAACTTGCTGAGAAATTGCTCTGAGGCATCAACACATGTAACTGGCAGGTGCAAGTCACTTTCAAAGGTTGACATTACTCGTTCTCTCTCCTTGTACCTGCAAACACGAGGTTCTATGTCAGTTCCATTGCACACTAAGCCAAGATAAGCACAAGTTCTATTTAGAAGAACTTGAAGCCAATATGGCAGCATATTGTTACCTTAGTAGACCATTGTCAACAAAAACACAATGAAGCCTATCTCCGATTGCCTTGTGAACAAGAGTGGCAGCAACAGTTGAATCGACTCCACCTGACAAAGCACAGATAACATGCTCATCAGGGCCAACCATGGTTTGGATGGTCTTGATTTCTTCATCCAGCACATCTTGCATCTTCCAATCAGCTTTGATTCCACATACATCAAAGAGAAAGCGACGAAGTGTTTCCATTCCTTGGGATGAATGTGTAACCTGATAAAAAAGTTCAACAGTCATGCAAAGAGCAACCAGATGATACACAAAGAGTTACCACAATGCAGTGGATAATACCAAATAATTTGTCATATGTTTCACTATCCATATAAGCAGAACTCAGTACATCCATATCAACAGAACAATTCAATTGAATAACAACAACCATGTAGCTTGTTCCTAAGCACCTCTTTTCCGACTCGATTGGTACCCACTTTAGAAAGCATGGTGTTTATTTGGTTTTCTCATCAAGTATTTATGCAAAAGAATCCGGACAACTCCCCATAAAGGGAAAAGTGCAACGTCCGAACTTTTCCCTTCTTTTAAAGAGTCAATCAAGAACAGAGGGAACAAATTTGTAGCTTAATATTTCATAAGAGTAATCATAACGGTTGCTACCTCGGGATGATACTGGAGCCCATAAAAGCGCTTTTCCCGGTTCTCGATGGCTGCGACGGCGCCCTGGACGCTGCGTGCAACCACCTCGAACCCCTCCGGGAGCTTGACCACCTCGTCGCCGTGGCTCATCCACACCGTCTGGCGCTTCCCGGTCTCCGCCTCCCCGTACAGCGCGGAGGAAGGCGCCGCCACCTCCACGTCCATCTTCCCGTACTCCTGCCGCTCCCCGGGCTCGACGGCGCCGCCGAGGGACTGCACGAGCAGCTGCATCCCGTAGCAGACGCCGAGCACGTGGGCCCCCGCGGCGTCGGCGAAGTCCAGGAACCCCTCGGGGAAGGTGGGGGCACCCTCGGCGTGGACGGAGTGGGGCCCGCCGGAGAGGACGATGGCCCGCGGGCGCAGGCCCTCGAGGGCGGCGAGCGGCGCCGTTCCGGAGACGCAGAGGGAGAGGACGCCCAGCTGGCGGACGCGGCGGGTGATGAGGTGGGTGTACTGCGAGCCGTAGTCGAGGATGAGGACCAGGTTCTCGCCGGAGCCGGCGGACGCCGGGAGCGAGGAGGCGGCGGCGGAGCCCATGGCGGCTGCGGGGAGGAGGGGATTAGGGTTTTGGTGGTTTGGGGTTTAGCCGTGTAGGAGTCAAGGGGTGACCCAGGATGGCAGAGGATTCACGGCTATTTAACGATGGGTTAGCACCCCGGATATCTTCCTACTAGAAATTCCACTTCACAGAAATGGGTCCATAGCTCAGTGGTAGAGCAATTGACTGCAGATCAATAGGTCTCCGGTTCGAACCCGGATGGGCCCTTCTCTGCTCTTGTTTTTTCCTCTCTTTTTTTTTTTGCAAAGATTTCTTGTTTTGCTACTTTGCGTGTAAAGAAGTAGCTGATGATTTAGGTATTTTAATAGTGATGTTAAACTTCAGTGATTAGTCGTTGCTAATCTGGGAATGATGTTTAGTAGCAAGTTATTAAAACCTGTGACCTAGACATATCGACGTGCTGAATTTTTCCAATAGTGAGGAAGAATAATCACATGAACACTTTGTAACATTTGTGGGTTACAAGCTGATCTTCCGCGGACACTGATGCAAAAAATATGGTTGAAAACATGGTTCCGCGCGTGGAACAGCAACGAAGCTTCTCCAGCATATACGCATGTATATGCTTGCGAGGTCGGCCACTGAAGTGAAGGAAAACCTCTAATACGCCGACGAGACTCGATGGACCCTGCCGCCGTGACGACGGACGACGACGGCGATCCACACTTGGCGCTGCCCCGTGGAGACATTGACCGCGTTCCACTGCAACTGTATGTGTTATTAAAATACGTATCTAAAGTTTTCCGTACTTCCAAAAGCAACAATGACCAGATTTAGGCTCTGGTCCGAAAGGGCGTGGGTTCAAATCCCACAGCTGTCATTTTTTTTCGTAATATGCTTTTATACATTTTCCCCCTGTGTGCTTTTCCACCCTATCCAATGCAGCCTACCATCAGGTTTTTTTTCCGTATAGGGTGTGTTTAGATCTCAAAATTGGGTTGCAAAATTCGGAGATTTTGCACGGATTTTGAGTTGAAAAGCACTGTTTCGAACTGAAAAGCACTGTAGCACTTTTCGTTTGTTTGTGGTAAATATTGTCCTACCATGGTCTAACTAGGCTCAAAAGATTCGTCTCGCAAAGTACATCCAAACTGTGTAATTAGTTTTTGATTTCATCTACATTTAGTACTCCATGCATGTGCCGACATTTTTGATGTGATGTTTAATGTGGTGGGGAATCTTCTTTTTGCATAGTGCATTTTGGAGGAAATCTGGCTTCTAAACAGGGTCATACATTTTTTTGTTGTTTATCCTGTGCATATGTTGGGAGTAGTGTGGATGTCATGTTTTCCCCCTTGCTTACCTGATGACGTATGGTAGAGCTAATCCATTTAATCTCCCTGCCACAACTTGGTGGGGTAGAGGTTGTAATCTGTAGTTAGGCCCCCAGCTTCCGGCTACAGGACTGTGGCTGCATCGCCTCCTGCTTTTTTTGTGGTCTCATGAACAGTTCGAAAAGCCTTCAGTTAAATGCTAATGAAAATTTAGTACCGGTACGCCATAATAGGCAGACTGTCTCAGGTCAGATAGATTGAACTCGCACTGATATAATATTCAATATGATTTTTGTATCGACCTCTAGCGGCTAGGAAGTGGTATGCCCCTGGTATATTAGTATCTATATTCAATATTCTTAATCAAGAGTACATGGGTAAAATTGGAAGGTTCCATAAGTACACTGCACCGTTTAAACGAGGGCCACAAGGTGGCAAGAATATCATTGAAAATTGTACTTTAGTTGTTTTACTTTAGGTTTTATCAAATATGGAGTACTCCGTTCTATATATGCTTGACGCTTCCGACCAATTTGCAGAAAGTAAGGAAGTCTAGACATTACCATTTTACCCGTGTGAAATATGCAAGACTGTCTGTCCCATGACTCGTCTCCGTGTGGTTGCCTCCAGCCCTGAGCCCTCCATGAAGTCTGCGGCCGCTCCCATCGAGGCCAAGGTCGGGCAGGAGTTGTGGACAAGGACAAAGATGGAAAGCCAGTATTGTGTTTGTCTCGAGCGACAAATATTTTGAATCATTTTGGCGGGATAGCCAAATGCATCTCTGAACTATCGACGAAAGCTCAATTTCGTCGATGAACTACAAAAACGACCATTTTCATCCTCGAACTTTCCAAACCAGGTCAATTTAGTCCCTGCGCTGACATGGAGAGCCACGTCATCATCCTTGACATCGTCCACGTCAGCTCTTCCTCCCCTAGGACCGTGAAATACCATTTCTACCCTCTTGGCCCCATCTCCCCTCGGGACCGAATCATCCCATGCTGACTCATGTTCTACCGGTTGCAGAACATGTTGATATGTCCTCTTGTATGCCTCAACAGAAAAACACTTATGCACATATTTGTTTGGCTCTTCAGTTATCTTGAATAGGGCAACACATGCATGTGCACACGGAATTCCAGAAACTTGCCACAAGTGGGTAGAAATGGTATTTGATAGTCCTAGGGGGAGGAAGAGCTGACACGGACGATGACAAGGACGACGACGTGGCTCTTCATGTCAGCATATGGACTAAATTGACCCGGTTTAGAAAGTTCGAGGACGAAAATGACCGTTTTTGTAGTTCAGGGACGAAATTGAGTTTTCACCAATAATTCAGGGAGGCATTTGGCTATTCCGCCAATCATTTTCGTTTGACTTGGTAGCGTCAGTATAACGATATGGAGGAAGTATATCAAGTTTACTTTTAGTTTTTCTATGATGAGACAACAGAAATTATGTATGAAGGGTCACAGGGTCAAAAGTGCGTGTCACTTTTGTTACCATGATCATAATTAGATGGCACAGTAGTCAGAATGTGATCCATTTCGTCATAGCTGTTTGACGTACTTGAGCATAAACAACTATAGAGGCCATTTTAGGTGAATATTCGTAAGTGCTGGGACAAGGACAATCGCCTGTTGTTTTCAATGCTAAAAAAAGACATGATTTTCAGGCTTCATTCTTCATGGAAATTTTCAGTCATGGTAGCATGGAGCATCTGGAGGCAGAGAAATTACTTCATCTTCAGACAAATGAGACCCGTCTTGCAGTAATGAAAAAATTGACTGCTGCACTGAAGTCAATCTTCAACTGCACAGAACGAGAGATGATCTAGACCTTCCCGTTTCTGCTTGGCTTATACTACCTCTCTTGTTTAGCTCTGTTTTTTCCCTTCTGTTCTGTTTGGCTTTGGCTTTAGGCTCTTTTCTGTTAGGCTTAGGCTCTGTTCTCTTCTTTATCTTTTTTTATTTATTAAATTCCAGCGTAGGGTTTCCCTTACGGTTTTCGCTCAAAAAAAGATAGCCAAATAATTTCGTCGTCATGACTTTGTGGATTTTCTCCATGTGATTATCTGAAGCTCCAGGTTTACTGTTTAAGACGGGTGGGGCAGGCTACTAGGCCTCTCTGTCTCTGTCTTTCAGCGGTGTTCATCTACCAAAACTAGTAGTATTGTTGGAAGATTTATCAAGGGATTTGTTGAAGTCTTTTTAGGGCCAAGAACACGTGGAGGAGCTCTTTGTTGGCCCTCTGTGCAGGCCGGGCCGGTCAGACCGATCTTAGAACTTAGATCGGTTTTGTCTCACCCGTAAAAAAAGATCAATTTTGTCTGGTTCGTGACCCATCGGAACAGGGGCACCTTGGATTGCCCTAGGCTCGGCATGCTAGTTAGGACGTGATGAGGGGATTGACCGAGGGTAGGTTGTAACAGCTATAGAGGTGTTCGTTAGGGCCCATCGGGACAGGCGCACCTTGGATTGCCCTAGGCTCGGCATGCTAGTTAGGACGTGATGAGGGGATTGACCGGGGGTAGGTTGTAACAGCTATAGAGGTGTTCGTTACAGATTTTTGGATTGGGGATTAGGCATTGGGGATTAGGCCAAAGGTACAGGAGCAGTTCGACAATGTATAGCTTTTGTTCTTGTTCATTTCACCATATCGTTGTTCTTACTTTTTTGCCTTTGTTGCAAAGTGCGAGCTTAATAGAACCCAAACTCCTCCCTTTTCCCCCACCAGAAGCCTGGGACCAGAAGAGGTCTGAGAAGATGTGCTAAACAAGGTTCATTTCAATAGATCTTATCGGATGGCACCGAAGTCAGACGAACGCTCGGAACGGTTCGCAAATGAGATTGCTCCATTCATAAGTTCATACATTGCACCTTAGTACAGACATCATCGTTCAAAATGCGGAAGACACTTAAAAGTTATGTTGTCACGAGCAGACTCTTACTACACATACTTCAATGCTAATTGAACACAAGCACACAATAGTAGGCAACGGATCCCTGCTTAATCATCATCCCAGCATCTCATCTTCCTTTTCATCATTTTTTTCCTTTTTTGATCCCTTCTTCTTCTTCTTCGGTCTCTCTTCATCTTCATCTTCCTTCCTATCCGAACTCCTTTTTGCTTTCTTCCTTGGGCTCCCTTCATCTTGGATCTCTGTTTCCCCTTCCTCTCCCTCAGACTCTTCAATCTCTATTTGGATCCTTGGTACCACGAAATATCTGATGTAGCCCTTCTCTTTAATTTTGCACTCGACCATCACAGGTTGCGTGGTGGAGAGACAGATCTTCACTTGATCAAACAGGGTAGACACCTTGGCGCAGGAGGTCATGTACCTCAGGTTCACAACCAATGAAACTGGCTCTCGCATATGTGTAAGGGTAACAGCTTTTTCTGGCTGCATTGATACAAACATGAGCCATTAACTAGGGTAGATACACATAGACCTTCAGTAGTTTCTTAAAATAGTAGTTGAATGGCACAAGACACTAAAGATGTTACTCCATATGATAGAACCAATTGAAATTTATAGAATAAACAGATGTTAATTTGCACTGCAGAGTAGTTAACCACGTCACCAAGATTTTACAGTTAAAGGAGAAAATAAGCTAACTAAAAACAAACATCTAATTCAACCACCAATACCAATGTAATCAACCAAATGAAGAGCCATGTTCCGCTTTATGAAATATGTAGACTAAACATACTCCAAACACAGAAACCAACATTAACAAAGTGAATTAGTAACTCAACACAGTATAGTAAAAACAAAGTGAATTAGCAACTCAACACAGTATAGTGAGACAACGAAATTCTAAGGCACTACGTATGAATGTTCAGCTAATCTGGTGCCTATAACCTAGGTGAGGAACCAAGAATGCACACTTGCTAAGAATCTACAACACATCACTGATATGGCTGTTCACTGCATTTCATGTTACAGTCACATACAGATATTCAGAGGATGATATCCATTCCAATTTGAGGGGCTAATGAGAGCCAGGTGTGGTTCGAGGACCGGTGGATGGTCGCTTCCTGGTGTGATGAGTGATTGACAACGTGGTGTGGACTGATTCTTGGCTAAGTATTGCAGGTGCAGGTTGCGGCTTGACTGGTGCAGGTGCAGGTGAAGAACAAGCGCGAAAGGTCGTTGCCGGTGAGGCCTCCAGGTGTGGAGAAGACAAGTAGGCTTGGTTCGAGGGACCCGGTGGCCAGCGGGGTCAAGTGCGGGCCGCATGGTGGCAAGAACGGCAAGATGAAGTCATGGACGGTTTCTTGGTTGAGCCTCAAAACCAAGGTCGAGCCGGGACTACGTGGGAGCCGAGTCATGAGTGGTGATTGGCGGAGGCTACACTGAGTTCGCGGGGTTTCCGGTGGTTCACCAGAAAATCACTGGGTTCCTTGGTTGATCCACAAAGCCAAGACCGAAGAACCGAAGACGGAGGTGCAGCAGCTCCAGACCGGTCTGACCGGTCTGACCGGTGGGTATCGATCTGACCGGTGAGGAGCACCGGTCTGACCGGTGTGCGATGACGCAGTCCGGAATCTTCGAAGCGGAGGACACGCGTCGGGATCGCAAGGCTTGCGTCGAGGCTAAGCAAGTTTGCGGTCGCTGGGCATCCGTCCGATGGTGCGAAGACAAAGACTTCCAATTTCGCCCTCGAGGGGCATGTATCCCTAGTTAGCTAGTAAGGGTATTTTCGTCTTTCGGTTACCTCCATATAACCCAAGTGGTGAGAGGATGGCAGCCACCTCTTGGAACCCTAGCTCATTTGGTTTTCATATTTTCCTTCCTATTTTCCTTAGGATTTTCGTAGAACTAGCTTGAGAGCTTCATGGTGAGATCTTGTGACAGGGAAGGATGATCGGGCGGCAAGCTAGACCTTGTATGAACCTCTTTGCTATGTATAGATGATTCGGCGTGGTTCCTCAAGGCTTGGATGCGTCTTTCCCGTTTCTCCTTTTTGGTGATTTTCGGAGGCTTTTCTTGGCGAATTTCTTGTGGCGGTTTTGAGACCTTTCTCTTTGGGATTTGGTGGGGGATGTATGCATGAACCCCTCGTGGTTCTTTTCTCTTTGATCTCCCTCCCAAATCCGTGAGTAAAGGGGCTCAATTTTGGGGTTTTCGTGATTCTAGGGTTCGTGGTGTTCTTGGCGGAAATCCTTCGATTCCTCTTGATTCAACAAGTTTTGGTGGACCAAATCTTAGCTATGGAGTACCCCTGAGGTGTTCCTACTATCCCCAAAATCTTGTGCGAATCCGTGGAGTGAATCGGGAGATCGGGAGTTGGATTTGGGGGAGTTGACTCGCGGGCGCTGTTCATCCCGAGCTGCCCAGGCACGACCGGTCTGACCGGTTCTCTTAACCGGTCTGACCGATGCTAGCCCTTGGTGGGTTTTTGTCTCGGGGAACAGCCTTGTCCGTGTGGTTTTGTCCCGTGGCTCTGCTGGTCAGTTCTTGGCGTGCTTGGAGTTGTTTTGCTAGGTTTTTTGAGGGGTTCTTCTTCCTCACAGGTTGTGTTTTGTGGTGGTTTTTGTTCCAGGGCCTAGAGGAGTCACTGAGGCTTCCTGGAACGTTTGCTGTGCGGCTGCTGTAGCCACCGGCCTGACCGGCTCTGTCCACCGGTCTGACCGGTGTCACCGGTCTGACCGGCGCAGGCCATCGGTCTGACCGGTGTAGCACAGGCAGCAAGCCGTGCAAGTTTCTGCTGTGTGGTTTGGTGAGTTTTGGCTCGGAAGGTTGAGTGTTGGTTCCTAGGACCAGTAGCACTCCAGTGGCTATGTGGTCTTGACCAACTTGGGTAGTTGAGTCGGAGACGTGTGTTGGAAGCCGTGTTCATCTTGTTGGAGTTCCCATCTCCTTCGAGAAGAATTTTTATCGGCTCCCATTCACTCCCCCCCTCTCTGGTTCGCCTAATCGGTCCTTCAATTGGTATCAGAGCCGGTTCGGGTCTTTATTGACTCTTACCAGTCTAAGATCCAAAGATGGCGTACCAGGAACGGGGTTCGGGTCCTCCGCACTTCGATGGGAAGAACTAACAGATGTGGCAGAGGCGGATGGCAGCGTTCCTCCGCGGAAAGGGTCAAATCCTTTGGGACGTCACGGTGAACACAGCTTATGTTCATCCGATGAACTTCCTTGCTCCAGGATCGAGGGATATGTTCGAAGCCAACAACAAGGCTGTCGACTACTTGTTTCGTGCTCTGTGTCAGCCTGAATTCGATCGGGTTCAGACAGAGGACTTAGCTTGTAGGATTTGGGAGCAGTTGAAGGATGCTCATGCTGGGAATGCTCAGGTTCAGGCTCGGATGTACGCGACTTACCGGAGAGAGTACGAGAACTTCACTCATCTCCCCGGCGAGTCCGTCGATGCCCTTTTCCAGCGGTTTACGGTCGTTGTGAACAACATGAGAGCCAATGTGGACGTCCTCCCATACAATGATCATGATAGAGCTGTGAAGCTCTTGCACTCGTTGGATCGTACCGTATGGGACGGGAAGTTTGAGGCTGTTGTTGAGTCCGAGAAGTATGACACCTTGACGGTGAACGAGCTGTTCTCGAAGCTCAAGTCGGCTGAGTTGGACCGTGGTATGATAGCCAAGATCGAGAGCCCGACTGATTCTCATAGTCTCGCTCTCGTTAGTGGCAAAGGAGCTAAGTCTAACGCTAACGCATCCTCCAGGATGTACTCTCTGTCTTCTTTGATGTCTTTGCCAGACGAGGAGTTCGACGTGCTTGGAGAGGACGAGCTGGCGTTGCTGACCAGGCGGTTCGAGAGGCTGCACGAGAATCGGGTGAACACGAGGAGGACAGCACGGACGTGCTTTCAGTGCGGCAAGCCAGGACACTTCGTCGCCGACTGCCCGGAGAAGACGGAGAACAAGGACGGCTACAAGGACGGCTACAGGCACTGGTCGAGCAAGGACGGCAAGTACCGATCGAGGCGCGATCACAAGCACAAGAACAAGCACAAGGACGAGCGACGGTCGAGGAAGAAGGATGGCCGCGGCAGGAAGGCCCGAGCGATGGTCGGAGCGAGCGACGTCGACTCCAGCTCCGCCTACTCTTCCTCGAGCTCGAGAAGCAGTGAAGATGAAGGTGATCGGCACAAGAACAAGAAGTCATCCAGGAACTTGAGCGGGTTGAGCTGCTTCGCGGGAGATGGCTTCTGTGGCATGGCTCGTAGCTCCGACAGCAAGAAGAGTCACCAGAGCGACTCGGACTCCGACTCCGAGGATGAGGTATGTGATGAGCTCTCCTCTTTGCGCAAGGAGAATGATGAGTTGGTTGACTTGCTTGATAACCGCGATCACATGCTTAGAGAGGCCAAGAAGATGAGGAAAGAGCTTAGGGCCTCACTAGAAGATGCTAGGAACCGTGTGGCTGAGCTAGAAACCCAGAACCTAGATGCTAAGCTTGAGATTGATTCGCTTAAGGCTTCTCCTGTGGTTTCTGATGAGATTGATTGCTGTGATTGCTCTGTGTACCTAGCTGATCTTACTACTCTTAAGGATAAGCATGCTTCTACTTGTGATGAACTAGAAATGCTTAGGGTTGAAGTGGCTGAGCTTAAGTCTAGACCTGCTTTGCTAGGTGCTTGCACTTCTTGCCCTGTTTTGCATGGAAAGATTGATGAGATGCATGCTTACACTGTTTCGCTTGAGGCTAAGTTGAAAGAGCCCATTCCCACTTCTTGCTCTACTTGTGAATTGCATGCGGTTAAAAATTTGGAGCTTGCACATTATGTTGATCGCTTGCAGGATGAGAATGATGAGCTGAGGAAATGTATGAGCTGGTTGTCGGGTCAGGAGCCTCAGCTTGGTATCATGATAGCGGCTTTCAAACGCTACGATGGTCAGGCACTTGGGGCTGACAAGCTTGGAGAGAACAGTGGTGAGGGAGTTGAGAGAGTTGGAGAGATTCCTATCCCACCACCAAACAGATACAAGAACAAGTTTGAGCCCAAGCCTAACCATCTCAGAAACAAACTTGACACTACTCCAGATCCACCCATATTCCCTCACCCAACAAATGATTTCCAGAAACCGGTGAAGTTTGTGAGCCCAAAGGGAGGTGAGGAAGGAGAGAAGAAGGGTGAGAAACCGAGTGGGCAGCCACAACCCAAGCCTAAGCCTAAGCCACAGCCCATAAAGTTCCATTGTGGGTATTGTGGGAGAGATGGTCACAAGGATGAGTTTTGCTTCAAGAGGAAGCGTGAGGAGAGAATGGCTAGAGAGTGGGCTAACAAGGACAGGTACCACCCCTCTAATGATGTACCTGAGCCTCGTATGCAGATGCCCAAGGCCAAGGCGATTGTGAGGACGGTTCTGGCTTGGGGAAACCGGAAGGCTGCAAGTGCTGCTGCTGGCCGAGCCACACCGGTCAGACCGGTGCAGGTCTGGGCAGACAGCGAGTCGGGTTTCACGCTCGTGAGGATGCTCGGTTTGGTTCTGGTGGTCGTGGTTCTGGTGATTGGTCTGGAAAGGTTGCAGGTGGTCAGCTTGCTAGGCGTTCTCCACCTCGTGCTAAATACGGGGGTGAGAGGAGTCGTAGCTTTGAGACGGAGAGGAGGTCCGATCCACGGTTTCCCTTTCGTGGCTTTCGTCCTCCTCGAGCTAGAGAGGGTTGGTTTCCTCGTAGTGGTTACCGTGGTGGCGTTCGTGGTGGTAGCTTTGATAGGCGTGATGATTTGGTTTGTGCTAACCCCACTTTGGAGCAAATGGCTCGGCACTGGTTTTACTCTTTTGGTACTAACCCCAGTGCTGAGTCGTTTGTTCACTCACGTGCTCGCTTTTGAATTTCAGGTGGGAGACTTGAAGAACATTTGGTTGATTGACTCCGGTTGCTCGAGGCATATGACCGGAGACAAGGGGTGGTTCTCAAGTCTCGTCCCGGTGGTGACAAAGAAGTACATCACCTTTGGGGACAACGGGCGAGGGCGTGTGCTGTCAGAAGGTGAGATTAAGGTAAGTGACAAGATCACTCTCAGGCGTGTTGCTCTTGTTCAATCGCTTGGATACAATTTGCTTTCTGTGTCCCAGTTGTTGGATGAGGGCTTTGAGGTGTTGTTTCGACCTGGCGGTTCTCGGATTTTAGATTCTCGGGGGGATCTTGTTTGCATGGTCGTTCCCGAGGGTCAAGTGTTCCGAGCTGATTTCTCTCAATCTTCTAGTGTGGAGCGTTGCTTTTTGGCTGGTTCTCCGAGTGAGTTGTGGAAGTGGCATAGGAAGTTGGGTCACTTGAGCTTTGACCTTTTGTCTCGCTTGAGTAAACTCAATTTGGTCCGAGGATTGCCATGATTGAGGTTTGAGAAAGAGTTGGTTTGTGCGCCGTGTAGGCATGCCAAGATGGTAGCCTCTTCTCACCCGCCTCTCACCGATGTGATGACTGAGCGTCCATGCGAGCTGCTCCATATGGACCTTGTTGGTCCAGCTCGTGTGCGATCTGTGGGTGGGAAGTGGTATGTCCTTGTTGTGGTGGACGACTACTCTCGGTATGTGTGGGTGTTCTTTCTTGAGGAGAAGGGGGAGACGTTTGGTTTTGTTCAAGATCTTGTCTTGAGGTTAAGAAACGAGAGGCACGGAGATGCCATACGAGCGATCCGCAGTGACAATGGCTCGGAATTCAAAAACTCTCGTTTCGAAATCTTTTGCCATGACTTGGGTCTTGAACACCAGTTTTCGAGTCTGTATACGCCTCCCCAGAATGGCGTGGTGGAAAGGAAAAACAGGACCTTGTGCGAGATGGCTCGGACGATGCTCGACGAGCATAGGACTCCGAGAAGGTTCTGGGCTGAGGCGGTCAATACCGCGTGCTATGTGTCGAACAGGATCTACCTCAGGGTTCACAAGAAGAAAACCTGTTACGAGTTGATGCACGGTCGCACACCCAAGGTGAGTCACTTCCATGTCTTTGGTTGTAAATGCTTCATTCTGAAGAAAGGGAAGAAGTTGGACAAGTTCGAGGCTAGGTCTGTCGATGGCATTTTTTTGGTTATGCATCTCATTCTAGAGCATTTCGTGTGCTCAATCTTGAAACTAACCAAATCGTGGAGACTTGCAAGGTAACCTTCGACGAGACACAGCCACGTAGTCAGCTTGTTTTTGAGTGTGCAGGTGACGACGAACTTGGCGAGGAGATCTTTCAGGAGGAGGAGCATGAACATGGAGATGATGAAGATGGCGGTGTGGTGCCCTCAGCTGAACATGTACCTACTACTTCGACGACGATCGAGAACGGACCCTCTCCCACACCTACAACGACAAACCCAGATCAAGGCGAAGCTGCTGTTGAGGGGGAGGTAGCATCAAGGCGAGAACCTCCCCGGTGAGTGCAAGTGGATCACCCAGCTTCGAGAATCATCGGCGACATGAATGAACGCACTACACGGTCGAGGGTTCGGAACAATTCTCATTTCGCTCATGCTGCTTTTGCTGCCACCTTTGAGCCCAAAGACATTGGACACGCGTTATCTGATCATAATTGGGTAAATTCGATGCATGAGGAGTTGGAGAATTTTGAGAGGAACCAAGTTTGGGTGTTGGTTGACCCTCCCCCAGGGTGTAAGCCGATTGGGACAAAATGGGTGTGGAAAAATAAAGAGGGAGAGAAAGGAGAAGTGGTGAGGAACAAGTCGAGGCTTGTTGCTCAGGGGTACAGTCAGAAAGAGGGGATCGACTACGAGGAGACTTTTGCTCCTGTAGCTCGTTTGGAGGCGATCAGAATCCTTCTAGCCTTTTCCGTGGCTAAAGGGTTCAAGTTGTACCAGATGGATGTGAAGAGTACTTTCCTGAACGGTGTGTTGGAGGAAGAGGTGTTTGTGAGGCAACCACTAGGGTTTGAGAGCGAGAAGTACCCCCACCGGGTGTACAAGTTGAGGAAGGCGCTGTATGGGTTGAAGCAGGCGCCTAGAGCTTGGTATGGTAGGTTGAGGGGGTTCCTATTTGAGAGAGGGTTTGAGATGGGGAAGGTCAACCAGACCTTGTTTCTCCTCAGGCAGGGCAGAGATATCCTGATTGTGCAGGTATACGTGGATGATATTGTCTTTGGTGGCTCGTCTAACTCTCTTGTTGCAAGGTTTGCAGAAGACATGAGCAGGGAATTTGAGATGAGCATGATGGGCGAGTTGCAGTTCTTCCTCGGGCTACAAATCAAGCAATCAAAGGAAGGAACATTTGTGCACCAAGCTAAGTACAGCAAGGACATTGTGAGGAAGTTCAAGATGGAGGACTCTAAGGCCATGGCAACGCCTATGAGTACGACTACAGCTCTTGATGCAGACGAGGAAGGTGAACACGTGGACTAGAAGGAGTACCGGAGCATGATTGGGTCACTCCTCTACTTGACGGCGACGAGGCCGGACATCCAATTCTCGGTGTGTCTGTGCGCTCGTTTTCAAGCGTCTCCGAGGACTTCGCATCGGCAAGCAGTCAAGCGCATTTTCAGGTATTTGCGACACACTCCCGACTTCGGCCTTTGGTACTCTGCGTCTTCTTCTTTGGCGCTTCATGGATTTTCAGACGCGGACTTTGCCGGGTGTCGGTTGGATAGGAAGTCCACTTCTGGGACTTGCCAGTTCTTGGGTTCTTCTTTGGTATCTTGGTCTTCCCGCAAACAGTCGAGTGTTGCTCAATCCACTACCGAGGCAGAGTATGTGGCCGCAGCTAGTTGTTGCTCTCAGCTCCTTTGGATCACATACACCATGAGTGACTTTGGTGAGGAGTATACCCATGTCCCACTTCAATGTGACAGCACCAGTGCCATAAGTGTGGCAAAGAACCCAGTGCTCCATTCCAAAACCAAGCACATAGAAGTGAGGTATCATTTTCTGAGAGACAACGTAGAGAAAGGAAAAAATCACTTTGATCCATGTACCCACACATGACCAACTAGCCGATATTTTCACCAAACCCCTAGATCAAGCAACTTTCACTCGTTTGCGGGGGGAGCTTGGTGTTTGTTTGATTTCTTGAGTTGGCGTGTGGGAGCTCCTTTGTAGCATATGTTGTAACGTCCCGTATTTCTACGAGATGTTTTAGAATGTGAAAAATGTGAATTTCAAAATTTTTGGTGGAATTGTGTGCACTTTTAAAATTTGTAAGATTGTCTTCTCACCTCATCCCAATTTCCTAGATTTATTTTGTGCTAAAATATAAATTTTAGGAAGTATAAATGTTAGTGTGATTTATTTTGGAGTTATTGGATTATTATTCGAATTTTATTTGAGTGGAGTTCAAATCTGAATTCAAATTCAGATTTGAATTATATGCATGTGTGTGTAGAAATATAGGAAAATCCCTAACCTTTAGTTGGGCCTTAATCCTCGCCGTTGAAGTTCGCCGATGCTCCTCCAGTTACCGTCACCGGTCTGCTACCCGTCGGCCCATCTGCACATCCGGCCTGATAAGGCCCGCCTAACCCATCACCTCCACCCGCCGCCTTGAGTCACCGCCACCTGGGCCCCGCCTGTCAGCGCCCCATCTCCATCCCTTTCACCTTTCTTCCTCCCGTGACGCAACCGTGGGGGCGGAGCAGCGGCGCATCGCGGGGTCCTCGCCCATGGCACTGCGCTGCCGCGTTGGAGCACCGGATGCGCACCGCGTGGCCACGGCACGGACGCCGAGGATCTCCGCCATCCACTCCACACCGCAAACCCTAGCGCGCCCTTATAAAGACCCTGCCGCCCAGCCTCTCCCTGCATCCGCCGCCGCCAGGGGATTTCCCCAAATCCACCGCCACCAGAGGATTAGAGAAGGGAGGAGGAGAAGGAGTAGGAGAGGAGCACCGCTGGGAGTCGGAGCCGCCGGAGGCTTGGGTGCACCGGAGCTCCTCCATTCGGCGCCTCTGGGAATTTTTCCCCATCTCCAACCGCCGCCACCAGCTGAAGAAGAGAAGGAGGCGCGCCCACCAGGGGAAGGACGTCATCGCCGTCGGCGCGCCGGCCCGGAGCCGTGACCGCCGTGGGCGTCATCAACATCGAGGAGACTGAAGCCACCGGCGCCGCAGGGACCTCGACGTCGCCGTCCAGGGACCTCGACGTCGCCGCCATCGACGCTAAGGCTGGAGCGCTGCTGCCGCCTTGAAGATGGAGCCATCCGCGCGAAGGGCATCGACGATGCGGAGCTGCTCTGCCTCTGCTTCGACCCGCGTCCTGCGAAGCTGTCGCCACCGTGGACACCCTATAGCCGGAGGCCGCCGTGGACAACGACGCCGTCCCCGAGCAACGCCAAGACCGGAGCACCGCGCCGCCCAACAGTACCGCGAGCTCGAGACGACGTTGTCCTGCACTCCTGTTTCCTCTGCTCTGCACCGCTCCGCTTCATTACCGCAGTCATCTCTGTCTTCCGCCGTCATCCAGGTGAGCTCCACTGTCCCCCTCACCTCGGTGTTGGTATGCGACCTTTGAGTCGCTTGATACTGCCATGACCGGGAGTTGGTTCCCTACCTGTGCACCTATCTGTCACCGCTGCACCGCGCCGCCGCGCTCACTGCCATCGCCTCTGTGTGCCAGCCATCGAGCTGTGCTTTTTACGTTGCAGGTGCCGCTGCCGTCGTCACCGCGCGCCGCTCACTTTCCGCCTCGCTGCTTGCAGCACCTGATTGTCGCTGCGCCGCGGCGGCCCTGGAACGCCGGGACGCCGCGCACGGGCGTAACCGTGTCGGCCGTGGAGTGCCACTGGCCGTGCACATGCACGCTCACACTCAGGCAAGCCAAAGGCTTCGCCTTGGCCGCCGGAAAGCCCAGCGCACGCTGACCGTCTCACCACCGAGCCTTTGTGCTCAACCGCACAGGGAGGCAGAGCCTCGCCTTCGCCATGACGAGCACCGCACCAGCCAACACACGCGCCTACGTGCGCACCCAAGCACACCGTGCCACCGCGCTACTGTCTGTCCGACCCTCGAGCTCGCTGTTGTGCACGCGACCACTCAAGCTCGCACCTTTCCTCGCCCTACACGAAACCCCTAAGACCTCGCTACCGAGTTCCGTTGCAAGCCGTCGTCAATCTCGTCACCGGCGTGCCGTTCTCATCACGAAGTGCCACTGGCACATTCTGTCGAGCACTCGCTGAGCGCCCAAGCTTTTGGCCTTGGGTCACGCCAAAGCACAGCAGCCCGCACGTAGCTGTTGCCTCACGCCAAGCCGCGACTTTACCAACTGTTGTTGTGTTGCTAAACGTTGCCACCGGTTTTCCATCTTCGAGCCGTCGACCGTTGTGTCGAGTCCTTTCTTGCGGGAGCTGTTCACCCAAGAACCAACCAAGGCTGTGCCTTTCCTTTCCACACACACCCCTAGCTCATCCCTCAGCCGTCCTGCAAACTCGCCGTTGGTTTTTCCCTTGCAGACATCACCAAACCTGTCGCTGGCCAGCTACTGTGCCATTGAGGCAATCTGTGAGCACCGTTGGTGCATCCGAAACATCGCTCTGCTGCCGCTAAACCCTTGCATTTGTCCGCCGCCACAAGCTCGCATAGTTGAGTGCTCGCGTGTGTGCCGCGGCTATGGAACACCACGTCGCTTTGCACGTGCACCTAGTCGCCAGCCTGGAAGCTGTCGTCTTGATCTACCACCAAGCCGACCTTGCTGCCATCCTTCTGTCCCTTGGCTGACCTGCCCTTATGTGCTGACCGTCGAGCAGGAACAAGCACAAGCACGCTTTGCAGCTGCTAAGGGCTTTCTTCTAGCTACTGCCTTTCTGTTGCCAGGATGCCCTGTTCTGATTCCATCAATGAAGTTGCAGCTGTGCAAGAGCTAACAAGCCCGACAGCTCTTGATTTGCTCGCCTTTGCCATGTCTGTCCTACGGCTCCAATGCAGTTTAGTTCACCAACGAACTGTTTGTGGCCTATCTGTTCCACACCAAGGAACTTCAGTGCGAGCTAAAGCTAGCAAGCTACCATATCCTGTTGTGTTTCCAGCCTCATCCATGCTTAGTGTAGCTGCTGCATGTGCTTGCCTAAAGCCATGTACGTGCTAAGTATGGTCCTTGAATCCTTCTAGTTTTCTCAGCTAACCTCCAGCCAGCTACGGGATGAATGTTTTGTATATGCGTAATTAAATTTCAGAAATGGTTTTCAACTTCAAAAATTCATAATTAATTATTCTGAGCTCCGAAAAATATGAAATCAGTTTCATAATCTTTCTAAAAACATGACGCACCCGTTAGTCTAGTATTTGCTCTTTTTTTTGGCTCGTAATGCTTCTCTTTGGAGTTTATTTGCATTAGCTCTCGTATTTATTTATTTATACGAATCTAGGATCTACCGAAGCCGAGGAGTTGATCCAGAAGATCGAGTACAACTACGGTGACAACAACGACTACTCACACACAGGTGTTCACGCCCATCCGACTTTGAATACCTATTAGGCATTGCTTATTAGAATGCTAGCGCTTTAATTATTCGCATGATGATGATGAACCTTGCATAGCCTATTTTGATATCATGTCCTTGATTGACCTACTACTATTATACTATATATGCGTGTATATACGCTGAGCTTCGCTATGCATGTGTTGGGATTAGATGTGGTTTTAAACCTCTTGGCGTGAGTTGTGGGTTGGGAAAACTTGGAGAGTTTCGAACCCCCGGCTGGAGTAAGCAGACAACAACCGACTTTCGGGTCGGGACAGGAGGTGACCTTGGACGCCTCCTACGGATACGAGATGAGGAGTTTGGAGCGGCGATACCTGTGATGGGTGCCGTAGCGGACCACGTGGTGGAGACGCATTGGTAGACTTGCTGCTCTGGTCTAGATGTATCGGTGGAACCTATGCTTCGTGGGAATATGTTGACGTGCGCACCACTTACCCTATGGGAAGGGTTCCAGCCATTCTCTAGTTAGGCGGTACCAGCTCTGCGGGAGAAGCGTGTTAGGATTGGGCTTGCCGTTTCACGAGGGTGTACAGAGCCTGGCTGCTGTTCAGCCCTTGTTTCCGAGACCCTCGACACCACTGTTTGGCCAGGTTAGAGGTTCACGATCCCGGGGCCGTTCGGTCTTCTGAATGGGTCCAGACCCGGGAATAAGTCTGGTACCGTTCTGCTAGTGAGTCTTGGTTGTGGGTTGTGTCTCAAGACGGGTGCACACCGTCTGCAGCCCGAGTGGGTCCAGGTGTACACACTCTGCAGAGTTTTGATCTATACGTATAGCCGCGTCCTCGGTTATGGATACTCCTACGTTCTGTTACACTGATTAGTGTTTTGGGATTTCTATCTCCCCCTCTTCTAAAACTATTGGTTGGGATGTGAGAGCTACTAGTTCAGGAATAGGATCCGGCGTTGGCCGTTGAGATGGGAAGGATAGAAGCTTTCCCATCGACTCGAGAGTTCTGGAGGAGAGGTTGAGACGGAGCCCTGGAATGCCAGGGAGAGCCGTGGTGTTGTGATATAGTTAGGATGATGGAGATTTACTCTTTTACTTGTTGCTGCTGCTGCATAGGAAACCTGAGCTTGCCCCTTGACTTCTTTTCACACCTTTAGCTTTAGGCCACTTAAAGCTTGCATACGGTTGGTGACCTGAACCTATCCCAGTCCTTGGGGATAGTTTGTGAGTGTGTAGGATCGGACTTGGAGCGAGTTCCGAGTCTACGAATTCCATGAAGGGAGGGTTGCGTTGCTTCGCTCAAGGATGCCTGTGGTGATGATCGAGGATGAAGACTTGAAGCCGTAGTTACCGCTGTGCAGGATTTCTACTTGTCGCTTAGCCCAAGGGGCTTGTACTAAAATCGTATGCCGAGATGTTTCGGATGTAATATATTTTATTTTGTACTCTGTTTTCGTTGTATGGAAATGATATTATTCTGTAATGAGTTCTGTACGTGATAGCTACTGATCCAGGGACTATCACAAGGGTACAGGGAGTCGGGTTTCTCTAACCGAAAACCCGGGTCGTTACAGGTGGTATCAGAGCCGTACTTGACCGTAGCACGCAACCCTAGGTTGGCCGTTAGCCTAGTAACTTTCTAAACGCTCTATTTTATATATACCCCCTTGAACTATTTTAAATTTGCCTTCCTTTCCTTGAAAAACTCTTCTATCTTACCTGCGTCAAAGCAATCTCTTACGTGGACTAATAAGAAACCATGAACCACTAAGATTAGAGTCTACCCCGTTTGTCATGCCACGAAGTAGCTACCGATTAGTGTGCGAGATCTCAATGGTTAGTGGAGTCAGCCTTGAGATAGCACTGCTATAATGTATTGAATGTTTGAGTGCTTGCCTCTTATTGAATTTCTTTGGATCTTATGGCTCTTATTATTGAGTGTAGGATTATATACTTAGTAAATATTTTCATGTTTGTATAAGACCCCATTTTGGTTGGTGAGTGACGCTTTCTAAAATCTCTTTTCCCTGATCCTGTTTTCAGAAGGATGTCCATGAGAAGATCAGGACGTCTGCTGGCACGCCTCAACGCGGCTGCCGAAGAAGAGGATGAGTCTGAGCCTGTCCAGCAGGTTCATGGCCGTCAACCAGTGGTGCAACCACTACCACCATCACCCGACATAGTTGAGGTGCTGGCAAATCAGACTCAGCTGTTGCGGAGGATGGTTGAAGCCGTCGAACGTCAGATCAACGGTGAAAATTTCCAAGGTCCGCCAAAGGAAGACCTCATGCAGAAGATCGAGAGGTTTATCCGACTGAAGCCTCCTACCTTCAGATACTCGGATGATCCGCTTGATGCTGATGATTGGTTGAGGGTGATCGAGAGCAAGCTCGACCTCACCAATTGCACCGACGAGGAGTGCGTCGCCATCGCCGCACACCAACTCGAGGGATTAGCTAATTCCTGGTGGGATAACTACTCCGATAGCCATCCGAACCCGGCCCACATCACTTGGTTGGAGTTCTGCGAGGCTTTTCGCGAGCAGTTCCTGCCCAGGGAGCTAATGATCCAAAAGGCGCAAGAGTTCCGTACCATGACCCAAGGTACCATGACGGTGGTACAATATGAACGACACTTCATGAATATGATGTGATATGCTAAGGATGACACCAGGACTGACGACCAAAAGCAGTTCTGGTTCATGCGAGGTCTTCACTACGGCCTTCGCAAGAGCTTGAAAGCCAGTGAGCACAAGTCACTTCGACATCTGGTGAATAGAGCCATCGCCTTGGAAGAAGAAAGAAGAATACATGAAGAATGCATGAAGGGTAAGAAAAGAATGAGAGGTCGAAAACACCGTGTTTGGTCGACCCAGAGCCCGAGCAATGACATCAAGCAAGACTTCTATCAACTCTAGGAAAGAAACACCATGGAGCAGCAATTTGAGGAGATTGATACCATTGAAAGCTCTGTGATTAGATGTCGTAACTGTAGAAGACTTGGACACAGAATGTTCGAATGCCCCGGAAAGAACCGAAGGAACAAGTCCAAGTCAATAAAGATAACAAGACCCACGACAAAGACAGCTCAGCCACATAACAAGGCACCTGAGATAGCAGTTCAAGAAAGATTGAACCACTTGATAGAAGAAGATGGAAATGATGCACAGATGGTGTACCACAACACCGAAAGAACCATGGAAGAACCACCCATGGGTTGTGAGTATCCGAGTGTATTTCTAGACCGGAAGCTCACGACTGAAGAAGAAGCTGTGAACCCTGAGCCGGTTGAAGCAGTGATAGAATGGCAACGACCGAAGGACGTGACCGAGATCAGAAGTTTCCTTCGAATGGCTAGTTGCTACAGAGGTCGTATTGAGAACTTCTTGAAGATTGCAAAGCCAATGACAGACCTGCTCAAGAACAATGTACCATTTGTATGGTCAGACAAGTGCGAAGACAACTTTCAAGAGCTCAAGTCCTGACTCACCACTATTCCAGTGTTGCCCCAACCTGACACTCGCAAGGATTTTGTGGTGATTTGTGATGCCTCGAGAGAAGGACTTGGATGTGTGCTGAAGCAAGATGACAAGGTCGTCGCATATGCTTCTCGCCAGCTGAAGAAACATGAAGAGAGCTACCCCACCCAAGACTTAGAAATGGCAGCCATTGTCTATGCGCTGAAAATTTGGAGACAGTACTTGCCTGGCAACAAGTGTGACATCTACACTGATCAGAAGAATCTGAAGTACTTCTTCGCCCAATCGACGCTAAATTTGCAGCAGAAGAGATGGTTAGTGATGAACAAGGACCATCAACTGGAAAATCACATGACGGGTTATAGCAACAACCTGAGGGTGAACGAGAGTCAACCAGAATTGTATCGAGAGTTTGAGAAGTTGAAGCTAGAGATAGTCGAAGAAGGTCAGTTGAATGAGATGAAAGAGCAAGATGACCTCGAGGATCGCATCAGGCAAGTGCAGAAGCAATGCCCAGAGACTAAGGAGTTGATTGAGTCAATTGAGAAAGGAGTAGCCCCTGACTACCGCATCGATGACAAAGGAACAATTTGGCTGAAAGATCGGATATGTGTACCTCAAGATGTAGAGATTAGAAACATGATCCTGACAGAAGCCCACAACTCGAAGACCTCCGTCCACCCAGGATGTACCAAGACATGAAGAGTCGATTCTGGTGGAAGGACATGAAAGCAGAAATTGCAGAGTTTGTTGCATATTGTGACACATGTCAGAGAATCAAGGCCGAACACCAAAGGCCCGCTGGATTGCTCAAGCCGTTAGATCTTCCCACTTGGAAGTGGGATGATGTCAACATGAGCTTCATCACGGGATTGCCCCGAACTCAGGAAAGGAATGATGCTATTTGGGTCATCGTGGATAGATCGACAAGTGCAGCTCACTTCATACCTATCAAGGCCACACATCCCGTGAGTGAACTAGCTCAGCTTTACATCGAGAAGATTCTGAGGTTGCATGGAGCGCCAAGAAGCATAACATCAAACAAAGGACCAAGATTCATCACACAGTTCTGGCAGAGTTTGCAAGATGTAATGGGAACATCTTTGGAGTACAATTCAGCTTACCATGAGATTGGTGGTGAAACAGAAAGAGTAAACCAACTAATGGAGGATTTGCTAAGAGCATGTGTTCAGACTTATGGTTCAGACTGGGAGAAGAGCTTGTTGTATGCAGAGTTCTCATACAACAACAACTACCAAGCTAGCCTGCAAATGACTCCTTTTGAAGCTCTTTATGGAAGGAAGTGTTGGACCCCGTTGATGTGGTCTGAGGTGGGGGAGAGGACCTTTTTCGGTTCAGCCTCCATCGTTGAAGCAGAAGAAATTGTGGCGAAAGTGAAAGAGCACTTGAAAATAGCTCAAAGCAGACAAAAGAGCTATGCTGATCCAAAAAGAAAAGATGTCTCCTTTGAAGTTGGTGACTATGTCCATTTGAGGGTATTCCCGCTCAGAGGAACAAAGAGGTTTCATGTGGATAACAAATTGGCACCGAGGTACATTGGACCGTACATGATCACAAGGAGAATTGGGAAATTGGCATATGAGCTTGAATTACCTCAAGAGCACATTTGAGTGCATTCCGTGCTCCACATATCTCAACTTCGGAAGTGTGTCAAGTCGGAAAAGAAAGTTTCCCCTGAAGTTCTGGATTTGCAAGACACTCTTGAGTACTTAGAGTTTCCCTTCAGAATTTTGGACATGGCAGAGAAGTCAACAAGAAACAACACGACTCGCCTTTGCAAGGTGCAATGGAGTAATCACACCGAACAAGAAGCAACCTGGGAGAAGGAATCAGTTTTGAGGGAGATATACCCTCACCTCTTCGGACCGGAAGTAAGCTCTTAATCTCGGGGACGAGATTCTTGCGAGGGGGGGAGTCTGTAACATCCCGTATTTCTACGAGATGTTTTAGAATGTGAAAAATGTGAATTTCAAAATTTTTGGTGGAATTGTGTGCACTTTTAGAATTTGTAAGATTGTCTTCTCACCTCATCCCAATTTCCTAGATTTATTTTGTGCTAAAATATAAATTTTAGGAAGTATAAATGTTAGTGTGATTTATTTTGGAGTTATTGGATTATTATTCGAATTTTATTTGAGTGGAGTTCAAATCTGAATTCAAATTCAGATTTGAATTATATGCATGTGTGTGTAGAAATATAGGAAAATCCCTAACCTTTAGTTGGGCCTTAATCCTCGCCGTTGAAGTTCGCCGATGCTCCTCCAGTTACCGTCACCGGTCTGCTACCCGTCGGCCCATCTGCACTTCCGGCCTGTTAAGGCCTGCCTAACCCATCACCTCCACCCGCCGCCTTGAGTCACCGCCACCTGGGTCCCGCCTGTCAGCGCCCCATCTCCATCCCTTTCACCTTTCTTCCTCCCGTGACGCAACCGTGGGGGCGGAGCAGCGGCGCATCGCGGGGTCCTCGCCCATGGCACTGCGCTGCCGCGTTGGAGCACCGGATGCGCACCGCGTGGCCACGGCACGGACGTCGAGGATCTCCGCCATCCACTCCACGCCGCAAACCCTAGCGCGCCCTTATAAAGACCCTGCCGCCCAGCCTCTCCCTGCATCCGCCGCCGCCAGGGGATTTCCCCAAATCCACCGCCACCAGAGGATTGGAGAAGGGAGGAGGAGAAGGAGTAGGAGAGGAGCACCGCTGGGAGTCGGAGCCGCCGGAGGCTTGGGTGCACTGGAGCTCCTCCGTTCGGCGCCTCTGGGAATTTTTCCCCATCTCCAACCGCCGCCACCAGCTGAAGAAGAGAAGGAGGCGCGCCCACCAGGGGAAGGACGTCATCGCCGTCGGCGCGCCGGCCCGGAGCCGTGACCGCCGTGGGCGTCATCAACATCGAGGGGACTGAAGCCACCGGCGCCGCAGGGACCTCGACGTCGCTGTCCAGGGACCTCGACGTCGCCGCCATGGATGCTAAGGCCGGAGCGCTGCTGCCGCCCTGAAGATGGAGCCATTCGCGCGAAGGGCATCGACGATGCGGAGCTGCTCTGCCTCTGCTTCGACCCGCGTCCTGCGAAGCTGTCGCCACCGTGGACACCCTGTAGCCGGAGGCCGCCGTGGACAACGACGCCGTCCCCGAGCAACGCCAAGACCGGAGCACCGCGCCGCCCAACAGTATCGCGAGCTCGAGACGACGTTGTCCTGCACTCCTGTTTCCTCTGCTCTGCACCGCTCTGCTTCATTACCGCAGTCGTCTCTGTCTTCCGCCGTCATCCAGGTGAGCTCCACCGTCCCCCCTCACCTAGGTGTTGGTATGCGACCTTTGAGTCGCTTGATACTGCCATGACCGGGAGTTGGTTCCCTACCTGTGCACCTATCTGTCACCGCTGCACCGCGCCGCCGCGCTCGCTGCCGTCGCCTCTGTGTGCCAGCCATCGAGCTGTGCTTTTTACGTTGCAGGTGCCGCTGCCGTCGTCGCCGCGCGCCGCTCACTTTCCGCCTCGCTGCTTGCAGCACCTTGATTGTCGCTGCGCCGCCGCGGCCCTGGAACGCCGGGACGCCGCGCGCGGGCGTAACCGTGTCGGCCGTGGAGTGCCACTGGCCGTGCACATGCACGCTCACACTCAGGCAAGCCAAAGGCTTCGCCTTGGCCGCCGGAAAGCCCAGCGCACGCTGACCGTCTCACCACCGAGCCTTTGTGCTCAACCGCACAGGGAGGCAGAGCCTCGCCTTCGCCATGACGAGCACCGCACCAGCCAACACACGCGCCTACGTGCGCACCCGAGCACACTGTGCCACCGCGCTGCTGTCCGTCCGACCCTCGAGCTCGCTGTTGTGCACGCGACCACTCAAGCTCGCACCTTTCCTCGCCCTACACGAAACCCCTAAGACCTCGCTACCGAGTTCCCTTGCAAGCCGTCGCCAATCTCGTCGCCGGCCAGCCGTTCTCATCACGAAGTGCCACTGGCACATTCTGTCGAGCACTCGCTGAGCGCCCAAGCTTTTGGCCTTGGGTCACGCCAAAGCACAGCAGCCCGCACGCAGCTGTTGCCTCACGCCAAGCCGCGACTTTACCAACTGTTGTTGTGTTGCTAAACGTTGCCACCGGTTTTCCATCTTCGAGCCGTCGACCGTTGTGTCGAGTCGTTTCTTCCGGGAGCTGTTCACCCAAGAACCAACCAAGGCTGTGCCTTTCCTTTCCACACACACCCCTAGCTCATCCCTCAGCCGTTCTCTAGTTAGGCGGTACCAGCTCTGCGGGAGAAGCGTGTTAGGATTGGGCTTGCCGTTTCACGAGGGTGTACGGAGCCTGGCTGCTGTTCAGCCCTTGTTTCCGAGACCCTCGACACCACTGTTTGGCCAGGTTAGAGGTTCACGATCCCGGGGCCGTTCGGTCTTCCGAATGGGTCCAGACCCGGGAATACAGTCTGGTACCGTTCTGCTAGTGAGTCTTGGTTGTGGGTTGTGTCTCAAGACGGGTGCACACCGTCTGCAGCCCGAGTGGGTCCAGGTGTACACACTCTGCAGAGTTTTGATCTATACGTATAGCCGCGTCCTCGGTTATGGACACTCCTATGTTCTGTTACACTGATTAGTGTTTTGGGATTTCTATCTCCCCCTCTTCTAAAACTATTGGTTGGGATGTGAGAGCTACTAGTTCAGGAATAGGATCCGGCGTTGGCCGTTGAGATGGGAAGGATAGAAGCTTTCCCATTGACCCGAGAGGAGTTCTGGAGGAGATGTTGAGACGGAGCCCTGGAATGCCAGGGAGAGCCGTGGTGTTGTGATATAGTTGGGATGATGGAGATTTACTCTTTTACTTGTTGCTGCTGCTGCATAGGAAACCCGAGCTTGCCCCTTGACTTCTTTTCACACCTTTAGCTTTAGGCCACTTAAAGCTTGCATACGGTTGGTGACGTGAACCTATCCCATTCCTTGGGGATAGTTTGTGAGTGTGCAGGATCGGACTTGGAGCGAGTTCCGAGTCTACGAATTCCATGAAGGGAGGGTTGCGTTGCTTCGCTCAAGGATGCCTGTGGTGATGATCGAGGATGAAGACTTGAAGCCGTAGTTACCGCTGCGCAGGATTTCTACTTGTCAAGGGGCTTGTACTAAAATCGTATGCCGAGATGTTTCGGATGTAATATATTTTATTTTGTACTCTGTTTTCGTTGTATGGAAATGATATTATTCTGTAATGAGTTCTGTACGTGATAGCTACTGATCCAGGGACTATCACAAGGGTACAGGGAGTCGGGTTTCTCTAACCGAAAACCCGGGTCGTTACATATGTATAGCTTTCCTTTGTGCATTTCTTGCATTTGGCATGACATATGTAACATGATGTATAGGCATCTTTGTATCTTAGGTTGCATGCATTGTTTAGGAAAGGCTTCTCCTATATACATTGTTCATCATGGAATGATATATATGTCTTTGTGAGCTAATTTGGTAAGCTATGGTTAGTTTGGCTTAGCTCTTGATAATCTTGGTTTGTATCCATGGTTGATGGCTATGTTTTTGAAAATTTCATATGTATGCTCTCTTGTGAGTAAATGCCTTTACATGATCTTGACATGTTTTTGTGGCATGGCTATGCTTAATTTGTGGTTGGATAGCTTATTTTGATCATATGGGGCCAAAGGCTCATTTGCCATCATGAATGTTTAGCCCCCATGCTTCATCTTGTGGAGGGGCATAAGTTCCTTTTTGTCGCAAAGACATTTCATGTACCAATTATAAATCTGAAAAATGAAATGTAAATTGCTTGGAAAATGTGCTCCCATGTTATATGTGCTAATTTTACTTTGCTTTGGGTGCTAAACTGTTGCATGTTGCTTACCAATGAGAAGTCTCATATATAGAAGTAGGCACATGGCTCGGTGGCTTTGACATGACATGAGGTGCTTGTGGGTGTTTATGATGGTCTTATGCTTAGAATGGTTGTCCTAGCATGAAGTTTGTGTGGCTTTGCCATTTTGACATGTTTTGCTCTCATGTTTAGGACTTTGCTCATGAGAGGGTGATTTTTCGCAAAATTGCTCAATTCTATCCTAGCTTCGCCTAATGGTTGTGAAACTTGGTGATCACGAAGTTTATGTCATTACGAAGCTATAGAGTATCTAACTTGCTCATTTCGACATGTGTAGCATCCTTTGTTGAATTTTGTCTATTTGGGAAGCTTTAGGTTGCATTTTTTGTATTTTTGGCTTGATTAATGCATTGTCAACAAGGGGGAGAAGTTTGAGCATGTTTTGGCCTTCTGAATGCATCTAGAAGGTTTTCAGGTGGTTTCGAGTCTTTTCGGGGCTCTGTTGTGCACCGGTCTGACCGGTTGAGGTCACCGGTCTGACCGGTCAGAGTGCTGGTCCTGTTCACATGTTGAGCACCGGTCTGACCGGTGGTGTCGACCGGTCTGACCGGTCAGAGCTGAGCTGTTGCAGCTGCTCTGTTTCGTGAAGTGGTTCGCATGCATTTGTCCAGGGGGAGTTGCATTGGTTCAAGGGGAGCTTGCATGTGTGCAGGGGGAGCTCTTTGTGGTTTTCGAGCTTTGGTTGTCTCGGATGTGTCGAGCCGTTGTCCTTGCCTAAGGGGTCCGAGACTTGTCTTCTTCAAGTGATCTTGCTCTTTGCCTTTTCTTTGGCTTTCGATCGCTTGTTGGAGTTTCTTTTAGTCGTTTCTTTTCTTTTCCTTTTCTCTTGGTTACCAAAACATGTGTGTTGTCAATGCACTCATCAAGGGGGAGATTGAGAGCCAGGTGTGGTTCGAGGACCGGTGGATGGTCGCTTCCTGGTGTGATGAGTGATTGACAACGTGGTGTGGACTGATTCTTGGCTAAGTATTGCAGGTGCAGGTTGCGGCTTGACTGGTGCAGGTGCAGGTGAAGAACAAGCGCGAAAGGTCGTTGTCGGTGAGGCCTCCAGGTGTGGAGAAGACAAGTAGGCTTGGTTCGAGGGACCCGGTGGCCAGCGGGGTCAAGTGCGGGCCGCATGGTGGCAAGAACGACAAGATGAAGTCATGGACGGTTTCTTGGTTGAGCCTCAAAACCAAGGTCGAGCCGGGACTACGTGGGAGCCGAGTCATGAGTGGTGATTGGCGGAGGCTACACCGAGTTCGCGGGGTTTCCGGTGGTTCACCAGAAAATCACTGGGTTCCTTGGTTGATCCACAAAGCCAAGACCGAAGAACCGAAGACGGAAGTGCAGCAGCTCCAGACCGGTCTGACCGGTGGGTCTGACCGGTCTGACCGGTGGGTATCGGTCTGACCGGTGAGGAGCACCGGTCTGACCGGTGTGCGACGACGCAGTCCAGAATCTTCGAAGCGGAGGACACGCGTCGGGATCGCAAGGCTTGCGTCGAGGCTAAGCAAGTTTGCGGTCGCTGGGCATCCGTCCGATGGTGCGAAGACAAAGACTTCCAATTTCGCCCTCGAGGGGCATGTATCCCTAGTTAGCTAGTAAGGGTATTTTCGTCTTTCGGTTACCTCCATTAACCCAAGTGGTGAGAGGATGGCAGCCACCTCTTGGAACCCTAGCTCATTTGGTTTTCATATTTTCCTTCCTATTTTCCTTAGGATTTTCGTAGGACTAGCTTGAGAGCTTCATGGTGAGATCTTGTGAGAGGGAAGGATGATCGGGCGGCAAGCTAGACCTTGTATGAACCTCTTTGCTATGTATAGATGATTCGGCGTGGTTCCTCAAGGCTTGGATGCGTCTTTCCCGTTTCTCCTTTTTGGTGATTTTCGGAGGCTTTTCTTGGCGAATTTCTTGTGGCGGTTTTGAGACCTTTCTCTTTGGGATTTGGTGGGGGATGTATGCATGAACCCCTCGTGGTTCTTTTCTCTTTGATCTCCCTCCCAAATCCGTGAGTAAAGGGGCTCAATTTTGGGGTTTTCGTGATTCTAGGGTTCGTGGTGTTCTTGGCGGAAATCCTTCGATTCCTCTTGATTCAACAAGTTTTGGTGGACCAAATCTTAGCTATGGAGTACCCATGAGGTGTTCCTACTATCCCCAAAGTCTTGTGCGAATCCGTGGAGTGAATCGGGAGTTGGATTTGGGGGAGTTGACTCGCGGGCGCTGTTCATCCCGAGCTGCCCAGGCACGACCGGTCTGACCGGTTCTCTTAACCGGTCTGACCGGTGCTAGCCCTTGATGGGTTTTTGTCTCGGGGAACAGCCTTGTCTGTGTGGTTTTGTCCCGTGGCTCTGCTGGTCAGTTCTTGGCGTGCTTGGAGTTGTTTTGCTAGGTTTTGTGAGGGGTTCTTCTTCCTCACAGGTTGTGTTTCGTGGTGGTTTTTGTTCCAGGGCCTAGAGGAGTCACTGAGGCTTCCTGGAATGTTTGCTGTGCGGCTGCTGTAGCCACCGGCCTGACCGGCTCTGTCCACCGGTCTGACCGGTGTCACCGGTCTGACCGGCGCAGGCCATCGGTCTGACCGGTGTAGCACAGGCAGCAAGCCGTGCAAGTTTCCGCTGTGTGGTTTGGTGAGTTTTGGCTCGGAAGGTTGAGTGTTGGTTCCTAGGACCAGTAGCACTCCAGTGGCTATGTGGTCTTGACCAACTTGGGTAGTTGAGTCGGAGACGTGTGTTGGAAGCCGTGTTCATCTTGTTGGAGTTCCCATCTCCTTCGAGAAGAATTTTTATCGGCTCCCATTCACTCCCCCCCTCTCTGGTTCGCCTAATCGGTCCTTCAATTGGTATCAGAGCCGGTTTGGGTCTTTATTGACTCTTACCAGTCTAAGATCCAAAGATGGCGTACCAGGAACGGGGTTCGGGTCCTCCGCACTTCAATGGGAAGAACTACCAGATGTGGCAGAGGCGGATGGCACCGTTCCTCCGCGGAAAGGGTCAGATCCTTTGGGACGTCACGGTGAACATAGCTTATGTTCATCCGATGAACTTCCTTGCTCCAGGATCGAGGGATATGTTCGAAGCCAACAACAAGGCTGTCGACTACTTGTTTCGTGCTCTGTGTCAGCCTGAATTCGATCGGGTTCAGACAGAGGACTTAGCTTGTAGGATTTGGGAGCAGTTGAAGGATGCTCATGCTGGGAATGCTCAGGTTCAGGCTCGGATGTACGCGACTTACCGGAGAGAGTACGAGAACTTCACTCATCTCCCCGGCGAGTCCGTCGATGCCCTTTAACAGCGGTTTACGGTCGTTGTGAACAACATGAGAGCCAATGTGGACGTCCTCCCATACAATGATCATGATAGAGCTGTGAAGCTCTTGCACTCGTTGGATCGTACTGTATAGGACGGGAAGTTTGAGGCTATTGTTGAGTCCGAGAAGTATGACACCTTGACAGTGAACGAGCTGTTCTCGAAGCTCAAGTCGGCTGAGTTGGACTGTGGTATGACAGCCAAGATCGAGAGCCCGACTGATTCTCATAGTCTCGCTCTCGTTAGTGGCAAAGGAGCTAAGTCTAACGCTAACGCATCCTCCAGGATGTACTCTCTGTCTTCTTTGATGTCTTTGCCAGACGAGGAGTTCGACGTGCTTGGAGAGGACGAGCTGGCGTTGCTGACCAGGCGGTTCGAGAGGCTGCACGAGAATCGGGTGAACACGAGGAGGACAGCACGGACGTGCTTTCAGTGCGGCAAGCCAGGACACTTCGTCGCCGACTGCCCGGAGAAGACGGAGAACAAGGACGGCTACAAGGACGGCTACAGGCACCGGTCGAGCAAGGACGGCAAGTACCGATCGAGGAGCGATCACAAGCACAAGAACAAGCACAAGGACGAGCGACGGTCGAGGAAGAAGGATGGCCGCGGTAGGAAGGCCCGAGCGATGGTCGGAGCGAGCGACGTCGACTCCAGCTCCGCCTACTCTTCCTCGAGCTCGAGTAGCAGTGAAGATGAAGGTGATCGGCGCAAGAACAAGAAGTCATCCAGGAACTTGAGCGGGTTGAGCTGCTTCGCGGGAGATGGTTTCTGTGGCATGGCTCGTAGCTCTGACAGCAAGAAGAGTCACCAGAGCGACTCGGACTCCGACTCCGAGGATGAGGTATGTGATGAGCTCTCCTCTTTGCGCAAGGAGAATGATGAGTTGGTTGACTTGCTTGATAACCGCTATCACATGCTTAGAGAGGCCAAGAAGATGAGGAAAGAGCTTAGGGCCTCACTAGAAGATGCTAGGAACCGTGTGGCTGAGCTAGAAACCCAGAACCTAGATGCTAAGCTTGAGATTGATTCGCTTAAGGCTTCTCCTGTGGTTTCTGATGAGATTGATTGCTGTGATTGCTCTGTGTACCTAGCTGATCTTACTACTCTTAAGGATAAGCATGCTTCTACTTGTGATGAACTAGAAATGCTTAGGGTTGAAGTGGCTGAGCTTAAGTCTAGACCTGCTTTGCTAGGTGCTTGCACTTCTTGCCCCGTTTTGCATGGAAAGATTGATGAGATGCATGCTTACACTGTTTCGCTTGAGGCTAAGTTGAAAGAGCCCATTCCCACTTCTTGCTCTACTTGTGAATTGCATGCGGTTAAGAATTTGGAGCTTGCACATTATGTTGATCGCTTGCAGGATGAGAATGATGAGCTGAGGAAATGTATGAGCTGGTTGTCGGGTCAGGAGCCTCAGCTTGGTATCATGATAGCGGCTTTCAAACGCTATGATACCCTAGATCTGGGGAGGGAGAGCGGTTGGCAGGGGATGGAGGAAGGGGAAACAGACGGATATTAATAGGGAGCCATAGGCTCGCGGCGGCGGCGTTGGGAAGAGGGGCGAGAGAGGATGGGAAACCCTAACAAACGTCTCTAAATGGGGTTCTATTCCAAATTTTAGAGTTTTAGTGTAAAAATCTTACCGGTGCCGCTAAAAGGAACGCGCCGGGACAGGGTGGCAGGTAGCGTCTTCCTTTTCCATTTTTTCAGCTGCACCGGGGAACGGTAACAATGACGGGATCGTTCCGTTCGGCCGCAGTAGCGCCAAATACAGCGCGATACAGGACGAACTGAATCGCCGCCCGTCAGCGCCTGCCAGCAACCACCACCCCCTTCGCGCGGATGCTCGGAAGGGAAGGGAAGAGAAGGGAGGGAAGCAGATGCCACCGCCGACCTGGTTGAACCGGGAGCAGGGGAGGGGTGAGGAGACCGGAGGCGGAGGAGATCGCTGCGAGCGCCGCCGCCGTTCCTCCGAGCTCCCTGGGGCCTGCAGTGCTGGATCCGGCCGCTGCACGCAAAAGATGCCCAGCCGCCGCGCGCAGAAATTGCCCAGCCGGCGCGCGCGAGAGGAGAGGGAGGTGCGGCGAGAGAGAGAAGAAGAGGGAGATGGAGACCTCCATGGCCGCCACCGCAGATCCAGAGCCGTTCTCCGCCGCTGAGAGGAGGGCTCGCCGCGCACGCCCCTTTGTCCTCCTCCATGGACGACGTCACCGAGCCCGCGTTGTCGCGCCCACGTGCATGAAGAGGAGGCGCGCGCCACCGTCCTGCCCCACCGGCGCCCTACTCGCGGAGGCAGGGGAGCTCCGCCGCCCATGCTCACCATGGATGCGGCCGCCGTGCCTGCTCTGCTCCACTGCGGAGGGGAAGGAGAGGATGAGGGAGCCGGCCTCGCGCAGGTCGGGCCGCCGCCGCCGCCTCCTGCCCTCTGCAGCCATGGATCCGCCGCCGGCTGCCGCAGGGGAAGCTTCACCGACCTGGGGAAGAGGGGCGCGACGAGGACGGTGTCGACCTCGAGCAGCTGTCGCGCGGGCTGCCGTCCTCTGCCGAGGCGCTCCCTTCCTCTGGCCCGGCCGCCGTCGCCGGGATCTATGCGCGGCGGGGAGCTCCGCCGTGGTGGATTTGGGGACGCGCGACCGCCGGCCTGGGGAACGAGGGGCGCGGCCGCTTCTGCTGGCGAGGGAGGGTGCGACCGCTGTAGGAGGGGCGCGGCCGCCGGCATGGGAAGGCGCTGCCTCCGTAGCTGGCGAAGTGGAGAAAGGGGAGGCGGGGAGGGAGAGGGTGTTGGAGACCGGAGAGTAAAAAAAGGGAGAAGGAGAGGTTGACATGTGGGTCCTACCCAGTAGTAGTTGGTATGAAGTGTAAGATATAGAGGTCGACGGGTGCAGAGAAACTGAAACTGAACTGTAAAATCATGAAGGAATATTCCTTTTGGAGGTTGAATTTAGAGGTCGACGAGTGCGGATAGCCTTAACTCCAGGTCTCCAAATGGGCCTCCATTCTCCCTTCTACCCTCCAAATGTGGGCCTCACCATTTTCTTTCCTTTTTCTTTTCTTTCGTTTTCTTTCTCTCCTCCTCCCCATCGCCTCCCCGTCCGTCGGCCGTCCGCCCGCCGGCCGTCGGCCATCCGCCCTCCCGCCGTCTGCCCATTCGCACCGCCTGCTTGCTCGCTTGCAGGAAGCCCGTGACGCCGCGCCGCACGTACGCGGCGGCCTGCTTCACCGCCATCTTCTTCCTCCGGGTCTCGTGCGCGAGGCTCGTCAGCATGTATTCGCCGTTCAGGAAGCTCACGAGCTCCACGAGCTCCCGCTGGAAGTCTGAGAGCCACCCGTGCTCGTTGGGCGGGGTTGGCCGCTCGAATGGCACCTGTCCTCCGGAAACGCGGCGCTCTATGCCCGCGCGGCCGTCAAGGCCGGTGACGCGCGCTGCTCGAGGACGTCACGCGCCCCGGTGTGCCGGCGACCTGTCCAACTAATCTAAGGGTGCCTTTGGCACAGCTGCGCGAGCAGCTTCGGCAGCTGTTTCGCACGCAGCTGTGCCAAACGGACACCAAAAACAGCTTCTCCAGCAAATCGATTCCCTTCCGCCCACGATTCCCGCTCTCTAAAGCGGTTTGGCCGGGGCGAAGCTGCAAAAGGGCAGTGTCGGGGTTCTTTACCGCCGGCAATGAATTTTTATCGATCGTGTGCCGGGCTCGGATGGTTAGCGCAGGAGACGATGGGGTTTATACTGGTTCGGGCCTCCGAGGAGTAATACCCTACGTCCAGTGTGTTGCAGCCGTGTTCCTGAGCCAAGTATGCTCGTAGTAGGGGTTACAAGCTAGTCGGGAGAGGAAGCTCGTTCCCAAGTCCCGGGTGGTGGTGTCTGGTCATGTGAAGGTCTCACCCTTGTGACCGTTGCCCTCCTCTCCCTTTTATAGTCTCAAGGGGAGGGGCACAAGGGGGAATACAAAAGAGTTACAGTGCTTGGCAGCTGGTATGTCCCGTCGTACGTCGCTGTCTGCCGGGGCGTATTGAAGCCGAATTGCGATGCCTTGTCGGGGAAGCCGCCGCGTGGCCGGGTTGGACTGTTCCCTCCGGGACGCTTGGCCTTTTCCCCGAGTAGTTTGGGCTTGTCTTAGTCTTCCCGAGTGCTTGCCTAGCTTGCCACGCCCGAGCCTAAGTCTAGGCTCGTGCGCGTCGTAGAGGGTGCTTGAGTGCCTCGGGTTGAGTCTTGCGTGTGGCAGAGTAGGAGATGATGGCGATGTGATGGCTGCGCAGCTTGTCAGACCTACATTAAGGCTCTTGCCGGGGCGGGCCGCTTGCATGGCCTCCAGCTGTTGTTTCTGCGTGACGTGGAGATTCACTCCTCCCCGCGCATCGGTAGCGCCGCCCGAGGAGTGCGCCCGTGCCCACGTACTAGTCGGAGCCTGGACTTGTCGTGCGAGGCGGAGACTTGTCGTGCGAGGCGGAGACTTGTCGTGCGAGGGTTCCTCTAGTGGGAAACTTGTCGGAGATGCAGCCGTCCGGCCAAGGACTGGTCGACTTGCCAGTGAGGGTCTTGACGAAGATCTGCATGCCTTCCCTGAGACGCAGCTCCAGGTGAAGGGTGGACTCCTTCTAGATGTTATTTGTCAGCAAGGGTATGACCATCCTCGAGCGTCAAAGGGGACCCTAATCTGGGTCCTCGTCAATAGCCCCCGAGCCTGAGTGGGAGTCAGGGAGTCGCGTTCAGGCTCAGTTGGTGGATCTTGGAGTTGGAGGTGTTCTTCGGGTTCTCGGTGGGTGCGCGCGAGCGCATCCGCCGGATGTAGCCCCCGAGCTCGTGAGTGAGTTGGAGACTCGTTCGCGAGCTTTTATTTGTAATTGTAGCCGTTGTAGCCTTGGAGGTTTCGTCGGGGCAGTTACGGCCGTAGTGATGACGTGGGCGTGGTCATGGATGCGGGTATCTCGGCCGACGTGACCGATATGACCGCCCCATCAAGACCGCGCTCAGGCTCTGCAAGTCTGCACGTCACGGGAATCGAGGTGTCACGGTTGCGTGTGGCTGTTTCGCCGGGACGCGCGCGTGAGCGGGCGAAAGTCTTGCTGACACGGCGGGCCCGGCGCCGAAGATGAAGAGTCAGGCCTGTCCCCTTTAAAACCGCGCGTCGAGCGCTGGTTCGGAATTTTGCTTTCCGTTCGCTTCCTTTCTCCCTCGCGCTTGCCCCTTGAGCTCCGAGTTCTTTCGCCTCCACATTGCCACCGCCGCTTGCGTTCCCAGCTCGCCCGAGATTTCGCCGGCGTGATGTCGAGCTGGGCGCGCTCCAATGTCTCCCGCGAGCAGCTCCTTCGTCTCGTTGAGGCGGGCCAGCTGCCTCCCCTCACCGAGGCTGTCGAGTGGATCGTCCCTGCCGACGAGTCCGTGCCACGCCCTCCCAGTGGGTACGTGGTGTCGTTCGTGGTCTTCCATGAGCGCGGCTTCTCCGTCCCCGCCGGCAGGTTCATCCGCGGGGTGCTGTTCGCGTACGGGCTGCAGCTTCAGCACCTCAACCCGAACAGCATCCAGCAGATGGCCGCCTCTGAAGCGATGTGCGAAGGGTTCCTTGGCATCGACGCGCACTGGCATTTGTTCCAGTACTTCTTCAGGTTCACCTGTCTGAGGGAAGGCTCCCGCGCGGCGACGATTGGCTGCGCCAACCTTCGAATGAAGCAAGGCCGCGGCGACGACTACATCCCGGCGCCGCTGACCAGCTCGAACAGCGGCTGGCACAGGGGGTGGTTCTACTTGCGGAACGACCCCGAGCACGCGCTCCCGTCGTACACCGGGTGCTCCATCGCGAAGTCGCAGCGGAACTGGGCCGATGGCCCGATCAAGAAAGAGCAGGAGAAGATGCTCAAGTCTCACTGGGCCGTGCTCGGGCGTCTTCGGAACGCCGGGATCACCTTGGCGGAGGTGGTCGGGCAGTACCACGCCCGAGGTGTTGTGCCGCTCCGGAGGCGGCCGCTCCGGCTCTACGACATGACTGCCGACAGGGCCCCATGGGTCGGGACGGTGACCGCGCCGGAGCTTCCGTCGCCACTCGAGGTTCAGCGCCGCGTGGCGCAGGCGATCGGGAGAGCGACCTACTCGTGGCCGCCGTCGCGGATGCTCCCGATGCTCCCCAACGCGGGGACAGAGAAATTTGTAAGTTGTCCGTCTTCTCGGCCAGTTTCATTCGCCTTTTGTCGTGGGAGGATCTTCTCGGATTTGACATTGGTGCGTTCTTGTTGCGGCAGTTGAAATGCGCCCACCTCGTTCCGGCCTAGGCGCCTCTCCCGGAGGAGGCGATCTTCAACCAGAACCAGGCCGCGGCGGAGAAGGGGCGCACTACGCGTAAGGCGCAGCAAAAGAAACGCCAGATCGCCAAGCGCGATCGCAACGACGATCGCAACAAGAGGCGGAAGGCGGGGGAGCTGGGCGTCTCCTCCGATGAGGATCCGTAGCCCGAGTCGTCGTGGAACGGCGATGTCGCCAGCGCGGCGGTCGACTGGAGCAACATGTCGGGGTCGTCCTCGTCGTCGCCGCCCCGTGGCGGTGAAGTGTCGTCGTCGCGTCGGCCGTGAGAGGCGGGTCACGACAAGACTGTGGGCTCGAGCTCACGTCCGGCGGCTCCCCCTGCCCGAGTGGACCCGCGGTCGACCCGCTCCCGTACGGTGCCCAGCGGGACGGGCACTCCCGAGCCGCAGAGATCCGCGCCCCGTCAGATCGATCCCCCGAGGAGGTCGGAGGAGCGATTGGTGTCCGTCCACCGGCTCTATGATGGCTCGGACCGCCCGGACTCCGACTCCTTGCAGAGGCGCCGGTCGCGGGGGAGGTCGTCGGATTCGGCGTCGACGCCGAGCGCGGCGCCGGTGGCGGAACCGAGCGCTGCCCCACGGCGCTTACAGTCGTTGCTTATCCAGGGTGGCGGGGCCCCGGATGTTCATGTACCCCTTATCGCAGGTGGGGGCCGAGGTCCAACCCCAGCCGTAGCGGAGGCCGGAGGGACAGCCCCCGAGCGAATGGGGGAGAACGTTGCCGCCGTAGAGGCGGCCGGCCGAAGCAGAGGTGCGCCCGAGACGGCGGACTCAAGCCACGCCGTTCCCAAGCAGGGCTCGAAGCGTGCCGCCCCCGAGCAGGGCATGTCGGACCGCCCAGAGAAGAAGGCCCGGGTGCGCTCCAAGATGTAAGTCTCTGACTTCAGCTTTTGCCTGTCATGTCTCTTCCGACTTGTTTGTTGATGCTAGCATTTGTCTTCTCGCAGTCATGCTGATACTGGCGTGCTTAGCCTGGGGTCCCTGAAGCGACTGGCACTGAGGGCACAGGTGATCTCTCCCGAGCCTCTGCCCCAGCCCCAGCCCCCGAGCGCCAGGCCGGTGTCGTTACAGGCCGAAAAGGCGCCGCCGGTGGTCGTCGAGACGAGGACGCCAACCGCGCTACCTCCACCAGTCCCCGCCACCGCCGTCGAGGAGGATGAGGCGGCCACGGAGGCGACCGTCACTCAGGCGGCCCTGGAAGCGCCGTCCGAGGCTGGCCCGAGCGTCGAGGGGGTGGTGGTGGTCTTGGGTGAAGACTCAGCGCCTCCCCCAGCTTCGGAGAGTCACGATGCCGCGGCGACCCTGGCGTTGGAGCCGGCCCAGGCGCAGGTGGCGACGAGCCTTCTCCCGGCTGTGGGGGTGCCGGTGCCCTCTCCGGCAGTGGCAGTTCAAGGTCCTCTCCCGACCGTGGAGGTGGCGGAGTCCTCTTCGGTCCGAGCTTCCCTTACGGTCGAGGAGATGATGGATCTGGAGACGTGCCGGTTCATCGACTTCCCCGGTGTCGGGGTAATCGACCTCGAAGCGCCCCAACTCCCGGAGAAGGAGTACGAGGTGGTGGCGGAGCGGAGGTCCAATGAGCCGACGACCATGGAGACGATCGCGTCGGTCTCGAAGGCGCTGCAGGAGTACGAGCGCGCCAGCGGCTTCGCCTCAGCCGCTGCAACAGACGCGGAAGATGTGGCCCTCGCGGCGCCCGCGGCTCGTGTGGGGCCGATAGAAGACGCGTCCGCACCGCCACATGTCGATGAAGGTCGGGAGGCGTCGTCTCCCGAGTTGGTGGAAACCGCCGAAACTCCAGCCCCTGTGCCGGAGCCTAGCGTGGCGGAGCCCGTTGTCAGGGAAGAGGGGGCATCATCGCCCGGTCCGGTTGCCGGTGAGGCCGAGGGTGTCGAGGCTCACGTGCTTGACGAGCCGGCCGCCGTTGCGCAAGAGTCGGCCGTCCCCGAGACGGTGGCCAGGGCCGCCACCTCAGAGATCCAGATGGCCGAGGAGACGGGGGCGTCTCTTTCTCAAGGCGCGGCAGGCGGCGAGGCCCGAACGCTTGAGCTCGCGTGCACTTCGTGGGCGGCTACCTCCGGGCCTGACTCCGACTCCGAGGACGACGAGGAGGCTGCGGCGCACCACACCTTGGAGCGTGGGATGACCTGGGCGCGCCGGGCCTTTGACGAGCTCATCCTCCCCGCGACCTCGGTGAGTTTTCTTGTCAAGGATTCTTTTTTGATTCCGCGATCTTCTCGAGCTACGCCAGTTAATTCAGTTCTGTTGGCTGTAGACCCTCGAGTCTTCAGGTCGAAGACGCGCCCGCGAGGTGCGCCAACTCCGCGCGGAGCGGACCCAGCTGGAGATGCAGCTTGTCGTAGCTCGGGTAGCGGCAGCCGGTGCCGTGGCGAGCGAGAAGTCCGCGCGGGCGTCCCTTGAGGCCGCCCGTCAGTCTGCAGAAGACCGAGCCATCTCCGCCGAGACTGCCGCCGCAGCGGCTGCCACCGAGCGGGACTCGCTGGCGTCGAGGCTCGCGCTTGCCGAGGCTGAGATCGAGAAGCTCCGAGCGGCCGCAGCGTCCGCGGAGGAGACGGCTGAGAGAGCCAAGACCGCCGCGGCCACGGTGGAGACCACCGCCCGAGAAGCCTCCCAGACCGCCGCTCGTGAGAAGGCGGCCCTCGAGGCAAAGGTGTTGGAGCTGGAGAGTGACTTGAGGACGGCCACGACGGACTTGGCGACGACGAGCCGCCAGTTTTCCCAGGCCACGAACCAGCTCCAGGTGGCAACCGAGGAAGCGTCACGGCTTCAGAACTCCAACGCCAAGTTGTCGCAGGATCTCGAGGGTAAGTCAGACGATCCCCAGTTCTTGTCCAGTCCAGCGCTTGCTTCTTGTCGGGACTTGACTTGATGACCTTGGTTGCAGGGTCGCGCGTGATCCGCGCGGGGATGGTGGTGCAACTGGCGACGGTCAAGCAAGAGTGGAACGTTGCCATCCTCAAGGTTATCGAGAAGGACGGTGTCCTTAAGCGCTTGTCGGAGCAGCTCCAGAGTACGTATCGAACTTTGGTGTTATCTTGTTGTCCTTTTTCTTCCTCTCGAGCTCTCCGTGACCCCCTGTCTCCGCTTGTTCTTCAGAGGTCCAGGCCGAGCTGGAGCAGTCCCAGGCATCTCGAGAGCAGGACGCGTCCGCCCTGAACCAGGCCCGTGAGGCCCGGCGCAAGTCGGATGCCATTGCCGAGAAGGCCATCGGGGACATCGCCAAGCTGGGCAGGGTGATGAGTTCGGCCATGGCCGCGCTCGGTGTATCGCTTGGTCCGCAGACGCCCGAGACGCTGATCGAGGAGGCTGGCCGCCTTCCCGGCGTGGTGCGAGAACTTGAGTTGTCGACGGCTCGTCGTGCGGTGCACCGGATCCTCGCCATGATCGAGTCGCACTACCAAGGGCTGGACCGCATGGCGCTGAGCGGCGGCTGGGCCCCTGGCATCTCCGACGACCAATGCGACGAACTGGAGGTGGACTGCGCCGCCTTCGCCCGCGAGATGGCCGACGCTGCATTGAAGGATCTGGAACTGCTGCCACAAGACGAGTCAGAGGCTCCAGGAGTTCCCGGGCACCCGAGTTAAACATGCCACAAACTATTTGTAATAATTTGAACACATTGCCAGGTTAACGCGTAGCTAGGCTATTCATCTGGCGTTATCTCTCGATCGCTTCCGAGCGCCTGAGGACGACTGCAGCCACGCGCAGTCGGACTTAGAGAAGCGAAACAGTCAAACCGTGCTCCGGAGCCGTGGGGGCGTAAGAGTCGTAAGGCTTGGCCCCTTCGAACCGCTAAGCTCGACCATTCGTTCGCAGCCCCTGAGTCCTCAGAAGGTTCGGGAGATAACTGAGGTTTTAGTTGCGCAAACTCCTCTTTTGGACTGGGGCCCGAGTGGTCATTCGAATGTTCTCGGAAAGGGGTTGGATGAAAGCCGGAGACTAGAGAAGTACTCGCAAGTCTTCGTGCTGTAGCCGCGGGGGCGTTAGCACTAGGAGCTTTGAACGAATAGGCGACTCGCCATCTCATGCAAACTGTCATCTTCACCTTTCCCGAGTTCGAGTTTCCACCAAAAAACTTCTCGCTCGTGCGATCGGTCTCGACAAAGTTGTCGGAATTTTTTGAAAAATTTCGAAAAAACGTTGAGGACCCGAGGGCATTGTGCCCTTGGTGGCCCCCGAGAAGGGAGCGTCTTTGACTTGGTGCAAAGACGCTGCCTGCTCAAGCATAAGTATTGTCATAAAGAAATAAAGCGCACAACCGAATATAAACTTGAACTCGGAGACAGGTGCACAAAGGCAAACAGCATGTATTTATTGACGTACGAGTTCAGAACATTTACTTAAGGGTAAAACGGGCGCAGGTGTTCGATGTTCCATGCGTTGGTGACGACCCTCCCGTCCTCGTACTTAATCTTGTATGTCCCTGGTCGGAGCACCTCGTGGATGATGAAAGGCCCCTCCCAAGGTGGCGACAGTTTGTGCCGGTCCTTGCTGGCTTGAACCCGTCGGAGAACGAGGTCGCCGATGTGGAACTCGCGCAGGCGCATGTTGCGCTCGTGGTAGCGTCGTAACGCCTGCTGGTACTTGGCGCTCCTCAGCAGTGCCACGTCGCGTGCCTCGTCAAGCTGGTCGATCGCGTCCTCGAGCGCGACTTGGTTTCCTTCTTCGGTGTATGCCCGCACCCGTGGGCTGCTGCAGTCGATGTCGGTTGGCAAGACCGCCTCGGAGCCATGTACCATGAAGAATGGTGTGAACCCCGTGGCCCTGCTTGGCGTAGTACGTAGACTCCACAATACGGACGGCAGTTCGGCCACCCATCTTGCTCGAAACTTGTCGAGCCGCTTGAAGATTCTCGGCTTCAAGCCTTGCAGGATCATACCGTTCGCCGTCTCGACTTGCCCGTTCGTCTTCGGGTGAGCTACAGCTGACCAGTCCAAACGGATGTGGTTGTCGTTGCAGAAGTTGAGGAATTTCTTCCTCGTGAACTGAGTGCCGTTGTCGGTAATGATCGTGTTGGGGATGCCGAAACGGTAGATGATGTCGGTGAAGAACGAAACGGCCTCCTCGGAGCGGACGTTGACTATGGGTCGAGCCTCGATCCACTTTGAGAACTTGTCGACCGCTACGAGGAGGTGAGTGAAGCCCCCGGGTGCTTGTCGGAGCGGTCCCACCATGTCGAGGTTCCAGACTGCGAAGGGCCACGTGATGGGGATCGTTTGCAGCGCTTGCGCCGGGAGGTGAGTTTGCTTTGCATAGAATTGGCAACCCTCACAACGCCGCACAATGTCCTTTGAGTCGGCGACCGCTGTGGACCAATAGAAACCTTGTCGGAAAGCTTTTCCGACAAGGGTTCTCGGCCCGGCATGGTGACCGCAGGTGCCAGCGTGTATCTCTTGCAGCAGCTCGCGGCCTTGATCTCCGGGAATGCACCGCATGAGTATGCCGGCCGCCCCGCGCTTGTAGAGCTCGCCATCAATGATGACGAAAGCTTTCGCGCGGCGGGCGATGCGCCGGGCTTCTGTTTGGTCGGAAGGGAGCTTCCCCTCGATCAGCCACTCGAGGATGGGGAAACGCCAGTCGGGATCCTCAAGGTTTACCTCCGGTGGCTCATCGATTGCCATGACCTCGGGCCCCGGCTCTTCAGGTGGTTTCTCGCCCTCTTCTCGTACGGACGGTTGATGTTGATCGCTCGCGAAGACACCGTGTGGAACCGGGCTGTGACTGGATGCCGCTTTCGCAAGCACATCGGCCGCTTTATTGTAGTCGCGCAGCACGTGGTGCAACTCGAGGCTGTGGAATTTGCCCTCCAGATCTCGTACGACTTGGCAATATGCTGCCATCTTCGGGTCAACGCAGTTCTTATCCTTCATGACTTGTCCCACGACCAATTCCGAGTCACCCCTGATCTCGAGACGCTTGATCCCGAGCTCGACAGCGATCCGGAGACCGTTGATCAGGGCTTCGTACTCGGCAGCATTGTTTGACGCCGGGAAATGTAGTCGGACCATGTACTCCATGCGCACGCCCTGGGGCGAGATGAAGACAAGGCCTACACTGGCTCCTTCCTTTATGACCGAGCCATCGAAGTACATGATCCAGGTCTCGTGCTCGATTCTTGCTGGTGGAGTCTGCATCTCCGTCCATTCGGCCACGAAGTCTGCGAGTACTTGGGACTTAATAGCGCTGCGCGGAGCATACGTGATGTTTTGCCCCATCAACTCAAACGCCCATTTAGCGATTGTTCCTTCGGCCTCGGGGTTCTTGATGACCTCCCCGAGTGGATACTTGGACACCACAGTGATGGGGTGTGCATCGAAGTAATGCCGGAGCTTGCGCTTGGTCATCAAGATCGCGTACACGAGCTTTTGCATCTGTGAGTAGCGCGTCTTGGAGTCGGAGAGTACCTCGCTGACGAAGTACACTGGTCGCTGCACCTTCTGGGACCTCCCGAGCTCTTCCCGCTCTACCACCAAAGCCGCACTGACGACCTGGGTCGTCGCTGAGATGTACAGTAACATTGGTTCTTCCGTGGCCGGAGCAGTCAATATCGGGGGACTGAGGTTCTTGAGTGAGTCGAGTGCCTCTTGCGCCTCGGGGGTCCACGTAAAGTGGTCGGACTTCTTCATTAGCTTATACAACGGCAGGCTGCGCTCTCCGAGCCGTGCTATGAAGCGACTCAAAGCCGCGAGACAGCCTGTGACGCGTTGTACGCCCTTCAGGTTCTTGATCGGCCCCATGTCCATGATGGCCGAGATCTTCTCGGGGTTAGCTTCAATGCCGCGTTCCGACACGACAAAGCCGAGGAGCATTCCCCTCGGAACCCCGAAAACGCACTTCTCGGGATTCAGCTTCACCCCGTGTTGTCGTAGCTTCGCGAAGACCTCAGTGAGGTCGGGGACCAGATCCCCTGTTCTCTTTGACTTGACTACGACGTCGTCGACGTACGCTTCTATAATGCGGCCGATCAGCTCCCCGAAGACGCATCGCATGCATCGTTGGAAAGTTGCGCCCGCATTCTTGAGCCCGAAGGGCATCGTTTGATAGCAGTACGCGCCGAACGGTGTGATGAACGAGGTTGCGAGTTGGTCCGCTACACACATCGCGATCTGGTGGTACCCGGAGTACGCATCGAGAAAACAGAGGGTCTCGCACCCTGCCGTTGAATCGACTACCTGATCTATGCGAGGCAAAGGAAACGGATCCTTGGGACACGCCTTGTTAAGGCTCGTATAGTCAACACACATCCTCCATTTTTTATTCTTCTTCTTTACAAGTACAGGGTTTGCTAACCACTCGGGGTGGTAGACTTCACGGATGAACCCTGCACTAAGGAGCTTCAAGATCTCCTCGCCAATCGCCTTGCACTTGTCGTCGTTGAAGCGGCGTAGGCGCTGTTTCACCGGCTTCGATCCCGGCTTGATGTTGAGTTTGTGCTCGGCAACCTCTCTCGGGATCCCCTTCATGTCGGAGGGTTTCCACGCGAACACGTCGAGGTTCGCTTTGAGGAAGTCGACGAGCGCGCTTTCCTATTTAGGATCGAGCGCCGTCCCGATACGGAGCTTGCGGCCATCGTCGGAGACGATCGCGTCCTTGACATCCTTGGCGGGCTCGAAAGAGCAGGCCGCACGCTTGGACGACTCGGGGACGTCCTGGTCCTCGGAACGAGGATCAGCATGGAGCCTTGCGGACCGGACAGTTGCTTCAGCGAACTGAAAGCACTCAGCGTCGCACTCGTATGCGCGCTGGTACATAGGCCCTACTGTGATGATACCCCTCGGTCTGGGGATTTTCAATTTCAGGTACGTATAATTAGGCACGGCCATAAACTTCGCGTATGCCGGCCTCCCGAGGATCGCATGGTACGTCCCCGAGAACCCCACCACTTCGAAGGTGAGGGTTTCTGTGCGGAAGTTCCGCACGTCCCCGAACGTAACGGGCAGATCGATCTGCCCGAGGGGAAGCGCCTCGATTCCAGGTACGACCCCATGGAACGGCGCCATCGACGGCCTCAGCGCGGACCGCGGGATGCCCATCTCATCAAGTGTTGACGCGTAGAGCACGTTGATCCCGCTCCCCCCATCCATCAGGACCTTGTGGATCCTTTTGGTTTTGAACAGGGGGGCTACCACTAGTGGGTAGGATCCAGGCTGGGGTACGGTGTCGGGATGGTCCTTGCGATCGAAGGTTATTGGAACCTCCGACCACTTTAGGTAGGACGGCTTCGCAACGTCGGCGTTCATGACTTCACGCCAGATGAGCTTCTCGCGCCGCCTCGAGGGCCTCGCCGGTGATCCTCCGAAGATCATATGCACCGCTCCGTCTTCACCGGGGAACATAGCCCCCGCGCCATCATCGTTGTCGTGGGATGGGCCTTGCTTGTCGGGATGGTCTGCCGTCTTCGGCTTGAGGGTGCTCTTGACGTAGTTCTTCATTAGCTGGCACTCCCTAAGCGTGTGCTTGACGGGGACCTCGTGGTGCGGGCATGGTGCGTCCAGGAGCTTCTCGAAGTGGTCCCTGGTCGGTGCAGGCTTACCCGGGTTGCCCTTTGGGCGCGTCGTCTTGCGCTCCGCTGCCGCGACAAAGTTGTCGTCGCGGCGGCGCTTGTCATTTTTCTTCTTCTTTTTGAAACGCGAGGACGTTTCTTCGCCATGGTCCACGACTTGCTTCCCCTTGCCCTGAGGGGTGTTGAGCGTCGCGGCCACCGCCTCCTCGCCGTCGGTGTGATTGCTCGCGATGTCGAGGAGTTCCCGCGTCGTGCGTGGCATGCGACGTCCGAGTCAATGGATGAGGGAGGTACACGTCGTCCCATTCTGAAACGCCGAGATGGCGTCGTTGTCGGTTGCGCCGGGGAGCTCGGTGCAGCGCTTGGAGAAGTGCCGTATGTACTCGCGAAGACTCTCCCCGGGCTGCTGCTTGCAGTTGCGCAGCTCCCACTGTTTGCCAGGGCACGTGTACGTGCCTTGAAAGTTGCCGACGAAAACCCGCCGCAGGTCGGTCCAGTCTTGGATCTTGTCGCGGGGCAGGTGCTCGAGCCACGTGCGTGCAGAGTCGCCGAGGTATAGTGGCAAGTTCTTGATCACGAAGAGATCGTCGGTCGCTCCTCCTGCATGGCACGCAAGTTGGTAGTCCTCGAGCCATACGCTGGGATTGGTGTCCCCGTCGTATCTCGGCACATTGGTCGGGGCTCGGAAGCGCGAGGGGAACTTCGCGTCGCGAATGCCCCGACCAAAGGCCCTCGGACCACGCTGGCTTGGCGACCAACTGCGCTCGCGGTCGTCGTCGCTGTCGTGGCGTCGGCGGCGCCCACGGTCGTCGTCGTGGCGCGAGTGGTGGTCGTGATTGCCGTCGACGCTTTCCGCTCGTCGCCGGGCTTCTAGGGTATTCCGAGCGTCGCGGTTGGGTCCTAGACGACTCTTGACCGCCGATGCCGCGGCTGCAACCCCGCCCCCGTGTCCTTGCTGCTGAGGAGGAGGCGGGTTCGGACCGTGGGTGGATGGTGCTCCAGCTCGTCCGCGCTCCGAGCGCTGGCGCGAGGCGGAGCTTTCCGCTTGCTGCGCCGCTGCAGCTTCGAGCAGCGCTTTCAGCTGCTGGCGTACTCGTCGCTCTTCCGAGGTTGCTGGCTCCGGGCAGCCGCGTAGCAACATGGCTGCGGCGGCCAGGTTCTGGGATGCCCGCCGGAAAAGCGGCGGTGCGTCGGCGTTGACGTTCGCGCCTTCGTTGGCGCGCTGGTCGTTGTTGGGCTCCGGTGCGCGCGCGGGTGGTGTCGGCGCACGGCCGTGCGGCTGGCTTGCGGCTGGACGGCGCTCCCGCTGGTTGCCGTTCGCGTTGCCGGGCTCGCCCTGAACAGGTTGTCGATCGCGAGGCTCGGCGTCAGTGCCGAGTTCTTGATGCAGAATGACCAACTCCTCATCGAGCTGGCGCCTTGCCTCCGCTAATTCGTCGAGTCGGGCCCGCCGCTGGGCATCGACACCACGATGGCGTGGTGCATGCTCCGATTCGGAGCTGCTCGACGCAGGGGCCACGCAGACGTTACACTTCTTTGTGGGGTCGTGACGTCGCGCAGTTGGCGCCCTCCGAGTAGCTGTAGACCCGGGGACGATGCTCGTGGCGCGGAGGCTGTCGACGTAGGCCGTCACCGGGTCGTCCGGTAGGCCGGGTTGTCCACGAGGGTACATTGTGGAGTACCTCTCCATGAATTCCCCCCAGCCCAGCGGTCCGTCTCCGCTGGCCTGGAAGGCGAGGTCGGTGAGGTAGTAGGCGGCGAGCCTAAAACGCTCCTGCGTTGGGTTTGGCCCCAACATGCCGATGATGACGTCGCCCGAGTAGCTTCGGACGAAGGCCTCGCGCGCCGCAGCCCCCGAGAGGACATTGGGGCGAGGCGGCCGGCCGAAGGTACGGCCGACAACGGACTCCGCCGGCCCGGTGTAGACGCAGCCGAGGGAGCCGAAGCGCAGGGTGGTCCCGGGAGTCAACGTGACCCCGCGACCGTCCATCCGATCCGCTGAGTTCGTCGAGACACACGACGCTCCCCTACCTGGCGCGCCAACTGTCGGGGTTCTTTACCGCCGGCAATGAATTTTTATCGATCGTGTGCCGGGCTCGGATGGTTAGCGCAGGAGACGACGGGGTTTATACTGGTTCGGGCCTCCGAGGAGTAATACCCTACGTCCAGTGTGTTGCAGCCGTGTTCCTGAGCCAAGTATGCTCGTAGTAGGGGTTACAAGCTAGTCGGGAGAGGAAGCTCGTTCCCAAGTCCCGGGTGGTGGTGTCTGGTCATGTGAAGGTCTCACCCTTGTGACCGTTGCCCTCCTCTCCCTTTTATAGTCTCAAGAGGAGGGGCACAAGGGGGAATACAAAAGAGTTACAGTGCTTGGCAGCTGGTATGTCCCGTCGTACGTCGCTGTCTGCCGGGGCGTATTGAAGCCGAGTTGCGATGCCTTGTCGGGGAAGCCGCCGCGTGGCCGGGTTGGACTGTTCCCTCCGGGACGCTTGGCCTTTTCCCCGAGTAGTTTGGGCTTGTCTTAGTCTTCCCGAGTGCTTGCCTAGCTTGCCACGCCTGAGCCTAAGTCTAGGCTCGTGCGCGTCGTAGAGGGTGCTTGAGTGCCTCGGGTTGAGTCTTGCGTGTGGCAGAGTAGGAGATGATGGCGATGTGATGGCTGCGCGGCTTGTCAGACCTGCATTAAGGCTCTTGCCGGGGCGGGCCGCTTGCATGGCCTCTAGCTGTTGTTTCCGCGTGACGTGGAGATTCGCTCCTCCCCGCGCATCGGTAGCGTCGCCCGAGGAGTGCGCCCGTGCCCATGTACTAGTCGGAGCCTTGACTTGTCGTGCGAGGCGGAGACTTGTCGTGCGAGGCGGAGACTTCTCGTGCGAGGCGGAGACTTGTCGTGTGAGGGTTCCTCTAGTGGGAAACTAGTCGGAGATGCAGCCGTCCGGCCAAGGACTGGTCGACTTGCCAGTGAGGGTCTTGACGAAGATCTGCATGCCTTCCCTGAGATGCAGCTCCAGGTGAAGGGTGGACTCCTTCTAGATGTTGTTTGTCAGCAAGGGTATGACCATCCTCGAGCGTCAAAGGGGACCCTAATCTGGGTCCTCGTCAGGCAGCTTCCCCCCGCTTCGCCCGGCTCTTTCCCAAGCCTGCCCCCGATGGGGCCCGCGGGAAGGTGGCCGGAGGCCGGGATGGCGCCGTTCGCCGGGGCAGCCGGCGGGGAGCTCCACGCCGCGGGTGGAGGCGGCCGGCGGAGCTCCAGGCCGCGCGTGAAGGCGGACGGCGGGGAGCTCCGGGGGGCGCAGCGCGGGGCGGTGGTGACCGCCGCCGGCGGCGGCGGGGGCCCGCGGGGAGGAGATGCCCTCCCGCCGCTGCAGGTGGCGCTCCGGCGGCGTTCGCACGTCGTTGGTGGCGGTAGAGGTCGCCGGCGAGGGCGGGTCGCGTGGCAGGAGCAGGCGCCGGCCGCCGGGCATGGAGATCGAGAGAGATCAAGAGAGAGGGAGTCGAGGGAGAGAGAGGGGAGGAGAGCAGACCGAATGGATAAGGTGCCGGTGGTAGGAAGAAAGGAGAGGAGAAAAAAATGAAGGGAAAAGAAAAATAAGAAAAAGAAAAAAAAGAAAAGAAAATAAGAAAAGAGAATAAAAGAAAAAGGAAGGGTAATAGGGACATTTCACCTTTTTATCCACCATACCTAGTCAGGAGAAGCTGTTTTGCCAAACGTTTCTCAAAAACAGATTCAGCTTCACCAGCTAATCCGCTTCACCAACACAGCCACAGCTGAAGCTACCACAACCACAGCCGTGCCAAACGCACCCTAAACACCGCTAGCCGTTATTTATTGATTTGCCTGTGATAGCATATTTATCTACTACGCTACACAGAATCTAATACAATGTAATCTAATGAATCAATAGGTATCTGCTAATTTACATGTTCTCTTCTGCTCTTCACCTGTCCAACTACTGCAACTCTGAAACACCTCTACAAGTGAAACCACGCCACACATCATTCATGGATCACAATCACGCACCACCCTTGATGTAAGCTAAACTACGAGTGATTTGTTGTTCTAGGCCAATCATATTTTGACAAGAATAAGGTTGTCTTTCAGGACACAAACACTGCCACCGTCTATTATCCATACGCAAATGGCAATGCGATAGCTGCTTGCTTTTGTACATGCAGCTGACGGCACATATGGTAGCATGAGCTCAGCCGCTCAGGTGCGGCATCACTCACTGGCGGATCGAACATAGCTCCCAGTTCCCTTCACCGTCAATGAGCTTCAGCTCCAAGGCATGGAAGGGTATCAGAGCGGGCCTCTGTAAACATGAAAATGTTGCTTTCAGCAAAAATTTTGGGCGATAACAGACAACAGTTCACCAATATAAGAAGTTTTGTGTTGTCGCAGGGATTATCCAAGCACTTACTTGTGAGGAAGTGATCACAGTTATGCCCATGTTAGTTGCAAGCCTGTACAGATGTTCTTCAACATCAACACTAGTAGCACTGCAATCAAGGAAAAATTGACCCGCAGTAATTAATTAGCAAACAGTATTTATAAGAAAATTTTGGAAAAGTCAAAAGAGAATCATGACAGAAAGTATACTTGGTGCACTCGTCAAGGATGCCAAACTTAGGATGCTGGAAAAACAAACGGGCCTAGAACAAAGATGAGAGAGCTACTTTCAATGAACTCAACAGCATATAAAATGAAAGAACAAATAAAGGTGGCTTGCCAGTAAATACTGACCATCCCAAGCCTCTGTTGTTCTCCTAGTGACAGAACATCTTCCCAGTTTGGTGTAGAATCCCACCCTTCTCTTTCTAGAAGATACACCAGCCGCACATTCTCTAGAATTGTCTTCAGGTGATCATCAAGCAAGATGGAAGCACTAGCCCTGTTGCCTATATTACCACAGTTTTCCCGTTATCAAGACAAGCAACGAAATAATTTAGGACGTCCTTTTAACTGGCATCCTCCTAGCAAATCATAAAACTATGTTCACACTTTTAAACACATAATTTCTTGCTAATCCAATAGAGACATATACCAAAAAGTAAGTGGACCTACCAGCTTGATGTAGCGAGAGAACTTTCACCTCTGCTTCCTCCCTTGAGAGAGGGTATATGATCTGATCCCGCAGAGTACCTAGGCTGGTATATGGACGCTGAGGGACATGGAACATCCCTTCAGAGGGCTTGATAACTCTCCCAGAGAAGGTGGGCCACAAATCTCTGAGCACTCTAAATATAGAACTCTTTCCACTACCATTGGGACCTTCAGTAAGGGTAAAAAAAATCATGTTAATATAAGGTCAGTGTAGAGAAGAAAATAATGAAGATTGCATACCAGTCAGAAGAAGGCTTTTCCCTTGTACTACATTGCATGACAGTTTACTAGCCAATAGCTTCTGTGATGGTGTTACGATGTCCACTTCATGAATTGAAATAATATCTTCTGAGGCTGCACTGATGGTATTGGAAGACACCATGGTATCTGGAGTAATTTTAAAAGCATGTTCAGAATCGAAAGCTTAACTAATGACAGAACATGAACACTAAACTTCAACCTGGCACAACTATCAAAGCTTTTAACCTTTTCAGGGTGGCAGCTATTAAATTTTCTGCTAACTGTTGGCAATTTCACAAACATGCAACTGTTGACAAAACATATAAAGACCACCACACCATTTTCAGTACACTGCTACACAGCCTTACTATTTAACTTGGCATGATGGAATGGTAAAAGAATTGCTATCAGAATGTTGTTTCATAGATTTCACGTGCCAAACTCTTAGGAGGTGGCAAGTTCAACCATAATATGCTGAGCAGGATTCTTCACAATATGTGCTGTATAAAATACCAGTACATTCTGTAGAGCCATAATTATGCAAGATGACAGGTCAATAACAGGATACCCTAATATATTGTGTTTTAGTATTATATTATGCACAATTAAAATGGGCAACATAATTCCTTACTGAAAAATCCAATTAGAGAATTTAACATGATTTTTATTGTCTGTTAGAAAACCAACGTAATAGTGAGTGTGTGTCGTGATGAACAGGTTTTATCAAAGGAGTATATTGATACGTATTCTCCTGCATGGAATAAAAGAAAGTCTGAACTTACTCCTTTGAGCGGCACATGTAATCTCCTCAAGCTCAAAGATACGGTTAATCCCACCAGAGAGTTCAAGGAACTTCTTATGTAACTCAAGAATGTCGCCAAAGGCTATGAAGCTCTGTGACACCACTGAAGCCAAGAATCGTAGAGCATGTGCCAGCTCTCCTGTTACACAAACCAAAGGAACAATGTAATTAAGGATGTTTAAGACGAAAAATTAATGTAGAATAGAAGAGTTGTGAAGATTAGTAACCTTGAGTTGAGGTCAAAGCTCTGTCTCCCTTGTGCTCCAAAGCATATAATAGACTAAGACCCCATGTCACATTATGAGGAAGTTGCTTTGTAACAAAATCATCAACAATACCATAAAGCCACTGTTTCCTCAAGAGAATCTTTGAGTGGTTAAGTAACTTTACGAATTTAGCCTCAACCATCTGATATATAAAAAGAATTATATGCTGAAAAGTCAGGTTCATGTCATCTAACACAAGGATTAGAGTTCATAAATAACATGTCTGTTAGAATTGCTAATACAATTGAAAAAGAACCCCACAAGAACAGTTGCTAAAGTCTAAACACTTAGTGGTATCTACAAATGCCATATAGAAGCATCAGAAAATGGAACTACTGGGTGTCCACGTTATATTATCACTCTTCAATATTCCATCTCATGTACATGGCTACACGCAATGTGTATAAATAAGCCACACTGTCTGGTAATGATAACAGTTTTATCTCATAATCTCTAAATCTAACGCATTGAAAAAATTGAATCAGGCTGCTACAAGCTACTCTTAAAAATAAAACAAGCAAACATTAACTTCGCTAGGAAGGTGCCAACAAGGTACGGAAAGCAAACTACCTCAGGCAGAACTAAATATAGAGTGATAAACACAATAAAGCAGTAAAGAAGCAATATCTGGTTTCATAAAGCTACAAAGTGAGAATGTAGTTACAAGTTCAGCAGAGTTTCTGAGTCAAAAATATGCTTTTTAAGTTTAAAAAAAACAGCCACCTTTCAACAATCCACTACTTACCTATCATTGCACTTCACATTTGAGGCTAAAATAATCAAACAAGCATTTAAGCTAATGGTATTAATTTATTAAACACATGTCATTTTTATGAACTTGAGTATTATCTGTGTAATGCAATGGAACTTTTTTTTTTAAACGCAGGAGAACTGCGCTTCATTGTATTAGAGAGATAATGCAATGGAACTCACAGCTTTTTCTCTTGAACCACCACCAAAAAAAGCAATTGATTCAGCATGTGTCCGCAGTCTTGAGTGCATGAACCTTGCAAAAGCTCATCAGATTAGCGCTTCAAATTCTTTAAATGGCATGTTGGCTCTACCAAGATGCAACAACATATGCAGTATATACCTGAATGTTCCTTCAAGTTCTTGCTCTTGGCCCGAGAGACGACCAAAGTCAGGGGATACTGCTCTCAGGAAGCCCAAACCCAGTAACATGTAAGCATATAGTATAGCAACTCCTCTTCGTCCTGACAAGAGCTTCATTCTCCATGTAAACCTGGTCAATTTGGCTAGAATTATCACAATGAATTCTAGGGTAACTTTACACCAAGTTCATTATTAGCAATAGATGCAAGGATAACTCACCAAAGAATGTCAACTACTGGTTTTACCATTCCAGTAACTAGGCCAGCAAGATCAGTGGTCAACTTGTCTACATCAAGTGTTAATCTTTGGTCTGCATCAATAGTTTTACCTGACATGTTGAATACCTGAAAACGTATACCAGGATAACTTGTTACTTTTCCTGTCCATCTCAACCCTAAAACAATTGTCATGCCACCACTAGACAGCATGATGGCTAGGCCATCTCCAGTCTCAGAACTCAGGTGCTTCGTCTTCACAAAAAACTAGGAACAAATAAATGCATTGGAGTATAGAAAAGGACATGGGGGCTACGTCCCAGGTAAAATCTATTCCCTTATCATTTTTTATCCTTCTCCAAATTTCCAGCCTAGGTCAATACACGCAAATTTGAATGCATCATTTTTTGATGCCCGCTGGAGTGCTGGAGGTACCAGACTCCAACATCTTGTTCCATCACGCAGACTGGAGCATCCAAATTAGAACCCCTAAAGTTATTTGAATTTTTGAAAAGGCACAACTTCTAACTTGGGAGTATTTCTGCCTTATGATTTAACTAAAAAGAACATTTTGACTAGCTCAAATGTTATAGGGTACGTTTTAGGCAACGGCTCAAGTATTAGTTTACCTTTGCCATTAAAAGTCCATAATTCAAATTTCAAACAGCTGGCTTTGTGAGGCACACCCGTACAATTACATAAGCAAGTGTCCAACAAAGCAACAACCCCCAGCAATTCATACTGAACAAAATATTCTTCATCTCTCCACTGGTACAGACCGTCACATAAATGATGCATTCAAATGAATATCAAAATAGCTATAACACTACCTACAAAATCCTGTCATACCATAACTAGAATATTGAGAAGCTATAATGTGCAGCAGGAACCAGTAAAGGAAACTAAAGCAATAATGTGTTTGTGTGTTTTTGCTTGAGAAGATACCTTGTAGAATGCATTTCTTTTCAAATAATATCGAAGCAAATGATTGGTCAAGCGAATCCGCCATCCAAGGGCAAGTTTAGAGGTAAGGGTCCTGTACAGATACACGTAAAAGTTTCAATCCTACGTTAAATACTACCACTATAGAAAACTTGTAGCATCCAATTCACTGATGATAACATTGTATGTTCATTAAATTTTCTCAGCGATTTCTTAGCGAGATGTGCATGCAATCAAAACCAAACCCTGACACATGTCAATTGTCAAATAATGCAATTTCCTAATGTTAAGGTAAGGCAAAGCATCGAAACAACTAACAATGTGCTGTCCTCATCTATTGCTATGGAAGCTGCTGCTATCTTACTGTGTGGCTTCCCTGCAGGCTATGTCTCTTTGATGCTTTGCAGCCACATCTATAGATGTTGCCCTATGTGCACTAAAGTTGCAGCAACAAGCCCTATGGCATCCATGTGTAACAATTACCTAGTGATAAATCTTTGAAATGGAGTTAACCAATGATTACCTAAGAGAGGGTGCCACAAAAGAATTTGCAGCACTTTGTAGAATACTGACACCAATCAAGCGAATAAAGGCAACTTTATCCTGCTCCAAGACGAATTTCACAGTTGTCCCTGGCAAGATGAGACATATCATATGAGAAATTTACTTGCAGCTTTTAACTATGAAAGATATCCAAGGGTGAAAAGGAAGAACCATTCAATGAAGCAATACGATCAGAGATCCATGTACGAGAGAAAACAAGTACAGCAACAGCAAGCAACTGCCCGCCTTGTTTGTCAAGAAGTTTAGGAACCTGGGGAGCGAAGGAGAGTAGGATAAGAATTTCAGGGTTTATAAACATCGAGAATAAAGTTCCTAGAACTAGTTCAAGAGGCTTCATCCGATCTATGTGTAGAATCTTCTCCTTTTTTTACTAGTTCCTTAGTTTGTAGAGCATTAATATACTCGAAAGGTTATCAGTTATTATATCACATTAGATGTTTTTGTTCAAACAAAGGAGCAACCAACAAGCAAAGATTTCTAATTCTAAAGTAGTGGCTGAATATGAATTATTGGGGAACAGAAATCTAAAGAGGAACTGTGAGGCACCAAGGAGAACAGCATACTAGTATGTTGAGCATTGCAGCTACTCTGAGAGGCAAAGGTCTTGGGTGGCATCGCAAATGTGGAACCCGAGATGTCCGTACTGCATGTTCTATTTCCACCTTAGGGGAAGTTGCTATGACCTCTGTAGAGTACGAATGGTCCTTGGAACCCAACGAAGCATTGCTCTGGTGAGGAAACCCGTTAAACAGAAACATGAGTTAAGCTGTGCCTGTTAATGATGATGGAACAGAAATCCAGTAGACAAAAAATCATATACCTTTGCCCTGCTCATAAAAGCCCTTTGAACAGTCAGTGCATCAGATTTGCGATCAGTTTCTAATGATGAAAAATCAGACTCTTCACTGGAAAAGGAAGAGTCCTCCCTGCAAAATTAGTATATTACTAAATTTTTAGTAAATTAATTAGAGAACATGCATTTAACAACTTATTTAAAGGGTTTCAACCTTCTATGCTGAACATTCCAGCCGCCTTCACCATCCAAGGACAAAACAATATCATGAAATGCAACTAAAGCTGGGCGATGAGATATTGTTATGCAGGATGTACCCATAGCTCGAACCTTCTTGCAAAAGCGTTCTTCCATATCAGTCGTTACAGCACTAGTGCACTCATCAAGTATGGCAAACTTTGGCTTATGGTAGAATAACCTGGCCATTCCCAATCTTTGTTGCTCACCAAGGGACAACTCATCACCCCAGTTAACTTCCTTATCAAGAGGATAGCGTTCTAGCAAGTATTCCAGATCAACCTGTGAAACGGGCATGGTTAGAAATCCAGCAGGTTTATGTGCTAAGTTGCACCTCAAGCCTCAAGAAGCCACAATAACAATGCAAATATCCAACTTAGAGAGCATTACATTCTTTAGAAGGTCCACCATGCCATCATAGGTGAGAGATTCAATCTCCTGATCTTCTGTAAGAGGATAGATTAATTGTTCACGAAGTGTTCCAACAGCCGTGTAAGGTCTTTGGGGGACATAAAAGATCTCCTTATTCAGATCTGAACCAACACCAGGTTTAACAATGTGGCCAGATACCAGTGGCCACAGACCCCCAAGGACCCGGAAAAGGGAGCTTTTTCCGCTACCATTGGGACCTGGAAGAAGAATAAATGCGTAAACTCGTAAATATAGTGAGGCATAGGCTTATGAAAACAGATGTTTTGTGCAAATATGTATATACACTAAGAGTTTGAGATCGTAATGAGACATACAAAAAGGAATATAAAATCATCCAAGAATACAAGCAGAACATTTCAACGCTATCCTTCAAGCAGGTGTTACGGCAAGCGGGCCGGACACAGGCCTAGGCCCACGAGCACTGTAGCTCGTGAACAGTAATGCAAATAGGATTAGATAGAGATAAGTTAGATGGATTTGGTTAGGATATTTGCTTAAGGGTAAGTCAGTCGTCTGTATAAAAGAGATCCCATTGTCACACAACCTAAAAGTAATCAGAGCCTCCAAGGGAGGGTGACGAATAGGTTCTTCAGGCTATCCCAAGTTCTACCATATCAGCGGGTGTCAAGACTGTACAGACTTCCTTATCACACAATCAAATAGATAGCAGTGTGCCAGTCAAGTTATAAGTCTAAATTCACGATAGCAAAGGTTTGGTAGAAAAAGATTACCAGTGATCAAAAGATTTGAACCAGTTTCTACCCGGAGAGTCAAATCGTTGACCAAGATATTACCTGCAGGTGTCACTACCTGCAACCACTTCAAATCAGAAACTTGACTATAAAGCACATAAAACATGAATATGATACTCCAGCCAGCATGTTATCATTACCTTAACATCAGAAAATTCGATATGGTTTGCTTCACTGATATAATATCCAGAAGAAGAATTGCGATTCAATGATTTATCACGAATACCAGACAGCTCACGTGAAACATCCAATAACTCACGAATCCGGTCTGCATAGCCACTGTGAAATTACATTGAAAGTCCATAGGCATCACAATCACGATGGTGCAAAGTTTAAAACTCAAAAGCAGCAGATGAGCAGAAAACTCATCTGGAACACAAAAGGGGCAAGGAAGGACCCCATCAAAGTTTTCCAAACAGAAATCAAAGTCACTATGTTTTGCAAGTAAGTTGACATTGTCCAGCTGTATTCTGCATAAAGTATGGTCTATCAAAATAATCATAAAGTTACTGTGTGTGTGTTTTTTTATGGACACCAGTTCAAAACTTTAACGACTCTGCCAATTTTCATGATCTCATATACTAGAATATAGAAAGGTCACCTAACACAAAATGCAGCAGGTCAAATCAAATAGAGAATCATGTCATAAGCTGCACAAATTGGAAAGTACTTCTGAAATTAAATATGATCTAAATCACAAGTTAGAAGCAGGATGTAACAATTTCCAGTCATGCTCCGTCCAAGCACTACACAAAAGAGGTTTTTTTCGGTACACAATACCACCCGGCGGTAGTACGGTGGTATTATCGGTTTTTTGCTATGAGTAAAATGGTAATTTGCTCGATGTATATTATTTGGAAAAATTTTCTTCCTCCCTCCATTCACCCTATCACCCGTGACGCACATTTCATTTCATATATTACAACAATATCACTTTGCATTTCCGATAATACCCGTATACTACCCATACCACCTATGAATACCACCCATACCACACAAAAAAATCCGGTGGTACAGAATTAATCTCAACCATCAGATCCTTACACATAGATCCTTTTCTATTACATACGAGTCCTTTTCAACCGGTGGTACAGGGTGGTATTGTGTACCGAAAAAAACCTCACACAAAATGACATAATGTCTTTGGCTTGGAAAAATATTAAACCACTAAACAACAAAAAGCAAAAGTGAGATTTCCCTCTTCACAAAATATGTGGATCATAGCACTAAAACAGTTTCATGAAAAAAGGAAGTTATTTTCAGTCTGAAAGTCAGAATTGGAACAGGAAGTATCACTATTGTCAAATTGCAAGGGCATAAAAAAAAAGTAGATCTAATAAGATAGATGCACCACTGTTTGGTAACTTTTGGAGCAAAAGGGTCACCTTCCATGATTCAGAGTTCAGACCTATGGTGTAATGACATAATGTTAACAATTCGTAAAGTAGATGGTAAACTGTACCTCAGGATATTTAAACGTCTTGAACTGATAGAAAGAATCCCAAGGGACTGAAACAGCGATATGATTACACTTGTGTGATATCGAAGATTGCTCAACATTTCAGCCCTTCCAAGGGTTGATGAATCAGGTCTAAGGTTGCCAGAGAAGAATGGTTCGATGATAAGGACAACTGCCACAGTGGCACCAAAATACTTCAGAAAGAAATCTTGAATCATGCCGAACCACCAGTTTTCATGACGCACAAGATTCAGATGCCCAACAAGAGCCTCAAACCTCTGCATAATATGAGATGCTTCTCTTTTCTCACCACCATAAAATGCCACACTCTCAGCATGTGTTCTTAATCGTGAATGCAATTGACGATAGTCTCCTTCCAGTTGTTGTTCCGTGGATTTCAGTTTTCCAAAAGCAGGAGAAAATTTCCTTATTGCCCCACCAGCAACTAGTACATATGCCTGAAAGCATTTAAATATTATAATATTACCAAGTAATGAGTGGGGGAAGAAACTGGCTGTCATTACAAAATACTAATAGCTTTCATAGAGGTTATTATAGGTTATCACATCCTATATAAGTAAATAAAGCATCACTACCAAGATTATGTATCAAGAATTTACCATAATCCAGAGCACGTATTTTGGACTAGCATACGAACAGAGACGCCAGGTGTATATTAGCCCTTCTGCAACTGCAGCCAGATCATCCTGTACAAGCTCACTTAGTTCAGAAGAGAACTTTGGGATATCACTAGCAATCCTTTGCTCCGGATTTGATACTCGATGATCCACATGTGACATTTTGTAGTAAACCATATTCTGGACATAGAACAAACAAGAGTGCGAAAATGTCTTGTCAAAATTGTATTTCAAAAGGAGGAGTGTTAAATTAATGAAAAAACAGCTGCTAGCATGTGTACTAAAACCGCATGCATGAATAAAAGCAACCGCATTCTCCTAATAAGACATGAAGGAAAACAGGCCAAAATAGCTTCTAAAACCAAAATCAAATATAATATTCACAACCTTATTGAAAAAAATTAATTAATGCTAGCATAAATTGAAAACTGACAGGCAAATTCAACTAGAATAAAGAAAATGGGAGCACTAGAAAGGGTAAGATTAAAAAAAAATTACTGGTAAATAGCACTAGAAAAAAAAATGGTAAGCACATTTCTTCATGCACCAACCCAATACTATAATTGACTATCATAGAAACGATATTCATCTTTAAATTGTAGGAGAATTTTTAGCACATGATGAAACATAGTTCCCCATTCTATGGAATTTCTTTTTTTTTCTATAACATGATATCTACAGTGTTTTATCATATGCGTTCTTTGCTGCACTGATCACTAGTTTTATAAATGGTCTCTATAATCTATGACATAATACTAACAAGAACAAATTAGTCCGTTGATAGAATTAAGAACTTAGAATACTCTTTATTGGCATTCAAATTCTATAATACTCTTCCTGGTATTCCAAGGAAATAGTGGAATGATGCATGTGAGAAATGTGTGCACTAGGAAGTAACACAAAATGGAACCAATGCAGAAACAAATTGCAGTACAAGTACCTCAAAGTAATCAGCATGAGCGATATCAGTTAAAATTTTCTTGAAACGCAAACTTAAAGACCCTGTCAAGTATTTTGATGTCTGATATAATGTGGATTGGAGGAAACATAATATAAGGTTTTCGATGATCAATTGTGTAAATGTTGGGACACGCCGAAGAAATGCTGCTTTAAACAAAAAGCCTTGAACTTTTGCCAATCTATGCCCCACAGCAGTACGCAGCACCTGCAAAAAAGAATGTGGTGCTGTAGATCATTAGTCTTCCAATGCTGTAGACCTTTAAAAAATGGAAACTTTTAGCAATAGTTAAAAAAAGTTTCTAGCAATGGTAGTACATATTATTAAATAGTCAAGATAAAATGGTTTTAGACATTCAAAATTTTGCCATCAAGACATATGGAAAATGCATTAAACATAGATTATTTCTTTTCTGTTTTTCAGGAAAAAATATCTTTGCTAATTTTCTTCATTGACATGGGATCATTAGGTTGCTTTCCTTGTTAAGAAACTAGGATGAGTGATAAAGATTTACTCACAAATGATTCCTTTATATGCTAGCAGCAGTAGGCCAGTTGCCACATTGGAATCACTTGTGAGTTGTGACAAGACAAAAGTTGCAAAAGTAGGATGCATTCATCACAGAAAATGGTGGAACTTACCGCTGTTAATACCAAGCCCAGAAGGAAGCGTGTGCCACTGGGACCAATCTTCTTGAGCAGGATAGCAGTTAGGAAATGCAGAGATTTAAGCCCACTCTTTTTCTGCTTTGTTGCAGCTAATCTACCATTTTGACTCAACCCATCCCCATTGGTGGCCAATTCACTGGCTTCGCTGCCATGATTCGCCTCAGAACGCCTCCTCCGCCGGCTCTGGCTTGACCGGGCATAGGCCAAAGCTCCGCCAGCAATCAGCGCGCCAGAAACAACAGCGAGAGTCCTCCTGGTTCCACACGAGAGACGGTGAGGAGACAAACACTGCATTCCACGAAGCAATTGGAAAGAATAGCAAGAAAAAAAAAGGAGCAAACTTTGCGAGCAATCGGAGCAAACCTCCTGGAAGCCAGAAGTCCCCGTCCGCGGTCCGTCAACTGCAGCAGCTGCAGAGACGGCATGTCGCCGCCGCGAGATGGCCACCCCGAGATCTCACGTACGGCAACAGCGCGGAATCAGGGCGTCCTCCCCTCACCACGGAGCATCGCTGCAACCGAATTGGACACAAGAAAAGTATAGAATTTTTAAGGCCGGGTCAGGTGAGTGAAGCGCCGTCAGCACGGGAGAGGAGAGGAGAGGAGAGGAGATAAAGAAATGGACGAATTCGGGGGTGGAATCGGGCGAGCGGCGGAGCCTGTGGTGAGAAGTGAGAGCAGGCGGCGAAGTCAAGGCTTACCTCGATCTCGGCGGAGGGGGGCTGATCGGAGAGATCGCCCGCGGTCCGCCGGAGACGAGGTGGGAGGTGGAGCAGTAGATGCCGCGAAGCAGGGGAGATTGAGGGAGAGTAAAAAATAATAGTACAAGGAACGGTTTGATGAGAGAAAGGGGCGAGCACTGTGCTGAAAAGAGAGGCTGACAGCGCGACATGATAGAGAGAGAATCCTCCATGAATCCAAACAAAACTCTATCGTAACTCGAGGCCGTGCCAGAAATTTTGCTAAAAACGTCCTATGGTTTTCATATTTTAAGTATGTTTATATACTCTCCTTTTTCTTACTTGACGCGTAGAACCTTCAAATTAAAATTCGTATGTGTTCAATTCCCTTTATCGACATTATCACACAAGAAACAATCCAATGAAATGCATGTATCTGGACAAACTTTTGTTTCCTTCTCCTCGGAAAAAAAAAAAGAGATGCTTGGGATCTTTTGCCAACAAACATGCATGAGCATATATTCTCCAATCTCTATTATGGCTCGAGAGTCAAATGAAACTGCATTCCTCATGTTCCAAAAGTCAACCATCCAAGTACCCGACCAGTACATCTAAAAAATTTGGATCTTGCCATGTTTAAAAAAAAGCTTCACTTGGAAGGTCTGTCTTCGAGAATCTCACTTTAAGGATTTATCTTCACATAAATTACCTAAAAGAAATATATTTGGAGGACTAGGATGCAAATGCATCGTGTTAGTTGTTGTGTCATTTTTTTAAGGGATGGACTTCCCTTTCATGTGCTTCCAAGCATTATTCAATGCTGTTGGGCCGTTAAGTTGCCTCAGCTTAGACGTCAAGCATTCTGCTGTGAGAGCTGCTGACCCGGCCAACCAGCTGAATATTTGCACTTGCAGAGCGTGTCGGTCACTTTACATGTGTAGTTTCAGTTTCACACCTCTCTGCAAGCAAAGCAAACTTAACCGTGTGGACGTTTTCTAGAAGCAGTTTATTTGTTATGGCTGCTTGTGGTTAAAATCAAGTTACAGTGAGTGCCGTGACATCAGTTGCTCATGTTGCATAATTAATCATGTCTCGTCACATGCTTGCAAATTAAAGCCTGATGGATCATTCTGTTTGGTCTGCTAGACGAGCTAGCTGATGAATGACGAGAATTAATGCATCCGACACCAAATAAGTTTAGGCGCATCTTGTTCGTCTGGCTTATCAGCCACCAGCCAGCGGTACTTTTCTCTCACAATAAATCAGCTACCAGCTACAAGTCAGCGGTATTTTTCTCTCAGAACAAATCAGCACCAGCCACCAGCCGTCACCCAGACGAACAGGGTATCCTCATGACGGTGACGTTTCATTAGGAAATTAGCTAATTAACTGCAAACAATTAGTAATTTTTATCGATGGGTGGTTGAAGTATAGCTCTGTTTAGTTCACCAAAAAGTCTCAAAATTTTTGCATCGCAGACCGTGCCACCTCTCACAGAACACGCTTCCCAATGCAAAAAATTCATCACTTTCGCCAAATTTTCACTGAACTAAACGGTGCCTAAGTTTAAACAAAACGTGTATGTATTAAATCCATTGCCAGATTTATTACTGTATTTGTTTTTTTTTGTTTTGGTTTTTATAGATACAATACACAACTTTTGCTATGAAGCTAGGTATATGTATGTCTAGATACGTAGTAAAAACTATATATATACATATAGAAAATGCGCTAACAAAACTATATATCTAGAAAAGATAATAATGAATAGTAATTAGAGATGGAGGGAGTATATATACCCCATAAAGATTAAAATAATCGAAAATCTTTCTCACATGAATCATTAGCACCATACTTCTCACACGGGATCCACATGCCATGTATTTGAGGAGGAGTATAGGGTGCAACCTATAGAAATCACGAGTTCGAAACTCTTTCAGCTCAAAATCTAATTATTTTGTCACAGCTTGCTATCACCCAACGTCTACCCACCACTGTCTTTCTTGGTTTCTTTCCCATCTGATCCCCCATCCACTATTTTTTTCCAAACTCATCAATCGTGGCTGGTGAGAAGTCAGAAGTAGAATTTATGAATTACCAAAATGATTACATTCTTTAAGATTTTGCATCTGAAGATGGACCTGTGGCTCCAAAATCTATAGTTGTATGATGGCTCCATAAGTGAAAAAAGATATGAATGTCCGATGTTTGTTGATTGCCATTTGGACGGTGTGCACAAGCATTTTTAAGTGCATGAATAACTCAAAGGTTTGATTAATTTTACTTGTTCGATTTGGACAATGTAGGTTTACAAGTGGTCCTAAACATCTCTACCACTTATACATAGTATAATATATAGATGAGAATAACTGTAGTCTAATTTTAATGTTTTAAAATAATTATCTTGTTTTTAATGAAAGAATGATAATTAAGTTGGTGGATCCACAAGTTTCGAAGGTTCTTCTTAATACCTGCGTGCTACACATACATTTTACTAGTGGATTCAAATACAAATACAATATTACTAACGGTCAGGAGATTTTTATCCTAAGCAGAGCAAACAGATTCTTTTCTCATGCATCGTTCTGTTTAGTTCTGGAGTGAAAATTTTGGGAGTCTCTTTGAAGACCTATTAGGGCTAATAAATGTAGATTATTTACAAAACTAATTACATAAATAGACAGCAAATCCTGAGATGAATCCATTAAGCCTAATTAATCTATCATTAGAGATTGGTTACTGTACCGTGATGTTGTCTAATCATGACAATTAAGATAGGAATTGTGAAATGAGTTTTGTTATTAATTCATATTTAATACTCCTAATTAGTGTCCGGAGATTGATGTGACGGATAATTGGTAAAATATCTGGGAGGTGTTAGTGTAAAAACCGGATACACGCAACACACGAGTACACAACCACGTGAGCATATCCTCACTGCTTTTATAATTTGTCGTCTTCTTCGTAGCATCTCGTGAACTATTGTTTGGTTTCTTCCTCATTGTTTCAACACCGTTCCTTCTATGTTGTCAAAAAAAGAAAAAAACACCGTTCCTTCTATATTTCCATTTTTTAAAATAAGTATCAAACGCTTGGGCGCCGCTGTCTTTCTTGGAGGTGATAAAGCGAGCCCACTCCACATTGGTGCTGCAATTAATCATGTGGTGCTATCTGCTACTTAAAAGTGGACTCGTTCCCTTCAATCACCTGTTTAAATCCCCCAATCCATCGCTTTAGAGTTTTAAATCGCACCAAAAGTGAATGTTCGTGCTGCGGCTGGTTGGTGGTTGATAGTGATTTGTTTTAGGAAAAAGTACCGATGACTGACTGATGAGTACTAATTTGTTCTAAGAGAAAAGTACTGCTAGCTAGTTGCTAGTTGATAATCCAAACGAATACACAAGCTAATCGTGGTGCAGCCGTACAAGAGAACAAAATAACTTATTTCTCAGATCAAATGACATCTCTCGATGGTTCCTGCAGTAATCTATATTATAAGGAGCGAAAACAATTGAAAACGTTTCTCACCCAAATCGGGTCCGCCGTACCCCTCACGCCGGACTCACCCGTCGTATGTTTTTGGAAGTGGATAGAGTGAAAGGACAAAAAATTTCAATTTGAAGAGCATTTCTGTCAAAATCTTAATTTTTTCTCACCAAAGTTGTTTCTACCCGCCCCATATACTCGTTGTGGCCCCCACCGCACCTGCTGTTCACCGATCGAGAACCTATTGTGACTGTCGCTACGTGACACTACACAACACCGGTGGGAGGGGGGGGGGGGGCGTCGAGATCGTCGAGATCCTGCTCCAGCGGTTGCCGCTTTCCGTGCCGCAGCCTTCAGGTATGGTGGCGGGAACACCACAGCAGAGCGGACAGACGGATGTTCGCGCCAGATGCCCGGCTGGCGGAGGGGATAGCGTAGCCGCCAGCCGCCGTGTGTGGCTCGGCGTATTTGCACGTATTGTGATAGCAAATTCTTTTTTCAAGATGACACGAGGCAGCACTGGACGACAATGGATGTTGTGACAGTTTTGCAAGTTCATTCTCGATCTCTGTCAAGAGTGTTTCTCCGTCAAGAGTGGCAATAGCATCAGGAGCTCTGCTTATGATCTGAAAGCAGAGTAGTAGACCCATCTGTTTGTATCGCCTGAGGCCAGTAGTAACTCTTGCAACGTGAATTAACAACTGTGACACTCTTGCATGTGGATTTTGATAGAGTCAGGGAATAGACGTGGTTAAAAAAAAATTTGTGCTTCAGTACAGACTTAAGAAGGTTATAGTTTTTTTTTCAATCTAAATTTATACTATAAGGAGCGAAAATAATTGAAAACTTTTCTCACCCAAATCGGGTCCGCCGTACCCCTCACGCCGGACCCACCCGTCATATGTTTTTGGAAGTGGATAGGGTGAAAGGACTATGAAAAGATCAAAAAATTTCAATTTGGAGAGCGCTTCTGCCAAATTTTTTTTTTCTCACCAAAGTTGTTTCTACCCGCCCCATATACTCGTTGTGGCCCCCACCGCACCTGCTGTTCACCGATCGAGATCCTATCGTTCCTGTCGCGACGTGGCACTACACAAAACGGGAACGGCGTCCCTGTCGCGTCACTTGGGCCTAGCTCCCCACGACCCCAACCCAATAACAATAAGTCAATATATCAGGAGATTAGGCACGGGTAGGTTAAGAGTCTGTTCTTTTGTGTGAAAAGGAATAGTGAAGTTGCAAATGAATAGTGCTGGAATAATGTTTCTTGTGAGAGAAGATGTGATGGATGTGATAGGTGAATAGTGCTTTTTACTGTTCATTTGTGACCAAAAGAACAGGCCCTAAAATTCAGGTGCAAATTAATCCCACATCGACAGTTGTGATACGGTTTGTACTGCTAATAAGCGCACACCGCAGCTGCTGTATCACCTAATCTATAACTCCTATATAGGAGCTCCCCACTAGCCTTCCTTAAGGAGTTCTCAGGCCTCTGATTGGCTGCTGTGAGTGGTAACTGAAATTCAATTCTCTCAAACCTTAAGCATCCACGTCATCTAGCTTTGATTAGCTTGACGCTGGGCTGAAGAGACTCCTTTTGATGACCGCTTAGCTTCAAGTCTTCAACCCATCCAGTTCAAAGGACGCAGGACCTGCAGCCACTCGCCTCCCAGCTCCAACGATCCGTCCAGTTCAAAGGACGCAGGGCCTGCAGCCCCTCACCTCCCTATCCACATCAATTCCATGAATTCATCACGGAAAATGCATTTATTTAAACATCGAGTTCCCTTCCTGCTCCCCACTAGTCCTCCTTAAGGAGTTCTCAGACCTCTGATTAGCTGCTGTGAGTGGTAACTGAAATTCAATTCTCTCAAACCTTAAGCATCCACGTCATCTAGCTTTGATTAGCTTGGCGCTGTGCTGAAGAGACTCCTTTTGATGACCGCTTAGCTTCTAAGTCTTCAACCCATCCAGTTCAAAGGACGTAGGACCTGCAGCCGCTCGCCTCCCAGCTCCAACGATCCGTCCAGTTCAAAGGACGCAGGGCCTGCAGCCCCTCGCCTCCCTATCCACATCAATTCCATGAATTCATCACGGAAAATGCATTTATTTAAACATCGAGTTCCCTTCCTGTTTAAATAGTGCTAGCTCCTTTCTTACCTCCTCCACCGTGCTCATGGTCGCCGACGACACGAGAGAGGAGATCTCCACAGCTATGACAATCTCCGTGCTGGCTACTCCACCTCCGTCCAGCTGTTGGACCTCCGCATCCACATCGGCAAACGGCCAGGTCCGCCTCGACACTGGCCCGCTGAGGTTAGGGGCTGCTCGATCTGCATCTGCGCCTGCGCCTGGCTGCGCTGCCGGCTGGATCCGCTTCTGGATCCTCCAATTGACCGAATAAGGACGCTAAGGGGAGGTCGGCAGGCCGCAACCATTGCGCTGGCCGCTGGGTGAAGCTGAAACAGAGTTTTTGAAGCGGTTGGAAAGGCTCGCATGGAGAGTTGGAGACGGATGAGATTGGAAGGCCGTCGGTCGGTGGATGTTGTCCAGCGGTAATTTTTTTTCCTGTTTTATTTGACTCTTCACATCATTGTACTCCATTTGGCCAGGGGTTCATTTTTTCTTTTTTAATAAACTTCAGACCAGTGATTTGGATGACAGCAAGGTAATGACGGATGGTAAATTTATTTTTTTAAAAATACTGATAGTAAATTAGGCAAGGGACCTAGGAGTATGTTGTTGTGCTATAATGTTATCTTGGTGACAAATGATACAAGTTTTTTTTTTGCCTTTCCGACTAAAGCCACGTGCATTCTAAAGTTAATAGATTATACATATCCTTATTAGGATGAATTTGGTCACGTAATAAAAAATTAAAATTTTGACTCCCAGATCTTTTATCATCCATATCATTAGGAATATCTCATCTGTATCTTTTCTCCGTTAATCTCCAAATATGTTACCGTCCTTATCGTCGAGAGATGATATCATGGTAAATTTTTCTTAAAATCATTGTATTTTCTTAATTTCCGCAGCAACGCGTGGGTAAGGTTCCCCTAGTTCGTATAAAGGTGCGAGCCGTGGCTCGGCGTTCCGGCTGCTCACGGAGTTGCTTGCTACCCCTTCGTCGGCACCAACAAACGAGCGATTCGTGAATTTGGATGGAAGCTCGAGGAAGAAAGGAAAGGATGGCTTGGCACAGCTCGATGGCGCTTGGCCAACACACAGCGGCGGAAATAAAGAGAGGGAAAGAAAACATTTACATGCGGTCAAGGCCGACGGAGCAGGCTATTTCTTCCTAAATTGAGAGAGAGAGAGAAAGCACACAGCGGCAGAAATAAAGAGAGGGAAAGGAAGGTGAGGTTGACGCGTGGGTGTAGCTGTAGAGGAGGAGATACATAGGAAGATGAGTGATAATGAAGACCTATAAAATTGATTGTTGCAAAATGTTTTTGCCAAAATCTAAATTATTTTGTAACCGCAGATGTTGGATTCCGAGTGTAATTAAATTAATAATCTCTCTTTCAACACTTCTTAAAATTGAAGAAGACAGGAAATTTAACCGGTAATAGAAAAGATGGGTCCAATGCTACATTAATGGAAATCGATATCTCGAGTATCAGAGATGAGCTTTGATACGTGTGTGTGGCACGTGCCGGATGAGCATTGAGACGTGCGTGTGGCACGTGCCTACAGCTCAGCCTCGCTATGCTCGGCCGACGAGCGACGCACGTTGTTATACATACACGTAATTTTTTTTACTTTATTATATAACTATATTTTTAGTATTATTTTTTAGATACGTGCGTGTTGCAAGTGCCTTTTATTACTAGTAGGTATAAGTCACGGCTCATAGAATGTTAAAAGGCTAATTAGGAGTATTAAATAATAGTTATATACTTTTTTGTTAAGACAGATCTATTAAATTTAATTAAATTATGATTAAACAATTTGTAGGCTCAACCAAACACTCACTCAATGAGCTTGAAATGAATCATTACCCCTGTCCCCTGACATGTTGGACAAGAGAGGGAGGGTCCATCTCTGTTGCAGGAGAAACACGATGGTTGTTGGGCTTGGGCAGGCCAACACTCGAACCTTTATATAAGGAGATCTCTCATATAAGTGGTGGATATGGTTTTGGCGTTGTAGACCCCCTCCGACTCGACTACTGGACTCCCTTCCTTCCTTCCCCATCTCTCCCCACCTCGCACTCCTCTCTTCGCCCGCCGCCGCTCCGACGAGATCCAGCCACCCCTTCCCCTTCCACCCCCGACCTCTCGCGTCGCCACCCTCATCTCCTCTCCCCGGACCGAGGTGGGGCGGAGATCCATCATCTCTGCGCAGCTCGGGCTGATCTCATCCGTTGTTGGTAAGGAACCCTAGCTTGCCTACCTGCTCTGCTCTCCGCGACGAATTTGCTCCCTCCTATATTTCCTTTTCGCTGTGACTCGTGAGAGCGTGAGGAGGTTTTCGTAAATCCTTTCCGCCTCTCACCAATCCGTCGAGTTCCCCGATGAATTCGTCCGCACCGAAAGGGGGAACGGGGATCTCCTCCGCTTCGCTTCTCTTTGCTGAGGTGTGCGCTCGTTGCTCTTTGCAGGCGGCAGCCATGGCTACCTTCGAGCTGTACAGGAGGTCCACCATCGGCATGTGCCTCACCGAGACGCTCGACGAGATGGTCTCCAGCGGCACCCTCAGCCCGGAGCTCGCCATTCAGGTCCTTGTCCAGTTCGACAAGGTGAAATGCACATCTCCTTCCCCTTGGATTACCTTGTTCCATTTTTGGTGTCTACTACTAGAGTACCAGTCTCCTGTGGGAAGCCTGTAACATTTGCTTTTTTCTGTGCCTCTGTGTGGATGTCGTTTTAGTCCATGACGGATGCTCTGGAGAACCAGGTGAAGAGCAAGGTTCAAATCAAGGTACGTTTCATGCTCTAGTGATGTTATATCGAGTAGGTTGTCTATTGCACACAACTTTTGAAGCATGATTAACATGCTTGATAAATTAGATACCTATATTTTGTGCCCACATCTTGGTAAAGTAATGTCTTCAATTTTCTCCTTCACATACTAAGGACTCTACTCGGTAATCGCTATTGGTAATGTTAAAATTGCACTTGCAGTATGCCTTGCATTGACCGAGCTCTTGACAATATTACATAATGTCACTATTGGTAATGTTAAATTTGTGGAAAAGGATAATGAATGCTGGCAAGGTGTGAATATGACATATGGGCACAGGTGCATGAGAGCCTTTTGAACCTCAGACTTCTCATATGTGCCTTTTAGAGCACAATCTCAGCATCAATAACCTTGTATGTGAAAAATGGATAGTAGAATGTAGATAAGTGAACATTTTGTTCTGGCCTATTTGTTTTTCTACAAAGTGAAACTTTACACCAGTAGGGTCAAATGCCATATGTTGTCTAGTTAGATAGCTGGCTCTTACATGGCAAGTTTAGTGGCAATCTGACTTTCTTTTTTCCCATGCCTAAACTGTAGTTGAACCTGGTAAAAAACTATTGAGGTTGGAACGTGGGCTAATCTGGAGCATGTATTAAAAAATGACTGCTGCAAACATGGATTGTACAAAAAAATTTCGGGATGGACTCTACGTGTGGGAATTTTTGAGAACATGGATTGAGAAGCTTGAAAATATACCAAACATGCTAGGTGCTGTGCAGATGACATGGAGGCATCATAGGTCACAGCCATATGCCTGTCCACATGTTGCTGGTTCCCAGCTGTGTGAGCCTTGATTTCAGCTGCCACCATCTCCGTGAATCTGTCCCTGCACACCCATGTTTGTAGTTGTAGGATGTCACAAGGTTGTAGTACATTCCACAGGTGGAAAACTTGGTCAACCGTATGTTTACACATTTCCAAAATGATAATCCTAGGGCTCGTGCAACAATCTTAGCATTTTTTCTGTTCCCGATTGCTGCCTTGGCCAAGCTTCAGCTGATGCATGTCCTAACTCGGATCGCTAAGTTTTCCTGTTTGCATTTGCCTTTTTAATGGATACAATTAGCAATCCTTGTGCTGATGTGCTTAGCTGATAACATGTGGGAGTTGGAATGTATGGGATCATTCCTGCTGCACATTATGTGGTTATTAAAACTTGAGTGGATCTGAGAAGCTATTTTTTCCTGATATTCCACACTGAAATTGCACTTTTGGAAGGAATTCTTCCCATAGTCCCCTAATGTACAGTTTAGGATCCCACATTTATGTAGCTACAAGTGATGGGAACTTGAGAAACTGTCCAGGCGCTACTTTTTTGCCATAGCCATTCTGTCATTTTGGACATAGTCGTGATAAGGTATATTGATATCTAAGTATAAATTGTTATTCCGGTGATTATATTTTTCTTCTGCGACAAGGCACAGCCCCAATTCCATTTCATTCTGGTGAAGTGGTGATTATAGAGCTACTTTTTTTTTGTCTGGTTATTATAAATTCTCGTGGTGTTTCCCAGCCTGTAATACTGGCAGTTTGCCACGAAACGCACATAGCTCTAATTTGGTCCAGGGTTTCTCCTAATTTGGCATGTTTGTCATTGTGCTTGTATGCACTGGCTGTAGAGTTACTAATGCCTGGTCTCATGTGTTTCCAGGGCCATCTGCACACATACAGGTTCTGCGATAATGTGTGGACCTTCATCTTGACGGACGCACAGTTCAAGAACGAGGAGACCACCGAGCAGGTGGGCAAGGTGAAGATTGTGGCCTGTGACTCCAAACTGCTCAGCCAATAGAGCCCCCACCCCCTGCTTGTGGTGTGGGTGGGGTTTGTCTGGGCACCACAGTGGCAGTGCTCTCTTGATCTGCTACTGTGTACCTGGCTCCCACCGGCATCTGCATTTCCGTTAGTGATGTATCTTGTATACACAATCTGCTGGTGTTATACCACCAACCAGAGTACGGTAGCGTGGTATGACAGCAAGCAGCTCCAAACCTTTTTGTTTCAGTTGGTAGCCCGTGTAACAATTTTCGTTTGGGCTTGGATTGATGTGTTGTTGATAATATGGCAGTTAAATTCGTCAAATAACTTGCAATGAATAGTAGTAGCTGGTTGATGTCTAATTTGTGCGGAATCATCATGCTTTTGCTCGCCTACTGAAGAGGAGTCAACCATTACGTTTGGTTCTGCACGACTCCTTTAGCAAGGGAAAACGGCGATGTGAGATGATGAGACATGAGAAACAGGTAGAAGGAAGCCAAACCTGATTGGTATCCATCAGGAGTGTATGTACTTCTGAAAAGATGAGCACTGCATTCCAGATGTACAGTATTTAAAGCAAGTTTCCCATATTTGTTCACCATCATTTGACCTGGCTAAACAATGGCACAGCCTGACACGCAGCTACCGTTACGGACTCAGCCACGGGTGTGTTTAGAGTCCAAACTTCCTTCAAAATACACTATGCAAAAAAAATATTTCCCACCATATCAAACATCACATAAAAAATGTCGGTACATGCATGAAGTCAGGGGTGTGTAAATGAAATTAAAAACTAATTACACAGTTTGGATGTACTTTGCGAGACGAATCTTTTGAGCTTAGTTAGGTCATGGTAGGACAATATTTACCACAAACAAACGAAAAGTGCTACAGTACTTTTCAGTTCGGAACAGTGCTTTTCAGCCCAAAAACCGTGCAAAATCTCAGAATTTTGCATCTCAATTTTGGGATCTAAACACACCCCAGGTTTTATAGCAAGTGGCTGTAGGGAAGCATTCACTGTCTGAAATGTGCTAGGCTGAATCTGAAATTCTGAATGCATAGGTGTCAGCTCCGCATTTTCATCATCTCACTCATCTCTCCCCTCTCTGCTCGGGTGTGAGGCCTCCTTTGCCACAGCTGGGGCAGCTCTTGAGCCCAAATCCTTGGCAGTCGAAGCACCTGAAGAAACAAGCAGGATGCACACACCACACACATGACTGACCGGTACAGGTATTAACAAACATACGCAGTAGATTAGTAGACCTACTTCCATCTCTCGAAAATGTTGCCGTTCTTCTTGTTCTTGCCGGTCCCCTGCATCACATCAGCCAGTTCCATTTTTGCAATGTCAGAGAAGGTCAAAAGGAAAAAACAAACTAAACCGTAGCGTATTCATCGAACTGGATCATGGTGTATAGGAGTACCTTGCACCCTGGGCACTCTACTGCGCCCTTTCCTTTGCAAGTCTTGCAACCTGCTGCCGCAGAGACCTGCAAGCGGAAAAGAGATCAGCTCTGGATCATCCAACCCAGACAGGTCTGACCTGGAGTAGATATGTATAGGCAAAGAGCAGAAATTCGATTGAAGAAAATGAATAATCATATGCAGCAGCTGACGATGTGGGTCACATGATGCTTTTGTGAAATCTGTGATACCATCAGCCTGGCTCCACGCTTGGATGGCATGGCCCTCCTCTTGCATAGCCTGGCCGTGGAAGTCCATACGACGGTAGCAGAGCCTGTCGTCTTGCACCTCAAGCCGGTGACCAAGCTGCTGCTGCTGCTGGCGGTGGCAATGGCGAGCTCCATGGTGATTGATAGCCTCAACAGCAAGCTCAGATCTTCTTTGGCCTCTGAAGATTTTATCCAGTTAGTTTCAATCACAAACACACACAGAGAGATGAGGAGATGGAAGCAGCCTGCAGCAAAAAGCTAAAGCCAGCAAGCACGGAAGAAAGCGACTGCGAAATTTCTCCAGACACAGCCAAATACGTCCAGTTTTTTTTCTCTTTCTCTTTTTGTCTTGCTGCTATCAGCACAAACTAGAAACTGTACAGCATTTGTGTGTCTGTCTGTCTGGTCCCTCTTCTGTGTGAGTTTTTGTATGGCCACCATGCGTTGAGGATAGGCTTTCTGCAGCAGCAGCAGCAGCTCGCTCGCTCTCCCTCCTCTGTTTTCCTTCACGGTAAAACAAGCAACCAGCTTCTCTCCTCGGTCCTCCCTACAATCAGAAATTCAGAAAGCCGCTAGGCGCTAGCAACGGCAACATCATCGCTTTTCCCTCGGTTCCCAATAGAAAACAGGAAGCCTGCTTCCCAATCTCCTCCCGCGCCGCCGAGGAAAAGGGCGTGCGACGTCGTGGTCGTGGCTGCAGACGCTGTAGTGGGGAGCCAGGAGGCGTCGGGGGCTTGCGGATGGCAACGTCGAGGGCCTCCGGCGTGCTGCAACTTCACCGGCGACGGCGCCAACTTGCCTCCTGCCCAGCGGCTGCCGCCAGGCGCCAGGTCACGCCGGGCCCCTTCAGCTGACAGTCCCGCGCCACCGCCGCTGCCGGAACACGTCGCCATCGAGACATCCCTGCCGCCACCTTCACGCCGCCCGTTGTTTCCCAGGAGGCGCGCCCTTCGCCGCCGTGGACATGTCGTCGATCCCAAGAAACCAACGCGCGTCGGCGCCTTCGTAAGGGCGCTGCTCAAGGACCTGTGGATCGCGTACCTCGTGCAGCGCATAGTGTTCTTCGCCGGCGTATTCACGGCGGATGTGCAGTCATGTTTCCCAAGCAATGCGTGTTTAATTTGTTTGTTTTTGAAATATTTGTTGATTTTTAGGTATGAAGTTCTTCTGCAGTAAGTTGCTGCCATGGTATTCGATCCAGTAGTTTGGGATACCTCATACCTGGTAGAGTTTCATGATCGGTACTTGCAAAGCAATGCAGTGATCCATCTGCAGATTCTGCAATGTTCTTGTTCGAGTTGAGCCAGCGATGAGGGAACGGTGCCAGGCTGGGGGATGGAGCGGCGTTCGGATTCGGACTCGCTTTCGTCGGCGTCAGGTCAGGTGTTTCGATTCCGACTCGAGTCGACGGAGCACCGACCCACAGAACTGGACAAGTATCCGCCCGCGCCGCCTGCTCCTGTTACCAATCTCTGCCACGCGCCTACAGCCTACTCCTCTCGTTTCGCCAGGCCGGAGGAAGAGGAACATGCTGCCGCTCCCGTCTCCCTTGTCCACCGGCGCCTCGTCGGCAGAAAATCAGCCCAAGCCGGGGCATGTTGCCGTGAACATCCCGTGCGCCGTCGTCGGCGCTACCGCGGCTCCATCGCCGCCACAGGCCCCGCACGTCGTCGTGCTCATCATCCCGGCCATGGCGGAGGCGCCGCCGGCGCCGGCGCCCGTCGGCACCACGGCGAGGGCGCTGGTGAGGGCGTACATGGCGCTGGCCGTGCCGGCGCTGATCCTGCTGCAGGCGTCCGGGGCGAGTGGCCCGCCGCTCCTCATGGCCGCGATGCTCCTCATTGCCGGCGTGTTCACGGCCGCGCTCTTCGGCGTCTGGGAGGCGGTGGCGGACCAGCGGGCGCCAGCTGCGGCGGAGGGCCAGCTCGCGCTCCAAGATTCACCATGATCGATGGTGGAAGGGGACTCGTGGCGCGCGATTAGCAGCTACGATCTTCACGTGCTGTCTGGGTGGCGGAGTAGGTGCACGATTAGATGCTGAAGTGAAGCAAATGTGTGCACACTGATGTATTCCCTGTAAGAATTCCCAATGCATGGTTGCACATCCTTGCAATACTGTTACAAGGAGCACGAAATTCTGCAGGCACCCTGTTTCTCAGGCAAAATAGCCATGTCGGACTAGAGACAAAATCGAATCGGTTGTGAAAGTTAGAGGATGGATATAACTGTTTTCGTAGTTCAAAGATGAAACTGAACTTTCAATGATATTTCAAGAACGAATTTGCTTATTTTACCAGTTTCTCATTAATAACTGCACGAAAGCACCAGTGGAATGCTCGGATCGTTTATTGGATCCAGTCGAATTACCAGCGGTGCCTAGACCAGTTCGTCAGGGCACCAGCGTGGTACGTCGCCAACCACGATTCAAATTCCGAAGGGGGTGAATTTGTGAGCACGGGTTGTGCGCACTTGGTGTGTGTTGTAAAAAAATCTTCTCGTCTGTCCCACGTTAAAGCACAGGTCTAAGGCCAGTCTCATCTCATATGTGTTGCGGTGCCGCTGTGTATGAGTGAGGTAGGAGTTCGGAGATTTTCTCGACCTGTGTGAGAAGGTCTTCTTTTAATATAATATCGTGAGGGTGATCTTACTTTCCGCAGGTCGAGTTTTTTTTATCCAGTCGAATTTGTCGAACTTAACTTGCAAGTATTATTACAGTTTACAAAGTAGTCAATTTATCTTTTAATAAAAAAAGACTCCACCAACTCACCATAGAAAGTACGATTCTTTTAGCCTATCCTCCACCTAACCAGAAGAATTAAGAAGAAGAAGGCAAAAAAAAAAAGCTAACTAGGCTGCCTTTCTCGCACGCTGGGCCGAATCTGCTGCTACGAAAAGAAGGAAGACGCGGACGACCTAAGCCCACTATATTTTCCCTGCTGTTTTCTCCTCTCCCGTCTCCCAGACCCACACCACCCACCACGCCCTCTCTCGCTCCTGTCCTCCCGGCGACGACACCGCGCCGCCCTTGGCCTCGTCGGACGCTTCCACTGCGACGAGCATCCGGCAGGGGTATGCCCGCCCATTCCCTCCCCTTCCCTTCCTGCTGTGCGAAATCGCTCTGCCCCCCGTGGTTCTTCCGGGCAGAGCCACGGACGCTCACCCCGCGCGCCGACAGGTGGGCCCAAGCCCTACCTCGTTCAAGATACCGGCGACCAGTGTGTAGGGCGAGACGCGAAGGCCGGCGGAACCGGCCCGGCTCGGGGGCAGCGACGCAAGGGGAGAGGAACACCGCTCGCCGCCGTCTCCTTCCCTCGGGTGCTCGCCGTCGCCGGGGGCTTGCCGCAGGTCGCGTGGAAGAGCGACGTCGCCCCCTCCGTGGTGCCACCGCGTTCCCAGCTCTCCCGCCGGCGACACCAGCCGCGCGGCCGTTCTCTGCCCCTCGTCCGGGCAAGAACGTCTTCTCCTCAGTCCTCACTCCCTGCCTGCCGGCCACTGACTCGGCGAGATGTCGCGTTCGAGCGCGCCTCTGCCGAGCCCGAGCACCGCATGGGACGCCACTTCCCTGGCCGGCGCACTCAAGGCTGCGGCGGTCCGACGCTCCACGCCCCACGTGGGGCCCCTCCACGCGGTGCTCTTCAAGCTCGGCCTCTCGGCCTCCGCCATCCTGGCCACTTCCCTTGCGCACCTTGCGCTGCGTTGCGGGCTCCCGCGGTATGCGCGGGACCTGTTCGACGAAATGCCCGCGCCGGACGTGGTCTCCTGGACGTCCCTCATCACCGGTCACGCGCACCAGGGACTGCACCGCGAGTCCCTCGTGCTGCTCCGGCGCATGGTGGGATCCAGTGTCGAGCCCAATGGGTACTCTTTGTCGGGAGGATTGCTTGCTTGTGCCGGTGTCGGCCAGGATGCACTTGCTCTCGGGAAGGAAATCCATGGCAGGGTTCTCAAGATGAGCTTGCACGGTCCGGTCGACCCGGTTGTGGAGAATGGGGTTCTTGATATGTACTCGAGGTGTGGGAGTGTCGAGTATGCTTGTAGAGTGTTCAGGATGATGCAGGTGAAAAACATTGTTGCGTCGAACTCGATGATGGCAGGTTTTCTTGGGAGTGGGCAGGCGGAGGAGGCGCTGAGGTTATTTTTTTCCATGGTTTCTTCCAGTGTTGGTGTGGATGGCTTCTCATTCTCCATAGCTGTGGATGCGTGTGGGGAGCTGGCATTGTTGAAGCAGGGGATGCAAGTGCACGCACAAGTTGTTGGTGGCGGATTCGAGGCAGATGTCGTTGTGAGGAACTCTTTACTGGACATGTATGCCAAGTGTGGGTGTGTCGATTCGGCAGAGCTTGTCTTCAAGGTGGCATCGTCAAAGGATGCTGTTCTTTGGACTGCAATGATCTCAACTTATGGCAAATTTGGTCGGGTACATGATGCAATCAGCATGTTTGATAGGATGGCACAACTGGGGATAAAGCAAGATGGCATTTCATATCTTGCAGTTTTGTCAGCATGTAGCCATGGTGGACTTGTCAGAGAGGGTTGGGACTACTTCAATTTGATGTCTGATGGTCAAAGCTCGGTTAAGATGCATCCTGAGCACTATGGATGCATGGCAGATCTCCTATGCAAGAGGGGTTACCTAGAAGAAGCTCTTGAATTCATTGAGAATATGCCATTTGACTCTAGCATTGCTGCTTGGAGTGCATTACTTAACTCATCTCGAATACACGGGAATGCCAAGTTTAGTCAACTTGCAGCATCCCGTTTGCTCAAGCTTGATCCTGAGAACCACAGCAACTGGGTTGCTCTATCAAGTGTGCACGCATCGGAAAATGATTGGCATGAGACCTGGACTATCAGGGAGAGCATGCACAGTGAGTGTGTGAAGAAAGAGCCTGGATGTAGCTGGGTTGAATTGTATGATGGTGTTCATATTTTTTTAATGGCTGACCAGTCTCATCCTGAATTATTTGAAATACTGAAAACTTTTGATTCTTTGAAGGATATATTGGTGATGCCTTTTCAAGGAACATAAATTAGATGTAGTTTTGATCCTACCATGCAGTGTGAAGGTTGTAGATGATTATCAAGAAAATTAGTTGTTGCTCCCAACTCTGAATATGATGAATGGTTGTTTTGGATCTGCTGTTGGTATAGAAATGGAAGGCAAATAATTGAAAATCGTGGCACCTTTTGGATTCAGAAAGCATATACATATTTCTTCCATATACAAACTTGTGCAGCAATGCATACGTTTTCTTTGATCTCTTCTATCATCTGTTAGCAAATTCGCAGAACTGCTTCCGGTTTGATTTGTGCAGTTCAATTATACCTGTGTACTTGTCTCAATGTTTCTTTTGCATATTACCAAATGATTCAAGGAGCTGCTCCTGCTCTACCAGGGGAGCAGGAGCAGGAGCTCTACCAAAGGGGTCCCGATTCAACTTATGAAATATTAATATTTTGACCTTAAATGTTGTCTCTGATAATTGAGAAATAGTAGCACAGTCTGGAACTCTGGATTAGCCATTTTATTTGCGGTTCTCACATTTATTTCATGTCTTTTGCTTGACAGATGCAGGACGTTTTTGATCCACCAGAAATGGAAGGGGAAACAGAAGCAAAAATTGGCACTTGTACTTCCATTACGAATGATGTGGTTTCCAAACAAGATTTGGGTTCTTCGTATCAGTTATGTATGTGTCCTGGTACTTTCCAGAAAACCAAATTCTAAATGAGCAAGGTTACGTTGGATCTGTGTTTATTTTCCAGCCAATTTTGTAGGGGGCAATATGAAGTTTGAGGAACATGGCCAGTTGCTATCTCAGGCAAAAAGGGATCTGTCGCGTGTGGTACAGGCTTTCTCTTGATAACATTCATTCTTTCCTTTTTCTTCAACACCCTTATGATATCTTGTTTAGCCATACAAATTATAAACAATAAACAATTAGTGCTTTACATGCCAAATAATTCAGCAATAAAACTGAATAAAACATTTACTAAATTAGTTCGAAATGGGTTTTGGACATTCCAACTTGTTCGCATGAGCTCAAAAGATCAGTTTGTTTTAAGAAACACCATAAGCAGTTACTTTGGCGTGTTAAATGTATTTGCTTGTTAAATATCCTGCCTTAATAATTGCATTTTCTATGCCGTATGTCCAGACTCCAGACTACTGTCTACCCAGCCAATACCTGTAGTTTAGATAGATCAGTGAATGAAACTGTTACTCTGGCACTATGTGTCAAGACATGTATGTTTTTAATTCATTTGTGGATAAAGCTCTCTCGATCCATATTAGATACATGTATGTCTTTAACTCTATTTGAACAAATTCTCCCTTATCAGGATTATCAAGCACGGCCTGTGGAGTCCAACTATGTTACTGACCTTAGATCACATGCATATTCTGAGGATCCATTGCCACTGGGAAGAGAATATTATAGGCAGAAGTCACGCCTTCCTACTTCAAGCTGTTCTTGGAAAAAATCTTCTGCATTAGAAGCAGCACCAAGTAGCCCAGATGCATTAGTGCATGAATTGGGGAAAATGAGAACCAAAACCAACACTCTCAGTGTAAGGCCAGATTATTTTTCTTCATATCCTACTACTGCTTCTCACATGAGAAAGCATCCAGAAGCTGAACTCGATTATGGTTTAGATCATTCAGAACATTGTTACAGAAGATCGGGCCGATTTACTGCCTTTTCAAGCCACAACGATCAATCTGCAGGACATTGCAATGAGGTATATCTGTTTATCATTCTGACTACTAAAATGGTGACTTGTATCTCTGTTTTTAGTCTGACACATGCATAACAGCTAACCTTCTCCTGTATGGAAATATTTCATCGTGACAAGTTATTGTTGAAACAGATGGTTGATTATGCCAGAGGACGCCACTATGCAGATGATATCAATCCTATTTCACGGCAATGGTGCTTTGATGATGGAGGCCCTTCGCTACCAAGAGGGCTGCAGTATGGCGATGAGATCCCTTCTTTGTGTAGTAAGAAGTATGCACCTTCATGCTCAAGCCAATGGCACTATGGTCCTCAAACCCCATTGTTCTCAAGAAGATATGAGTATGGTGATGAGATCCCGTCACTTTCTCCAAATTGGCGCTACCGAGATAAAATCCCTTTGCGCTCTGGTCATTGGTTCCATGATGCTGAGGCACATGCACCATCAAGGTACCGGCAAGTTGCTTCTCATCAGAATGGTCATTCAAGACAAAACTTTTTCAGGATTAATACCAATGAGCAAGCCAAAGTTACCACAAGCAAACATGCTTTCATAAAACCTAGGATGGTCAACAGAGTTGCAAACAGTAGTGACCACTATAGGACCAATATGAAAGCTAATCGCTGCAGAAATCCAGAGGCTATAATGGACCAAGTTCGTGGGCCAAGAGCAAATAAATCGAATGACGCTTCAGCATCATCTCATGTGAAAGATATCATGAGTCCGTTGGTCTGTAGGGATCAATTCAATAGATTGGATTTTCCAGTTCAGTATAAACAGGCCAAGTTTTTCATGATAAAATCTTACAGTGAAGATGATATTCATAAAGGTGTCAAATACAATGTTTGGGCAAGTACACCAAGCGGGAACAATAAGCTAGATGCTGCTTACCATGATGCTCAAATTTCAATGAAAGAGAATGGGGAAAAGTGTCCTGTGTTCCTATTCTTCTCGGTCAGTAAGGATCAAATGTTTCCTTCTAATTATTTGTATTCTTGCCTGTTCATAACAGCACAAATAAATGACAGTTTATATTATAGCAGCGAAGACTATTCTTGTATTTTTTGGGAGGTCAGTGATCTCGGTATCTGGCAAAATCAATGTTTGAGCAAGATAGTTAAGTGAGACATCATTGGTTTTCTAAAAGGGTATTCAAGTGGTTTTGGTTTAAGTTACAAAGTTTTAGATGAATGATTGTAAATGACTAGTGATAGGCTGGATCTGGCTTCAATAGACAGCCTACTTCAGGATTTTTTATTCATTTGAATTTGCACCGTACTAAAGGCTTCCTATAAAACATTTTAGCAACCTTTGTTTTAGGATTTATTTTTCACATAAACAACTCAAATGGTTGTAATGAACACCTGATCACACGCGCGGACTTGGTCAAGGCATTTATGTCGTGATGCTTGCTTCCTTACCTGTGTAGTTTGAGTTCTAATTTCCTCAAAAAAAAAGGACGAATTAAAGAAAAAGTGGATGTAGTTGGCTATTTGCTATTTCCTAGCGTAAAAAACTGATGCATGCTACATTTTGATGATTTTTCGTCATTTCTGCTGTTCACTTGTTTTGTTTCTGCATTAAGTGGTTCATTGTTTTAAATGTGTGATTTCCATAGAGGACAGTTTGAACCTGATTCTGATCAAGATAGCCTGTCAATAGAATAAGTAATGTTTTTTTTTCAATTAAGAACACATTTATCTAATCCAGTGGATGTTCTTTTCGAAACTTGACTGAAGCAACCATATGGCTATTGTAGAAACTTGAAATATCAATACACTTATGTTCCTCGTGTTTCCTTTTTTTTAGGTTAACACCAGTGGACAGTTTGTAGGGTTGGCTGAAATGTTAGGCCCTGTTGATTTCAAGAAGACCATGGATTTTTGGAAAGAAGATAAATGGAGTGGTTTTTTCCCTATAATATGGCATATTATAAAGGACATTCCAAATTGGCTGTTCTGGCATATAATTCTTGAATACAATGATAACAGACCAGTTACATTTAGTAGGGACACTCAGGAGGTACCATTTCAAATCTGTTATAAGAATAACAAAAAACAATAGGTTAAAAACAAAGTTATTTGCTTTTATAGGCTCATTGGAGGACATCGAAGCTAAAAGAATCTGTTATATTAAAACAAAGTTGGTTATTTCATGATTCTACAGTTAAGGCATATGTTTTGAAGCAGAATACTAACAGGTTTAATATAAGTTCGTCTTAAGAGTTTCCCATTATTTAATGCTCAAATAGACATTAAAAGTTTTCTCGTTGTATGTTCTGTTGACGCACAGTTTTGGATCTAATATCATTTTTGTTATGCAGATCGGGTTGCTGCAAGGTGTGCAAATGTTGAAAATTTTCAAGGATCATTCTCAGGGAACATCAATCCTGGATGATTTTGATTTTTATGAAGAAAAAGATAATGCACGCTGTGCCCAAAAGAGAGAAAATTCAGAGTCAACACATCAATTCTCTGAAGACTTGGAGCGGATGGTATGTACATCTCTGTTTAGATCTGTGATACTACTGATTGGCAATATTTTCAAGAGCAGATGCATGTTTTCTATTATACCTGGAGCCTCTTTGTTACTGTAAGTTTATAGATATGCCATGCATGTAGCTGCTGGTAATGAACCCAACATAAAGAAAACGAGCATGCAAGTTCAAACTCTGTTTGGAATCATAATGGAATCAACTGTCTGTGCATGCCATCTGTGTGCGCCACCAGCTGCTGTATGTTAGTTTCTGATATGTTTGTTTCGTTGTTTGCATCTGTAGGGAAGTTTGGAGGCAAGCATGGAGAACTGGAGTTTGTACGACAATTGGGACTAATACACAGAATGCTGAACAACAGAAATAGAGAGCATTATGAGTTAGTGAAGTAGCTGAAGGCACTGACGCTCCTTTGGAGAACAATTCCAAACAACATTTGTCTATACGGGTCAACTGTAACTGCTTCATTGTTATACAGTGTGTAGAAGCATATATGTGTAATTTGTTGGTAAAAACCAGTATATTGAATCATTTGCCAATTGCCATCCTTACCAATGGCAGTCGAGAAGAGATTTTAGCACTGGGGATGTCCCGAAACCTGGTTACTTTGAAATCCGGTTAGTTGTGAAACTAGAGTTGCAGAGCCTTGTTTACTACTCCATCCATTCTAACTTACTATTTATTTTGTTTTTTTAGATACTTTTCTTTTGTCATGTATCTAGACATAAGTATATATCTTGATGCATAACAAAAGAAAAGTATCTAGAAAAACCAAAATAAATAGTAATTATGGAGTACTCCCTCCGTTCTTAAATATATGACGATTATGACAAAAAAATTAGTTTAAAATGAACTAATTTTATTGTCCTAAACGTCATATATTTAAGGACGAATGTAGTACTTTTTAGTGATGAACCTTCGCCACTCTGTTCAATCTTAGATCCCGCTTTGCAACTAGGTACTTCATTCATTCATCTATGTAAGATTTATTTTTGCTTGGATCAAAGACCAAGAAAAGCGCTTGTTATTAGTTTTTTATTGGAAAAAATAATCAGTGGTTATTGTTGATTCGATACTCTATGTATGTGTTTTCACTTCCTATACATGCATAGGATGAATTACTACAGCAACGATCCCCAAAACGTCATTGCCGAGAAAAAAATGAGAACAGACCATGCAAAAGTGAATTTTTGAGATTTGATAGTAGGTCTTGCATAGATGCATGAAAGGAGTATTTCACAGTTCAATTGCAACAATTAGGACCGGAAATTATAGTGTTCCCAAATGCGATTATAGGTAGGGATAACCGTTGCTGGCGTTCTAGTCTCGCAAGGTGGAGTCACAGCGGCATCAATTGGTGCTTCATTGTTGGTAAAAGAATGCCAGCGTAGGCAAGCCAATGTTAAGAAAAGATAGGAGCAGAATAGCAGATGCCATCTTACCCTCGTTGGAGGTACAAACATCATGTATATACAAAGAATGTTATACACTTCACCTTCTGCAAAAGCATTGAACTTCAGACACGCTCTGCTCAGAGAAATAGGCAGAATTGAACGACAAATGATGTACATGTTGGAAAGCCTTCCTAAGAAGCACATTGAAACCTTTAAATGCACTAGCCAACCCAAATAATGAGTTTCAACTATGTTCATCAAGTGGATACTCATCATCAGGTACCATGGCTGTCAAGAGCGAGTACTTCACCCGCAGCGACAGCTTGCCCCTCTCAAGCTGCAGTTTCGCACCAGAGACCACCCAGTATCCCGGTGTGTCCTGTGGTCCCCGCAACATCTCTGCTGTATCCACAAACTTGAGGAGCTTTGGTGCCTGCACGGGCACAGGAGGTCCACCAGGGTACACAGCCGAGTTGATGTTCACATCAGCTGGGCGAGGGGCAGGCTTCTGAGTCGCTGTCGAGAAGTGTGTGCTAATGAGAGTCGACATGAGTCCAGACTTCTGGCCCAGATTCGGCGATCCTTCCCATTCAGGATTCTTGACCAGTGCAGCATTGATAACTTTGGAGAAATGGAGGCGGAGGAAGAGGATTTTCCTGAACCCATGGCTGCTGACCTGTAACTGTGCGCCGGTCACGATTGAGGAGTCGTCATCAGACTCCACTGGTTCCGTGTAGACATGAGAGAACCGCTTCCAGGATCCGAATGGTTCCAAGTACTTGCTGTCATATGGTTCTGGTGTTCGGTGGTTGTATGGGTCATCCTGAAGCTGCAGAATCTGAGGAAGGGAGCATAGATGCTGAAGATGGATAGCCATCATGTTGCTTTTCTTTCCTTCAAGATACAACCGCAGTCCAGTAACAGGTCTTTCACCCACATCAACCTGTATCAAATACCGCAATACATGTTATTTAAGGAAACAACGTGAATACAAATTCTCTTCAAACACAGTGCCTTTTCAATTAGTCTGTAACAACTGACAGGGTAGACTCACTCATCAATCCATGAGAACATATATTAAGTATAAACACACAAACTCTCTATGACTACTTGCTTGTTGCTTGTAAACCAACAAAGTTATGAAGATCACAAGAATACACATACCATATTCGTGCAGACATATAGCCTTGGTCCCATGAAACTTAAGGACAAAGATGAACTACTCTGTCTCTTCCTCTGAGGGCCAAGGGGGAGGTCACTGTACACAGGTGCCCACTGCCTTGGTAGCTGGAACTCCAAAAATTGGTGAAGTTCTTCAATTGGAGGCTTATCTGCAATCAATGGAATAAATCAATCACCTCGTTTTAGGACACTTCTACATCAGTTGTTCCCAGTGACATAACGTAAACCAACTAGTCAAAGTCCTGTATAACCAATTGAATTCACCATCTGTTTCTTTCATAGACATTTGCAGTGTTTCGAGTGCCTACTATATAATAACTGCCAGTCATTCAGAGTGCCTAGTGACACGCTAAACAAAAGGTACCTATAAACAACAAGACAATCTATAGATTGAAGAGTATGAATAGCTACATATCCATTGCAAAATAGTTTAGGACGCCTCAATTAAGTGATGTACAGTGCGCTGAATACAAGTAGCAATGTTATAACATGACTAACAAACAGCTTAGAAAATGAATTAACAACGGGATGTTCTGTCACGTGAAATGAAGAGTGAGATACGAACTTACAGCGTAGGTACAGATTAATAGCATGATTCAGAAACCCACAGCCAGGTACTCCATTCAATAATGAAGTAATAGGTAGAAAGGTCATCGAGATGACATCAGGTTCTAATTGAACAGTGTTTATCCATTCACTGTGAGGCATCTCTTTGTCCCATTCCCTTCCACCTCTCCGCTTAACCACCATCACCAAGTCCTGGATAATGTATATAAAAAAGAATGTTGTATGAACAAGAAAAGGTGTTAAGCATACTTCATAGGGGGGTAAAATCAATACCTCCTTCGAGCAGTAAGAACTTGATGGGCTTGATTGCGCAAACCTTAGCCGTTGCTCTCTTGCATCATTCTGCACATGAAATTGCATCAGATTACTGAAAGCTCGCCTTTAAAAGATAGCTAACATTGATCAGTATGCAGTTTTCACATACCTAACAGGACCATTTATCAATACTTCAGTTTAAATGTTTAATAGTAAGGTTTTACAAGCAGATTTTTGTAGATTGTTTCATTCTGATTACTTGAAATTCAGCATCAAATAAATAATCCCCATCTAACAACAAGAAAGGGTAAAAAAATCACAAAATTTTTTAATGCAGAGTACAAAAGCACCTTATCCTTCCCATATGCATCCTTTATACTCATATCATAGTGTCCATTTGCATCCAGGAATCTCCTGTCTGACATGTCCTTAAGTCGTTTCTGAACAACAGCTGGTTGCAAGCTTGACGAATGCTGTTGTTTCAGATAAATAACATCTTTCCCGCCCATTTTTACACCAACAACTAAGTGGGTTCCAAACTTTTCAATGAACCTGAAATTTGAAGCAGCCAAAATCAAGGTTCAGGAACAACACTAACACATATCTTCCTTAGTGATATGACAATTTACATAATACTGAGAAGCTAAAAGAAAGTGTCAGCAAAGCAGCATCCATCAACCTCATGACATAAATAACGGTCAACAGTAGCACCAAGTTTCCAATAACACGAGTTTCCTGACCAATAATCCAAGCTACTAAACTTTTTTTATAGTGAAAATGATCACAGTTTGATCTCATGGCAGCACACGAGAAGAAGTTGTCTGACCTTGCCAGAGCAGCAGGATCCCATGTTGAAGGCACTGCTTGAGTAACATGATCGCGCAGTAGAATACGAGACTTGGATAGCGCAACTGAATATATCGAAATGTACCAGCCATCAAAAGCAAGCGACTTGGTGGCAGACGCATCTTTCTGCCAGCAGCCGGAAAAATCAAACATGCTATTGAACATGCCACATGGAATTTTCCCAGTCAACGAAAGCTCCCGGTTGAACTGCTCAGACATCTGCAAGAATACATTTCTTTGCTCAAAAACTAGCAACTAGGCATCTTAACAAACTAGCGACGGTAGACTAGAACAACCAACTAGGCAATGGTAGCAAACAGGAACTGAAGCTGGAAAATACGCAAAGTAAAGGAAGGGACCTGCTGAAAGGAGAGGACATCGGAGCGGAAGCGCGTCCGCTCGCCCTTGTCGCACTTGATGGACTTGGGGACGGCGGCGACCTTGACCCCGCCGGGGAGCACGACGTCCTGGGCCTCGTCGCGGCTGAGGTCAATGAGGCGCGCGTCCCGGTCCGCGAGCTTGCCCTTGCAGTACTTGAGGCGGACGTCCGAGACGACATCGTAGCCGCGGCCGATGGCCGCTACGGCCGCCTCCGCGGCGCCCTGAGCCGAGGCCTTAAGCGCCATTCCCGACCATCACACAGCTCCGAAACCCTAAAAGGGGAATGCTGCCGACTCTCCGGTTGCCTCGATCTCGAGCAGCTCCGAGCGGCCAAAGACTTGAAATTTGAAGAACCCCAGTCCTCGGCGGGGGATTCAGAGGCCGAAACTACGGACGGAAGCTCTAGAAGATTCCTGCAGCTCGCCTTCCTTCAACCTCTCGAGAGGGGATTCGTGGATTCGAGGCGGCGGCGCAGCCGAACGGAACTCAGCAGCCGAGCAGGGCGAGCTCGACGCGATTCAGCGACGACTCAGCTGGAAAAGTCGAGGATGCGTGAGCCGATTTCGCGCGCGGGAGCAGATTGCGGCGGGATCGCGGTAGGAATTTGGTGGCGGCGACGCGGAAGGGGGGGACGAGGGAGGAGGGAGGTGCGTGTGGCAGCAGGAGGACAAGCAGGAGGACAAGTTTGGCCGGCCTGCAGTGTCCTCTTGCTCGCTTCTTCCTTCTTCCATCACCCCATCTGGTTTTGGGATTTGTTGGGGTCAAACACACACGCAGCGACTGGGATGGGTTGGGTTGGTCATCACCCAGTCACCATTTTTTCCTTCCCTTCTCTCGGTTGTTCTTCTCGGCGCTGGTTTTTGCAAGGAAACTTGTCAAAGATGTCACTTTTAGTTTTGTTTTGCGGCTTTTCTGCAAGTTGGAACCTTGGAACTGCTGACTTGTTTTCCATCAGCTGAAATTTTGTACAGCTTGCTGGTTTTTGAGCTTGGGCTATGGCCCACGAATTCTATTTCATTCTTCATTATCGTGGACGCCATTTGGAACGCAGGAATTTTTCAATGAGATGCTACCTGTTTCCTCTGAATTCCTACAAACAAACATGTGCAGTGTCTAGGGAAAATTTAGCTGACCCAACCCACGGCTGCAATACATGGCCCTAGTGCTTCCAAACTTTATTTATCCAGAGACTTTGCGAATTCAGAAATACACATCTCACTATATATGATCATATTCATGAAGCCAGCACACAGAATTAGAGGGGGGTGTAATATATATGCCTATCAGCTCAAGGTCTAATTATTCGCCAGTTTCTGGGATGGATGGCCGAGCAACATGGCGCCATCTCAACCCGCTGGCATAACAAAGAATTGGTTGTACACACAGCTTCAGGAGCACTGGGCATGCCACACTAGCTACACCGCCTTTATCGGCGTCCTGGGGCTCGAAGGGATGCCGCCAAACCTATCCACCAGGATCTTGAAACACGGGACCGAGATGATGTACAGCGCGCCCAGTACAAATGGTGCGGCTATCAGCCAACCTAGCATCTGTTGTCAACAATGGCAATGCTCCTATGTCAGTGTCGCTGCAAATGAATAGCAAAGAGTGATCCTACCCTATGAATGGATAGAATTGAACTGATGGCTGGCTGAGAAGTAGTTCACTAACCGCATGGACGATGCTCATCAGCACTTCCTTTGAGGCATGGCCGGTGATGACGTTCTTCAATGCGTCCGCCGTCAAGGGGAAGTGCCCGCTGCCCGTGACTGCTTCTCCCAAACGTAGGAAAGGGACGATCAAACTGCAAACATGGGATAAAAAATTAGCACCGCCAAATGCATCAAGACCAGTCTGCAAAAAATAAACAGGTAAAGCAGATGATTGATCCAGCACACTATTTGATGATGCATAGCATGACAATAAGAACTGATTTCAGATGTCTGACACTCTTGTAAACAAGCAGCTACAGCTATGCAACGATTGTTTCTTGAATCGAGCATATGCCTACTATTTGCAAGGCGAAGATCTTGTAGGGAATCAGAACTCAGAAGACAGGAGAGTGACTGTGTGTACCTTAGCTCAATAGGAGTGGCAGCCAAATTTAGAACCATAACAGTAACAGCATTGCAACGGCTTCCCAACATTGCTACAGCAACGCCACCAAGAATAACAGTGGTCCCTGCAATAACAGAAGGCTCAAGGATAAACAATGATGCTTTGACGAACATATGGTAGTATCACCGATAGATGTAATAATGCCTACTGTTGCACAAACACAATGATATGTGCCAAAAAGTTTCAGTTGCAGGATCTGTGCACGCACTAAGCATCATCAAAACTGTTCAAAACTTGTGAAATCTTTGGACTCCACTCAACTAAATAACCAATAGCCACTTCATGTCAGTACTTAAAAGTGCTCCAATGCAAAGGTTTCCTTTTCTTTCTGATACTGCTAATATAATGGTTGGGATGAACCAAGAATATGAAAACTGTTGACAGCACTGAACTACAGGAAACTTGAGAGATGCTTTGACAAACATATGGCAGTATCACCGATAGATGTAAATTGTAATAATGCCTACTCTTGCACAAACACAGTGATATGTGCCAAAATTCAAAACTTGTGAAATTTTTTGAACTCCACTCAATAGCCAATAGCCATTTTACTTTTAGTTCTAGGTGCTCCAATGCAAAGGTTTTCTTTTTTTCTTCCCGGTACTGCTAAAATGATGGTTGGGACAACATGAACAATGTTGACAACACTGAACCAGGGGAAACTTGAGAGATGGGCAGGATGGATCATCTTTCCAGTTGTACGAGAAGAAATTGAGAGAATGACATGCAGGCCGAGAAGGTCCTTACCGCATATTGGAAAGATTCCAATGGTGAGTCCAAGGGCAGCAGAGAAGGCCAGTTGCTTGGGTTCCGCTCCCCTGCACGGAATGCCAACAGAAGCTTGTCATGTCAGCAACTTCAAGAGCGGGTGAAATCGATGCGGATGAAGCAGATGGGCAATACGCCCACGGATGCAGATATAATGGGGACAGGCGCCGGACTGAATCGAATTCAAAGGCAGCAGCAGACGAAATGGAACCAAACACATGTATTTCTTCAGGTAAGCAGCTCCACTGATTCCAGCTATAACAAGTGAAAGGAGAAGCTAAGAAGCTGTAGAGTACCTTCTGATGACCTGCATCACGGGATCAATAATCTTGCTCTGAAGCCATGGTAGGACGCCGGTCCTGGTGAGAAGAGACCCCATTCGATTCAAGGGTAGCCTCGATTAAGCTGGGGGCATCCCCTATTCCCCTTCCCTGTTCACGTTCGGCTGAGGGGTGGGAGCAGGAGATGGTACGAATCGAAAGCACCCGTTGACCAAGCAGGAATCGGCGGAGGACGCCTCCGGCGATGGGCGGACGAGGGGGAAGGCAGAGAGGAGGAGGAGGGAGGATTGGAATGGAGAAGAGCACCCTGAATGGATCTGGTCGTGGCAAACAAGAGTTGCGGGGAAAGGAACATCGGATGGAGTGAAGATCCTGCAAACAAATATTTTTTAAAAAACAAAACACGAAAAGTTGGGTATGCTGTTTGGACTTTTTGGGAGATACTCCACCCACCGTCCACCCTTTCTATGGAATCAGCAGGCGACACGTGTACCCATAAGGGTTCGTACGAGGGCGACATGTTCATTAATTTTTTTTTGTCTTTTCTAATCATGGTGAACGGTTGAAAACGCATGCGTTTACTACTTCATTTTTTAACATCAGCAACAGCATCTTTCCTTCCAAAGACACTTTTCTCGCGGAACAAATCAACAATAGTCATTAGAATCAGCATCAACCACCAACTCGGAGGGGGTAAAATTGAAAAAACAAAGGCTGAAACCATTGTCTTGGCAGTGTTGTTACAATATAATGATGATGCGTTTTTCAGCCATACACATACACAGCAAGATTCAGCAAGTGGCAAGTCCACATTTGGTCACAGAAAAAAAATGTACATGACAATGAAGAGCAATCAGTTTGCGTGACAGAGTTGCTGGGTTCCCTAACTCCGATGGCGATCACGACCGGCTAGCTCTCTTCGTCCACAACAATGCTTGCTCCCGAACCGATCCCGAGCTCCATCAGAGAAGCCGTGTCCTCCTCCAGGAGTTGAGGCAAGGGGCATCCCTGTCCCAACATAGGCAGCAATCATACACGACTTCTACCCATGAAAGGTACAGCTCCAAACAGCTGCGGTTGCAGTTCATACCTCTTCCTCGACAAATAGTTTTACCCTTATGTCCTTCAGTTTAAAGAAGCTCTCACACAGCGATTTCAACTTCCCCACCTGTAACAACAACTTGACGACTTTAGACATTGCTTCGTCTACATATGCTGAAGAAACAATCAAGGATCTCGAATTACTAGGCACCACAGTTCATTGTAGGAATTCACAGAAGCCATAATTTGAATTGCTAAAGGACAGATCGAGCAACAACCAGAAACCATGTTCCACCACCATTGCACGACGCGACTAAAACCTCCCGATAGAGAAAGCAAACGACAACCCTGATATATTGAGGATAGGCAAGTGGCACCAACAAGTACTCACAGTTGTCGTAGGAGGCAGCTTCTTTGTCAATGGTTGCTTTTCACCCATAGACGGCCCCACACATTTCAAGGTGATGCCTGCATGCAAAGTACAAAAAAAATAACCCACTTCTTCCCTGCTGACTTATCAACAATGTAAATGTCTTGTCTAAATTATAGTTCAAGGACGCTACTTATGAGACCAGAAGCCATCTTTTGCGGGCCCGATGTGCTTGAAGTTGGCTTCTCATCTTCGATACCATGAAATGCCTTGAGTTCAGCAAATCTGCACCGACAATTTTTTGCTACCTCTGTAATTCAATTAATCACTGGTGATGCAAAAAATCAGGTATCTGTTATACATGAACATTAAAATGACAATGAAGCCAGGAAGCTCAAACACGTATCTACAATGAACGTAATCGATCCTGATTGGATAAGGACATCCATAACATCCTCAGTCGCGTGTTACATAGGCTATACATGACCAACTGGTGCTCTCATTGCTAGAAAGATCATTGCATTTGCATGACACACAGGATCATGTATTATCGATTACACTGAACTGATGGATACACTATGCCATGATGCATTAACTGAATTTGCTCTTCTCAGCAAAATAACTAAATCATATAAAGTCAATGATCATGTATGAGAATCTAAGATTAAAAAAACCTAACGATGAGAAAAACTTCCACAAACCTACCTAGGGTGTAACCGTTTGATCTCTTCTGTGTCATTTGATTGTGTTTTTCCCATAACAAGCCGAACATATCTGCATGTCACATTACACCACAAGTATCAGAACTGTTAATCCTACTGTAGGAAATGCTATTGGACATGTTTATCATTAAAAAAAAAGTATTTAGTAACACTTTCTCTGAAAACTCAGAGAAAAGTCTGCAGTTCACATAGAGGGGAAAAGAAACTTTAGATTGTCATTTATCTGATCTGATCCCCCAACCAGGGTTGACCAGCCATATAAATTAAAGAGGCCCTAAATACCATACACAGGAAATCATCTACCAGAACGAAAGGATTTAACTGACCGTATTTCTGATTCCCTCCGTTCACGTGGGCTTACCTGGATATGCAAGGATTAAGAACATCAAATATCTGTATAACATATCGTACCCTCTCAAAAAAGCATCCAGGGAGTTGCGCATACCTCACTGCCATTTAGTATTTTAATTTTTCCTAGTCGAGCAATAAGCACAAACCGAGGAGCACCACCCTTGGCAGGATCGGCTATAGGATTATCAGAAAGCCTGACATCCTTTAAATAATATAAATCAGTATGGTCATATCAAACAAACAAGAAGATTCCAAACGATAAGGGTAAATCCTTGAAACCAGCTCACCCTTAAACTTGGGAAGAGGTTAAGAGAATCAACTGAAGAGAAGTCATCGATCTCATTAGATCCTGAGGCACATAAAAGTCAGCATTAGCCAGCATATTCCGTTTTTCAGAAAATCAGTGTAGTACATAAGTCAAATAGAATAATGCTAGAATCCTATGATAATGACAACAAACACCTCCACAACAGGCATACCTAACAAAAGGACTTGCAGATTTTCAAATGGCATGGCATGTGCATCATCAAGAGCTCCATGTGATGGAAGATCATATGGATATTTTACATGCTTGATCCTGTTTTTGTTCAAATAGAGTTGTTCCAAACTGGAAAAATAGAGGGAAGAGATTAACAGTATCCATATTTCATATAACTGAAATCAAATGCAAAGGTATAAATTAAGTTACAGGAAAAAACTTCATTATTTCAATTTTTACCTTTTTAAATAAGACAGTTTCACAATTTCATCCCATGAATCAATATGATTGTCTTCCAAATTTAGAAGCCGCAATGTATTGAAACCTTGCACAAAATTTCCATCTGGAGTCTGGTGAAAGGGGGAAACACAATTAGTGGTATAAAATCGTAAAGTAAGCGTACACTTTGCTGAAGCAAGAAAATCATGCACACAAAAACTTGAAAAGGGTAATCCATTTAAAATAGATCGCACATTGGCAGTGAACCAGGCACAAGCCTCCAACAACATCTACAATACAGTGTTCTATTGCTACTCGCAGCTGAAATGAAATACAAGAAATGTAGCAATAGACATGGAGCACATGGGAACAAAGGTTTAACAGGAAAAACTGACCATGATCGTCTTCAGCTTATTCGACATCAGATGAAGTTCATTCAGACATGTAAATGAGACTTTGATTTTTTCAACCTGTTACACGTCAAATAACTTCTAATGTGATTGGCACCAACTAAGAAAGCTTCAAAGTGACAGGAATGGGTATATACCAGTTCCCATGTTACTCCGCAGTTGTTGAGAACCAAAATACGGATATTCTCTAGCATTGGACTTTCTATGACATCATTCTCCATGGTGTTGTTTGTCAGATTAAGAACTTCCAGAGATGCCAGAGCATGACAAAGAGCCGATATATCCTGAGAGGAAGGGTGGCCCAAAATGTTTATGTACATAGCTAAAGAAGAAAAGAAGTAGCACAGAGGATATGCTGCAAACATTTGGCAGTATCAATAACATTATTTATCAGGATGTTCCTATCTATAGAGCCAAATGCATTATATCTACAGAATTACAAGAACTAATCAGTGAGAGTACATACTTCCCATTGAGAGAACAGATTTCCAGTTAAATCAAGAAGCTTGAGACCTGAAACAAGTGAAACAGACATATCAGAGCTAGTGAAAACGTAGACTCTAGCACAATGGTAGACCAACTAGCAAGTTCCTAAACTTCAACTGGATGAAGAACTGTCAGCTCCAGTTGGTACAGTGCATTGTGGGCCTTGTGTCTCGTTCAACAAGAGCAAGTAAAATGGACAAGAAGAGTACGGTATCATTTAACAGTATTTACTTGGAACCAAACTCTTGAGTTCATCTGGTGGTCCGATTGAGCTTACTCCCATGTAGGAAACTGATGCACTGGTGAGATCGTTGAAGTTCTTGAGCTTCTCCTGAACCTTGTTCTGGCCAACGAATTCAACTGACACACGCTTCTGGCTTGTCGAGAAGACATACATTTCATCTGAACGCGGTGAACCATGCAATCAGCGATCATTGTCAACGAAGTCAGCAAATCGCGATGATGCTCTAAAAGGGTAAAATGCGAAGGCAAATCGACGGAGGGCGTCGGCACGCACTACACTAACCCTGTTCCTCCTTGGTGAAGTCCTCGACGCGGTAGCGGAGGCGGAGCGCGTCCGGGAGCGAGATCCCTTGGCTGAGCGCGGTGGGGCGCGCGAAGGATGCCGAGCGCTCCCCCGCGGCGACGAAGTATCTGCGTCCGGCGACCGAGCCGTCGTGCCGGCCGCCGGCGCCGTCGTCCCAGTCTACGCCGACCCAGTCGCCAGAGTGGCCCTCGACGGGGCCCAGGTAGCGCACCGTGCCGATGCGGCGGGGTTCACCGGCGGCGTGCACGCGCTGGCCCAGGCGGAATCCGCCGGCAGCGGCGGCCATGGCTGGGATCACTGGTTTGGTGTGGAGGTGGAGGAGCAAGCCGACCACGGTGACAGTCGCGTGGGCGCCGGGCCGTCGGTTACATTTCATCGTGATGGATGAGGATGGAGGCCCAGGACCATTGGGCTCAACTGTTTGTTTGCTTTTCTCGGCCCAAACCCAAGCAAACAGGCGGGTGGGCCATGGTGCAGGCGCCCCTTCCATAGCCAAACCGCTGACCGCCATGCATGACCAGTTGACCAGTGGCTAAAGAAAAGGAGGAGCCTGCGCCTATGCGGCTGCGGCTCTGCCTTTGCGTTGCTCCGCCTGCAGTTTCCTTCCTCTCTGCACTTCTTCTTCCTCCCCCAAACTGCATCAACGAACTCGAATCGAAGCCGGCCGCCATGAGCAGCATCGAGTAGTAAGTCCTTCCCTCCCGTCTTCTCCGCTCTTCTTTTCCCCTCCCGCCAAATCAAAAACCCTCCTACTCTCTTGCAGCGATTACCTCTTCAAGCTGCTGCTCATCGGCGACTCCTCCGTCGGCAAGTCCTGCCTCCTCCTCCGGTTTGCTGTAAGCCTCCACCTTTTCTTTCCCTTTCTTCTTCCCCTCGTAATAAACAAACTAAACTAAATTAATTCGGTGCCTTGCTTCTGGTCCTGAGTCCTGAGTCCTGACCAAAAAAAAGGTGCTGATTTGATTCTGTTTTGTTTCTTGCACAGGACGATTCGTACGTTGACACCTACATCAGTACTATCGGTGTTGATTTCGTAAGTAGTACGAAACATCCTATTTGTCTGTCCTTTTTATGCTCCTCTCCACTCACTCACGGATCATTAACTGGCTGATCGTCTGACCCAAATGCCCCACGTTGCAGAAAATTCGAACTGTCGAGCTCGATGGAAAGACAGTCAAGCTACAGATTGTAAGCTCATTCAGAGAGTTTTATTTACTTTACCATTAACTGTTAGCATTGCCATACTCTGGGATTCATTCGTGTATGGGATATCAGGATATGATACATGGTTTTCTGCTTTGCACAATCAAACACATGGGTGGGTACGATCGGTGGTAATATCGCAGGCCCTTGCGTTTTGCAACATGGGTTGTTTGATCCGATAACGCTAGATACAAACCCTCCTTGCAAAAAAAAGGTACAAATCCAAAAGCTAGGTTATGGGTTCATGTCCCGCTGAACATTATTGTTCAAACGCAGCTTGATGCATTCTTTGGTGCTTTAGGTTCACACATCCTGCACTAAAATTATATCAATGGTGGAAACAGTTACAGACCATAACAATGGATGAACACAGTCTCTATAGAACTATGATGGATCTAAATCTTACAACGACGGAACTACCCAGATTTTTGTCAGTAGGAAATTGGCCAAGAAAAAGAAAAAGGAAACTAGTCCTTGGCGTTACTTTATTGGCAGCCACGCACTAGCAAAATCCCATTACGCACTAGCAACAGGAGCTGATTTGTACATTGATAAGACAGACTCGCGTGGTCTACACATCTCATATAATTGGTCCCTTTGTAACCAGTTGTCCATAATATCAAATATATCATTTTATTCTTTAGCAACTTCACCAATTACTTCAACCATTTCCAAGCACCTCATATTACTTCCAGGGCATACGATAGTTTGATTATGTGTGCATGATTTCTTTCTCGTTCAATGCCCTTTTTCAATGGCCTCGAAGGTAGAAATTTTGCATTTTTGGGGTCACAACCAAGGTCGTGGTAAATCCATGAATTTCATTCAATTTATTTTTCTTACACTATATAAAATAAAGAAACAAACATTTGAATTCAACATCATTCCATGATTCACATAATTTATAATGGATAAGCATACATGATAGGTAGCAGATTTCTAATACTAATGGTTTACATCAGATAGCTTCGATAGTTAGATTTCTCATGCTTGGGATTGGGAAGCAGCTAGAAACTGGAAATTTGGTTATTTATTACTAATTATTTGGTGAGATAGGATGAGTTGGATCACACATTACTTTACATAGTCTATTCATTTTTGTTCAACCACCAGTTGTTGATACTGATGTCAGTGTTTCTTGTTCAGTGGGACACAGCAGGTCAGGAAAGGTTCAGAACAATTACAAGCAGTTACTACCGAGGAGCTCATGGAATCATTGTAATTTATTTTAAACGCTAATCGTTTGCAGTTTGCCATGATATCTGTTTACACACGATCATTTCTTTTCAGCTTTCTTGTTTTAGTTATTGACAGTTAATTCACCTTTTTCACCTTTTATACACAATGTGCCAGTCTTGGAACCTAATTCATATTGCACACTACTCTTTTCAGATCGTATATGATGTGACAGACATGCAGAGCTTCAATAACATCAAGCAGTGGTTGAGTGAGATTGATAGGTATGCCAGTGATAATGTATGCAAGCTTCTTGTTGGGAACAAGTGTGATTTGGTCGATAGTAAGGTTGTTGATACTGAAAAGGCAAAGGTAAAGATCCTTCAATTTTTTCTTTCTGATGCTGAGTTAACTGCACAACTTGTAAAAGTAAGAAAAGGAAATAATGAACACAATGGAAGAATGCGTCTCTTATTGTTACGAAAATTCATAAACCACTATCATTCTATTTTATTCTCGTTAAATATACATACTTATAGGTTCTTCCGAAACCTCACAATCAGATCAATTGCAGGCATTTGCCGATTCGTTAGGAATTCCCTTTATCGAGACAAGTGCAAAGGATTCCATCAATGTGGAGGAAGCTTTCCTAACCATGTCATCAGAAATCAAGAAAAGGTAATTTAAATAATAAACTTTTCAGAAGCCATTTTGCCCACATTTATCTGTCATTATCGACACTGCCACATTATTGAACCCTCACATGCTGCAGAAATGAAAGCTACATAAAACTATGTTAGTAGATTTGGTACTGCTTCTTAATACACTCTTCTTTGGAGGGAAATAATGCACAACTGGATGCATGATTACATAAATGTGAGCTAGCCAAATGATGAAAAAATTATCGGAATTGAACACGTACCTTTTTTACTTTTTGAAATCAAGTTTTTAACTTTTGCTTTCTTAGAGCCTGTTTAGTTCCCAAACAAAAAATTAGGCATCTCTTTGGAGGCCTATTAAGAGGATTAAATATAGGCTAATTACAAAACTAATTACATGAATGGACGGGAAATCACGAGACGAATCCATTAAGCCTAATTAACCCGTCATTAGAGATTGTTTACTGTAGCACGACGTTGTCTAATCATGACATAATTAGGCTCGTTAGATTCGTATCGAAAAATTAGGTAGGGGTTATGGAATGGGTTTTGTCATTAATCCACATTTAATACTCTTAATCAGTGTCCGAAGATTGATGTGACGGGTAGTTGGGAAAAAATTTGGGAACTAAACAGGCCCTTAGTTAGATAACTCAGGGCATCCTCTGGACATTAATGTTAGCTTTTCTTAGTGCTGTGGGTGGATCAATGTGCTTTATGTCTCTTTTCGGTGCCTCTCCAGTAATACGGAGTGTGCATGCTGACCCTTTGATAGTTGTATCCGTGATGGCACGCCTTTGCGTGCTGTTCTGACTTCTAGATTGGGATCCTGCCTGCGCCTGCCTCATGATTTTATCACTTGCCGTGCTATTGCCGCAGGATGGCAACCCAACCTAGCGTGGAGAGGAGACCCACCGTCCACGTTCACATGAAAGGGCAGCCAGTACAGCAGAAGAGCAGCTGCTGCTCGTCGTAATCGCGGGCTTTGTCAAAAGCAACGAAGGGTATACCTGCAGTGCTCCGTTCGTATCATCTGGGAGCACTTCAGTTTTGGTGAGTGGTTGCAGGGATGCTGAGACTTTTTGCGATCAAGATTATATTGGAACAAGGCACTGGATACTAAACATGTGTCATTTTAGCTTTATAGATATCCATCTTTTATACAGATTGGAATCAACTGCCACAGTGTATTAGTTTTCTTGCAGCTAAATGTACCATCAGTACTTAAAACCTGCAGTTGAGTGCATGATATACGGTCATTACGGTGTGAGTGCTGGTTGCTGATTGTTGAGCGTGATAATTAAGCTTACCTGTCTCATCCTTTTTGTCAGCCGGACCTTGTACTTTTCTTTAATTCCGGGCTTCATTTTGGAAACACAGGTCACGATTGCTGATACTTGATAGAAAACAATTTTGATATATAAATATTGAAGAAAACAATTGACTTGGTGATTTGATATAACCATATATAACTGCTTGCTTTATAGAATATATGTGAACATGAGGTCCAACAAAGGTACTATCTGACAAAATGAATCAACAAACTTTGGACTCAAAACAGCCATTACAACAACTCATACGTCTCTGGAAGATCTCAGCAGGACCACCGCCTGTACTAAGTTGAGCAGCATTGCTTCTTTTCAGCAGCAGCGTCAGCTGCAACATTGATCGTCTTACCTTCCTTGACGCCTCCGGCAGCCCCTGCCCCAGACTCATCCGACGCCACAGGCTTCTTGCTGATGGCACGGTAAATGTCGCCCAGAATCAGTTGGAACGCCTCCTCCACGTTTGTCGCCTCCAGCGCTGAGGTCTCGATGTAGGATAGGCCTTCTGCCTCTGCAAAGTTCTGGGCGTCGTCCGTGGCAACAGCCCGGAGGTGTCTCAGGTCGGTCTTGTTGCCGACAAGCATGATTCTGATGTTGGAGTCGGCATGGTCACGCAGCTCCTTCAGCCACCGACTGATGTTCTCAAAGGTGGTGGGCTTGCTGACATCATAGACGAGCACTGCACCAAGGGCTCCACGGTAGTAAGCACTCGTGATCGCCCGGTACCGCTCTTGACCTGCCGTGTCCCAGATCTGTGCCTTGATGATCTTGCCCTCAACCTGCAGTATACAAGTCAACATTAGGCACGGGTGAGGGTTTGCATGATTAGCAGAATCACAGTTTGTAAAATAACACTGCAAAGTTACAAGAGGTGCAGTTTTGTCTGTGAGTCTTCCTGAAGAGGTGCAGTTTTGACTGCATTTGAGTAATTAGTAACAGCACTCGATTTCTTGGTTGTGACTGGGAGGGCAAACTCAGTTGGGCAGGAACTTGCAGCTGGAACTCTTTGGATCTCAGCAGGCAAGGCAACAAGCAAACAAAAAACAGATCAGTCTGGTAGGTACCTGCACACTACAGGCAGGGTAGTTAGGCAGTTAAGCTCTGCACTAGGGGCAAAGATACTTGCCACTTGCAGAATTGAGAGTGACACTGATCAAGGCTAACGTTTATCTACACCGCTGTACCCCACCAGTGGTGGTGCAGGTGGAAGATCGCTACATGCCTACATCATCAAATAATCCAGTGAGATGAGCGCGTGTGGTGTGACACTGCTGAGCTGAGCTGGAGCCGACTCGTGTATCGATCTACTACTGTGACTCCCGCATTTGCAAGAAATTGTGGAAAGGCCGCTCATTGTTTCTACTTTCTTTGCTTTGCTTAGCAGGAAAGACAGCAACTTTTAAGGCCTGCTTGGCAGCTTCTTTCCTTTTTCTCTGCTTGTTGCAAAGTTGCAACGAACCAATGGAACTAGCCACGAGGTGAAGATGATCCACTAGGTTGCTAGCGTTGAACTGAGCTAGCTGCGGATCAACTGATATATCAAATGAATGGACGGATTCGGATCCTCCATTATACAGGCAAGGCTTGATAGATTGCTTAAAAAAACATCACGGGTGCGGGAGGGAGACAGTCAGACAGGATCTGGAGTCTGATCCGGTCTATGAGAGCGGGAGATCTGATGATCTGATTGCAGCGAGGTACAAGCAACAGAAAGAAAGAAAGAAAGAGCAGGTGGTGGACTGACATGGAGCGTTCGCGTTGCGAACTCGACGCCGATGGTGGACTTGGACTCGAGGCAGAACTCGTTGCGGGTGAAGCGGGAGAGGAGGTTGGACTTGCCGACGCCGGAGTCCCCGATGAGCACCACCTTGAAGAGGTAGTCGTACTCCTCCTCCGCGCGCCGCCCAGCCATTGGAATGGATTGGATCTTCCCCTCTCCCTCTCGCTTCTCACTCGCTCGCTCCCAATCTCGGTTAGTAGAGGGGATGGGAGAGACCTGACCAAGCAGAGTGAAGCAAAAGCAAAGCGAAGCTAGGCCAAGGAAGCAAAAGGATGAAGGCCGCTCCGCCGCTGGATCTAGAGGCTGTTCGGCTGCTCGGCTGGCTCCCACCCACTCTGTAGTCTGCCCTTGCGGAGCAACTGCCGCTGATCCTCCCTCCCTCTGTCTCCCCCCCAGTCCCCACTAGGAGTGCACATCATTAATCGCGACCGGAAAACAGAGCCGAAATATTCGTATACATAATTAAGGCAAAATTTTGAGTTTTCTGTTTAGTTGGTTGAAACTTTGGTGAAATGAGCGAATTTTTTTCATTGGGTTGCGTGCACAGAGAGAAGAAATAAACTGATACGAATTTTGATGAGATTTCAGGGAACTAAACAGGGCCTCAGATCTATTAAAAGTAATAAATATAGGCTAATTATAAAATTAATTACATAAATAGACGGAATCGCGAAATTAATTCATTAAATTAATAAATTCGTCATTATAGATTGTTTACTGTAGCACAACATTTTCTAATCATTGCATATTTAGACTCGTTATATTCGAGAATTTAGGAGTTATGGAATGAGTTTTGCTATTAATCTATGTTTAATACTTCTAATTAGTGTCCGAAATTTGATGTCATGGGTAGTTGGGAAAAAGTATGAGAACTAAACGGGTCTAAAATCAACTGACCAAAGACAGGTCCACGATTTTGGTATTAGCTCTCACCAAACACGGTTGATTCGGTCTTTAGAATCGGTTAACCCAAGAAAAAAGAACCAAGAACCAAGGTCTACATAGCCTGATTGGCTGGTGTCAGAAATGTCATACCAAATATTAGACATGCCAAAATATGGGCATACCATATCAAAATATAGACATGTTTTATAATGAGTTTTGGTTCCATACAAACCAGATAAAGATCAAAATTTATTATGACCTTATTCGGATTTTGGTACATTTTAGATGCTAACCAATCAAGCCCATAAGCCCACTAAAACATTTAGCCTAGGCCCATTACCACTTCAACCCTAAGTATATAAATCCGAAAGCGCCCTTCATACTCATTTCTCCTTCTCCCGACCGGCCGCCACCCACCTACACCCCTTCCCTGACAAACCCTAGCAGCCCTTGAGGCCACCGACGACAGCGGCTGCTACCCGAACCTCCTAGGTGACTTTGTTTGTTTCGTCTACTCCACTGGTGTTCCGTCGTCAACGTTGTTGCGGTCGTCATCCGCGTGGAGGTATGGTTCAGATCTACTTTTCTCGTGTTTGTAGAGTGCGGATTCAAAGGTGGGGTGGATGGTTTTTGTTCGTCTTCGAAGGAGAGAGCTTAGTGCATACTCAATTTGTGGTGCTTTGAGGGGTAGGTGTTATGGATTTTGTGAAGGAGATCTATCCACCTAGATTCAATTTTACGGGTAAGAGGGATGTCAGTGATATATTGTTGCTTTTGCGGATAGGTTTTGTGTGTTCGTTGATTTGAAATTGATTTACACGGCTCGATGTTGTGATTCTTGACGGATGTTAGGTTCAGTGTAGATCTATACTATTATGCAGGGTTCACAGATTTACTTATGCCTTGTGACGAAATGTTGCTATTTTCGATGAGTTGTTTGCCCCTTTTCCATTTTTGGGTTGTTGTGATTACATGATTATTATATGGTGGTGATGTTAACAGGGAGCCATCAGAGACTAGATTAGCTCCCTAAGCTACTGACATGTTGGACATATCCATTGCGTTTTGTGATTGCTAGGCATGAGAAGGATGATTAATGTTTGGGGAGGGAAGCAGATTTCTAGATTAATGGTTGACCATGAGAGATATGTAAATTTGTGTTGATCAACTACTTAAGGTTGGGAGTGCTTCTTTTTCCTTCTATTTGAGGTGCTTTTTCATGAAGATAGACTCATATACTCCTTAGGGACAAATAATATTTGGTAAGGAACCGGTAAGTATACATATTTTTCGTATCGGAGCTGCTAGCGCCCAGACGTCCATTCTGGATGTTAGCATCAGACGCCTCCGCGGCCGTTGGATTCGAAGCGCCAAAGTCGTCAGCCGTCAGATCGAAAAGCCTTGGTGTCCATGTTGCGAGTCATGTTGCGTGCAACATCCAACATCAGCGCCCCTCCTCCCCGACACAATACCCATGTTGCGAGCATGTTGCGTGCAACATCCAACATCAGCGCTCCTCCTCCCCCGACACAATACTCATGTTGCGAGCCATGTTGCGTGCAACATCCAACATGAGCGCCCCTCCTCCCCCGACACAATACCCATGTCGCGTGACGAGGGCCTGGATTAGGGTCCCCTAAACGACATGATAATTGCCTTTGAGGTGGAGTCTTCTGACACCATTGACAACGTCAAGGCTAAAATCCAGGACAGGGAGGGATGCGGATCTTCGTCAAGACCCTCACTGACAAGACCTCCTCCTCTCCGAGTACTCCCCGTCTCCGAGTACTTTCCGCTCCACACGAGTGCGCTCCGCCCCACTTCTGACTACTCGCTCGCACGAGTAGTTTCCGTTTCCGACTAGGACGGGGCCCACACGTGGAGGTCGGAGCGCAAGATCAGGGGCCCCACACGAACGTGGCGCTGCCCTAACGCTCGGGCTTCCCCGCGACGAACGCGTGGCACCAGTTTTCCACGCCATGCAAAGACCACAGCTGGCAGGGTGTGAAGGCGGCCCGTTCTGACAGGAGCCGTAATGCTACACAGTGCACCCTCTCGGCCTCCAACATGCCGTCACATCCAACACCAGCTGCACGCCACCCCGTCAGAGTAGGCACTCAATTACCGTGTATGAGCGGCGCCTACCAACACTTAGGCCGTAACATGGCGGGCCTAAGCAACACTCAAGAAGGTTGAGTCATCAAGTGAACTACTCGGAGGAGGCGCCAAGTACCCGGAATGTACAGTGTCACCAGCACACGTGGCAGTCTCCAGCACCACCACAGCTCAGCGCTCTTCAATACCTCCTGACGGACGCTGACGTCCGAAAAGACCCTCCAATACCGTAGTACTGTAGCATATTTTTGTATTCCCTCTCTGCCCCTCACCCTTGCGTCTATAAAAGGGGGAGGAGTGCAACTGAGCAAGGGAGGACGACGAACCGATCACCAAGTTTGTAACCCCTACTACAGACACCCCTGACATAGGAACACGAGTACTCAGAACTGGACGTAGGGTATTACTCCCCGGAGGCCCGAACCAGTATAAAACCCTTGTATCTCTTGTGCTAACCATCTGGGTCCGACACACGATCAATTACAAATACACTGTCGGCGGTAGAGAACCCCGACATTGCGTGCAACATCTGATCAAAAAGAGTTTGACTTGGTGGGGAGGGCGTCTAATTTTTTGATCGTGTCGGACGTCTGGTCCTTAGCATTACTGTTTTTGTATTGCCAGTTACAACCAAAGTTATAATATTATCTACTCCATCCGTTCCTATATAGTTGTTGCTTGAGCCATCAATTAGGTGCATCACGTTCCTATATAGTTGTCGTTGTACCTGGTAATGGATTGAAATCCAAAATTCAATCCAAGGAATCCAATTGAAGTCCAACTAAAATCAGCTACTCATCCTGTCCAATCCTACTTGAAGTAGTTGTCATCAAATCCTGTCCAATATATCAAACACCGCTTGGTCCGCTTCTATATGCATCCAAGTATCCAACTAGTAGTTGTTCTGATGTACACCACAACCGCCTGTTCTATACATACACGCTTCAATATGTAGCAAGTGCTATATGTAGCAAGTGCTATACGTAGCAAACGCTACTGCGGACGATCTGTAGGAGCTTGGCGTGCTTGACAATGGCGCATGACGCACCGGCCGTCGCGTCGCCGACGGGGTCGTTGTGGATGTCCGACAATCGCGCGAACACGAACTGCAGGATGTCGTGCAGTGTTGTGCCGTCCACTGGAGGATCTCTCTGCCGTGGCTGCCGGTGGCGTGCTACACGATCTCGAAGCACATGTCGACGGCAATGCAGACAGAGCTGTCGGAGAGCGATGGCACGAGACGCGAGCACGAATGAGCGCGGCGAGCACCTGGAGCACGCGGAGGAGGACGACGTCCTCGTCATCGGCGTTGGAGCTGCGGCCCATGCGGCAGCTGGTGGGCGCGACGAGGATGGCGTGTGCATGGTGGAGTCGTTCAAGACAGTGCTGTATATCAAGGGGCGGGAGCTTCGTGGTGTCTCAGGGTGGACGTGTCGTGGAGCTGCTGGCTGGGGAAGGGCGGCGCGGGGCAAGACGGAGAGGAGGCTTAGCGGCGGATCGAGGAAGAAGATGGGAAGGAGACGTGGTTTAATTTCCCTCTCTGAAGTCCAACACGATCTGGATCTCTTATTGTTTAAGCATATGGATGTCCGCAATCCAACTAGATCCAAATCCAGTGAAATCCAATTAATAAAATTCAATTGGATATGGATTATACCCAATTCACTACCAGGTCTAGTTGTCGTTTTAGCCATCAATTAGGTACATCATTAATGAGGTGAATGTAGACATATATACAATCTGAATGCATTAACTCATGTGAATCTAAATATTTTATTTAAAAAACAGCTAGAATGACAAATATTGTGAAATAGAGACAGTTATAAGAGTCTTTTAAGATCGTTTCTCATATTGTGAGTTACATTTTGGAAATCAAAGCCCCGAAGCTCGTGGACCCGTGGTAGTACCATGCACCTGCTTGGAATCCTTGGTGGACCAGGAGGGTCCCTGGCCCCACGTGTCAGTGATAGAATCAGCGTCATGTATAGGATGCGCTGACGTAAGTTAAGGAAACCCCCGTGCTCGCTCACCCGTTCGGTTGCGTGAGCCTGGCCCACCACGTTGGTAGCCTACGTATAGAGAGGCCGGATCAGCGGAGAGCGCACGGTTTCTTTCTCCTCTCCCACCCCACCCACGCCCTCCCGTCTCTCGGCCTTCCGTTCCTAGCGGCGGCGGCAGGGCGATTGGCGTCGCCCTTGCCAGTTTCGCCGGGCGCGTCGCCGGCGACGAGCATCCGACAGGGGTATACCCGTTCATTCCCTTCCCTCCTCTCCCAGCTCTGCAGAATCGAACACCCAAAACCCTAATGTATCCTGTTTGTCTTCGGATCTGACCATGAATTTTACCTAGTAACTTCGTTTTTTTTCCGCACAAATTATCGGGTGTGCAACTGTGCGTGTGCACACCCCATAGTCTTGCGCCCCTGATTTTATTCGCGACCCCGCCTCTTATTCCCTAACAATTCATGGGGTAATTAGTCTACTACTAGTAGATTGTTCGAGATATGATGTTAAATCGTGGCATCAGATCAATAGCCATAAACGTAAGACTTGAAAACACCCAAGACTCTTCATCAATTGAGTACTCAGTGTAGGTGCACTTCAATTTCTTGTTGATTGTTGCACCCTTCTTGTGGTTCAGCTATTGTATTTCTAGGCTATAGTCAAGCCTTCCAACGATAGTTCATTTGTTTCAATGTACACTACTGTCATTGTGTGTTCCTGCAATGTGTGTATCACACACCCTGCTGTTATTGCCTATGTATCACCAATACGTGGGTACGCGATACATGACTTTGAAAAACAACACAGTGGTGGTATTTGGAGAGTATCGTAGTATCAATCTATTGAAGGGGTACAACTGAGCTAGTGAAGTATCGATGATTCATAGGTTGTGTGTTCCTGCCACCTACTCATTATTCGGTGGTGAATCATAGAACACTAAAACTGTGGTATCTTATGGACCTAACATAGGTCACATCCCTCATGACGTAAGATTGAAAGATCCAAACCTTCCTCTTCGGAGCGGAAACGGATGTGGCCAAAACATATGGAAAAAAGATCGGCCTAGTCGCTCATAGGGACATATCTATCTGGATAGAGGATAGTCTAGATCAATTTTTAGAAAAATCTCTCTCTCTATAGATAGGTATCTCTGTGGATAGAGATAAAGATAGGGATCCCTATAAATAGAAATAGTACAGTAGTATATGGAAAAAGTGCACTTTCTAACTACTACTGTTTCTTGGACTTTTTCAAGGAAACATCATTTTTTCGATTTTGACTGAATTGGTCGGAGCGTAGACGAGCGAGCAGAGCCCAGGAAAGAGGTCATGTCGACTATAAGTATAAGGCTGCTGGCCTGAGATAAGGCAGTCTCTCTCGGGAAACATGGCCCAATTTCTCTTCTTTCCTTTTCATATTATTTTGGTTTGGATACAAGTTTTCTATCAAAACTCTATACCATCAATCACTATCCTCAGGGACACATACCTGCTGTCGACATGTGTTTTTGCAATGCGTGTCGCATACACTTACTGCCGTTGTGTGTTCCACTGTTCCTGCAATGTGTGTACTACATACCCTCCTGTCGTTATGTGTCCTTGCAATGTGCCAATGTGTGTGTCACCTAACCCGCTGTTGCTGCGTGTGTATCACATACATCATTTTTCATGTACTACTAATATAATTTGACGATGTTGTGTTGTATCTCTGTCATGCCAGGGTCCATCATGGTGAGAAAGAAAAAAACTGGCCCCGGAGAGAGTTCTGGGGAGGCTCCTGGAGCGCCTGGACAGGGCTCCTCACAGCGACCTGAGACAACTCAACAGCATGGGGGAGGACGTGGTTTGCTGCCTCAGCAAGGTGCCCGTGGTGCAGGGCAACACCAGGGTCGTGGTGGATATCAGGGCCGTGGTGGATATCAGGGCCGTGGAGGGCCACCTGAGTCTCAACCGCGTGACTACCAGGGCCGCGGTGGATATCAGGGCCGTGGAGGTCCACCTTCACAACCTCCAGGTGGGCCACCTGAGGTTCAACCACGTGGTTACCTGGGCCGTGGAGGCCCACCTTCACAGCATCCTGGTGGTGGACCACCTGAGTACCAGGGGCGTGGTGGTCCGCGCCCCAGAGGGGGAGTGCCTCAGCCACAGGGCGGGCGTGGGGGAGGTAGTGTTGGGCCAAGTGTTCCTTCAGGTCCATCGAGATCAGTTCCCGAGCTGCACCAAGCCCCATATGTCCAATATCAAGCCCCTGTGGCGGTATCACCATCCACACCGGGAGCTGGCTCATCCTCGCAGCCTGCAGAGGCTGAGGTGAGCACTGGACAAGTCCAGCAACAGTTTCAGCAACTTGCTATTCATGATCAGAGTTCAACTAGCCAAGCCGTTCAGATGGCACCAGCATCAAGCAAATCAGTTAGATTCCCGTTGCGCCCTGGCAAAGGTACTTATGGTTCCAGGTGCATGGTGAAGGCCAATCATTTCTTTGCTGCACTGCCTGATAAAGACCTTCACCACTACGATGTAAGCCCGTAATAAGAAAACATATTTCTTTGCCATAGTTCTTATATGTTCCTGATAACCAGCCTTTTGTCATCAGGTTTCTATAATGCCCGAGGTTACTTCACGTGGTGTCAATCGTGCTGTTATGGGACAGCTTGTAACTCTTTATAGACAGTCTCATTTGGATGGGCGTCTACCTGCATACGATGGAAGGAAGAGCCTTTATACAGCAGGGCCATTGCCATTTGCTTCTAGGACATTCGAAATTACACTGCAAGATGAGGAAGATAGTCTTGGTGGAGGGCGAGGAGGCCAAAGGTATTGCTGTTCCTATAGTAATTGTTCTTAAAACACATGCACAATTTCATACTGACAATCCTTATGTTTTTAACGTATTTGTGCTTTAAACACATCCATTCGTACCGGCATTCTTTGTGTTTAACGTGTTTGTGTTTCAAACACATCAAAAGTTTCGTACTGACATTCTTAACATATTTTTGCTTAAAACACACCCAAATTCGTACTTTCATTCTTTATGTTTAATGCCTTTGTGCTTAAAACACATCCAAATTTTTGTACTGATATTATGTTTAACATATCTGTGCTTAAAACACATCCAAAATTTCACTGACACTACTATTTACTGTATTTGTGCTTACAACACATCCAAAATTTTGTACTGACATTCTGTATGTTTTCAGGCGCCAGAGGGTATTTAAGGTGGTGATCAAATTTGCTAACCGTGCTGATCTCCACCATTTGGCTATGTTTTTAGCTGGGAGGCAACCAGATGCTCCTCAAGAGGCACTTCAAGTACTTGACATTGTACTACGTGAATTGCCTACTGCCAGGTAATCTTTGAGATAATGGTATTTTGTTAAAAGTTATTTTCCTATGACTGAGTCTCCAATGTCTTTATTTCCTATGTAGGTATTGCCCTGTTGGTAGGTCATTTTATTCACACAAGTTAGGGAGTCGCCAGCAACTTGGTGAGGGTTTGGAAGCTTGGCGTGGTTTCTACCAAAGCATAAGGCCCACACAGATGGGTCTTTCTCTGAATATTGGTTAGATACCACCTTCTCATGTTGATTCCTTTTGTTGTGTAGCTTTCAGTTTGGACACTTGATACATTACCAGGACCAGTAAGAGCATGCTACATACAAAATACACTGCATTGATGGAGCGCACACACACACACAATGAGCAAGAGCACAGAGGTTTTGCGGCACTGCACACCAGTGCCTTTTCTCTCTTTTTTTTTATTTCACTAGAACATACTGATTCCACCAGTTTAAAATAACAAAAAAATGCACACCCTGCATCGCTGCTCCAGCCTCTAATTTGTCCGCAGAACTCAGCTAACCGCTCACGCATAGGTGTACTAATAGACCTGCATGCAGGATCACCCCCACTAATTCCTGCATGCCAAACTCTGTCCACAAACAGAACACCCAGAATCACCTTTACTAATTCCTGCATGCTCTGATGACTGACTGTTGACTACGCACACACTCCGTGCTTTACACACAAAAAAATCTTAAACAACAAAATTAACACAACAAGCCTTTGGGTGTAGTTTATGGCATCACTGTCTTATCAAAAATGTTGCGGTTGCTTGGTTTTTGTTGTTGCAGATATGTCGTCTACTGCATTTTTTGAGCCCCTCCCTGTGATTGAATTCGTTGCTCAGCTTCTTAACAGAGATATCTCAGTTAGGCCATTATCTGATTCTGATCGTGTGAAGGTTTGATTTTACCTTATATTTTTTGATACAAACTTTGGTTTATGCTTTGGTACTTTCATCATTGTTATAATACTCCCATTGTAGATTAAAAAAGCCTTACGGGGTGTAAAAGTTGAAGTCACACACCGAGGAAACATGCGAAGGAAATATCGTATATCTGGCCTCACTTCACAAGCAACAAGGGAGTTATCGTATGTGCATGTTGCCTAGCTTTGTATGGATTGATAGTGCAAGGTATAATGCTCTGACATGATTTTGTTTATTTTCCTGCTATAGATTCCCTATTGATGACAGTGGTACCCTGAAGACTGTGGTGCAATACTTCCTGGAGACTTACGGCTTCAGTATTCAGCACATCGGTTTGCCTTGCTTGCAAGTGGGCAATCAACAAAGACCAAATTATCTGCCTATGGAGGTAAGTGTCTTAAACTAGATCTGTTGCAAATTGCAATTGATGTATTATACTATTTTTATCTATCCATTTGATTTATAATTGCTATATCCAGCTTCAGCATGTTTTCAGAAATTTCACATGGTTTGAAATACCAGGTCTGTAAGATAGTTGAGGGACAGCGTTACTCAAAACGACTCAATGAGAAACAGATCACTGCTCTACTGAAAGTGACTTGCCAGCGTCCTCAAGAGCGCGAAAAAGACATCCTTGAGGTGATTGCAGATCATATTTATTGGTTTGACTTAGGCATAGGAGTAGTATCAGCACTGGCAATAGCAGTGCATTTATACATTTTATGAAAACTTGATTAGTAAGTTATTCAAAGCCAACTTTTATATTTTGGTGAACTCTCCATCTATTATTAAGAATTGTTGTATATATAACCATTAAGTGACATTAGTGATCCAGTAATCTAATTTGTGAGTGGCGAGTCTGTAGCACTCCCTTTTTTTGTGTGTGACATACACAGCTCCTGCATGTAAGAAAAATAAGATTAAATGGCATGCAGTACTTTGTTGCCTTTTGTTCATTTAATTTAATTAGCTTTTGCATTATATGAAGATCAATCAATTTGTTGATGATTCTATATCTCTTGTTTACTTGCCTATTTTAATCAGACTGTGCATCAAAATGCATACTTCGACGATCCATATGCACAGGAGTTTGGTATAAAGATTGATGAGCGTCTTGCAGCTGTCGAAGCTCGTGTTCTGCCTCCCCCAAAGGTCAGTGAATTTTCATCTCTGGGTTAGCAGTTGATTTGCATTTTTGGGCATACTTTGACCTGGCATTCTACTTTTGGTGTAATAGCTGAAGTACCATGATAGTGGCAGAGAGAGGGATGTGTTGCCAAGAGTTGGTCAGTGGAACATGATGAATAAGGTATGCCTTGCTATGACATTCCTGATAAATCAAGATAGAATCACTTTTTCATGTGATCAGGCATATTCAGTTTTCCCCTTATGAAAATATCAGAGGAGAAAGTTTTAACATGATATAGCTGCAACTATTTTGTTTTTGTAATATTATATTTACAAAAGGTAGGAAGTTAGCCCAGCAGGCATGATATAACTGCCACCAAGCATGACAACGTGCTTTCAAGCCGTTGCTGAGCATTGCGTGAATAATACAATAATGACATTGTTTATGCCTGATAGCTGCTAATGACAAGTGAACTACTCTGGGTTTTCGCACACAGCTACATATTATTTATGTAAACAATTCCATGTGCTCATGTAGTTTTATATGGAAATTTTCTTGAGGAATTTTGCATGATTTACTTGCAAAACTCTATATTGAGTGTCTGGCTTATTTGAAATTTTGCTCTTGTTTTACCTTTTTCTTGCAACTACCTGGTTATTAATTTGCAACTAATATTTATAGCACTTTGCCACTGAAATTGACCATTTGAAATAAAAAAACTGAACCAACCAAGGATTGAAGTTCCTTTAGGTTATACCCGTATTCCTATTCACATTATTTTAGTCAGATATAATCTATTTTTAACCTGTAGCTTGCCTTTTTGTTTTATTACCCTCTGTTTTCCTCTGTTTGATATCATTAAATTTTTGTAACTTGTGTCTTGCCTACTGTTTTCTATTCTTTTTTATGGTAGAAAATGGTCAATGGTGGTAGAGTTAGCAGCTGGGCATGCATTAACTTCTCACGAAATGTGCAAGATAATGCTGCCAGGATGTTCTGCCAAGAGCTGGCTCAGATGTGCCAAGTATCTGGAATGGTATGTGTGTCATTCGGATAGAATTTCAATACAATCATCTGTTTGTCATTTTGGTATTTATATTTGTTTGTGTTCTTTTCCCTTCGTATTCTGTTCTAGGACTTTGCACTTCAACCTGTGCTTCCCCCATTTTATGCGAGGCCTGAACATGTCGAAAGAGCACTTCAGGGATGTTATCAAAATGTCATGAACATACTCAAACCTCAGGGACGAGAACTGGACCTACTAATTGTAATACTGCCCGACAATAACGGTTCACTTTATGGTATGTTCTCTTCCAAAAGTTTATCAGCAATTTTGCCAATGTATAATCTTATTAGTATTCTTTTCATTCTTTAGGGGATCTCAAAAGGATCTGTGAGACTGATCTTGGATTGGTCTCCCAATGTTGTCTGACTAAACATGTTTTCAAGGCGAACAAGCAGCAGTATCTTGCAAATGTTGCCCTTAAAATAAATGTGAAGGTATATAATTTCACTCCAACTGTTCTAACTTTTTACTTTAACACTAGACTCGTCTCTTACAGTTTTCCTACTTTTCAGGTTGGAGGAAGGAATACTGTGCTTGCAGATGCTTTGGCAAGGAGAATCCCCCTTGTCAGTGACAGACCAACCATTATATTTGGTGCTGATGTTACCCATCCCCATCCTGGAGAAGATTCCAGTCCTTCCATTGCAGCTGTAAGTGTGGCACTATTTTGACAAGACAGAGAACCCAGAAGATCTGTTCTCTTTTTCTCTATTGAAGTTTCACTATTTTTTTCCTCACTATGTTCCTCCCTCCCTAGGTGGTTGCTTCTCAAGACTGGCCTGAGGTAACTAAGTATGCAGGATTAGTGAGTGCCCAAGCCCATCGCCAAGAGTTGATACAGGATCTTTTCAAAGTATGGCAAGATCCCCAAAGAGGGACTGTCACTGGTGGCATGATCAAGTATGATATTTATTGAGATAAATGAGATGCCTTCACTTCTCCATGTTTGGATCCTGCTGTATTTAATTTTTGTCGATTGTGCAGGGAACTACTCATATCTTTCAGGAGGGCAACGGGACAGAAACCCCAGAGGATCATATTCTACAGGTTCATATCCTTGCACATTGGCACCTTTTCTAACTATGATTCCCCTCTACGTTAAACCACTTATCACTTTCAGGGATGGTGTTAGCGAGGGACAGTTCTATCAAGTTTTGTTGTATGAACTTGATGCCATTAGAAAGGTGAACTAGTTTAAGGGCATTTGGTTGGTGATGTTCCTCACCTCTAGATTGTCTCTGACCACTCTTGTGAAACTATGGATACAGGCCTGTGCATCATTGGAGCCCAATTACCAGCCTCCAGTTACTTTTATAGTGGTCCAGAAGCGTCATCACACTAGGTTGTTTGCTAACAACCATAATGATCAGCGTTCTGTTGATAGAAGTGGAAACATACTGCCTGGTTAGTTCTCGATGCTTATCTTATTATCCTTTCATTTTGAGGGATAGGTTACCTTGTCTAATCTGATTGTCATTAAACCGTTTGCTTGCTATAAATATAGGCACTGTGGTGGATTCAAAGATTTGCCATCCGACTGAGTTCGATTTCTACCTGTGTAGCCATGCTGGCATTCAGGTTTGGTTTTCCTATCTGATTGCTGAATTCTGTTTATTCTGTTAAAAAAAGAAATATTGCTGATTCGGGTTCTTTCAGGGAACAAGCCGCCCCGCGCATTATCATGTTTTGTGGGATGAGAACAACTTCACAGCGGATGGGTTACAATCTCTCACGAACAACTTGTGCTACACGTAACATTTACTGCTCCATCCATCTGTACATCTTTCAAATTGAACTCTTTTTAACTGTCTATATTAACTAAAAACGATATTGATATTTTCAGGTATGCTAGGTGCACACGCTCAGTATCAGTTGGTAAGTGCAACATGCCCTCTCACCCACCTTTGAGGTGAGGTAGTAATGCAAAACAGAATGCTGATAGTTCTGCTTAATTGGTTGCAGTGCCTCCTGCATATTATGCTCACCTGGCAGCCTTCCGAGCTCGCTTTTACATGGAGCCAGATACCTCTGACAGTGGGTCTATGGCGAGCGGTGCTACGATGAGCCGTGGTCCCCCACCAGGGGGTTCTCGCAGCTCCAGGCCTGTTGGGAATGTTGCTGTGAGGCCTCTACCCGCCCTCAAGGAAAATGTGAAGCGTGTCATGTTCTACTGCTAAGATGGATGCTTTGGCCCTGCTGCTCAGACAGAGCAGTATCCTCCTACCTTGCCTACCTATTGCGTATATTTCAATTTTCAAGTACTTGCACTCTTTATTATGGTGGCGCTTGAACTCAGTTATGCACCTCCTAATAATTTCCTGAGTTTTGAATTTGTGGTACCTCTATTGTAAACTGCTCGTCGTAACATTGTACTCGTGAAGTTTGGTTTGCAGTGGACTATTTGGACCTGGTTTGTTAGTGGAATAATTTAAACTTGAATGTGTCTGCAATAGTTGGTCTGAGGGTTTTTGGTCGTTGCTGGTTTGTCAAGTGATCCTGCAGGCTGGAGATACTCCGTGGCCTAGCTGATTGTATGTGGATTACAATTCTTAATCCGGCAACCTGGAATGCCGAAGGCCCATAGGGTGGGAGGGAGCTTCTGCGAATGGGCAGAACGATGGACATCCGCATTGTCGCTTTCATGGTTGGTTTACATACTGCATCGGTAGGAGAGGCAGAGGAAGGGACTGTACTGGAGACTATGCCACAGGAAGTGACTTTGCTGATTTGGACTGGAGACAGCGGGACCTCGTTTTTATTTCAAAAGAAATGGAGCTGATATAAAACTGAACTTTGAATAATCTTCCTAATATGTGTAAAATATTGCATTTGTGAAACCACTTGCCTAGGCGTCTTTCTATCTGTAACGCAAAAATAATTGAGCCCTTTAAGAATCAAATATATTTTTATTTTTGAGAAGCTAAAGGAAATCAAATTTAAAAGAGATCTGGCTTTGGAGCAACTGTCTCATCCATTCCGTGCCATGCTGCGGGCCGAGACAATTGTGAGTTTGATAGCGAGGAACAGGTTAGGCATGGCAGTTGGATCCATGGGTGCGGGTGTTCACGGGTTTCACACTTGATAGGTGCGGGTGTGGGTGTAAAATTTCACCTATGGGTCTATACCCGACCCGACCCGTATTAAGTGGGTGTGGGTGCAAATTTCAACCTTTAGGTGACCCATGGGACCTAAAATAATAATTCATATTGTTATTTTTTCTAGGTACTAAACATATTTGATAGATATGATGATTGATGTTGTAATATATACTTGATTTTTTCAATCTTAAGTTTAGATTTAAATCTTTATTCTATATTTGCTTATGTGATGTATTGAGTATAGTGACTATTTACTTTTTTTATAGAACTATAAACGTTTATGTGATGTGGTGTGACTGTAAGTTGGAAGTTTCGCTTGTTAGAACTATCTATTTGTGACTTTAATGATTTTATCCTATTATATTGCTTCATATAATGTCATCACGTTTATATATGTCGTATGCTGTGATGGACCCAGTGGGTGCCCGACACCCAACGGGTGCCCAGCGGGTGTGGGTGCGGGTGTGAAAACTCACCCATGAGTGTGGTAATGGGTGGATGTAGCTAAATGTGGTGGGTTTTATAATAGATGGGTTTTGCTCTACCCGCACCCAACCTGACCCAATGCCATCCCTCCGACTACCCTATGGCATGTGCGCGCGATGGTAGAGATTATTGCTGTGTCACAGGGAACGGAAAGATATGATGGGGGAAGGAGGAAGCGTCGGTTGTTTCGACTTGCATCGGTCAGGGGTGACGACAGCATCTTCAATTGTTTAAATATGATTCATCTCCAGCTGCGTCGTGTTCTACTACAGTGGGAGTAAGCAGCTACCGGACTACTCCCTCCGTACCAGCATACAAACACCTACTAAATCTAGGAAAATCAAAATGGTATAATGCGAGATGGAGGAAATACTAGCTACTACATTTCGAATTGTAAGTCAGTTTAAACTAAAATGATCTATAATTTGGAACGTAAAAGTAAAAGAGCAGAAGGTAGTGCTTAAAAACATCTTATCTGACATAAGATGATGCGTTCGTTGCTGGTACACTTTGACTCGTGACCTTGCTAATAGCCGCCGGCATGGCCCACGGGAGCTGCCTGCCTTTTTCCTCCCTCCTGCCGACTGCTGCCGCTTTTTCTCTTCCAAGGCCTTGTTTAGTTTGCTAAAAATTCTGACGTTTTCTCCACTATCTCTCCATCACATCACATTAAATACATCAAAAGACATATGTTCGGAGTATTAAATATAGGTAAAAAAATAACTAATTACACAGTTTTGATGTACTTCGCGACACGAATCTTTTGAGCCTAGTTAGACCATGGTAGGATAATATTTACCACAAACAAACGAAACGTGCTACAGTGTGCTACAGGAGTTTGAAACGTTGAAAAGGCAAATTTTTCCACCAACTAAACAAGGCCCAAGCTCCTGATGCCATTCTTTCGAAAATCAGCTCATTCCCATTTCTAAAGTCAAAAGTGGATTATTCCTAAAGTGGCAAAACTTTCAAATGAAGGATGCATAGTTCACAAAATAATATTCGGCTTAATTAATAATTGTTACTAGCACAACTAGTTTTTAGATTTTTCATCTGCCTCAGCCTCATTCTATAGAAAGAATGACTGATATTTTCTCGTTTTTATTAGTATATAGTATAATTATAATTATAATAAACGGAGGCTAAGAAACGCATAGGTTGAAACAGCTTCCACTATCTAAAGTTGATGTAATTGCTGGCTGCATATCACTCCGCACAATAATCATACAATATGCTAGCAGCCCGGCTATCCTGAGAATAAACTAGTTGCAGGATTCAGCTGCTACCAAATCTCCTGGATGCTATAAACGGACATGTTGCAAGTTTCTGCGCAGCTCACTGCACTGCACACTGCACACTGCAAGCTGCCATTGCCAGATCTTCACAAGAACTTGAGAGAGATGGAGGCCGTTCCTCTGCTGACGCCGTACAAGATGGGCCAGTTCGAGCTCTCGCACCGGGTGGTGCTCGCGCCGCTGACGAGGCAGCGCTCCTACGGCAACGTGCCGCAGCCGCACGCCGTCGTCCACTACTCGCAGCGGGCCACCAAGGGCGGCCTCCTGATCACCGAGGCCACGGGCGTCTCCGACACGGCGCAGGGCTACACCGACACCCCGGGGGTCTGGACGGCCGAGCAGGCGGCCGCGTGGCGTCCCATCGTGGACGCCGTCCACGCCAAAGGCGCCGTCTTCTTCTGCCAGCTCTGGCACGTCGGCCGCGTCTCCACCACCGCCTTCCAGCCCGGCGGCGCCGCCCCCATCTCCAGCACCGACCGCGGCGTGCCTCCCCAGATCAGCCTCGACGGGCACAAGGAGGAGTTCTCCCCGCCGCGGCGGCTGGAGGCGCGCGAGATCCCCGCCATCGTCGACGACTTCCGCAAGGCCGCGCGGAACGCGATCGACGCCGGGTTCGACGGCGTCGAGGTCCACGGCGCCAACGGCTACCTCATCGAGCAGTTCCTCAAGGACAGCGCCAACGACCGGGACGACGAGTACGGCGGGTCGCTCGAGAACCGCTGCCGCTTCGCGATGGAGGTGGTCCGCGCCGTCGTCGGCGAGGTCGGCGCGGCCCGCGTGGGCGTCCGCCTCTCGCCGTTCACGGACTTCATGGACTGCCACGACTCCGACCCGGAGGCCCTGGCGGCGCACCTCGTCCGCGAGCTGAGCGCCGCCGGCGTGCTCTACTGCCACATGATCGAGCCGCGGATGGCGATGGTGGACGGGCGCCGCCAGATCCCGCACCGGCTCCGGCCGTACAGGGAGGCGTTTGCGGGCACCTTCATCGCCGCCGGCGGGTACGACAGGGAGGAGGGGAACAAGGTGGTCGGCGAGGGGTACACGGACCTGGTGTCCTTCGGCCGGCTGTTCCTGGCGAACCCGGACCTGCCCAGGAGGTTCGAGCTCCCCGACGCGCCGCTCAACAAGTACGACCGCACCACCTTCTACACCTCCGACCCCGTCGTCGGATACACCGACTACCCGTTCCTCGCCGGCGACGTCCAAGCCGCCTGATCGTCCGTCCGTACATCCATCCATCCATCCGTTGTCGTGTTCTCAGTTTGTACTCTGCTCGTCCTTGGTCATCGATCACCTTGTTCTCTGCTTCAGTGGTTCTGTACCCATGCTATCTATCTGATGGCAGTATAGGTGCAAAATAAACCAAGTTTGATCGTAATTTCACACAGAATCGGACTGTCTAACACCTTGATGCTGATGCTATAAGGTGTTGCAATTTCAAGTTGGAACTAGCAGAGGATTTCCGAAGAATGAAACATAAAGACAATTCTGTGTGATTGCTTTATGAGATGCAACGCCTGGGTCCTTTTGATGCGCGACGACGACGTCCCCAGATGCAGAGCATGATCCGCCACACGGCCGCACTAGCACTGAAGCACGCCGTCCTCTTCAGGACACGAGCATGCGCCACTGCCGGTCAGGGTTTTTCTTACCGACCGTCGGGACAAAACCGCCGGCCGGCGGTAGTGGTTTACCGCAGCGGTTTGAGCGGTAACCGCTAGAAACCGCTCAAATTCAAATTTCCAAACCAAACCTCCCATTCAACCGGTTTGAAACGGTTTGCCGGACGGTTTGAGCGGTAAACCGCAGCAGTTTGAATGGTTACCGGCCTCTGGGTCAAAAAAACCGACGCAGTGAAGAATTTGGTGTGTTTTCAAATTTGAATTAAAAAATTGGAAAATATAAGAAAAATTCTACAAATATTTCAAGGTGCGTAGAATCTAATGGTGTCAAAAATTTGCAAATATTAGTGCATTTAGTATTTTTTTGCAGGCATTAGAAGTTAAACCAATTCCTTTTTCTTTTTTGGTTGAACTTCTAATGCTCGCAAAGTATACTAAACGAACATATATTTGAAAAATTTTGACACTATTAGATTCGTGACAACTTAAACTATTTTGGGAATTTTTGTGAGTTTTTTTTCATTTTTTTAATTAAATTCAGGTGCGGATGCTCTCCCATCAAAAAAAAATAAAAAATCAGATGATGTGCGTTGAGATAATATCTGTTGATGTACCTCACCTGCAGACAATTGTAAATGCAAGTTAAATCTAGTGCAGGTTGACATACAATTAGTAATGAGAGCTGAAGAACAACTTCATACCTTGTTAACATCAGGTGTATCCGGCATCAGCTGAAACTAAACCTGCCTTGTTGGGTCCAAACCTCACATCGCACAGAAAATCATTGAAGGGAGCACCATCACCACAACTGAGGACCAGTGGGTGAATTTCGGGTGACGGTCCTGGCCGGCCATCCAGGAAGTGCCACAACAATAGAAAGTAGAAATGTATCTTGCACCACGGCCGTAAGGCGAAAACACAGCACAGCTTACGAACTATCTTTCTCACTTCCTTCTAGGAATACATATTTTCATCTCAATTTTATTACATAAGCAACAATTAGATGTGCCGTATTCAGATCCACACGCGCTTCATCTCTCTCCACTCCAGGAGTGTGATCCCTCCATCTCTATTTCAGTTCTGCGGCAGTGGCGTAGCTAGGATTTTATCACAGGGTATGCCAAATAATTTTTTTCATACATAATTCGTTTCGTTAACTATATAAACGGTAGAATACATATATAGTTCATCAAGCAATTTTAAAAATTAACAAAACTAACAAACCAAATCTTAAATTCAACACTTGAGTGCAAAAGTTGCATATATATAGTATAATACAAATAGTCCAAAATATGTTTTGTTCCTCTTCATAATTCAACAATTTACAATTATACAATTAAAAATTTATATGTATCCATATTCGTTTCAATTACATGACCAAATCCCATTGACATAGTAATCAGAAGTGGGAGAAGAGGGATTACTGTTCCATAAGAAAGAAATGGCAAATTTTAGTCGAAATTTATAGTTCAAGTTTTCTACAAAATAGAATTGTTTCCCATGCACCAAACCTACTCTTATCTCTAATGGAAAAGAACTGGAACACTTCTTACTGCGTGCATCAATATTTCTTTTAATTGCAAGAGTATGGTTGTTGAATGGAGAAAAAAAGCAACACAAGAATACTTCGCACCTTTTTTTTTTTGTGAAAAGAATACTTCGCACCTGCGCTGGGGTCCTGGCGTCCTGCAAAGTTGCAATGCAAGCCTACAACAGGAACGTAATGAGGAAAAGGACTAGGGGGGTGTTTAGTTGGCTGAAAATTTGCAAAAGTGAGTTCTGGAACTCCTGTAGCACTCATGTAGCACTTTCGTTTGTTTGTGGTAAATATTGTCCAATCATGGACTAACTAGGCTCAAAAGATTCGTCTCGTGATGTACAACAGAACTGTGTGATTAGTTAATTTTCTTACCTACATTTACTGCTCCGAACATATGTCTTTTGGTGTATTTAATGTGATGTGATGGAGAGAGTTGAAAAATTTGCAAAATTTTTGCAAATTTTCAGCCCACTAAACAAGCCATAGATGATGATGGGGTATCGGGGTGGGCTCCTCTGGGCGGCTGGGCAGTGGGCAGGCGGTGGTGGACAGCAGTCAGCACAGGCGAATGGTTTCACAGGCACCGGAGACCGGACGACGGCGATGCGAAGCAGGAAGCACCAAACGTCGCGAGAGGGAGGAGGAGGCGGGGCGTCTGGGACGGAGGGGTTTGATGTTTCGTGAATTTTTTTAATATTTTTTTTCAATTTGCAAAATTATACTACCGTTTTGAAATTTTACAAAATTATACCACCAACGTCGTGGGCCACGACGGATAAGCTCAACCGTCATGGGCCACGGCGGCAGGAAGCCTAAACGCCGTGGCCCACGGCGGTTGGGCTTACCGCCAACGGTCCGATGAGGCTGTGGGCCCGCGGCAGCTTACCGCCGTGGGCCACGGCGGTAGGTCCTAAACGCCGTGGCCCACGGCGGCTGGCTCACCTATATAAAGGGGCGACGGCGGCCGCCGTCGCCCACGCCTACCACCGCCGCAACCTCTCCCTCCCTCTCTCAGGTACAGTTTCTTCCTTTGTTAATTAGTTTAATTACTGTAATTAGTGTAGAAAAAGTAGATTTTAGTTTAGACAATTTAGATTTTAGTTTAGAAAATTTAGAAATTAGTTTAGAAATTTTAGATTTTAGTTTAGAAAATTTAGAAATTAGTTTAGAAAATTGTAGAAAATTACTTTATGTTGTTTAGAAATTCTAGAAAATTATTTTTTTTGTTGTAGAAAATTTTTAAAAAATAGTTTTCATGTTGTAGAAATTGTAGAAAATTACTTTATGTTGTTTAGAAATTATAGAAAATTGTTTTTTCTGTTCTAGAAAACATAGAAAATTTAGAAAAATAGTTTTCATATTGTAGAAATTCAAGAAAATTACTTTATCTTGTTTAGATATTTTAGAAAATTATTTTTTCTGTTCTAGAAAATTTAGAAAAATAGTTTCCATATTGTAGAAATTGTAGAAAATTACTTTATCTTGTTTAGAAATTCTAGAAAATTACTTTTTCGTTCTAGAAAATGTAGAAATGTAGTTTCCATGTTGTAGAAATTGTAGAAAATTACTTTATCTTGTTTAGAAATTCTAGAAAAGTATTTTTTCTGTTCTAGAAAATGTAGAAAAATAGTTTCCATGTTGTAGAAATTGTAGAAAATTAATTTATCTTGTTTAGAAATTCTAGAAAAGTACTTTTTCTGTTCTAGAAAATATAGAAAAATAGTTTCCATATTTTAGAAATTCTAGAAAATTACTTTATCTTGTTTAGAAATTTTAGAAAATTACTTTTTCTGTTCTAGAAAATGTAGAAAATGTAGAAAAATAGTTTCCATGTTGTAGAAATTGTATAAAATTACTTTATCTTGTTTAGAAATTCTAGAAAATTACTTGTTGGGGAAATTCAGATCGAAGGTGGATCTGAAACAACAGTGACTCTCATTCGAAGGTGCTAACTGCTAAGGGGATGCCCCTTCGGAGCTCTACTCTAAGCTACTACTACTGAACAGAAACATAAATGCGAAGTAAACGTAATAGCTTCGAAGCTCTCATTTCATTCACGTGCTCCCATTGTCCCATCAACCACAATGACCCTCCTATTTATAGGGATGGGATGAGAGGGCCATCTTACACCGAGCCCCCTGGTGGGCATAATATTTACAGAAAGCCCCTCAAGCATACAAAAAAGCTCATCAACCCTTACATGGGCTTTACATGGGCTGGGCCTCTCCCCCAACAGTAGCCCCTCAGCTACTTCGGTTTGGCCGGTACAACAAAACGAAGTAGCTGAAAACAGGAGTGGCCCAGACCTTTCCTATGACTTCGGCCCTGAGGATCACCCTCACGACCTTTCCGCCCGTACGCCTCGCTAAAAACTCCATTCCGAAAAACCCAGTGGGAAAAACCGGAATGGAGAAAAGAGCACGTACGCCTGGCGGATCTACACGCACGAAGTTGCCAGCCAGCCCACTAATGGTTGTCTTCGGTCTTAGTCTCGATGGTGAGAAGAGTCTTCAATGATGAGGTCAACTTCGTCCTTAAGACTTCTCATTCTGCTTCGGCTAGACCTTCGGCGCCTCCAACTGTTTCTCCTCTTTTCGCTCTGGCTTTTCCTTCGGAGCGCCGTCGGTGATGATGAGACCCTCTTCTTCGGTCACAAGCACCGGGCAAAACTTCATCCTTCGGGTTGACGTCGCTCATCCTGATGCCACCATAGCCCCTCTTGCCCGATGTTCGTGACGAAGCCCCTCGAGTGTACACCATGTGCGACGAAGTACATGTTGATGAAGACGAAGCCATAGTCGTCGTCGATGAAGCAGGCGATGAAACCCCTCGAGCCGAACACATGTCGACGAAGTACATGTTGATGAAGACGAAGCCGTAGTCGTCGTCGATGAAGCAGGCGATGAAGCCCCTCGAGCCGAACACATGTCGACGACGAGGTAGTGTCGCTGAGAGTAGAGCCAGAGTCGACGTCGGTGAAGTGGATGATGAACACGAAGTCGAAGTTGATGTCGACGAAGTAGACGAGAAGCCCCTTGAGTCGAACACACATCGACGACGAGGTGGTGTCGCTGCAGGTAGAGCTGGGGCCGACGTCGGTGAAGTGGACGACGAAGACGAAGTCGATGTCGACGAAGTAGGTGACGAAACCCCTCGAGCCGTACTCCTGTCGACGTCGGTGCAGTAGACGACGAAGACGAAGCTGAAGTCGACACCGACGAAGTCGAAGTTGACTGTCGACGAGGTATACAATGAAGCCCCTCGAGCAGAACACCTGTCGCTGAAGAGGTAGCCGAGGAAGCCCCTCGTGCTAGATACTCGTCGAGCTGAACCTGTTGGTGACAAAGTATACATTATGGACGAAGTCTCTGCTTTTCCATTCAACACTGCATTCAAGGCGAATCATTCTTATTCGAAAGACTTAAGAAATTGTTAGTCAATAAACAATTTATCTCAAATTGCATTGCGCAAGCAAATCCGAAGCTACTCTCGGGCCTTCGGGGTGTCTCACATCCGGAGCATCTCACGGTGCTTTCCGGGGTCTCAGATCCGAAGCCACACTCGGGCCTTCGGGGTATCTCAAATCCGGAGCATCTCGTGGTGCTTTCCGGGGTCTCAAATCTGAAGCCACGCTCGGGCCTTCGGGGTCTCAAGCTCAACTCCGGTCATCACAAGACCGGTCGTTTGCTTCGTGCAAACGGAACCTTCGGCCAATCTCGGGCCTTCGGCGTGAGCACTCTCGGCTCCACGCTTCAGTGCTATGCATTACAATGCAATATGCTGCAGGTAAGTATGTATGTATGTATGAATGTGTGCACAAATGTATGCTTTTGCATAAAGGAGAGGGTGAAGGGTTAACCAAAATAAGGTAAAGGATGCCCATAGATCAGATTCTCAACTTCCTGTGATGAAAAGTCGTGAAGTCACCGAAACCCAATAGCACTGAAGTCCAATATAGAATTCCCAAGTACATCCAGATGAAGTCCAATAGACATAGAAACCAATTGATATGGCCTAGCTATTTCCAAGTCAACAATGGAGCAAGACAAGCACGGAGACCTTAGTTTCAGGGTGAAAACCGATAAAGTTATAACCTGCAAGAGACGTGACGAAGTGCATATACGAAACATAATAGTTCCATACATCCATTCGTTGCGAAAACGATCCAAAGTGTAACTAAGAATATATACTTAGCACATTTGAGATGAAGGCGCATGCGTATATGAAATACGAAGGGGTATAGTACCCGCTAAGCAATACATGAAACAAGGGGTACAAGGGAGAAGCAACTACTCAGGAATTAGATTGAGGTGAGAGGTACGAGATACTCACATATGCTAGTTGACCCTGCATTCGAGAGATACAAATACTTCGTATAAAGGGTTAGCTACGAAGGTGAAGAGGTACTTACAGTGATTGGTTGGACCTGCATGTTAGCGAAAAACCAATAGGGGATAAGCATAACCATAGCCTCTTCGACCACTAGCGAAGAGTGAGAAGTATAGCACACTGTGATGAAACGACATTTCCCGCATACTTCGGTGATTCCTTGCACCCGAAGTGCAAGTTCAGAGCCTTAGCTCCGGAAAAAGCAATATATTCAAAATGCTCGAAAGGTTAGAAAATTTACCACTTAAAACCGTTTACGGAGTTGGTGGAAGTTATAGTTTTTGACACTAAGGAGAAAACGTACAACTTCCACCTACTTTGAGTCCATAGACGCATAACCGCAAAGCGAATAACCTTCGTATACGAGGCGTAGATCGCTTGCGGGGCTGATCTCATAAAGAGACGAGGTTCCAAACGAAAGAAAGAGTTCCCACCTTCGTCAGACAGACGAAGGACAAACAAGTGGTATGCAGGTAGCACTAGTAAGCGAAACATAGCAATATACTCAAAGAAAATATTCCTAGTGCATACTCTATTTTAAAGCGCGAGAGGTAAGCATCTGGTATAAGCAGCGAGCTTCGGACCGAAGCCTTTGTTGACCGAAGCACTTGGTACTAACAGCAAGTAAGGTAATAAATAATGCAGGGAAAAGTGATTGAGAGCCAACTCAAAGGGGTACCTACACGCTTGGACTCCGAAAGGCCCATAAATACTGGAATTTTATTCTCAAAGACCCGAATAAAGTTGTTGTTTCGACCGACTAGGCCTGCCAGCTTGCTTGCTTCTCGTGGCTGTGGCTTCCTCCGAAGGTCAAACCGAGACGAAACCGAAGTACTAAAAATTCGTCGAGGTGATTCCGAAGGTGAAAGTCAATCTCGTGAAAATCCCACCAAGACGATTCCGAAGGTGAAAAAATTCACCGAAAATGATTCCGAAGGTGAAAAATCAATCTCGTGAAAATCCCGCCGAGATGATTCCGAAGGTAAAAAAATTCACCGAAATGATTCCGAAGGTTAAAATCAATCTCGTGAAAATCCCACCGAGACGATTCCGAAGGTGAAAAATTCACCGAAACGATTCCGAAGGTGAAAAATCAATCTCGTGAAAATCCCACCGAGACGATTCCGAAGGTGAAAAAATTCACCGAAATGATTCCGAAGGTGAAAATCAATCTCGTGAAAATCCCACTGAGACGATTCCGAAGGTGAAAAAATTTCATTTCGCGAAAGTACCACCGAAGTGATTCCGAAGCACTAACAACTCATCTCGCGAAAACCAAATGGGATGATTCCGAAGTAATAGAATCCTAGTAAATAAAAAAAAGTAGACAACGATTCTTGCGATAGCATGTAGGTTTTTTTTAACATTGCGAAAGTATGTAGCTTCGTTCATAGCTAAAAATTGCTTGAAAATGAAGGAAACGTGTAACCATAAATGAAGTGAAAGGCCACCATTAGATACTGTACAGGAAAAGGACATGTGCTAAACATCTGCATACTAGCGCAAAATAGGGCATTAACTATTAAACAGAAAACAAGCACTCGAACCGCATACATCTCTACACTAAAAAAACGCGTAAGGGCAACGTCGCCAGGCAGAACCGTGGTTCTGCCGGCAGAGCCACGACCTCACACGCCGACAGGCGGGCCCCACCCCTACCTCTCTCCCACGCTCCCGCGAGAGAGAGAGAGAGACAGAGAAAGAGGATGGCGAGAAGGCCGGTGGAGAGATGTCCTCTGCGTCGCGCGCTGTCGCCCTCCGCGTGCCCCGGCCTCCGCGCCGCTGGCCTCGGGGTCTCGGATCCGGTGAGGGAGGAGAGAGGAGGGAGGAACCCAGGGCGAATTTGGTGATGGTGGAGGAAGGAGCGGTTGGGGAGGACGGCGGCGGCGCCGGAGATGGGAGAGCGACGCCCCCGCAGTCCCTCCCGTCCTCTTCGCGACTGCCGGCACCGCATCCCGTTTTCCACGCTGCCCCCGCATCCGCTCGCCCTTTTTTTCGGAACGCCGAAACCCTACGCGCGCACCGCCGCGGTCTTCCATCCCAATCCTCACCAGGCCACCATTGCTCTCTCGTCCTGCCAGTCCACTCCGCATCGTCTCGCTCCTCACGCAGCCACGGTGATACTTCCGCGAGCCACCGCTGCCCAGTACAGGAGCGCCACGCAGGGGACAGCATCGCGATCGCGGAACTAGCGGCAGACGCCCCTGCCGCACCAGGCCGGCGTTCGCGCTCGCCTCCGCCTCGCCCTCGCTCCCCTCGCCCAACTCGGCGCACATCGTGGAGGGCCTGCTCGTCCCCAACTCTGCCTCACCGCCGCCTCCTCGGACGCGCTCCGCGGGCACCGATGTCGCCGTCACTGTTTCCTCGATGCACCGCGCTCCAGCTCCAATCAAGCACCTGCACCAACAGGTCTCTCTCTTTGTTCTTGGCTGGTTCTTCAACTAATTGGAAGTAGTTTTAGGATCGTTTCATTTTTTCTCTGGCCTGTCCATCTACGAATCTCAGGAATTGATCTCTTGCTATCTCGATCCATTGCCCCAATGTACAGGTTACAGATTTTTTGCTGATGTTTCCATCTTGCAGTATTGCGCGAGATGTCACCCATGCCTGCAGAATTGGTGCCGCCACCAATGCCATATTCAGTTTAGGATAAAGGTGGTTAATGCTTGGGTAAATGCTTGGGGTCAGAACCTTTGACGCCACCAATGCCATATTCAGTTTAGGATAAAGGTGGTTAATGCTTGGGGTCAGAACCTTTGACTGATTATTTGTTGGACAACATAGGTGTCTTGAGTGCACAATGCTGAATTATGTGTGAAGGTTTGTAATGTCAGGGCATAATCCTATATATTTGCTGGTAACTTATTTTGTTCTTCAGTACCTGCTGGCTGGGTCATGTCACCATGGTGTCATGTAACTCCAGTCAAATGAAAGCATGAATGTTTTATCTTCTATTTTAGCAGATTAAATGATACTACCACTTGAAAATGAAGATGCTCTTATAGCTCCAGTTTTAGTCCCTTGAAGCAGCAAACTGGTAGAATAATCAGTTTGGTAAGAAAGCCTAGGTTCTGTTAGTATATATGGTGAAATTAGGGAACTATTTTATAGAGGCTTCCTTGACAGTTTGGGATTTCTCTTCTCTTTGTGGTGATCCTGAATGAAGATTGTGGTGATAAACTGGGCAATGTTCCATGAGTTGGATAGACTTTAATTCATCTTCGGGTTAATATTTGTGTAAACTAATACTATCAGCACAATTATGCAAGTAGAAGAATAAAGCAAACTAATGCTCGTGCACACGCATCCAGACAGAGGTCAGTCAGCAGACATCAACACTCCCATTAGAAATTCTCATGACTCACAATGTTGTCGCTAGCTGTGTGAATACAGAAGTTGTTAACTTCTTTGTTTTGTGATTGTAGAGGTAATGATATACACTTAATGGTTGATGCTTTGCAGTTCAGTTTCATAGCTTGATTTAACAATTATCAAAATGGTCGACCTGCATCTCTTCTAGCATGGCCTAATGGTGCAGTTTCTGAAATGTCCATTTTCAAAGGTTAATTTGGAACTCATGTCCAAGGATACACATGGAACAGTGAGACGTGAGACTGAGTGAGTACGATTGTTAGCTCGTGATTATTGCATCTTGAAGGTTCTCATGATTGTTGTCCTTTTTATGAAGTATATCCAATATCGTCTAGCATTCAGTAACTGTTGTGTTCCTTTGCTGGTGCCATATGCTTTCTTACTAATTTGCAATGCATAAGTGTTTGTTCTTTCTGAGTGGCATTGACAATTAAACGATTTCATTTATTTTTTCACACACTTCTACTGTGGAAGAATCATTCAAACTGAAAGGCAAATTGTGATGGGGGATTTACATTGTGGCTGGAAATATCCAAAAGAAAGGCATTCACCAAGGTGGTAATTACTTTAACCAGAGGTGTAGCAGAAGAGATTTTTAAGGTTTTGTGAACTGTCAAGCGGAAAAATAAGTGGTTGTCTACCAGTTGATGTCATCTATGAGAATTATTTGACCTTTCTTCTGTTGTACACAGTAGAAAAAAACTGAAATTGTTGATTTTGAAACTATATATTGCAAGTGGTTATTGTGAATTACTTTCATGTTGCAATTTTTTCATAACCCGTAGCAACGCACGGGCATAATCCTAGTAATTATGAAATGTTGGACTATCATTCTTCTTAGTACAGTTTGGAATCAGAGTCAGAAAAAATTGCCATAACAATTACTGTAGATGAGCCCCCAAGAAAAAAGTTTTTCTTCCTTTCTTAGGATTGTTAACTGTGATGCTGATGGGAAAATTATTTGTGGTTATATAGTGATATGATTAGCGTCGTAGTGGACTCAACTTGTGTTTTTATCCCTCTGTGGGTTATCCACTTATCCCGCTGTTATGCTATCATAGCCAGGTCGTGCTGGTCAATCGTGCTTCCCCCTTGCCTGATCTGGGTACTTCTTTGGCTCTCTGCCCTTTCTTCCTCTCATCATTACTGTGATTTGCTTTTAAATGTTAAGAATCCATTATGTTCGCTTATCTAATTCTAATCTGCATGGCACAAATTTAGGACAACTATATGTTTTGGCAGTTTCATGCATAGCTTAATCTCTAAAGGAATTATTATTTTTTTCTACCCCTAAAAAACGCGTAAGGGCAACGCTCCACCCCGTGGTTCTGCCCCCTCGGCGTTCTGCCCGGCAGAACCACGGCCTTGCGCGCCGACAGGTTGGTCCCACACAGGCACACACCCTTTCGTCCCTTCGCTTCGGTTGCAGACACGCCTCGCCCTCCCTTTTCCCCTCCGTCCGCCGCCACCACCTGCTCCGCCTCTCCTCCGCGTTGTCGCCACTACCGCCTCCTCTGCGCCGTCCTGCGCCGCCTCCCTGCCCCTGCGCCTCCTCCTCATCCTCACCGCCCAGTGCCGCTTCCCCCTCCTCGCTGCCCCCTCCTCCCCAACCTCGCCATCCTATGCCATCCCCCCCTCCTACGTCTGCCGCCGCGGCAGCCCGCCTCTAGGCGTGCAGCACCGACGCGCCCCTGGTCCGGCCGCTGGCGCCGACACCGCCACCATGCAGCATCTCCTCTGCAGCTACACACCAGTGGGCCCCAATCCCTGCTGCTCCTCCCCGTCGCCCCCAGTTCCTCTCGCCGCCTGCTCTGCAGCTCCTCCTCGCAGATCTGTTGTCCCTCATTCAAAGATAAGAGCTCTGGCTCAGAATGTCAATGATACACCATTTGCCTTAACATACCAGTTGCTTTTGTAGCAAAGGTGGATTGTTTAGTATAGTAACTTAGAACCTGTAATTTCGTGCTGAAAAAATGGCCATTGATATATGAAAACATTGCTTGTCAGAGGATGTTGGTGCTATGATTTCCTCCGTTTGTTTCTCACTTCTTTTTTTCCCCTGTTTATCCAAGTTACAGATACCTGCATCGAGTTATTTGATGGAGCAAGCAGTATTGAATGATTTGAGGACACAAAGCTTATGTATAATTTTTACCAGGTAGAAAGGTTGTGAATGTGAAAAAAAATTGGTTTCTTTTTTCCTATCAGTTAACAGGTCTATCAGATATAACATGGAGTACTTTACTTTTGCCAGTCTATTAATTACGTTGCTGCTGTGAAAGGGATGCATACATTTGTTACGAACATAAAGGTAAGTATATTACTGTTATGTTGCATTTTAAATTCCTGAATTGACTCTGGATAGCTTGGTCATGTATTTTTGTAGCGAGTTCCTTGTTGAAGAAGAGATCGTCACTTAGCGTATTGTTGACGGTGATGATGAGTTCGGCAATAGCACACTGAGCTTATTCCATCTATTCCCAAGGTCTACTGGTAACTCTCACTCTTTGATAATGGCTCTTTTACTGTACAATGGTAGTTTTGCACTCCTCAATTCATATTTGTCAACCAATTAGAAAAAAAGATCTATCTCGCATAGTGCAACAGAGCCTTGGAAGCACCCCTTGTTTGTTGCAAAAGCTATAGATTATGGGCTTCTAGCTATGTTTGTGGTCCTGGACACTGAGGTAGTTATTGTAATTTTTCATGATGGAGCCTGGCTGATCTAATTTTCGTACACTTACATTTAGATTGATAAGTTTTTTCTTAGGTGGACATGGAGATTGAATCTTAAACACTATCAAATTGAACGTTGGGCCTTATCTTTGGTGTGGTCAGTTGGTCACTATATTAGTAGTTGGCATGGCCATCTACTATTCCAGTTGCAAGGAGCAAATTTCATACAGCAAAAAAACAATGACACGTGAATTCCACGAAACAGAACATTGTGCCTCCCAGATTTGAGATGGTAAGTCATCTAGCACATTTAATTATGAAATGTTGGACTATCATTCTTCTTAGTACAGTTTGGAATCAGAGTCAGAAAAAATTGCCATAACAAATACTGTAGATGAGCCTCCAAGAAAAAAGTTTTTCTTCCTTTCTTAGGATTGTTAACTGTGATGCTGATGGGAAAATTATTTGTGGTTGTATAGTGATATGATTAGCGTCGTAGTGGACTCAACTTGTGTTTTTATCCCTCTGTGGGTTATCCACTTACCCCGCTGTTATGCTATCATAGCCAGGTCGTGCTGGTCAATCGTGCTTCCCCCTTGCCTGATCTGGGTACTTCTTTGGCTCTCTGCCCTTTCTTCCTCTCATATAGTCTCATCTACTTGATATAGTACTAAAAGGGCTACTTGAATTGTATGGAATATCACTTGAAGGAATGATGTATTCTTGACAAAGGGCTCCTGAATAGAGGTAAAGGGAGTAGGGAGCACATGAAGGTGAAATATAGAATGGTTGATCTGAAAATTGTCTCATGTTGATATCAATTTATCTGTACAATGTGCAATTGTATTGTACATGTATTTCATAAGAATCATTTTGATACTTGTGGGAAATAATTTGTTGTGTTGCCGTAGTAACGCATGAGCATGATCCTAGTCCGTATAAAGAAAGGACGAAACGTGAAGAACCAACAAACATGCGAACTGCTAGCGTAGCTTTGCTTGTGCTCCGCGTCTGGTGACCAGGGTTCGAACCCACTCCAGCGACCATTTTTGCGGAATTAAACAAACGTGGTCCTTGTCAAGCGCTTCGTACCTGGGCCGAAACATGCACTTCGGAGCCACGGGCCGCGGAATGCTTCGAAGCTGGGCCGCGAAGGTGGGCGTGTCGATCTGGATCCCCAGCTGGGCCTCGTCGTTGGACCGAAGCAAGGGCTGCGGAGCTGGGCCGCGGGAATGCTTCGGAGCTGGGCCGAAGCGACGCGCTAGGAGCTGGGCCGCGGGGCTTCGCCTTTGGAGCTCTGGGACGAAGGCTTGAGCTTCGGAGGTGGGCCTTCGGAGGAGTAGAAGCCCCCGAGCGTTTCAGTGCGTATGCGAGCGAGTGGGACCGGCGGCTTCGGTGTACGACGAAGGTTCGCACGCGACGAAGTTGTTTGGTGACGAAGGTTGTGATCATGAATTCTTCCACGAGCTGGCTGGACCGAAGCTGGGCCGTCTCGAGGTCGTCTTCGTAGCTGGGGATGAGCGAGCTTCGGAGGAGGACCCTCGCAAATGGGCCGAAACGCTTGAGCTTCGAACGGAAGTGCGGGATTGGGCTCCGAAGCACGAGATCCTCCAACAGACGAGGATAAGCCGAAGTGTGACGTTGGGAGACCTCGTGCTGAAAAATAGCTTGGGCTTCGTTGGGGCTCGAAGAGGCTTCGGTGGGTTGCCCGAAATGACTCGAAAAAAGTGCTTTGTTGGGTCTTGTGGTCTGAGGGACGATCACGGTGGGCGTCAAACTGTTGGGGAAATTCAGATCGAAGGTAGATTTGAAACAACAGTGACTCTCCTCCGAAGGTGCTAAGAGGATGCCCCTTCGGAGCTCTACTCTAAGCTACTACTACTGAACAGAAACATAAATGCGAAGTAAACGTAATAGCTTCGAAGCTCTCATTTCATTCACGTGCTCTCATTTGTTCTATCAACCACAATGACCCTCCTATTTATAAGGATGGGATGAGCGGGCCATCTTACACCGAGCCTCTTGGTGGGCATAATATTTACAGAAAGCCCCCCAAGCATACAAAGAGGCTCATCAACCTTTACATGGGCTGGGCCTCTCCCCCAACATTACTTTATCTGGTTTTTTTAATTATTCATTTAATTTTTGTATGCGGCTGCAGCTATGGATCAGGCTCAGGATCAGGCTCGGGCTGCGGCGTACGTGACGCCCGAATTGTTGGAGGCTCAGGTCGATCGTAGGCACCGCTCGTACCTGTCCGCCGTCCTCGGAGAGGACCTTGGACACGTACGTTCTCGCACTACGCGGACGTTGTTGCCGATCCACGACCGTTGGGTTCCCAGGTACGTGAATTTAACTTTGTTATATGTACATTTATTTATTCTTTTGTTATTAACTAATAAATTTACCTTATTTGTTTCAGGCTACACGATGTAGGACTGTTGCCTGTAGCGCGGTTAGTCGAGGGGGACAGGCTGCGGGACGCGATTCCTCGTAAGGATCGCATCACGCGGTTCCAGTTCGGCTTCTCCCTCCTCTGCGCACTTCTGGACTACTGGAGGCCGGAGACCCACACGTTTCCACTACGGTGACTCTTCAGGACACGTCCCTGCTGATGGGACTACCTTGTGAGGGCGAGCCGATGGGGCCTGTGGACATCTCGGCGGACTGGCGTACCGAGTTCCTTGCTCGGTTCGCGAACGTTCCTCGGAACGATCGCGCCCCTGCCCCGTACCACGAGTTCACGAACGCTCACGGACCCACCTTGAGCTGGTTGCACCAGTTCAGCGTACGTACCTTCACCTTATGTTTTTCTTCGTTTTGAATATATGGAGACAATGTTACTAACGTTTGATTTTGTTTGTGTAGTCTGATTACCTGCCAGATTGTAACACCCTAGGTGTTTATTAAAGATAAATACCTCAATTAGTTGTGTTAATCAAGATTAATTAGCTCCTAATCATGTTTGACATGATTATGCACATATTTGCACAAAAGCCCTTGGTCAAAGTCCAAATACGTGGTCAAACCCCTAAGGATCCAAGAGGCTGATTCGGTTTTCTTGCGCGTTCTCCAAATTTCACTATAGAAGTTCAAAATCAGCCAATATAAAAGTTTTTCCTTACTTCTGGGAACACATTTTTCATAATTGGTGGACATTCAAATTTTGAGTGTAAGTTCGCTTAAAATCGAGTTGAACGCGCTGTGAACAATGTTTTGGGGCCGAGAATTTCTGCAACTTCGTCACGTTTTTCCCACCAATCCTTTCATCAAAACATAGGTCGCCCTTTGGGAAAGTTGTAGTGCTTTAGCTCCTCTACAACTTTTAGTTTTGGAGATTTTCAAGTTAGTTGTCACTTTTTGGAGTTCAACATTTTCGAATACGCGCAGTTGGAACTGAGTCAGGCGCTTGCGTCGCCGCGTCCAGAGCGCGAGTGTGCGCCGACCGCCTGGCCCGTCCACGTGTCGTGCCAGACGGACTCCGGCGTACGGACGTCGGGGCGACTCCGCTATGGACCCGCACGTCCTGGCTCGCTCCGCCCACTCTCCGAACCATGCGCCGCGTCCACGTGCGATTCCGCGGCCTGGCAGCAGGCTCCCTCGGCCACGCGCCGGCTTGCGCGGCGCCCCGCGCATGCAGGTCGCCATCTGGCCGTCCTCCTGTCATCAACATGCCACCATACCCCTCACACGGTCGCGTTGAGTTGTCGTCCCCTTGGCAAAAAGAGACGCCGTAGAACGTTCCGTCGTCCTCGCTGTTCTGCCCGCAGCTCGCCATAGCCACGCCACCGTCGAGCTCCCCCCCCACTCCTCACCACCCAGCCTCGAGCACCCCAGGACCGCCCCACGGCTCCACTTCACCTTCCCCGGCCACCAGCTCGCCTCCACGACGAGCACGCTCACCGGAGCAGAGGCAGAGGCGGCCTAAGATCCGCCGCACCGCTGTTCTCCATCGCCGGAGCACCTCTCGACCTCCGGACCGCTTCAAATCGAACCCTAGGTGAGCCCTCGTCACTCCCCACCACTTCCCCGGTCCATCCCGGCGACGAGCTCGCCGGATTTTGACCTCCATCGCCGGCCATGGCGCCTGGGGACCTGTTTGTGATTGGGATTCTCACCTAGGGACCTATTTGTAATTCTCGAGGACCTATCTGCGAATCCAGGGACCTGGTGGTAATAAGATTCTTTAGGGTTTCGGCTGCAACTTAGAAAAATCATTAAAAATCGTAAAAAAATAAGAAAAATGCAAATTCAGTTTTGTTGGTTTCCTTGTGATGAGATCTACCTTTTCTAGAAAGATTGTATAGGATTTTTCTGAGTAGTTTTTAAATGTAAATTCAAACTCAGTTTGAGACCTTTTCATTGTAATTCAAAATGTACTCATGAAAATGAAATGAAATTTGGATATGTTGTTGTGTGCTTCATTTTCAGATCCGTGACCAAGTTTCACACATGTTTGTGATGTAGAACTCTAGTTATGATTTTTGTAAGATTTATGCTAGTTTAAGCTTGATGCTTTTTATAGTTCCCTCAAAATAAAACTTCTTTCAGCACCAATGTACCCTAGGGTTGTATCATGATGTTAAGCATCTTTAGAAAAATAATGGTGATTTTAGGAGTCTGTTTGATTAGTGTTTGGTATTTATGTTTGTGAAGGATGTCAAATTCATAACTTGAAATATATGATGAATCCACTTGAACATGTTAGGTTAGAACTTAGTTTTGGCATATTGGAGCTGTAGGAAAAATTTGGGATCAAAATGATTAGTGAATCTTTTTGTATGAATTAATCAAGTTTATCTAGGCTGAGTCTTGTCTTTTTCATTTAAATTAGTGCATAAATGATCTTGAGCTAAAAATTTTTATTTAAGTTTATTTTGGTCATATGCTACTGTGGTAAAATTTTCATGCCAGTTGGAGTCTTATTTTATTTATTATGATTTATGGATGAATGGCTAGTTATAATGGGTTAAATAATTTATTCCATCTTTTAATTTGATTTAGAGGTGTTTAAGTTCAGTTGCTATTTAAAATGAATTTAAGCATAACCCCCATGCTGATGGTGAAGTTTATTAGTTTAACTTTCTTAGATATGCACACAATCACCATCAAAGTCATAGTTAGTCCATCATCATCCACCCCTTAATTTTAATGAAGTTTAATAATTTGATTTGCTTAGATGTGCACACAATCACCATCAAAATAGATGTTAGTTCACTCTCACCACACACCATACTTTTGTGAGTTCTTTTGTTTGTTTTGATGAATGTGGCCAACAATAGTTGGGTTCGTTTGTAAAATCTCTCACCTTCACACCATAACTAATGCATAACGTGCAGATCTTCCCGACGGGACGTACATGCTTACTGAGGAGGAGGGATCCGCTAGTGGAGAGCTAAATCAAGCTAGTGGGCAGCAAGACCTGGACCAAAGTCCAGAAGAGCCCAAGCCTAGTGTTGAGTCAGAGGAAGGCAAGCACCGGAGTCATCTAACTTTTTTTTTCTAAAACTCACACCTTTACCTTTTCAGTATTTATGCTTTACTTTGTGCATTTAAGTTTCAGGAGTTGTTTGAAACCTAGATGCATGATCCTTAGGACTCATATGCTCTTTTACTAGTATGTTAGGGACGCTAGTGCCATGCTCTAAGGATACAGTAGAAGTCGAGTAATGACTCATTGCTCACAAGATATAGGATGCTTATGTTGGAATCATAAGTTGGTTAAATTGACTCGCTCATGTGGTAAGAGCAATGGGTTCGGTCTCGACCAAGTAGCATGGTGCTGGTCTAAGCTATTGAACGTACCAAGTGCTTGTCGGGAATAGGACCGGTAAGCCTAGTACCTAATGAACCAGTGCGGGGACTTTATCGTTACTAATCTTGAGATGCGTCTCCCGGTTTGATTCCGGTAGTGCAAGTGTGAGTCTGGGCGTGCCGTGTGAGGGCATCCCAGTAACCTTGTACTTAGGACTGTGGCATCTGTCCCTAAGCTGGGGAGTGACGGGAACCGCCTGGTCGGGGTAGACCCCGAATTTGTTTTTCTTTGGATTCTTTGGGGTCTACTCTCTTCCGTGTATCTTGGGTTTACCTTACAAGGATATAAATCGATCGATCGTCGGTCACTCGCCGTTATCTGAGTCGGCTTGACCACTGGCTACCCCCATGTTATTTATGAAACATTTTGGATTAATATTGTTGATTGATTAATCTTGTTTATACAACCATGCTTGTTTAGCTAGGTGCTTACCTAGAATGGTTAACATACTAGAACTTGAGCTAAAACTTGAAAGTAAGGATCAACTCTTAGATGTTTTTGGCAAAACAAACCCATCAGCCAAAAAACCTTGCATGTCTAGTTGTGTCTTTTATTTTGATGGGTCAGTCTTGCTGAGTATTAGTATACTCAGCCTTGCTTATTTTGTTGTTTTCAGGTAATCCCATGTGGCCTGGTACTATTCCAGAGGGTTGGGAGATTGAATGGGAGAACGATGATGAGGAGTGATATATTATGGATGGCCTCCCATGTGTATCACACGTTTAGTTTAATTTCCGTTGTTTAAACTCTGAACCATGTTTACTTTTCTGTACTGAAAAACCTGGTTTGTAATATTAAGTACTTATGGACTTGTATGTAATGTAATGATGTACTCTGGTCCCGCCTTCGTGTGGGCTTTGCGCATATCTCGATCCTGTGCAAGTGATTTACCGGGCTTGACCCGGCAGAGGTGACAAAATAGCTCTTGATTATCGCTTATGAGCCACGTCGACCGGCTTAGGTGATAATCCGGATTTATTTTGGGCGGTTCTGTCACAGCTGGTACCAGAGCGAGTTTATGCACCAGAGTAATTAAAATATCTTAATAAACCTGTTTTTGGAATAAAACTTGCCAAGATTAATAATCCTGCTAAGTGAGTAGGACGTTAAGGTCTTATCTAGTTCGAGAGGTCCTAGAGGGAATTTTTGGATTATTTCAGGTGGCTAGTACTCTATGGTGTATTTATACTGACTTCCAGCACATTTATTTATGTCAAAACTTACTTTCATGCACAACCTTACTAGACAGCACGTTTTGCCATACGTGCTCGTGCCACGGGAATGTCCGTGAGGGATGGATGAGACCTATTCCAATGGGAACCCACCTCGCGTCTGTGTCTAGCCATGTTTTGCCATACATGTGCGATCCCGCAATAAGCGGAAAGGATAACTCCATTCAAACGGAGGTGTCCGAGATTGGACGCTGTCCATGCAGCGGCTTTACGCATGGATACCGTTTCTATAAGTGAACGGTAATGAATGTGGACGTTTTTGTGAGTGCTGGCACAAAAGGTCTTGAATATCTGTGATTTTTTGCAGGTACACTAACCACGGTTGTTAGGTACAGTAATTTAAGAAACGAGTAGTTTCCGACTAGCTATTATAGGGACAGACGTATATGTATGCCTTGCCACCGGCACTAACTTCGTTTTTAAGCTTAAAAGCTATGTGAGGATGTTTAGGACGCTTTTTGCATCATGTAAAAGCTACCAAACCAAAACTGAACTTAAATCATGTGTTGTTTGCTCTCTACTTAATTTATGTTTCTTAAGGACCAATCATGCTAGTTTGATGCTTTGATGTGGTGTTAAGCAAAAATTATAACTAGATAATGTCCAAATTTTTCTAAGGATTATCTAGAAAATTTCTGGCTAGGTGTTCTTTAGGGAAATTGTTCATCACCTAGTTAAGCTTGCTTTCTGAATTTTTCATGATTTTAGAATTCTTAAAACTGAAATTATAACTAGAATTGCTAGGCAAGCTCATGCTGAAATGCTGTCAAATTTCTGAGTTAGTCTGAAAACTCGAATTTTTACATATGGTTCCTAAATGTTTATGACCAAAGAATCTATAGCGAAAATGTTCATTATCTAGCTTAGATCATGCTGTAAAAATTTCATGGTAAATGGGTACTCAGTTTTTGAGTTATGGTCTTTTTAGTGAAGCTCTGCCCTGCTGAAATTTTCTGGGCAACAACACTCTAGAAGTGGATCTTTTACACCCTTTTACAATCTGAATTAATTCGACCTTCGAATACCAAAAATGTGAGTTATAACGTTATCGAGTTGCTGACAAAAATTCAGAGTTTTTGGGTAAGCATAATTTCAGTATGCTAAAAATGGTGAATGTTTGTTTGCTGATTTTTCTGGGCAACAACAAACTGAATTTTGGTTTAAATCACCTATCTTCCAATCGGTTTTATCCCAAACTCAGAATACCAAACTTGTGCCTCATAACCTCACTGAGCTTCTGGTGAATTTTGAAGACCTCTAGGTTTTTGGTTTTCAAATTACACTACTTTCTCTATCACTGCCAGAATCTACCGTTTGTGCACCTAAATCCATCTTGGTTCTCACATATCTCTCTCCAGATGACCCAACCTCAGTTTTCTGAACATTGATGCTGAGTGATGAACTCACCCTAATTGCCTTCACAAGGCTGGGTTTTCTACGCTTTTGTGGGAAACATTCTGCCTTTGTAGCTCGCACTGCGGCCATGGCAATTCCCTTGCATGAGTAACATTCTGGACATGGGTCGAACGTGAGGCTCTTCTCACTGTTCATGACAACTCTATATATCGCCTAGGTTGAGTATGCTTTCACATGGCATGTGCTGCATTATTACCATATGGTGATGGGAGCATGGCCCAAAGACTTTGTACTAGACATAATCATTTGATAGCTGTGAGCTTTTCGCAGCAAAAATCATAATGAAAATATTAATCTAGTTTCCTTTTATTTCTGGGTTATGAAATCAATACCAAAGTTGTCTGGAACTCCATGTTTTGTATGATCGTAAAAAATTCAGCATCGTTGCAATTTTGTGCTGAGAGTTATGGAAATTTTAGTAACCCTCTGCCTGCTGTCCAACAGCCAAGACATTGGATTGGTCTCTGAATTTTTCGGGCATGTTAACCTCAGTGTTTGCCTCTGAGTTGAATACGAATGTTGGAGCATATAAATTTATGCACATTCTGACCAAAGATGAGCATTATGTGACCTCTGAGCTGAGAGTTATGAATTTTATGCTTCAGGGTAGTGCAGCTGTTCCGCTTCTGAAATTACTGCAGATTGAGTGTTCGTCATACATGTTCTACTTGTTTACCTTTGTATGAACAAATTTAAGAATATGTGTTTAATGAAAGCTCAAATTTTCAGATCGTGGGGCCGACAGGCGACACTCCCTAAATTTAGGTCTTTGTTGCATCCTAAATTAATTTCAAAAATCTCAGTAAACAAACTTAACAAAATGTTTGTTTACTAGCCTTCCCTTTCTTCATAGAAACCTCTGTGGAACCACTCGACTTGGTTTCCTTCTTTCCAAAAATCTCAGAGTTTGACTATTACCTAATCCAGTCAACTGGGATAAATTGAAAGAGGATGAGCAAATTTTTTCATAAGCATTCAAGGTTCTCCATAAGTCAAGATATGAGGAGTTTTCGGTCAATCAGCGATCCATGATCCTTTTACACATTTCTTCCAAATCAAAGGAATCATGATTTAATCAAACATTAGACAGGCAAAAATCCTTTGCTGAATTCTCCTCGATAAATCTCGTTCCTAGATGGTGGATAACCAATCTCTTCTCGTTTTCCTCAAAGTCACTGTCCTTTCTCTCGAGCCGTTTGACCCTTTTTGCGCCATGACTGCATTGCGCAGCACAGCTCTGCCACCTTTTTACCGCAACAGCTGATCGCCGCTTCCGCACACACCACCATGGCCGCAATCACGTCGCCGAGGCATCTCGATGCCGGCCACTACCGTGCCACGCGCCGCCACCACCGCATCGATCAGTCGGCCCCTCTTTCAAGTGGCGTTGAGCACCACCGCCACCACGCCACGGCGACCGTCCATAAAAAGGGAGTTTCCCCCCTCGCCGACCGTCCACCACCACTGAGCCTTGTCTCCTTTTGAGCTTGACATCCCCGCCGCTCTCCCCTCCCTCCGGCCGCTCTTGGCCGCCGGTGCGTACGCCATTCCTCGCAGAGCAAGCTTTCCCTCATTCCTCGGTGACCCAAAGAAGAAGTTTAGAAGAAGGCCACAATAAGGATCCAACCCGATGTCGCCAACCATGGCTCGTTTTCTGGAGATATTTGATTCCGTCCGCTGGACTCTAGTAGAACTGTACGACTACTTTGCATTCCAGTTCTTGATGATTTTAGCTTTTCATGTGTACATTCATCGCCCGCTCCCGCACGAGCAACATTGATATCCTCATCAAGCCTGTTATCTCCCCTGGAGGGTTTCCTCTAATCTTGTTGTCAAATCTCGGGACGAGATTTCTTTTAAGGGGGTAGACTGTAACACCCCAGGTGTTTATTAAAGTTAAATACCTCAATTAGTTGTGTTAATTAAGATTAATTAGCTCCTAATCATGTTTGACATGATTATGCACATATTTGTACAAAAGCCCTTGGTCAAAGTCCAAATACGTGGTCAAACCCCTAAGGATCCAAGAGGCTGATTCGGTTTTCTTGCGCGTTCTCCAAATTTCACTATAGAAGTTCAAAATAAGCCAATATAAAAGTTTTTCCTTACTTCCGGGAACACATTTTTCATAATTGGCGGACATTCAAATTTTGAGTGTAAGTTCGCTTAAAATCGAGTTGAACGCACTGTGAACAGTGTTTCGGGGCCCAGATGGAGGCCCCAAAAGAAGTACATTTAGGGCCCGTTCTTTTGGGTGAAAAGAAATAGTGAAGTTGCAAATGAATAGTACTGGAATAGTGTTTCTTGTGAGAGAAGATGTGATGGATGTGACAGGTGAATAGTGCTTTTCACTGTTCCTTTTGAGGTAAAGAACATGGCCTTATTTATCCAGTAGAGGAGGGAGTACTTGTAGTCCTCGTCCCCATGCGTGCACCCGGTGTGCAATATGCGGAGCTCCTCGTCGGTGAGGTCACCGAAGACGTTGAGGCCCGAGTGGATGCCATCCTCGGCCTCGGCAGTGGCGGCGTTTCGGCGGAGGTTTTCCTTGAACACCGCGTACCGGTGCTCCTCCTCGTCGATGGAGCTGTAGGTCTTGTTGTACCTGGCCATCCAATCCCTGAACATCCTGCGGGTCTCCACCTCCTCGCTCCTCTCATCGTGCGGTACGGCCGTCGTGAACGCCACCGCCAGCGACAACGCCAGCAGCAGCAGCAGCGCCGACACCATGAGAGCCGTGGACCTCCTTATCCCCGCAACCACGCGAGGCCGGGCCGGCGGCGGAGGAGATCTGTGGAGGACCGCTTTTCCGTGTTTTTTAGTCCCTACTACTAGTAGTTTACCACTACTGCTACCGATCCCGGAGTGTTGGGGACCAATCCGAGAAAAGTGTTCGCCCATTTCCTGGACATTCAGGTCTTGCAGTTTGAAACGTGCTTCAACTCCAGCAGAAACAGCTGATCGATCAGCTCTGAAAGAGGTGCATGTAGTTCAGGCAACGAATGCATCGCCGTCCTCTTCAGGAACATTAGCATGCGTCATTGTCTGCAGTGGAAGAAAACGGAGGGGCGTGGCAGGTTTTCCTCGCCGCCGGCGTCCCAGAAACAGGTGCCAGCCGTCGGCGACGGCGGAGGCTCTCCGAGCTCTGCAACTACAAGACGGTACAGCTGGCACGACCTCCGTCGGCTGTGAACGAGAGCATCCCAAATTCCCACACGCACGCCGCGCCATGGCCGCCGTCTCCTCCGCCGGAGCCGACGCGCGCTGCGCCCCTCACGCGGCGGGCACGCGGTCTCCTACGACGCACCGCACCACGATCCCTCCGGCCGGTCGGCCTCGGGCATGGCTCGGTCGCCCATCGCGGCGGCGACGCCACTCGTGTTAGAGTCCTGCGGGACCTACCGGAGGCCTCCGAGAGGGCGGACGAGACGGCTCCACGAATCGACCGGGGCGGAACGCGGCGGCGCTGGCCGCTGGCGACCCCGGGTATGGGGGTCAGGGGGTGGAAGGTAGATGAAATACCGTCCATCCCTTGTGGTTTTTAGCCGTCGGATCACATTTGTACGGACTACATTAGCGTCCCGGACAGTTTGAACATGTTTTGACCCTTGCCCTGCCCCCCTCCTTGGCCCCACCGCTCCTGGCCAGGCGAGGCGACGACGACGCGCCCAGCAGAAGAGCATGCCAGGAGGAAAATCCTGTGCGCGCCGTGCGCGTCCCCCGCATCACCGTCCGTCCGGGATCGGACGCCGCACAGTGTGCTCCTTGATTCACGGGAAGGGCAGTGGCATCAGGCAGGGGAGGGCATGCACACAAACAGCGGAGGGACAGGTCCACCAGGCAGCAGCACTAGGCAGGAGGCGCGCACACCGCGCGGGGTGCGCGCCGCGCGCATCCTATTTTTTTCCGCATGCCATGGCCACCGCCGCGCACGGCCGCATTGAAGCACGCCGTCGTCCTCTTCAGGAACACGACCATGCGTCACTGCCTGCAGCTGCTGGTACCGGGCAGAAATGCAGGTCCACTTATACAAGCGGCCGCGGAGTCTATCCTCGCCGTCCATCGCACCTCGTGCTCCGCAGCCGGTCCCGCTATGCATGCGGCCTTTTCTAGTTGTTTACTCCTGCGGGTCCCACTTCGGTCAACACAAACCTGCCTCGCCAGCTCTCGCTCAGCCAAAATTTCCTGCCTCGCGCGCGGGATGTGAAATGTTCCTTCCCGTTTCTTTCGAAACTTTCAGGCAGATTTTATGGGGCGCGGCGGCACTAAGGCCCGTTTAGTTCGCGAACTGAAAATTTTGGGTCTCCTTTCAAGGTCTATTAGGAGTATTAAATGTAGATTATTTACAAAAATAATTACACGAATGGACCGGAAATTGCGAGACGAATCCATTAAGTCTAATTAATCCGTCATTAGAGATTGTTTACTGTAGTATGACATTGTCTAATCATGACATAATTAGGCTCATTAGATTCGTCTCGAAAATTAAGGTAGGGGTCGTGGAATGGGTTTTGTCATTAATCTACATTTAATACTCCGAATTAGTGGAAAGAAGATTGATGCGACGGGTTGTTGGTGAAACTTTTGGAAAGTAAACTGGGCCTAAATGTTTCTAGGCATTCATCCCAGACCCTAGTGAACCAGAGCATCCCCCGCTCTCCCCATGTCCTCCGCCGCGCGCCGCCCGAGATAGATTCCCCCCCCCCTCCCCCCCTTCAGTCCATGGCTCTCCAACCCAGCTCGTGTTTACTAAAAAGTTTTAGGGTATTACATGCTACTTTGACCACTAATTAAAGGTATTAGATAAAACAGTTTACAAAACTATGTCCACACCCCTATGTAAATTTCTGAGAGGAATCTAATGAGGCCTCTGACCACACGATTAGAGGACGATTACTGTAGTATTACTGTAGCAAATCATGAATTAATTATGCTCATTAGATTCGTCGCGAAAAGTTACACCCATATGTGAAAAGGTTTTACAAATAGAGTTCATTAATTATGTCTCTAGGCAGCGCGCGGACCTACCCCCCAGCCATTTGCTCCGGTGGCGGTGCCGTTGCCGGTAGGTCTGGCCTCGGCGTCGCTCCCATGGCTCGACCCTTCCTGTCCCCCCACGAACTGGCCGCCACACCCTCAAGCAAGCTCTCGTCGGCACCCACAGATCTTGTAGCTCTTGCCAGGAGCTGTGGGGCGCGTCACATCTCGCTGCGAGCATGTCCTCCTACCTCTGGCGCATGGCCTGGAGGCCAAGGGCAGTTCTCCTTAGCACATCCTTCTTCTCGAGCTGGAGTGTTCGCTGGATCTTCAGGCCCCAATTCGTTTAATCCTGCCATCACCCCTTTTCAGGGTGGTCTTGGCAGCCAACCCCCCCCCCCGGTGAGAATGGATTCAATTGCTGTGTTTATTCCCTGGTGCGGAATGTGAATCCTTCTTGGGTTTGAGCTCGTTTTCTTAGCATATGATTTTTTTCTTGCAGATACTTTAGATGGCTATCGCCACTCCGTACTCCATGGTTTATCCAACAATGTTCTAGCACAAGGATTGTCTCAAAGCCCCCAATCACCCGGTAGTGTTTGTCTAATTCCCACTTATCTAGTTCACCAGGAACCATGTTCTGCAAACTGTTTTTTTTCTGTTGTTATTTTTATTAACTATTTGTTATTCAGCCTACACATAGTCCAAATATCGAAGTATATTCTTAGTTCTTCATCCGAAGTAGGTCAGAAGTATCTTAGTATATTCTTCTCGTGCTACATATATTACAAATGGGTTTTCAGTGTACATTAGATCTGCTCAGGAAATGGGATTTCAGTGTACTGGAGTAGGTAGGCCGTACAAAAAGATATCTTCCTGTTGTGGAACAACATAGCTAATTTGATTTCAGTGTACATGAGATCTGCTCGGGAACAACATAGCTAACTGTTATTTTTTGCAATAATGTGCCAACCATGAGCATGTGAGATATTACACCAAATCATTGTAGTCTTTTTGTGACCATTGTCCATAGTCAATGCCACGTAGACAGGAATATCTTAACATATTGCTGATCATTCTTTTTTTTTGCTTGCAACTGCCCCTTCAGATGGGTTTTACCAGTCCCTACTTCATGGAATTGCCACATCTCAAGTTGTGCCAGACCTACCGTATTCACCAGAAGTAGTTACCCAGTCGACAAGTCCTCAGTCATCCGTCGGAGCACCTGCCTATTCTAATTCATCAGGTCCTGTAATTTTAAGTCCCCACCTCTTGTACATGTTGCTTTATGTTACAATCTTCTATACTGATTTGACGAATTTCTATAGGTCTTATGTTATCCACTTATTCTACCTCATGTCTGATTAATTTATTCTACCTCAGGCCATAAAGATCTAAATGTCTTATGTTATACAAATTTGATGCAAAGCCTTTGTGTGATGAATTCGAACTGGACACCGACGACGAAGAGGAAGTATATGAAGTTGACGATGATGCTGTAAATCTTGATGAGGATGACGGCGGAGTGCAGGCTGATGACGAAGGTGATGATGAGGATGCAGAATGTCCCGACAATACTTTGGTGGATAAAATTGACCCTGAACTCCAGTATAAGATCTGTGAAAATGCTCTTGGCGACTGTGGTTGTGTAACAGGTCCTTCTGCAGTCAAAAGGAGGTGTGTAAATGTTTGTTTCTCATTTTATTGGTAATGCTTACCTTATTATATATCCTATAAAATTGTTGCAACCAGGTCGTGCTGTTCTACTGCAATCATTTGAAAATTGTATGTACACATTGTGCAGGATCAGGTGGTCTAAAGGTGTTGAACCACCAGACTGCCGACAGCCTAGGGCCATGGGTGCCATAGAGAAGGCTATGAGAAACTCAAAGAACAGAAGCACTCCTTTTATTTTTTGAACCAGTGTTAGGTATGGTGTTTGATTCTCGAGCTGAAGCATACCAGTTTTTCAACCTGTATTCATGGGAGGTTGGCTTTGGCATACGTTTTGGATCAAGCGCAAGGAACAGAGTCAACAAGTACCGCACAATGCAGGAGATTGTTTGCGAGAAAGAGGTATGTAGATATCTGGTCACTTTACATTTAACACATGTGCCAACTCAAACACTTTGGCCAACAATCTTAGTTACATCTTTATATAAACATATGCAGGGATTTGACAATCGATGCACAAACAGTTCAAAGAGGGATCATTGTAAGGCCATGTTGCACCTGCATCGCAGCGAAGATCATGGCTGGTATGTGAGCAAGCATGTGGCGGAACACAACCATGAACTGTCTCTATCATGTGGAGAGAAGCGAGAATGGAATTCTCACAGCAAGATTGAGCAGTGTGTTAAGGACATGATTCGCTATCTCAGAGAAAACAATGTTTCTCTCAGCAGGGTGCATTGCATCATGGGCAGCATGTTTGGAGGCATGGAAAAGATACCGTTCTCCCGCAAATCATTGCGTGCTGTTTGCGCAGATATCGCAAGAGATCATAAGGATCATGATGTTGAAAAAACACTAGAGGTATTCAGGCAGATGCGGAGAGATGACCCTGGTTTCCAATTCAGTGTTGCCTTGGATGATCAGAAGAGGATCAAGACCTTGTTGTGGACAAGTGGTAAAAGCAGGAGCCAGTATACTTATTTTGGTGGTGCTATAACATTTGACACTACGTACTGCACCAACCTGTACAAGATGCCTTTCGGAATGTTTGTCGGTGTCAACAACCACTTCCAGTCCATACTTTTTGCTGGTGTCCTGATGCGTGATGAAACAGCGTCAGTTTTAAGTGGGTATTCAATGAGTTTTTGACACTCATGGGCGGCAAACCTCCAATGACTATTCTCATAGGTTAGTGCATTGTTTTTCTCTATAACTTTGGTTGTATTATATTCTCAAGTACTGATGTGCACTGTTAAAGTTCTGGTGTTGAATACTCCATTTCTAATGCGGGTTCTTGTTTCAAATTATTGAGCAGATCAGTGCAAGGCAATGACCAAGGCAATCAGAGAGGTCATGAGCAGCAGCACACACTTGTGGTGTAAGTGGCATATATTCAAGGACGCCCCGGAGGAGCTTGGTCCTGTGTACCGGGTAAATGGTCCATTTAGGATAGAATTCCATTATGTAATCAACCAAATGCTAACTGAAGATGAGTTCGAGAGAGCATGGGATGACCTGCTGGGACGTTATGAGCTGCGCGGCAACAAGTTTATGCAGAAGGTGCATGAGAAGAAGAAGATGTGGGCAAAACCTTGGTGCAAGGACATTTATTGTGCTAGGATGGCAAGCACTCAGCGCTCAGAGAGCGCAAATAGTGTCCTTAAGAAGGTCATCCCACGGAATTGTTCCATGAACAGGTTTGTTCAGCAGTACAGGAAACTATTGTTCATCTGCGCTGCTGCCGAGGATACCGCAGAGCACAAAACAAAATAGGTACAAAACAGACCCCTTTAGACGTGCTTATATGAACGCACAGAATCTCCGCAAAGCCTAACTATGGATTCTTCACAAAACTTCATGGCAGCAACAACAGCATTTGAAGGAATTGATGTCCTCAGAGTTTGATCACCAAACATATCAGCTCCAGCATCCATATAATCATTCATGTTAGACCAATCCTTCTCGACATCACCTGCAAGACGGATCATGTTCCTAAGTAGCTGGACCATAGACTGATGTGTAGCCTGTGCTTCCACCTTGTCAGGATAGTTCATATCAACTATTGTCAATTTCAGTTTAGACTCCATGAAACTAAGAGCTTTATGTGCAGCAGCTTCCTCAGCCTCAGCAGCACTCAAACACATTCCACCACGGAACTTGGTCCTACCGCCACACCTTGCATCTTCAATAGCAGGCAACTGGATCATAACCTCACCAGTGAATTCACCACTATTTGCTAGTTCATTGCTGTACTCTACTGCTCTAAGGCCTAGTTGCCTAAGCACAGAACCAAGCACATCCTTTAAAGTGAAACTGATGAACTATCTGGCAGCCTGGAAATGTAATTCAAAAGTTAACTAAATGCATAAAATGAACATTTTGAAATTTCTCAATTAAAGGTAGACATATGTAGGTAATGATGTATTTTACCTTCATCCTGAAGCTAGCTACCTTGTCATTGGATACTCTAATGTGCTTAGACTTGATTGCTACATACTCTCTATATTCAGAAACATTGGTCTGGTGTTTCTGACGGTACCTTGTCAACAGCGGGGCGATGAAGCTCTTGCATTCAGCATAAATGTCTCCAGAAGCACTCCTCACTCCACGTGTCGTCTCAATGGTCTCATTCCTCTCAAGCTGCATCTGAAAGTTGTGAATTTTCTCTATCACCGTGCTCCAATCAACCAAAACTTTCTCAAGTGTATAAGCAACTGAGTTCACATCACCCCATACACTTTTGTCTTCATACTCATCAACCACCTCAGTACTGTAATCACTTACATGAACAAAATGTTTCTTTTCAAGATACTCAAAAAATTTCTTCACTGCGCTAAGCTCTGATAACTCCGGTGTAGGTGCAACATCACCCATGATGTTGGTGACCTGAACACCTGGCTCCACAGTAACTCTTGAGCCTGACACATTAAGTTCCACACTAACTTGAAACCCAACAGAGCCATGGCTGATGCATTTGAAGACAGGCTGTTTCTTCTCAGGCATTTTCTTCATCACTCCAACAAGAATTTCCTTTAGAGGAATGTGAATTGTTTGATCTTGCCCCTACAAGAAGGAAACAGTTCTAACAACGTCCCAGTAGCTAACAAAACTAGTACTTATGAAGAACTCTACAACAACACTACATCCACAACAAAACTGGTACTTATGAATCCGTGCTAAAAGAAAAGATAACTAAACACTTATCACATCCACATCAAAAAGGTGCCGTGAGTGCAACCTGCTTATACTACAGACTGTAAGTAGAAAGGAACAACATCTGACCTGAACAAGAAGCTGAAAAGGGGATGGTTGGGGTGGATTGGACACATCGGGGCTGCTTCTCATCTCTTCGTCGTTTGTTCCGCACTGCGCAAAAAATAGAATACAAATCAGGGTATCTAGTGTATATGACATCTGCAAAAACTCAGATCTAGCTAAATACCTGCTGTCCATTGCCTGAGTTGAGAAGATGCGCCATTCGAGCCGGTGCGAACACTAAGCTGTTCGGTTTGCTAAATGGTGCGACACTGTTTAGGTTCCGTTGCGGCGGACTTGGGTTCAGGGGGCGTATCTAGGGTGGCGGCGGCGGCGGAGCTAGGGTTCCGGCGGGGTTCAGTTCGTCGCAAGAGCAGTGGGCTCTCCAAATAAGACAAGCAGTGGCCTATCCAAAATGTGCCTGGAGGTGTGGGGGAGACTCTCCGAAGGAACCTTTCCTATGCTCAAAACCTGCCTCGCGAGAACCAGGCAGGGCAGCAACAATGTCCCCGTGAGGCAGATATCAAGTGCCTAACCATACAAACCAGGCACGGCAGCGGTTGACTCGATGGGTCCCACGTGAATAAAAAACTACCGCGCGGTGGAACTTTTCGACATGCATGTGGGACCCTAGTGCGGATCCAGAGGGCGCCGAGCGCGCACAGGACGTCCGATAGACCCTGCGGCCGCTTATACAAGTGGTTTTTTCGCTCTGGGTACCGGGGCGTTCCAACGTTTCTGTTGGTACCTTTTCGGAGCCAACAAGCACGTAGGGACAGCTGTCGCACAGTTTCCATCGGCCGTCAGCGGCGAGCCGGCGACGGACAGCATGAGAGGCCGAGGTGAGGAGGCTCTCCGATCTCTGCAACCTGCAGGACGGGGACGGAAGGGACGTCACGATCTGCATCGGCAGTTAACGAGCACGCGCAGAGCACATGCCACACGCGCGCCGCGCCGGAACGGCTGCCAGACTCCGCCGGACTCGACGCGCGCTAGCTGCCTCTCACGCGACGGCCGCGCGGTCTCCCACGGCGCACCAACACCGCACCGCGATCCCTCCGGTCCCGCGCGCGGTCGGGGATAGGGTCTGCCGGCCATCACGACGCTGCCGCTCACCGCTGGGAGTGGTCCGACGCGGTGTACGGCAGTACGAGGCGGTGTACAGTCACAGGCCGTCAGGCCGCCTGTCATCGCCGCCCGGAGAAGCCCTGAACCTTTGGATTCATGCATGCCTTTCCTGAAGCTCCTAGTCCCATCGTATGTTACGAGCTCAGCTCCGACGAGCGTGTCACCGCAGCGGCCGGCAGCTCCGACGGCGGGCAGGAATTGATTCCACGGCCGCCGCCTCCGTCGAACTCGAACGCGCGCTGCCCCTGTCGCGCCGCGGAGCTGAAGCACGGGTCTCCTACGACGCACCGACGTGGCAAATACCGTATCGCGACAGCACCGGAGGGTGTCCAACAAGGCGAACGAGATGGTTCCACGCTCGGAGCGCCCGGAACGCAAACGCTTTCCTAGCTTTGGTTTTTTTCCAATTTTTTTTGGGGGTTCTGACAACCATTTCGATGGACAAATAATTGGTCAGCAACTCAGCAAACGCGACGCTGTGGTGAAAGGTGTCAATGCCTGCGGCCTGCCTAGGGAAAGCAGAGCAGTCGTTGCCGTGGAGCCCATCCATAAAACAAGCGAACAGCGAGGTGACTGATGCGGCAAACACGTACATGCGCAGCTATGGTCAGTGGTAACTGATACTCCATATAAATGAGCTTGCTGCGTCAAGCACTGAACACACGGCTGGCCCGGGCAAGAGTGTTATTTGGCTTAAGCAGAGGACTGGAGGAGAAGCAAACACTGAAACACGTGCGCGCATTGTAGTTTATTAGGGAAAAAGTTATGGTTCACATGGCATTGCAGTTTATTAGGGGGAAAGTTATGGTTCACATGGCTGAAATAGAGAGCTTAATTACTTACTCCAAGTCCGTATTATTAGAGTAGCCGCGCGCACTTTTTTTTTTTGAAGACGTAGGGCGACCCCTGTCCCCCTAAAAAGGCCAAGCAACAAGCATGATGTGAGTCCCAGCTACCATGCATGTTTGGTGAGATTCCACGAGCTCTTAGCACGTGATGGAAAATCACGGAAATCCAATGTGTGTGGCGCAGCAGGTGGATCGTCGTCGTGGATAGCACTGTATGCTCGTATCATTCGTTTAGTTTACCACTAGCCAGCAACTTTTGCATCTACTACAGTACTACTACATTATTACTAGTAGAGAGTAGGAGATGGATCGATGACGTCGACATATATAATGTTATACCAAGATCGTGGAGATACGTTCCAAAGACAGATGTGATCGTTCATTATTACTCTGCTCACTTACTCTGGCTTGCATTATTATAACCCAGCGCGTAGAGGGCCAAATAAAGCCAACACGATTAATTACTGTGGTTGACAGCTCGCGGCCTACGAACTGTCGACTGCAGAATGAAGCCTGGTATAGCTGCACCTGCACCCGTCGGTGCTCCATCTCTGTACGCACAAGGATCACATGCATATATCTCGATCGCTAACAGTCGCTCGGTATGGAATCTTTGGAAAGAAAGAAACCGAATATCTTTTTTTTTGGCAAGATACTGTAGCTCTGTTCTCTCTCTTTTTTTTTTGCAGTTGTTACAAGAATTAGTACGTACAACTAGCTACTCTAAAACAAAGAGAGAAAATGAGAGAAATTACGTACGTACAGTCTCACGCACGCCACAGACCATAAAATTGATTAAAAAAAACACCCAGCGTATATACAGTTATAAGTACTGCTTTCGATGGATTATTCATGGCCCATTGAACGTTCGTGTCTGTCTCTTTCGCCATCCATCCATGTTGGCACGTCTCAAGTCACATCAACCTGCTTTCCATAAGAACTTTTGGCACAAGTCCAGTTTCCTGACATCTTTGGTTCGAAAAATGTCCAACATTTCTTCATAGATAAATCTAGAACCCGTGATTTTAAGACAAAATTATACGTAAAAACAAACGAATCTAGGTCTCGATGATGCAATTAAAGTGGCCTGTGTTCGGTATACACATGATTTAACTAGGGTCGTCTAGGTTCATTGAACCACACACACACGACAATAACTCAACTGCAGAGAATCTGGTTTCAACTTCTTTAATTTTTAGTGTTTTCTTTGTAAATTTACGACGTCAGACGAACTTAAGAGGCGATATGATCATTGATAGCAAATGTGCTAGTGGTCTCACAAAACGGGATCGGAGAATATATCCGAGGGTGCGGCGGTGGCACGCATATGGACGTGCACGCTTAGGAAATATTATTGGAAATGGACAACTAGACATTATTATATATATTCAACAAGAAAAGGTGTACGGCAGATTTATATATTTACTAGCATGTTCTACACAAAATTAATGTGCCAGTAGTAGTTAAATAAATAGACATGCTCTCATATGGACGAACGCCTGCGATTTGGCTGATGAACCAGGTTGCGACAAGTGGCCCGGCCGGCTAGTAATGTCTTTGACTTATAAATATTAGGTAGAGATTGCTAGCTAGGAGAGGCATGCTTATCATATATGTAAACTTTTTATGAAACTATATCACTCTTGATCTACCAATGAATGTAGATTTGAAAAATTCAAATTAATTCTATTATAATATAAGGTATCACGTCATCTAGAATAAATACTACCAAATGGTGAAGGGATTATATGTGTAAATGCATCATTCCAACGGCATCTTTCATCTCCTGGCCAGGCTACCTGCCGACAACCAGGAATCTCCGCATATACAAAGGCAACTTGCAACGGTATGTAGTGTAGGGCATGTGTGCTGCAGAGCATTATCCGAGATATATAAGGTTTTGTACCGTGGAAGAAGATAAGATGGCTCTTGCGACTTGCCTCTTGGTTAGGGTTACTGGTCGCTTGCTTAATTTTGGTTGTTTCGTTGGTTGATGTCACGCATATCTGCGGTCACCACGGAGCGACGGGGAGCAAGACAGAGACAGACCGAGCGCCAAAATTGACATTTTTGCTATCGTTATTTCGTTAACACTCTTCTGTTGAGATCATATTTCGTCCCAAATTGTAGATCATTTTAGTTTTTTTATTCATTGGTTTTACTATGCGCTTTGATATACACTATGATATGAATTTAGAAGAATCAGAACGATATAATTCGGATGGATGGAGCGGTAAGCTGTATCTGTATTGATTTTGATTTGAAGTTGTTTGTTCTAACTTTAACCATAATTGTAGCAAAATGCACGGATTTGCAAATTATTGTTATGTCAACCATAAAAGTATGTATGCCTTTTTAGCACAAAAATGCATTTATTACTTGGTATTGTAAGTGTTAATATATATATATTTGGGAACCTTGTTAATATTGTTTTCTAAAAGCCCTGATAATCTTTTTAAAAAGTTGCAACATTTTCTAAGGCGAGGGTGTATATATATAACCGGAGATATCTACATCATCAACTGATGGATGGAGATATCTACAGTGACAGGAAATTAGAAAAAGCACGTCCATGTATATACATTTACATATATAATAAAAGTCGCCATGGGTGATGGTGGTGGATGCCAAGCCATATAAATCGAGGCAGCACTGCAGCAACCCAAGCCGAGCGCCTCTCCAAAGCAACGCAAGGCACCGTACCTTCCTACGATCATCCCTCTCGATCTGATCCATCGTCGTCATGGGCAGCGTCGGCGTTGAGGAGGATGCCCTCGCCGTCAAGGCCGCCGTGGAGGCCTTCCTGGAGCGGTGCGCGCCCTCCGGCGACGCGGCCTACGGCGAGCTCAGGGCCCTGCTCGCGCGCCTCCACGACCCCGCCACCAGGCGCCAGGCTCGCGTCTTCCTCGCCGAGCTCCGCCGCCGGCAGCAGTCCGACGGCGACGACAGCGGAGAAGACTTCTTCCGGCGGTTCGGCTTCCGCATCCAGGAGCTCCTCCTGCACGGCAACCCCGCCACCGTCACCACCTCCGCCTTCCTCTCCCTGTCGTCGTCTCCAGGTATCCGCATCATCTCCATGCCCATCCCGCATCCACCGATGGATCATTCAATTCATTCATTCACTAGTTGCCAGTGCGCGGCGGCCATCATTGTCGTCGCGGCGAGCCAATCACCGCGCGCTCCGCCGACCGACCATTTGCAATTTGCTACCGAAAAAGAGACCTATTCCACCATAATATAATTTTTTAAAAAGGAGATGGATGAATGATGACGGAGGGAGTAAGTTAATCTCAAAGAACCACTGTTACAAATCGTGATCGCCCACTGAAATGACGACACTCATTGATCTCTGCCAATTATCCTCCTAGGTTTTTTTTTTAGCCAAGAGGGCAGAGTCAACTGCACGGTCTATGTGACAGAAAGGAAGATGAGCACACGCACACGTTTCCTTTTTCTGTGCATACGCTAATAATTCAAAACCATCTTAATTACTCCCTTTCTTGGAAGAGGACAGACACAAACTACTCTGTCAGACGTCAGTATCATCAAAAGTAAACAAATCTTGCATGGCACCAGTAGCAGAATGCATAGAAAGATTATTACTAGTTGCTTTAATTAATGAATGAATTTAACACACAACTCAAGTACCGTTTCCCTGCATGCATACAAAATTCAATCAAATCAGCTGTCAAGCAGGCGAACTGTCAACACAAGAAAGAAGGAATTAATGCTGTCGACGACAGGGACACACGATCCATCGACACATACAGTAGCTAGCTGCAACTATACACAACAGTACCTAAAAGATATTCGTTGTTTTCGTGACAAATTTGACCAAATTTGTTAAAAAATACAATATTTTTATTTTTCAAATAAAGTTATTAAAAATTAGATTCAAATATCTAACTAATGATATTAATTTTGTATCATAAATATTATCATATTTATATATACGTTTACTCAAAATTATTTTTCGAGAAGTGAAAACGACAACCATTAGGGAGTACAACACATATCGCTCTACAGCAGGTGAGACTTGAGAGCGAGCTCGACGGTGACCATAAAGTCACAGTCAACTAGCGGTGCATCATCACCAATTTCGGGTGTGTCCCTGGACTTGGCACGTCGCATTCGCGCTTTTGTTCTCCTTTGCCAGAGCCGGTGCCTGTACGACGCTTAATTTTCTTTTGATCACGACAGGTTTTTATCGATAAACCAGTTTACATATATATACTAGCCACAAAGAAAAGTAGAAATAAGCTGAAAAATGGTGCTAGTTAGCTACCGTACGTTCACAACATGATGTTCACCAAGCATCGCTTCAAGATGCCAAGTGCCTCATAAAAAAAAGTGATGAATTGATGATCAAAGTCGGACTATGGAGAAAGAATAGCTGTCCCTTTGCAGAAAAATGCCCTAGTCGAAAAAAGAGGTTATTATTATTACAAGTAAGAGAAGGACTTGTATGAAAAGGACTAACCTATACTACCGTTCGAGGTCTTTTTACGGTGCATAATATACTATCCTATACTACCGTTTGAAAGATGCACAATACTACTCAATACTACCCTCTATTCCCTACTCAAATTACCCTATACTACCCTATTCACAAATTAAGAGGTTTTCTTTCATCCACAACACCATGGCCAACCCCCCATTGTCACCGTCAGTGCTACTGTTGTTTGATGATAGGAAAACCAGAGAACCAAAAGCACAAAATCCAGAGTTGCATTCTTTTTGGGCGGAGAAAGTGCGATTTTACTAAGTAGAGCCTACAATATTGTTGCTTTAGTGCGATTTCAATACCATTTTACCAAATAATTATACTCAGAAAATGGGTGGTGCATTGACGACACTAGAGAAAAAGGGGATTGTATTTTTTTTAAATCGATGGCCACTTGTTCATTTATTGCCTCTGCGATCCACACGCGAGCTCAAAAGAAGTATGGGAGGAAGGAAAAAGATTATTTTTTTAAAAAAAGCTAGATATGGGCCCCGGTGAAAAAGAAAGATGGCAACTCACCTAACCCATGCCTCTCTCTGCCTCTCCTCGTTTTCCCCTTATTTTCTATAACTCGTGGAGCACAAACCTTTGAATTTTTGTGTCATGATCACGAGTTTCATCACAAAAGAACACACGAACACTGAGACGACACGTGTGTGCCATTCCTCGCAGCTCGCAAACGGGAAAACAATCATGTGCAGTTGCATTATTATTTATGTATTTATTAACCCGAACTTATTCAAGCGTACTGTAGAACGTGTAGAAGGGCCAGAAGATTTTATTTTGTATACGAAATGTCTACATCCATTCAAAAATTATATCTGCATCCGACCGAAGTGAAAATTGCAGGTCAGCACATGTTAAGTTTTAACGAACTGTGACTGACATGTTGGCCCTGCGGTAAAATTAAACAAGGGTAACAGGATCTGTAAGAATTTACGTGTTTGCCCCTGCGCTCCCTCCTTCGCCCACGGCGGTGTTCGCCTCGTCGGCACGGCCCGCCACCGCCTATAAAACTAGAGCAGGCACCTCCCCGCCATTTTCTTCTCCATCTCCATCCTTCCATCCTCCCACCCGAACCATCTCCTCCACTGGGTTCCAGACCTAGCCCACCAACCAATCCAGGCCGGGGACCAATGGCGGCGCCAGCCGGCGAGGAGAAGGACGTCGATGCCTTCCTGGCGGACTGCACGGCCTCGGGCGACGCCGCGTACGGCGCCGCCAAGGCCGTGCTCGAGCGCCTCCATACCCCCGCCACCCGCCCCGCCGCGCGCCGCCTGCTCGGCGCCGTCCGCCGACGATTCGCAGCCGACCCCGCCGCGGGGGAGGATTGCTTCCGCACCTTCCACTTCCGCATCCACGACGTCGCCCTCGACCCACACGTACAAGGTGCTAGCATCCACATCCCTCGCGCCACCAATCTCTTGTCTCGTCTACGGGGTTTATCTCGTGTTGATAAATCTTGATAAAATCCGGATTCCACGATCTACTTTTTTTTTTTCAAATCTCGCCCCAATGTCGCCTTGTCATGTACTCTGATGGTAAAATCTGATGGTTTCGCAGCCTGTCATCGCTAGTCTGATGGTAAAATCTTGTGACAGTTGATTGGTTCAACAAAATACTTTTTTTTTCCAGCGGTAGTTCCAGTAGCTAGATTGTAGTTGGCATGCTAATTAGTAGCCATGGTGAGAGTGGTAGGAAACAAAGAAAAATAAAAGATCACGATTACGTCTACTATATAGTACTCTAGTCAGTGCGACAATGATCTTGTTGCTTCTGACTTCCCACTCCCCTGCCCCTAGAATAGGGGTAGCCGCACTGTGCTGGGTACCACCATGTGGCCCGTGCATAATGCTACAAGGGATCTATATACTGCTACAAGGATCTTTATACTTTTGGAAGTTTGGTTCCCATGTGCGTGATCCAGGGGACACTATGCCTTGGTTGTTGAGTAATTTATACTCCCTTTCTGTCTTTTATAAGGAGAAAAAAGGCTGATTTGCTTCATCTGTCTGCCACTTTTTTTTAAAAATGTTTACGTTATGACATCAGCCAAAATCATGTGCCTGATCGTGCAAAACCCATGTTGTGTGGATTTCCCCACTCTCAACACATTGAATTAGAAATGTTTTTTCTACTAGTTCACACTTTCCCTGTGTAGTGTCCAGTCGAGTGCCGCTGAGCATTCCCATTGTATGAGCTTGAATTTCGGGGATAATAGCAGGATCCTTGCCTACTTATTGTCACATTATTTTTTTTTTACTTTACGAGCATGGACTGGACTACCTATCAACTATCACCCTTACAGAAAAAACAGGACATACGGGCACCATGCCTTTTTACCTTGTTTGTTTGCATTGGCTTGAGAATGGAATCATTGCATTGGAACAACCATAACGTATGTGACCCTTACCCTATATTGTGTTCATGACTAAACAGGGGTTCTCTTGTTGTCTTTTGGGTATAGAAAGTATAAACTGCTGTCTCTTGTTGGCTTTGGCTCAGTGACAAAAGCTTCCAGTAAACTAGTGAACGAATTCTATTACATCACCTGGTTTTTGATATAGCAAATGTTTAAACTGCCTTTAGGTTTCCAACAAAGGAAGAAGCTGACGATGATGGAGATACCTAGCATCTTCATTCCTGAAGATTGGTCCTTCACTTTTTATGAGGGCCTCAATCGGCATCCGGATTCCATTTTCAGGGATAAGACTGTAGCAGAGCTGGGATGTGGCAACGGTTGGATATCCATTGCTCTTGCAGAAAAGTGGTCTCCTTTGAAGGTTGGCTTCTTTTTTCCTGTTGCCATTTTATCTTAAGCTTAATCCTTCAGTGGTGCATAAGCTAATCTGGCATATCTTAAACATTTAGTCGTGTTACAATACGTGACATGAGGTTCTAACTTGTTTAGTGAACCACAGGAACCACACTCAGTGAATTGAAAATTTTGTTTGCATTCAGCTTAACATGACCCATTGTTGTTGGAATCCAGTCTAACCATTTCTCTTTTATTTTTGAAGGTCTATGGTCTGGATATAAACCCAAGAGCTGTGAAAATTGCGTGGATAAACCTGTACTTGAATGCATTAGATGACGATGGTCTCCCAATCTATGACGGGGAGGGGAAAACATTGCTTGATAGAGTTGAATTCTATGAATCCGATCTTCTTTCTTACTGTAGAGACAACAAGATAGAGCTTGATCGCATTGTTGGATGCATACCACAGGTGCAGGCAATTGTCTCCCTTGTTTGGTGAAATAAAATGAATGAAGGAAAAATGCTTACTCAATTACATGTCTTTGTTTCAGATTCTTAACCCTAATCCAGAGGCAATGTCGAAGATTGTAACTGAAAATTCAAGTGAGGAATTTTTGTACTCATTGAGTAACTACTGTGCACTTCAGGTTAGTTTAAGGTTGCCTTACATATATTCACTCAATCAAAATGCAGTCGCATTCATGAAACTTAAACCAAGCCATTTAATTAAATTGGTTCACCTTCAAGTTTTTTCTTGATCTGGAGTTAAGGATCCATACTAAATCTATTTATGCATTGTTTTTTTATGTAGCTTCGTGTGCCCGTTTAAACAATTGTTGTTGAAACACCAATTCAATAAGTGTGTGTACTTATAGAACTTTGGATTTATTGAATCTTCTATCAGGGTTGCAGTTAGCATTATTTTCCAAACATGATGGGACAAAAATGCTGCACATAGGGTCAATCATTTTACTCATATCAATATTACTTAAATTATTACAAGGATTATTCTGAATTTCTATTATCAGGATTCTTATTTCATTTTCTCCTTTTTATGTTTATGAACATTTCATATCTTTCTGCATACAGGGTTTCGTCGAGGACCAATTCGGCCTTGGGTTGATTGCCCGGGCAGTTGAGGAAGGGATATCTGTCATAAAGCCTTCAGGTATTATGGTATTCAACATGGGAGGTCGACCAGGACAAGGTGTTTGTCAACGTCTATTTGAACGTCGAGGATTTCGCATTACAAAGCTCTGGCAAACCAAAATCATGCAGGTAGTAAGGCTGTCGAGCAGTACCATTCTAGAAATATATTATGTTTGCCAGCAATATGTTATGGTTTTGGTCTGCTAGGGCCTATAGTTTCATCTATTTCTTGATACTTTATATTGCAGCACAATTTTTTTCAGCATCATTACCAATCAATTGCCCTGTTTGCAGGCTGCTGACACAGATATTTCAGCCTTAGTTGAAATTGAGAAAAATAGCAGACATCGCTTTGAGTTCTTCATGGATCTTGTTGGGGATCAGCCTATCTGTGCTCGCACTGCCTGGGCATATATGAAATCAGGTGGCCGCATTTCACATGCTTTATCTGTGTATAGTTGTCAACTTCGCCAGCCCAACCAGGTTCGTTTCTGTTCTGTATTGATTTCTAAAAGCTGTAATATGACAACGGAAATGGTTCTAACTATAGAACTTTTCAGGTGAAGAAAATATTTGAGTTTCTTAAAGATGGATTTCATGAAGTCAGCAGTTCCCTCGATTTATCCTTTGATGATGACTCTGTTGCTGACGAAAAAATTCCCTTCCTAGCATACCTAGCTAGTTTTTTGAAAGAGAATAAGTCCAATCCCTGTGAGCCACCAGCTGGATGTCTAAACTTTCGGAAACTCGTTGCTGGATTTATGAAGAGCTACCACCACATTCCTCTAACTCCTGATGTAAGACTTATCAATATTGTCTTTGAACTCTACTGATTATATGCCTATGCTTCTGACCATAATTCACATGATGCTAATTTTTCTCCTGGTTACTAGAATGTTGTTGTGTTCCCTTCTCGTGCTGTGGCAATAGAAAATGCTCTTCAATTGTTCTCACCGGCGCTCGCAATTGTTGATGAACATTTGACCAGACACTTACCCAAGCAATGGTTAACATCTTTAGCAATTGAGGTAACTTGCTTTTGTTCTATATCTTTGTTTATGATCATGGATCTGGTTGTTCCCAATACTCAATTTTTTTGGGAAAACTTCAGGGTAGAGCAGATTGTAACCATGCTGAAGGTACAGTTACTGTGATTGAGGCACCACGCCAGTCAGATTTACTGATTGAGTTGATCAGGAAGCTGAAGCCTCAAGTTGTTGTTACCGGGATGGCTCAATTTGAGGCTATCACAAGTGCTGCTTTTGAGAACTTACTAAATGCAACAAAAGATGTTGGTTCCCGGTTATTCCTGGATATTTCAGAGCATCTAGAGTTGTCTAGTCTACCAAGCTCTAATGGTGTATTGAAATATCTTGCTGGAAAGACCCTACCTTCCCATGCAGCTATACTGTGTGGTTTAGTAAAGAACCAGGTGCCTATAACTTAAGCACATCATTTAATTCCATTGGTGCACTGTACTGCTATGAATTAAAATTGTAAGTTTCGCTCGTAATTGCTTTCTGATTCTGGTTGTAGGTTTATTCTGATCTGGAAGTTGCTTTTGCCATATCTGAAGATGCAGCTGTATATAAAGCATTGTCACAAACTATTGAGCTATTAGAAGGCCACACGTCTTTGATCAGCCAGCACTATTATGGTTGCCTTTTCCATGAGCTTCTGGCATTTCAAATTGCTGACCGGCATCCACAGCAGGAGGTAAACACGGCTTAAGTCCAAATCTTCCTCATCCATAACCCATCCATACTAACTCTTCGTAATGATTAATGAACATTCCCCTTACTCCCTTAGCATAAATCAGGTAGTTCTTAAATCTTCATCTAGTTTGATAGTGCCTACTGTCGTGTGGTACGATGCTTTATTGTGTTTTTCAGTGATTTTGTATAATTGTGAGCAAGGGTAATAACACATCCAGAAGCACAAGGATATTTGGTGGCCTTATTAGTTTCCTTAACTTCTTATCTTATTTATCCATTGCTCTTTTCAGAGGCAACCGGCAGAAGTGATACCTCAGCAGATGATAGGATTTTCTGATCCAGCTATGTCTACCCTAAAGGCAGCTGAATTTTTCATTCATGATTCAAATGAATCCAGTGTCATTCATATGGATTTAGATCGCAGCTTTCTGCCAGTACCTTCTGCAGTGAATGCCTCTGTCTTTGAAAGTTTTGTCAGGCAAAACATCACTGATTCCGAGACTGATGTCCATTCCAGCATCCAGCAGCTGGTGAAAGATAGCTATGGTTTATCGGTAGATGGTTGTTCTGAAATTATCTATGGCAATGCCTCTCTTGCACTCTTCAATAAGCTTGTTCTCTGTTGCATGCAAGAGCAGGGCACCTTGCTTTTCCCTTTGGGCACCAATGGCCATTACATCTCTGCAGCAAAGTTTGTGAACGCAAGCACCTTGACTATACCTACAACTTTCAGTTCAGGATTCAACTTTCAGTTCAAGCTGACACTCTTAAGAATGTATCTCGGCCATGGGTGTATATTTCTGGCCCCACGATCAACCCTACTGGTTTTCTGTACAGTGACAGTGATATTCAAGAGCTGCTCTCCGTCTGTGCTGAATATGGAGCTAGGGTAGTGATTGATACCTCCTTCTCAGGCCTGGAGTACCAAACGGATGGCTGGAGTCGGTGGAATCTGGAAGGATGCCTTTCTTCTTTAAAATGTTCAAAGCCATCATTCTCTGTAGTCCTGCTGGGAGAGCTGTCTTTTGAGCTGATCGCAGCAGGACATGACTTCGGGTTTGTAATTTTGAACGACCCATCCTTGGTTGATACGTTTCATAGTTTCCCGAGCTTGAGTCGACCACACAGCACATTGAAGTACACTTTCAAGAAGCTACTTGGCCTGAAGAACCAGAAGGATCAGCATTTCTCTGATCTAATGGCGGAGCAGAAGGACGAGCTGAAGAGTCGTGCCAACCAATTAATTAAGGTTAGTTTGCTGTATATGCTGATGATAATTCTTATGTAGTTTCTATGCTTTCAAGCCATGTTTGACATTTTCTCTTGTGTCACGGTTGCACAATGAACAGACGTTGCAGAGCTGTGGCTGGGACGTTGCCAGCGGTTTTGCTGGCATATCGATGCTGGCGAAACCGACGGCCTACATTGGGAAGCCCTTCAAAACCGATGGCTTTGAGGGCAAGTTGGATGCGGGCAACATCAGGGAAGCCACCCTCAGAGCCACGGGGCTGTGCATAAACAGCAGCTCCTGGACTGGGATACCCGACTACTGCCGGTTCAGCTTTGCGCTGGAGAGCGGCGAATTTGAGCGTGCAATGGGGTGCATAACTCGGTTCAAGGAATTGGTTCTGGGAGGCAATGTTCATGCTCAGACGAACGGAAACTGATGGAGCAGGCTGGCGATTGATCGATCGCATCCATCCCATTACCGCTCTTGGAGGCAATCCATCCATTGTTTGAAAACCAAGATATGTATGTAAAGGAATAACAGCAGCAAGAAATGCCAGCTTTGAATTGAAGTTTGTCCTATTACACCTACACGTTGTATCAGAAGTTTGTCCAGTCCGGCTTACGCATTCTCTTGCTCTGTCAAGTTAAACTCCGATTATTCTTTCTTAACCTACGGAATTACGTGTGCAAGCATCTTTTACTTTTTTCAGTTTTTTCTATTCGTATAGGTATTTCCATTAGATCGGGGTAGCTCCAGACAAGGTTTTTAAATTCTCTGACACCAGTTCTATAGATTTAAAATAAATAGCACTGCAAATGGACTATCATGAAACCAGAGCTGATTATATTTTATTGGCAAAGTAAAAATGGGTCCCAACTAAAATAGTAATGTAGAATCGAGATTCTGAAAATTTAGCACAGGCTACCAGCTGCATTTTTCCTTTTTTTTAAGCCTCAGCTGCATTTTTTCCTATCTCATCAAGGCTTTTTTTTTTTGAGATAATCATCAAGGCTTTGTTGACTCCCTAAGAGGATGTGGGCCTAAAGCAGCAGCGAGCAGCCCAGAGCCCAGTAAAGGTAGTCACTCCCTGCGCTGCGGCGGGACTCCGCCGCAACTCTTCTCTCGCCGCCGCGGCGCTAGGCCCGCTAGGCGCTAGCCTCACTCCCTTCCTCATCGTCGACCCGCGCAGGCAGGTCCGGCGACTCCGCGTGCGGCTCCGCCTCCCTCGCTCCAGTGCCCGCAGCCAGCTTGGCAGCTTGCCCTGCACTTCCTCTCGGTCCTCGTCTCCGGCCGCACAGCGAGGTAACTTTGTAATTAGGTATTCAAAATCTTGAAATTACGAGCCGTTTGCCACGGGAACTATGAAATTGTTTGCATTGTATGTAGACGTACTTATCTTCTTGGGAAATAAAGTATGTCTCGCTCTCGGCGTGCCTAGGCAGCATAGCCGTCGAATTTAAGCCTTATCCTAGCTCAATGCCTCAATGCCTACTTGATTTCTCCAAAACTATTCTGTCTAATGGCAGTCCAAATAAGTTAATCTGGAACACCATAATGGCTTCATGAATTGATACCATAATCGATCCACTGATACATTTTCAAGCAGTCATAACACTTGCTAATAAATCCCATGTTTTCTGAATGCCATTGTATAATGTATAGCTTTTAGAATCAGAGGTCGGGGTAGAGCACAATCAGTACAATAAGAAGTAGTCATTATGCTATATCGTCTCCTTTTCAAAAAAATGAAACCTCATATAAGCTAAATCTAGGGCAGTTCTTACTTATTTTCTAATGTGTCTGGAGTAATATATATTTTTATATGGATCCTAACTAGTTTGATATTCTCTATTGCGCCTACTATTTGTGCTTTAATTTTCCTGCTGTAAATATTTTTTTAGCGATCCATGTTTTGCTAATTCTACACACTAATGCTCAAGAATCCTAGGTCACCATTGCTTGTAGGCAGGCCCCAACAATTGCAGACCCCCTCCATCCTGTATTCCTGTCCTCCTATAATGGCGATTTGGAGTTGCTCTTGTCTCCGTGGACTCATTTCCAGATCTGCGTGGATAATCCACTACCCACTCTTGTCTCCTAGGTCTCCTGCACCGCTTCTGACCCATTTCTCCTCCTCCTCCGTGCGACGATCTACGAAGAGATCTGCCGCAAAGGTTCCAGTGGACTCTGCCAGAGAGCCCTTCTATGTCATCCGTAAGGGGGGTGTCATCGCCATCTATAAGACCCTTAGTGACTGCCAAGCTCAAGTCGGTAATTCGGTAAGGGTATACAAATACAACATAATGCTTCCCTTCCCTTCCCTTACCATGTGCAGAGATAACATTTGTTGATGATTCCCTGCTACTAGGTATGTGACCCTTCTGTCACTGTCTACAAAGGCTATTCTCTGAGTAAAGAAACTGAGGAATATCTTGCTGCATGTGGGTTAAAAGACGCTATCTATTGCATTGATGCAGCAGATGCAAGAGATGAATTGTTTAATGATCTGGTTCCCTGCCCTTTTCAGGTAAACAAGGGCACAAGGCAATGCTCTATGCTTCGATCACTTGCCTGTGTTTTACACAGCATATTAATCTGATTCCTATGGTCTACTATATTTTCCGAACCTGTTCTGGTCATTTCTAGACATGGTATCCATTCATATTAATATAAAGCCACACACCGTCATCACAAAAATAGTTTCATGTTTATATTATATACCTAATGCCGGTTGGCAAACACCCCTTATTCCAGGGCCTTACTTTATCTCACACAGTGCCGTACCTTGAACATTAAGCTGATTTTTTTAAGTTACATCTTCAGGCGGTCTGCATTGCTACTGGATTTTGTATTTCCGTAACATTTCTTGTAGAGTGCTGACATATGAATGTTTGATTTCAGCAACCTGATGGATCTGTGCAGTCTACATTGAAAAGGTCAGAGGATATGGTAATTTTTCCCCTTCATCATAAGTGTGAAGATATGGTCTCTTGAATAGTGTTCTCTACAATATCTGTTGACTTTGCTATGTATCTTGTTTACTCAGACTGATAATCATTTTCTGAAGGAAACTGGACCATCAAACCATCAAAAAGTTTCTGAACAGGAACTGTTACCTGATAGTGATGTGAGTATGCATGAATATGCAATGTGCTAAATGCTAACTGTATGTGCTTCTGTTTTGTTTCCTGATTTGTTCTGTCTTATGTAGGTATAATTTGATGTTAGCATGTATATCTGCAGCATAACTTCACTATGTTGGAAATTTGACTTCTCACCATCACACTGCCTATTACAGCTCTCTTGTATTCTTGAATTCGATGGTGCTTGTAAAGGAAATCCCGGCAAATCAGGTGCTGGAGTTATAATTCGGAGGTTAGATGGATCTGTGGTATGGAGACCAACCCTTGGCTAAGCTGATATGTTTTATTAACTTCATTTATAGTGCCTATCTGGTTATTGTGCCACCCTCTTCTACTGCAGATTGCTCTACTGCGTGAGGGTTTAGGTATTACAACCAACAATGCTGCTGAATACCGTGCATTGATCCTGGGGCTAGATTATGCTGCCAAGAAGGGATTCAAGCATATTCGTGTTCAAGGTGACTCTAAGCTTGTCTGTAAACAGGTGAGCTGGTCTTTCTTTGCTATTTGTGTTTGACATTGAACCATCAGTAGACAATGAATGATGTGCAGTTCATTGTGACTCTCCAACCCTTTATTAACAAAATAATAAGTTGGGATTTCTGGAGCAGGTTGAAGATCTCTGGCGGTGTAGGAGTGATAATATGGCTGTCTTGTGCAAGAAAGCCAAGGAACTCAAGGGAACGTTTCTTACATTTCAAATCAACCATGTGTTGAGGGTATGTCCTGCATTTTCTCCTTTCATATTTATCTTCCATCTTCCAGCTTTATGGTGTACCAATGAGTTTTTATTATTCTGTTTTTAACAAGGTGGCCCAGAGACAACTTATGTACTTTGGTCATGAAGATTTTGTTGGCCAATCATGTCACAGATAGTAGGCATAACCTGATATTGTTTTGCATATAATAACTATTTAATGCACATTATCATAACACTAGATGTTCTGAGTGGAATGATTGACAAGTGACCTACAAGGTCGTCATATCTGATTGCTCATTACCAAGTGCTAGGTAAAATATTTACTCCAGTAATTTTGTAAATCTGTATAACATGAAAGCATTTAGGTTGACAGCTCTATAGATGTGCGAGACTTTTCTAGTTGTTAATTTAGCAATCAAAACAAAGTAGTTCGTTTCAGCAACTCTCTGAATACCTCTCTGAGTTGGACTCTATAGATTTGATCTGTAGGTACGGACAGCCACATATATAGCTTGATGCTTGGCACTGACTTCAGATTTGTGCTCGAATTTGGTCATAACATGTCTCCACATGTCACTCGTATTCGTTTGTTACACAGGAATTCAACTCAGATGCTGACGTTCAAGCAAACTTTGCAGTCGGACTTGCAGGTATGATACTGCTGTGATGAACTCGCCTGTGAATTGCTAGACACAAATAGAGTGGAAATGAGGGTATTACACCTGATTATTTGATCTCTTCCTCTCTACAGTTGATCAAGTTCAGGAGCTGTCCTTATGTTGAATTCCCATTGGCAGAGAAGACAAGACATTGAGTAGAGCGGTTGCGCTACCAGTTGACGCCTGCGATTACAGCAGTTGATATTAGACAGTCACATGTGTTCAGTGTATGTGTACTCGAGGAAATCAGTCAGCCAGTCAGTCGTTTCTAATGTCCTTTGGAAATCAGTGCTGGGGAAATGTTCTTCTGTGCCCTGCCGATACTGCGCACGACATTGCCTTTTGGGCCACTAATGTTGGTGGTAATTTAGTGAAGAGATGGATTTGTCTTGTCGGAATTTGCTATACTGTGCCATTGACCCTGGTAGTTTGCTCATCACGCACACCTGAATTTTCAGTTTTACTCAATCTACGCTCTTTTCTCCGAATTTAGCAAGGTATACACCTCCCTCTCTGATGAGATATAGGCGTGGAGGAAAGGTAAGATAACCAGGTGCACTCTAGGCACACGCTTCCTTTATTTCCATCCGAAGCTAATGACTCTCGAAAAGAAATGTTTATCTTGTAACTAAATTTTTTCCAAACCTTTTCTTTTGAATGAACTCCAACTTTTGCCAAACTTGACACGACCATTTTTTTGGAGATCGTCTGGTTGGTTCTTTTGTCACAAGTTCAATTCACAATTCACAGCTCTAGCCTCTAGCTTATGGTGGCGCCTTTTCCTTCAGCGTCTTTCCTCTTTAAATACGTATTCTAATTGGCGTCTCCATCGTCCCTTCACTTTCCTGGCGTGTGCCGGGTCCGCCCGACCAAGGCAAGGCATGGCGGCGGGCGGGGACGGCGTGGCTCAGCAGGCGGAGCTCCGGCGGATCGAGGGCAACGCCTGCTTCAAGAAGGCCCGCCTCGGCGCCGCCATCGACTGCTACACCGAGGCAAGCTCTCCTCGCCCCGCCCCAATTTCATGTCCCCTTGACAGTACAAAACAAATACGCAGTAGATTTTTTTTCGCGACTTGCTGTGGCATCAGATTAAGAATGTTTCCTTCGCGATTAATCCTTGCTAGGCAATCGCGCTCTGCCCCGACGTCCCCGTCTACTGGATGAATCGTGCCCTATGCCATTTCAGGCGCAAGTGAGCTTAACTCCAACCTCCCCCCTCCTGTCCTCCCCTCCCCTGTCCCCTCTTGGCCAGTTTGGCAAGGAAAAATGAAAATCTGAGGCATTCTGCACAGGGAATGGTCCAAGGTCGAAGAGGATAGCAGGAGGGCTCTTGCACTTGATGACACTCTAGTCAAGGTGACAACTTGTTCTTGTTTCTTATTCCAATGTACCAACTTCAACTACAACTACTACCTTGTCACGACCCTTAGATAACTTTTTGATACAAACATACATAATTGCTCTGTTTCTTGTGTGATGTAGGGGCACTATCTGCTGGGATGTGCGCTGCTCGACAAGGAGGAATTTGCACTTGCTATCAAGGAATTTGAAAAGGTTTGTCGTTCGTCCCTTGTACGCTTCATGTCAATTCTCAACAAGTTCCTTTGTATATTCATTTGGTTCCTTGCTGCTGCCCTTATTATAATTAAAAATCGCGCCCAAGTTTATTAAATTGTCAGGATGGGTCTCCTTTTGGATAAGCCATCCAACTTCAAACCTAGAGTTTCTGGCTCTGCTCCTGGGTTTTGTGAATCTTTCCATGATTACATCTTGTCCTTGAGACACTGACTGCATGCAGTAACTTTCATTTATGATAAATGAAACATCCAATTACTACCATAACATATCTAAAAATGGTTCTGATCATTAACTACATAATGGTTTTATACTTGTACAAGTATGTGGTTTTTTCATGCATCTAAGTTATATCATAACTATACCTCTTCATTAATTCACATTTGTCAACAGGTATATGTTGTGCTTTGCCCATCTCTTTTATTATTGGTAACCATCATGGCATGAAATTGAGGACTTCTTAATAACCTTGTAACTGCACCTTGTTGATCACTCTGCCTTCTGAACTCTTGAGAAGTGGTACAGTGATGCAAATGTGTGAAAAGTAATATCATCCTGGGTGCCTCTCCCCATGAACTTCCACTGATTGAGGAGCTGTAACAACCAGGTCCTAAAAAAAAGGAGCTGTAACAACCTATATATATGCTACTAAGGCTAGCATGCTAAGGCTATGTCTTCGTACTTTACCTACTGTAGTACCTTGTTTTGATTCAGGTTGTTGATGTCTTGCCAGTATTGCTAATCTCTCGTCCATTATTTTGGAGACAGGCTCTGAATCTCTTGAAGTCTGCGAATTCAACGGATAAAATGGCTGAGGACATTTGGCAGGTCCTTTGGAAGGCGAAATACCTAGATTGGGAAAAACATTCCACTGAACGAGTTTGGAGGATACAAAGTTTGAAGTATGCTATTTATTGAACCTAATATAATATAGCACTTTCATTTTGTTTTAGATCAAGTACAATGCCATCTATGGATGCTCACTTTACCTTTCTGACTGTTCAAGTCTCCTAACAAAAAGTACATGGACATGCAGGGTAGCTTGTGAAAGTGCTCTGCAGGAGCATCACTTTCTTAGCGGTACACTTTTAGAAGACTCGGATGGATCGAACAATGAGTATTCAGAACAAATTAAAATGTTATCAGATGTCTTCAGCAAAGCGACAGTTGCCGATACACCAGCAGATGTAAAATCACTACTTATAATCAATTTTGTTTTGGCTAAACCTTTTTTTTTTCTCCCTGTCTATATGTGATCTTAAAGCTGCTGATAACATGATGAAAACCTAGGTGCCCGATTACCTTTGCTGTCAGATAACATTCGAGATATTCAGAGATCCAGTGATCACACCCAGTGGTGTGACATATGAGAGGGCTGTACTTCTTGAACATCTAGACAAGGTGCCACTTTCCACCTTCAGTTTGGGCCCATATTTTTTCTCTGTTTATCTTGAAGGTCAACGATTTGATATTCATGTATATATGTCTTATTAAATGCTGCTTGCACAATTTTTTATTCTAGAATTAGTTCATTTATCCACTTTTGCCTACAGTTTCAGTTGTGTGTCTAGTAGATTCAGTCTCTACACAAGAAAGACAGTTCTAACGGATGAGGATAACCATCCATACAGGCTACAGCTAACCTCTTTCTCTTGGTGTTTCAGGTTGGCAATTTCGACCCAGTGACACGAGAGCCTCTTAAGGAGCATCAGCTTGTTCCAAACCTGGCCATCAAGGAAGCAGTGCAGGCCTACCTGAAAGAGCACAGCTGGGCCTACAGGCTGAACTGACTGTTAGATGATGTTGGCACTTGGTAGTGTATGCCAGGTGCTTCGCTGACTGCTGCTGATGAATGATCGTCTTAGGGTTGCCTTTTGTAACTATAATCATCTGTCCATGTGCGTCAGGTTGTGGTTAGATTGCTCGATTCATTTCATTATTGAGCATGTTGAGTTGTAACTGCAGACATTGACCAATTGGAGCTAATGTACATAAGCATTGACGGTAGAACAGCTATTTTCACTCTGTCATCAGCTCTTGATTTAACCAACATTATCTTGAAATCCACATTTTTTACCTTTTAAATATTTTGCCTTTCAGATTTATTGATGAACAGTTTTTTTGAAAAAGATTTATTGATTTTTTGTAGGGGAAAAATATTTATTGATGAAAAGTCACGCCATAATCAATCAGGTCCATTTTCATTCACGGACGGACGACGGGCCGCCCGAGTCGTCGTAGCCCCTCCTGGAGCAAATGGAGTGGGCCGGACCTTCGGCAACTGCAGGCCCAGAGAAAGCCCTTGTCAGTAGAAGAAGAAAAAGAGGAGACGAGAGAGAAAGGAAACCCTAGCCCAGCGCCACACCCAACGGAGATCCCCCTCCTCTCTCCGTCGCGCCGCCGCCCCCGCAGCAGCAGAAGCAAGGCCTCCTCCGATTCGCTCGCTCTCCGTCGAGGCCATGGCGACCTCCCCCGCTCTCCTCTTCCCTTCGACCTCTTCATCCTCCTCCCCGTCCTCGGCGCGGGTGGAGGCGGTGGTGCTCTTCAACATCTGCGACAGCTACGTGCGCCGCCCCGACCAGGCGGACCGCGTCATCGGCACCCTCCTCGGCTCCCTCCTCCCCGATGGCACCGTCCACGTCCGCAACTCCTACGTCGTCCCGCACAGCGAGTCCGCCGACCAGGTCGGTTTCGCATCACATCTCCAATTCCTTCACTGACTCATTGGCGTCCGTTGGTTGCTGATGCTGGGCGATGATGCAGGTCGCCATCGACATCGAGTACCATCATAACATGTACGCCTCGCACCAAAAGGTCAACCCCAAGGAAGTTATCGTTGGATGGTAAGCAATCCACCCCTCAAGATTCGAATGCACTTGCTCTTGTTCATGAATTTAAATGGTTGGAATCAGGCGTTTCTGCAAACTACATTTATTCACAACAGCTGAATTCTCTTGTTTTTCCATTGTATGTCACCTCTTTTTGTGTGCTGAATTAGTGTATGAGTGGATGAAGTAGTCTGATTATCATAAAAATGCATAGCACGTCCTTGTTGCTATGGTTTTGTTTTCATGACATTCCTGATAGTACCTACACCTATCACCTATTGAGAAGCTGCAGACAAGACCACTCTACATGTAGTTCCATCTGCGTGTAACTATCCTTCATGCACTGGAGTTTTAGAGTTATTTTTTCAGTGATTGTTTGTTTGGTGGCACAGAAGCATATTAACATACACTAGAAAAGGTTGTTTTGCAAAGTCTATGAATTAGTTTACCAATAATTGCTAAACTTTTCAACCTTGTTTGTAGGTTCTCGACTGGTTTTGGTGTTTCAGGGGGAAGTACACTTATCCATGAATTCTATTCAAGGGAAGTACAAAACCCCATCCATCTTACAGTTGACACCGGCTTCACTAGAGGGGAGGCTTCCATCAAAGCCTACATCTCATCCAACCTGTCCCTTGGAGATAGGCACCTTGCTGCGCAATTCCAGGAAATCCCTCTGGATCTAAGGATGATTGAGGCAGAGAAAGCTGGATGTATGTGTCATTTTTCTGATTACTAATTTCATATCATGTTATATGTGAGTTGTTTTAATTTATGGCAAGTGAACTTTGCATAACTGATATGAGTTATACATTTATATTTCTTAGAAGTTAGAACTACGAACTGACTACATTGAGTGGATACCTAAACTTGACTGTCAGTAACTTTGAAGTGAATTCATCTATGCTTTTTTGTACTGAGTACATTTACCTAATTAGTGGTGAATAGTTATATTATGAACACTTGCCTGCGGTTTAAGGGGAATTTATTTGCAGTTGTACTGATTTTTCTTAGTATTTGCTTTGTTGAATTTCTCATAAATATGTGTATTGGTTGACAGAAATTCATTTGTTTTGTATTGTTCTACTTAGTGGAGAATCAGATACTATGAACTCTATGGTCTATTAGTTGGTCTTTTAGTAGACTTTGTTGATTTTCTCGTAAATAGTCACAGCTGTAGCATGACATTTGTAATGGACTTTATGGTCTATTAGTTGGTCTTTACTAGACTTATGAAGTTGTGTCCTCCTTATTGATTTTTAACAGTTGAGATCCTGAAATCTACAATGGTGGAGAAGCTTCCCAATGACCTGGAAGGAATGGAGTCTTCAATGGAAAAGCTTTACATTCTTATTGATGAGATCTACAAATATGTTGATGATGTTGTGGTAGGAATCTCTCATGCAGAATTTAACTAATTCCATTTGGCTGTCGCTGTTAATTATCTCTGTATGACACTACAGGAAGGACGTGTGGCACCTGACAACAGAATTGGGAGGTTCATCTCTGAATCTGTTGCTTCGATGCCAAAGTTGTCTCCAGCTGCTTTTGATAAGCTTTTCAACGACAAGATTCAGGTAAGTGATGCTCTACCTTTTCATCTCTACTAGTTTAAAATGGCGACCATTCTTTGTTTGCTGATGAGTTGCACTGGTATCCCTGTCACAGGATAACCTTGCTCTGGTATACCTGTCAAGCATCACAAGGACACAAATCAGCATAGCCGAGAAGTTGAACACGGCTGCTCAAGTCCTGTAATTTCGGTGGCGTGGCATCTCTGTGGATGAATTGATGCAATTTATGATGTTTTGGGCATGTGTCCAGTTGGTGGCAGAAATTCAATTTTTGTTCTTGTTAAATGATATCAGAAGGAAAGAATCAATCATGATGAGACCCCATAGTCTATTAGAGTGGAGGCCGAGACATTTCGATTTGGATAGTATTCTGCTTTAGCTGAATATTTGTAATGCTTGTTGATTTTGTGTGGCGACTAGCGACACAGTTAAATGACAGCATTGAATGACAATGTGATCATGAGATGTGCTGCACAATCTTCTTATGTGTAGTTGATGATGTGTTGTCAGCTACTGTACCTGAGATCTGCACTTCCATATTTGCTGAGCTTTGCTCTAATCACTCTGACGGGAGATGCTGCGTATCCTTTCCTTTTGCAAATTGTATTTGAACAGTGAGTTTGTTCACTGCAACTGCAAATGTGACATTCTTTTGTGACAAGGTGTTTGCATGTCTGAACTACAGTAATTTAAAATCTACTATAGTCCTCAGAGGGAAAATTTCAGGATACTGTGAAAACTCAAAATATAATTAGTAATGGTTATTTTGTATAAAATCCAGTCCACGAGGGAAGTTTCAGGATGAGTTGTAGAACAGATCCCACCAAGCCGTGAAGTGATGATGACGATCGTTATGATGATGTAGTAGAGCCGCCACGGAAGATCCTCGTCGCAGTTGACATGCTGAGAAAGACGATCGTCGTGGAGACGTGGATGGACGTGGATGCTTCCCTATATCTTTACGGGGATGAGCGGTTCGTGCCCTCTGAATTCTCACCTGCAAGGTCAGGAGGACGATGATGTGCCCCGCACCATGTAATGACGATCCTAATTTCGTTTTAAGCATTATTATTACTACATCCTTTTTACGGGTTATAATCAGCATACATGTTTGAATCTGTCCTGAGACGGTATAGAACGTACATTGTCACTCTATCTGCATTGCTTCCACCAATTATTCAAATATATATTGACTGTATCAATTTACTGATTCTGAAGTCTGATAGAACTGTTGGGTGATGCACCTGATCGATCTTCACAAACATGATCCAAAGACACGAAATCTAGTTTAGTTGAATAATAGTTCCGGCTTCACATGAAGCAGAGCAGCTGATCGATCATTGGGTACCAGTATCACTATCAGAGAGACAGACCAGCAATCCAATATTATTGGAGCATTAGCAACACATTAGTACAGTAATTTAGTAGTTTATTATTGGGATAGATCATATGATGGAGTTAATTCGTCATATGCACTTGCATACCTTAGTTTCCAAATCACATTTTGACAGCAGAGTAGTGATGAATGATGATAATACTGGCATCTAGTACTAGTGATCAGATTGGAAGCTGGTAGTTCAGCAGCTTCCCAGCGACCCAGTGGAGTATTACGCTTGGGCTTGGCAAGCCGGAAGGGGCGCGCCGCAGAGGCACTTGTTGTGCCCGAAGCTGTAGACCTCGAATCCGGCGAACCCCCTCGGCAGCTCGCCGCAGAGCTGGTTGTAGCTGACGTTGAAGACCATGAGCTGGCTCAGGTTCCCGGCGGCCGCCGGGACGCCGCCGCGGATCCCGTTGTGGCTCACGTCCAGCGACGCCAGGCGCTCGGGGAGCTCCAGCGTGGACATGTCGAAGCTGAAGGCGTTGCGCGACAGGTTGACGCTGACCAGCAGCGTCTTCCCGCGGCCGAACAGGACGGACGCGTCGCCGGCGAGCGCGTTGCGGGACAGGTCCACCTGGACGAAGCTGACGGCGGCGAACTCGGCGGGGACGGTCCCGGAGAGGTTGTTGTGCGACAGGGTGAGGAACGCCTCCGCGGCGCCGGAGCCGTTGGTGCTGCTGAGGAGCAGCAGCGGCGGGATGGCGCCCGTGAGGCGGTTGCGGCCGAGGTCGATGCTGGTGAGGCGCGGGAGCGCTGCGAGGGACGGCGGGATGGCGCCCGTGAGCGCGTTGAAGGAGAGGTCGAGGGACCTGAGCGCGCGGAGGTCGCCGAGGAACGACGGGACGGGTCCCGACACGGCAGTGTGGGAGATGGTGAGGTCCGTGAGGGCGGAGAGGCGGGCGAGGGGGCGGGGGATGGCGCCCGACACGCCGGGCACGTGGAGGAACGTGAGCTCGAGAAGGGCGGTGAGGCGGGCGATGGCGGCGCCGGGCACCGGGCCGATGACGCCGGCGTCGCGCGTGATCGCCAGGCTGACGACGCGGCGGCCGCCCGCCGGCGTGGTTGTCGAGGAGGAGGAGGGTTCTGCGTCGTCGTCGTCGCAGCGGATGCCGAACCAGTGGCAGCACGGGATGTCGGCCGTCCATGACTGGAAGTAAGAGGCGTTGCCGAAGGCCGCCTTGACGGCGAGCAGCGCTGCCCTGTCGCCGGAGTGGCATTGCTGCTTGGAGGCAGCTGGCGCCAACGCCTCCGCGGCGGCGAGGAAGAGAAGGAGCACGAGCAAGACGGCGTGTGGCCGTGCGAGTGGGCAATGCCGTGCTGGTTTCCTGAGCTGAGGCGGCGGCTGCCTCTTCTGTTGTGGGCAACTGCGCTCTGGGTAGTGGGCACGCGCTCGCTCTATCTGGAATTCTGGATAGCTTGGTGTTTCCTTGAATCCTTGTGCATATATGCAAATGCTTTGGCAAGTTGCAAAGTTTGGCGGGGCGAAATGCACAATGGAAAGGGCAGTCCATGAATGACTCCTATATAAAATTGAATAGAGCAGAATCAATAGATGGGTTTTATTTGCTTTGCTGGGGTTTTACCGGTGTAAAAATGGGTTAGGCCGATTCAATGGAAAAGAGCTCTACTTTTTATTTGTAGAGCTGCACACACATGCAGGCAGAGGCAGTGGATCGGAAGCCGCAATACAATTCCAAGCCAATCGGTAAGCTCGTTGCTCGAGCCGCCGCCGCCGCCTAAAGGCAAGGCAGGTGCATCCACTCACGGCACGCAATTTTGACTTGGCGACGGCGGCGCTGGGGGAAGGGCCGCGGAGACCACGGTCAACGGTGATCGGCTTCCGGATGACCGTGCTGCCTTCATCGTCTTCTTCCGCATTGCGTGTTTACGTCCGTGAAGCACCGCGACGCGCCTTGAATTGCTAGGAGTCGCCAGCTCGGGGGGAATTGCTCCGGTGAGCCGCGCGCGGCCTCAAAGCCAGAGTGCGGTGCTTTCCGTCAGCCCAAGCACCGACGACCGGCCATTGGGGGAGCCGGAAACCTTCTGCCCGTGCAAACTGAGGCTAATGCGATGTAGGCAGGGGAAAGGAGGGGTGCTCCAAGGGGGACGCCCTGGCGTAAGGCGGCGCTCTGGCGAATCGCGGCGGAGGCAGATCGCGATCTCCGTTTATTTTCAAAGTTTTCCCCGTGTTTTTTCGTACAGCCCCCTAATTTGGATCGCGACTATTAATCGCGATCCGATGTTTTTTCATATTGCCCCCGGTTATTTTCATATAGGACCCTAATTTGGATCGCCACTATTAATCACGATCCGTTTATTTGCAAAATGCACCCTACATTTGTCACATAGGCCCCTGGGTTCGCATCGGGCCCTTCTTCGTTCTTCCTCCCTCCGCCCCTCGCGTCCGGCCGGCGCCGCCTGCAGCCGCCGCCGCCGTCCTACGCCGCCGACGGAAGTGAATAGCCCCACGCGCGCGCCACATCTGACCGGCCGTCCGCACGCCAGCTTCATTCACCGCACGACTGAGATTGCATAACCGAACTGATGATAAATAATTTCAATGATTTTATTTCTTGCTTGAGGATACGGATTACAGACTGGTGAATCGATTGTCACTTGCAGGGATTAGCAAGCGGAGTTCCGCACAGGCACTTGTTGTGCTGGAAGTTGAAGAGGTCGAATCTCCCCATGCTGCCGCCGGTGGGCACCGCGCCGCATAGCCGGTTGTAGCTGACGTTGAAGAACTGCAGGTTGGTGAGGTTGGCCACCTCCGCCGGGATGCCACCGGTGATGGCGTTGTGGCTCACGTCGACGAAGTAGAGCTGCTCCGGCAGCCCCACGCCGGAGAGGTCGAAGCTGAAGGCGTTCCGCGACAGGTCCAGGTACTGGAGCTCCTTCCCCCGGCCGAAGAGGCCCGACGCGTCGCCGGTGAAGCGGTTGCGCGACAGGTCGAGGTGCGCGAAATTGGCGGCGGCGAACTCGGCGGGGAGGGCGCCGGACAGGTTGTTGTGCGACAGCCAGAGGTAGATCTGGTCGGCGGACTTGCTGAGGAGCGGCGCGGGGATGGCGCCGGTGAGGCGGTTGCGGCTGAGGTTGATGCCGGAGAGGTTGGGGACGGCGGCGAGCGACGCGGGGATGGTGCCCGTGAGGGAGTTGAAGGAGAGGTCGAGGAAGGTGAGCTTGGCGAGCGCGCCGAGGAAGGACGGCACGGGCCCGGAGACGGCGGTCCAGGAGATGGTGAGGGAGGAGAGGTTGGAGAGCTTGGCGATGGCCGGCGGGATGGGGCCCGAGATGCCCGGGAGGTGGTGCCACGTGAGGCTCTGGAGGTGGACGAGGCCGGCGACGGCGTCGGGGATGGTGCCCGTGATGTTGTCGTCCTGGAGCACGGAGAGGCCGATGACGCGGCCGGTGGCGTCGTCGCAGTCGACGTCGTACCAGTCGCAGCACGGGTAGTCGGGCGTCCACGACGCGAAGTGGTAGGGGTTGCCGAGCGCAGCCTTGATGGCTAGCAGCGCCGCGTTGTCGCCGGAATGGCAGCGGGCCTTGCTGGCGGCGGCGGCGACGGAGACGAGGGAGGCTACCGTTAGTGTTAGCAGGAGCACGGCGTGCTGGAAGGCGCCGCGCGTGTCCATCTTCATCTTTCTTGCTGTGGCCTAGTCGGCTCGGATGAAATGGATAAGAATGGAGCAGAGGAGGAGTGGGATTTATAAGTTAATTTGAAGCAAAATTTCAGCTTTGGTCTCCTTTTATTTGTACAGGTAACTAAGCACCATGCGCGCCAAAAGACGGTAGTGGGTTCTTGCCTGCTAACCTTTTACTGACGGAGTATGTTGTTGTTGGTAAATGAGCACCGTGTACAGCAGCAGCCCCTGACGGCCTGACCCCCTGGGATCAAGTAGGCTTGGATGCACGGGCCAGTAGCACACATGGAGGAGAGAGGGAGTGAGATTGCTGTTCCAAGTCATTTCTTAAATTCTCTCACACAGTAATAATTTAGCCTGCTGACCCGAAAATGCGAAGCGGTACGCTGCTCGCGTCGCTCCCGCGAGGGCGACCAAGCGGCGCTCAACCCTAGCCGCCGCCCACCGCTCCCCTCCTCTCACCCTAGCCGCGCTGCCCGAGCGGTCTGTTGGCAAAGCCGCGCGCCCGCGGTGAAAGCGGCGACGGGCACCTTCGGCCCTTCCTCCGGCGGCTTGGGATGGGCGCAGCCGTCAGGCCGCTCGGGGCGCCTCTCGCTAGGCGTCCTGGAGGCGGCGGAGGCTCGTGCCTCAAGATCTGGCGCCGCCCCGGCCGGGTTCGGAGGCCCCGCGGCGGGGGCGCGCGTCGGTGGGTGGCGGGGGCGGCAGTCGGCGTCCTGAAGGGGGCGGCGGCTGTGGCTGGCGCGAGCGGGCTCCGGTGGCAGCGGCTGCCGGCGTGGGAGCGCGTAGAGGTGGCAGCCGGCAGCGGTTCTGGCCGGTGCAGTGGCGCTGGTCGTGGCCAGCCGTGGCCTGGCTGTGGCCGACCTTGGCCTGGCTGTGGTCGGCCGTCGCTGGCCGTGGCCGACCGTCGGCTGTGGCCGGCCGTGGCTGGCTGTGGCCTGGCTGTGGCAGGTCGTGGTCGGTTGTCGGTGGCTGTGGCTGGCCGGGGCTGGCCATGGCTGTTTGTGGCTGGCTGTTGGCGCACGGGCGATGGGATGTGAGGTGAGGCGGTTGGTGCTTCTCGACGGTGATGCTGGTCCGATGCCGCCTTGGTGGTGGGGCTGGGGTAGGCTGGTGCTTGCTGGTGGCGCCGTGGTGGTGCCTCGGGCTGTGTCGGGCTTCTTCCGGTGGAGGCGATGCGGAGGCGTGGAGGAGCGGGCTACTTGCTTGGTCAAGAACATGTGGTAGGCATGGTGCTATCGGGCGTAAGCCCTCACTGACACCTCTGTCAGTGGCGATGGTGGCGCCGCCCTTGTGGCGTCGTGCTATCTGCTGGAGGCACCATTGTGAGGCATCATGACTCCTACTGCATGGGGCTCTCGAGGGTGTGAACCTTGTCCATCTCTAGACGTGCGATATCGGCGTCATTGACGTCGTGCCCTCCTTGGAGGCGCCGCATCTGAGGCCCGTCTTGGTCAGGTAGTGGTGGTTGTTGGTTGGTGCTGTTGCTTGTGCGCAGTGGGTGTGCTTGGTCCGCGTTGGCACGAAGGTGCAGAGGACCCATGAGTGCTGGAGGTCTTGTGCTGGCACGCTTGGTGCGGTGGTGACCTCGGTGACGGCTGGGCGGAAGCGATGCTCTCATAGCGGCTTCAGATATTTGAGTCCTTGGTAGAGAAGTGTGAAGCGATGGGTGAGGTGAGGTCCCTACGCAGAGGAGCCGCTTCTCTTAGCAATTGAGGGGGCACCCACTATCCTTTCAATTGTGAACATTTATTTGCTTAATGTGGCCAAAATTGTTGTGAGCTGTCATCCCAAATCAACGCTATGGCGTTTAGAAAATAGCAAAAGCTAAATAGTTGAAAAACACAAGCTAATTAGTTTGTACTAAACATCAGATATTCAAGGATGGGACATGGGAGGGAATGAATGATAACTGTTTTGGACACCTTCTTTGACAATAATAAGGTCCTCGCAAGAACAAGAGTCCAGCGAGTTAGTTGTAGCTTTTATGTTGATTTTGTTTAGAGATATCTCCAGAAATTAGTTGGTAGTCCACATATGATTTTTTGAGATTGTTCCAGAGACTGACATTTTGATTGTTTTCATTTGTGACGTCCACGTTTGTAATAAGAAACAATTATATACACAGTCTTATGTAGAGGCCGGAATATTAAAATATATCCCTTTTCTAAAAAAAGGACATATAAGCTAGCTAGTGTTGAATCTTATGGTTGGAGGAGGTCTTATGTAAAAAATCCCGACTGCACAATTGTACTCAAGCAGGAAGTATATAGGAATCAATCCGAGAGCCTCCAGCCTGAGCACAAGATATCCATCTATCTCGAGTTATATCTATTGCCCAATCTAATCATATCATTTCAAAGCCTCCAGCATGAGGATGAGATATCTATCTATCTAATCGAACTATGTTTATTGCCATTAATTTAGCTATATCCTATTTTAGGACGGAGAGCGAGTATATATATAGATGACCACTCACTCCATAGTTGAAATCAACATTCAACTAGCACCATCACGATGTCTTCCGGGACGAAAGCCGTCGCCGTTGTGCTGGTAGTCGTACTGTGTGCGATCGTCAGTAGCCACAGAGCAGATGCAGTGTGTACCATTCATCAGAAGGCGTTAATCCTCACAAACTGCTGGCTATACCTGGAGGGTCCCTATCTCCGTAAGGGCGTGCCCCCATGGTACACCACTCGCTGCTGCAACTCCGTGAAGAGGGTGCCCGACATGGACATGCAGTGCATCCTGAACCTGTGTACCCAGGCCGAGAAGGGGCGCATGGTGCAAGAGAGCCTCCTCAAGTTAAAAGGCCACTGCTCGATCTGGGCCACTGCTCGTCGTCAACCTCCTGGTGGTCATTCTCGTTCCTGATGGATGCGCGCTAGCAAGCCATAGCTAATAATGATTTCCAAAAAAAAAAAAAAAAACGGTGGAAGCACCGCCTATTGCTTTATTAATGTAATGGATGGACAAGCTTTGGAATCATTGATGATGGGTGTGTTTAGTTCGCAGAATTTTTCTCAACTACCCATCACATCACAATCTTCGACACTAATTAGAAATATTAAATGTTATTAATGACAAAACCTCTAACTTAATTTTCGAGACGAATCTAACAAACCTAATTATACCATGATTAGACAACGTCGTACTACAGTAAACAATCTCTGATTCGTCTCGCGATTTTCCATCCATCTATGTAATTAATTTTATAATTAGTCTACGTTTATTACCCCTAATAGACATTAAAAAAGAATACCAAATTTTTTTTTGAACGGACGGTGAAAGCTTGTGTTTTCCCGAATTTTTATTAGAAGAAGAGAGTTGACTCAGTTTATAAGAAAAACCGGGTCCGAAAACCATACAACTCTGGCCGATCGACCGCACAACTAGGGGAGCAGAAAACCCCGAACGACTCCGGTCCGCAGACCATACAACTAGGCACTATGGTGGGTTGGATTGGGACCTCAACACACACCGCTCAACTCAACAACTTATCGGTCGGATTGGGACATCAACACGATCAACTCAGAGAACTTCCAAAGGATCGATCCAGTCGGATTGGGACGTCGATCCGGGTCTCCACAACTCTTGTTCTGCCGTCGACGCGAGCCACCACCCACCACCAAGAACCAAACCTCTCTTCTCCCCCGCTCAAAGGAGAAACTACTGCCTACTTTTTTTTTGCACAAAGAAAAGAAAAGAAGCAGCACTCACACAGCACCACACCGAAGAGGAAGCTCAACAAACAGACAGAGCCACGAACGAGTCACCACCACCCAACAAGCCACTTCCATCCAAGGTCGTCTTCTCCCACCAACAGCGACACCAGCTAACACCGCAAGCCAGGCCCGGTCTCAAGAAGCGACGCCTCCAAGGAGGTTGCGACGCCCAAAGCGCCGCCGACGCTCGTCCACTAATGGACAGGGTTTTCACCCAGAAACCGCACGTACAGCAGGTGGAGCCGCTCCACATTGGTGCCCCCAACAGAGCGAACGACGCCCGAAAGCGCCGTCACCAAAGCTTTCGCCCAGAGCAGTCCAAACCTGTTGCACAGCCTGCCCCGTGACGGCGAACGGAAGAACGAAACAAGCGACGACAACGCCCCGCAGTACCACCATGGTACCGCCGGACGCAGCCCAGGCCGCCTTAGCCCCACCACCATGGCGGAGCCGAAGCAACAGGAAGCCGCCGAAGTCTCGCAGTCCGCCACACCGTCACCGCAGCTCCGCCGTCTGAGGACCGGAGCTCAGGGCACCAGAACAGCTGTAGCACCCAAGCTCCTTCCCCCGCTGTCGAAACCAGCAGCGCCGCCAGCCACCACCGCCGCGACCGAACCCGCGCACCGCCGTGCCACCACCGAAGGAAGGGGAGAGGAGGGCACCTGAATGCTGCGGAGCACCATCCCGGCCTCCCCCACACCTCCGCGATCCCCTTCGCTCGCCGCGCCGCCGCAGCACCCGCCAAGCCGCCGATGCGCGACGGGCGCATCCACGGCCGGCCCGCGCAGATCCGGGCAAGGAAGCACCAGATCAGCCCCTCGGGGCGGCGGATCTGGTGGCCCGGGCCCCTGCCGGTGAGACCGGACGACCGCCGTCGTCGGAGCCGCGTCGTCGTCGGAGCCGCGCCGTCGCCGCAGCTGAGGGAGACCACCGCCCCACTCCAACCTCCTCCCGCTCCCCGGCACCTCGTTCACAACCCCGCCGTGCCCCACCTCACTGCAACGCCGTGCCATGGCCGTCGAGCTCCTCCCCGCGAGGGCCACCCGCGACCTCCTGGCGAAAGCCTCGCCGCCGCCCTCCTTGGGGGCGCGCACGGGTTCCCGGCGGCGGCGAGGTGGAGATGGAGGGGATGGGGCTGTGGCGGCGCTAGGGTTGGGGCTCCCGAGTCGCCCGCGGGGGGGACGACTGCGGGAGCGAATGCGTTTTGCTCAGTTGCAGAATACCAAAATTTTCTCTCAAAGTTTTTCCCCGAACTAAAAGTCACCCCTAATAGATGGTCTATTCCTTTAGAACTAGGTGATACCCCGTGCGTTGCCACGAGAATTTTTAAACAAAATTTAAAGGTAAAATGTGAAAGTAGAAACACCAAAACGATTACATGACGATATTCATTTGTAAACAATATTATATATGAAAGTATGTTAATTTTGTTGAGAGAGAACCATTTTTAAATGATTGATCCTACATGTATTTCAACTGCGAGAATTTTATGGCGTGCTACTTGCAAATACAACATGCTATTAGTCACAGAAAATCGACGAAGACATAAATATATGATTTGGTGAATGTTGACATGACTTTGTGGATGTTGACATGACTTATAGTGGATAGTAACATGACGTGTAGTGGATTATGACGTGGCGCATTGAGAGGTAAGAAAAATCGTTAGTGAGTACCAATTATATAGTTTATATAGATTATTGATTGATGGAGATTACAGAGCCATTGTGTCTCCATTGACCTGGGTTCGAACCTATCCTATGCCATTGAGTTGTAAATCCTTTTTTCCCTTTTTTTTTTGACTAGGTGGCTGCATGGCTACTGATGAGGTGCGATCGGCCGATGAGGTGGCGCTTGTGGCAGCTGATGACGTGGAGAGACTGATAAAAAATTAATACCAAACTACCTCCGGAACTAATGCGCAGTGCAGTCGTAAGTTTGCTAATTCTTGTATTTAGTGGTGTATTTGTTTTGTCAATTTTTTGGTTAAGTACAATATCGAATTTGTGATCATTTCATTTTCAATCTACGATGGTTTATTACCGAAGTTCATGTTCATCACAGAAATCGGGCTCCGGTATGGACTATTTGCAGATGTATGACCAAAATTCGCAAATCGTCACCGTTGGTGCACTAATAATGGCGTTATCTGAATTCGTAGAAAAAAAATCGTCACAAATCAAATAGTGTCTTGTAGTATAAAGCTTGCTGGTCAACCTAGAGCACACCGTCCACACCTCGACGGGTTCCTCCCAAACTAGAGCTTCAACGGTCTGCTCGTAAACTATAGTATTCTTTGTTACATAAGTGTGTTGGTTGTCCTTTCGTTGATTCGCTCTTGAACCTAGCCACCCTCCATCACCGTGTGGATAGTTATCCTTTCGAATGATCGACTCGGTCCAAACCCTAAGAAACTGGTCTAATCTATTGAGTTGCATGCACCAACCATTTCAACCCAAAAGTTTAAGCTTAGGAGGAAAGGTGGGCAATTCAATTATACTCCAACACTCCCCCTCACGTGCAGGCTCGCTCATGCCGTATATGTGGATATTGGAGTGGACTGTAATTATTTTAATTAACGCACCCGTCAGGATTTGAACACCAGACCTCTGGCTCTGATACCATATGTTTCATGCACCAACCAGTTCAACCCAAAAGCTTAAACTGATAAGGAAAGTGGGCAATTAACTAATACTCCAACACTTCCCCTCACGTGCAGGCTCTCCCAGCCGCATACATGAATATTGGAGTGAGCTGTAATTATTTTTAATTAACGCGTCCGCCAGGATTTTAACTCGAGACCTCTGGTTTTGATACCATATTGAGTTGCATGTACCAACCAGCTCAACTCAAAAGTTTAAGCTTATGAGGAAAGATAGGCAATTCACATATACTCCAACATAATCGGATTGTTGGATTGGTCTGGGCAATATCACTATCGTTCGGTCCGTTCGCGATGCGCACACTCCAATGCTCTTGTGTGTTGACCCTAAATTTGCGTCAAAAAGGTTCAAAGGAATTATATATATAGCAGCAAACCAAAACTAAATTAGGGCGACCTAGAAGCCTGAAACAATTCATTAATGACACTAGTACATCATTTCTTTACGAGAATAGAAAATACTTGATTGACGTTATCGTGGCGTCATAAACATGAATGTAGGGTCAGTGTTGCTTCTGATGGCCAAAGTTAACGCAGGTTGCCCTGATGACCCTAATTATATGTAGCTGGCTTAAATGATATTTGATTTCTGACGTCTGCGTCCTAGTGTAAACAAATCAGATAGGTACGGCTTAATAATTTTAGTTCCATATTTGCATTAACAATAAAATCACAGGCTTAATTCACAGCACACACGTAACCGTAACTTAATTAAATAGCACACATGTACAACTTCAATTACAACACAGACACAATTGTTCCATGCCTATTCCATCCTACCTGAGTGGATGGAATTTTGAAACTTATTACACATCATCGTGGCTACACTATACTGCTAGTTCTTGATTCTTATGAAAGATACAATATTCACATATATGGGCTGAGAGAGACTGCGGACAATGGCATGTGGCCTGCCAAGCTCAAGCAACAGAGGGTGGTAGAAAAGGGCCCAACGAACGCATGAGAAGGAGTACATGGGTGGCGAACTCCCCACTGGTGCTTAGATGCTCGTAGTGGAAAGCAGCTCCGCAACGAGGCGCGGTGTAGAAAAGCATCTCGGTCCAGACCGAGGCAATGAGGTCCCAGCGCTCTGTTTCATCGTTGATGCTAACGAGCGCCTGGGCCACCTCACGTGCACGGGGCAATACTGGAGTGTCAAGAGCTTCAACAGTGCTACGCACGAGCTTCTGAATATGATTGTTGTTGGTAGCATTACCGTCTGCCATGGTTATTGCTGGCCCTTGTTGTTCGCCGCCCAATTCTTCATGCTTCTGGATTTCAATAGTCCAGTCTGTTTGCTTTTCTTCTTCTACGGTAGTAGCTCCTAATAGCTTCATGACAGCTGCCTTCTCACCTAGGGTATCCTGACCCAGCACTTTCTTTATTTCACCATGAACTTTTCCGTGCACATGCTGGGAGTTGGTAGTGACAATGACATTGCACTTGAAGAGAAGGTACATGATGTAGTTTGATAGTTCTCTGCTCATCTGCTTATCCTTCTTCACTTGATCAGAATCTGCGGTGCCGCTGCCGTCATCCCCGGTGTAGTAGTAGCATATGTCAGTTGCAATGTGCCAGATGAGGACGCTTGTTGGGAAATCTGCATTATTTATGCTGCTTTCCAGTACTACTTCCCTTCCTGCTGGCCAAGCAGAATCTGAACCTCCAGGTCGATGCTTCTTCTGCAGTGCCAGTGCACCACGGGTGCTGGCAATGTTCCACTCTTCTCCTTTTCCAGAGAGTAACAAACTGTCAAGGATGAACTCCTTGATGGGTGACTTGTGATCCTGGGCGATGGGTACGCGTGTTAAGTCGAGCAACCCGACACCCCAGGCCCCCAAGTGCCTACCCATCCATTGCCGTATGGATGCCATGCCTGAAGTGTCTTGCTGCACGATGTGCCTCTTGATCATGCTGTACTGTGCCATCTCCTCAGACCATCCATGACTGGGCCTCATGTTGTCATAAATGAAGATAAGGAGTGAAGACACATCTAGGACTAATGCTCCTGCAAGCAGTATGTATGACACGGTGGTATCGGCTGAGGTACTAGTATGGAGATCAGGAGATGCCCACCTCTTTTCGGCGGCCCAGAAGAGAACCATGGCTATCGGAGTTGAAACAAATTGGAACATTGTGTATAGCGTGACAAGGGTTAATACACAAAGGTCAATAATGTCACTACAATCAAGAGAGATAGGACATATATCTATTGAGCACCATGCCTCCCATATTTCGATGATCAAAAGTCTTCGAAGTGGGGTTTTGGTGTAGAGGCTATTGTAGAGCTGTACCAGATTTGCTCCCACGAACTCATATAGACCTTGTAGCGGTCAACACTACTAGACGAGAACTTGTTGCGGAACTCGTCCGATGGATTGTTTGCAGCTAAAATGACCGTCACTTTATTCAAAGGAGAATCCACTGATACTATGTCATCATTAAGGGGGTAAGTTTGAGCAGAGCCTTTGAGCATGGAATCATAGTCAGCTAGGTAGCCAAGATCGTCCCTGATATGCGTTTGGCGTTGCTGCAACCTGTGCAGTGAGTGTACCAACTCTGACAAACGATTTTGGGCACCTGACCTGAGCCTGGCTGGGCTCGCCATGTAAAGGCAAAAGGTACGCTCGGCGTACTTGAAGCACCCGGAGAGGAACATGAGCACCATAGCAGCCCTGAGCCGGCCGTCGGTCCAAGACGCCTTGGCCATGGTGTACGCGGCAATTGCGGCCTGGGTGACTAGATTCAATAGGTGGCGCACCCACAGCTCGTTGTCCTGCTTGGAGAAGGCGGTGATCGTGTCTTGCCCGCCCAGGTGGACGAGCACGAACGCCGCCCAGAAGGACATGAGCTGGTGTCCTGGCTCGCCCGCGCGAACAGCGAGGTGACCGAGCACGAAGATTGCCACAGAGTCTGCTGATAGGTAGGCCAACCAGAGGGCTACGCTTAGGACGCCTGACGAGTTGTACCTCCGCATGCCGGCAAAGAGGAAGAGGAAGACTTGCAGGAAGAGGCTGACGAGGATCAGGCAGTGGATCTCCCACGTGTTCCAGAGCTCTTGCACGGCAGGCACCAAGCTGAGTGGAGTTCAACACGCGTTGATTAAGTTGGTAAGCTCCAAGCAGCAACGCAACAAAAAATAACATTGAGACAAACACACAGACAAGTATGTATATACTCATGGAGGTACTGTATATATATGGTTGTTCATATTACTACTCCGTATCTTATTGCAGTTTCATTGCACAATTATTTAGACTACGAACTAGATAATTGTGCCAGATGAGTATTATAGGATGAAACTCCACTCTCATATGATGAAACTTCATCTATTAATTATCTTCCCAAGTTAGCAATTTTGTTGATGTGATATTGAATTTAATGCCATGAAACTCTCCAATAAAACTGGCCTAAGTACATATGGATATATTGTTTAATTTTCTATATTATTCTCATAATAAATATGATTTATTACTACGAGCTAGCCAGTTGTAAAACTCTCTTCTTTACCAATGAAATAGTGCACAATCTTGTACCTATTTCTTCGTTCAAAAAAAAATGACTCATCGTCACATGTCTTGAAAGTTCATAATTTTTTCCCTATGAAATCAAATGGAGGCGAGTTTTGCATAAAAATTGTAGCTTTTCACAAGATCTATAGCTTTCTAGTTGTTCTTTTATCTAACGGCGTTTGGATGACCAAATAATTTCATAAAGTTTTCAATAATATAATAAAGCGAAACGATGAAATATATTGCATCACTATCAGCACTCGGTGTTAAGTGTGATGGCAAGTTTTTTCGAATTAAAGTAGGATGTGGCAAGTAGGCTTCAAGCACGACATGTCCCATGCAGGTGGGTAGCCTGTGACAATATTAGAATACTAGGTGATGTTTCGCGTGTTGCTGCGAGACTTGAGAGAGTTTTTTTAATAAACTATATATAAATCAATATAGTTGTCTAATTGCTCATATAAATGGTGTGCTTGTAGAGATTACGTTAAAAGTTATGTGAGCGGCCTCTTTATAAAATCACAAATATTTGAGTTACTCTTTGATTAACTAACGGATGGAGAATAATGATAGTATTTGTACTATTTGCTATTTTTCTATTAGAAAAAAATATTTATGAGACACTAACGAAAAGTAAGTTACTAATTAAGAATGTTTATTAGTGGATTGTAGACGGTAAGGATATGAAGCTTTTCAGATCGAACGGTGCAAACAATTAAGGTGATGTGGCTGCGTCATATGCAAGAGAATTAGCGATCAATGCATTTTAGTGGGGTGCATCTATATAGGCTATATAGATATAGATGTGAGTTTGACGGTTGACCTGGAATAGTTTGGATGGTAAAGAGATTCTCCCGGCTACAAGGGTATATATATTTTACCCTTTGTCCGACTATATCCCTTTCAGTTGGTATTATAGACCGGTGGTTCAAAAAATGGAAACAGACATGGGTTATAAATCAGCAGTGATGAAAGTGTTCATCAGTAGTACTGTTCTTCATAAATTTTTCTGAAGTGGCTGGGGTTTGTAATTTATTTTAGACAATCCCCTAGGATGAAAAAGAATTAACAATAAAGGAATCCCCAAATCAATAAGTCCAACAAAATTGGTCCTTAAGTAGATAATTCAGTGACGAATATGTCCCAACCAGGATAACAATCCTTTTGCTATTTGAGAAAATTATAAGCAAGCTTAATAACATCGGTTATTCGCAAAGTTTCCATAACTCACAAGCTGAAAGTTGAAGGCGGACCTACTTTTTTAGAGTTGGATGTGTAAAATAAAATTGAAAATAGATTTCGGATTGAAAAGTGAAATTAGGCATCGATCATCACTCTAGAAACAGTGAAAGGTGGTGGGATCATATCAAATACTATGCTTTCTATAGACACACGAGTGGGCTTACTACACATGTACATATATTTTACTCTACAATTGAAAGCATACAACAATGTAAAAGGCATGCCTTAGGATGCATATGAGCCCTAATAGAAGGAATATACCCTAAGCTGAATCCCAATGAACTTGCAAATATACAAAATATACAGAACAATGATTGGGGATATGACAATTTTAAATTGCAATGAACTTGTATACTAAAAGAAATATGGAACTCAATAGCCCCAGAGTATATGCTATAGCGTTTATACATATAATTAATTAAAAGCAGGAAGTTGCATCTTGTTTTACCTATTGTTCATTGTCAGAATGCCCCCGCCAACTTCCTCTCCGTTTATCTTTAGTGGCTTCATTTCAATCAGGGGATGCACAAAGCACAACACATGCAAGTGTTGGTTTCCTGCACTTGGATTTAAATAGTATGCTTCTAGCGGTGGAGTGAACTTCAAATTTGTACTTTTGGATATGCTTGCTTCGATAAAGAGAAAGTGCTCGCATGTCACATGTGTCTTCAAGAAAGTAATAAGATATATGCTTTTCGTCGATAAAGAGCGAGTGTTCATACAAGTAAGCATGAAAACTGCATATAGATTATATATATGACAAATAAAATTACCAAGTAAACTGCATACGAATAATATTACTAAATGCAAGATAGGATCATTCATCTAAGATACTGGTAGTTTCTGCGCAGCTGAATGATCCATTATAAAAAGTATATTGATCAATAGAGGCATGCAAATTTGACGCCTGATAAAATCGTATCAGCAAAACAGAATCTGTTACAATATATTTAGTTACCATCACTTGGGGCAAATGTCTCGGTAGTGCTATCGAAAACACTGCACGCGGCCACCTCTCCATCCTCTCACCAGCGTGTCTGTTTCTAATTTACAAATATTATTTGCCCACAAATAAAGTTTACGCATGTTATTGCAGTTTAGACATTATTTGCTCAGCGTAGAAGTACTTCATCTTGAACTGATTCAAACATGGATGCAAATATCGTCTAATATCCAACCCATTTTTGCTCATGCTGAGAGGAAACATAAAATTCTTGGCTGGTCTTCAGAGTATGGCATCAATCTCCTCAAATGCTGGCCTACACCTACCCGGCCCCCATATATATTCTTTGCCATTGCTGCTGCCCCTCACCTTGGAATCAGATCTTGCTCTTAGTTTTCATGTATAAGAAATCAACAAAGCTTCCAGTTGTGTGGAACACTAAACCTTTGGTTTAAGAGCTTGTGTGTGAAGTCGTGCCCAACTGTGCTAGCGAGCGAAATCGCCCCCGGACATGGAGGTTAATAAAAATGTAATGAATTGGTGCTCAAAGCCTAAGGAGGAGAGGGGTGAATCTTACTATTACTAATTGGAGACTCTTTTTGAAGCGACCTGGGAATCCTAGGTGGATGCTTTAAAAAGAAAGAAAACTCATGAAAGTCACCACATGAAGCTGCATAGCAATCCTAGGCGGACATTCTAAACGATAGTGAAATCTTAGAAATTCTAAAAAATATCAACTTTGTTTCTAAAATTACACACCTATGCCATTATGAATGATTAAAAATAACTTTCTATATTTATGTCTAAATTACCCACATATACCTCTATAAAAAATAAATTTAAACGATCCACCGGTCACAACATACATAATAAATATCTTTGTTTCGAATAAAATAAGGAAAATCATCTAAGTACCTTCCCTGTTGGTCATGTGCGACACAACTAATCTCTTGCCCTTAACCTCTCTCCAATATTTAAATCATATAAAAAAGGGCTCTATCATTATAGGATCTTTAGCCAATGCTCATTAATGTATTATACACTATTTAAATAAAATATTATTGATTGTTCTCCCTAATCTAAATAATTACTTATAATATTATTATATGCATCTAAAAGTATTAGACCGTGCGGATGCACAGGTTGATGGGCTAGTTAGACAAAACTTAAAACCTTAAGTATATGGTTCCCACTATTTGCTTCAAAACATAAACTAGATCATGCTATCTACGGCAATTAAGGTTGATCTAGTTAATACAACCTATAGCCAATCCAATCAAGATACTGCTCTAGAAAGTAAATACGCTCAAGTTGCAAGTAAGTAATGTGAAAGCGTAAGAAGAGGATTAGTGAGGGTGCAAACTTGGTATGACAGTTTATCCCATGGTAGCGGTAAGCAAATGTAATCCCTAATCCATGTTGGAGCTCCATAAAGGATATGCTCCCAATCACTAAGATAGTTCTTCCGTCAAAGTCTTGGGCTCGCCATCAAGGCTCCCTCCAAGACGGATGAGTCACTTACCACTAAAGACAGCCTCACCACTTCCTACTCTTTCGGTCATCTCACTAGTGGAAATAGATGCATATGTGATGAATGGCTTTCATCACAGTGAACGTGAAATTCGTCACAAAGGGAGTTTTGTGACGAATTTGTGATGAATTTCAAAATGTCATCAAGCGAACATAAAGTTTGTACTTTCATAACGAACTGGTAAAAAAACATCATAGAAGTGTATTTTTCTATTACGAAAAACCTTTCATCACATAACCATTTTTTTATTTATGACTCATCATAAAAATATCACAAAACATCCCGATCCACATGCCTCGGTCCACGCTGGCAGCTAATGTGGTGTCCCGTCCATGCTAGCAGCTGATATGTCGGGTAGCACATGTCGCAAAGAGGAAGGCAACGAGGCAAGCTAGCACGAGGGCACGTGCCGACAGGATGTAAGTCCACGTGTCGTTATTCTTAGCGACCCATGTGTATCTGTCTTGTATCGACATGTGTCGCCTTGTGTATAACCCCATCTCATGAAGAAGGTGCCCATCATGAACATGCACTGCATCCTGAACCTGTGTACCCAGGCCGAGAAGGGGCGCCGCCGCGCCGGGCGCATGGTGGAAGAGAGCCTCCCTCTGGGCCACTGCTCGTCGTCATACTCCTGGTGATGGTCATTCTCGTTCCTGATGGATGCGTGGGATGCTAGCAATCTATAGCTAATAATGATTTTTTTAAATCGGCCGCCTGTGTTAGCACACAGAGATAGGAATTGGAATTCGGGAAGGAAGCAAACAGGAGACGGGGAATTGGACGAACGAGGAAGGATTAGATAGTAGACGATAGTTTGTTACAATTTGTTTGATACCCTTCTCTCCTCTCCTTCCTGCTACTTATCGCACGCAGGCGACAGGGCGCTCACACACGCAAGCCAGCTAGACACACGCACACAACCAGCCACTACTTCCATTCTGGCCCATTGTACTTCGGGTTGGGCTTCCTGAGCCAGGCTCCCACTCTTGGCCCAGTAGCTTCATCTTCAACAACAGTAGTAGTAGTGGTACTAACATCCCCTCCCCCTAAAGAGCCTGCTTGTCCCCAAGCAGGGGCAAGAGGAAAAGCTTGTTTGAGAGCTTCATAGTCTTCCCAAGTAGCCAACTCCTTGGACATGCCAGATCATTTGATCAACACTTGTTCCACTGTTGATACTCCCCGAGCCACAAGCTTCTTCTGAAGGATAGCCTTTGGAATCTAATGCTGAAATGAGTGGTCAGGCAACTCAGGTGCCACAACTTCAGACGCCGGTATTGCCATCTTGAGCTGGGAAACATGAAAGATAGGATGAACAGTTGAAGAAGCTGGTAAGGCCAATTTGTAAGCCACCGTTCCAATCTTGCTCAAAATCTGGAAAGGCCTGAAGAACTTGAAAGCTAGCTTTTGATTTGCACGGTGGGCAACAGATGATTGAACATAAGGCTGCAGCTTGACATAAACCCAATTGCCAACTTCAAAATGCCGCTCGGAACGATGCTTATCAGCCTGAGACTTCATTCGCTGGCGAGCACGGAGAAGATGTTGGTGCACCACATCGCGCATGAGTTCTTTCTCCTGTAACCAGCTCTATAAATCCGTGTTGTGATAGGCTGAAATGTCCACTCCCAAGGTACGAGGAGTATACCCATACAAGGCTTCAAATGGGGAACGTCCCAGTGCAGAATGAAAGCTCGAGTTGTACCAAAACTCTGCTAAGGCCAGCCAATGAATCCACTGTGACGGACAAGAATGCACAAAGCAGCGCAAAAACGTCTCCATGCACTGATTAACTCACTCGGTCTGGCCATCGGATTGTGGATGATAAGCCGAACTCATATCCAAACTCACTCCTGCCAAAGTGAACAGCTCTTTCCAGAAACGACTTGTAAAACTTGGATCTCTGTCAGACACAATGGATACTGGCAGACCATGCAGCTTGTATACTTCAGAGAGAAATACCTTAGCAACAGATTGAGCAGAGAAGGGGTGTCTCAATGGAATAAAATGAGCAAACTTAGAGAAGCGGTCCACAATTACAAGAATCACATTTTTGCCTCCAGACATGGGAAGCCCTTCCACGAAATCCATTGAAATCATTTGCCAAGCTGAGGTTGGAGTTTGTAAAGGCTGTAAGAGGTCAGGGTACTTACTTCGATCAGGTTTGGATTGTTGACAGGTGGAACAGCTGGTCACAAACTGATGCACCATCTTTTTCATGCCTGGCCTGTAAAAGAGTTGCTTAAGACGCCTATATGTGACAGGAACACCAGAATGACCCCCAACAGCAGAAGTATGCAAAGCTGTTAGCACCTTGTTTTCTAACTCCATACTGTAAGACAACCAGATTCTGTTCTTGTACTTCAAAATGCCATTGTCCAGTTTATAGTTCTGAACAGAATCAGGGTGAAGGGCTAGCTTAGTCAGCAACTCTTGAGCCTTTTCATTAGTGGCATAATTGGACGGAACTGCCTCCAACCAAGCAGGAACTACCACTGACAGGGAAAATTGCTGAGCATCTGTAGCATGAATCCTCCTTGAAAGTGCATCAACCACACCATTATCAACCCCTTTCTTGTACACAATTTTATAGCTGAGACCCAACAATTTGGTGAAAACTTTTTGCTGCCAGAAAGTATTGAGTCTCTGTTCATTTAGATGAATAAGGGACTTCTGATCAGTGAAAATTGTAAATTCAGCTAATTGCAAATAATGCCTCCATTGTTCAATAGCTAGTAGGATAGCTAGGTATTCTTTCTCATATGTGGACAAGCCTTGAGTCTTAGGTCCCAATGGTTTACTGATGAAGGCCAAAGGGTGACTAGCTTGTAACAACACAGCCCCCACACCTGTAGCACAGGCATCAGTTTCAATGCAAAATGGTTTGTCATAGTCAGGAATGGCTAGAACAGGAGCAGAACTGAGAAGGGACTTGAGTGTGTTGAAGGCCAGATCATGCTCAGAAGTCCAAACAAATAGAACTCCTTTCTTCAATAGATTAGTTAAGGGTCTATAGATCACAACATAATGATGGACAAACTTTCTGTAATAGCCAGACAAACCCAGAAAACTCCTTAGTTGCTTCACATTGGTAGGAGCTGGCCATTGCACAATAGCTTCAATCTTTGCTGGATCAGTAGAAACCCCATTCTTAGAAATGATATGACCCAGGTAGGAGATACTGTTTTTAGCAAAAGAGCACTTGGAAAATTTAACCTGCCACTTGTCTTGTTCCAATAGCTCAAATACAGCCCTGAGATGCTGCAGATGTTCCTCAAAAGTAGCACTATATACTAGTATATCATCAAAAAAATACTAACACACATCTTCTGAGCAAAGGTGCCAGAGTGGAGTTCATAGCACCTTGAAAAGTACCAGGGGCTCCAGACAACCCAAAGGCTACCACTCTCCATTCAAAATGACCATAATGAGTGGAAAAGGCAGTTTTATATTCTTCTCCTGCCTTGAGCCTAATCTGATGGCACCCAGAAGCTAGATCTAGTGTAGAAAACCACCTAGCCTTGGCAAGTTCATCCATCAACTGATCAAAGATAGGTATAGGAAACTTACTTTTGATAGTGAGGGCATTTTCTTTTTTCTTCACTAGTAGTATAGGAGAAGAAAATTCACTGATACTAGGTTGAATAAGCCCTTTGGCAACATTTCAGCTACTTGTTTCTCAATCTCATCTTTAAGAGCAGGAGGATATCTATAGGCTCTAATCTGGACAGGCTTAGCCCCAGCAACCAGAGGAATACTATGATCACAACTTCGAGGGGGTGGTAAAGCAGAAATAGGAGCAAACACTATCTCAAATTCAGATAACAGCTTGGCTAGTGCTGGTTGCATCTCATCACCAGATTGTGCTGCTGCCTGTTGATCCACCATAGAACATAACTGAAGGACTACAATGTCAAGTAACTGAGGAACAATACCTTGGATAAAAGCAGTGGAACCCTTGTAAGGAATTCTCATCCATTTATGAGCCCAATGAACTTCCATGGGACTGAATTCCTCCAGCCAATCCATCCCAACAATGATGTCATACTTATGCAAGGGTATGATTCTCATGTCTGTTTGAAATTCAATACCATCCACTGACCATTTAGCAGCAGGTATGATAGAAGAGCAAGACAAGGACTGTCCATTAGCTACTTGCACCTGTAAGGAAGATGCCAATGCCTGAACACCAGTCCACTTCTTGGCCAATGCTTCACTTATGAAAGTATGTGAACTTCCAGAATCAATGAGAATCAAGACCTCTTCAGATTGAACTTGCCCCTTCAATTTCATAGTTCTTGGTCCAGGATTACCAGAAACAGCATCTTTAGATAGAGTCAGGAATAACTGCTCCTCTCCTTGAAGAAGATTACCCCCACTTTCCTCTGCCTCCTCATTACTGAAGAGAGCCAACAACTCATCCATCACATGTAATTGAATTGTTGTAGGGCACTTATGATCCCTATGCCACTTCTCAGCACAGCGCATACATAGACCCTTGGCCCTGCGAAAAGCACGTAATGCTGCAAGCTTCTCATCCGGAGGCCGGGCTGTGTCAGTGATCCGCTTCTCTTCAGATGATACAGGCACAACAACCTTGTCAGTCTTCGGGAGCGGTGGTAAGGGTAAGGCTCCTCTGGAAAATGACTTGGACTGATAGCCTGCTTCAGATCTCTTGTAGTCCTTGCGCCGAACAGGTTCAGCCACTTCTTCCTGCAAGAGAGCAAGAGAGGAAGCAGTATCCAAATCGCCAGGACGTTGCATAATCACAATGGGCTTAATGTCATCACACAAGCCATCAATGAATCTCATAGTATAATACAAAGGGTCAGTAGTATGCCCATAAGCAACTAATTGGTCAACCAATTCAGCAAACTGTTCAACATATTCAGTTACTGTGCCTTGTTGCTTAATATGAAAAAGTTGTCTAATCAGAAGCTCATGGTGTTGTTTACCAAAACGTTCAGTAAGCATAGCACAAAATTGTGGCCAACTAAATGTTTTCAACTTCTGATCAACAGATAACAACCAACGACTAGCAGGAGGAATGAAATGCATAGTGGCTACTTTAATCCAACGTTCAGGTTCTAGAGGGCACATCTCGAAGTAACTCTCACAACGAGATATCCATAGCCGCGGATTCTCTCCATCAAATGCAGGGAAATTGAGCTTGGGAATTTTTCCAACAAAAGGGGGTAAACTCGCAGAAGGAAACTGACGATTCACGCCAGAACCAGAATTGGGAAAAACGGTAGGGCGCTGATCAGTGAACGTACCCTTGACTGGGAGATTGGTGTGGATCAGAACGGATCCAAACCCATTCTCCCGTTGATGATTCTCGATGCTGTGGCCGCTGGCCCCGGCGACTGTTTTGCCGGCAGGTGGGGTCGCCGCAGTCGCCTCTGGTTTGGGAAGAATGCCGCACACAGGCCCTCCCCTGTCGAGTGCCGCACAGTCGAGCTTGGTGTTGATGTTCGAGATCTGCAGCTTGAGATCCTCCACGGAATTCCCCTTGGCAACGATGTTCTCGACCGCTTCAACCTTACTGACGAGATCCGCAACTGAGGAATCAACCTCCTGCTTCCACATCGAAATCTCTTCGGCCTTCTCCTCAATTGGCTTGAGCCGCTCGCCCACAGCATCCACACGGCTCTCGAGGGTGGTGAATCGTCCATCAAGACGGTCGTCGAGCTTCTTCATCTCGTCGAGCAGAAGCTTGGTGGTGGCGTCCATCGCTCCGTAGAACTTCTTCTGATGTCGGGTGAAATAGTCGTGGTGGTGATCCAGCCCGAATTGGCTGTTCGAATTGCACTGCGATTCCGGATCGAGATCAAGGAAACGAATCGGCCACGACGAATCGCGCTCACCGATTCAACCGAGATTCAACCGAAGAATCAACAACACAAGCCGTCGATCCACACCAAGAACGAAGTCTCTGATACCAGATTGTTAGCACACAGAGATAGGAATTGGAATTCGGGAAGGAAGCAAGTAGGAGACGGGGAATTGGACGAACGAGGAAGGATTAGATAGTAGACGATAGTTTGTTACAATTTGTTTGATACCCTTCTCTCCTCTCCTTCTTGCTACTTATCGCACGCAGGCGACAGGGCGCTCACACACGCAAGCTAGCTAGACACACGCACACAACCAGCCACTACTTCCATTCTGGCCCATTGTACTTCGGGTTGGGCTTCCTGAGCCGGGCTCCCACTCTTAGCCCAGTAGCTTCATCTTCAACAGCAGTAGTGGTACTAACAGCCTGTTGCTTTATTAATGTTATATTATGGATGGACAAGCTTTGGAATCATATTATTGATGATATAATAGATGGTCTATTCTATTCCTTTGGAATTGTTGATCGAGATTACGATTGAAATCTGCTGGTGGATCCATCGATCCATCACTTGCACGGATTAGCAAGCGGAGCATCGAAGCTCGCCATGTTGCCGCCGGCGGGCACCGCGCCGCACAGCCGGTTGTAGCTCACGTTGAAGAAGTTCAGGTTGGTCAGGTTCGCCACCTGCGCCGGGATTCCGCCATAGATGGCGTTGTGGCTCACGTCCAGCAAGATGAGCTGCTCCGGCAGCTCCACGCCGGAGAGGTTGAAGCTGAAGGCGTTGCGCGACAGGTCCATCTGCTGCGCCGGCTTTGCCCGGCCGAACAAGGGCGACGCGTCGCCGGTGAAGCCGTTGCGGGAAAGGTCCATCTGCGCGAAGTTGACGGCGGCGAACTCGGCGGGGACGACGCCGGTGAGGTTGTTGTGCGACAGGCGGAGGTAGGCCACCTGCGGCGCCCTGCTGAAGAGCAGCGGCGGCAGGGAGTCCGTAAGGCGGTTGCGGCTGATGTCGATGCTGTAGAGGTTGGGGAGCGCGGCGAGTGAGGCCGGGACGGCGCCGGTGAGCGAGTTGAAGGAGAGGTCGAGCTGGGCGAGCCTGGTGAGCGCGCCGAGGAACGACGGCACGGGGCCGGAGACGCCCGTCCAGGAGATGGTGAGGAAGGAGAGGTTGGAGAGCTTGGCGATCGCCGGCGGGATGGGGCCGGAGATGCCCGGGAGGTGGTGCAGCCTGAGGTGCTGGAGGTGGGAGAGGCCGGCGACGGCGTCGGGAATGGCGCCCGTGAGGTTGGCGTCCTGGAACACGGCGAGGCCGACGACGCGGCCGGTGGAGTCGTCGCAGTCGACGTCGTACCAGTCGCAGCAGGGCGTGCCGGGCGTCCACGACGCGAAGTGGTAGGGGTTGCCGAGCGCCGCCTTGTCGCCGGAGTGGCAGCGGCTGGAGACCGCGGCGGCGGGTGAAGCAGCGATGAGGAGGACCAGGACGGCGCCCACCCGCGTCGCTGGCGTCGTCCTCATCGTGTGGGCGGCGAGTGGGCTGCTGCACGTGCACGGCAGTGACGGGGCTAGCTCCTACCGGAAATTGCTGCAGCTATATACCGACCGGCGAGGCCGCCGCCGTGTTTGGCAGCGCGCGCAATGTCAAGAGAAGGAGACAGGTGGTCAAACATGTCAAGCTAAACTCTGACTTTGACTCTGACTTGATGGATCAGAGCAGAGCATGGCGGCAGGGGTGGCTGCCTGCCGCCTTGATGGTTAACGGTGATCACATTATCATTTTTTTCCATTTGACTTCAAATGGTGAACTCTCAGGAAAATATGAGTTCAGATGATGGCCGGATTCACTCAATTTTTCCATCTCCAACATTTTAAAACTATCTCAAGACACGATGTACACTACCGAACATTGCGATACAAAGAAGCAAAGTGAGCAGTTTTGACAAACTCACCTTAGAACTAATGAAAATATCGTACAAAGGCAACAACCTTGACTTGCTGCAGTTTAGACGATTGAACGTTCAAAGTGTCCATCATATGCAAGTCATGGTAAGAGCAAATCCACAAAATATTTACTTGAATATGTATCTCAATGCATTAATCAAGACACGATGCAGGTAACGAAAGTATGCCTTGCATCACCAAGCAAGAGTAGATTTTCAGATGTAATCAAATGACTTGTTTTTTTATGGATTATCTTTAAACTATTGAAATTCCAACATGGAACGGGTAGCAAAGGCTACACACTTTGTGGCAACTCGAGAAGGATTGTTCCTAACGAATTTCAGCGAGCTCTTTGCGGTGTACAATACTACCGGGTGGTAGTATGTAGTATAACCGGTTTTTCTATAGGTAAAATAGTAACTAACACGCAATATATTATTTGGATTTTTTGTGTCGCTCCCCATTCTCCCGCACGACACTCACGCACCATATTTTGGTACATTACAACAATGCCATTTTCAATATTTTCAACCATATCTCTATACTATCCATACTACCTATATACTATCCATACTGCAGCTTAGAGTTCCAGCAGTATACAATTAATCTCAACTGTCGGATCCTTCTACATAAGTTCTTTTTTTATTCCATATAAATTCTTTTCAAACGGTAGTATAGAGCAGTATTGTGCATCGTGAAAGACCTCATTTCAGCAGGATGAATTGAAGATAATATTTGGGTGTGTTACTTTTGTTTCCATGTTTACTTTGAAAATTAAAATCCAACTTCTTAATATATCTAAATGGATGTCTGACAATGCAATAATTTTGGAGTGCTGTAGCAAAACCCTTTAATTACATTTAATTAAATTGAAAGGAAAAGTATTTTACTATCACTAATCGGAAACTTCTTATGAAGTCTCCACATGAAGTCACCTAGGAATGTTAGGTGGACGCTCTAAAAGAGATAAAACTCATGGAAACCTCCACATGAAGCCACATAGAAATCCGGGTGGACACTCTAAAAAACAGAGAGAGAAATCCTAAAAATTCTCAAAAAATCAATTTTGTTTCTAATAAAATTACCCACCTATACCATTACGAAGAAATTAAAATAACCCCTATATATGTCTAAATTAACCACATATGTCTCTATAACAAATTTAAATCTAAACGATCCACTGGTCACATCATACATAATCAAATAAAATAAAAATTATCTAACTATCCTGCCCTGCTGGTCATGTGTGACACAACTAATCTCTTGTCCTTAATCTATTTCCAATATTTAAATTATAAAAATAATATATCGTTATAAGATGTTTAGCCAATGCTCATTAATGTATTATTTAAGTAAAATATTTTTAATTTTTCTCTCTAATCTAAATAATAACTTATAATATTTATTATATCTTACTTATTAATAAAAGAGAGAAAACTCATGGAATCCTCCACATCAAGCCACACATGAATCCTATGTGGACACTCTAAAAAGAAATCCGAGAAATTATCAAAAATTCAATTTTGATTCTAATAAAATTACCCACATATATCATTATGAAGAATTAAAAATAACCCCTATATTTATGTCTAAATTACCCATATGTCTCTATAAAAAATTTAAATCTAAACGATCCACCGGTCACATCATACATAATCAAATAAAATAAAATCATCTAACTATCATGTCCTGCTGGTCATGTTTTACGAAAAAAACAATTTTGTTTCTACCAAAATTACCCAGCTATGCCATTATGAAGAATTAAAAATAACCCTCTATATTTATGTCTAAATTACCCATAAATCTCTATAAAAAATTTAAATCTAAACAATCCATCGGTCACATCATATAATAAAATAAAATAAAAATCATCTAACTATCTTGTCCTGCTGACCATGTGTGACGCAAGTAATATATTGCTTAATCTATATCCAATATTTAAATCATAAAAATAATCTATCGTTATAGGATCTTTAGCCGATCCTCATTAATGTATTATACATTGTTTAAGTAAAAAATATTTTTGATTGTTCTCCTTAATAACTTATAATATTTATTATATGTCATTTAAAAGTACTAACATGTGCGAATGCACAGGTTGATGGACTAGTGTCATCTAAAAGTACTAAGCGTGCTGCTAAAAAAAGAGTACGAGCTGTCAGGGCCGTCTCCAAAAATTTGAGGCTCATGTGCGAAATGTTAAATGAGGCCCCTCAATATTAAAGTAATGAGAAAATGTAGGATGCTTGTAGGTAACATAAGTCATTGATCTGATCCGATGAAATCTAACGATGAAAGTACCAATAAAATAGTACTAGGAAATACTAGTTTGGTGGTTTCAACAACTAATTTTATTTATTAAACTAACTAGTGAAAAATCTTCATACATGGTACTACCCAGTATGTTCCGGTATTATCCAAGTATCGAAACAAAAATCGAAAGGAATATATGTTCAATATAACTAAAGAAACCTTTCACGCAGTTATAAGAATGAATTGTAGAATAACCTTTTTTCAATATAGCACATGCACAAGTCGGAGGGGATGAGGCCCGCGGGCTCGGATGGATGGAGAGAGAGGGAGAGGGGGTGCAATAAATGAGGAAAGAGAGGACTAAAAGAACTTTTAGCTACCCCACCCCCAACTAAAGAATTTTAGTCAGCTAACTAGTTTTAGCCACTCTTTAGTCAGAAGTATTTGAAAATTTAGTCCCTAAAATGACTAAAATTAATCTGACTAAATTTAGTCAGCTGGATCCAAACACCCCTTATATCTCGGGGTCGGGACCCTTAGATTTTGGAGGCCCAGCGCGGTCGCTCACCTCGCTCCCAGCCATCAACGGCCTTGCTAGTCGTGTGGATGCAAGTTGATGGACTAGTATCTACAAATTTAACAAATTTGGCGGTAGCGGCAGCCCATGCCCGCCATGAAGACGTGATTCTACCAAGAGCAGCGGTGAGAAGGTAAGGAGTTAAAAAGATTAGATTTCCCCTGACAAAATTGTTCACTAACAAAACAAATACCAGGTGTTCGATAGAATTGTTGCACCCCTTCTTGTTTCTCATTTGTTCTAATTTTCTCTATTTCGTCTTTGTCGACTTTATGTTTTTCTCACTTGTTGAGATGATCTCTTTATGTTCATTGTAAATGCCCCTTCTGTTAGCACTAATCATGACTTGGTAGGAACGTGATGTGTTCACGTACGTGTGTCTGCGTGCGTGCGTGCGTTGGGTGAGTACTGTACGTGCATATATGTGTGCATCGTGGCATCAAGGCCACCGGCAAGCTACAGAGAGCTGCGGTTGTGGCCGCCAGGACGTCCGTGCATGCTGCGGAAGATGTGGTAGTGTTGGTTAGAGGAGGTGGTGTGCGTGGCGTCGATCCGCATGGTGAATGCCGTGTCGTCTGGGTGAGCTAGCGGCTCCTGCGACGTTGAGCGGGTCTTGCAGATCGTGACGCAATGGCCGGCAGGGAGGATAGTTCCTGGTGTGTCCCCGACCTATAAGAAGCCCTTGTACTACTCTATAGCTGCAGCCGAGTCCATTTGAATAGAGAGAATGCCAAGATACAGGAGCCATCGGCTCCGCGGCGTTCGTCGCCGGAATTTCTGTTGTTCATCTTCTACCTTGGGTTACCGACGATCTGAGTGGGCGAGGCGAGAGGGGAGCTCCGGAACGCGTGTTCCCGGTCGATTCCAACAATTGGTATCAAGAGTTTGGTTGATATAAGGTCGGCGGCACGCCGGCCAGGCCGGCCGGGCTGGCGGAGCCATGAACGCGGCATGGCGCGTGCGTGAGGCGCGGCACGGGTGCTGCACACGCACCGGTCAGAGGTGTGCGCGACCGGCGAGGCAGCGGCGAGGAACGCGCTGGCGGCGAGGCGAGGCGAGGCTGCCAAGCCGTGTGTCGGTCTGTGCGTGATCGCCCATGGTGCTCGGCAGCGGATCGTGTGTCAGTCCTGCCGGGCGTGATGTGCTCGACGGCGTGTGTCCCCGGAGCCGAAGAAGTCAGCGTGTACCGACGTCAGGCGTGTGTCGCCGACGTCGATGGAGCTCGGCGTGTGTCGCTAAGGAGCTCGGTGTGTGTCGCTGAGGAAGAAGACGGAGGTGCGTGGCCTCGATCCGTGCAGAAGGCCGCGTTGTTCAGGCGAGCTAATGGCTCACAGCGATGCTGAGCGGGTGCTGCGGAAGCCGGTGTGTGTCGCCGGTGGAGAAGAAGGCTGCGGCGTCGTGGAGGCAGGCTGCAGGGTTCGCGTCATGTTGGGAGGCCGTGGTGGTGGCCGTAGTGGCGACAACGAGGCGAGCTGCAGCTACGACTTCGGCAGTGGTAGGTCAAGATTAAGGGGGAAATTGTTAGCACTAATCATGACTTGGTAGGAACGTGATGTGTTCACGTACGTGTGTGTCTGCGTGCGTGCGTTGGGTGAGTACTGTACGTGCATATATGTGTGCGTCGTGTCGTGTGGCATCAAGGCCGCCAGCAAGCTGCAGAGAGCTGCAGCTGTGGCCGCCGGGACGTCTGTGCATGCTGTGGAAGACGTGGTAGTGTTGGTTAGAGGAGGTGGTGTGCGTGGCGTCGATCCGCATGGTGAATGCCGCGTCGTCTGGGTGAGCTAGCGGCTCCTGCGATGTTGAGCGAGTCTTGCAGATCGTGATGTAACGGCCGGCATGGAGGATAGGTCCTGGTGTGTCCCCAGCCTATAAGAAGCCCTTGTACTTCTCTGTAGCTGCGGCCGAGTCCATTTGAATAGAGAGAATGCCAAGATACAGGAGCCATCGGCTCCACGGCGTTCATCGCCGGAATTTCTGTTGTTCATCTTCTACCTTGGGTTACCAGCGAGTGTGAGCGTCTGAGCGGGCGAGGCGAGAGTGGAGCTCCGGGAACGCGTGTTCCCGGTCGATTCCAACAATTGGTATCAAGAGTTTGGTTGATAAGAGGTCGGCGGCCGGCGGCGCGCTGGTGAAAGACATCTAGGCCCTATGTGGGTTTTGGTGTATTGATTGACAACTAGATTAAAGATCTAATACCATTGTTAAGCATGTGAGCAGGTTGTAACATATAAATAACAAAGCATGATGTATGACATTGAACATCTATATGTGAAGACAAGCCATTGTTGTACAAGATAAGTTGAGGAATGGGTTATTGCCTCTCACTGTTAAATGGCTTTATATAAGATTGAATGTCTTGATCTATGGTATGTGTGATCCCATGTGGTATAATTGACATATAAACAAGCCAATGAAGGTGAAGAAAGAGACATAGCGATATTGGAATATTGGATGGTCTCTAAATGAATTGGAAGGCTTGATATGATCAAATGGGACTATAGAATCAAAGAAGGCATGAACTCAAGTGGATTTCATTCTTAATGTTAAATCAAAGCTTAACTCAAGATGACAACGAATGGATGAAGAAATCAAGTAAGGAATTAGCAACGAGGTACTAATCTAAGGTTGGCCAAGTAGTGACTTGGACCATGTGCTTGGCTAGGGTGAAGTGGCTATAGCTTGGAGAATTTTGAGGTATCAAGTCGAGCCTAACCGAGGGAAGCAATGAAGAAGCATTACATGTTCTTTAAGTCATGTGAAGGGTGACTTGATCAAGAAATGGGTTTCATTCATATATGAAGATCAAAGTCACTAGCTCAAGGTATAAGTGCTCAAATCAGTGAGACTTTGATGGATGGATCTCTCAAGTGGATATATTGACCAAGTATGACTATTCATGAAGATGATGCTCAAGAGGATCTCTATAGGGTTTATATTTGATCTTGAGTATAGGTACGCCGTACTATTGTTGACGGCTGTTAAGTACCATATTTATAGCCGTCAACTCCTGCATTTTGACACAAGAAATATGCATCCACAGTAGAATAGGGGCTTATACTGACAAATTCCACAAGTGGTAATGTATATTTGAATGCAGGCAATTAGCACAAGAAATAGAGCAAAAGGACACCTTATCCATCCACCTCATCAATCCAAACCTCTCCACCTGATGAGTCCGGCCCAGCACACTCCTCGGGGAAAGGCCCAATCACCCCAAAAGATTAGTCCAATAGGGGAAGGGTGGCTCTCCCTTTTAAGGTGGCTTGGTCCTCCCAAGCTAAGCAAGGTGGGATAATTCGGACGTGCACGGCTTCGCTGCCTACACCGTCGTGCGCCTACACTGTTCTGCGCCTAGCCCATGGGCCGCCTACACCGTCGTGCACCTGCACTGTTCTGTGCCTGGCTAATCCATACTCCCGTTGGACACGACTGCCGCCTACACTGTCGTGCGCCTGGCCAAACCGTGCTCCACGGCTGCCGCCTACTCCCTCTGTCCCGAAATCACCGTCGCTAGAAGTTCGTGCCTCTCTCACATATTCCTGTTGCCCAGCGACAAAGAAAACGGGACGGAGGGAGTACACTGTTGTGCGCCTGGCCAAATCGTGCCCTAGGATGTCCTCATCACCACCTCAGCCAATGAGGGGCTGCCATGCAAAGTGCCACGGATTGGTGATGTCACCAATCCAAGGGAGGAAGTCTCGGCGAATCAGAAGTCACCACGTGTGTATCACATGGATTCCATGGCCCACCAGAGCACCTAAACCGCCTCAAAACCATGTGGACACCTGGAACCGCCATAAGGACCCACCTGACAGCCACCACGAGAAAGCACAAGACGAGGTGGGCCACTAGGGGGTCGGCCGAACCCTTGGTTCGGCCGAACCGACCTTGCGTCGGCTCATCTCGGCCTTCCACGTGGTGGTCCCTGGTTGGCTCCTGACTTCATTCCCGGGGTGTTTGGGGTGCCTCCACACCGGTGCTCAGGCCTATAAATATGAGGAGAGAGGGCTAGAATAGAGGCATCCCATTCTCCTCCTCCTCTTTAGAAACACTTGTTTCCTCCCTCATGTGATCTCTCATTGATCAAATGAGTTGATCCATGTAGGTGAGAGTAGGTGCTAGGTAGAGTGTGGTGTTGGAGAGGATGTCTTGTTCTTCAATTAGAGCAAAGTGAGTATTTCGACATTTCCAATTAGACTAAAGTGTCATTCATACGGTGTTCTTGAGTTCTTCGTTCGTTCATCATTTAGAGGCTCGTGTTCTTCACGAACACGCTTCCTCGATCTAGTTGACGAGCGAGTTTCTCATACTTTTGTGTTTGTTCATAAGTTAGAGGCTCATGTTCTTCACGAACACGACCCTTGATCTTCTGTTATAAACATATTAGGTTGTAACCTGTTTGTATGCCTGCTAGTCTAATCAGAGTTAGTGGATGCTTCTTTATCCTAATCTAGACCAAGTTCATCCGTGATTCCTTGCATAGGTTAGCATATAGCTGAGTGAGTTCGGGTCTCTCCCTCGTGGGTTCGTCGCTCCATATTTATACGGAGTGCTATAGTGTTTCTACGGGAGCTCAGACGTAGTCGTGCTATAGTAGTAATCAGTGGTGTGGACGCGGTGTCTAGACTACAGGTTATCCTTCGAATGCCCTGTATCCCATGGTTTGTCTTGGGGTAGGCCGCGGTAGTGACAGCCGTTGGACCCTCTGAAATCCCCCATGTTTGGATACAGCTATAGGAGTCTAAAATCTAACAACCGGAGTTGTGCGGAAGCAACGCGGGAGGTTAGCTCCCGAAACGAGAGTTCCTAATCGAGAGACTGTCCTCAACTCTGTACGCTATCAGCAGGATCCTCCCCATCATCTTCCTCTCAACCTTAGCAAGGGTCTGGTATCCTTGGACCGTTCATCTAGGATAGAAGGTAGTGCACATCGTTCCTTGGATTCGATACCCTTTTGGAATACTCCTTTGGGGAAGTGCTACAGTGGTATTTCTGTGCGCTTGCGGAATCTTTCGTACCCGTCGGTATACCCAGGTGGATCTTACGCTCCCGCTAGGTGTACAACTAGTGGTGAGGTTAAGAAACACCAACAAGCATTTCTGGTGCCGTTGCCGGGGAACGGTTGTTGTATCTATCTTCGAACCTAGTGGTCCTCGTATCTTTTGTTTTTCCTTTTTCTTCTACCTTCACCCCATTACCCATCAATATCCTTTTTGTTTCTTTTCTTCTACCTTTACCCCCGTTACCCTTTGAGATGCCTTCCTTTCAAAGCTTCTCTACCTCAAGGGGTGAGTTCGAAGAGTCATCATCATCTTCATCATCCGGCCATGAACTCCCCCCTGGCTTTTTAGCCACGGTTCAGGATCAGCCATTCTTTGGAGCAATCAATGAAGACCCCTACCTCCATTTGGAGGAATTTGAGGAACTATGCTCTAGTTTGGCTATGCCAGGCATGACACAGGACACCGTGAGGTGGAAGTTGTTTCCTTTCTCCCTCATAGGAGAGGCGGAACAATGGTACGCCCACACTATGAAAAGTGTGAACGGTGATTGGGGAGAACTCCGAGATAACTTTTGCCACTTGTTCTCTCTCATGGAAAGGACGGAGCAATGGTACACTCGTGTAGCTTCTCTTCTAATAAGTATCCTCGATTTTGAGAAATTAGAGGAGGAGTCCCTAGGAGCAGCATGGGCTAGGTTCCTACACCTTTTGGTGTCGACACCTGGTCCGTCTTTACCCATTGATGTGTCATTGTACATCTTTTGTATGGGTCTAGACATGGATTCTGCCCTCGATCTAGACGTTATTGCTAGAGGTTTGTTTGTGGAAAAAAACTCCAAGGGAAGGAAGAGAGATCCTAGATTCCCTCTTAGAAAACTCTTTTGTCCCTATTGATCACAACAAACCCAACCAAGAATCCGAGCCGAGCCATGAGGGTCCCTCAACATCCAAGTCAGAGTCTTCATCTTCCGAATCCCAAGGCTTGTCCGTTGAGCCCTCTCCTGAACCCCGAACGCCAAAGGAAGAAGAAATTCAACCATTGGTGTTCACTCGCAAATTCAAGGATGACTCATCTGAAAATCTTTTAGATACCTCGAATTCTTTTGATGCCCAATCAGGGGAGGAACCTTATTCTATCCACACCGGTCATTCTAGAAATCTTTTGACAGAACCTTCCCTTAGGCCTGCGGTGCCTCCTCTACCTCCTGATCCTCCTAACGAAGCATACCCTGAGGAGACCATGAGGGAGGAATGGTCAGAGGGAGTGACACGATTGTCCGAGGCAGCTTGGAATAGTTCACCTTCTTTGGTTGTTTCTTGCTCTAGTAGAGGCACTGTCATAGAGGCCCATAATAACCCCATCATGGAGGTTAACATTTTGCCATGGCGCTTAGCGGAAACTCTTTTGGGCAAAGTTCCGCCAGCACCATCCGACAAGCTCATCAAGACTTGTCCCTTTGGACATGTTCTTGAATGTCGGGGGATCGCAAGTGCCGTGCCGCTCACCATAGACGGGATGGAGGCTAGCTTAGACTTTCACATCTCTGATGTCCCTGATCTCGATCTTCTCCTAGGCTCCCCTTTACAATAGTTCTTGGATACATCCTTAGGGAGCCTAGATGGTAAGCTTAGGGAAGCTATTTCCGCCATTACTACCCCTTGTCTGGGATATCCTATGGTGAAGCCTTTTCCCCAGCAAAACCCACTCGAGAAGACGACGTGTATATCTCCGTTCATGTAATCCAAGCTTGTTCTCATTGAGGGTGTAGAATTTTCTACTCCTCATGAGTGTGACTCGGGAGACTCTCTTGACCTTGGTGAGGGGGAACGATCGTCACCATTCTCGACCGAGTTTCAGCCTCTTCCCGCTGGCCCGTATCATGTTGCTTTCGATCATGGTCGAGAGTCAACATCGAGCTTCCATGATGACTCTCTTGAGATGGAGAATTCATGGGCCATGGAACCTTTCGAGGCACTGACTCTGGAGTCCGGAGGAAAGGATTCTACACACGAGCATGGTAGCTTCATTCTTGATCTACCATACAGACCATGCTCACATCATGTCCCTCCAGAGTCAGACTTGCTTAGTGCGCTGAGCACACATGAGGGCTGCAATCACCTTATGGTCCTCTTTTGCATAATGTTTAGAAGGTTGATTGTGGATGCATATGTCTATCATAAACATATCAGATTTCGTGTGTGCATTGTGGCACTAACCTTGCAGCTGAAGCTTCACCAATACATCAAGAATTGGTGGTGAGACAGGAATGGCACCACCAATGACAGCTGCAAGATGAAGTTCCCATGGTCGAGCTTATGACCGTAATAAACAAAGCACTACCAGGAGATAGCCTGGATTAGCTTAGGTTTCATTTCCCTTTCGAATAAAAGCAAGAACATGTTTTTAGGATAAGTCGTCCTTCGGGTATTTTTGGTCACTAACCTTTCAGGTGGAGATTGAAAAGAAAGATGGACAGATGATGCCTACGAATATGTGAGCCACATCATTTACAACACCTAGATACGCTTTGGTGAGGGAACGTTTACAAAGGAAGTTTGATCACCACGCACTTGAGTTTTGTTGCCTAGCAATGCAAACTTCAAGTGTGGGGGAGGCATGTGAGCATCCTTAGTACAGTTCCTCCTCTACCAAATCTTATCCTGGTGTGGAGATGATGTCAGCTCTTGCATCTTGCCCACTAGCTAGGTAAGTCCTGCTTTTGACATTAAACAAAGCCCTTCCGGGAGGTTCCCGAGGTTCACCGTCTTATGCTCATGCTTATGTCCCTTGTTGATGATAGCTTGATCATGCTTTCATGTTTCCTTTATCTTTGTTCATATTGTGACACCCTAAAATTCCATCACTAAAATTCACCTAAGCAACATGTTGATATAGTTTTAAGGATTTAAATTTGCCTTGCTAATTAAATTGAGCTCTAAAGTATTTAATTTAATTTAATTAATTTAGAGACAACAAGTGTTTGTGCATCATTATTTGGATATGCATGGTTTTTGGTTGCTTGTGTGAGGTTTGAAAAGTTTACAAAATTTTGTGAGAAAGTTTGAAAAAGTTTTGAATGGTTTTGAGTTTAAAAGGTTTGAATTAAAAGAGTTTGAAAAAAAAGGGAAAGACCTTACCTTCTCACCTTTCAGCCCGCAGCGGCCCACCGGCCCATCTCTCTTCCTCCCGCAGCGGCCCAGCTCCCCGCCTCCTTTTTCTTTTTCTCTGTGCCGCTGACACGCCGGCCCACCTGTCGACGCTTCTTCTTCCTCCCCTCGCCCCCCCATTCCTTTCTCTGTTGAAGCCGGCGCCGACCGGGACACCAGCCGCGCCCGCCCACCTTCCCTCGCTCCCCTTTCTATCTTTAAGTCGCTGTGATTGGCAATTAATCCTCGCGCCCCCCTCCTCCATCATTTACTTTGCCATTTCTAATCCCCACCACCCGTAATGCCCGCCGGCCATCTATGGCAAGGCTGCCGGCCGCCGTCCCCTTCTGTTTCCTCTTCCCCCTCTCTCTGTCCCTACTTAAGGTCGAGCCCGAGCTCTCGCCCTCCTCTTTGCACTTGCATCACACCTTCACGCGCCCTTGCCCACTAGAGCCGCCACACTCACCCCTCGCCGCCGCCTCTGCTTCCTCACCGCCGCCGGAGGAGACGCCGTCGGTGAAGCTTTCCCTCGCCTTCCTTCTTTCTTCTCTTTTGCGCTCGACGCTTATCCGTGCCTCCCCTGTGCCAGGGACCCGCCCCTCGTCACCGGACAGAGCCGCGCCCTGCCTTCCGCCGTCAGTGCGCCGCCCGAGCTCGCCGCCATCGCTGATCACCGTCGCCGTCACTCCTTCCTCGCCCGTGATCACATTCGAACCGTCTCTGCGTGGTGAGCAAAACAGCCCCACCCTTTTCCCTCTTTCTTATGCGCTGCAACATCTTCGCGGGCTCGCCGGAGTGGCCGCTCCGCCCCCTTTCGGTGTCGGCCGCCGTGGACGCCCGAGCCTTCCCCCTGAACCTCTGGATGTGTGCGCGAGCTCCCCCACTCCGCGTAGCACCCACGTGTGCACGTTTTGGCCGCCGGGAACCCCCTCCCGGGCTCACGCCGGCGAAGCGCCGCCACACGCCGCCGCGCCGCTTCTGTCCCCGGCGCGCTCGCCGCCACGCATCGCGTGCACGCGTCCTCAGCCGTCTGATCTCGCGTGGGCGGTCTAGATCAAAACGGGGTGTACCCCTTGGTTTCGGTCCACCGTAGACCCGTGAGCCGGGCTCACGGCGCGGTCCACCGCCACCGCGGCCGTCGGATCGAGGATCCACGGCTCAACCGGGCCGTTTTCTTTAAAGAGCCCCTGGACTTTCTTGTTTTCACATGCCGGTCCTTCCACCTATAAGAATCCTCACAAACAGGTCCTGGTTTTTATGATCTAGCCCCTGTCTACTCTAGATTCTTTTAACAGAGGTCCTTTCCATTTCCTTTTACATATAAACCCTTCTGTTTTTATATGAAATTATGTTTCTAGTCCCTGGTTTCTTTCATATAAGTCCTGTAGGCTTAGTTTTCTTACAGAAAAGTCCCTGTAACTTATTTTAATCATATCTTTCATGTTTTAACTCTGTTTTTAGCGTTTTATATACCGAAATGATCGTCTCGGCGAGTAGAATCTTTTAGACAGCGTGTTTTTAGCTTTTGTTGCTGTTTGGTGTACTATTTATTTATTGTTTGTTGTATATGCTTGTGCGTAGATATCGTGCCTGTTTCGTCTGAGCACCCCATTGGAGAAGATCAGGAAGAGCCTGTCTACGAAGAAGAAGATACTCAGTTTGTAGAGGAAGGCAAGTGGATTTTCCCCCTCTGCATATTCTTTTTGAACCTATATAACTACATGCTTACACAATGTTTACTTTTACTTGTTGCTATGCATTAACTTGATGGGAAAATCACCTTTTTAAGGACATGACTAGATGTTTCACCCTTATTACCTTGATCAACCCCGTTTAACAAATGTTTTGGGTAGACAATTGCTTAGTTGCTAAACTTGGCTGGTTACAATGGTTTTTATGTTACAGTCTTCTATGTTTAAGAAATGCTGGTTGTGTTTAAAGACAAGATCAAATAACTTACATGGAACATGGAGAACCACCCAAGATAACAGTACAACCAAAGTCCACATGGCTCTGGCTTAGCCAATTAATTAGGAGAGTGGAATTATCTGATAGCCTTTTTCCGAGAGGGGCACAGGGGGCCGGAGTTGAAGGGGTATAGCCCGGTTCTTTTGGGGTAGCAGCCTTTGCTAAGGTGCTGACCATTAGGGAGGGTTATGGTCCGCTCCGCTGCTGTAACTGTCGCGGGCTGTTGGTTTTCTGCTTTCCTTTGTAAAGGCTTCATAGTGGACCCCTAGCCATTCACCTAGTAAGTGTTTAAGGGTCTAGCTAACCCGGGCAACATGGGGAACACGAGATGTGGGTAAAGTGTACAACCTCTGCAGAGTTAAAACTGATCGATCAGCCATGCTCAGGGTTAAGAGCGGCTTGGACCCTCACATGATAATCAAACTTAAAGATGGATGTAAATCGTGGATCTTGTGGGTTTTTGGTTTGAGATGTCTTATAATGCTTAAGTGGATTGGTATGAACTTACATCTAGTAACTAGGTGCTGTTAACTAAAATTTGACCAACTTATAAAATGCTAACCGCTGCAAACCTTAGCCTATCCTTGATAGCCTTGCATGTTTCCCCCACTTGCTGAGCTCCAACCATAAGAGTGCTCACCCTTGCTTACCGCTGTTCAGATGAGAACAACAGTGAGGAGTACTGGAGCGACTTTGAGGAGTTCTAAGGCATGCGGATCCCCCAGTCATATGCCTGTGGAAGATGAAGCTGAAGTCACTCGTTTAGTTATCGTTTGTTTTATTGGACCTTCGTGTCCACCGTCTGAGTGTAATAAATGAATATTGTATTGGTTAAACACTTGTACGTTTGATTACAGTTATGGTATTACACTCTTTTGTCTATCGTATGTGTGTAATCTGATCCTGGCGCACATATGAGATGCATTCGGTTTTCCTTGTAAAATCGGGTGTGACACATATGCTCTGGTTTGAATGTGATGAATTCACGCATTCATAGACTATTTTAAATTAAACATGGTGCTTAGGTTAAAATTGTCTTCTTCAATCAAAATAAGACATGGTGTCGAGTTTTGATTGATGAACCTTAGAGTTATATCTTCATAGATCTTGGTTGCATATATGCTGACTAACCCCTGCAGAAAATTGTCAAATTTGAATGGGTAAGTCATTAAGCTAGATTCATATGGGAAGGTAAGTTAAGGTGTCAGATTTATGTTGCACAACATACAAAGGAGGAACATATGACCTCACAAAAGGTCCAAGGTAAGTATATTCCCCTGTGTGTATGAAGTGTAATATTGGTCTAACCCTTTCGAGCAAATGACACGGTGACAATAAAATAAAATAAAAAACCAAAAATATTTGCTTTTGAATAAAGGCTCTATGGTTCTCGAACCAGTAGAGTCCATCTTTTGTATCCACTTTTGCTTGAAGAACAGCACCAGTACAAGCACCAGTGTGGGGGAGTTCTCTCAAGCTCATCATCAACATATCCACTTGAGAACTCCCACACAAAGGGCTGCACGACATCGACTATGCCTTCATGACAAGGACAAGGTAAACTAGAGTGAGCTGGCTATCCCACGGGTCAGCCAAATCACCACTAGTCTTCCTTGTTCCTCATATCCTTCAGGAGCGATGGTATGTGCACCCTTTATCTCACTCTCTACCTATGAGTTTGAGTGATCTTCGAATTCTTATCTAGTAAATCAAACTCTAATAATGGTACTCTGCTTGCTCTACATGATTCCTGTGGTTGGCTTGCATATGTTTTATTCCTTACTTATTATCTTGATGCTTGTGAACAAATATCATTAGGGAACTCATGCTTATCTAAGTAATTAGTATTTGTGATATGGTTTGATGATATGATCTTCGCTCTTTATGTTTGAGTGCTTGGGAATTTTATTTGAAAAATCATAAAACCCTTTGCAAAGCTCCTCTTTGATATGCCACAGTCCTACCAAAGCCATATGATGTTCATAGTTGAAAACCTTATACTCATATGCTGCTTGTTATTGCATTGAGCTTTGTAAAATTCTATGACCCTTGTGAGAATTCTCTTCACTACTTCCATGATCAAGATTCATGTGCACACCACCATTTTCCCCTTGCTATGCTTCTACACTGGAAGTTAGCATTGTATCATTCATCCATTCCACAAAATAAAGCTCCATGTATTGTTCCATGATTTATCCCTCTCCAAATATCTCTAAAAGAGATTGGGCTATATATAAAAAAAAGAGAAAGACATGCTCAAAAAGGCATGATCTAAAAAAAGAGAAAAGAGAGATAGCCCATATCTCGAAAATTTCAAAAAAGGAGAGCGGAGAAAATCATGCAAAAAGGAGTTTCATAACTTAGATGGTAATAACTAGTGCCTATTCCGGGGCTAGTGTCCACCTTACCATCAACCAACACTCATCATATACGTATGGTAATATCTAGCACCCATTCCGGGCCTAGTACACACCTTACCGTACCCATCATATCCATACACGTGCACATCTTGATCTGATTGTGTGATTTGATTTTCTCTGTGGATCTAGTCTTTGACTTTGCAATATATGTGATGCAAGTATGCCTTATCATTCATACCTACCCTGAGCTCCACATAAGCTATCATTAGAAGTAGGATGAATAAAGGCAGTTTAATGCCTTGGTGAGGACATATATACATTGAGCGATCTGAGAGAATCAAATGAGGAGCTAAGCAAGGTTTGTTTTGAAAACTTATTGTAAAACCCCAAGTTACTTGACATGATGAGCATGAGTGATTTGATTCCTGACCATTCCATTCTTCAATTACCCAAGATAGCATGATAGACACTTCATAAGTTCATGAGTACAAGGTATGGTTTGGAATATCTCTTATGCTCGCTTCATACCTTTGGATATCATGTCTCACCTTGATCTGACTCCCTTCACTCGGGACGAGCAAAGGTCAAGTGTGGGGGAGTTGTTGACGGCTGTTAAGTACCATATTTATAGCCGTCAACTCCTGCATTTTGACACAAGAAATATGCATCCACAGTAGAATAGGGGCTTGTTGGTGTTTCTTATCCTCACCACTATGGCACCGGTTAGCGGGAGCGTGTAAGAGACACCGGGTATACCGCAAGTGCACGGAAATACCGCTGTAGCAATTCCCCAAGGAAGGAGAGTATTCCAAGGGTATCGAATCCATGGACGGGGAGTAACCAGAGAGGATCTTTCCAAGGACACCAGCTTTCGCTGGGATAGGTCGGGATACAAGAAGCACTTCCTTAAAGGACTTAGCTCTCAAGATGTATTCTTGTCAGATCTTAGTCGTCCCCGCGGGGCGACAACACTCAGAGGTGCTGGCAAGCGAGCCCAACTCAGTACACGACGTAAGAGGGTTGACAAAGGGTCCAACAGGCTGTCACCACTACGGCCTACCTCTACGCTACGATCGTATGTGGTCTCTGTAGGAAACCTAAGGCCCAGACACCACGTCTGTACCCCAGATAAATACTATAGTGCGGCGTATGCTAGACTGCTAACTACACTATAGAAATCATATAAATACAGTCCCACGAACAAGGGAAAGATCGGAATTAGATCATATCATTGAACTGGGAGCAGAAAGGAAGCTATGGATGCAGTTGAATGAGATACAGCAAACTTACTTAACTAAACAGGATCAGAGCATGCAAACAGATAAATGAACTACGGTTCTAGCTCTAAAGGATCGAAGCCTTGTGTCACGAAGAACACAAGCCTCTAACTTATGAATGAGCCAAGAACACAAGAATAAAGCAATCATGCATGATGTCCACTATAGTCTAAATAAGAAATGCTGAAATACTCACTTTGATCTAAATGAAGAACAAGCATCCACGAGGACATCAACTCACTCCTTACCCCTCCTCTACCTCACACTAATCCTAATCTAGATCTCCCCTCATCACCATTCTACCACAAAGGGGTGAGAATCACCTCTCATGGGCAGAATTAGAGAGAGGGAGAGAGAGCTACACAAGATAAGGTGGAACTTGAGAGCTAGGTGGTGTGTGTGAAATGGAGCCCCTCCCCTCCTATTTATAGACAAGGAGGAGGCTTGCTCCGGGGCTCAAAGTGCCCCTAAACACCCGGGACTGCAGCAGGGAGCCAATGAGCAAGTGACACGTGGAGGGGGAGGATCAACCGACCCTAGGTCGGTTTGGCCGATCCTAGGGTCGACCGACACCCTCGGCCCTCCATCTGGGGTGTGCTTCTTCTGGCTCACTTCCATGTGGGCCCTGATGCCTCTCCTCCGTGCATGGCACGCTTCCTGGCAGTTTAGTTGGTAAAGTGGGCCCATGGATCCATGTGATGCTGACGTGGCAGCATGTGATTCGTCGAAAGTCCTTCACATGGATTGGTGACATCATGGATCCAGGAGAATCCATGTGGCAGCCCCTGATTGGCCAGCATTTGAGTGCCTTGGATTGGAGTGGAGTGAATGTGCATGGATTCCTCTCATTTCTTATGCTAAATACCTGCATTCAAATAGACATCGACACTGGTGGAAAGTATGAGTTTAAGCACCTATTCTAGTGTAGATGTTCAATTCATGCTCAGATTTGCAGGAGTTGACGGCCTTGAAAATGGCAAATATTGACCGTCAACAGGGCTTATATTAACAAATTCCACAAGTGGCAATGTATATTTGAATGCAGGCAATTAGCACAAGAAATAGAGCAAAAGGACACCTTATCCATCCACCTCATCAATCCAAGCCTCTCCACCTCAGCCAATGAGAGGCTGCCATGCAAAGTGCCACGGATTGAAGATGTCACCAATCCAAGGGAGGAAGTCTCGGCGAATCAGAAGTCACCACGCGTGTATCACATGGATCCCATGGCCCACCGGAGCGCCTAAACCACATCAAAACCACGTCGACACCTGGAACCGCCATAAGGACCCACCTGACAGCCACCACGAGAAAGCACAAGACGAGGTGGGCCACTAGGGGGTCGGCCGAACCCTTGGTTCGGCCGAACTGACCTTGCGTCGGTTCATCTCGACCTTCCACGTGGTGGTCCCTGGTTGGCTCCTAACTTCATTCCCGGGGTGTTTGGGGTGCCTCCACGCCGGTGCTCAGGCCTATAAATATGAGGAGAGGGGGCTAGAATAGAGGCATCCCATTCTCCTCCTTGTTGACAGTGGAAATTCACCATTTCCAACCCTTAATATTCTCACATAAATGGAGGCATATGCATTATTTACTAGCATTTAGGTCTGAATAATGTAGTTCCACTTGTCCTTAGAGATTATTTGTATGTAGGTGATTTACCATTAAAAGAGATGGAAACTCCACTTCTATGAAGAAACCATGCCAACTCAGCTGATGAGGTGGCTGCCACGAAAGGAAACATGGCAATCCACGTCATCGATCCAGGGGAGGCACTCACCGACGAATCAGAGGACGCCACATGGACTTCACATGGATCAAAGGGCCCACCTCAGATACCAAATCATGCCATGCACCGGGGATGGATCAGAGGGCCCATAGGGCAGCCACCCAGTGGAAAACCACCAGGTGGGGCCACCCTAGGGGGCCGGCCGACCCTGGGATCGGCAGAACCGACCTAGGGGGCCCCATCCTGGCCCTCCATGTGGCAGCTCCCTATTGGTCCATTGCCTCTCTCCCGGGTGTTTAGGGGCCATTTGGTGCTCCGAGCAAGCCTTGTCCTTGCCTATAAATAGAAGGGGAGGGGCTCCCATTTCTCACACACCACTCTCTCATTCTCCTCTCACTTTTAGTTTCCAAAGCTAGGGGGTAGGCTAGAGTAGCTCTTCTTCAGGTTCCAAGTCCTCTTGGAAGTCTAGGTATGAGTTCTCTTTTATCTTTATTTCTTTGGAATCCATCCTTAGCGTCGGCGCTAGAAATGCTTGTTGGCGTTTCCCAATGTCACAACTAATGGCGTAGGTTAGCATGAACATCGAGACTTACCATAGGTTAATCTAAACGATCATGAACGAATCCGCAAGCGCACAGATAAACCATTGTAGCATTTCCCCAAGGAAGGAGAGTATTCCAAGGGTATCGAATCCGTGGAAGGCAATGGCGAATATCTTAGACTTATGCTTTTGCTCTGAATGTAAACCAAAAGATAGATATAGGGAACAACACACTCAAAGACAGGGGTAAGATAAAAGATATAAGGGGTAGTGTGACACACACACCTCAAATCTATCTCTACTCTAGCACACTACGGCTTAGGGGGAACATACGAGTTAGCTCTAGGTTCTAATGTACTAAACATACAAAGCTAGAAGATACAAGAGATGGGCATGAGTATTGCATGAGGGAGACATGGTTCAGCACCCAGGTACAAACGGGGAGCTAGCCCGCGACGACCAGCACTCTGCAAAACTAGACTTTAGACTCCTACAGTAGGTACCCCAACGCGGAGGTTGCCCAAGGATCCAACAAGGCTGTCACCACCTGAGGATCGACCTCTCGTTACGGGGGGTATGCTCATAACTATCATAGCCAGACAACCCAGGCACCATGCCTACGTTGCTGCTAGACTCCACCCGGCCTGGGCTATTGTGACCCAGGGTGAGAGCCACCAGAAGACTGGTCAACTAGACCGAGTACCGTAGCTTGAACACAGACCTCATGCAACACTCTCATGCCATCTAACAAGATCAATTAAGGCTAGACATACGAACAGATATGAACTCTCTTATGTCTAATCAACAAGATCAAATGGTTGTGTTCGTGAAGAACACGAGCCTCTAACTTATGAACAAACACATAAGGAGTTTATCACCCTTCAGGTGGATCAAAAGGTAGTGTTCACGAAGAACACGAGCCTCTAAATGATGAACTGAGGATGAACTCAAGAACATATCAAGAATATGATCTACCATGACTTTATATGAAATAGTTGAATAACTGAAGTAGATCAAAGTCATACAAAAAAATAAAGATAAAAGAGAACTCATACCTAGACTTCCAAGAGGACTTGGAACCTAAAGAAGAGCTACTCTAGCCTACCCCCTAGCCTTGGAAACTAAAAGTGAGAGGAGAATGAGAGAGTGGTGTGTGAGAAATTGGAGCCCCTCCCCTTCTATTTATAGGCAAGGACAAGACTTGCTCAGACGCCCAAATGGCCCCTAAACACCCGGGAGTGAGGTAATGGACCAATGAGCAACCACCACGTGGAAGGCCAGGATGGGGCGCCACTAAGGTGGTTCGGCCGATCCTAGGATCGGCCGGCCCCCTAGGGTGGCCCCACCTGGTGTGCTTCCTCTAGTTGGCTACCCTGTGGGCTCTCTGATCCATCCCCGGTGCATGGCTTGATTTGGTATCCGAGGTGGGCCCTTTGATCCATGTGAAGTCCATGTGGCGTCCTCTGATTCGTCGGCGAGTGCCTCCCCTGGATCGATGACGTGGATTGCCATGTTTCCCTTGGTGGCAGCCACCTCCTCAGCTGAGTTGGCATGGTTTCTTCATAGAAGTGGAGTTTCCATCTCTTTTAAGGGTAAATCACCTACATACAAATAATCTCCAAGGACAAGTGGAACTACAATATTCAAACCTAAATGCTAGTAAATAATGCATATGCCTCCATTTATGTGAGAATATTGAGGGTTGGAAATAGTAAATTTCCACCGTCAACAACCTACCGGGGAACTTTACTGAAGATCCCGAGTCACTTGTGAGGAAAGCTCGAATTCATTTTGGCTCACCTCGTCGTACTAGTCCGGAGGGCGAACCAACTTCCTTTGTACCATCCACGTCCAACGCTATGGCCCAGAAGACACTTCGTGAGTACTCAGCTCCTTCTGCTGACCAGGTGCTGCAAGGCCCTGAGGTGGCAATGGGGACTGAAAATTTCGAGATCAAGACGGGTCTAATCATGATGGTACAGGCTAGCCCATTCTGTGGCAAGCCAAATGAGGATGCCAATGCTCATCTGCAGCAATTCCTAGAGCTATGCAGCACTTTCGTCATCAGGGGTTGTTGACACATCTTATCCTATATATTTATAAGTCAACTAAACATGAGAAAAGGGCATAAATGTTAATATCAACTTAGAATAGGGTGCCACTAACTGTTTTTCTAGAGATTTGGTAAATTATATAAATCCAGGAACCATTCGAGAAAAGTGCTAAAAGAATCAAATCTAGAAGACTCCAGAAGGCTCCGGAACTCAACGAGACTTGGCACCCAAGAAAGAAGTATCTAGAAGAAGCGACGGACCACCTGGCCGAAGTGGGCCCCGAGGGGGGCCCACCCCAGCCCGATCGGCCTGGTGGTGGGGCCGGTCGGCCTCCCCCGGGCGCCACCTCAGCTCTACTTCTAGAAGGTTCTTCCACCGCCTATGAGGATCAATCTAAACCACTCGTTAGGTCGGTTTGATCAAACGGCGCACGTCTACCCCTCAGGGCTGTATAAGCAGCCCCCCTGCCACCTGGCAGAGGCATCTGGAAACCTGAGTTTGCATACACTAGATCAAGTCATCAAGTCAGAGATACTACGCCCTAGAAACACCATATAGCAGAGTAGCTAGCTAGTCTATATCTAGGAGGAGGCAAGGCGTCTACTTGGCTCCTGATCGTCTAGAGGCTGATCGAGATACTGATCTAGCTTCGCTCTTGTAAGTTCTTATCTAGTTCCTTACATTTGTTATACAGATATATGTTCTTATCAATGATTATATTCGACATTATATGCTTTGGTGTTTATTATGATTACATGTTTAGCATAGTTGATTTGCCTTTATATTCATGTATGGAGTCGTATAGCCCTCACCTAGATCATTTGTTAACATGGGTGAATGGTAAAGATAGTGTAAGCGTGGTGCTTATATTGTATTTATCTGCGATTGCACCCTATATGCCGGGTCGTGTGGTAGATCGTGGTGGTGACAGCACTATTGAGTCCTTCGCAGTCCACCCCCCGTGTATAGGACTAGTGGAGCCTTATACTGTTTGGGTTGTTTCAAGTTTCGGCCTTGATCCTCCTAGATAGTCTCCCCATGCATTAATATAATAGTTCTTCTTCCATGATTGTTAAATGTTTGCACTAATCATAGTTTGCATTGACATATAGTTTAGAGTTACCGAGGAGTATCCTCTCTAACTAGACTTTGCTATGTTTCTCTTGCTATAATGACACTTTCTAGCTGCTCATGATGTTATGACTTGAATAATGCTATCAATATCTTTATCTTTATGTGACTTACCCCTGTTTATAGCAATTGATATATTTTGGCCACTCTACATTATAAAACTTAGAGATGAGCATGTATTAGCTATTATGGATTAGAAAGACTTCTTTCCCTGTGGTAGAATATAAATACGATACCTGGTTTTACTCCTGGTTAAAATGCTACAATGGTATATTCATATCTGTGCGCTTGCGGATTCCCTGTTTATATATATATCTTCTTTTCTAGAGATCCAAGGCATATGTAAGAGTACCATATCCATGCGTTTTCTGGCACACCTGTCAGGGCTGACAACCTATATCGAGTTGTGCTATGAATCGTGCCGGAGTTCACCTTCTAGTTTAATCTGAAAGCAACATCTGTTATACACTTAGCATCATGTTAAGATATACCTTTGCATTTCTGGTGCCATCGATAGAGATGGATCTTATATCCGTTTCTAGTCGATGACGTTAGAAAATGTCAACAAGTATTTTTGGCGCCGTTGCCGGGGAAAGAAAGTCTATAGCCTAGATGAAAAAGTTTCAGTAATAGCATGCATGCATCTCTCACACATAATGTATCGAGAACCCAAATTATCATTGCTTAAACAGGCTCACCCTTGTTCTTCCCACTTTTGTCTATCTTATTTCAGGGTAATGTATGAATAAGAATCTTCCAGAAAACTTCGTTTCAGATCCAGAGAAAATCTTAAGGAAGGCAAGGTCAAAGCTCAGGTCTCCTGATTCTCGGCCCACGACTTCTGCCTTGGGAGATTCAACAGCGCGAAGCTTAACACCCACGTTTGAAGTAATGGCAAACAAGTCCCTATGCGAATATTCCGCACCGACCCCAGACAACATTCGTACTGGTCTGACAGTCGCTGTAGGAAATGCTGCTTCTGAGCTCAAGCCTGCGCTGATCAACATGGTACAAGCTAGCCAATTTTGTGGAAAAGCTCATGAAGATGCCAACAAACACCTTCAATATTTCTTGGAGATATGTAGCACCTTCACGATCAAAGATGTGCCAAGTGATGCAGTCCTACTTCGTTTATTCCCAATCTCATTATTGGGGCGAGCGAAGCAATGGTTTTACTCCAACAAAGACAAATTTACAACTTGGACATTGTGTTCTACTGCCTTTCTGGCAAAGTTCTTTCCTATAGGCAAAACCAATGCCTTACAGGGTAAATTTTCGAGTTTCCAGCAGCAACACGAGGAATTTGTTCCTGAAGCATGGGAGCGCTTTCAAGACTACATTTCAGAATGCCCACATCATGGAATGGAAAACTGGTTGCTCTTGCAGACCTTCTACCACGGGCTCTCTACCAACACCCGTGAAATGATGGATGTTGCAGCTAGAGGTGCTTTCCTGTCCCTTACACTTACTCAAGCTACTAACCTTGTGGAAAAGATGGCGTCCAATCAAGCTTGGAACGAGGAACGTCAACCCCGCAAGAAAGAAAGAGGAATGCACCAGCTCAAAGAGGTAGACATGCTGTCTGCCAAAATGGATTTACTGATGAAGAGGCTTGAAGACAAAGCCCCTGAGAAGAAGGAAGTCATGCAACTCTTCGAATCCCGCATGACCTGTGAAGAGTGTGGAAACACTGGACACTCAGGGAGTCAATGCCCTCAGCTGGAGGAGGACGTGAACTACATCAACAATAACAACCAATATCGTCCCCAGCAGAATCAAGGATGGACTCAGCAGAGGACCAACTACCCAGGTAACTATTCAGGTAATTATCAAGGTAATAATTCTTCCAATAATTTCTCACCTTTAAGAGACTTAGTCCAAAACCAGGGTAGAATTATGGATAATCTGTCTAAGAAGTTAGCTTCCAATGATAAAATGCTCGAAACTATTAGTAATAAAATGGAAAGTTTTTCTTCTACCATCAAGAACCAACATAGCTTTAATAAAATGCTAGAATCTCAGATTTCTCAGCTGGCATCATCTGTTCCCACGGCTAACCCAGGTAAGATTCCGGGCCAGCCGGAAGAATTAGAATCTGCAAATCTTGTCGATATCTACTCTGCAGATCTGTGTTCGAGTAAGATAGAAGAAGGCCCAAGATGGACTGACTGGGGCATGCCCGCCAAAAGAGGAGATCCAGGAAGGCCCGTCATCACCATCACTATTGGAGCCTACACCTTCAAGAATGCACTTTGTGACTATGGGTCTAGCGTCAACATAATGCCTAAGGTAACATATAAGAAAATCAATGGTTCACCTTTATTGTATACAACCATGTGCTTGCAGCTTGCAGACCTGTCACTATGCTACCCCGAGGGCATCCTAGACGACGTATGTCTGGGGGTAGGACGCTCCTACGTGGCTGCCGACTTCGCAGTGGTTGAGACTGGGGGAAGTGAGAATGCTCCAATCATTTTGAGTCGTCCTTTCCTTACCACAGCCAAAGCCATCATCTACGCCGACGCCGCTAAGATCTTCTTCACCATCAATGGGAGAAAGGAGAGATTCAATTTCAAGAACAAGATCCTAAAAGCTCCTGCACACCCCCGATATCCTTACCCCCAAGAACACGAGCCAATTGTCGAGAAGAAGAGAAGAGATAGAAGGAGGAATAAGAAGAACAATCGACCTCAACCGCATGTGGAGGAAGTTTGGATGATCAACACGATTCAATCAGAGAATGAGAACTTGTTCCCTTCACCATTACTGCCAAAGCTTGAAGACCCTGGAGTTCCATCAATCCACTGCTCCATCAATCAATGGAACTTCCAGCGAGTTGTCTGCGACACGGGATTGGGCATCAACCTAATGTCTAAGGTAACCTATGAATTAATATATGGTGATCTGCCTTTGTATTCCACATATATAATGTTGTAGATAGCGGATCAATCACAACGGTTCCCGGAAGGAATTGCACGAGATGTACCCGTCAAGATAAAGGACCACTATGTCATGACTGACTTTCTAGTCATAGACATGGGAGATGAGCAAGATCCTCCCATCGTGCTTGGAAGACCGTTCCTGAACACAACAAGAGCAATCATCTACATCAGGACTGGCGAGATCCACTTCCAGTTCAGAACTGAAAAGGTACGCTGCTACTTCAATACTTATACTGATCCTGAGCAGCCCAAGAAGAACAAGACGCGGAGACGCCTTCAGAAATTACAACGCAAGCTGAACACAAAGTTGACGGATGTCAAGAACATTGAAGAAGAGATTAAGGAGAAGTCCGCTCAGCTTCTACCAGCCCAGTATTCTGAACCTCCAGAAAGGTCTCCACCAAAGAAACAAGTTTGGAGGAAGAAAGATCAAAGTACACCTTCGGAAGACCAATCACTACCCGCGTCATCAACTGATCAATCAATGACCACTACATCTACGCCATGGGAGTAAGTACTCTAAACTCTTGCCGAGAGGTAAATCGGTATTTATCTTTATATTCTGCACTGCATATTTAGATTAGCATGTTTATTTCCCTATACCTGCATTGAAAAAAATATTTTCTGCTTTTGCTTTCTTTAAGGCCCCATGTACTTCGTACCGTGGCGGCATAAAAAAAATAAAAAAATAATAAATAAAAAAAATTGCATTCACATGTTTTTGCATTTAGCATCTCTTTTGCATATAAAAATTCACAAAAAAAATACGTGGGCACATGAAGGTCCACACATTTCAGAAAAACCCAAAAAGAAGTGGGCACATGAAGGCTCACAGCATAATCCTAGAATTTGTTCCTTCGGGTATGTGCGAGACTAATATTTACAGGGAGAATTTAATAAGGACCTGAAGGCAAACAAGTTCTAAGGATGAATCAAGAATCACTTCAAGATCCAGCTTGGGGGAGAGCACCCCCAGTTATCACGATAAGTATCACTATCCTAGGTGTTTAATATTAGCTAGTTATTTGAGTATTAGTTAAAAGTCTTAGTTTGAATAAAATGCTAGAGTCTGCTAGTTGGCTTTTCTCTTTAATAATGATCTTGATGATATATGCTTGGAGATGATGAATAGTTGCTCCGCCGTAATTCCTTTTAAAAGTGCTTAGTTTTTAGACCTAGATTCTCCTGAAGCTTAAATGCTTAATTTGCTCTAAACCCAAAACCTGTGCAAGTACATGCTTAATCTGAGTCTAGGCTTTGAAAGATGATTCATGAAAAGTTGAGTTGCTATTGATCATTTTCCTAGAGAAGCTTGATTCCTGGATTTATCTTAAAAATCATGAAATTTTATATGATGAGTTCCTGTGTCTATGATCCTTAAGAGCTTGTCATACACATCAAGATCATTCCATTCCACCATTTATGCTGCTTCTGACATGGAAGTACGCATTTTCCATCAAGCCATATTGCTCATGCAACTCTAGGATATATCTCTCTCAATGTTAAAAAGGATTCTGGGGCTACATTCGAAAAAAAAGAGAGGAAAAAGTGAGAAGAGAGAGGGAGAGAAAAGGACAAGTGTCATACTAGGCGAGAAGGGCCTACCTCCCTAAAAAATAATAAATTTAGAGATGAATAATGGACACGTGTCCGAGGGTGAGTAGAGCCCATATCTCTGAGAGAGAAAAATGGGAAAAAGTCCGGGGCGAGTAGAGCCCACCTCTCCAAGAATGGAAAGCCCAGATCTTAAAAATCTTAGAAAGAGAGATATAGTCCAAGAGCTAGGCTAAAAGGCTTACCACCTTTCACCCTCATCCATCCAACACTATCATCCATACATATCTTGCCAAGTGTGACTCCATGCTTGAGAAGGTCACACACAGGATCTCTGAGTTTTATCTGAAAAATGTGCAAAACCCCAGGATGATAGCTGATCAAAGAATTTGAGATATACTGCTTGACTTGATTGTTTTGTCTTTTATTTGCTCAAGATTTATGAAAAGGCTATGCTTAAAGGTTGAAGGTAAGAGAGAGCAATCTTGTTGAGGAGAATTGGTTTTTGAAAACCATAGTACTTTTGAGGTGTGAAAGCATTGTAGCAACTCCTGATCCTGCTAAAGCATATCTTTGCTAGGGACTAGCAAAGGGTAAGCTTGGGGGAGTTTGTTGACACATCTTATCCTATATATTTATAAGTCAACTAAACATGAGAAAAGGGCATAAATGTTAATATCAACTTAGAATAGGGTGCCACTAATAGTTTTTCTGGAGATTTGGTAAATTATATAAATCCAGGAACCATTCGGGAAAAGTGCTAAAAGAATCAAATCTAGAAGACTCCAGAAGGCTCCGGAACTCAACGAGACTTGGCACCCAAGAAAGAAGCATCTAGAAGAAGCGACGGACCACCTGGCCGAAGTGGGCCCCGAGGGGGGCCCACCCCAGCCCGATCGGCCTGGTGGTGGGGCCGGTCGGCCTCCCCCGGGCACCACCTCAGCTCTACTTCCAGAAGGTTCTTCCACCGCCTATGAGGATCAATCTAAACCACTCGTTAGGTCGGTTTGATCAAACGGCGCACGTCTACCCCTCAGGGCTATATAAGCAGCCCCCTGCCCCCTGGCAGAGGCATCTGGAAACCTGAGTTTGCATACACCAGATCAAGTCATCAAGTCAGAGATACTACGCCCTAGAAACACCATATAGCAGAGTAGCTAGCTAGTCTAGATCTAGGAGGAGGCAAGGTGTCTACTTGGCTCCTGATCGTCTAGAGGCTGATTGAGATACTGATCTAGCTTCGCTCTTGTAAGTTCTTATCTAGTTCCTTACATTTGTTATACAGACATATGTTCTTATCAATGATTATATTCGACATTATATGCTTTGGTGTTTATTATGATTACATGTTTAGCATAGTTGATTTGCCTTTATATTCATGTATGGAGTCGTATAGCCCTCACCTAGATCATTTGTTAACATGGATGAACGGTAAAGACAGTGTAAGCGTGGTGCTTATATTGTATTTATCTGCGATTGCACCCTATATGCCGGGTCGTGTGGTAGATCGTGGTGGTGACAACACTATTGAGTCCTTCGCAGTCCACCCCCCGTGTATAGGACTAGTGGAGCCTTATACTATTTGGGTTGTTTCAAGTTTCGACCTTGATCCTCCTAGATAGTCTCCCCATGCATTAATATAATAGTTCTTCTTCCATGATTGTTAAATGTTTGCACTAATCATAGTTTGCATTGACATATAGTTTAGAGTTACCGAGGAGTATCCTCTCTAACTAGACTTTGCTATGTTTCTCTTGCTATAATGACACTTTCTAGCTGCTCATGATGTTATGACTTGAATAATGCTATCAATATCTTTATCTTTATGTGACTTACCCCTGTTTATAGCAATTGATATATTTTGGCCACTCTACATTATAAAACTGAGAGATGAGCATGTATTAGCTATTATGGATTAGAAAGACTTCTTTCCCTGTGGTAGAATATAAATACGATACCTGGTTTTACTCCTGGTTAAAATGCTACAATGGTATATTCATATCTGTGCGCTTGCGGATTCCCTGTTTATATATATATCTTCTTTTCTAGAGATCCAAGGCATATGTAAGAGTACCATATCCATGCATTTTCTGGCACACCTGTCAGGGCTGACAACCTATATCGAGTTGTGCTATGAATCGTGTCGGAGTTCACCTTTTAGTTTAATCTGAAAGCAACATCTGATATACACTTAGCATCATGTTAAGATATACCTTTGCATTTCTGGTGCCGTCGATAGAGATGGATCTTATATCCATTTCTAGTCGATGACGTTAGCAATGTCAACAGGGGTGCAAATATGGATGTTGTTCGTTTACAGCTATTTCCATTCTCCCTTCTGGGGAAAGCTAAGCAATGGTTCTATGGGAATCGGGAATCTATTAACACTTGGAGTAAGTGTTCAGAGGCATTTCTCAAGAAGTTCTTCCCATTGGGTAAAACCAATGCTCTTTGTGGAAGGATTTCTGGTTTTCAGCAAGCAGCAAGTGAATCTATTCCAGAGGCTTGGGAGAGGCTTCAGGAGTATGTCCTGGCCGGTCCTCACCATGGGATGGAAGATTGACTCATTCTTCAAAGTTTCTATAATGGGTTGACTCCGACAGCCCGAGGCCATATTGATGCTGCTACTCAAGGAGCATTCTTCTCACTCACTGTTGATAATGCTAAATTACTCATGGAGAAGATGGTCTCCAACCAAGGGTGGAGTGATGAAAGACTCCAACCACGACCGAGGGGTACTCAAACTGTTAAGGAAGCAGACATGATTACTGCCAAGATGGATCTTCTTATGAAGAGATTGGGTGACTACACCAGCGAGAAGGCTGCCATGGCCACTACTTCTCTGCCTATGGACTCTCACATGACTTGTGAAGTCTGTGGCAACACTAGGCACTCAGGCAACTATTGTCCGGAGACTCAGGAGGAAGTGATGTACATGAATGGCAACAACAATGGTTATCGTCCACCTCAACAAGGAGGCCAATCGTGGAATCAACAATACCCTTATCATCAAGGAGGTAACCAAGGTAATTCTTACAACCCTAACCAACCTTCCTTGAGAGATCTTATTTTTGGGCAAGCTAAGATTAACGAAGGTATTAACAAGAAGTTAGCTGCCCTTGATAAAACTGTGGAAAGTCTCAACGTTAAGCTTGATAGTTTTTCTTCTGCTCAGAAAAGTCAGCTGAGTTTCAACAAAATGTTAGAAACCCAGTTGGCTCAGCTGGCTGCTTTGGTTCCATCTCCTGATAACGGGAGGATCCCGGGGCAACCCGTATCCTCTTGTGAAAATGTTAGTGTAGTGTCAACTAGGTGGGGTAAGCCACCTAGGAAGACACATGCTTCTGACTATGCAGGAAAGCCCATTCAACAAATTCTTGATCCATGGGAGGAATCAGCAGTGGTGCACAAGAAAGATCCAGGCTACCCGACTATCACTTGCACAATCTATTACAAGAAGATTAGGCATGCCCTTTGCGACCTTGGTGCGAGTGTTAATCTCATGTCCAAGGCCATGTTCGAGCAACTGGGATATCCAGCTCTCTCTCCAATAGCACGAACTATCCAACTCGCCGATTCAATGATCCGATATCCAGAAGGAATTGTTGAGAGCTTATTGGTTAAGGTCAAGAGCTCTTATGTCTTCACGGATTTCGTGGTCCTCGATATGGATGACGAGGAAGGAATGCCGCTCATCCTTGGGCGACCATTTCTCAGTGATGTCCAAGCTAGAATTAATGTGGGGTCCGGAATCATCCGTTTCCGCATTGGGGAGAGGAACTTGAAGTTCAAGTTTCAGGACAAAGAAGAGCAATGCTATTTGGTGCAAGATAATGTTGAGCAGCTTGGGGGAAGGACGGAGCCTTCACCCCCAAGGAAGAAATCTCCGTCAAAGAGGTTAAAGAAAATTCGGAAAGAATGGCGGAAGATTGAGATGGCACCAACCTCTACTTCTCAGGAGTGGGGTGCTGAATGGAATTGATCGCTGAGAAGAGTCCAACTCGTCGGACTAAAAATGACGGGTCCTTTCTACCAAAAAGGTTAAAGCCGGTACTTATCTCATATTTCCCTTTCCAAAATTTTATTTCCAAAATTGCATATTTGATTTTCCAAAACTCTACATCTGCATGCTAGATTTATCTAGCCTTTTTCCCTTTCTAAATAAAATTTCTGAAAATCATTTCTGAGTTTGAAAACCTTAGAAAATTTATTTGGGCAATTTCTGGAGTAAACTTTGGCCGGTGCACCGTGGCATATCTTCATATAGCCGTTGGTGGCACACCTGCCAAAGGGGGCCAGCACCGGGCCCACCACTGGGCCGGCCGAACCAGGGTTCGGCCGAACCCTGGTAACGGTCAAGTGGGCCCAGCCTTGGCCAACGGCTCCTAGCCGTTGCCCAACGGCTATCCCGCGGTGTGCTGCCCCTTTGCTCTATAAATTGGACTCGAGAGGGGGTGTTCTTCACCCATTCAACTCATTTCACTCACACCCCCCCTCTCTACTCTTTGCTCTCTTCGTTTTCTTGGATTTTTTGCTCGAGATTGGATCATCAAGTGGTCTCTCTAGTGTGTTGCTGAAAATATTGCTATTGGTGGAGCAAACTCGGTAAGAACTTCATTCGATTTCACTAACCCATCACCGAGTTGCTCTTGTTGTTTCTTGTTGTTGTGCTAGTATGAATTGGGTGGCGAACACTCTCCGGAGGGTGACGCACTCACGCTCCCATTCACGGGCAAGCACGAGTGCATCCACCCCCGCCGAGCCGACGCCGAGCCCATCAATGATGGATTATGAAGAAGAGCAAGAAGAGCAAGCCGAGCCACAAGCCATGGAGGAGGTCGTCGACGACACCCCCTACCTCAGCTTGTGGGGCGATCGAGAGGAGCAAGCCTATGCTCTCTTGAAGGACCGAGTCTTCGCCCACACCAGGGACTTCGACCCGGCTCTCATGCAGAAGACAGGTATGAATCTCGAGTTCGCTTCCATTTGGAATGCTCTTGGTTGAGAGGAGTTTGTGCCGGTCACAGAGCTTGGCTCTCGGCCCCTCACCATCCAGTTTCTTTGCTCTCTTACCGAGACCCCGGATGGCATTGAGTTTCGGGACCGATTATCGTCTTTCTTGGAAGGATGTTAGTCGTCTTCTTGGTTTTAGTCCTCGTTGTGCTGTCTCTTTGAAGAGAGCTTGTGAGGGTTATGTTCGGGAATCTTTTTGGGCAGATATCTCTGGTCTTGTTTACAGTGGCAAGTTTGTACCTCGGTGCAACGATATTGTGCATCCCACTCTCCGTCTGTGGCACAAGTGGCTCGCCATTACTCTCTTTCCATGAGAGGATGTTCGGCCCGTGCGCAACGATGAGATGATGCTATTATACGCTGCTGTCAACCGGATCAGGGTCTCTCCCGTTAAAGCTATGATTCGGCAGTGGATGACGAATTTCAAGATGATAGGACCTATTGAGTGTACGGCTTTGGTGACTCGTATTGCTCTCAGACTCGGGGTTCTTATCGGGAATCCCGTACCCTTCATCGGGACACCCCGAGTTCTCATTGATGAGGCATACTTGATCCAGGGGCATATACTCAAGAGGGGCCCAAATGATTCTTTGACTTTCTTCTTCCCGGGCTATACAAATCAAATCTCGTTACCTAACCCGGGGTTTGGATTGTATAATTCGGAGTCACTAACCATTCCCCTTGTTACACAAGAGGAAAGCCGTCGTGCTAGTGTTTCAGGTAGGTCCACCAGGAGCGCAGCGAAGAGAGCACACATGCAGCAGCAGCAGCAGTCACAGCCGACACCACCACCACAGCCTCAGCCATAGCCTGTTACACCACCGGTGGCAGGAGGGGCCCCTGCGGGGTACATGTCCAGGGTTACCCCTGGTTATGCACCTGGTTGGGACCAGCCCACCTACCAGCTGAGTGCGAGTGGCACGGCTTGGGCGGGTGCGAACAGAGCTCAGTGGGCCACACCTGCTAGTTCCAGCTCCGGTGGTCCACCTCCGTCTTCGTCCTTCCGGCGACACTCTTCAGCCTCTGCACGCGATGCTCAGCTCGCACAGCAGATGGGAGAGCTCACTGTACAGGTCACGGGATTGGAGGAGACGCTGAACACCCACGTCGAGTCTACCTCAGCGTGGTAGCGTCAGGCTGGTGAGAGGATAGCAGCCATGCAGCAGGATCAGTAGCAGTACATGGAGGCGCAGAGGGCTTACTACGTGAGTCAGGGTTTCTTCTTCCCTCATCCGCAGTGAGCCTGAAGCTAGCTTGGGGGAGGACTCCCATTCTGAGGTAACTTGTATCTTCCTTCGTTTTCAGAATATCTTATAAATGAAAATCCAAAAAATCTGTAAAAAAATAAAAAGACCAAAAATATTTATTTGCTTTCATCATCAACATTTGCTTAGTTTGCTTTGATATGCTTAGTAAGAATGATTTGCCTCTATGGTTGAAATGATGAATAGTTGCTTTGTTTATTCTCCTCGTATGTCTTGCTTACAACTTTGTATCCTACCTAAGTTTTGAGTTTGTTGGCTTGTATGTTCAAACCTTAGCTTGAAAACTATGGGTAGCAGAAACCATGATCATCCTTGCCTAAGTTGTTGTGAGACATGATATGGTAAAATAGAGTGCTATGATCTTGTGCTTAGTGATGCTTGACATCTGGAGTTTTCCTTTTTGAAAAATCAAAACATGATGAGTTCCTCAATGATGAGAATTTCCCATCCAAGGCCATATGTGGATTCTAGTTCTTAGCCTCCACATATGCAACTTGTTCTCTCATTGAGCTTTGTCAAATTGTTGTGACCCTTGTTAGAACTCATACTCCCCTGATCAAGATCACGTACACGTTCATGCTAAAACTTCTACACTAGAAGTTAGCATTCATCATTTGCTCCATTTTGCTTATGCATTCTTCCGCAAATAAAACTCTATGTATCTTTGCATCATTCATCCCTCTCCAAATATCTCCAATAGAGACAAAGGGCTAGCTAAAAAAAGAAAAAAAAGAAAGAAAAACAGAGAAAAGCATGCTCAAAAGCATGGCAAAAATAAATAAAAAGAGCTAGCCCAAGTCTCGAAAATGTCAAAGGAGAAAAAGGGATTGAAATGTGCAAGAGAAAGAGTTCCACTATATAGATGGTAATAACTAGTACCTACTCCGGGGCTAGTGTCCACCTTACCATCAATCCCTCATTCCCTCATATAAAGCATGGCAATATCTAGCACCCACTTCCGGGCCTAGTATCCACCTTGCCATGCTCACATCCATCACACACATATGCACATCTTGATCAGGATGTATATTTGTTTCTTCCAAGGATCCGGTTTTTAACTTAGCAAAACATGAGAGACAAGTATGCCACATCTTCCCTACCTACAGCTCCACATACAGCCTATTAGGAGTAGGATGTGAAGAAGGGCAACATTGATGCCTTGGTGAGGAACTATACACTTTTTGAGCGATCTGAGAGTATCATTTGAGGAACTCTGATTTTCTTTTGAAAAATTTTCAAAACTTCCGGATTGATAAGCTGATCAAGGTATGATGCATTTTCTATATAACCATTCTGTCTCTCAACCGCCTAAGGCAGGTGAAGCTATATGCCCCACGTATCAGGTGAACGGTAAGAACATTGCCAACTTGTTCAACTCTTGGTAGAGTACTTTGTTGTATGTTTGCCATAAGTTGAGAATGCAACATTGTAGCAACTCCTGATCAACCAACCTAAGTCTCTAATGTCTTGCTTCGAGACGAGCAAGAGGTTAGCTTGGGGGAGTTTGTTGACAGTGGAAATTCACCATTTCCAACCCTCAATATTCTCACATAAATTGAGGCATATGCATTATTTACTAGCATTTAGGTTTGAATAATGTAGTTCCACTTGTCCTTGGAGATTATTTGTATGTAGGTGATTTACCCTTAAAAGAGATGGAAACTCCACTTCTATGAAGAAACCATGCCAACTCAGCTGATGAGGTGGCTGCCACCAAAGGAAACATGGCAATCCACGTCATCGATCCAGGGGAGGCACTCACTTACGAATCAGAGGACGCCACATGGACTTCACATGGATCAAAGGGCCCACCTCGGATACCAAATCAAGCCATGCACCGGGGATGGATCAGAGGGCCCATAGGGCAGCCACCTAATGGAAAACCACCAGGTGGGGCCACCCTAGGGGGCCGGCCGACCCTGGGATTGGCCGAACCGACCTAGGGGGCCCCATCCTAGCCCTCCACGTGGCAGCTCCCTGTTGGTCCATTGCCTCTCTCCCGGGTGTTTAGGGGCCATTTGGTGCTCCGAGCAAGCCTTGTCCTTGCCTATAAATAGAAGGGGAGGGGCTCCCATTTCTCACACACCACTCTCTCATTCTCCTCTCACTTTTAGTTTCCAAGGCTAGGGGGTAGGCTAGAGTAGCTCTTCTTCTGGTTCCACGTCCTCTTGGAAGTCTAGGTATGAGTTCTCTTTTATCTTTATTTCTTTGTATGACTTTGATCTACTTCAGTTATTCAGCTATTTCATATAAAGTCATGGTAGATCATATTCTTCATATGTTCTTGAGTTCATCCTCAGTTCATCATTTAGAGGCTCGTGTTCTTCGTGAACACTACCTTTTGATCCATTTGAAGGGTGATAAACTCCTTCCTTATGTGTTTGTTCATAAGTTAGAGGGTCGTGTTCTTCACAAACACGACCCTTTGATCTTGTTGATTAGACATAAGAGAGTTCATATCTGTTCGAATGTCTAGCCTTAGTTGATCTTGTTAGATGGCATGAGAGTGTTGCATGAGGTCTGTGTTCAAGCTACGGTACTCAGTCTAGTTGACCAGTCTTCTGGTGGCTCTCACCCTGAGTCACAATAGCCCGAGCCGGGTAGAGTTTAGCAGCAACGTAGGCATGCTGCCTGAGTTGTCTGGCTACGATAGTTATGAGCATACCCCCCGTAACGAGAGGTCGGTCCTCAGGTGGTGACAGCCCTGTTGGATCCTAGGGCAACCTCCGCGTTGGGGTACCTACTGTAGGAGTCTAAAGTCTAGTTTCGCAGAGTGCTGGTCGTCGCGGGCTAGCTCCCCATTTGTACCTGGGTGCTGAACCATGTCTCCCTCATGCAATACTCATGCTCATCTCTTGTATCTTCTAGCTTTGTATGTTTAGTACATTAGAACCTAGAGCTAACTCGTATGTTCCCCCTAAGCCGTAGTGTGCTAGAGTAGAGGTAGATTTGAGGTGTGTGTGTCACACTACCCCTTATATCTTTTATCTTACCCCTGACTTTGAGTGTTGTTCCCTATATCTATCTCTTGGTTTACATTCAGAGCAAAAGCATAAGTCTAAGATATCCGCCATTGCCTTCCACGGATTCGATACCCTTGGAATACTCTCCTTCCTTGGGGAAATGTTACAATGGTTTATCTGTGCACTTGCGGATTCGTTCATGATCGTTTAGATTAACCTATGGCAAGTCTCGATGTTCACGCTAACCTGCGCCATTAGTTGTGACACTGGGAAATGCCAACAAGCATTTCTAGCGCCAACGCTAAGGATGGATTTCAAATCTATTCTTAAGTGATCGACGTTTAGAAATGTCAACACTCCTCCTCTTTAGAAACACTTGTTTCCTCCCTCATGTGATCTCTCATGCATCAAATGAGTTGATCCATGTAGGTGAGAGTAGGTGCTAGGTAGAGTGTGGTGTTGGAGAGGATGTCTTGTTCTTCAATTAGAGCAAAGTGAGTATTTCGACATTTCCAATTAGACTAAAGTGTCATTCATACGGTGTTCTTGAGTTCTTCGTTCGTTCATCATTTAGAGGCTCGTGTTCTTCACGAACACGCTTCCTCGATCTAGTTGACGAGCGAGTTTCTCGTACTTTTGTGTTTGTTCATAAGTTAGTGGCTCGTGTTCTTCACGAACATGACCCTTGATCTTCTGTTATAAACATATTAGGTTGTAACCTGTTTGTATGCCTGCTAGTCTAATCAGAGTTAGTGGATGCTTCTTTATCCTAATCTAGACCAAGTTCATCAGTGATTCCTTGCATAGGTTAGCGTATAGCTGAGTGAGTTCGGGTCTCTCCCTCGTGGGTTCGTCGCTCTGTATTTATACAGAGTGCTATAGTGTTTCTACGGGAGCTCAGACGTAGCCGTGCTATAGTAGTAATCGGTGGTGTGGACGTGGTGTCTAGACTACGGGTTATCCTTCGAATGCCCTGTATCCCACGGTTTGTCTTGGGGTAGGCCGCGGTAGTGACAGCCGTTGGACCCTCTGAAATCCCCCACGTTCGGATACAGCTATAGGAGTCTAAAATCTAACAACCGGAGTTGTGCGGAAGCAACGCGGGAGGTTACCTCCCGAAACGAGAGTTCCTAATCGAGAGACTGTCCTCAACTCTGTACGCTAACAGCAGGATCCTCCCTATCATCTTCCTCTCAACCTTAGCAAGGGTCTGGTATCCTTGGACCGTTCATCTAGGATAGAAGGTAGTGCACATCGTTCCTTGGATTCGATACCCTTTTGGAATACTCCTTTGGGGAAGTGCTACAGCGGTATTTCCGTGCGCTTGCGGAATCTTTCGTACCCGTCGGTATACCCAGGTAGATCTTACGCTCCCGTTAGGTGTACAACTAGTGGTGAGGTTAAGAAATACCAACAACTATCAAGAGGGATGCATCACAAGGAGTTTTGAAAATGTCTCAATGCTCAAGTAGCCTATGTGAGTTGAGAGAGACACAAAACCCACACGTACACAGTCTCGGGTTTGACCCTGTGTCAAACCCGATGGCACCGGTTTTGGGAAACCCGTGGCACCGGTTCTGTGTCAGCCGGCCCAACGGCTACTTGGTTTGAAATCTCGGTGGCACCGGTTTTGGGAACCCGGTGGCACCAGTTTTCCCCTGAGTTTGCAACGGCTAGTTTTTGGGGAGTTGGGTATTTATACCCCTGGGTCCCCACTGTTGCAACCTGCTGTTCCTGAGGTTGCTGGTGTGCTTCCTTGCTATTCCTTGCTAAGCCAAAGCCATTCTAGTTCTCCCCAACCCCTCTTGGTGAGGTTGTTTGATCTTTGATAGATCTAGTGAGTTGGGTGGTAGAGAGAAGCCTTTGTGAGCTATTCAAGAGCACTTGAATCCCTTGAGCACTGTTGGACGTCGTCAAGCTTGTGTGAAGCATTTGTTACTCTTGGAGGATTGCCTCCTAGACGGTTAGGCGTCGCCCATAAGCTCCCAAGGTGTGGTGAGCTGTGGGACAGTTTGTGAAGGACTTGCTTCACCTCCGAAAGGGAAGGAGCTATCTAGTGGATCGGGAAAAGGGTTGAGTGCAACCCAGCTTCAGTAGGAGAAGCACCCAACGGAGACTAGGATTCACACGGTGGTGAATCCGAACTTCGGTAAAACAAATCACTGTGTCTCTTGTTGGTTTACCTCACTTTACCCTACTTATCATTCTTAGCTTGCTCTTTGTCATATTTGTCGATCTACGTGGTTGTTAGTGTTTTTGGAGAGCAGGGACCTTACTTCATTTAAGAATCACTCCTTAGCCTATACACCAAGTGGATTTCAGTTAGGAGCAAGCAAACAAGGAGAAGAGCAAAAGGGGAGTCACTGCCAGGCTGCAAAACCGGTGGCACCGGTTTCAGGCAGTGGTGTACATTCCGCTGTGCAGGCGCAGTCCAGAGACTTCGGACAATTTTCCAGAGACTCCGGACTTCCCAGAGACTCCGGACAAAAATCCGGAGTATCTGGGTTTCACTGACAAAATTGTTTTAAGTGGTGATTTTCAGGTTGCACCTATTCACCCCCCTCTAGGCGACATCAAGATCCTTTCAATTGGTATCAGAGCCTGGTGCTCCAATTCGAGCTTAACCGCTTGGAGTTAAAAAGGATGTCGACTGTTTGTGAGGTATCGTTTGAGCCTCTTCGGTTTGATGGCTCAAACTACTCTTCTTGGTCCGCTCACGTTCTTCATGTATTAAATACTTGGGGTCCAGCATCCTTCCCGATGACTTTGATAGTGAGGACTCGTCCAATCTATCAAAAGAGGAAAAGGATTGTATGCTTCGCAATTACTCCATTAATAACCTCATGTACAATAATGTGAGTAAGGTTATTCAAGAATTCATATTCAATCATGAAGACATTTGTGATGTTGCACATCTTATTTGGGTGGCACTCAAAGAAATGTATACAAGTGCCAATGATGAAGATGACGAAGAAGAAGAGGATGAGTCCCTAGAGAAATGCTCAACATCAACATCTTGCATTTCTCCTCTAGAGACCTCATCCATGAAGCAAAAGAGCTACAACACCAATGTCACTGCCACTGACCAAGCAAACTCGGTGGAACTAAGTTTGGAAACCGGTGGCACCGGTTTGGGCAGTGAGCAGAGCTGCAGCACTCCACCGAGCATCAATGCAACACCTCATCAACCCAATGAGGTGAACACATATCCTAGTACTTCCTTTCTACGTACTAACAATGTCAAGTCTCAAGTGACTAAAGGTAAAAAGAAGAAAGGAAGCCAAGTCGAGCAATTTGACTTTGAACTCGATAAGATGACCAAGAAAGATAGAAAGAATGTGTTGGAGCTCATCAAGAGAGTAAGAAGCAAGAAGATGAGCTCACAAGACAACAAGCTTATCGAGACTCCTTTGAAGAAGAATTGAAGAAGCTTAAGGAGTCAAATGATACCTTGTCTACCAAGTGCAAGGAGAATATCACTAAGGCATATGCTTGTGCCACTAACTCTCTCTCTCTCTCTCTTGTCCAGCATCCCTAGAAAAGGAGAATCAAGCTCTCAAGGATCAACTTGAGGAAATCACTTGCAAGTTTGTGAAACTACAAGACACTCAAGAAGAACTTGAATATTCTCATGAGAAGCTTGTAGAATCACACACTTTGCTAGATGTGACAAATGAGGTTTTGGTAAACTTAGTTAAATTTTATACACCTCATTGCACAACTAGCACATGTACCCAAGTTGAAAATGACATATCTTGTGCTAACATGTGTGGCCCAAAAGGCAAACCTTCTTGGTATGATTGTGTGGTTGCAGAATCTTGTGATGACTCCATTGCTCAAGAAAATGATGATCTTGTGCATGAGGTCGAAAGACTCAAGAAAGAGGTGGCTAAGTTGAAGGGAAAAGAAAAGGTGCAACCTTCTCAAGATAACCGTGAGCTCATAGTGAAGAAGCTTGAGAAGAGGATAATCGTCACTAGATCAATCTTCCAACAAAGCCACAATATCAATGATCACAAGATTGGCAACAACGAGAAGCTAGATCACATCAAGTGCTACAAGTGCTCACACATGGGACATTATGCATCCATGTGCTCATTCAAGGAAGAGGACATTCCAAATCAGTCAAAGAGGCAAAGAAGTCTTGCTCAGAGAAGATGCTTTGGTTGTCAAGAGAAAGGGCACAAGATTGAGGCTTGTATCAACCGGTCAAAGGTTTCCTCAGGGAAAATTGGTGGCACCGGATTTGCCAAACCGGTGGAACTGGTTTCCACTGAGAAACCTCAAGATAAGCTCAACAAGGGATTTCTGAAGGCACAAGCTAAATACAAGGAGAAAAATGGCTCCAATACAAGTGTGAAGAAGACTAGCAACATCAAGCACAAGATTTGCTACACATGTCGTCAAAAGGGACATTTTGGTAAAGATTGTCCCATGGGTAAAAATCCTAAGCCTATTCATGTTCACAATGAAAGCAAATTGCTTAGGATGAACTCAAGTGACCATTGTGCCCCTAGAGTGGTCGTATCACAAAGAAAGGGCACAAAAGTCATTTGGGTACCTAAGTCCTTGATAACTAACCTTGATGGACCCAATGCACATTGGGTACCAAAACATGCCTAGAAGGACTTTGCAGGTACTTTAAGCAGCATTGGAAGCTTGGTTCACTTGAGAAGATATTCTTTTTCATTTATCTATATCTCAAGAGAAATTGTGTGATTCATCTCTAGAAAAGGACCAAGTGAAAAATATGGAAAAAATCTTACTCAATGCTTCTCAAATGATAAGTACCTATCTCTATAGCTGTACATGCTCATATGTGAACCTTGTTCTTGTGCTAGGTTAATCATATGAGTTGAACAAGCTACCTATGCTCTCTCTAGCAAAATTATGTCAAATACCACTCGATGCTATTAGCAGCTTCATTTAGAAGCTTTGAGTGGTTGTTGCATGCAGGAGCATAGATGTGAGCAAAAATAAAATAAACGACCAAGAAAAGAATCATTTGCATCTCTAAGAAATACGAGGGTGCAGAACTCTGGGAGAATCCGGTGGCACCGGATTGGCAAACTTGGTGGCACCGAGTTCGTCAGGATCAGCAAAAAGAAGAAAATAATTCAAATATCTTAAGCAACATTCTCTTGGTCCTGCCTCAGAATTATTTGTGAGCTTTTCTTGATCATATTCATCAATGCTTATTTGCTCATATGTTTGGACCAAAATGTGGAGCTTGCTACCTTAGTGCCCTAATTGAGCTAAAAGTGTATTTCTCAAGATTCAAATACTTGATGCACCTATTTAGGGGGAGCCCACTTCACATTTTGTGTCTCTTGGTACTAACACCACTTGCAAGGCTTCATGTGTATAGTTCAAGTGAGAGGTGCTCTATGTAAATATGTTTATGCTACACTTGAATATATCTTATGGCAAGGGTGTTGGTTGTGAGTAAGCCACATGACAAGGAGGTCATCAATCCATCTATGTAATTGTATCTCTCACTCTTTATTTATGGATTGATTTTTTTTTTGGCTACTCTCCATAGTATAGCTTAAATTCCTTGATTTGGACTTGACTGACCAAAATGGTGTATATATCTCATCCATCCACATTCTCATGTATGCACCATACTCTTGAGGAATTTGACCTATACTATGAGGTTTCATGTTGGTTGACTCATCCCCTCTCCACATTAAAAGGGTCATCCAATGTGAAATTTGAGCTTGTCATTCTAACATGTATGCACTCTTGTCCCTCTAAGCTATCATGGGTATTTCATATCTAAAATTGACAAAATGATGAAGATGGAAATATCAAAAGAGAATTCAAGCTCATCTTTCATATGGCTTCATCTTATCAAGAGTGACAAGGTAACCTTATTGAAAGATCAAAAAGGATGCAAGCTCTCTTGTGAGTTCCTCTATGTGAGAATTCTCTATATTAGAGGCTAAGGTATGCAATTCTAAATTCAAGCAATTATTTTAAGCATCTAGGCCTTATTCTTGCTAGTGTGAGTTTTGGTGTGCAAAGTTGCCTAGTGTCACCTTGGATTTGTTTCATGGTGATAGTAATAAGTTTTGGATATTTAGTTGATGCCTCACGAATTAATTGTTGGAAATTTTGTTTTTCTAACCGTGGCTGAAATTTTAGTAGAGGCATGAACTAAATATGCTAAGACTTATTTCAGCTAGTAACCTTTGCATACTCTTGGTGACCTAGAATAGATTTTCAAAATATACTAGCATGTGTAGGTGGTGTGCTTTTTGCAAAATTTTCGAGTCTTGATCTTTTTAGATTATGTCTTGTTATTTATGGCTATTGTTACTCCTGTTTAATTGCTGGCTAACTATAAATGGCAATATTCTCTCAAGTTCAAAAGAAGCTACTCATTCTTATCTCAAGGGCTTGCAAACTTTGGATTTCTCAAAATTCATCAAATTCTGTCAAAATCCATATCTGTGTACAAGGGCTGTGTGAAAATGGATATAAAGGGCAGAGAAATAGAATAAGAAGGAAAAGGAAGTGCAGATTTGAAAATATGGACAAAAGTCCACGGGTCAAGTGAAACTCGGTGGCACCGGTTTTCACAAACCGGTGGCACCGGTTTCTATCGGCAACACAGGATAAACCCGTGACTCACCCTGTTACAGTTACCCCTTCATCCCATTTACCCCCTCCTCTCACCCACGACTCAGAACAGGAAAGGGAGAGGTCAAAGGGGCGACCCCATGATGACTTGAGGGCTTCACCGTGGATTTCAAAGATTGAAGCAAGATTTCGGTTCTCCAACCCGGTGGGATCGGATTCCCTCAGTCCTAGGGCTGCAATAACTCTTCAACCATGTCGGGAGGTACCCCATGTCTTGGTTTTGCCGATCTACTTTTCTATGGACTATCTCTTGGATTCCTTTGGTAGAATGGCATCTATATGGTTCTAGAACAGATTCCAATCAGAGGTTTAAGGTTTCCATGGCTGCATTGTTGGGGGCATAACCTAGGGTTCATACTGAACCTGGTGGCACCGGATTTCCCAACCCGGTGGCACCGGTTTCAGCACAAAGGCTCTGTCAAGTTTGCAAAATCTGCTCTACAAAATGAATTGGGTATATATATATGGCAGGGATGTGCTTCTAAAACACTTGTGTACCTGTTTGTATCTCTATGTGTGACAGATCCATCATTTGAGCAAGTTTATGGGAAAAGACCTCGACGAACAAAGGATGCCCAGTATGAGTTGACGAGGAGAGAAGGACCTAGCACCAACCCTAAGATTGAGGAAGAAGTACTCGTGCCGCGTAGAAGGTCCAAAAGAGCAGTTGGAAGAATCAATCTTCCTAGGGGTACTTTGCGCATTGAAGACTCTGAGAATAAGGCAACCTGTAGCGATGATGATGAGGAGAGCCCATATAGGAAGGAACCCACTCCTCCAGACTCTCCTACAGCAGCAGCTCAGCACAAGAGAAAGGGTAAAAATATCCGCACAGCTAGCCATGAGCACAGTCAGGGCACCGGGGATGATTACCGTGATGAGGTTGTTTTTATTTCAGTCATTGGACCTCAACTACCTGACAGTGATGAAGAGACTTACTTCAACATCAGAACAAGGCCACCATATGATCCTGAGCAGCAAAATTTGGTCAACTACAAGGCAAGGGGCATGACAGAGAAGGCAAGGAAAGAAAGAGAAAAGAATCCCATAGAGGTGGGTGGGAGAAATTTGGACTACCGATTTGGCACTAAATTCCATCAAGACTATTATGCAAGTGCTATACTCAAAAAGGACTATCCCATAGCTCGCTCAGAATACATTGATTGGAAATTCTTGACCAACTTGCAAGACCCTAGAATTGCTGAAATTATTCGGGAGTGCAAAAGGAAAAATATTTATGGAATCATGGGATTTAGAAAGTCATGGAACAATGAAGTGATTGCACAATTCTATGCCACGTGTTACTTCACTTCTAGAAATGATGAGAGGATTGTGCATTGGATGACAAAGGGAAAGTGGTTTGGTATGTCCTATACCCAATTTGCCTCTCTACTTGGTTTTGGTGAGGAAGACAAATCTAGAGTGAAGATTCATACGGCTCACTACATGGACAAGGAGGAAATGAAATTCATGAATATTTCGGGAAGAGAGTGGAACTATGGTTGTGTTAAGGGAATGATACCCTTCTATGCATATCTTCACCGCATGTTTAGAAAGACACTTGCTCCTAAGGAAGGGGATCAATCAAATGTATCACACTATGGAAGAGATTTGCTGAAATTTATGGATCCTAGTGAGGAAGAGTTTAGTGTGGTGGACTACATTTGGGAAGAAATGAAAACCATAGCCTCTTCTCCACAAAAGAGTTGTGGATATGCTCCTTATCTCATGCACGCCATTGAGGCTATCACCAACTTCAAGTTTGAGTATGATCATGAGCACAAACCCTTCCACTTGAAGAATGACATTGAGGACACAACCCTAGTTGGCTCGGGGAGTCAAAGGGAGAATGTTGAAGGCCAAGGGGCCTCTGAGGAGCCCACTGCAGCTGCTGCACCTTCTAGGGCAGCAAGGCCCTCATATGGTAGAGGTCGTGGACGTGGAAGGCAAGATGTGCAAAAGCCTCCCTCTCCCCTCAAAAAATTATTCAACTTCATGTGTGGTGCTTGCATGAATGCAAATGATGTTGCTCACAAGGATAGACAAAGAAGGAAGAGGGATTCAAGGATGATAAGGCAAATGTATGAAAATCCCTCTCCCACAAATAGGCCTCTCATTCCTAGTGCACCTTCGATGATGAAGATAGTGAGTCGGAGGCCTTTGAGAGAATATGGGAAAAATCCCAACAAGTTGATCAAGCCACCAACAAAGATTTTTGGGATAGAGCCTATGGCAACTCTTACTACAACCCAACCTTTGAAGGAGTGTATGGTGCACGAACTTCATATTCAGAGGCACCTTTCATGGGAACACAAGGTCAAGGCACATCCTCTAGTATGCCTCCAGTGGATCCTAATGCACCGGGAGGGTCTAGCTCCGGTGGAGGTTACCTATATGGTGGTTTGTTTGGCTTGGTTAATCCATATGCGGGAATGTTTCCAACTCCTCCACCTCCCCATAACCCACCCTCATTTGTGCCACCAAACCAATATCAAAGGGAAGATGATGAAGAGGAGGACTAGCTGCTGTCAGAGAACTCCCCGGACCTTTTATGGGTGATAGATGACAAAGGGGGAGAGATTTGTCGATTCAAAGCTCAGCTGTCTGTTCTGCATCTGCTCTGTCTGCACAAAACCGGTGGGACCGGATTCAGATCTCAGTGGCACCAGATTTCTGAAGTGGCTGCTCTCTGTTGGTTCTGCTGGCAAACTCGGTGGCACTGAGTTTCCAAAACCGGTGGCACCGGCTTTGGCTGTTGGATGCAACAGGCCCATGTAATAAAATTCTCTTTAGCTTCAGTTGAACTTGAGAACCTTTGTGATGTGTGCTTTAAGGTGTGTTGAACCTTATTTATGCTTATTAAGACTCATATGCATCTTAGTGTGAATTTATGGGTGATGTATTGTTTTTTGACAGGGCTGCCTGTACAAAACCGGTGGCACCGAGTTTGGCAACTCGGTGGCACCGGGTTTGGCCAGACATCACTGCCATTCTCTGTTTTAATTTGTTGAAGTGCTTATCTCATGCATGCATCATGGTTTACTTGTTCACACACTTGCTATGCACTCCACTATTGCAGGGATTTAGGGGGAGCTCCATGTTTTCTTGAAAATGTACAAAATGGCATTTAAGGCCAAATATTATGAATTCCATTCATAGCACATATTAAGGGGGAGCTCAACCTAAATCTGTTGTTTTTTAAGCTTTATTATATATATCTTTTGTAAGCTTTAATCGAGATTGTCATCAATCACCAAAAAGGGGGAGATTGAAAGACATCTAGGCCCTAAGTGGGTTTTGGTGTATTGATTGACAACTAGATTAAAGATCTAATGCCTTTGTTAAGCATGTGAGCAGGTTGTAACATATAAATAATAAATCATGATGTATGACATTGAACATCTATATATGAAGACAAGCCATTGTTGTACAAGATAAGTTGAGGAATGGGTTATTGCCTCTCACTGTTAAATGGCTTTATATAAGATTGAATGTCTCGATCTATGGTATGTGTGATCCCATGTGGTATAATTGACATATAAACAATCCAATGAAGGTGCAGAAATAGACATAGCGATATTGGAATATTGGATGGTCTCTAAATGAATTGGAAGGCTTGATATGATCAAATGGGACTATAGAATCAAAGAAGGCATGAACTCAAGTGGATTTCATTCTTAATGTTAAATCAAAGTTTAACTCAAGATGGCAACGAATGGATGAAGAAATCAAGTAAGGAATTATCAATGAGGTACTAAGCTAAGGTTGGCCAAGTAGTGATTTGGACCATGTGCTTGGCTAGGGTGAAGTAGCTATAGCTTGGAGAATTTCGAGGTATCAAGTCGAGCCTAACCGAGGGAAGCAATGAAGAAGCATTACATGTTCTTTGAGTCATGTGAAGGGTGACTTGATCAAGAAATGGGTTTCATTCATATATGAAGATCAAAGTCACTAGCTCAAGGTATAAGTGCTCAAATCAGTGAGACTTTGATGGATGGATCTCTCAAGTGGATATATTGACCAAGTATGGCTATTCATGAAGATGAAGCTCAAGAGGATCTCTATAGGGTTTATATTTGATCTTGAGTATAGGTACGCCGTACTATCAAGAGGGATGCATCACAAGGAGTCTTGAAAATGTCTCAGTGCTCAAGTAACCTATGTGACTTGAGAGAGACAAAACCCACACGTACACGGTCTCGGGTTTGACCCTGTGTCAAACCCGGTGGCACCGGTTTTGGGAAACCCGTGGCACCGGTTTTGTGTCAGCCGGCCCAACGGCTACTTGGTTTGAAATCTTGGTGGCACCGGGTTTGGGAACCCGGTGGCACCAGTTTTCCTCTGAGTTTGCAACGGCTAGATTTTGGGGAGTTGGGTATTTATACCCCTGGGTCCCCACTGTTGCAAGCTGTTGTTCCTGAGGTTGCTGGTGTGCTTCCTTGCTATTCCTTGCTAAGCCAAAGCCATTCTAGTTCTCCGAACCCCTCTTGGTGAGGTTGTTTGATCTTTGATAGATCTAGTGAGTTGGGTGGTAGAGAGAAGCCTTTGTGAGCTATTCAAGAGCACTTGAATCCCTTGAGCACTGTTGGATGTCGTCAACCTTGTGTGAAGCATTTGTTATAGAGGATTACCTCCTAGACGGCTTGGCGTCGCCCACAAGCTCCCAAGGTGTGGTGAGTTGTGAGATAGTTTGTGAAGGCCTTGCTTCGCCTCCGAAAGGGAAGGAGCTATCTAGTGGATCGGGAAAAGGGTTGAGTGCAACCCGGTTTTGGTAGGAGAAGCACTCAACGGAGACTAGGATTCACATGGTGGTGAATCCGAACTTCGGTAAAACAAATCACTGTGTCTCTTGTTGGTTTACCTCACTTTACCCTACTTATCATTCTTAGTTTGCTCTTTGTCATATTTGTCGATCTACTTGGTTGTTAGTGTTTTTGGAGTGCAGGGACCTTACTTCATTTAAGAATCACTCCTTAGCCTATACACCAAGTGGATTTCAGTTTGGAGCAAGCAAACAAGGAGAAGAGCAAAAGGGGAGTCACTGCCAGGCAAATCCGGTGGCACCGGATTTGCAAAACCGGTGGCACCCGTTTCAGGCAGTGGTGTACATTCCGCTGTGCAGGCGCAGTCCAGAGACTCCGGACATTTTTCCAGAGACTCCGGACAAAAATCCGGAGTATCCAGGTTTCACTGACAAAATTATTTTAAGTGGTGATTTTCAGGTTGCGCCTATTCACCCCCCTCTAGGCGACATCAAGATCCTTTCAGCCGGCCAGGCCGACCGGGCTGGCGGAGCCGTGAACGCGGCATGGCGCGTGCGTGAGGTGCGGCGCGGGTGCTGCACACGCGCCGGTCAGAGGTGTGCGCGACCGGCGAGGCAGCAGCGAGGAGCGCACTAGTGGTGAGGCGAGGCCGCCAGGCCGTGTGTCGGTCTGTGCGTGGTCACCCATGGTGCTCGGCAGCGGATCGTGTGTCGGTCCTGCCGGGCGTGATGTGCTGGACGGCGTGTGTCCCCGGAGCCGAAGAAGTCGGCGTGTACCGACGTCAAGTGTGTGTCACCGGCGTCGATGGAGCTCGGCGTGTGTCGCTGAGGAAGAAGACGGAGGTGCGTGGCCTCGATCCGCGCAGAAGGCCGTGTTGTTCGGGCGAGCTAATGGCTCACGGCGACGCTGAGCGGGTGCTGCGGAAGCCGGTGTGTGTCACCGGCGGAGAAGAAGGCTGCGGCGTCGTGGAGGCGGGCTGCAGGGTTCGCGTCATGTTGGGAGGCCGTGGTGGTGGCCGTAGCGGCGACGACGAGGCGAGCTGCAGCTACGACTTCGGCAGTGGCAGGTCAAGATTAGGGGGAAAATTGTTAGCACTGATCATGTCTTGGTAGGAACGTGATGTGTTCACGTGTCTGCATGCATGCGTTGGGTGAGTAGTGTACGTGCATATATGTGTGCGTCGTGTCGTGTGGCATCAAGGCCGTCGGCAAGCCGCAGAGAGCTGCGACTGTGGCCGCCAGGACATCCGTGCATGCTGCGGAAGACGTGGTAGTGTTGGTTAGTGGAGGTGGTGTGCGTGGTGTCGATCCGCATGGTGAATGCCGCGTCGTCTGGGTGAGCTAGCGGCTCTTGCGACGTTGAGCGGATCTTGCAGATCGTGACGCAACAGCCGGCATGGAGGATAGTTCCTGGTGTGTCCCCGGCCTATAAGAAGCCCTTGTACTTCTCTGTAGCTGCGGCCGAGTCCATTTGAATAGAGAGAATGCCAAGATACAGGAAGCTCCGCGGCGTTCGTCGTCGGAATTTCTGTTGTTCATCTTCTACCTTGGGTTACCGGCGAGTGTGAGCGTCTGAGCGGGCGAGGCGAGAGGGGAGCTCCGGGAACGCGTGTTCCCGGTCGATTCCAACACCTTCTTGAAGTCACTTCGATCAGTGAAAAAGTAGGTAGAGACCCCCCCCTCCGACCCACACACACCAACCTGAATTTGTTTGAAAAAATTGTCGATTTTTGTACTCGAATTGTCGATTTGATAAACATATTATTTATTCCAAGAGTGCCCAAATCCTCCATACTGATATAGCACCAACTCCTGATTTTTTTTACTGGGCAAGTATTTGATAACCATATTATTTATTCCTTTGGAATTGATGAAGATTGCAATTGAAATCTGCTGAAGGATGGATACATAAGCACTTGTTCACTATCAGTTGCAGAGATTAGCAAGCGGAGCTCCGCACAAGCACTTGTTGTGCTGGTAGCTGTAGGCATCGAACTTGCCCATGATGCCGCCGGTGGGCACGGCGCCGCACAGCTGGTTGTAGCTCACGTTGAAGAGCTGCGTCTGGAAGCTCATGTTGGCCACCTGCGCCGGGATGCCGCCGTAGATGGCGTTGTGACTCAAGTCCAGCCAGGTGAGCCTCTCCGGCAGCTCCACGTCGGAGAGGTTGAAGCTGAAGGCGTTGCGCGACAGGTCAAGGATCTGCAGCTCCTTTCCCCGGCCGAAGAGGGCTGACGCGTCGCCGGTGAAGGCGTTACGCGACAGGTCGATCTGCGAAAACCTCACGGCGGAGAACTCGGCGGGGATGCTGCCGGTGAGGTTGTTGTGCGACAGCACCAGGTCTGCCTGGTCAGGAGACTTGCTAAGGAGCAGCGGCGGGATGGCGCCGGTGAGGCGGTTGCGGCTGAGGTTGATGCCGTTGAGGTTGGGGAGGGCGGCGAGCGACGCGGGGATGGCGCCGGTGAGCGAGTTGAAGGAGAGGTCGAGGAAGGTGAGCTTGGTGAGCGCGCCGAGGAACGACGGCACGGGCCCGGAGACGCCGGTCCAGGAGATGATCAGCATGGAGAGGTTGGAGAGCTTGGCGATGGCCGGTGGGATGGGCCCGGAAATCGCCGGGAGGTGGTGCAACATGAGCGTATCGAGGTGGACGAGGCGGGCGACGGCGTCGGGGATGGTGCCGGTGATGTTTGCGTCCTGGAACACGGCGAGTTCGGTGACGCGGCCGGTGAAAGGGTCGCAGTGGATGCCCCCGCCGCAGCACTGGGAGCCGCGCTGCGTCCAGGACGAGCAGTAGCCGCCGAACGCCGCGCCGATGGCCGCCAGGGCGGCTATGTCGTCGTGATGGCAGCGTATGGGCGAGGCGGCGGCGGGTGAAGCGGCGATGAGGAGGACGACAAGGATGGCGCGCATTGTCCGCATCGCTCTCTTCATCTTGCTCATGACATGTACTACGACAGCACACAACTCTGGCTAGCTATATATACTGCGTACTACTAGCTTACTGCCAACAGAGTAACAGACTAGCGAGTCCACGACTCCACGGAGGAGAAGACGACTGCCACAGCACGGTTTGGCATCGCGCCACTGCCAAGGGAGGAAGACTGGTCAAACGTCGCGCTACACTAATGGCAGATCTACTGCCTAAGTGCCTATCGGCCGGCTGCTTTATTACAGCGAGTAGTCCAGTAGGGTAAGAAATCACTACTACTACTATCTGACTTCAAATTTACTCCACCAGTCAGAACAAAGTAAAATCCTATTTTTTTCAGACATATTATTGATAGCATGAAAATACTTCCATAGTCCATACCCTCGCTTGTTGGTCCCATGCAGGTAACCAAACTTCCTAAAATACCAAAAATCAAACCAAACTTTCTAAAATAACTAAGATCAAAAGTTAACTTTATCATGCAACAAACCAAACTATGTTCATTAAAGGAGAAAAGTTTTCAATAAAGGATTTACGCAACTAATAATGACTTATCTTAACTCAAACATGTACTAAAACTTAATCTACACCTTAACTTATATTGAACCAGAATTAAAACAGAGGGGCTTAGGGTTCGGTTCAATCAGGGGATCTAACCAGACTAGTTAGAGCGACTGATACCAATTGTTAGTTCAAATTAACATAACTAACAATACTTAGATGTGAACTTAACTAACCAGGATCACTAGTCTAGAACAGATCACACCTAGAACTTAAGTAAATGCGGAATTGATCTTATACCGACAGTGGTGGTCTCCATCACGTCGGTCTGAGTTGTGTAGTAGGTCACGAACTCGATGGCGAGTTCGTGAAAGGTTGGTGTAGTGCAGAAGCTCACCAAGGATCTTCTGGGGTTGACGACGGTCTTCAGGTCGCCTCTTGGAGATGAACTCGAGCTTCCAGGCTTTCCAGCACCCTCACTGATCGGTAGATGAGTTTAGGGGTTAAACTCTCAGAACAGAGACGCCAGGGGGCTCTCCTCTCCTTATATGGTGGCGCTGTAGGCCCGGGGCCGAGCCCAATGGGCTTAGGGTCTGCCTCCCGATCACGGCAAACTAACTCAGGGGTGTTGGAGCGTGACACAGAGGATGGGGCGCGAGGCTCCCTCTTTTCTCTCGTGTTAGTTGGCTGACCGAGGTCAATCCAAATATATCCAACATTCTCCCCCTTGACCGAAGGTCAACAAACAATCTTAATATTCAATTTCATTGATCATGTGCAGGTGGATACACATCGATCAATAATCTCCCACTTAATCGAACAATCTTAGCTTAAACTTATGTTCGTCTTACGTTCACACTCAGTACCATAGCAAAACCCAGCGAATGTGTCATCGGCAGACATTACAGACATACCGGGACGACATTAACCAAAGTCCACTAGAGCACCTTGATAGAACCCTTATTAGCTTATTTGGGAGCTTACTTATTCGGCCTCTTCCAGAATCATATATCAGGTTAAACACTATCATCCAAAACTGAATTCGCGAAAATAAGATAAGTGTTAAAGCCCTTGATTAGTCATGCTGCTAGCATTTTACTTAAAGCCTTAAAATGACTTGATCCTGGGAACCTTCATTCATAACATAATTATGTAATTATTAATGGGCTTGACACCATTAATTACATATCATTACTTTGAAGGAATACTGCAATTAAATACAATGACATTGATTTCAATCAATGTTAACTTAATAACACTTTAATGATAATACCAGAACTTATTTCTTATGCCTGCCTGAATTAAAACATGCCACATACAAAATTAGTTTTACACTAACTTTGTTTTAGAGCTTTCTGCAGAATTGCTCATAAATGCAATAGTGATGGACATAAACTAATTGTGCACTTTTACATCCATACACTCTTGCATAATCTTATCTGAATAATTCTTAACTAAACTAGCATGTTATTAAGGTGCTTCAATCTTTTAGCACCTTTTTCCAGTGGAACTCCCCTGGATTAAGACTTATTGGTTTTGTCAAGCATTCCGGTTTGTAATGCTAAGTCAATTACTTATAGATCTTAGCATATGGTTCTAGGAACGTCTTCCTTTTACCTCATTCTTAACTTTATACTTATCATAAAATTTTGATCAGCAAATCAAAACAGGCATGGCTGTATATGCATTCACTTTTGTCACTTCAGCAATTATCTCAACTTTTGTCCTTTAGTGACAATCCTAATACTCACTTTGGTCCCATCTCAGTGTCATGCTCCCCCAGAACTTAGGAGAGCTTCACTAAGATGCATCTTATCATATGGTGAAAACTTTTCTCCTTTATTGGAATGCATACTTATTTTCTCCTTTAATATTATGGAATCCTTTTATAATTTTCTAAATGTTATGGTTGGTATCTTAAATATAAGATTAATACTTCAAGTTGCTAAGTTGAGAAAGAGATGATTGAATCATTTTTTTAAAAAAAAACTTTAATTTTTATCAAAGGACATTACACCATGTTCATTAAAACATTCAGAGGGTTATATATTTTTGGGAATAAGGGGTTATATGATATATTGGATGTAGAAGTAGGCCAACACTTACTATTGGTATTAAGAGGTTTTCAAATTCATGCTAAATACTCATCATTTTTATGGGACGGGGGAATAGACCCAATTGCACGACAAAGTAGGTCGGGTTCACCTGGGCTGAAAAGACCGAAGATATTTTAATTTGCTAGCCTGAGCCGAGCCAATTTAAACTATGTATGCCTCCCTAAATCAAGCATGTTGCGCATGCGCTGCGGTTTGCGCTAGCAGCCTATTATTATTCATATCAGACCCGGATTTCTTTTCCTCCCCAACTACAAATTATTATTCCCTCAGATAAATAAGAGTAAAAATTAGCAGCTAGTGTCATCTAGGTCTCCAAACTCACAAAATGTACATCTAAGTACCCAAACTTGACAAATGGTTCACCTGAGGTCCAAATCACTGTTAATGTGTCTAAACTGCCTAAGTGGCATGGTGACTAGGTGCTCACATGACCCTGACATGTGGAGTCCACCTGTCAGTGCCAGCTACACCTCTTCCTCCACCTTCTTTCTATGCCCCTCCTACTTCCCTACAACGACGACCCCTCTCCTCTGTGCCCCTCCGCCTCCCCCCACCAGGGTTCAGCATACCGTGAACCGCCAAGTTTTGTAAACCGAAAACCGGTTCGGTTTACCGGCTAAACCGATCGGTTTACCGAGCCACGGAATCTTTAGCTTCAGTTGGGAGGGGCTTACCGGTCGGTTTTAGGTACCGGGCCGGACTGGTAAGGGCCAAAACCGCGGTATACCGACCGGTTTTTGAAACCCTGCCCCCCACATGATGACACTAGCTGCCACATTTAAGGTCTAGCGGTGAATTTTACTCGACAAACAAATATATAAATGAGGATGGAGTAACGATTTCCATTGTATGTTTGCAAAATTGCAAGTACACTAGAGCCTGAGGCGCGCCAATTTTTGGGCTCAGTTCAGAATCTTTGAGGTCAACATCTTAGGATGCAAGGTCCAATCAAACGGCTTAAGCACAATAGGTGTTGTTTTGCTCTTCACCCTTTGGTACAGCTTTGGCAGAAGCTGTCCACGGAGCTTCTTCTTGTTGTTGATATCTTGGTTTTTCATTTGTTGCAGTGACGAGTTGATCTCCAAAGATGTCATCAACATCTGCATCCATCAATAATGGTCCTGCTTATTGTTGCATCGCCTCGTGGACGAATTGGTACCGAAAATAAGGAAATGTTCAAATTCTACAAGTTGGTATTTATATATGTATGATTCTCTGTCTCCAATATAGTACTAAAATACATTTAAAGATCCTGCCATTTCTGAGCTGGTTGTTTTGTTTTCATGTGTTATTTGATTATTTATGTTCCATCCATAATTGCTTATCAAACACAAAGCAATATCATTCTGAACATTTACACATAGCATGGTGCATATTTCCTATATTATTTGACGTGAACACTACAATTTTTGTGTCCAGAATTCCAGATGATCCAAAACCATTTCTTTTCTAACAGTAATCTTTGTCATCTCATCCTTGAAACCCTGTCGAGCCTACAGAATGGATCCATAGCTTTGAACTACCAACTAAAATATAACCTGCAATACTAATCTGAAAAAATCAGCAAGAATTCAAAAAGTTTCAGGTAAAGAGACAACCAAAAAGCATACCATACCTATAAGCAGCAGAGTAACCATCAAGAAAGCAACTAAGCCAATGAAGCAAACACCTCAGGATAGACAATATTTTCTGTATATCTGCCGCATCCATTCTCACCGTCTTCAATTAAGATTTTCAGACCTTTCTTGGAAGTTACTCTGGAGACTGCAACATACAGTTGCCCATGAGAAAACACTGGATTTCTAAGGTACAGTCCTACAACTGACAAAGTTTGACCCTGGCTCTTATTAATACTCATAGCATAGCACACTCGAATAGGAAATTGACGTCGCTGCAAAGTAAATGGCCATTTCTTGTTTCCAGCATACAAAACTATCCGAGCAATGTATGTTGTATCACCAATGTTGGAACCAGTAATAATACGTGCCTCCAAAATTCTATCAGCCAAATTAGTGATGACAAGACGCGTACCGTTACACAAGCCGGCCGCCTGGTTAAGATTTCTGAGAAGCATTACTGGAACTCCATCTTTAAGAACAAGACAATGATCAGGAAAATTGTTAATTTTCAGGGAATTCAAGAACTCAACCGGGTATAACAGGTCTACATCGCCAATTCTGTCTGAGCACTTAGAAATACTATCAGAACTAAGATATTCCTTCCCTTCTTCTCGGACCATCTCTATCATTGCAGAATTAATCTCATCAGCAACGTCAGTATGATTTATTTCAAGTCATGAACCGAAAAGGCGTTTAGAAACAGCAATGCCACCCAAAAGGTCCTCATCAATTACATACATTGATGGCATTGTTGGTTATTACTGACTGAATAAGAGTTAGGACAAATAACATTGAATTACATCTCAGATAAAAATGAAAACCTAAGAAATTTCTAACCAGAAGAAACTGAAAACAAATTTTGCAAGGCAACAGAAAGGTAGGAAGGAAGGAGGAATGTCAAACAAAGTTTTTAATTTAGCAATGGACTAATACACACAGGTGCCTTGGAATCAAGGAATATGACATCATTTATTATTACATGAGTCATAAGTTCTGTCATATTTTCCCCCTCCCTTTACATATACTTTGTAGAAGATCATTTATCTAGCACTATGCATCCCCAGAACATACCTTGTGGAATTTATGTGTTAACATTCCAGTTGCCAGGATAGGTTTTTATCACAAGAAACAAAAGCTATACACCAAGCAGATATGATGAGATGCAGAATATACAAAATTAGGAAGAAAAATTAAAAGGAAAAAAATCCATCCCTTATGCCGGCAATGAGAAGAACATGGGAGAAGGAAGGAGCAAGGAAAACATGGTGCTGGTGAACCAGCAACTGGATGTGGTGCGCTGTCATTTTAAGGTAGAAAAAGAAAGACTATTCCTGTTAATTTGAGAAGAATGAGAAGAAATACCTGCAGCATCGCATTGATATTGCTCCTTCCTGCTCTGTGAATTGGGGAGAGAAACTGAAATGTCGCATGAGCAGAGAAGAGTTGAGGCCTGGAACTGCAAAAGATTAGATTAGCAACAGAAGTCACTGTCGAAGCAAAGTGGAATACTGGAATCTCACTGGCCCAATCTGCAACCGGCTAGGAAGAAGCAAACAAAACCTGTAAAGCTCACCTTGGCAGCGCCGCTGCCACCTCCGCGCGGCAACTGCAAAAGATTGGATTGGCATGCACTTCGACAGGAACAAAGAAGATGATTGGAATTGATGGAGCCTGATTGGAATTGATGGAGCCGTTCTTGCAACAGAGGAAACAAGCAAAAGAGGACCGAGCGCTCGAGTGCCCTCCCGCGCCGGACTCCCGCGGAGGCGCGGAGGGAAGTGTGACGGGGCAGACCGCCGACCGCATGTGTCGACGTCAACGCCGCCGCCGGGAGATCAAGGGGAAAGAAAAAGAGAAACAGAAGGGAAAAGCAGACAAGGGAAGCGGGGATTCGAACCGGCGCCGCGCACCGCCGAACAGCAGCCTGGAGGGTTTCTTTTGCAAAAGGGCAGGCGGGTGGTTTTCTGCAAAAATAGCACGATTTCCAAATTTTCTCTTCTTGGTGTACAATTATTTTAGAACACAAGAGGTTTTGTGCAAGAAAAATGAGTGTGCATTCTGTAGCCGAGGGGCCTCTGTATACCTGGAAGGAAATAAAGGAATAATGGAGAGCTTTCTTGCAACTTTCCGTGCAGCGCTGGGCACCCTCAGAACCGTGGGATTGACCGCGATCGTACAGCCGCGAATTTCGGACGACGTAGCACACAGCAGAGGGCGCGGCAGATGTGCCCAAATAAAGGATTCGATGGTCAAGGTCAAGAGAATTTCGTAGGAGCAGTTAATCAGCTCTCTGCCACACGATTCGCGTAAAGAACTGTGCTCCAAGTGCAGTACGTATATATAACCACGACAGCGCGCGACTAGGATTAAGAGTTCAAACTTTTATTTTTATTTTCTAGTTCCTCATACACCACGATGGACTGTTTTTAAAACTGAATCATCAAGACGCAAATTGGTTTTATTAGGTGATGTGATATTTTTTTAGTTGAAAGTAAAGAAAAAACCTCTGCCAATTATTTGGTAGTGGTGACCGTTACACGACGAGGATTAAAAAAAAAGACTCCATGACACGGATATTTTGCATTGTATAAAAATGAGAAACATATTATTATATATACACTATCACTGCAAACCACACTTCGTGCCATGTTAATTACTAGAACTAATTCATGTGAGGTCTGTGTGATATAATTGCATTGCAAACATTGTCAAGCAACAGTACATATATTGCATTGGCACTTCAAACTAAGGAGAGACACGCGTACATTATGCATTGAGCTTAATCTGTCTCTAGCTAGGTTGTACAAACCCAAAACACACAACCATATAAACCACTACTATACATTACATTTTTTTTGTATATAGTTACCTCTCGACCTTGATGTTCTTTTTCTTCATTCCAGGTTTAGATAACGTGCATATATCTCACTCATGTTTTAATTTAATTTCACTTCACCCTTCTTATGTGTGGGTTGTACTCGACCGGAATTATTGGCTTAATGAGCTTATTAGCTTCCTCGACCCTCTCGTACGTGAATTGTTGTGGAATGCATGAGAATTCAGAAGAGGCCGTAACGGTGGCAGGCCGGGAGCGGGGATCCGCAGAGGCACTTGTTGTGCTGGTAGCTGTAGGCGTCGAACTTGGCCATGACCCCGCCGGTGGGCAGCACGCCGCAGAGCTTGTTGTAGCTGACGTTGAAGAGCTGGAGGCCGGCGAGGTCGGCGACCTGCGCCGGGACGCGGCCGCGGAGGGCGTTGTGGCTCAGGTCCAAGTAGGTGAGCCCCTCCGGCAGATCCACCACGGTCGTGAGGCTGAATCGGAAGTCGTTGCGGGACAGGTCGAGGAGCTGCAGCGGCTTCCCCCGGCCGAGGACGGGTGAGGCGTCGCCGGAGAGGGAGTTGCGCGAGAGGTCGAGGTTTGTGAAGTTGACGGCGGCGAAGCCGGCGGGGATAGCGCCGGAGAAGTTGTTGTGCGAGAGCGAGAGCTCGGCGTCGCCGGCAAACTTGCTGAAGAGCAGCGCCGGGACGGGGCCCTCGAGTCGGTTGCGGCTGAGGTCGATGCTGGCGAGCGCGGGGAGGTCGGCGAGCTCCGCAGGGATGGTGCCGGTGAGGGAGTTGAAGGAGAGGTCGAGGAGCGTGAGCTCGGTGAGCTGGGAGAGGAACGCCGGGACGGGGCCGGAGACGCCGGTGTAGGAGATGGTGAGCTGGGCGAGGCCGGAGAGCTGGGCGAGCGACTCCGGGATGTCGCCGGTGAGGCCCGGGAGGTGGCGCATGACGAGGATGCGGAGGCCGGTGAGGTTGGCGATGGCGGCCGGGATGGCGGCCGTGACGTTGCCGTCGCCGATGACGGTGAGCCCGGCGACGCGGCCCGTGGCGTTGTCGCAGTCGACGTCGTACCAGTCGCAGCAGAAGGTGTCGGGCGTCCACGACGCGAAGTGGTAGGGGCTGCCGAGGGCGTCGTTGATGGCCAGCAGCGCCGCCTGGTCCTCGTCGTGGCATTGCATCGTGGAGCCCGACGTGGCGGCGCCGACGAGGCAGCGGAGCAGCAGCAGGACTGCTAGCAGGCGGCCGTGTGCTTGCTGCTGCGAGGAGGAGGCTGCGGCGGCGGCCATGATCGGTCGATCTCGGTCACCTTGGACTCGTGAATGCTTGTGATGAAGTTGTGAGATCTGTTGCTTGTTTGGTTGCGATGGAGAGACCATGGCATGCATGCAGATTTATAGGCTCTCGAAAGTGCAAGTTGGGAGCACCTGCACTAGCCACTGGGATTAAACATTGGGAAAGTGCAGAGCAGTGGAGGACAGGGATGCGGACATGCACATCGATCGACATAGGATGCATTGCACTGCATCTGCACTGCACGCCTGGATCGATCGTGTGAGAGATGACATGATGAGCATACAATGCCAGCGACGGTCACTTGGTAGATTGATGCATCGCTGATCGCACGCTAGTGCATCAGATATTTCATTCATGGGCTAGGAGAGAATGTAAACCTAACCTAACTTAATTGTGTGACATGGATCAGCATTAGTATGACTCTCTCTCGCCCCCTGATGACATGATGTATCGATAAAATTATATCTAGTAGCCTAACGCAATATGATACGGCCGGATAGGACGATGAGTGGATCCTCGCATGCCTGCTCCATCTCCTGTTGCTCCGCTCGCTTTTGGCCTTTCCGTTGATGTATGGACACGAGACGCTGACGGGCAATATATTGCAGCCATGGCCTTTCTGGTGTCACGACTCAAGAAGCAGCAGCAAGAGGCGGCTCCGAATCCAATTCAGTCTGGCCTTGTTCGCCTAGCTTATCAGTTATCAGTCAGCGGTACTTTCTCTCAAAACAAATCACCAAAACCATTTAGTCAGCAATATTTTTCTCTCAAAACAAATCAGCACCATCCACCATCCGCCAGCCCAGCGAACAGACTACTTCAGCTTGCTGGTCGAATACAACATAAGACTGCTTTTAGTTGATATACAAAACACCTTGTGGCACTGCTGAGAAACTAAGTGTATGGAGAGAGGGCTTCATTTTCTTCCTCCTTTCCTTTTCTTCTTCCACCTCCTCTCTCGTCTTTCTTCCTCTTCTCATCCATGGCTCAGAATTGTTAAAGATGCTCCAATGGAAACCATGGGGGTAGGGGGCTTCAGCCCCTCCCCCCGCGCTGGATCCGCCTCTAGAAACAATGATTATGCTTACTCCTTTAATAATAACGGAGGTGTCTAATTTAGATATAGTTTTTTTAGCCATAGCCACTTTAATTTTTGTTCGAAAAATCGATTTTTTGAACGGACGGTGAAAACTTGTGCTTTCCCGAATTTTTATTAGAAGAAGAGAGTTGACCCAGTTTATAAGGGAAACCGGGCCCGAAAACCATACAACTCTGGTCGATCGACCACACAACTAGGGGAGCAGAGGACCCCGAACGACTCCGGTCCGCAGACCATACAACTAAGCACTCCGGTGGGTTGGATTGGGACCTCAACACGCACCGCTCAACTCGACAACTCATCGGTCGGATTGGGACATCGACACGATCAACTCAAACAACTGTAAAGGATCAGTCCGAGAAGGGACATCGATCCGGGGCTCCACAACTCTAGTCCGCCGCCGACACGAACCACCAGACACTGCCAAGAAACAAACCCTCTCTTCTCCCCCGCTCAAAGGAGATACTACTGCCTACTCTTTTTTTTTAACTAAACACAAACTATTAAGAAAAAAGAGAGGAAACAAAAACAAAGAGAAAGGTCTCTCACGACAGCAGACCACGCCGAAGCAGCTCGCCGAGAGGCCCGAACGCTGTCGTCGACCCCGGGCCAGAGGGAACCCAAGGAGAAGCTCGACGTCGCCTTCAGGAAGGGCATGACGCTAGACGCGCCAACGACGTCGTTCCAAGGAGGGATGGGTTTTCACCCGCATCGGAGATAGGCAGCCCAGGCAACCAGAAACGCCTCCATGGCGTCTCTGATGCGCCGACCCTTGGCCGTCGCCAGCAACGCCACCGTAGCGTCGCTCGCACAACCAAAGAGGCCACCACCGGCCGCGCCACCACGACGCCACCAGCACTTCTCCACATCCATCGGGCCGCCCGCCAGCCGGCCGCGGAAGCCACCCCCGCCGGGGCACGCTCGCCGCCGCCAGCATCGGGACCCGCCGTCCCCGCCGCACCCCGACACCGAAGGCCCCGGGGAAGCTAGAAGGACGCCGAGGCACACGGGCCAGGGCGGCGCCAACGCCGACGCAGACCATTTCTAACTTTCATTAGAATTTATTTCTCGTGTACCCATGAGGACCTCGAAATTAAAACCTTGTGTACGTAAGATCACCTTTCCAAACAGAAAGGCTCTTTCTTGCCCTGGTTTTGGTGTATCTATCAACTTTATTTCAGACCATGACCACCCCAATCCATTCTCCACGAAAATGTGTTTCACACCACCACTCCGTCACCAGTCCACCAGCACTGCAATGCCGCAGTAGCAGTACCCGCTGCCCTGATCGATGATGAACATCTCAAATGAAACTTATGAGCTTTCTTTGTCACTTTGATCAACGCAAATGAAAAGGCGTAAGTATACAAATTTTGGCGAAATTTTACAAAATTCAATTTTTTTTGGCGGTGGATGAAATAAGCTACACCCTTCAAGTTAAGATATTTCAGTGATTTTATCTTTTTTACTCATCAGGCGTTCCATCATATACCATAAGACCACAGTGCTTCTTAAAGGTCATGTTTCCCATCTCCATGTTGGATGCAGTTTTCTTCACTTTTTTCTCTAACTGAAGATATGCGGATGCAGTTTTGTTCACTTTTTTCTCTAACTGAAGATATGCGGGACCCATGATAGGAAAATGAAAAACATGCACCAAAGGCGTGTTAAACCACATCTCCCCTGCTTGCTGATGACTGAAATCAGCTGCTGACACGAATACGAACTCATGATCAAGAGATCAAGGAACAATGGAAGCTACAAGCCTACAAGGATCATGTAGACGGTCAAGAAGGATTCGTGGGTAGGCGCCACTGCGGCGGCAGGACCACGCGAGCTGCCGGCGGCCCGCAAGCGGCGCACGGACGCGGCGAACTCCTGCACCGTCGAGCGCGCCGCATCCGCGTTGGCAGCCTGCCTCCGCAGCGCCGCCACGAGCGCTTCCTGGCCCGCTAAATCGGCCGCCGCCGCCGCCGCCGCGCCGCGCCTGAGCCTGTCGGCCATCCTCGCCAAGTTCTCCTCCTTGCGTGCGGCGTCCTCCTCCACCTCGGCGGCCAAGGCCATCTCCTCGGCCGTCGGGACGTAGCCGCCCTCGATCGACGAGTCCGTTTCCTCGGCCACGTACCCCAGGAAGCCCGGCATGTCGGGGTCGACGAGGTGCTCCGGCCCGCCAGCCGCCTGAGCTCCTTCTCCTGCAGGCGGCGCGCGGCGGCGAGCAGCTCCTCCGCGTCGGCGCGGCGCGCGTCGGCGAACGCGGCCTGCCGCCGCAGCGCCTCGACGAACTCCGCCTCCTCGCCCGGCCGGAGCGACAGCACCGCCACGGCCCGCCGGATGTCGTCCGCGTCCTCCCTGAACGACTCCGCCGCCCACCGTGCCTTGGCCTCCAGCTCCTCCGCCCAATCCCACGACTCCGGAGAGAGACGCTCGGCGTCCTGCAGAGCCGACGCCATGGACAGCAAGGCCCTGAAACCCTCCTCCAGACCTCGATCGACCTCGGCAGCGGCGCCGCCCTCCTGCACCAGCTCCCTCAGTGACGTCAGCTTCGCCTCGTCTAGGCAGTACGCTGCCGCCTCTGTTGTGGTCGCCATGGATGGATGTGTTTGCGATTGACGTCTGGAACCGGAACACGTTGATACGATCCGATCATGTGTATGACACTATGACTGCATATGTATACATGTGGACGGACTTACACAAATCCGAGTATGACTGTACGTACTCGATCGCGTATCCGAGTCGGCCACGGATTGAAGTTGTCAGTGCTGCCGTGTTAGTCCACAGCGGCGCATTCAGATGTTCGATGGAATGCCTCAACGAAATGAGATATTTGCAGTGTCACGATTCAGGTCTGCAATCAGCATCGAGATTTGTATAGTCCTAAAGCGTTTGCGGGTGGGCGTTCGGTCTATTCGGTCCGCAATGTTGAATTTACGTCTGACCGGAAGTTCTCCACCTTCCGGTCGATGACACGTGCGTCTCCACAGAGAAGCCCACGCACCCACCGATTTGCCTTCGTTTTTTATTTTCCGTGACTCTCCTCACCTTTATCCTTTCGGAATACATGGCGGGCGGAGGGCGGGGACCTCGTACCGGCCGCCTGTCGATCTCCTCCCGGCGCTTCTCCTGGCCAAATATCGACGGCGACGGACCCCGGCGACCTCCTCCGGGTGGACCTCGGCGACGGCGAGCCTACCACCCGCGGTGAAGGGCGGCGGCTTCGAGGAGTTCTGCGGGGCTGGATCCTTCCGGGGCAAGGCAGCGTCCCCCGGCCAGCTCCGCCGGGCCAATCCAGGCGTCCGCGGGGCGCGGCAGCGGCCCCCGACGAGCCCTGCGGGCCGGATCCCCAACGGTTGCGGGGACCGCCGACGGTCGGCGAGGCGAGCTCGCCTCGCCGACCAGGTGAATATTTCTGTTTCATTTTTTCAATTTTCTTTCTAAATCTTTTTGCTCTTAAACTTTTGTTAAAAAAACTTTTTGTTTTCTGGGTTTTCAAAAAGTTTTGAAAATGTTTTCTAAATCTTTTTGCTCTTAACCTTTTGTTAAAAAAAACTTTTGTGTTTTCTGGTTTTTCAAAAAGTTTTGAAAAAGTTTTTTAAATCTTTTTGCTCTTAAATTTGTTCAAAAATTTATTCGAAATTTTCTTTTTTGTTTTTTTGTGTTTCAAAAACTTTTGTGTCTTCATTTTGTTCAAAATGTTTGTGCAACTTTTTCAAAGTTGTTTGAAAAAAAAAATTTCAAACTTTTTTGTTCCGAGTTTCCTAGATTTTTTGTTAAAATTTTTTTGTTCTGATTTTTTTTAAAAAGTTTTTTTCAAACATTTTCTATTTCTGTTTTTTTATTTTTGTTCGAAACTTTTGTGCAAAAGTTGTTCCACATTTTTTTAAAAAGTTTGTACCACTTTTTTCAAAAAAATGTTGTTTGGAATTTTCGATTTCTTTCGCTCAAAAGATTTTTCTTCGACTTTCAATTATCACAGGCAGAAGAGCGCACACAGCAGCATCACCCGAAGCGCGAGACCCGAAAAGGTGTGCTGCGGCTGCCTGCAGTGTGCAGGCGCGCACGTGTGTGGGCCAGCCTCTGTCGGAAATCAACCGGACTGAGGCTTCTTTCCGGGCGCCCGTAAACTTGACGTACCCCTATTCGGTCATTTCGGTTCGGTCTATTCGGTATTTGAAAATTTCGGGTTTTGAAAAAGTGAGGACCGAAATTTTAAAAAGAGTAATAGGAACCGAACCCGAATAGACCAATTATTTCGGTTCGGTCTATTCGGTCCACCGAATTAACCGAATTTTCATAAGTATCCTTGTCACCTCTCAAAACTCTATGGTAGATATTCAAATTCCCAACTCATTTCAAGTCTATGGATTTAAAGACTACTCGACTAAAGCAAGTAACTAACAAGTTCATGAAAAAATTCAAAAATAATTTAAAACACAAAGTTGTAACATCATAGTTTGAATCAAAATATGCAACTATATTGAATTTCGGGTTATTCGGTTTATTCGGGTTATAGATCACAAGAACCGAACCCGAACTCCGAATTATAAATTTATACCCGAATCTCGAAACCCGAATAGACCAACAATTCGGATTATTTGGGTTCAGTTCGGTTTTCGGGTTCAAATGCCCACGGTTTGCCGACATTCAAATGCTTCAGTAGCAGCAACATTTTCTTTTTCTTTTCCCCCTGAGACCGTGTTTATGTTTTGGAAGTATTCTTCGAAATGATGTTTTGGCATGTGAGGAACTATTCCACGTGGACCCTTGTTCTGAAATGTATTTTCCTTTATTTTTTTCCCTTTTTCTTTTTTGTTGGAACAAACGGTGTTTATGGTCTCCATAAATTTGTCATAATTCTCACCGTGCGTGACAATTTGCGGTAATGACGGAACAGTTAAAATTACTGGCACTGAAAACTGGAGGACACATCAAGAATCATCATACATAATAAATTTGAGTTCAACATCAAATTTCATTTACTGTATCTCGCAGCAATATCTATACTATAAGGAGCGAAGACAATTCAAAACTTTTCTCACCTAAATCAGGTCCACCGTACCTCTCACGTCGGACCCACCCGTCATATGTTTTTAGAAGTGGATAGGGTGCAAGGACTATAAACGATAAAAAAATCGTAATTTGGAGAGCGTTTCTGTCAAAAAATGTAATTCTTTTGTCACCCACCGCGTGTGTACCCGCCCAACCAATAAGAGTCCCCAAGACTAGATCATAGTATACTTCATAATTAGAACTTGGACTCTACACGGACGCCGCTAAATGGTAGTAAGCTAAACTCTGACTCGGAAACGAATTCCTTAGCAGCCAGGCTCCGTTCATCGTCAGATGACTCTTGCAATGCCAATCCGAGAGGGAGGAAAGAATTTGAAGCGATGAATTTTGCACGAATTAGTAGGACGTACGTCAGATACTCAGATGACTGTTTTTATTTTTACTAGCAAATATATAGTCCAATGGGTTGCTACAAAGGCGATATATATATTTAATATCTATCTATATATACTATAAGGAGCGAAAATAATTAAAAACAATTCTCACCTAATTTGGATCCGTCTTACCCCTCACGTCGGACCCACCAGTCAGGTTGGATGATGACTAAAAAGGTGGAACAACCATAAAAATCGCAATTTGGTGAGCGTTTCTGCCAAAAACGAATTGTTTTTGTCACCCACCCTGCATCTACCCACCCGCCGTACCCGCTTGGCGGGCCCACCTAATTTCATCTCGGATCGGAACCGGAAAAAAATTCCGTCGCGGCCTCCACGCGCAGGAATCATCCGGAGATGCATTGGTCGCGGCGGCCGTCGTCGTGCTCACCCCGTCCGTGTCGTACACGGCCCCGTCATCGCTGCGTCGCGTCTCGCGCGCGAGCTGCAGTCGCGAATCGTGAGATTGCGGCGGCGAGCGGCAAGTGTCGGAGCTGTGTTGTGCCTCATTACCTGTCAGTGGCGGAGCCACCCTGTAGGCGGGGTGGGGCGGCCGCCCCAGCTACCGGTGTGCTGCCCCTATTACCCCATCTACCTCCGTTGAACCATGGCCGGCCACTGCCCCTCTGTGTTTCAGGGCGTCGACCGTCACGGGAGAACGAGCGAGCCGCGCGAGGAGGTCCTCGTTTCTTTGCTGGGCCAGCCCAACTACAGCACACAGGTAGAAGCCCAAGTCAATGATAATCCGCGGTCCCGCCCGGTCCGAACTGTCCATCGATCCCAAACTACCATCGCAGCACTCGGCAGAGCAGGTCGGAGCAGCGGCCGGCGGCGCAGAGCAGGCTAGCCGCAACCGTCCGTGCGGGGCGTGACCGCTTGGGTACGACGCGTGCGGCAGCCTAAAGGAGCAGCAGTCACGATGCACGCCAAGGACCAAACACATACTGGTATGTTTGTTTGTTCTACTAGTTCTCATTGTGTGATGGAAAACATTTGCAAATCGCAATTCATTCTTCGGTAGTAGAGCATGGCAAATTTTTTTATGTAAACTTGATGATTTTTTTTCCAATCTTGAGTGCTCGTTCAAGTGGCACCCATCGAGCACGTATGGAAGTAGGAATGGCAACGGGGCGGGGCGGCGGCCGGGCCGGGGGAGCACCCTCCGTCCCCGCTCCGATCCACGAGTTCTGATCCCCGCCCCGGCCCCGAAACTGCAATCAGGGCAAAAACTCGCCCCGCCCCGGCCCCGTCGGATCCCCGAACCCCGACGGGGTCCCCGTGGGGATCATGCGCAGAAGGAACAAATAGAAAATATGAAGATCGAAACAACCCAATTTAGTATATAGAACGGAGATTCAACTATCCAAGAACAAGTCATAGATCTTGTACATGCAAACAGATCCAGCACAAGCTAGCAGATCGAGAAGGAAGAAGCTAGTACAAACTAACAGATCAAGCACACTTCTAATCATCCTACTTTAATACTCCGTCCATGCTTGGCTGAATAGTGCGGCAACAGAATTGCTGGTCAACTCCACGAGTACGAGTAGCAGGCAGGCGACGGGATTTGTGCTCTTCTTTGTCCGTGCGGCCGCACCTCCAGCTTTCTCCCGTCGCACTCGCTATGTGTGGTGGACTGGTGGCTGTTGCTCCGCTCGCTTGGTGTCGGCGGGCAGTGGCTGCGGGAGCGAGGAGAAGACCGGCGGCTGCAGGAGTGAGGAGAAGGATAATAGAATTAGGGTTTCAGAGAAGATGCTGCTTATATATGCTAGGACCTATGGAATTGGGCTACTGGGCCGTCAGTTTTTATGGCCCATCAACAGATTTTGGGTCCTCGTGGTGCCTCCGCGGGGGAAAACTCGCCCCCGCCCCCGCCCTGTTATGTTTTCGGGGCCCCGCCCCGCTTTCCCCACGGGGAAAATTTGCCCCCCATCCCCACCTAATTCGGGTCGGGGCTCTGCGGGGATCCGTTCCCACGGGGAAAATTGCCATCCCTACATGGAAGTGCATTCTACTGATTTTATAGGTGGCAAAGTTGTTTAAAACAGTGAAGATCTTACAGAACGAGAATACAATACGAATTTGTGCTTTCTATGTACGTTCAGTCTCGCCCCACCTATAAACTTTTTCTGGCTCCGCCACTGTTGCCTGTGCAGCTGTGTGTGCGGCGGACGGCCAAGAGGCCAGATGCGCCTGTGCTGTGCGTGCGGCTGAGATGCATAGGGAGTTAGGGTTTTGTTTTTCTATGGGCTACGTGTGGACTGGGCTGTTAGGGAAGATGGGTTGTGGGTCGTGAGTCGACCTACGGCAACATGGTGGCTACGGCTTTTTTCTTGGATGGCAACTTTGGTGGCTGCGGCCTTTTTCTTGAATGCTCAGGTCATTGAGCTCGTGAGCAGCTCGCGAGTTAGCTCAGCTCGGCTTGTTATACTAACGAGCCAAAACTTAGACTTGGCTCGGCTCGTTTTCCTATCGAGCCGAGTCGAGTCGAGCTACTGCGAGTCGAGTGAGCTAACGAGTTTCGAGTTTTTTTGTCCAGCCTTAGGACCCCACCTAAGTTTCCTCCGTCTTACTCGCGTAGGGTACCCACGACCATGTCTGCTGCTCCCGCCACGTGACCTCGTTACTCCTCCTCAAACTCCTCAAACGCAAAAGTCTTGAGGTCGGTTCAATCACTTTTGCTACAGTCGCTCGATCATCATCAGGCGGATGATAAGCTTTTGATTTTTTGAGCACGCAGACAAACATTTGCCAGTGTAATTTTGTAAATAAAAACTAAAAAAAGTTTGTAGTATAAAAATGAACAAATGACATGAGCAGATAATAGATGGTAATACCCGAAAAAAGGATAATAGATGGTAATTTTACCATACCGGTAGGACCATGCTACATTTTTTTAAAAATAAAGAAAACGTGTATGATTCTAGAAAAATAAACCGATTTGATTAACTACGTCAAGCGTGAGGTTTCATGCATTGGATTCTTCGATGAGTGAAATTCCACCTTTTATGTTTGACCAAATTTATTTAAAGATATATCAATATTTTTTATGTCTAACAAATTTCAGTAGGTTCCTTATGAAATATAGCATACCGATAAATATTGATACTCTTTGTTATAAACTTGGTTAAACTTAAAATAGTTTAACTTAGAATAAACTTAAGTAAACAATTATTTTGAGACAGAGACAGTACTTAATAAGTTTTAATTAAAAAACGAAATCTTAATAAGTTTTAATTAAAAAACGAAATCGGTAGTATGATGCATGTTCCATGAAAAATAATTGTACTATTATATGTTTCTATCAAACAGTGTACAACTACTAGAGCAGACTACACCTATATCGTATTCATTCAACCTCCGGATGAAGAAGAAAAAAAAGAAACAACACTATGGACAAACATGTGTTACATTCTTGAGGCCTGGAATGCGACTATGCGAGTGCCTTTTCCAAGTTCCGACCTCGGCTTTCAAGATGTGCAAAAGAAAAACGTGAGCAATTGCCGCCGAACGCTGGCCTCATTCTCTAGTGACGCACACAAGCCAGCAATCTTCAATTCTTCATCCATCGTTATCTATCTACTGGCAAGCCAGCTCTGTTTGAATATAACATCTTTCCTCAAGCTACGGCCAAGCCCTGAGGAGGAATCACCTTGCTGGTTCCGGTAGCACTGCAAAATCGAAGTTGCACAGAAAGCTGAAACATCCATGGCAAACGAGCTACTATCTGCAAACTTAAGCACCTCAAGTTTCTAGACAGACATACCCTGTAGCAGACAACTGAGTCATCTGGGTACATCACAAATAGCTTGGTGCCGAGTCGAGCTCGACAGGAATCGCAGATACTCTCGTCAGTCAGCTGCACATGCCTCGATCTCTCCTCCAATCTTGTCAACCGCGCATTGAGGTTTGTCGCACGTGATAAATTGTGAACAATCTGAAATACGCCAAGGAGGGGGAAAGCATAGAAATCAAACTGGTAAGACTTATCTCACATAAGCTTATAACCAGAAAGAAAGTCAGTCGAAGTAGGCCAAAGTTGAAGCAGATGGTTTCTCAAATGGGCAATATAAAAAATCCACCTACAAATAGGAATGTTCACCTGTCCTTGACGATGATGGTGCACCCGGGCTCTCAGCATTCGCAAAATTGTATCTGATGCCAGCTGAAGAGGCATATCGGGAGATAATCTCTGGCACAACATTATGGTTCAGATTCTTTTTTTCCCCGAAGAAACTAGCGTACAACAGGATAATCACAGCACATAAGGGCAAGAATACAGGTGGCAGCATCGCAGCAATTACAACATGTAATGATGTGTTGAGTACCTTGTACTTAGGTAATAATGTGGTAACCTTTTTCGAGACTTCTCTCATTTCCAAGGCAATACAAGAAAAAGGGATGGGTATCAGTTTACATATGTTCTTTTACAATACCAGCACTAGGAGGTTACAGGTCATCTTATTTACCTATACAAGGCCTGTTTAAAGGATCGTAGTCATTACACAGGAATGTCTGACGAAACAGGTAAATAAAAATATTCAGATATTGATGGATGAGTCCTATTGTGAAGAGGGGACAATCTGTGACCTATTTTATTTTAACCACTCACTTTTCACAAGAACAAGAACAAGGAAGACAACCTTTCCGGATCTAACTAGTTTTAAGATATTTATTCTGCCCTCTCCTCCATGACTGATACCATCCTAGAATACTGCCAGAACAATAACCTCTTGCAAACTAGCATGCATGCAAAAAAATTCTCAAAAAATATGCGAATATTGATGCAAATAATAAACTAGTACCTCCAATACTTGCATTGGATCCAAAGATCTCCCATGGTTATGAAGAAGCCGTACAGCTGCTGTAAACATAGGCTCTTTCCCATTTTGAGGATCCAAATACAAACCCAAAAGCCTGAGATCAAAAAAAGATGGAGGCAACATGAACTATTGACCAGAGATTATTTCATATTGTGTAGCTAAAGGACTACGAAAAAAGCAAGGCAATATGGAAATATTGATGTGGAAAAAAGAACATACTGAATATAGGCATCATCTCGACCAATCTCTGCACAATACTGTTCAGCAGCTTCACTATCCTCCAGTTTCCTTCATAATGTAACAAGCAGCGCAGAGTCAAAGGTGCAATTTATAGGCCACAACAAACCAATGCATATGAAAAGCAGCATATAGTAAAGATAAACCAACAGCACATGATCTTACAATGCTAGTATCTGAAGTACAATATTCTCTTGGCCCATCTTCCTATACAATATTGCCTGACAAAGGAAAAAAATCTATCAGTATTATTAATTATGACAGAACAATCAGGCAAGCAGGAGACTTTAATGGAAAGATATTTAACCAGGCAAACTTGGAACTCTAAGTCCAAATAACACCACCTTTTCCAGCCATAGCTCAGATTCTTCTATCACATCGAGCACGTCTTCTGGATCATATAGATCTGAAGCTTGCAGAAACAACTGCAACTTCTCTCGTAACAAGTAAATGAATTGTGCGTCAGAATCAATTTCTCTATCACCTTTCCCTCTATATTTAGATTCCGTATGAACTGCTTCGATCGCAGATTTGGCCAGCGAAAGAGCATATGATGTGTGATAGTGAGGATCATCACAACCTTGATCCTCAATCAACCACTGCAAATATCTGTATAATTCTGCTGGTTCAGATTTCTTGATAACAGAAGGGATGTCTAAGAAAAATATACATAGTATTCTCTGCTGATGAATGGTAAATGATGAAGGTGGTGCAAGAGAACAAAAGATGAAAGGAGACGAGGTAGACTGCTTTAAAGAATATGACAGGAATAACGCTGATTGCATAATTGTATCAGAAAGTCATTAAGAGCATGGAGTAAAATTAGTCCAGTAAACTCTTGGCGACTAAAGTTAAACAGATGTTGCATACTAGGGTTCTTTGCTGAAGGTTGCCAAAACATAAAACTAACAAGCTACCACTACCTTTATCCCTCATATTTTCTTCAACACATTTGGAGTATAATATGAAATTAAAAGATTATGTTTGCATTGTAGAATTAAAAGATGTAAACTTGTTTGAAAAGTTCATGGACAATCATCTATACCTTTGATGGATTACAACCTTCTCTCTATCAATAGCAGCGATAACCTTCTCTGCAAAATAGCATTATTCAAATAAATGATGACGAAGTTTATTACACAGAATAGCCATTTTAAGATCCTCAATTACTAAAAGAAACCATATTCCTGAATGTTGTACAATCGCTATAACCATGAAACAATTTATTCTAAAACAGTCCACCCCTCTGTTCCTATCACCACTCTATGAAACACATGCTCAGGAATTAGAAATTGTGTTTGTCCATGTAGTAAAAGCATACTGATACATTGGTTTATCTGGAATAAATCAATTACCTGGCAAGAGTTGATTTTCCCTCATCTCTGATGTTAAAACTGCAATCGCCAGCTCTTGATCAATGTCTGCCACCTGAAAGTAAACATTCGGTAATAAAACACTTGATATAAGATAAGCAAGTCCTTAGCCTGAAATGCATACCCATCCAAGATGTTCCAGAACAAGGTCCTCATCAGATGATGTTTTAAGGATCCTCGCCGCTTCTACAGCAGCAATTTCCTCGCCGGACCTTTTGTCAGTCGAACTTCCACCAGAACCATTTTCAGACATATCCTTCCACAAACCAGAACTATAATTCCTTGCCAAAATACGCCATATAGCAAGAGCTTTGGGGCACATTCCTTTACTGCCATACAAGAAAGCAAGTGTCCGCAAATGTCCAGAGTCGTCCAAAAGGGATTCTAGTTCATCCTGAAAAACGCGGCAAGCAGCCTTCTTAGTTTTCACTAATATGTGATATTACGATGAGACCACAACGTGTCATTCAAAAATTCAACGCACAAAAGTACATTGGATGCAGATGTTTAAAAGAGCATGTACATACCACAACACAGCTATTCTGAGATGATGCAAGCTTCTCCATGTCATCAACAAGATCAAGTGCTCTATAAAGATACATCAGAAAAGTATCAACTCCTTCCATCTCTGGAGAAGACAGATTCTTCATCCGCGATGCACATAGGTACCTAGTTTCATTTAGCATCTTTGCGGTTAGATGTGGCTTCCCAGTAATTCACGATGAATGTAAACTGTGCATATACCATACCTGATAATATTTCTGATCGCTTGTTCTAAAAGATCAGCTCTACTTGGTGGGTTTGAAAGGAAATCTTCATCCACAACTGTATCCACACCTGCTTTTTTCAGAAACAATGCCTGTTGAACTGTTACCAGTCCATCATCAATAACTTCTTCAAGGGGCTTAGGGGGAGGATGCAAACCCCAATAACGCTTTCTTGGCACCTAACATATACATAATATCATTGTCAATGGTTGCCATTAGAAACAAATAGCTAAATGTACAAGGTATTAGGTATCAATGAAGATTGTTAGGTTTCTCCCTAACTTATAATCAGTAGGTATGGACATGGGGCTAATTTTTAATGTTAAATGTAGTAGAACCCTGAAGGAAAAATTGAAAAGTAAACATAAACTGTAAGGAAGAGTTGAGTAATCCTAAATAGTCTACCTGTTGCGTTTCAAAAAAACAAAAAAGTCTAGCTGACTATGGCTCAACAAGTTCTTGTCTATAACTGTTGTGCTAAATTGTGGTCAAGCTGGTCCATACAGAGAAACTATTAGTTGATTCAGATTTATTGGATATTTTTAAGAGCTCAATGTAAGCATTAAATCTGAATTTTCAGCATGCACAGAAATAGGTTAAGACTTAAGATAACTTGATAAGGCAGTACTTGTGCAATTCACTCATGATGTATGTCACAAATTAGTTTTGAAACAGAACTAAATCAGTTATCTTATATGTGAAATGTCCCAAGCACCAAGTGGCAGTGTAACATACCAGATCTGACCAACGGTTAGGATCTGGCATGATGAACGGAAATATTTCTGATGGCTGCATAGTCTCCGAGAGCAAGAAATGATTTACAGCTTCCTCAAAGCGTAAGTCGAAAAGCAACAAGAATCCGAGTTGTGCATGGACAAAGGAGATCATATCTTTTGAGATTTCACCATCTGACTGAAACTCTTCTAACAGAGAAATAGCTTCCTTGTAGTTCTTTCTTCGTAAGAATGCCTTAATCTGCTCCACTGCAGGTACTTTACGGTAGCAAAAGACCTGGATAAGCCAATTGATTCCTACATCAGTACTGTACATGAATATAATCTGCATAAATCAGATCCGGGCTAATCTTTTTGAAATTTGCACAATTACAAATTCATTTTGCACATCAATGAAGGAAACGTTTCAGTTTCCACAACCATAAACCTTTCCTAGAACCTTAGATAACTACATATGGTACTAAAATTATATAAGACATGTAAAAGCCAGCCTTATTTATGCAACTTATAACTATACACACACTAACAATATGACTGTAAGGTAAGCTGCCGTACTTCGGTACTTGTAAAACTAGTTCAACCACAGTTGTATGCACCTTTTAGATATCAACCCATGCCATATTGATATAGGTAGCCTTTCCTGCACGATTAGTCTGGTGTGCTTGGTTGAATGTATCTACTTAGGGTGCTAGTAATGCAAAGTTATACTAGTGTTCATCAGTTTGGTACCGCACAACACTACTAGAGTTTGGGTACAAAAGTTCAAATTAAAATAAAAGAGGATTGGAATATAGATGAATAATGGATGAGTAAACGTACCTACGTTACCTTATAAGCTGTAGCGATCACAACTAGCTCCGTGCTGATCCCATCATCATCGCTAGCCACAATCAAAACACCTTGACCAGTCCTGGCAACAGGAATTGTCTGTAGATGTGCCCCGTTTCTCCTTCTGTACACATCAACCTTGGCATCCCCAGCAACAATCACATAGGGATACACCTCGGCTATACAGTCAGGTGTGGTGTTGAACACCAAGCTGCTTCCAACTGGCTGGCCAAATCTGTCGACGACCACCCCAACATTGTCCACCAGGAGCATCACCTCGTCACCGCCGGAGAGTGGCTTCACCCTTGGGTGCCCGGAGGACTCCGGGAGCGTGAATATGTCCACACCCTGGCCGGCAGTGCTAGATAAGAGCGAGTACCCAGTGGCTGTGGCGACGAAGATGGAATCATCGACCCAAGCTAGCGCCTTGACACCCTCGACGGCGGCGATCTCGCGCGTTTGCACATCCAGCTCGTCGCCGTCCTGCAGCGTGAGGTCCACACGGAGCAGTTTCTTGCCGACGGAGACGGCGATGGAACACGACACGGAGGCCGGGTCGGCGGCGCGGCGGGCGGCGACGGCGGCGACGTTGCGCAGGGAGCCGAGGCGGCGGACGGGGCGGGAGAGGAGCGGGTCGGCGAGGAGGAGGAGGCCGTCGGCAAGGACAAGGAGGCGGGCGACGGAGGGGAGCGGGAGGATCGCTGAGACGGGGAGGGTGGCGCCGATGGGGAGGAGGCGGAGGAACTCCGGAGTGGAGGGATCCTGGAGGGAGAAGAGGAGGAGCTTGCCGCCGCCGGTGCCGAGGTAGAGCAGGTGGGTGGAGAGGGCGGCAGCACGGACGGTCAGGGGGGAGGAGACGGGGACGCCGGCGAGCGCGGCGGGGTCGAGCGTGGCGAGGGCCTCGAGCGCCGCGCGGGAGGCCGGCTGCTGGGATCCCATCAGAATTGGTTGGGTTAGGGCTATGGGAAGCGGGGCGCCATGGATACTAGCTTACTAGTCGGATCGGTCGGCCAGTCAAAACTGCTGCTTGCTTGGAGTCGAAGGACGAAGGCCAAGGAGGAAGACGACTCCATCAGAGTCCAGACTTGTATATCTGACAGAGAGAGAAAAAAACATGCTAAAATCTTTCAAAAAAGAAGATGAGAAAAACACGCCAATACATTAAAAAAAACATCTCGAGTTGCTGAACTGAGAATCCATAATCCATCCTTCGAAACAAAATCTGCATCTGTAATCCTTAATTGACGACTGGGGTTACAACAGTACAGAACGACGCAAAAGGGGCAGGAGCAAAACCATCAGAACTCAGAAGAGCAACCAATATCCATTTACCAGCTTCCTTGGCAGGACCGTAGCATCATTCAGAGACGACATAACGATACCATTACCAGTAAACTTTATACAAGCCAGCATGTTCAGCATTACATTATATATAGGGCGACCTCGCTTAACACAGCATAACATTGTTCTCATCTACTGCTAACACTAGGAACGATAATTGTCCAAATAGCTTGATATGATATTCTACAAAAAGAGGGTGGCTGCAGATTTCGCCTTAAGAGCTGCTTAAGGCGTCATTCCCATTTCGCCTTAACAGCTGCTTAAGGCGTCATTCCCATGGGCGCAGCGGTCCAGCTTGCGGTTGTCGCACCAACCCAACTGCTGCCACTGTTCTCCCCAGCTTCCCTGCAGATTCGATCCAGCATAGCTAGGAACTCCCTCACTCCCGCGAAAATTCTCAGCATGTGAGCTTCGTCATTGGCTGAACCACCATGGAAGTACTCTACCAACTCCTTCACCGAAGACAGGCATATGCTCTCCTGGGACTGGAGCTTCAGGATCTCCTCCTCAGCTTGCCTCAGGAACGTGCTCATGCTGTTGTGGAAACGCCGAGCGCTCTCGGCTGATGTGACCATGCTGTTCAGCCTCAGCACGTCATGAACCTTCCCGAGCCCCACTCCAAGCTCCGACACGCTTCTGCTGAGCATCACTATGTCGATGGTTGCAGCTTTCTTCGTGTTGCTCAGCTCAGATGCAAGTTTGGAGACAACCTCAAGGCCGTGCTTCCTGCATTGATGCTGCATCAAACCATATCCTTCAGGTTTCAAAATTTCCTGGACAATGAACTGCACAAGTGCAGCCTTCCCATCAGCGCCTTTCACATCAACAATCTTCAGAACAGTGTTTGGCTCCAAGCCATGTGAACTTGGAGACCCTGCATTGATGCTCATGAAGTTGCCGAAATTCAAAACAGCCTCACGCACTTTGTGAAGCAGCCTGCTGCTTCTCATCTCCTGGCAAGCCCCCTGGATGAATGCAATGAATACGACATTCAGACACTAAATCCCAAAACATCACAACAAGGTAATATCATTTGTGCACATTTAATCGCGAAAAATCATATGTGGTATGTCTACCCATGTAATGGAATTTATACAAGCAGTATACATGCTGAAGGCAAAACTCTAGCCAGTGTAATCATGTTGTGTTTCCTAAAGAGTGCTTTACCTCAAGAGTAGCATATGACAGCCTCAGCTGATTGACCTCCAAATAGAAACTAGCAATGTAAAGCATGGCATCCACCCTTTTGAACGCAAACGGCACATCCAGCATTGCCTTCACGAAGGACTCAACCGGGCAAAGTCTGGTCAGTGAATCATCCTTGAAATATTTCAGCTTAAGCTCCTCTTCATTGCTGAGGACCATCTGAGCGAGCATCCGTAGTGCTTCTACTCCCAAATCATGTGCATTGCCTGTACCCAGCAAAGGAGACATATTGAATTACAGACTACTAAATAAACCTGTACCCAGCAAACGAAACTTACTGTAAATTACTGACAATAAATTGAAAAAATAGCATAGAAGAACGAAGAAAGCTGTAATTGATTGGCTTCAGGAACCAGAGTTTTGCTATGACATAAAAGAAAGAGTGGTGCATCTTTAAACAAAGAACTTTGTCTGAAAAGGCGAACATGGGACTGCATATGCAGAAATTGAATGGTCGACATAATGCTCCATAGATACCCTAAATGCAATCTATTTCTAGGAAATTGACGATGCACCTAAAATGAAAGCAGGCTGTGCAACTCTGTTTTTCAAAATGTATACCAGTAGAAGGGCATGACCATGTAGCCGTTGGTAAGGGCCCCAATGTTTATTAAAGGCAATCATTCATGTAACACTAATAAACAAGGCACCATGTGATGTTGCACATATTGCCATTGGTACCATAATTTGAAGGTACCCCCACAAGTAATAAACACTAAACTTTGGCAGCATTATTCAGAGAAAGCTCAACATGTTTGCCTGATAGCGAAAAGAGCAATCTATATGTACCTTCCAAGAGGGCATCCCTCAGTTGCTCCTTGGAAACTCCCAATGACCCCACAACCATGCCAATGCCATGGCACCTGGGAGCTCCGAGCAAACACACCTCCCTCGGCGCCGCAACTGCCGCCGAATTGTTGAGGTATAGCTGAATCACCTCATCTTTCATGCTGTATACACGCAGGGCAGGCAGTCTGAGAAATCAAATCCAATCCACAACCACAAGTAGAAGAGGGAAAGAAAAGATTTGGCCCTACTGCAAAGAGCTGAGCTTGAGCTTGTCCGCGTGCAGAGGCCGCGACTTGCGCACGTCCTTGTCTGACGAAGCAACTGCTGCTCGAGGAGGCACGGGCACGAAGGGGTTCCACGCGTGCGCCGCCACGGGCTCCGCAGCACCCTTGGGCGGCGATGGCCTCCGTTTAGGGGGTGACGGATTCGGGGCTCGGCCACGCGGCTGGGGGATCGACGGCGGGCGGAAATGGACGGGGCTGGAGCCGAGCGTGGGCGAGGAGGCCGACGGCGACGAGGGAGAGAGCGACGAGGAGGACGCGTCGGCGGCAGCGGCGGGAGGCACGGTGCTGGGGTCGGAGGCGGAGCTACGAGAGGCGAACTCGCCGGAGGGCGGGCCGACACGCGGGAGCGGCGGCAGGGGGCGGAGCTCCGGCGAACCAGGCCGGAGACTGGAACTCGTCCCCGGGGCCTGCGGTGCCGGCGGCGGGGTGGCTAGGGTGCCGAGGTAGAGGAACTCGGTGCTGGGGTTGGACGAGGAGGTGGGCATTGGCGGCGGCTTGAGGCGGCGGCCCTCCTCATCCCCGTCATCGTCGTCGTCGGCGTTGCCGCGGTGCGCCGAGGCGGCGGAGGATGGCGCGGCCCCGGAGCGGCGGCCGCGGTGGCGGAGGCGGCGGACGAGGTGGATGGAGAGGAGCGCGGAAAGGAGGAGGAGGCAGAGCGAGAGCAAGGAGAGGAGCAGCGCCTGGAGCACGGGGAAGTGGCGGGAGCCGGATGCGCGCGGGGTCGGGGCGACGAGGGTGGAGATGTTGGCCGGGAACGTCGGGAGGCCGCCGTCGCCGGAGGGGGCGGGCTGAGCCTCGGCGGCGGGAGGAGGCGGCGTGGCGACGGTGGGGAAGAAGGGGTTGTTGGTGAAGGGATATGGGTCGGTGGAGGGGTTCGCGGAGGAGGACGGATACTTGGGCGTCGGAGATGTGACGACCGGCGGCGCGGGCGTCGGAGATGTGGTGACCGGCGGGGCAGGCGTGGATGTGGGTGTGGGGGGCGGCGCCTGCGCCTGCGCCTGCGCCGGCGGCACGGCGACGGGAACGGGAGTCGCCGGCGTGGATTTATGGCGTCGCGGAGGAGGAGGAGGAGGAGGAGGAGGAGGGGGAGGGGTGATGCCGGTCGGCGGCGTGAGCGGCGGGCTAGGAGGCGCGATGTGGCGGTGGCGATGGGGAGGGCGCGGTGCCGCCGGCGGGGGCGGCGGCGCAGGCGGGAGCGGGTCGGTTGGCTGGGCAGTGGAGCAGATGGTAGCCGCGGGGAGAAGGAGCAGCAGCAGCAGCAGCAGGGGGTGGAGGAGGAGGCAGGCGCGAGGCGGCGGCATTGCGCGCCGCGATCCGGCCGCCTCCGCCGGCGGCTGAAGGTTGGAGAGAGAAAAGGGGGTTTCTTGAGCGGCCGGGGGGAAGCAAACAGCGGGAGCAGGCTGGGACCTGGGAGGTGGTCTGGGTTTTGGCGTGTGCACGCAGACGCAGTGATGATTCTGCGCTACAGCTAGTAGCTGCTAGGCGCTTGAACACGGAGATGGTGGTGGTCTGGTGGAGTGGTGCAGGAGGACAGGGGTGCTCTGCCGCTGGTTGGCTGTCTCTGGGTTTTGTCTCGGGAACCGTGAGAGAGAGGTGGGAATGGGGGAAGAGGACACGAGACACGGGCCACACGGCCACGGGTGGGTAGTGTCAGTGTGAAGGTCCGAGGCACGGGGCCCCTTTTTTCGAAATTCGGTGTCCTTTTTTACCCGCAACTCACAAGGCCACAACAGCCTTTTTACCGGATATCAAATGTCTTTTCCCTTTCCGAGGGAATTTTTTATTGTATATCCTGCCAGCCAGGTGGGGCTGCTGTGCTGGACAGAAATAAGATTATTAAGAGGTGTTTAAAATTCTGATGAAATTTTTTTGCAGTGTCACGTCAAATAGAAGATATTCCATGGGAGGTCAGGTGTTCATAAAAGATACTAATTACAGAGCTCAATTGAAAATCACGAGATGAAATTTATTAAACTTAATTAATTTATCATTAATACATTTACTGTAACATGATATTGTCAAGTCGTGTATTTATTAGGTTTTATAAAAATTGTACATGGCCTAACATCAGATACGATGGGTTGAAATTTCTTTTGGAACGAACTAAGCAATAAACAAGAGCGAAGTTGTATAAAATCATACTTATTTTATATTTTCCATATAAATAATTTTGTTGTAAAATTGCAAAGTTCCGTTAAAAAAACCCTCTAGTACACACATACTTAAAACAAACGATTAATTTTCACACCACCACATAGTACCAAACTAGCCAAGCTAACCTTATTAATTTTTTTGATTCCCAAAAACCCTTATTTTATTTTATTTTACAAATAGCAAAGCTTAGTGGATAAGGTACACAAAGTGAACCCATTTTGAGTTTTAAGATGACAGTGAATTTGTGGCGATATCTATAAATATGATGGGAGAGAAATAAATGGTCACAATACATTTTCTATAGCTTTCTCTTTTTTATTTATCCATGGAAGGGGAGTGTACGGACGGGCGGACGGCAATGGAGCGGAGACGAGTGACACCCAAGGTTTTTTTTACAAACCGTTACCGCACCGGTAACCGCGGTTACCGTTTTTACTGCGCCGGAACGGTAACGGTACCGACAGGTGAAAACCACTCCGATTCAAAAAATTGAAATTTGAATTCATAAAAATGAAAAATTTTATTAAAAAATCTAAAAAATAGTTCATGATTTATAGAATCTGATGGTGTCAAAAGTTTTCAAATTTGAGTGCATTTAGTATTTTTTTCAAGCTCTAGAAGTTACAGAAAAAAAAGAAAAAGAAAAAAGTACCCGACCCGTTAAGGCCCATCCGGCCCAAATGCCTCTCGGAGGCACAATAATCGGCTCGGAGGCAGCTGGAGCCCTTGCCCCGGATCCCAAACTCGTCCGCTCGCTGGGCAACGGCGTCCGCGGCCTCCGCTTCGTCGCCAAAATTTTGATGTTTTGAATCCAAAAAAAAACAAAAAAATCAACCGGTATAAATGGTTACCACTCTTACCGGTCCGGTTACCACTCTTACCGAGCGGTATACCGAAAAATATCGTTTGCACTACGTATTTGGTTTGGAAATTTGAATTCGAGCGATTAAAAACGGTAATCATTTATACCGCTGCGGTATACCCTTACCGCCGGCCGGCGGTAATTGCCGAACGGTTCCTAAAAAAACCCTGGTGACACCGGCAGACACACACAGAGCTTTGGGCCGGCGGTAATTGCCGAACGGTTCCTAAAAAAACCCTGGTGACACCGACAGACACACACAGAGCTTTGCTCTCTTGGGATTCTCTGACCGATGCAGCCGTTTTGGCGGGAAGCGCTTTACACTCCCTTGCGTGGTTGTGTTGTGTCCACTCCCTTCCTCTCCTCTCTTTGCCACCCTTTGCGTTTCACGTTGCTACCGGAAATGCTCGCTGTATTTTTATTTTTTTGGTCCTTATCTATTTCTAAATAAAGGGACCTCAAAGCTATTCATTTGCATACTTTTTGCGTTGGCCATGATTCCATGAAAAAGACCAACAAGGGCCAATCCATCCATGCATGATTCCAGCAAAGGTGCTAGTGCAGCCCTACTATACTAGTGCTCTCCTTGTTCTTTTTCTTGTTTCACTTGCTTGCTCGATTTTATTGTATTGTATTCTCCTCCTTTCCACAGAAAACTGGCTAGCTACCTCTTGTCCTCTTCTACAACGGCATCTGCAATTGTGTTGTACACGAGTGAATTATTTGGGCCGATGTATCAATAACAATCAGCCCAAGACTTCATGCCCATTTCCCTGAGTGCTTTGGCAGCCCATCTTAGCCCAACCTGGCCCATTGTTAATTGGTGATGTATCAAGAACAATCAGCCCAAGAATGATGTTCCCATTCCCTGAGGGAAAAAGTCCAATTTACCACCCTAGACATTAGGTCGAGTCCGTGTTTCCTCCCTCAACCACAAAACCGGGTAAATCACCTCCCTCCACTCTTGAAACCATTCACTTTACCTCCTTGGTCCGGTTTTAGATAGTTTTGGTTTTGTTTTTTTTTTCTTATTTCTTATTTGTGCTGAATCTTTGAAAAATCATCACAAAGGTATCATATAATTGAAAATTAATTTTTTTATACTCCACATACACAGTAAACATATAAAATAGTATGTTTTAGATTTAGATCTATGGTTTTTTTAAATTAATCCGCATCTATGGTCACATAATAGTGAAATTTTGATGATGGGTAATTATTGCAAGACTTAACTGTACTAAATATTTCATACTCGTTTCTATTTTTACACACTTTTAAATATTTATATAAACACTTTGATAGGAATAAAACTAAATAAATCAATAACTCAGTTATACATGATGCAATAACAGTGAATTTTTTATTACAATTCAATAATACAATAGTAAGACCACCATAAAAATTGCATCATGATTGGATCATAGATGTTGTAGCTATGAATTAATTACCAAAAAGAATAGATCTAAAGCTAAGACAAAAACTTTGTATTAGAGCATACCATATTATATATTTACTATGTGGATATACTTCCGTGGAGTCCAAAAAATTAAATTTTCCATTTTATGATTTTCTGGTAATTTTTTATGAGTTTTTAAAGATTAAAAATAGACAAAACCGCTTATAAACCACCTAAAACCGGACCAAGGAGACAAAGTGAACAGTTTCAAGAGTAGAGGGAGGTAATTTACCCGGTTTTATGGTTGAGGGAGGAAATACGGACTCGGCCTAATGTCCAGGGAGGTAAAAAGGACTTTTTCCTTTCCCTGAGTGTACTGGCAGCCCAACCTGGCCCATCGTTCATTGGTGGTACCGGACCAGCCAGATCGACCACCTCCCTCAATTGCAAACCCTACTGGGCGGCGGCGGACGGCGGCGGCGGCGGCAAGGAGGGAGACTCGGACGATCGTGCGGCACGGCGGAGGGGACCCGGTGATAGCCATGGGCTTCCTGGGGAGTAAGTCATTTCCTTCCCAGCGTACTCCGTCGCTCGTTCCCCCATTCGTCATTCTTTCGTTTTGTTTCCTTTTGTTGGATCACCTGATGATGATGATGATGCTGTGCCTCTGACGGCGTTTTGTGTTCGTAGATCAGAGCGATTAGATGAGGCATATCGCGTCACCGCTATGGGAACACAATTGGTTGGCCGACGCTTGCTGCCCTGCAGCTTTGGTTAAAACACGTGCAAATATTTGTATGCGAGCTGTAGGCTGCAACTAGAATTCTAATGTATTGTTGATACTCTAGTTGCCAATTCGCTGGTAATTATTGTCTCTTCGGGAATTGTCGGCTCAGTTAACTAAAATTTTCCTAGCAAATCTCAACCATGCTGTGTGCACATCCCCCTTATATTTACTACGATTGTTTGTTTACAAAAACTACCTTTGGAAGAGGATATTGTGTGGACTTCAGTTAACTGACTGAATATGTATAAGGCCAAGGCTACAACCCTAAATATATGCTTGATGTAGTGATAATTAGTCTATTGCCACATGAGCCTAAAATCACCTTAGGCAACATCAAGTTATGCTGCAGTACAACTCCTTGTATGTTGTTTAAAGCTGCCTCAGTCACTCAAGTTTGATTACTTTGCACGCAAGAAGCTACACGATCGTCGCCATGCTCCATTTTGTATTCTCAGATGATGCTCGCTTTTGTATTATACACTGACCCAATGTTTTTTACTTTTATTGCGGAGGTTTACCTTTGCTTTGATGCAGTTGCCAGTTAATGCAAATCTGTTTAGCTGCTAGTGGAGTCTGTTTGAGAAGGATTCCATGTAATAGATCTTACATTGCCATATGTATCTAGCTTAACCAGATGTCCAGTTCTATATACCATACCGTAAACACTAAACTGTTATGTCTGGCTCAATGATATTGCCATGGCACTTGGTAACAGCCTTTTGTGCCTTCATTTCCTGCAGTACAAATGGCGGGATTCAAAAGCCTTGCACCCAAGACCCTGAGCGCGACGAGCCCCACCAGCCGTGGTGAGAAGTACCCGGGCGAGGCGGAGAGTACCCGGGCGAAGCAGAGAGGTAAAGGTTTGCTCTCTTGGGATTCTCTGACCGATGCAGCCGTTTTGGCGGGAAGCACTTTACAATACTACTCCCATCCATCGTCCTCCCGAGTCTCGTGACCAATCTCTTCCCTTTGCCATCCCTTTGTTGAACCAGCAATGCTCGCAGTCCAAACATTTTGTCCATCTCTATTTCTAAGTAAAGGGACCTCAAAGCTATTCATCACAAACCCTACTGGACGGCGGCGGGCGGCGGCGGCGGCGGCAAGGAGGGAGACTCGGACGATTGTGCGGCACGGCGGAGTGGACCAGGTGATAGTCATCGGCATCGTGGGGAGTAGTTCTTTTTCTGCCCAGCGTGTTCCGTTGCTCGCTCTCCCCCTTCGTCGTTCTTTCGTTTTGTTTCCGTGCTGGATCACCTGATGATGATGATGATGCCGTGCCTGTGACGGCGCTTTGTGTTCGTACGTAGATCAGGGCGATTAGATGAGGCCTATAGGATCACCACTACGGGAAAACAATTGGTTGGCTGACGCCTGCCGCTCTGCAGCTTTGGTTAAAACACGGGCAATATTTGTATGCGAGCTGTAGGCTGCAACTAGAATTCTAATATACTGTTACACTGATTGCCAATTCGCTGGTAATTAGTGCCTTGTTGGGAATTGTCGGCTCAGTTAACTAAAATTTCCCTAGCAAATCTCAATCATGCTGTATGCGCATCCCCTTATATATTTACTACGATTGTTTGTTTAAAACTACCTTTGGAAGAGGATATTGTGTGGACTGTAGTTAACTGAATATGTATAAGGCCAAGGCTACAACCCAAAATCTATGCTTGATGTAGTGATGATTAGTCAATTACCACAATATTGCCTAAAATCACCTTAGGCAACATCAGTTATGCTGCAGTACAACTCCTTGTATATTGTTCAAAGCTGCCTCAATCACTCGAATTTTATGACTTTGCGCGCAAGAAGCTACATGATCATCAGCATTCTCCATTTTGTATTCTTGGACGGTGCTCCCATTTGTATTATACACTACCCAATGTTTTATACATTTATTGCGGAGTTTTACCTTTGCTTTGATGCTGTTGCCACTTGTTGCAAATCTGTTTAGCTGCTAGTGGAGTCTGTTTGAGAAGGATTCCATGTAATAGATCTTACATTGCCATATGTATCTAGCTTAACCAGATGTCCAGTTCTATATACCATACTGTAAACACTAAACTGTTATGTCTGGCTCAATGATATTGCCATGGCACTTTTGGTAACAGACTTTTGTGCCTTCGTGTCCTGCAGTACGGATGGCGGGATTCAGAAGCCTTGCACCCAAGACCAGGAACCTGGTGGTGGCTGGGGGACTGTCTGCTTTCGTCCTCGGGGTCTACTACTACACCATGAGAGCAGTGGGAGGCACGGATGAGCTGCAGGTCGCAATCGACAAGTTTGAGGAGATGAAGAAGAAGGATGCTGGAAACTCCTCCAATGCAGGATCCTAAACACATGCTTCAGACTCCGCACCCTTCTTCTGTGTACTGAACTTGGATCTGCTTGCATGACAGTTAAGTTCGCCCAAGACAATGCTTCCATGTAATAATTAATGGGCAGTACTCCTACTAGATAGGCCGAGCTTCTGCTTTGATGAAAGCTGTATGTATCTGTTTTCATTCCAAGTAGTGGTTGCAATGTCTAAATTTCCTGAACAACGATACTAGTAAATGGCATGGAGAAACATACACGAACCATAAATTTCCAAGTAATGGTTGCAATGTCTGGATTTTCCTAAACAAGGTTACTAGTATGGCATGGAGAGGCATACATGAACCATAGATTTTGTATTTGCTTGGATGGGTGATTGGATTTGTTTGTGGTGCCCACACATTGCCACTGCATATTGCTTTGCACAGGACAAACCTTTTTGGGCCAGGCACCTATGCTAAAACACCCCTCTCATTCTATGCATCAGTTTGGGCCAAATTTGGGCTTACTTAGAGATTTCGTTCCAAGGGGCCACTACTAGAGTCCGACCACAAGGGAATGGCAAAATTATAACTATTCTTTTATCTTTAATTTTTTCCTTTTCAAAAGGCGATCTTCAAATTTAAAGCTACAGGGACTCGTATATATCTTGTTATGTAGTTTGGCTTCCTAGAAACGGGACTCGTAGCTTTCTCATAAATATATCTTTTCGTTCAAGGAAAAAAGAGCAGAGATTAAAAATGTATCCTAGTATACTCTACCAGGATTGATGGTCTGACATGATCTTCCAATGACGACGACCAGAGCATCAAATTGGAAAAGGAAACCTCGATCGAGTTCGCAATCAACTTCGTAAGAGCTGTTTGTAGAGATCGAGTAATGGTGTTGTCCAAGAGGAAGAAGGAGGAGGAGGAGATGAATGGCGGCGACGAAGCCAGCAGCGGGCGCGACGGCCTGCTGTACACGCTGGTGCAGAGGCTGCAGGTGTTCCGGCCGGTGCTGGTCCTCCGCAAGCCGCTCGCCATGTCGTACCTGCGCCGGCAGCAGAACTACCTGGGCATCACGCGGGGCGAGTACGACCTTAGTAGCCATGTTCCCGTTCCCGTCCCCGGAACCGGAACGTTCCCGGAACGAGGAACAACACTTACGAAGGATTTTTACACTAAATTGTTCCCAGAACGTTCACGTTCCCGGTCCGGAACGAAGAAACGTGGAACGAGGAACGTGGCCACGTTCCACGTTCCCGGTTTCTAAGAGTACGACCGCTGCTTCCGCCGGCCCGGGCTGCTCACCGCCGACGAGCACGACGGCGTGCGCGCCCACGGAGGGCTGCCGGTGCGGGCGCTGGACCGCCGCGGCGTCCAGTACCGCATGGTGCTCGCCCACCTGAAGAAGACCTACCGGCTCCGCGCCGAGTGGGGCAGGTTCCTCCGCAACGCCGGCGTGCGGCAGGACGACGGCAGGCACGTCGGCGACGTGGTCGAGGTCTGGGCGTTCCGCTCGCCGGCGTGGGACGACGCCAAGCTCGGCCTCGTGCTCCTCCATTACACCAAGGAGGAGGAAGCGCAGATGACGGTGGAGTTGTCCTCCTCTACAGGATACCACCATCATCTTCCCGCCATTGTCACAGAGGAGGAGGACGAGGAGGATGGGGACGAGGAGGAGGCGATGGCCATGTCGGCAGCCATGACGCTTGTGTCCATGAAACGCAATTAATCGTAAGGTGGCCATCATTTTTGCACGAGCTTTCCTGGACAGGGACTGGATGGGGATGAGGGGCATTTGGCATGTCAGGTGTTGCCGCACAAAATCGATCCGCGCGACACGTAAACATTAAGAACTCACAAAATCGATCTGCGCGACACGTAAACATTAAGAACTCAGATGGAACGATGTATCCGTATGTAAGTAAAATCGATCTGCGCGACACGTAAACATTAATCAAGTTTTCCATCTATACTAATTCCTCTATTCTCAGCATCATCATGAGCCTTTCCAGTTCTCTGTTTGCCATAGACTCCCGTCTCAAATCAAATGCGAATAAAGACGAGCCGGAGCCACTGGCTCGATAATCATTTTCTAAAGCATTCTCGGCAAGAACTTACTGAGCTTGTATTAATAGAAAAATATTAAAGTATCTCCAAAAACATTAATGCACAAAAAAACGATTTCTTCAAGAACATCACAACCAGTCAACCACCACCACACGTATAGCACATCACAAAAGCAAGATCATTAAAAACGCAGCCTGCGAATGTTGATGCGTGATAATAATCCCTCCAAAGATAATATGGCGGCAAAGATGTCACTTTTTCTCACTAATAATCATGCCTGCGTGCACCATTGTTCTTGTTCCTGGTTTTTTTAGAACAAAAATCTTCTTGTCGCTGTTATAGCCTAGCCTGAGTGTTGTTGAGCGTCGGCTCGAGTTATACCAAGCTAAGCCTAGCCTGACCTGGCTGGCTGGCTGATTCGAGCTCGGCTCACGCAGAACCCCGTCCGTGATGGATTAGGAAAATCAAAAGGCTCGTCAAGCCCCACCTGTCAGAGTCGTAACCGACGCAAATAAATATAAGCAAAAAAGGAAATAATCGGCGGACTCGTCGAAACCGAAACGACGGGAACAGAGCAGCAGGCTGCAGAGCCTCGCCGTCTCGGCGTCTCCATCCTTCCATACTGATCTCGTTTCCGCCGCCTCCGGCCGCCGACGGGGGAAGACCTCTCCGCTTCTCCGCCATGGCTCCGCTGGCCAACGTGGCCATCATGGTCGGCTCCGGTTCGTTCCCCCGCTCCCCTCAAAACCTCCCCTCCGTCCCAGCTTAACAGTGCAACGGATCGAACCCGCCCGGGTTTTAGCGACTACTGTAGCTGCTAGGGTTTATCGACTGAGATGCTCGTTCGATTCCGGTCTCGCGGAGTTGCGGCTATAAATAGTCGTCCAGTCGGGGTTTGGGCGGTTCCTGTTCCATAGATTGGATTGGCTTTGGGGCTATAGGTTTGGGCCTGGTGTCAACCTTTTTCTTTCCAGCTACACTGAATTAGCTCAACTGCTCTGTTCCTAGTTCCTGATGCAGGCGTGTAATCGTTAAGACGTTAAGCTTCTTGCTTGTTTATAATTTTGTGTGTGCTTTGTCGTGCCTGGATCGGAGGACGACCTAATGATCAGTTGTATTGTATTGGAGAAACTTTGCCGATTTATACCGTTGATCTACATCCCCTAGATAAGACGGAGCTTTTGCTAGAGCAACTAACAATTCTTTCACTTCTACTGTAGTATTTATGCACTGTGTGCTTGCATCCTTTATAGAGTATATGGGATTGCAGTTTCTAGCAAGTAACGGTGTCCAATTTTGATTGCAGGCATTGCTGGATCATTTCTTACGACCTACACGAAACTTGGGGATGTATTATCTGGTGGACTCGAGGTATTCTTACATTAATGCCAGATTAACTCTCAACATAGCACTCATATTTATATGCTAGGACATACCTTTTACACCTTTGCATGTGCTTGCCTATCTTAGTTTGTGAAGAAACACGGGGAAGGTGGTGGGGGCGCGAAGTCTAGCAGCGGCCAAGATAATGCTCTACTGTTGTCTCAGGTTTGTCCGTGCATGTGCTATTTTTGTCTAGTTCACAGGATGCAGAGTTTCCCCCTTTTTTTTCTGGAATGGCACAGGATAGAGATTTTGAAATGTGCTGTGGTTATTAAAAGGCTCTTGATATTTCAGGTCTGCATTCTCAGGGAGGAGATAAAATCAATCACACCAACTGTGGTGGTGACATCTGCTGCAAAATCAGGTCAGTGCTTGTTTATGGTCTCTGGCAATGATATGCACTGTACCTGGCTATTCTTATGATTAGAATCACAGACTCAAGTTAACGTTACATAGCCCTTGTTTGTATGTGTCCAAAGCATGCATGCGTTATATGAGATTACATTCTGACAGTTTTTTTTATTACACTCATGCTTCCTGATTATTTGAAATGTCTTTGGATTGTTTTTTTTATACCCAGTAAACCAAGGATCCAGTAACACTCCTCTATAGTTTGTACAATTCTTTGAATAATTGTTATCTTACCTTCTTCTTCTTCTTCTCTAGGATCTGTTGCATGTACTGTAACAGCAGTCATCGTTGCTGGGGTTGTTGGTTATGCATACATAAAGTGGAAGGTAAAATAAATTTAATTTCTTTAATCAAAATCTACAAACACTGAAGATAAATACCATCTGAGATGAATTTAGTTTCAGCATTAGTTTATTACACCCATAACACAAGCAACCCTTTGGTACCAGTCACCAAACCCGTCACGTTTGACTACCGTGCTAACATCTAAAGTTTGTGCATTAATGTACAGGGCTGGAAACTCTCTGATATGATGTTTGTGACAAAGCGTGGCTTATCTGAAGCTTGCAATGTTGTTGGTAGCCAGTTGGATCAAGTTTCAGATACTGTTGTTGTAAGTTTTATCTTAACTTATTTCTGTTTTCACCTCTGCTGCATAGAGAATGTATTATGCCACCAAAAATTTAGTTCTACTTTTTCTGTGTTTCAGCCAATATATAATTGTCTCTGGTTATCACTGTTCAGGTTACAAAGAAACATCTAGCTGGGAGGATTGACCTTGTGGATAGTAGTTTAGATGAAAACAAACAGATCATCGAAGGCACAAGGGATCAGGTTGGGACCCTGTTTCCGCATACCATCTGGTTTTGATGCATTTTGAAGTTGGATAATGATACAAAACTTATTTGACTTGTAGGTTGCAGTCATAAATTTGGATCTAAGTGCTTTCCAGGAGGATTTACAAACAGTTAATCTTGTTGTTCAAACTCTGGTACTCACCTTGCACTGGGACATTTAAGTTTTACCTTGTTAATCATTATTATCATACACAGGCACTCATGTTACTTGTATCTTGTGCAGGAGTCGAAGATGGGGCGCCTTGAATTCTCTCAGGTAAGGAGAAGTCATGGCATGGCCATTTGTATTGTATTCCCTCAACAGATTGAGCATGTAACTAATGATATTCCTTAAATCCTGTCAGGATCAAACGGTAGATGGAATACATAACTTGTGTGACTTCACTCGAAAATTGGAACCTGCCAAGAATGGCAATGTTGTCCAGGTAAGTCGCACAGCCTGTGTAAGTACTTTGATGGCATGCTTGCACCACTCATTCTGAAAGGTGTTTGGATTTCAGGTTATATCCTCCATTCCCGCAAGCATCGGATCTTCTTCAGAGCGAATTGTGAGGGTAAGGACTTGAGACCTTTGTGTTTTGTTGCAATTATTTGAACTTTGTGTAGTCATATGTTGACTACTTTTTTTTTGCGTCTACAACAGGCTACTTGTTTGCCTCGTCCTGCTCCACGCCTAGCTCTGGAAGAAGTCTCACTTGTAGCTGAATCGCCCAGAGCAGAGTCACCCCAGGTTTCAGCTGCAGCTGAATCCTCTAGAGCAGAGGTATTTCAAGTTTGGTTTGGTTTAATTCAAGTCTCTATTTAGCTGATAATCGTGTCAGCTGCTTTGGATGATTTTAATCAGTGCTCGACACTTGCAGGAGCAAAAGGGTGTCGACAGCCGAACTTGGTCTACAAGCAAGGAAGGATCCTCACATGTCATGTTGTCCTCAACTGAGGCTGGCATGAACACACCTAAGCCAACAAGCTCAAGTCGATTCGGTGGGCTGAGGCTACCTGGGCTTAGTTTCCTTAGGGCTTCGCCTACCTTAAGTTAATGGTCACATTGGAAACTGGGGCAACCACCCCATGCCATAGCATAGCTTTTGTGGTCGTTGCGTGGTAGCAAGGAAGAACAGTGATAGTAATACGGGTGGGTGAGTCCCTCCACCCTTTTCTCCAAAATTTTGTAGAAAGAAATCTTCTCTGTATATCTAGCATGCATGGGGCGAACATTCATTGGTTATGTTTGCGTATATGAATCTGGATGAATGGATGATGATGAGCTTTAACTCCATATATCAATCTGGATCAGTAGAGTTTTTGTAGCTGTAGGCTGTAGCAATACACAAAAGGGTAGGAATGTAATGGTGTTTTTTCAATCCACTGATGAGGTTGTTTGTCCACTAACAAAGTACTGAATTTTCACCTAGATGCAGCAAAGGTGTACTAATTCAGCTTATAAAAAGATAAAAATGTCTGTGCCAATATAATGTTCTTTCGAAACGCCATGATATAGATTTTGAAGCAAAAAAGTTTCTCCCAGAACAGAAAAAAGTAACTTGTCACACCCACCTGGCCACCTCCTATATCCTGGACGTCATATGGTTTGAACAATTCATCTTTTCTCCAAGTCCACGTCCAGTATTCCAAAAAGATCAAACTAGCCAGACGCCATCACTTTTGCTGCTGAGAAAGACCTCACCCTCTGCAATTCTGCATGCCTTTTCCGTCTCTTGTACTAATATTTTAAGCAGAAGCTGCAATCAAAATAAACCACTGCAGCACACATTTTGATAAATCACAAGTCCAATTGATCGAGAACTCGATACCCAAGCTTTGATATGTTGGTCAGTACTGAGAATCTCCTATTAGTTCAGAAGAACTGTCCTTTTGCTGCATCACTGATGCCCTTTTGACCCTGTCCTCGGAATAATATTCGGTGAATATATCTGAAGATGCATGCCCAAATGGTTTTGTCGGCAAATCAATTGCTTTTTTTTTCCAAAAGGGGAAAGCGAACGGCATCGCTTGCTGAGCCATGCTTTTGATTCTCGTCGCGTGAATTGGAATTGGCCATGGGAACCCCTGACGAAGCTAACACAAGCTGGACCGAGTAAAAACTGCAGCAGAGGAATCTTTGAAATTGTAACTCTGGAATGCTACCAACCGCCAGGAAAGACATGCTCCAAAAAGTTCTTTTTGGTATACCTCTTTTCATCCGTTGAAAGTCATGCTCCAAAAAGCCGCTTTGAATTTGTGGTAGAGGAGATGATTGTCTGAAAATTTGAACCCTCGTTTCTGGTTTCAGTTAAGAAAGGCTTCCCTATCAGGTTGACTGACTATCTCTACAACATTACATACATTAAAATGTTTTCCAGTGGATTTATACATAGAGCCAATTCACAAGTTACTGTTCCTTGCCTAATTGCGACTGGTTGTGTGTATGCTCTAGTGACAATTGTTGTGATATAATTTGTACAAAATATCTAATTGATGAAGTCAATTGGATTTATACTGAATGAAAATTAGGCAGAGGACGCTATACTGCTTTGGGAGGAGCAGGCGCCCAACAAAAAACTCAGCTCCAAAAGGCGAAAGCAAACCAAAGCCGCGGGTGGGGCGGGGCTTTGTCATGCTCATCAGCTCATGCATGGCCAATCCTGCTCATCAGCCAGAACAAAGCAGCAGCAGCCATGGCATGCAGCTAGCAAGCACACACCCAGACACGCCACACTCCCCGTACAAACTACTCTGTCTGGCCAGCTCGTGCATACGCCAACTTCGATTGCCCGAGCAGCGTGATGAGCTGATGATGACACGAGAGAAAAATGACTGCAAAGGGCTCACGAACCTGCAGGGCCCTGCATCGGGCACATCATGTGATCCATCGATGCGCCTGTCTTTTTTTGCCGCATAATTATTGCAAGTAATTCCTGAAGCGCTAACTGTCGAGAAGGGACGGTAAAGATCTAACTGTTGAGAGTTGATAGAAATGGTTGCTCCTACTGAACTTTTCTAGAGCAGTTCAAATTCCTTTTTGTTCTTCAAGATATGCATAGCACGTTTTTCATTATGAGAGAGTAGATTCACGAGAAATTATGAAGTGCTGAGATATACAAAAGTCATGACCGGCGAAAAACAACGTAAACAAGACAATAGAAAAGAAATGATGACAACGCCTCCATCATCCTCCTGTCTTTGAGAGAGCAGATCAAATCTTCACCTGGTAAGAATCACTAGGCTTGGAGGGTCCAAAAACACCTGCCCAGGTGACGGTCACAATCACTGGCAGATGGGGGTGTGGGGGGAGAGGGGGGGGGGGGGGAGGGGTCGAGCCACCTATTAGTATGGAACCCCTAGAGCCACTAAGGAGCATACGTGATACCTGCAGAGCCAGCTGAACCAACTTCTCCTTATATGTAGGGAAGTCGATCCAAACTACAGATGATGTAGCAATAACCGTTGCCCTAAGATGATCAAGTTAAGGATGTACATCGGTTGGCGGTTCCTGCAGAAGAATCAAAGAAGTTGAAGGATGCATTCAGTAAAATGGCTCAGATGTTTTTCAAAGATGGTGATTGAGCCTACGCGGTTGTGAAGAGCGATGATGTTCGCCAGCTTTTCTCCCACTACGACAAAAGACAGTGTTTGCGGCTTGGGTCTTCGCACTCATCGAGGTGGTGACGGCTAGACCAGCCATAGCCGAGGCAAGATCCTTTGCAACTTCATTAATTATACCACAGCTCCCTCTATACCGACTACTTTGGAGTTGCTATATTAGGGTTGCGGTATAGTGATTATTGTCGCCCAATGGCGGATCTAGCGGTGGGGTGATGGGAAGAGGGAGGGGGGCTTGAGCCCCCTACCGTTGTGGAACCCCTAGAGCCCCTCCCCCCTCCGGATAGGAGGAGCTGGAAGTTGAAGATGAAGGAGGGCTGGAGCCTGGAGATCGACCAAGCGCACGTAAGATCGGCTAGTATATGCGAAATTGACTACTTGAGAGGCTTTATCTCTCATGCGGTCCGGCCCAACAAAATAGCCCAAGCCCTCTCTTTCCCAAACAGTCCAACAACACACATAAGAAACAGTCCAAATCACAAAGAAAAATATATAGTGTAAACTACCTGCTAGGTGCAATTATGAAAACTCCCATCAATCAGATCTCCAAGCAACGATGCAAACAACAAAGCACAATCCTCCCGCCTGGCACTGTACACTACCCTCGATGTACACTCAAAATTGCAAATACCGAGTTTTCAGGATTTCACCTAGTAGGTGGTTTGCACTAAGCACTCCGATCCTCGGTCTGTATCACTCCGGTCCTTAGAAAATTTGCATGTATGAATAGTACTAGAATAATGCTTTTGAACATGAAAAGTTATGAAAAATTACCGCATTGAGACCCATGCATATAGAGAAGATGTGACTAGATGTGATGGTTATTTGTCAATTAAACACACTCTAGAGGCTAGACGTCTAGACGTAGACAATGTGGCGCTGCAGACAGGGCGGGCAGGCAGCCAGGATGCCTTGGCGGCCGGCACGAGCGGCGCGGCCGAGTCCCGGCACGAGCGCAAGGGGCAGGGCCCGAGATCGACGACAATAATTGGGTGAACTTTTCTGAAAGCAGGAGATCATACGGTTGATTAATGATTACCGGAGTTATTTTGGATCACCTTGTTGCATATTTTCTCCTTGCATTGGAGGAGTACCATACTGCAGGTTCGATCACGTGTTCGGTCTACCAAGCTTGGGCCAGTATTTGGCTTGTGTCTTGGGTTGAAAATAAAATAAAGTAAAGCTAAATGCAGAGGTGGCCCTAAGGGTGGGCGACCATGTGCGACTGCCGAGGGCCCAAGCCGGAAGGGGGTCCAAGTCCATGTATGTATATAGTACATGTACACAACTTTTTATAGACACATAAGGAGGGGGACAGCCCAAATCATGGTCACAAAGCGGCGGAAAGGTCGAGCCACCTATTAGTATGGAACCCCTAGAGCCACTAAGGAGCATACGTGATACCTGCAGAGCCAGCTGAACCAACTTCTCCTTATATGTAGGGAAGTCGATCCAAACTACAGATGATGTGGCAACAACTGTTGCCCTAAGATGATCAAGTTAAGGATGTACATCGGTTGGCGGTTCCTGCAGAAGAATCAAAGAAGTTGAAGGATGCATTCAGTAAAATGGCTCAGATGTTTTTCAAAGATGGTGATTGAGCCTACGCGGTTGTGAAGGGCGGTGATGTTCGCCAGCTTTGCTCCCACTACGACAAAAGACAGTGTTTGCGGCTTGGGTCTTCGCACTCATCGAGGTGGTGACGGCTAGACCAGCCATAGCCGAGGCAAGGTCCTTTGCAACTTCATTAATTATACCACAGCTCCCTCTATACCGACTACTTTGGAGTTGCTATATTAGGGTTGCAGTATAGTGATTATCGTCGCCCAATGGCGGATCTAGCGGTGGGGTGATGGGAAGAGGGAGGGGGGCTTGAGCCCCCTACCGTTGTGGAACACCTAGAGCCCCTCCCCCCTCCGGATAGGAGGAGTTGGAAGTTGAAGATGAAGGAGGGCTGGAGCCTGGAGATCGACCAAGCGCACGTAAGATCGGCTAGTATATGCGAAATTGACTACTTGAGAGGCTTTATCTCTCATGCGGTCCGGCCCAACAAAATAGCCCATGCCCTCTCTTTCCCAAACAGTCCAACAACACACATAAGAAACAGTCCAAGTCACAAAGAAAATATATAGTGTAAACTATCTGCTAGGTGCAATTATGAAAACTCCCATCAATCATATCTCCAAGCAACGATGCAAACAACAAAGCACAATCCTCCCGCCTGACACTGTACACTACCCTCTTCAGTTACAACTAGCCAGTAGTTCGAGTTGCAATCGATATACACTCAAAATTGCAAATACCGAGTTTTCAGGATTTCACCTAGTAGGTGGTTTGCACTAAGCACTCCGATCCTCGGTCTGTATCACTCCGGTCCTTAGAAAATTTGCATGTATGAATAGTGCTAGAATAATGCTTTTGAACATGAAAAGTTATGAAAAATTACCGCATTGAGACGCATGCATATAGAGAAGATGTGACTAGATGTGACGGCTATTTGTCAATTAAACACACTCTAGAGGCTAGACGTCTAGACGTAGACAATGTGGCGCTGCAGACAGGGCGGGCAGGCAGCCAGGATGCCTTGGCGGCCGGCACGAGCGGCGCGGCCGAGTCCCGGCACGAGCGCAAGGGGCAGGGCCCGAGATCGACGACAATAATTGGGTGAACTTTTCTGAAAGCAGGAGATCATACGGTTGATTAATGATTACCGGAGTTATTTTGGATCACCTTGTTGCATATTTTCTCCTTGCATTGGAGGAGTACCATACTGCAGGTTCGATCACGTGTTCGGTCTACCAAGCTTGAGCCTGTATTTGGCTTGTGTCTTGGGTTGAAAATAAAATAAAACTAGCGAAGTGCCCGTGCGTTGCCACGGGCATTGGACACTAAATGATTGCATCTTCTCATACACTTATATTAAATGAAGCATTTCTTTCATTGCAAATACATATTTTAATTTTCAAAATTCATAATTAATAATAAGAATAATGAAAGTAACCATATGTTTAGTAGATAGGATAGGTATTGTGCTACAGCGATAAGCATGTTACCTTTCCGCAAAACAATAATCCACTATTTGTAATGACTTACATATTTTAATTTTTGAAATTCATAATAATTAACAATAAGAATAATTATAGTAACTGTATGAATAGTAAGATACTATGTTTTGATCGTATACCTGTCACATGGATAAGAGGGTGAAATACCCATAGTACCCTTCACTTTTCTTTTTGATTTTCCTTAATTTTTTCCACCTATGTTTTCATTTTTTTTTACTTTTCCTATTTTTTCCTTTATTTTCATCTATCCCTTGTGGTCTTATCCATTCGCACCAGGCCCCCCATGCGGGCGGCCACGCGGAGCATGGCCTGGCACGCCTCGCCGTCGTCTGCGAGCCCCTGGGCCAGCTCAGAGACCTTTAACGGGGGAGCGCCCGGGAACGACAGGACGGTGGAGCCGCCGAGCTCCCTAAAGCTCGTGCTCATGCTGCGCCGTCTGGCCGGGAGGGCGAGGAAGACGGCGAGCCCGGCCGCGCCCGAGGGGAAGAAGAAGTAGGCGGGCAGGCCGAGGTCCGCCGCGACGTCGAGCGCGTCGCCGCAGAACATGTCGAGCACGAGCGCACGGACGGACGGCAGCGAGCGCAGGAAGTCGCGGAGCGGCGCGTTGGTGGCGCGGAGGAAGCGGAGCATCCGTGCCAAGGGTTCCGCGGGCTCGGCGTCGGCTGCCGGCGCGGGCAGGGGAAGGATGTGGATGGCGAGGGAGGTGTTGCCAGCCCCGGCGCGCGCCACCGCGGCGGCGAAGCCGCTCTCCGTGACGGGCGGCTCGACGAGCGCGACGGCGACGTCGAGCACGGCATCGCCCCCGCCGTGGCGGAGCAAGGCCTTGGCCAGCTCGAGCATCGGCGCGAGGTGGCCGAAGCCAACGCCCGGGAACAACGCAGCCGCGTCGCCCGCTTCCCCACCGCCGTGCGGTTCCAGCGCCAGCGGGGGTTCACCACCACGGTGCTCCTCAAGACCGTCGACCTCCGCCCCAAGGAGCAGGGCCAGCCCGAGACGCTCGAGTACCGCGTGTTCCTCGAGGACGGCGGGGGCCGGAAGGTGTCGCCGTGGACGGGGAGCAGCGCCAAGATGGAGGTCGCCAGGAGGCGGCGTGCTCGGAGCTCACGCGGGAGGTGGAGGAGGACCAGGAGGAGGTGGAGCTGCTCCGCCGCGAGTGCCTGCGCATGCGGGAGGAGATGGAGGAGGAGCGCGTCCAGATGAATCGTCGATTCGCCGCAGGAATCGTCGATTCGTGGCCTGCGAAGAGGGAGGCGCCATTGCCGGAGCTCCGCCGTCCGCCCAGCCTCCGTGCTCGCCGCGCCGACCATGGAGGGGATGGGGGGCGGCACACGTGGATGGAGTAGGAGAGGAGAGGCCCCGCCGCTGACTGCCCCTCCGACGGCCTCGCTCTCTCCGCCAAGAACGAATCCGCCAGAGTCGCCGGCCCCCGCGTCACCTCCCGCCGGCGCTCCGTCTCCCGCGCCGGTGCCATCAGCGCCGACGACGCACAAGCCATTGCCTACTCCTGCCACTGCGGCTAACCCGGCGCACACGAGCAAGAACCCAACGGGGCGCCGCTAGGTGGGACCAGAGGGAGGGAGGGCGACGGATTAGGGGGTGAACGACACCACCGAAAATTATAGATTGGTATAGATAAAGCTAAAGCCTAAAGGTGGATTTTCCAAAAGCCCACCAAAGTTACCGTATAATAGCAAGAGATAATAAGATAGTGGGGGGCGTGCTTTTTGTCGTCCTTGGCTGGCTTTTTGTTAGTTGAGTTCTGAACTTGCCACCACCCAAAGCTGAAAAGGAATCTCAAAGTTTTGGAACCAACCAAATTGACGTTGAAACCGAACTATCAGCGCGTTGTTTTTTTTTTTGTTTCTAACAATTCTGATACCAAAATTAAATACCTTATTTGATCAAAACCTTTTGTCTTTCCAATACTTGAAGCTTTGTAGTAGTACCTTAGCAGCAATGCTTTTATTACCCCCATTTTGGATTTTGGAAAATCAAAATTAGTTTGAATTTAGAGATGTTTCAAAATTCCAATTCCATTTGTTTTATGCACGTACAATCAAGGTGATTTAAAGAAGTATTCATTTGAAGGTGTGTAGACGTCAGAAGGTATCTCAATTCCATATTCTTCAAGGGGGGAAATGATGACCGAATTTCACATAGTTATTGTACAAAGTACCTCAAAAAATTCTGGCACAAAAACAAAACCCGGAACTTAAGAATCAAAACCACTAGATTAATCGGGAAAACAATGCTAATAATATTTGTAAAAATACAAATGCATGATGGCAGCATATGTAAATGTAGTGATTTCTGCAAGTTTCAGTATAGGAGTGGCAAGTCAAGCAGAAGCTGCTGGCCTATACTACAGCATTATTACAGCCAGGCACACAAAGTGAGGATCTGGAACTTTATTGGGAGAGAAGGTGGTTTAGTCGGAATAATTGATTGGTTTGCCCAGGTTGTCGGATCCGAGCCAAAGGCAGCGTTTGCTTAGCATCGGAGACAGAAAATGCTTGGCATGGCATGGCATCTCCTGATCCGACCCCTCCCCCTGCTTTCTTGGCGTGCGTGGTGTGAAGTGGTGTGAACCTGAACACAATCCTTGTCCAGAGACGAAGATAAGAATCACACGGCTGGCAGGTGACCCAAACGTACTCCGCGTCGGTGCTCTCGCTTGCTTCCCTTGTGCCCGGAACTATGCATGCAGGGCCAAGGAATAAACGAACATTCGAATTTTGGCAGCGAACTGCACGTTTCCGATTTACTGAACTCCAAGAAAAAGATGTTTGCATGCATGTCATATACCAGTTAGATCTTAGGTTTGCAAGGTCTTGCTTGAAAAGAGAGAAAATACGAAACAACAGCATCATCAACAATTTCGTGAACATTGAACGATCGATCGGCTTCGCCATGGCCACTCAAATTCTACAATAAATTTACCTCAAATCGATGACCAAACTAAACCAACAATCCAAATACGACGCGTAGATATATGTCCTCTCGTGGCCGTAATCCAAGTGATTTTCGCGCTCCGGGTCAAGCATGTTTCTCTCGTCACGGTCGCGGGGCGTCGCCATCTCCCCATGCATGCATGCAAGCGGCCACGGACAACACCAGACGTGACGCGGCACGCGCACGTCACGGATCCCAATTAATTTCCCAAGCAAATTTAATTAAGCAAGCCGGCTAGCCGCGGCGGCGCAGGTGGCCGCAGTAGTCCGGCGTGGCGGCGGAGGGCTGGAGCCTGAGCTGCTCGTAGAACTTGCGGATGAAGTCGTCGGCGTCGGCGTCCACGCGCTCGTTGCAGCACCCGTCCTCCGGCACGGCGGGGAACGGCGAGTCGGTGACGCGCAGCGGCCGGACCCCCGCGGGGCTGCGGCCCAGGATCCACGCCACCATCGGCGACGGCGTCGCGGTGGCCAACCCGCTCGACGGCACGGGCCCCGGCGTGGTGGCCCCGCCGGCCTCCACCTCGGCACTGAGCATCTCGAACGCCCGCGCCACGGCCGCCGCGTCCAGGCCGCCGTACTCGCCGCGAGCGCCGCCGCCCCGACCGCCGCCGCCGCGGCCCTTGAATGGGAAGAGCCCGTAGTGCTGCGGGTACGACGGCGTGGTGGTGCAGCTGAACTCCACCTCCCGGGGGTGGCCGTAGAACGAGGCCAGCGAGGACGAGGACACCCTGGACGCGCCGCGCGACGAGGTGAGGCGGTGGCCGTGCCCGTGCCCGTGCCCCGCCGGGTGGGCGAGGAGGCCGCGCAGCGCCCTGCCGGCGAGCTTGCCGCGGCCGAGGAGGAGGTGGACGTCCATCATGATGCGCTTGCGGGAGAAGCCGCGGCGGAGCATGTGGCACACGGCGAGCACCACGTGCCACAGCCGCCGCCCCAGCCCGGGCTCCATCGGCCGCCGCGCCGGCGTCGTCGCGAGATCCATTGTACCAGCAAGGTGGCTGCACTACAAGGACAGATCAACCTGACAGAGGCCAAGCTAGATTTATATCGATTTCTTCATGGATCTTGATGAGAGGAGTTTGATTAGGTAGATGATCTTAGCCGCCACCTTGGGTTGATGGAATGGAATGCGTAGGATGGGGGAGGAGGGGGAGGTATTTAAGGGAAGGAAAGGTGGCAATGGCCCCACAAAAACACAGATTAATTTGCAAGGAAGGGTTTCCTGCTTGGACTTGAGAGTTTCTGATTGGCCACCACTGTTAGACTGTTACTGTTAACACTGCCGCCATATCAGTTCCCATTTTGAGTTCTCAACAATGGAATAGTGCTATGTAATACCAAGACTATATCAAAGTTCACTTTTAATGTTGATTGTTCAGTTGGCTTTGTGGTTTGAATTGGTAGAAGTGACACTGATTGCTGCAGAGTATGAACAGCTAAATATATAAAGGCTGCTCCTTTGATTTGGTGGTGTGTGAAGTTGACACAAGAAATTTGCGTAAGTCGGTTGGTGGAGCGGTTATTTTCCAAAACCTCGCAAGTCAAGTCTCAAAAGGATCACTTTGGAGAATAGATATGTCCCCAACCAAGTAATTGGAGGTTCGTGTGAAATGGCGGCGGAAACAAATTAATGAGGAAGCAAGACAGACTAGGTCAGCAAAAGAAAAGGCCATGTTTTTAAAAACATAGGTTTTGGGTCGATCTAGCTTCTTGTAAGAAAAAAAAAGTCTGTTTTTCAAAATAAAAGAAGACCTATCAATAATTAAATAATTACACAAGTATCTACAAATAAGATATACAAATAAAAAAGAGTTCATGCATGTGCTATGCATTATTTGTACAACAATACTAGCTGCACATTCATTCATAAATCTTCTTAACAACGACGCCTGAAGAATTAAAGATCATTTTAGGGCTGGTGTACATAATCGAGGAGAGACAAATTGTTGCTTACCCAAGGAAACAAAGATTGACAAGCATATTCCATCATACCTTCGGCGAGATCTAAATACAGTACATATAACTGGTCAAAAAGAGGACATACATGACGCCTGTTTTGTGATCCAATGCTCACTAAAAGCTAACCTTATTCCTTATTGAGCAAGTGAGGAATTTCTCTCCTCCCTCCCCTTCTTTAATTTAGTTTCTTTTCCTTGTTGATTATTGCACTTGTGTTCTTGGCTTTGTCTAAAGCTGGTCATCGATCAGCTCGGAGCTCAAGACTCAAAGAGACAAAGACCATGGCTTTTCCACAGAGGCAATGCTGAACGAGGTCACTTTTAGTATAGGGAATAATATGCCTGTATACATAGTACATACTGCTAGCCAGCTGCAGGGTCCAGAACAAACTTCAAGTAGACGCCTCAACCTTTTCTTTTGAACAACATCATGATTAGTGAAGCTGCTAGTAGGATTTTCTCTCAAGCGATATATAGGAGCTCGAGGCTCGATCTAGAGATTATATGTGTTGAGCATGAAAAATAATTTGCAGGATATTTTCCTAAATTGACTTATGTGTTCTTTACGCACCCTTTTTTGTTATGAATCAATCGTATTCTTAATCCCTATCATCATGACATTCTGGATCCGCTAGATTCTCAAGGGCACAACCTTTAATAGACGACGTCGATTTCAGTATCAAGTTACATCAGTGAAGCACCATTTTGAATGGAGGAGTTCTACAAGAATTATTTGAAACATTCTTGCTACTAAAGCAGAGTTACAATACAATTATTCATCCTTTTTCTCATAACAAAATTTCAGAGGAATATATCATGTTTTTGAAGGAAAAAGGTCTATATATGAAGATTTGATATAAAACTGGTACAAAAGATGATCATATTTAGTTATACTGAAATAACTTATAGCCCAACATCAAGTAATAAATTTAATATCCCTACTCCGATTGTAAATGTGTATAAGTATACATGTGGGTCACAAGATGGAATGAAATGTATCCCCAATGCAACAAAATCAAAAGTAAAAAAGAAGTAATTAAGCAGTGCAAGAAAATTCATTTTCATATATCAATATAAACTGAGTTTACAAACTGATTACATTGCAGCGTGCTTTACATATACATGTACAGAGCTTGCTCTGTACCAGAAATCAACTCAACCAAATCGATCTGTCACATCAGATTTCCTTGAGATTTATATTAACATATCTGATCCATCTTATCCGATGGAAAGACTAAGATTATATATGCAGAGTTGGATCGCCAATTGGCCAGATTAGATTGTGAGTAGTAGGTCAGGTGCGCAAGTGGGCTGGTGCTCTCCCCAAACATGATGTCCCCTCTGATGGTGGTAGAAATTAGAAGAAAGACAGCACACAAACAAAAGGCAATCCACGATCTCTACGTTTATGAACTTTCGCCAAACCTGGCCCCTTTGCTTTCCTCCCATTGTGGCCAGCCCCTGTTTGATAGCTATACAGTACTGCTTGGTACTATTCAATTTGGTACCAGAACTTCGTCGTTTGCGTAAAAGGGTAAATGTTAGGGTTGTTCAATTACATTTTGTGTGATCATGTCAAAATCATCCAGCGCTGAGAATTAGCTTAATTAGCCATGTGTGTTGCTCGGTCAGGATGATATTTTTTGGAGTGAGTGGTATGTTTCAATTTATCAATTGTTCAAAACGGTTTTTAAAATGGGTTTCAGCCTTAGTGAGCATGTTTAGTATCTTGTCACTGATGTGTACATATATAATTGGAACTTATTGTGCATCGGTAACATATAAGTTTACTTGAGTTAATACAACAAAATTCAAGCGAAATGCTGCCCAAAGTAGTGCACTTCTCTTGCTTTGGCCTTTCCAGAAAGGATGAAGAAGAAAGAAACGCTACAAGGTTGAAAGGAACAGTAATCAATTTTCTGTTTTCGTTTGGCAATTATTTGTAGCTCTAAGCTTTCCCCAGAGAATGCCAAACCATGCACACGGAGACAGCTTAGTGATGTGTTTTCAAATAAGCAGCAACAACTTTGTAAAATGGATAGGAGTGATAGCTCTGCCACCAAGATATTGATATACAACTTTCAATAGTTACGCAGCTTATTGACATATTCCTCACAAGTCTAATATAAAGTCCTAAGATATGCATGTAAAGCTATGTTATTTGGGCCAAAACTTAAAAAATTATATACAAAATTTTCGTGCAAAACTTAATTAAGTATGTAACTAACAAAGTGCACCCACCAAACAAGTTTTCGACATTATTTTTTCCGTGGTTAAACACATGCTTGATAGCTGTATGATCATATATAATTTTTTCGTTCAATACTCAAATAATTATATACAGTAAAGATAGGAATGACATGCGTTGTTAGCTGTTGTGGATTGAGCTTATCCATAAGCTTCACTTCGCTAATATATAATTTGACAGTAAAATAACAAGGAGATCTTTTTCTCTTTATGCAAGTATATTCTGGTGCACTTTGCTTTCTGTCCTGCTTTTCCCCATTTGAGATTAAATTACTCCCACTAAAGCCTAGCTCTTCTGAGGTGGGTTTGGTTGGGCTTGCTTTTTCATCATATGCAAGTTTTGTGTTAGAATAATAGCGCGCGGAAGCAATAATTGATCTACCGAGATAATGTATGCGAGAATCACAGACGACACCGGAGGCACGATATTTGGTAACGAGGTTCAGCCAAAGCCTACATCCCCGGGGCATGACTACGGGCGCTCCTCCCCAAATCGCAACACCGACCGCTCCGGATCCCGGCAATATGCCGCCTTCCCCTGCGAGCCTGTCGCTATGTCGTCATGGTTACAACAGCGGTCCTCCTCTCATATTTATGAGGAGCCCGGGTTACAAGAGTCCGACACGTACTCTACACCCTACCGCTAATACAACTCCAAGTCCAAACGTAACCAACTAGTACACAATATTTGACACAATTCCAACAAACTCCACCTTGGCGAATATTCACCATCTTGAAGCCGTCATGCGCGAACCTCCGTGTACACCGGACTTGGGTTGTTGACTTTGTAGCTCAAGGCGAGCCACCCGACGAGTCTGACCTTACCTCAAACCCGCCGCCTTCAGAAAACACTGCTACCCCTGCAACTCCATCTTCCATGACTCCACCTGCAACTGTGCACCCTTGCAGCTTGTACAGATGCGACACTGTCCTCTCTCCTATCATCACAGTCTCGTCTCCCTTCATGATCTTCATGGTCTTCAAATCCGTTTCAGCCCGGAATAACATACCATCACCATGTAGAGCTCCAAGCGAAATTAGATTCCTACGCAACCCTGGCACATGTCTAACACCCCGAAGCACCTGTTCAACTCCACCTCGCGTCTTGATCTTGATGTCGCCTACTCCGATAGCACGGTAACCCGTGTCATCACCCAAATAAGCTAAGCCAAAATCACCAGACTTGTATGAAGTGAACCACTCCCTCTTGTGTGTTGCATGAAAAGAGCTAGCTGAATCTAACATCCATGCTTCAGTTGACTGCATGCTGTCTGATACTGAGAGAACATCACCATCACTGTCCGAGTCACTCTTAGACATTGCAACATTAGCACTTGCCTTCTTATACCTTTCTGGACAATCTCTCCTCACATGTCCTAGCTCACCGCAATCATAGCACCGCACTTTCTTCTTCTTCTTTTCCTTCACCTTCTCCTTGCTATGCTCACCTCTGACCAGCAACGCATCACCTAGAGGACCATCCACTGCACCGTTCTTTATCCTCAGCTCTCGAGCCAACAACGCTGCAGTAATATCCTCAACTTTGATGCTTTCCTTGCCGTACGTCAAAGTCGTGACCACATGCTCATAAGATGATGGAAGTGAACACAGAAGAATAATCGCCTTGTCTTCAGTTTCAATCTTCACACCCAGTTGCTCCAGGTCTGTGACCATCTGACTGAAAACATTGATGTGCCTAGCTAGATCTGACCCCTCTTGCATCTTCAGCCCATATAACTTCTGCTTCAGATACAACTTGGTCGTCACGGTCTTCGACATGAATTGAGTTTCCAGCTTGTCCCAGATTTCCTTCGGTGTCTTTAATCCGATCACATGGTGCATGACCTGGTCTGACAGACATAGCTGTATGGTTGCGGCCGCCAGCGTCTGCTTCTCCTCCCAGTCATCTGCTTCCATCTTCTCTGGCTTCTTCTTGGCCAGACCCGTCAAGTTCTCCTGTTGCGTCAACAGATCCTTGACCCTTATCTGTCATAATCCGAAGTTACCAGAACCATCGAACTTCACCAGCTCAAATCTGCTAACTGTCGACACCTTGTCCATCGACATCCTGCCGACACGCGGTTTGACCGACCCTTTTCCGCCGGTAACACCGCCCGATCCGCCTGACTTGTCGATCTTGTCACCAGACGAATTCCCTCTCTCCTCGCTTTCGCTATCTGAGCCTGTCAGATTGCCTTCCGAAGAGCCTTCTCGATCTCTTGCACGCCAACCGCTCGAGCCCCTTCAGAAAACACCAGCTCCTACGCACTCTGTTCCTGACTTGCTCTGTTTTGCGATATCCGGCGAGACCCCCCACCTGTGCTTTTATTTTCCACGCGCATAGCCCTTGTCTGCCTTGGTACTGCTTCTGTCCGACTCGAACACGCCTCGTGGACTGCGTCGGACTCAAGTCAGATACTAGTCCTCCCTCCTCTCGCATACTGCATCCTGCCACACGAATCCTTGACCGCCAGTACTCCAATCAACCTGGCCACGCGTCCTTGGATAGTTGGATACCTACTCATACTCGTACACGCACAGCACCATGGATCAGCTTCACCAGCCACCGTACACAGCACCCGCATGCATGTATATTTTACTACTATATGTATGCCTGCTAATTCACGTAGCTGCATGCTGCTCCTTCCTGGCGTATATGCATGGGACTTCATCCACCAGCAAACACAGTTCCCACGAAGCCTTCACGTCATCCAGCCTAGCCACACACAAGACCAGCCGAACACGAACATGCTTCGAACTCCTGTGTTGCCACGTCTGCACCATGAGGTCACCGAGATCCCGATCCGTCTGCACAGCGTCTGGTTGCGCTGCCCAAGACATCTTCATCGACGTTGTCGAACACGCCCTGCTGCAAGCTCTGTCGCGTACACTCGACTATACGCCGACCCTGCCGCAACAAGTGCATCCTCACGCACCTCCTGTTCATGAACGTGCCGCACCATGGCCACCCGTATCGTCGACACAATCTGCTCGTCGTGCCACAATACCGCCTTTGTACAACACCGGTTACATCACCGTAGTCGTGATGCTCCCACGCTCCAATCTCTCCGGCCGTCACCTGCGTCTGGTCGCCGGTCTGATCCCGAGCCGAAGCCGCCGCCCTGATCGCGTTGTCTTCAACGGCCACTGAGTTGGTCCGATCACCACGCCTAGTCGATCCTCACCAATCGCAGCCCGTCGAACGGTCCAAGCCTCCTGCTCAGAGTGTCCGACTCCACCGATCGAATCGTCGATCGCCGCCATGCTCCACCTTGCGCCACATCGAGCAGTTCCACAGCGCCCGTCGAGCATGATCCTCGCGCCTCCATGGTGATCTCCATACCGTCTCTAGATCCAATCTAACCAAAGCTCTTGATACCACTTATTAGAATAATAGCGCGCGGAAGCAATAATTGATCTACCGAGATAATGTATGCGAGAATCACAGATGACACCGGAGGCACGATATTTGGTAACGAGGTTCAGCCAAAGCCTACATCCCCGGGGCACGACTACGGGCGCTCCTCCCCAAATCGCAACACCGACCGCTCCGGATCCCGGCAATACGCCGCCTTCCCCTGCGAGCCTGTCGCTATGTCGTCATGGTTACAACAGCGGTCCTCCTCTCATATTTATGAGGAGCCCGGGTTACAAGAGTCCGACACGTACTCTACACCCTACCGCTAATACAACTCCAAGTCCAAACGTAACCAACTAGTACACAATATTCGACACAATTCCAACAAATGGTATCAGAGTTGGTTGTGACTGGAGAGTTGGACTCGGGGCCTGGATAACATCTTCGGGAGATCACACGGATGGTTGTGATGGAAGAGTTGGGCCCAATGTGTGACGGGGGAGATTGTTGGGTTTAGTCCCACATCGGAAATTGATGGTGGGGGAGCACAACATATAGGTGGGGGCAGTCCTCACCCATCAGGCTAGTCTTTTGGGTCGAGTTAGGCCCAGGGCCTTGTTGTTGTGGGCTCTGGTGGACCTAAGGCCTGGTGGGGCGTCGACTCGTGGGTATAGCGGGCCGGGCCGAATTCCGCTACGCCACTCTAACATTTTGTTGCCATTAGCAAAATATAAACATTATTATCTCTAGGCCTGGTTTGCATGCCATGTAGTGGGAACTAAAGCTCCAGAGAGAATCAGTAAGGCCACACAAGATGGAACTCCTCAGGTAATGGGACATGAGTGTCACTTGCTCTCACCAGCCAAGTGCCCCAAGTGCTTACACAAGGAGCGATCCCAATTCCCAGACACTGTTCTCCCTAGCTCTTGGGGTCTCCACACTAGTGAAAGTGGAAGAGAAAGGCTGCCATCTTTAATTCATACACACATAGATCATGTCCTTTAAGCTTCTTTTAACAGTTTCTTCTTTCTTGGCAACAAGATAGTGCCGCACTTACAGATTTGTGAATATACTTTCGTATCATGGAATTAATTAGTACTTAATACTTGTTGGTGGGTAACTGTTTACATTTTGTACAGATTTTTTTTTTTTGCAAGGATCCTTACTAATTGTTTTGATAGTTTTAGTTTTCAAGATCTGTACGATGCACGCACATTCTCGCTCATAACAAAACATTGTTACTAGTTACTTAATTGCACTCAACATGTGCTATGTGAGATTAACTTCTGTTCGTATGTGGTAGGAGCAACAAACAAGAGCAAGAAGTTTGTGTGTTTGCACGGAGATGTTGGTTTGCACTTAATACGTTGCCTTAGAAAAAAAAACTACAGTATGAGAACTGCCGTTCTTCTATCCAGCATGCATGCTTTAGAGTATAAAGATTTTATTTTTTGCGTCATCGTCATTATGCACTACCGAGAAAGGAGCATTTGGTCCATCAAACGTAGGCAAGTGAATTGGTCCACAATCCTTGTCTTTTAATGTTGATGTGGTTTGCAGTCCTGCACTGAAAAGGAGATTAAATGGCAAATACGTGGAGGAGGATTGAACAGGGAAAGGACCGTGCTCCCTGATATCTTTTCTGCTTTTTTTTCAGGGCTAGGCCAAATCCATCCTTGTCGAATCTTTCTGGCTCTATTAGTGTGACTGTGCGTCTGGGCGTTTACAAAATAAAATGCCATCAATCCACCATTACCAGAACATAATGTTTTTGTTACCTAGCTGCAAATTAAAGTTTCACTTGTCATCTTACATTTAGAAAGTTTATTAGAATCATTTGTCAAAAAAAGGGGAATCATACTAGCTAGCAGAGTTGCAAGAAGTCATGGCACCACATGATGACAGAATAATTATACAATGGAAAAATGGATCGACTCCTGACATAATCGCTCTTATAACATTCCATATATAAGCAGTTGAGCAGCAGCATATATATAGAAGCCAAGAGCCCAAGATCCATTGTTGATCTCAAATCACTGAAAAATACTCCTCATTTCAAGAAATTTACCAGTTCTTCGTACAATTGACGGTGGGCATCGGTTAATAAGTACGTGTCAAGTTACCATTCATGCATGCAGGAAAACAAAAGATCAAGGAGAGAAGACGATGCTGGTGAGTGACATGAGTGGAACATTAGGCGAAAAGATACCAGCACCCAAGCAAAGCTGCCCATTTCTGCGCCAATCAGCAGCGCCCAATAATGTTCACGGAAAAGGGGTCTGAATCTGGGTGACACTTGGCTGTCATGGGCTCATGTCTGGGCTCTGTGGAGGAGGGTTGATCGATGGGGATTCACCCGTGGCAGGGAAAAGGAAAGAAAGCTGCAGCCAAGCGAGCTACCTAGCTAGGTCACGGGGGATAAGGACTAGACGACGCCATGGCCATGGATCTCTGCCCGGCCTCGCCTCTGTGGCTGCTGGTGGAGAGGGAAAGGGGAGGAAGAGACGCGGCCTAATGATTTGTGTGATTTGGGCGCGCGCCAATGGAAAGCACCAAAGGTGGTGGCGAGCGAGAGGCAGCAGCTTTGGAAAAAGAGAGGAAAAAAGCTGGTGGAGGGCCAACCAGAGAGCTTAGTTGGAGGACACTTTTCCCCGTTGGTGTTTTGGTAAAGTGAAACGCTGGATTTGGTCCACTCCGTCCGGTGTGCCTTTGGTGTACAACAGTATGTACCTGCTTCATCAGCCTTCAGAGGCCCAGCAGGGTTTAGTGTATTGTGTAGCTTCGATCAGGGAAAACTGGAAACATATAGGCATATTCCTAGGGTAGCACATTCAACTGGGAAACTATACATCGCCCAGCTTGAAAAAAAAACAAAAGATATTGCAAAAGTGTGAGAAGACATCGTGTATAGCTCCTCACACTACGAGACATATGAACAAACGAAGCTACTTGTCATTGGGGCATTCCGTTATATGGGGTTTTGTAGGGATCGTTGTTTTTTTTAAAAAAAGTAGCAGGGATCATTATGGCTTAGTAACAGAAAAGAGATATTTATCATGAGATCAAAGAAACAGTCATAAACTGGTCCAATAAAGAAGGTCTTTTTTTTTGTCATATGAGAGTATGCATGAGACCAACCAACAAACCTCAGCTGCCTGCTTAAGCAGGTCCCACATGCATTTTGTAATAATGATTCCTTTTTTTCAAGAAATACATATAGAGTTAACACATCAAATTTTTAGCTTTGCAACAGTTTAACTTTTATTAAATCTAATCAGATGATTTCGTAACTAATTACATATAAATATTTTGTCTATGTTATTCAATAAATTATGATTTAGACTAACAATTCAAGTTACTTGAACAAAGAGAAGTAAACAAGGCAAATATTTGCTCGTAATGATCATGCCTGTAGTTATTTTTATATATTTCACATGTCTTCAGATATTCTGAATTTTTAGTTTAATGTTTAGAGCTATTATTTTAAAAACACGAAGTTCATTTCAGCAATCATATATTAAATTAAAAACAAAGAAAACCCATCCATCAGCCTTTAGCATATTTCAGCCCATTTCCATCCCTCGCTACCTCAGGCTGAAACCAACCACCAACCCCCCCCCCCCCCCCACCCACCCACCCCCCTCTCGGCTCTAATGGGCTGCAATCAGCCCAGGGCTGATAGAGGGGTACGATATTTGCCTGGCCCACCCTCAACTTGCATGTTCTCCCCGATCAAATTGATTGTTGTCTATAGAAAAGTCCTGCGTGCCCATGTCCAGACAAAATCTGCAAAGAAGGTATACCTGATCATGGGCCACCCGACCCGACGAACCCGAACCGACCCGCCCGAAAAAACCCGACCCAACCCGACCCGAGAAGTGTACGGGTCGGGCCCGGGCCTATTTTTTGACCCGGGAAGAATTTCGGGTCGGGCGCGGGTCAGAATTTTAACCCACGGGCCGACCCGTTGACCCGAAGAATAGAGGAAAAAACGCACATCTGCCTGTGTCTCCTACCATTCGGCCCAGCCCAACAAGCTGTTGCGCAACTACAGCATATAAAAACACCCCAACCCTATCTTTCCATTCCTCCTCCCCCACCAGCCCCCAGGTCCCGCACCGCGGCGGCGGCAACCAAATCCCATCCGAGATGCCGAGCAGGAGCAAAGGCAGCAGGGAACGGACGGCCTCCTCCCTCAGCCTCCGCAGTCCGCAAGCTTGGGACACGAACGCCTCCTGCCCCACAGCCCTCTGCCGCCGACCTACCCCTACCCCGGCTCCAACCTGCAGCTTGAAGGTCACCAGCAGTTGTCTGTTCTCCGGTGGAATCACATCCACAACGGCGCCCCTTGCCCTTGTCTTGTGCTTGGCCGGTTGATTTGTTTATTCGATTCATGGGGAGGGTTACAGATAGCTTAGATCTACTTTTTGTGTGTGCGTGGTGACTTGTGGCCTATGCAGGTCACTTCGAGTTGAGATTTGTTGTTCCTGCTATTAGCCGAAACATGTAGAGACTATGAATCTTGATCGATCGAATTGATACATATAAAATAAGGGTCAGTCAACTCAGAAATAAATCCATAGTTTCATACGCCGTCGGGCCATCGGGTTGACCCATGGGTCGTCGGGCCAGCCTCGGGTCGGGCACGGGCCACAATATTCAGCCCGACGCTCGGCTCGGGTCGGGCTCGGGTCAACAGTAAACCGCGTCGGGTCTCTTTTGACCCGACCTGAACCCGACCCGGCCCAGCCTATGATCAGGTATAAAAGAAGGTAACGATCTCATCTTCCTTCATAGGTCAGCATAAACGATCTCATCTTCAATAAGAAAGCTCCCAACAATCACACAAGTAAGCAGAAATTAGTTGGTTCACGAATGAATTTGACAAAGGTAACGGGCAAAGGAAGCTATTTCCTTTCTCATTGCAGGTGCATGACAATGCGAGGAAAATCGTAATTCGTAAGGTTGGTGGGTTTTTCAAAAAAAAAAGGTTGGTGGTTGCAACGGCCGGGGATAAGTTAGGGTGCGTTTGGTTGCCAGCTGGCCAGGCCCAGAGCATGCAGGGACTCGATGTTTGATTGCCAGCGTATCTAGAGACAGGTTGCAGGGAGTCGATGTTTGGTTGCCTGGATGCATATGCAAGAAAAGAATGCAGCCATGCATGTTTGGTTGGCTGAATGAAATCACCACTTGCATGGAATGGTGAGGTTACCACCATCCATGGTATACACAGTCCACAATCAAATTTGAAGCTAATATCTAAGTTTGAATAGTTCAAATAATACACTTGTCAAATAATACATGTTTGCATACAGCTGAAATAGCACTTGCCAAATAATACATGTCCTAATTAACAATTCAAATAAAAATTAAACAGTCCTAATACAATTTCAGTTTGAATACAAGGCAGTTTACACTAAGGAGCATCAGGGATCCGACGGTCAACCGCTGCCTCACTAGAGATAGTAGCAGATGATGATCTGAATCATTTTCTAGAGTTTGTTTCAGGGGCACCTAGTAACCCAATTCTACACACCCCTCCTCGTGTGAACCTGTCACCACCACACATTCAGGCTACTTCCAACACGAATCGGGTCACGCAGCAGCGCAAGAGTGCACGATTAGCAGTTAAAGCTAGAGAAAATCTGGGCAAGGGGAGCATACAGCTAGCGCAGCAAGTGCTAATCAACAAACTTGGGGACTTGGTTCCTGATTCGCAGCATATTAAATCTACTAATGACCTTGATTCCCTTGTGCAGCAGCTTCCCAGGCCCTTCTCTAAACAAACAATGGAGGCGCTGCAAACTTTGGTGGAGGAGGGCAACAAACCGAAATCCAAGAAGAAGTCCAAGGTGGCCCCACATCCGGAGGAGAGGCTGCTGGCGCCCATCGCCTAATGCTGCACAGCCTCAACCTGGCAGATGATTTCTGGAGAAGTCAAGTAGTCTTTTATTTTCCAAAATGTGTTGCAAGAACCTGTGGAACATGTTTGATTTTGTAACTCCTAATGGGCCAGCAATTCCGGCCCGCGGCTTCAGCAGTGGACTGGGCAGAGCCCTTTCACTGACGTCCACGAAGTGCGCCAAGCAGTTGTCGTCGTCGCTTTCGTTCCTTAGCAAGGCCGGCTTTGTTTGTATGGGGCCTTTGCGCCAAGCCCGCCAGTATGTTAAGATCCTCCAAAACTGTTTTGTGTGATTTAAGTTGCTCTTGGCTTCACAATGTCGCAAAGAAACTGTAATTTGTTGTGCTGGAATGTGCGGGGGTTAAATGCGAGAGCTAGAAGGGATAGTGTCAGAAGTACTGTGGCGTCCTCAGGAGCGACTTTAGTGTGTCTACAGGAAACAAAAATTTCGACTTGGACCCCACGCCTAGTTGCAGACACGCTAGGACCAAATTTTGCCAAAAGCTTTGTTACCCTGCCAGCAGAAGGAACGCGGGGGGGCATCCTGTTGGCTGCCAGTGAGCATTTTTTTGCTCTACAAAATTGCCACACAACGACTAACACGGTCTCTGCGGACGTAGTGATGCGAGCTGATGATACTACTTGGACCGTGACGGGGGTTTATGGACCTCAGGGAGATGAGGAAAAATTAGCTTTCCTAGAGGAATTAAAAGGGCTTAAATCCCGAAAAGGATGAATGGCTTGTCATGGGAGATTTTAACTTGATTTACAAAGCGGAGGACAAGAGTAATAACCGGCTCAACCGGCGACTGATGACTTCCTTCAAAGAAGCATTAAACGAGGCCCAACTCATGGAGATTGACCTAAAGGGTAGAGCGTATACTTGGAGTAATGAACAAAACGACCCAACTTTTACTCGCATCGACCGGGTATTCGTTACTACGGAATGGAACCTATTGTTTCCTAATGCGGACCTACAAGCACTACCTACTATGGGGTCGGATCACGCTCCTCTGTTGCTCACAGGGGACGTTGCGAGGGCAAACTACACGGGCTTCCGGTTTGAATCCTATTGGACTTTAATGCCGGGCTTCGTCGAGACGGTCCAGGCGGCTTGGGCGCAACCCGTCAACACACAAGATGCTATTTTACGGGTGCACGTTAAATTGATACGGACAGCAAAAGCGCTCAAATTGTGGCGGAGACAAAACTTGGGGAATCTCCCATTGCGGCTGGAAATAACCAAACAATTACTTCTTATAATGGACGCTGAACAAGAAAAGAGAGTCCTAACACAAGATGAGTTGGTTTTTAGACGCTATCTCAAAGCGAAATCAGTTGGTCTCGCATCCATCATCCGCTCACGGGCGAGACAACATTCTAGGCTCACTTGGGTTAAATCGGGCAATGCTTGCACAAAGCTTTTCATCGCACACGCTACCAATCGGCGGCGAAAATTGTTTATCCCGTCGCTACAGCTATCGAATGGTTGGGCGTTAACCCACCAGCGAAAAGAAGAGGCGATCTTTGACCACTTTGTAAGCTTAATGGGAAAAACCCAAGATCGATCAGCCTCCATAAACTGGACAGGTGAACCGAAAAATCCGTTTGAGGAAGATGAAATTAAGAAGGTCATTATGCAATTGCCAGCTGAGAAAGCGCCCGGCCCGGACGGCTTCATTGGCAGGTTTTACAAAAAATGTTGGCCGATTATCTGCTCTGATCTGCTAGCAGCCCTCCAGGCTTTCCACTCGCTTAGAACACGACGTTTCGAATTGGTAAATGAAGCTAATGTTGTCCTCCTGCCAAAATCATGTGAGGCATCCAAAGTCACGGACTACAGACCAATTAGTCTTATCAATAGCCTGGCAAAAATCATCACGAAAATCCTAGCAGACAGACTCGCACCGCGACTTCACAACTTGGTGTCCTGCTCACAAAACACATTTATCAAGAAAAGGTGTATTCATGACAACTTCATCTACATCCAAAATGTGATCAAAGCCCTACACAAAGCTCAACGCCCATCGTTATTCATAAAGCTAGATATCTCAAAGGCTTTCGACTCGGTTTGCTGGGTATATCTGCCAGAGGTGTTGCAAGCTCTTGGATTCGGACAACGATGGCGGGACTGGGTGGCTACCTTATTAGCCTCGTCGTCCTCCAGAGTTTTGCTAAATGGGATCCCGGGGAGAAAATTCAAGCATGCAAGGGGTCTAAGACAAGGAGACCCGTTATCACCGATGCTTTTCATACTGGCAATCGACCCTCTACATCGACTAATTGAAATGGCGGCCAACAGAGCATTGCTACAGCCGGTACTCCCCCAGGCCGCGACAATCCGTTGCTCCTTGTATGCGGATGACGCCGCACTTTTTGCTAACCCAAACCGTACGGAGCTGCAACGCTTAAATCAAATCTTAATATTCTTCGGGAATTGTTCAGGCCTCAGAGTAAACCTCACCAAGACAGAGATCTATCCCATACGATGCGATGAAGCTTTGATCACAGAAGCATTACGGGATTTTCCGGGCAAGATCTGTAAGTTCCCTGGTAAATACTTGGGCCTGCCCCTACACACTCGACAGCTCCGGAGGGTGGATATACAACCGTTGATTGACAAAATTGGAGGATGGTTACCAGGATGGAAGGGCAAACTTCTCTCTATGGCCGGCAGGGAAACACTGGTCAAATGTGTGCTAACTTCACAACCTATCTACCACTTGACGGTCTTCCCATTGCAAAAATGGCTTCTCAAGCAAATTGACAGATTACGAAGAAGCTTCCTTTGGAAGGGAGAGGAGCCGGAAAAGGTAAGTGGGGGCCACTGTCTTGTCAACTGGGCGACAGTGTGCACGCCCAAAGACCTTGGTGGCTTGGGCATTCTAGACCTTGACCGCTTTGCAAGAGCATTAAGGTTGAGATGGCAGTGGCACATTTGGAAGTCGGCGGACCGGCCTTGGACCAAACTTGATATTCCGTGGGATAGTACCGATCGAGAGCTTTTCAACTCCTCAACCATTGTCACTGTGGGGAGGGGCGACAGAGCTAGTTTCTGGCGTTCAAGCTGGGTTAATGGCCGAGCCCCCAAATCTTTAGCTCCTTTGCTTTTCCAGAAAGCCAAAAGAAAAAACATTTCGGTACAAAAGGCCATGGAAAGAAATAAATGGGTACAACACATCTCCCCTCTAAGCAATCTCGAGGAGCTTCGTCAATACTTACTACTATGGGAGGAATTAGGAGCTGTGGTTAGGGACGAGAACATGACGGACGACATCAAATGGAGATGGACACAAGATGGTCAATACACTACGCAAAGCGCCTACAAGATACAATTCATGGGCAGACAAAAGAAAATCTCACTACGAAATATTTGGACAGCAAAAACAGAACCCAAGATCAAGATTTTCGCATGGATACTACTCCAATATAAAATCTTAACTGCAAATAATTTGGCAAAAAGAGGATGGCCACATGATCCCCAGTGCAAACTGTGCAACTCCGGCTTGGAAACTCCAATTCATCTATGCCTAGAGTGCAATTACACCCGCGAGGTGTGGAAGAAACTAATGTCCTGGATGGGGCGCCATGACCCCCAAATGACACAACCCCGCTCCCTCCATGGTTGGTGGAAATGAATGCGGAGATTGACTGCTAGGAGCAACAGACGGGCTTTTGATGGCTTAATTCTTCATTTCTGGTGGAATATCTGAAAAGAAAGAAACAGACGAGTGTTTCAGAATACCTCGAAAGGGATCGATGAAGTGGCTACATTAATCAGAACTGAAGTGGATCTGTTCCACGTGGCGACATCGACCACAGACTCCCGGGCCACCCCGGTCATGCAGTTGTCATAGCTTTAGCTTCCTTTGGTTTTCTTATGGAGTTGCTCTTGTTGTTTTCGTTTTCGCGCCGGCTTTTGTGTTTTTTCTTTCTTGCCGGCCTTTTCTTTTTCTTCTTAGTTGCTGGAGCAGTTCTCTCTTTGTTTTGTTTTGTACATATCTTTTTTCTTCTTCTAATAAAGTTTACGGCAACTCTCTTGCCGTTCCTTTTAAAAAAAAGGTTTTGCAGGGATCGTTATTTTTCAAAAAACGAAGTAGGGATCATTATGGCGTAGTAACAAAAATGAGTATATAATTATCATGAGATCAAAGAAACAGTCATAAACTGGTCCAATAAAGAAGGTCTTTTCTTTGTCATATGAGAGTATGCATGAGACCAACCAACAAACCTCAGCTGCCTGCTTAAGCAGGTCCCACATGCATTTTGTAATAATGATTCCTTTGTTTTCAAGAAATACATATAGAGTTAACACATCAAAATTTTAGCTTTGCAACAGTTTAACTTCTATTCAAGCTAAAGATGATTTGATAACTAATTACATAGAAATATTTTTCTACGTTATTTAATAAATTATGATTTAGACTAACAATGCGTGTTACTTTAACAAGAGAAGTAAACAAGGCAAATAATTGCTCGTAATGATCATGCATGTAGTTATTTTTGTATATTTTCCATGTCTTGATATATTCTAAATTTTTATTTTAATGTTTAGAGCTATAAAGATATTATTTTAAAAAACATGAAGTTCATTTCAGCAATTATACATTAAATTAAAAACAAAGAAAACCCATCCATCAGCCTTTGGCAGATTTCAGCCCATTTCCCTCCCTCGCTAGCTCCTCCTCCTCTCTCTTTATCCGTAAACAGGCTGAAACCAACCCCACCCACCAGACCACCACCAACCCCTTCTCTGCTCAAATGGGCTGCAATCAGCCCAGGGCTGATAGAGGGGGCGTCAAATTGATTGCTGTCTATAGAAGTCCTGCGTGCCGATGTCCAGACAAAATCTGCATAGACTTCCTTCATATAGAGGCTATTATTCTAACGCACTGGAGTATATGGACTAAAACGATCTCATCTTCAATAAGAAAGCTCCCAAGAATCAATCACCGAGGTCAGCAGAAATTAGTTGGTTCGCCAATGAATTTGACAAAGGTAACTGGCAAAAGAAGTCATTTCCTTATTTTTATTTTTATTTTTCTCATTGCAGGTGCATGAGTGCATGACAATGCGAGGAAAATTGTAATTCGTAAGGTTGGTGAGTTTTTCAAAAAAATAAGGTTGGTGGTTGCAACGGCCGGGGATAAGTTAAACACGGAAGTCGTGGATGATGCCTGTAGCATCACTGTAGCAAATTATGAATTAATTATGTTTATTAGATTCGTCACGCAAAATTGTACTCATCTGTGAAAAAGTTTTGCAAATAAATTTCATTTAAACCTCCTTGCATGAAAAATTCCTTTTTAGTGAGAAAAAATGCTCCCATCCAAACACTCCATCGTAGTCTGCGCTCTGTCCAAAGAGCAAGACTTTCAGTGAGATGCGTCCAAAATGGAGATTAGTAAATGACAGCGGGCACAGACAGTCCAGTGTTTAGTAAAAATTTTTGAAGTATTAAATACGACTTTGACCACTAATTAAGAGTATTAAATAAAAGTAGTTTATAAAATTACTTCCACACCTGTATGTAAATTTCCGAGAGGAATCTAATGAGGACTTCGAGCACGTGACTAGAAAATGATTACTGTAGCATTACTGTAGCAATTATTAAATTAATTATACTCATTAGATTCGGCACGCAAAGTTACACTCATCTGTGAAAAGGTTTTACAAATAAACTTCATTTAATACTCCATGCATACAACATTCTTTTCTCGGAAAATTTTTGGAGAGGAATCTAAACGCGACCGTCCAGCTAGCGAGTAGCGAGAGCCTGGACAAACCGCCCAACCAGCAAGCCAAGTCACACACGTGCGACACGTCCTTCTCCCGCACCCGATTCTTTTTCATTCCTCCCACTCCACTCCACAACACAGCTAGCGACGAGTCGCTCGACGACGCGCGGCGCAGCCCACCCACCACGCACCACGATATCAAGCATCCGGTGCCGTCGTCTCAAGCAGCAGCAGCAGCCTCCTGATCGAGCACATCCCATTCCCATCCAAAGAGAGATCATCACCGCGCGATGGAGACGACGACGAAAGCGGCGGCGGCGGCGGAGCAGCAGCAGCAGCAGCCGGAGAAGGAGCAGGAGCAGGAGCAGTGGCGTGGCGTGGTGGAGGCCCCGCTGCCATCGACCCCGGCGTCGGCGGCGTGGCCGCACATCGCCAGCTTCTGCGCGCTGGACCTGTACCTGCCGGGCATCGACGTGTGCGAGCTGGCGGCGGGGGAGGACGGCGTGCCGGGGTGCGTCCGCTACACGGCCTCCCTGGGCGCGGATGGCGGGGAGGTGGCCAACTGGGCCCGCGAGGAGCTGCTGGAGCTCGACGCCGCCGCCTCGCGTACGCCGTCGTCGGCAGCAACATGGGGTTCGGACGCTACGTCGCCACCATGACCGTCGTCGCCGATGGTGATGGTGGTGAGCAGCAGCCGGAGGAGGCGGCGGCGGCGGCGGCGGGGTGCAGGCTCGTGTGGGCGTTCGAGTGCGACCCCGTGGGCGGGTGGAGCCTCGACGGGCTCCTCGGCTACCTCGACGGCGGGGTCAAGGCCATCGCCAAGCGGATCGAGGAAGCTGAGGCTGCCAACAAAGACGATGCTGCTGGCGGAGGAGACGGCGGCGCCGTCGCCGGCGCCGCTTGAAATCAAGCTCCAGGAGCCATTGATTGTCATCTACCGCCGAATTGTCGCCCAATGATTGGTTGCTATATCTCGTCAAATTCATTATTTTAATGCATTGTTAATCACGACACCGGGTGGTTGTTGCTTGCTTGCTTGTCTCTCCTTCCTTCCACGATCTATGCCGAGTTCGTACCACGTCGTGTCGTGTCAAACTGTCAACTGAGCTGAGTGTGACACTCTGCTGTTGGCTCGTGATGCTCTTGTTCCCTTGTGGGCCCTGCCACCCTGTGGGCTGTATGCCTCCCGATTTGAGTGGGCTGCGATGCATGCTCGATCCACTACTGGCGGGCGATTCGTTTTGCTGCTGGACTGGGCCATGGAAGAAAATGACTACGGCTTGTCCGATTCTCTGATGCGGAGCAATCGACTTGCGCATATGTTCCTTCCCACTTGCGGCGTGCATTTTTCCAGCTAGATGACGGGAATCCAAACGCTTGGAAGAGAACAGAGGTTCCGTGAGCATGCTACTGCTGTACTACACACATATAGATAAAGATTTTTTTTTAGAAAATGAAATTGAGATTATCTCCGGCCATGCGTCTGCACACGGCTCATTTTTTCTGAACCAAAAAGAACGCTGTATTTTGTTCAAGTTCAAGTGTGTGCATTTCTTCGTGAAGAAAAATGAGAGTTCTATATTGCAGCTGGGGTGAATCGAAAAACTTCTTTTTGCAGCTGGGGTGTTCAAACACTACTACCCGCCAGAATCTGTGTTTATAGCTGCAGATATCTTCTCAAACTCTCGTTCAGCTGTGACATGGGCACATGGCTTCTCTGGTGAAGCTGTTTTTTTTTTTGGGTAACTTCAGCTTGTCTAGTTCAAAAAGCGTTTAGTAAAACGGTAAAAAAAACGCTTCTACTAGTTGTTTAAAATGGATAGAAAAGTGAAATAGCAATAACATTCTTATTTTTCTTATTTTTCTTTTTCTATTCTTTCTCTCTTTCTTATCCGTTCACTCCAACTCTGCAATCTCCTATGCCTTCTCCATCTCCTTCCACCGCCTCCCTACGCCCACGCCTTTCACCACCTCCCTACGCCCACGCTTTGCACCACCTCCCTACGCCCCGTAGGCCCGTCCCTAGGGGGTGGGCATTCGGTGCGATGCTCATGGGGGTATAGACGTATAGTGTAGACGTATGGAATTCCTAGACGGTTAGATGTATTGCACACACGAGATCGAAGATTTCGCATCAAGAAATGCCCAAAGATGTCTTTTTAAAAAGCACTAAAGCACTACACTTATTTTATTTGAGGTAATCATCATAGTTAGTTTGCCGTTTTTTATCTTCTTCGATGTACGGTTACTTTTATAAGAAGAATTAAATATATGCTACAAGTTATCTCTTACCAATACTATTATATAATATAATTATTATATTAGAATATTAGATTGTTGAGCTTTTAGTATCTTACTCGTCCAAAGGCCTATAAAATTTGCGGGACGGTGTTGTACGCCCGTGCACCACTTATGCATGGAGTTGCTTTGTTGTGCGAAGATCCACCCGGCTCCATGAATGTTCAAAACATCTAGCTCTCCGAATTTGTGTGGCTTAAAACAAAACATATAATTAGCCAGAGTCGTATTTAGAAATTCCTTGGCCTTTTTTGCATCAAATAGTTGATCACGCGGAGGAACTATCAGTGGTCACTATAGCTCTACCTTCTCACTTTGTGGTTTAAAAGAAGAAAGCTGACCTATACGTTAAACCACTTTTTAATTGCATCACCTTTTTTTACGTCCTAGCTCTAGCTAGGATGGTCCCTTATTAACTCACCATCGTGCAATTTGTGCTTGCACACGGGTACTCTGTGTTCCAATCAAATCACATAACTGATCGAAACATGCACAACTAAATTAATTTGTTCTTAATCAGTTAGGGTGTAGCGGATCTAAAATTCATCTTTTTCTTATTTTAGGAGTGAGCCAACAATGCTAATTTTCTTTGAAGTTTGATCGAATTAAAAAATTTAAGCCATAGGGTTCTTCCCATTTCTTCCAAATTAAGTCACACTAACCATGTCATCTTTCTTTCTTTGACAACTTTATTCTCTCGCGTTATGTAAGGGTGCTTCTTTGTAGTTCTGCACACTGAATTTTATTGCAAGGTACTGCATATATATGTGGCTTCAATTGTTTTCTGGTTAGGTTCATGTATCTTTCTAAAAACACCCCTTTTTTTATCTATTGCCATCCACCACTCGGTTGTGGTCCTTGTGAATGCGATTGAATTCAGATGGATGATTCATGTCATGACGCCATCATCGAAAGGAACTATCGATTACCTTCGGTAAAGGTAACTGTACCATTCTTTCTGTCCCAAAGTTCACCTCCTTCTGCAGGTTAATGTTTTAACTATACTATCACCACCTAAAGGAGAACTAACACAAAAGATCTGAAGGAAGTCTGAATAGAATACACAACAGATGAATTAATGGAGATCAGCAATTTCGATTCATTGGGACATTTCCAACTTATGGACATGTTTAGCCCAGGAAAAAAACATGGGCAGAACTGCAGAAGAGAGATGTGTTTGTTTTCTAGAACTATCAAGAGTAGTCACACTCATTGTTCCTTGATATGACGGTTGAAGTTATTAGCTCCTCCGAGTTCTTCGGGGAGCTTAACTCGTAACCACTCACATACTATTCAGGGTTCAACTTGCGATAGTGCCAGTTCAGAGGTGACAGACAGCAATGATTTGCTCCAAAAGCTCCTTGTGCAACAGGGACATGCAACTTCTTATAACCGTCACAAGAAGCATAACTACCTATAGCTATATGTGATACCACAAAGATCTCTCTCTAACTGTCCTAAAGATACATGTTTCTCTGTCATATGAACAAGTTGCTGCATGTCCAATAGAAGCAGGTCTGATTGATCACCTCGATCACTTTCTTTCAGCTGCGAAAGCATCCAAGTTGCCTAGCTACTTTTTCCTTATTAGCGTGCAATCATCAGTTCACGGTGCATAGATTTGTGCCTATAAAAAGGATATCCAGATTGCTAATCCAAATCACTGGTAACCAACCAACAAACAGTAGTTCAGCTTAGTTTAGAACAAACGGATGACAGATATGCTGGAGGCCACGATGCTGCAAACTGGCAGTTGCCTACTAGCACCCAAGGTAATGAGGCAATGTAAATCAAAGGCCTAATTTTTGTAATCAGGTTCAGTTCTACATATCTACAGCTAATTGAAATTTCAAAAGTGAACAATTATTTGCCCACATCTTTTCTGAACTTGTTGCAAAAACACATGAATGCATAACTGATGCCTTATTGCATTATTGGTCAGGTTTTTCAGCAAAAGGATCAAGAGCTGCGGCGGTCATTCTCGGAGTGCTCCAACAACTGGAACACGAGCCAGCTCATTCCCGGTGGTGGCGGTGGCGTCGGAAGCTCGGAGGTGGCGGAGACGGTGCGGTGCGCGTGCTGCAGCGTGCCGGAGGACTGCACGGCCGCGTACATCCGCCGCGTCCGGGCGGCGCACTGCGGGAGCTGGGTGTGCGGCCTCTGCGCGGAGGCCGTCGGCGAGCGGATGCGGCGGGAGCCAGACGCCGGCGTGGAGGCGGCGCTGCGGTGGCACATGGGGGTGTGCAGGGACTTCAACGCGACTACAAGGCTGAACCCGAAGCTCTCCCTCGCCGGCTCCATGAGGGACATCGCGCGGAGGAGCTTCAACCGGCGGTCGGCGACGACGTGCCACGACGAGCTCCGCGCCTCCGGCAAGACGATGGAGAGGACCGTCAGCTGCCAGCCCCGCTTCTTTGCGTGATGTGCTGATGCTTGCTAGGTCTTTAAGTTGTCGTTAGTCATGCGAGTGCAATTTTTTTCCCTCTCAAGGATTAATTTATTTTTTGAGTAACCTCTTTTTTTCCTTGAGAAGGTATTTTGATGTTATATGTTATTTGTATATATATTTTTCTTCTGGTTCAATAAAGAGTTAAAGACGGGTAATAAGTATTTTATCTGTTCCAAATTGTAGGTCATGTTGACTTTTTATAGTTTATAATATATATGCTTATACACACACACTATACTTAATGTATAATAAAAACTATGCACTTAAAAAAATGATCTCCAATTTGAAACCGAGGAAGTAACATCCTTAAAAATAAGGAAATGTAGCATTTCTGGTTCAATATAATTGCACTCTCTAAGTTTGAGATAATGGTAGATGATGTAGCACGTGCGCCCAATCATCCATCGGTATACTCCCCCTGTCAGTCGGTCTCATGATAATCGTTATCTTAACTTTTGAAAAAAAAACTCAGGAAAGAGTGTAATTCTAGAAAATATTAATTATCTGCCTAAGTAAGTGGTCAAATCCGATTTGCATGTCAAAATTTAACACATGTAGCAAACAAATGAGGGTATCAGAATTTTTTCACGCCACCACTAATCTATCTTAGAAAAAAACTAGAATTGTATTCTTTATGAGACGGAGGAAGTATGTACTTATTTCATATTTTATCATCAATTGAAGGTTTGATTTCTTAGTGCATTAGTTTGTGTGCAATTTCTTGGAAATGCGCTTCTAAATACGATTCCGGCTCCAAACACTCTAAATGAATTATGTTGTCATTTGCTAGCTTTCCAATTAGTATGAAGTTGTCCTAGTGCATCAGCCTGAAGATCAATTAATTGCATGCAACGTTGTTCTTAATCTCTGATGATAAAAATTTGGGGTGCGTGCGCGCGCAATAGTCTATCAGACGCTACTTTAATTATTCCAGTAAATATATCATCGATCGATCATATACAAGACAAATTTCAAAAATTGCATCACTACTTGTAACACCAACAATTAGGAGTTTAGGACCTAGATGATCCAAATACTTACACGATGAGCATATTTACCTAATTACCTCGATCAAGAAACTGAAGAACGAATATTAAACGAATATACTAGAGATACTACAAGTCGATGCATCATCCAGCACCTTTTTACATTCCTCGGCCGCCTCGCACCTTAACCGCTGGTGCGCGCGCAGCGGGTGATGGCAGAGCACCCTCGGCGGTAGGGATTGCCGGCGGGCTGCTGCGACGACGCGCCGCAGTTGCTGTAGTAGGAGCAGCCGTGCTGGTTGCACGGCACCTGGTCCGCCCGCATCGCCGCGTAGCTGATGCACCGGTCCCGTGGCTGCCGCGCCGCCATCCCCCGCCGCGCCACCACCTCGTCCTCCTCGTCGCCCCCCGCCGAGCACTGCCCCAGCGCCCGGTCGCACGTCGGCGACGCCCGCAGCGCCCCGACCTCTGCCATCATCCTCGCGCCCCCGGCGGCCGCCGCGGAGGAGGCCAGCGTCGCCGACGAAGACGACGCGCAGTAGAGGAAGAGGAAGGCCGCCGCCAGGGCCACGAGCGACGACGCGGTGCCGAGGCGAACCATGGCCGGCGTCGCCGGCGTTGATCGAAGCTGCTGCTGCATGCTGTCCATGTCCTGCGCCTGTAGTCGATCTTGTTGCTGCGATCGACTTGTTGGTTTGTTAGTTGGGGCGCTCAGGCGTGTGCCGCTGGCTTTTAAGTGCGGGAGGGAGGAAGGGAGAGGCTGGGGGCTCGCCGGAGACGGGAGAGAGAAACGAGGCCACGCTTCGGCCGGCGCGCGGAGCGGAGACCACCGGAAGGGATGGCCGCGCTTTGCGTCCCCTACGCTTGCGCGCGGGTCTGTGTTTTTTTTACAGGGCCTGCCACGCACGCATCTCGCGCGCGAATGAATCAGTTTCATGTTTAGATGGGCCGAATGTTAAGCCCATCAACGTTTTGGGTCGGGAACCTGGCCCACCTAAAAGCAAGCTAATAAGACAGACAGCACCACCAATATATATATTACATATAGAAACATGAACGATAGATGCAGTATCGGAGTTGCAAGTAAAGATTAATATAATTACATCACATAGGTGGTGCTAAATTAAGCCCTAATGGTGGCATGCGTACACATGCATGAAGCAGCAGTACTCGTTTTTATATATAGTTCCACAGCAATATAGCTCCAGTTTCTCATCACTTCACTTGCAGGCACATGACAGATAACCCAAGCCCCATTATCTGTCCATCTATCTTCCACCTGAGAGAGAAGATTTAATTAAGGGATGTCCATTTAAATATGTTATATAAGTAAATATAAATACTAGATATGTTAGATGATATTTACCAAGGCTGAAGTCTTTCCGGTCCTGCTGGGAGTAAAATTGGGGCTGCTGCTGCATGATGTTGAACTGCAGGAAGCTTCTTATCGGGTCATAAGGAATGAAGCCTTGCTGGTACTCACTCGTCGACGGCGCCCCCATCATGTTCACTGTCTGCTGCGCCCTCTCATTCTCTTCAACCTGCATTTATGTGTGACAATTAACTTGTTAGAATTTTTTTCCCTGAAGAGGTAATTAATAACTAATAATATAACTTAGCATTTCAGTAACTACGACAGCTCAAAGCTTAACAGCGTAACAGCTTACATACCCTGTTCCTTAAGTATAAGTTGTCATTTTGCAACTCCATTTCCTGAAAAGATCAGATTCTTGTGGTAACTTGTTCAATGCAGAGAAAAATCAATGAATTCTGTGATCAAGGGAAAAGGTTTGATCTTACCCTTCTCTGCATGTACTCGAGTTCAGAACACAGCAATTCGTTCTGCAGAGTAACAAGATATGCTCATGAATCGACAAACAAATTGAAATAATTCGATCTTTTTCCTCACAATAATGCAACATATATGAGTATCATGTTGTACCTTTCTTGCTCTAATCTTCAACAGGCCTTTGTCCAACCTAGCCTCCAGCTGCTTAAGGTCCTTGTGGCTCATGGTTGCGATAGAATCACCTATCAGCGTCCTGAAAAGCATCAATGGATGAGTTATATTTTGGAGTTCTGCAAGTTGGCAAAGGAAAAAACTTTTCATTACGATATTAATTGATGATTCTGTCTAAATACCGAACCTGTTGGAGTTCTGCAAGTTGGTGATCTGCTGCCTCAGCCTAGCAGATTCCTGCTTGTAGTGCTGCAAGTTTCAAATTTGAGTTCATTTGGTAACATTTCATATTGATGTTAAATGGTTAAGGGAGCTCCTTTCACATTCATATACCAGACTAGCGTAACCACAAAAAAAATTAACACTGAAGGATATAATATCAAGAGTAAAATGCACCGGAGGTCCATCAACTTGTAAGGACGTGTCACTTAGGTCCATCAACTCTGAAAATGCATTTTTGGGTTCATAAACTTGTTAATTCATTCATCGCAGGTCCATAATTGTCCATACATGCTTCTACTGGTGACATAACATGATGATTTGGCTCAAGAAGCATCTCCTAGCTAAGGCATTTCAACAAGTAGGTTACATACGGACGACAGAGACTCAACATTCCATGAGCTGAATGACGGCACGGGAGGAGGTTGCTGCCGTTCAGCTCCAAAAATGTCAATCGTGTGTCACTCATAAGCTGCTCGATGAAATGTCTGAGTTAGGATATGCTTCTTCGAGCCAATTCACCATGTCATGTCAGCAGTAGAAGCATATGTGATAGTTATGGACCTGTGGTGAACGACTCAACAAGTTTATTGACCCAGAAATGCGTTTTCGAAGTTGATGGACCTAAGTGACACATCCATACAAGTTGATGGACCTCTGGTGCATTTTACTCTAATATCAATTTATACTGCAAAATATCCTATTAAGTTATTTCCTGATTGCAGGAAAAATAAAGTATTTTCCTGCAACACTAACGCTACACTTCACCACATTACCTGTGATATATGTGTGAATCCTGTCGGTTGAAAAAGCCAGCTAGCTCCTGGATGGTGGGCTGGTGGCTACTGTTTTCTAGCCTGATATTTTTGTTTCATTAAAGCTACTGTTTCGAAAAGAAAAATGTAAGGTTGTTCATGCAATACAGACGTAAAAGAAAAAAAATGCTTTTCAGTTTTCTCTGTTTCTAACTACTGCTCTAACATCAGTTATATGGCAATTTCTTGACCTCATCTACAAATGTACAACATAAAACTCAGCTGCAAAAACATTCAATGGATTTTAAATCAGTGGAAATGGTAAAGTATATACTCTCTCCGTTTCATAATACTTGTCATTTTGATTTTTCTAAATACATTCCTTTTGCCATGCACCTAGATATCCCACCTAAAGAAGGTTAATAATTTACTATTTCTTACTAATCTGTGTGCGTGTTTTTTTTTGCCTTTGTTGTCCAAAATCTCTCTCCTATCCTCTACCACTTCAAGGGCAGAATAATCAGAGTTGTCCAGAGGATAATCACATGCACATGGTCGATCGATCTGCTGGTCCAAGTATGTTCTCATGAAGATCAGTGCATGCGTATATCACTGGAATATCTATCGTGTAATGACCAGAACTACAGGGTGTATGTCCAATCTGAAGATTTTGCTCAGAGAAATCATTTTATTGGCTGTAGAGAACAGTTACAAGGAATGTAGGTTCAGAAGTACGGAGTAGACTGCAACTCTACAGGGTCTCCAGCCATATATTATTGTTGATTGATCGACATGATGTTACCTGGATGGTGACCTCCGCAACCGTACCAGCTGATGAATTGGAGTTGTCGCTGGTTGCCTTCTTGTACCTCTCAATGGTTGCCTTGACGCTGCAGTCATGAACACAGGACACTACTGGAGTTAGTACACGTAGGTCATACTGTGCTTACAGCATGACGCAGATGGTTTTCCAATGAACAAATATTGTATGTGGTGCATGCATAAAAAACTGCAAATGGATTGCCGAACTCTTTCCAGAAAAAAACAAAACAATGACACAAATGATAATAGAAAACTTTTACTAAAATCAAAGATCTTGCAGTTCCAGAGAAGATAAAAGTATAGTACAATTAGAATTCGATGATCTTCCTACACAGTTATTTCTTATTCACTCTCCTTCCAAATGTAACTATGACAGTCATTATAACGTTCATTTTTCCCTAAATTTAAGTAATAATAAAACTTATATAAGCATTTTTACCCTTTGTTCCAGCATTTCTCCTACTTATTAATATATAAATGCCACTAGGCATAGAAATGAATGAGACATCTTTTCTGAGCCAATCTTTTCAAACACAGCTGAATTTAGGGCACCAAGTTCATTAGACATACTTTCTTAATCCTTATACACAAGACTAAAATTAACAGTAATCTATATTTGGAATCAGAGAGCATAACATAAGCCACAAAGAATATTACCTAAAATTCCACATTACTGAAAGTTAGCGCAATAAACATATATGAACCAATAGTCCACCATTTCAAAACACTAGTTTTTTTTTGAAAATTTAGCAGGAGCGCTGCCATTCATTGAAGGAGGGAGGAAACAAAGAGTTTACAGGGTTGTGATTTACAGAAAATTAAGAACTCAACTCCACACGAAAGGAGCTGAATGGACAAGTGCAGGGCACACTGCAGAGATGCAACTGTTTCTGTATAAACTTGCAGAACAAACGTGGAACAACACAGTTAGCTGACATGTTAGGAACATCAATTTATATATTGGTTCAAGAGGTGTGCTGCCACAGTACAACTCCACAACTTTTACAGTGGCTACTACAGTGATTTTGCTCTTTACCGAGGACTTCTTTGTTTCATGTCTGAATTGAACTTTTCGTATTTTATGCTATTGAATGCTCTACCAAGCTATAGTTCGGCATTTCCATGACTCTATGCCATTTATAATAACTAATAGCCATCTTATCGCTGGCATGCTATATCAATCTATTTCATTGCCCCCCTGAACCAAGGTTTTGACCCTAGCTAGCTGTACTTTTTTCAAGGAATAATTGTGTATTCATATATCTCATCCAAATAAATTAATGACTGTCTGAAAAAAATCTTTAAATTTGCCAATAAGTAAGTGCTATTTGTCATCTGGCTACAAGTTACCATGCGCAACAGTACACATTAATTGACATCTATATTCATTTGTGCTAAATGCTGAACTTATGGTACTGTAATAGAAGTCAATGTATACATGTGCTACTTTGGTAAAATAAAAAGAACTTCAGAAAGAATTGGACGTTAGAAAAAGAAGGTGAGGATATGCCAATGACACACCTCGCTTCCAAACTACAAAATCCAAAGTATTATTGTTTCATATTTAGGTTTCTTTTCACTGGTGTCACATTGTAAGACAATACATCTATCATTATTTTTTATTAAGAGAATTTTTTGTTCATTGAGATACTGGCAAGGTGTTGCAACTTTTTACAATTTATGTATACATTCATTTCAAAAAGATTATGTACATGTATATAGCAGTATATATCATCTCCTACTGTTCAATAATATTGGACGAGATTTGGAATATTTATCGGAACTGTAACGGGTGAAGCTCTTTTGACAATTGTGCTAAAAAGAATATATTCCAAGCAAACGAAGCAAAAAAAAAAAGCTATCCACTCAACCCCCAAAACATGTTAGCTTAGGACAGTGAGAATGGCACTGACTGACTGACATTGAAGTATAAAATCATGTTCATTTTCATTGCGTATTCAATAATGTCTACAAGTCAATACATGGGAAGCAGTGCACTATTAAGTTACATAATAATCTGAAAATAAGGTTAGTTTAGCTGCAAAAAGTATTATTGAAAATGGAAGTTAAGGTGGAGATCAATTCTTTGGGGAAAAAAAGGAGAAAATGTGTTGATCCAAACAAGTTCATTTACTATGAAGCGTATCATGAGAAGTTTACAACAGTACTCAATGGCCAATTGCTATCCTTGTCAAAAAAAAAAGGTCAATTGCTATCAGTAATGCTTGTAAAACGAACATTTTATTTGGATGCATGAATGGTGATTTTATTATCACATTTTTCCAAAGTATACAAATATATACAAACACTGCTTATTATATTAGTAGATTCACTGCCTCTCGTTCTTGTCAAGACGTACAGTTAACTATCAATTGATGATACCACAGTGCATTAGCATTCTTCTACAAACAACAAATTGGTTATTTTAACTAGAAATTGAGTGATTATTCTTGTAATTCTATAACTACTGAAGTTTTTTTTAAAAAAGATATGCAAAGTAACTGTGTTTTTGTAGTATATGCGAAACTAGTGAAAATTGCAACCCCATTTCAAGAAATTCAAACATTTAAGAGCCTGTTTTGAATCATAGGATGAGATTCAGATAATCAGGGTTTAGTTTAAATTCGAACTTCAACCTGAAAATATAAATTCTGGGCAAATTATGGCCCTCTTCCACATGAACCATAAGCATATATTTTCAGGTTTTAACCCTTTGAACAAAGGAGGAAAAAGGTCACAATCAATTGTGTAATAATGTCGTTAGGCCTTTAATAAAAAGATACTCTTGACGTGATAATAAATATATTAGTTCATAAAATAATTACCAAGCTGAGCAGTGTCATTATTTATAGTGATAATATAGGAGTAATAAGGAAGCAAGCAGCAAGATACTGTTACGTTATGACAATTGACTTCCATATATTTGCAGCATTCCCTTTTTATTTTCTCATGCACAAGATGCATGTGCAATACATATGTGCATCTTGCTAAATAAATTTGAGAGACAATCAGACAAGAACTCACAACCTGCATCGTCTTGGCAATTCCCATACAAAAATTAACCAGTGATTGTATCACTTCCCTTCCCTCCCAAAGACCAAACCTTTAAACAATATGCTTCAGAATGAGAGGGGGGAATGACATTCTTAAGATTAGGAGAGTGTGGAGAAGAAGATAATCCCTCCTACACATAAATCAGGTTTACAAGACTCAATGTAATATTCTCTTTTAATTTATCCGAAGAACTAAACCTTAGTATTCTCGAGCATGATTGCCTGCAAGCAGTGGCAATCTATATTACCCATTGGTCACAGATGGGGAGGGGATAGAGAAGCCAGGGTTTCAGCTTTTATCCAGCCGGCCAGCCTACCCTAGCTACAGGGCCTTAACCACTCTGACCAGCTTGCCAACTTTCTTCTCCCCTTGTAGTACCCCGATGCAACAGTAGCAAGGAACTGGCCACGCCATTGGTACCGTACACACAGCATTCATATCGCATAGAACACACAAAATGAAAGGTGGAGGAACCTGCTATTTTGGCCACTTTTATTGCCTCCAATAGTGGTCACAAAGATGAAACATACTGTATACTTTATATGCTTCTGGTGAAATTAATCAGCTGTCTGAATGAGCTCTAAGCAAACTTTTCAGTTTCAGTGCATTTTTCTATATGTTTCCATTAATTAACGCAGGAAATTATGCTCGAACCTTCTATAATAAACATTGCCACAATAGAGGTAAACTTTTATATTTAGTAAATTCTAAACATTCACAATAGTTTCAAGTATATGGTCTGTGCAAATTGCACAACCGTTGTAACTAAATGCATGCATGTAATGCCTAAGTTAAGAATTTTTTTCCCTTTGGATTTTACAGGAATATGGATCAACTTCTTATCTTAATTACATATGCCACTAAAAAAGCAATTTGGTTTCTTAGAATAATAAAAAAAACCTCATATCTATTGGTCAACAAACAATATGCATGGTTAATATAAGTGGTAGTAATTAACCATTTCAATCCAGGGGATATCATCATCTACTCAAAGTTTCGAAGGAAAAAAGAATCTGTGAAGACATATATATATATAACTATTGTTCTTTGCATTAAGAGGTTATAAACGCATATATACAAGAAATCAGATAAAACAAATCCAAATCTGTCAAATTCTGCGGTGAACCTATTCGCTCATGCTACAATGGGCATATGTAACAAAAGAAAATTTAAAAGTCAGCACCAATGCCTAAGGAAAAACAATCATCTAAAGCATTATTGTTTCTTTCAAGTTATTGTATGAGGCTGCTAGAGCTATAGCTTCAATTCTTTTCAATTTTATGTTGCCGTTTTTCTTCTGCACTACTGCATTTTGTCTTGGCAGGTCATAAAGAACTACAGTGCTAGGTGGTGTCAGCGGGTGCCAGACCCCGCAGAGCTCTCGTGATGGGCATCGGCGCATCGCTTTAACATATGCAGCACAGCACACATACGCATGGCTCTGATGAGGAGACAAGAACCACCACACGCAGGGACAACAGTACAGTAACATCCATCACACACTCCGTATGACCGTATGAGAGAGAGAGATGGTGGTGAAGATGATGATAAGGGCACATGGGGAGAAACCCTAACCCTAACATCATCCTTTTGGCAACAAAAATGGACAGGAGGTGTTGCATCTTTTTACCTCTCCAACCCTCGTACAGTTACCGAGTTACTTCACTGCATGCACGGGCGCAAGAATTGCTAGATCTGCTCTAGCATGACCGAAGCAACAAAAAGGAATCAGCAGGGAAGGAGAGGGGGAAAGATTACTTATTTTTTGTGTGAATATGCTTGCCCCGTATATCATGAGGTGTGAGAGATCTAAGCCTCTCTCCCTCCTCTCTCTAGAATAGAATACAAGAGAGGAAAGAAGGTAAATGGAGCAAGAAAAGAAGAGGACCACCAAGCCCCAAAGCAAACGCAGGCACCCCATTGCACACAAGAAAAGCTCATCACAGGCAGGCATGTACATGCTTCACAAAGCATACCCTGCGCTGAATCTATCTAGACATCTAGCTCACCTCACAGCAACACAAAAGAAACCGGAAAAAGGAGCCGCAAACATCACCACTCACACAACAAATTGAAGAAACCGTTGCAATTCCTTTCACCCTTGCTACTGGCCTCCCTCCAGTAGCACAGAAATAAACAAGACAGTTAATAAACAGCAACGTGTGTGTAGGAAAAAAAGATGCAGCTTTCCGCTTTGCAGCAAGAAGAAAGCTGGGAGCTAACTCACTTGCTCCAATTCGGGCAAGAATTGAGGGAAAACACCATGTGTCTAATCTTAGCATAGACTCCCTTTCAATTCCCCTGGATGACCAGGCACGCGTGCGTTCTGCGACGGCATAAAAGGTGCACGGGATCGAACCAACCTGTTGTTGGAGTACTCGTAGAGGCGGCCGCGGCTGGAGAAGACGATGAGCGCGACCTCGGCGTCGCAGAGCACGGAGAGCTCGTACGCCTTCTTGAGGAGGCCGTTGCGGCGCTTGCAGAAGGTGACCTGACGGTTGGTCGTGTTCTCGATGCGCTTGATCTCAATCTTGCCTCTCCCGTTCTTCTCCGAAGCAGCAGTTTCAGCAGCGCCCACCGAGCCGGAGCCCGGCGACGACACCGCCGGCGCCGGCTCCTTCAGCTTGAGCCCCGTCATCGTAGTCAAGGTAGACTGGACCACACCAGAGAAACCCCACTGGTAAATCAAGAATTGCAGGCACAAACACGGGGTGTGTTATGTTAGTTCATATAAGATTAGATCCATCTGCGTCATCAGCGAAAGAAATGAAGAAAAAACAGGAAAAGAAAAAAAGGAGCAAAAGCCTTCAAGCAGGCAAGAGCTAGCAGTTACCATGAAGTCCGTGGATGGCGTGGCCTGCTCTTCTTGGATATGCATGTTCTCCCTCTCCTTTAGCTAGCGGAAGAGAGACAGGAGGAAGCAGAGGGATTTGTGCTGAAGGAGAAAGGTGGGAGAAGGAGATGGATGGTCAGTGTGGTGGTAGGCTGGTAGCTGCTAGCTCTGGGCAGGCTCAATGGCCCTTAGTGTTTCTTGCTCCTGGACTCTCTTTGTTCCATTCCCCTCTACCTCCTTTATATCTCTGTACCGGCATTTCCATGATTATCCTTACATTTTTTTAATTTCATGACTTGCACATTTTTAGGTAATCATTTAGGCCCGTTTGGAACGCCGGGAATTTTACAGGGTTCTAGAGGGAATCACTGTTGTGTCATTTATTTGCTGTTAAATTCCTCGCAGGTACCAAACTTGAGCTTACAAAATTGCATTCCCTACTTGATTGGGAGCTGCAAACCAACCACTGGGGAAATTTCGGAGTGGTTTCTTAATTAGTTTCCTCTTGCAGCTGGCCTAAAGTTTTTGGAAGTAGATACTAGAAAGGGGAACTTGGGTTACTTCAGTAACTCGTTTTAACCACTACAGGAAACCCCAAAGATGCTGACTGTTCGAAACACTCAGCAAAGACCGATTTACACTCGGTGAAGACTTTGCCGAGTGTTGCACTCGGCGACACCCACTCGACAACTATATACTCGGCAAAGGGGGCTTTGCCGAGTCTCAAAAGTCGGACACTCGGCAAACGTTCCGCTGGTTCGCCGAGTGTAGAGTCAAACACTCGGCAAAGCTTTTTCGAGAAAATAAAAAAAACCAAGCCCGCTGGAGGAGGAGGAGCACGAGCGCCGCTGGAGAAGGGAGGGGAGGGACCGGCCGTTGGAGGAGAGAGGCCGCCGGCGCATCCTGTCCGCCGCTGGAGCCACGCAACAGGGAAGAGGTGCACGGGTGCCGTCGGAGGAGGAAGTGGAGGGGCCAGCCACTGCAGGTGCCACTGCCGCTGGAGGGGAGAGGTCGTCGTCGTTGGTGCCCTCTCCCGGCCGACGTCGCCGCCGGTGGCTCTCGATGCCGCACCGCCACCGGTTGCTCTCGAGGCCACGCTACTGGCCGGAAGGGAGGGGACGATGGCCGCCAGGGGTCCTCTGGGCCTTGGATCCAGCGGTGGGAGGCCGGCTGGCGGCAGGGTCGGGTACCAGCGGCGGGAGGCCGACCGACGGCGGGGTCGGGCACAAGCTGCGGGAGGAGAATTGGGTATGAGGGCGCGGCATCAGGGGCAGAGAGAAAGGAGTGGCGCGCATGGCCCTGAGCCAGGAGGAGATAAGCTTGAGGGAGAGAAATATTAGGGGAAGGAGGACCAATGGGGGTGCATGATTGAAAGGCTACGGATCGATGACATGGCACTTTTGCCGAGTGTCTAAGAAAACACTCAGCAACTAGTTTTTTTGCCGAGTGTCAATATTAAACACTCGGCAAAACTTTTTTTTTCTTTTTTCAAATTTCTCTTTCTTCTCCTTCATTTTCACAACATAGACTTAAATAAATATTAATTAATTCAACAATAACTTGCCAGATTCACTCAATAGTATATTTGATTTTTATACTCATATAATTCAATTATCGTATGTACTTATAGCTCAATGTATATCAATTAAAATTCTATAATGACACTTAATACATTAAAATTATAAAATTATTCTAAAAATATCAAAATTTCACATGAAGCAATCTATGTTGTTTATTGTCTATACAAAAAGTTTTGTAATCAAATAACAATTCGACTATCACTTTGACCTCAAATTTTATCAAATCCTTCTCAACACTAAGGATCTTCTTCTCAGATGTTTCGGTTTGTAAACATCATACGTGACAAAATGTCTGAAACCTTCCTATTTTTTTAGCACAACCTCCATGTAAGATACCATCACACCATGAGAAATATCATGATTTTTACACTTTATTTCATTTTTTTAGAATTTGAAAACCATTCGGCCACACTTTCATGATCGTGTTTCCTTAACAAGATGTCCAAATTTTCTTTTCTTTTCACAGATAAAGCCTAAAACTAAGCTAAACAACATGAATATTATTTTTCTACTCATTTTCTTTTATTATTTAAATCACTTGTAGTTCAAATTCGACTTGATTCAAAAAATTACTTGAAATGCAATTAATTAACTAAATATAGGAAATAAATGTAAAAAATTTCCAACCTTTAACATGGAGTACCCCATGTTATATGTAGAGTGTAGAAAAAGTTTGAGGGGTAGAAAAGAAAAAATAATTATTTATTTGCCGAGTGCCGGAGAAAATACTAGGCAAAGTTAATTATTTGCTGAGTGTCGGGAAGAAAAACACTCGGCAAAGAGCTATTTGCCGAGTGTCTCGAAAAACACTCAGTAAAGCCCCCTCTTTGCCGAGTGTTTTTTATACCGAGTGTTTTCCTCGTGACACTCGGCAAAGTGTGTCTTCACTGAGTGACCGATGGAAAACACTCGGCGTATATTTTTGCACTCGGCATCTTTAGGATTTCCTGTAGTGAACTTTGTATGACCAAGTTGTATCATTTCTATTTTAACAAAACTTGAATAAATAAATATCCAACTTTGACATTCAATTATATATATGTATTCTGAATAATATATACTTTTGTTAGCATATGTTCCCACTATTTCAAATTATAGGTTATTTTGATTTTTCTAGGATCATAGATATTATATATTATGCATCTAGACATAGGGTGAATCTAGGTGCATAGCAAAAATATATGAATGTAAAATTGCTAGAACTACCTAGAAAGGGGAACTTGGATTACGTCAGTCACTCGCCTTAACTTTGTAGGACCAAGTTGTATCGTTCCAATTTTAACAAAACTTGAAGCAGTAAATAAATATAGCTCTTTTTTGGAAAGATGATAAATAAAGATCTAGCTTTGGCATTTTAATTATATATAATATGACTAATATACTCTTTTTTGTTAGCACATACATTTTTTTACTACCACTAGTAAAAGAGAATAAATTCAGCAAGCTGCTGCAACAACTTTCACCATTAAGACTGCAAGAAAAGGTTGTAAACAAGACTAGTGTATAAGGCTTGTTAGCAAATTTCAACACATTACTTCCAGAGAAAAACATCTAGTAATTTTTTAACTAAATATTCACTTTATGTTTCATGGTCAGATATGTAATTTCTTTTTTTCCTCGAATACGCAAGAGAGATAAGTAGTGGAGAGATTTTGGGTGCCATCCTTTTTATGTTCATTTTGAGTTCTTGCATGTTTTATTAGAAATTCATCATATTTTTGACCTAAAAGTAATGTGGACTATGGTTTTGGGTGCCATCCTTTTTATGTTCATTTCGGGTTCTTGCGTGTTTTATGGATTTTCTACATTCTTCATCCTGTCAGTTGTTCATCTAAAAAGTATTAGCGATGATGACATTCATGAAATGAGCAAGACACATCCACGTATGAGTCTTCCTATGTGAGCCACGTCTTGTCTTTGGGCTAGGCACACACAATCACCCGTATGCCACTGGCAGAGCTTAGTGCTATTTAGAGAGGGGGGCATTGGCCCCCCTTGCCTAATGGCAAACTCTATTATATTCATAGTAAATTAGGCATTATTGATTGATTTTTGGGGCAATGGGGCAGCGGAGGAGCTTGACCATGTAACCCACGTGCAGAATATAATGTAGCGTGGTTGTGTGGTTCATAAAAAAAATGTAACCGAAAACTTATTTAATTGGGGTAGGGTTCAATCTTGATTTAGTTTTAGAGACTTGTGAGCCTAATTTTGTAAAACTATTGTCGTCATCTTTCAGACCTCAGTGCGCGTGTGTACATATTTTACCATTATTTAAAAAGGTGTTTTTTGTAATTCGTATAAATAAGAAAGTTGTGAGTAATGCATGTGTTAGGCACTTAATTTTATTTATTAATTGGATGTAACAATTTTTTTATTTGTAGTCCTACTTTTTTTGTGAAAGAAAGAGAGCTATTTTATTACTTGTAAATTAAGTTACAATCACGAGCAATAATTTTCTCAACACATATCGGAGCAGCAAAATGCCAGACTTGTTGTGCTGCTTTGTTCGCTTTGCCAATTGTGCAAACTCGTGCGCTGCACTGTCAACAGTTTTTTTGTTTCTAGTCTTAATAAGGGTAGGTGTTATGCGATTTAATAAATTAAATGATCTCGTTTCCTTCATTTTATCTGTTGCAGCTTGCATAACTTTTGGAAAGTAGGTACCAGAAAGGAGAACTTGGGTTACTTCAGTAACTGGCCTTAACTTTGTAGGACCAAGTTGTATCATTCCTATTTTAACAAAACTTGAGACATGGAATAAATGGAGGTCTAACTTTTTGCTATTTAATTGTATATAATCTAACTAAGATATGCTTTTGTTATTATCACATATATTTTGTTACTACCTCTAGAAAAAAAAAGAATAAATTCAGCAAGAGGCAACAACTTCCACCATTAAATCTGCAAGAAAAGATTGTAAACAACATTAGTGCAGAAGGCTTTTTAGCAAACTCAGACATATTACTTCCATGGCATCTTTATTTTAGCAATTTTTGACTAGATATTTATCACTGTGTCTCTCCGGATTCGATGTTTTCCTTTCCGATAAAAATTTAGAAAAAAATTACTCAATTTGTATATAAAATAATCTCGATTATTTTCAAACAACCTAACATGAAAAACAAGATATAACGATGTATAGGAATGGGATAAGACTTTGGGAGTTATAGGGAGCTGGGAGGTAAGGGTTTTGGGCTGCTTCTTTGGTTTAGGTGCGAATTCAAAATGGCTGAAAATTTGAGCGGTAAAAAAACAGAAACACGGATTACTCTTTTTTTCCACCGAGAATTCTTTTCCTGCTGTCTCAGCTCCGATTCCACCGCCGGCAAGGACGACGACCGGTGACGATCGACGCGGTCGCGTAAGCTCGCATACGTACGTACACGACCCACCTATACCACACACCGCCGCCCCGGCCCGTCGCCGTCGACGGAAGAAGAAAACTCCCGGCCGGTCGGCCACTGCATGTGTGCGCGCATTGCGGTGGCCGGCGAGGTAAGCGACCGGCGAATCGAGGCGTCGCCGTCAGGGTGTGGCTTGCGAGCCCGGCACGGCGGCTTTCTTGATCGATGCGGCTGAGCTGTGGACGACGCCACGGGAGGCCCTGTACTGTTCCGGGCGTACGTCCGGCCGGTGACGGTGCCACGTGAGGACCGGTGGGTGAGACGGAGCCATCAGGGATTCAGAGAGCTGCTGGGCTTTTGCTGGGATGGTCATGGCCTCATGGGCGTGGTGGTGTCAGATGCCACTCACACAGACGATGAGATCTCTACTAGCAGGCACAGCAGCTAGGAAGGAGTTGAAGGAGTGAGGGACGAAGCTGCCTCGCTCTCCTGCAAGCAGGCTAGCTGCAACTGCAACTAGTATACCATACCAGCTCGCAAGTTTTGACATGGGGAGTCATGGTGTATTGGTGTGTGTGTGAGAGAGAGAGGGAGCTCTAGGATGTGTCATGTGTGCATGGTTCGGTGCAAATTTTACCTGGTGATCTGATGAGGATGCATGGCGGTTGTTGGGCAAAGGTTCAGAGAGGAAAAGATTTCTCCTTTCAGAAGGGGCAGGAACAATGAAAGAGGGTGTTCATATATTCAGATGTGTATTTATATATATGTATATATACATCGCTTGATGTTCCTCAAAGTATACATGGTCACTTGAACTGCTTGCAGATCGAGCCAGGGAGCAGATTTCACTCTGCACACATGTAGCATAAAGGGTAGTAGCACTCGTACCTCTGACGATAAATGAGAGCACCAACTGAGATTTGGTTGAAGTGCATGCCATCAAGTGCTGCATGCTGCTAGCCTTTGTGAGCAGCAGCAGTACATCACACTAGCTACGCACCCACATCGGATCCAGCATCCAAAAGAACCGAACTGCCCATTATATTGGTGCATGGACACCTCTCTCACTCGCTTACCCCGTTCTTTTGGGTGAAAAGGAACAGTGAAGTTACAAATGAATAGTACTGGAATAGTATTTCTTGTGAGAGAAGATGTGATGGATGTGATAGGTAAATAGTGCTTTTCACTGTTCAATTGTAACCAAAAGAACAAGCCCTTAAAGATGTAGTAGTAGCTAGAGATTCGATGACCATATATATGAGCTCATCGATTGTTCCTCGTGATTGTTGACAAGAAAACCTAGCGACCTAATCCTAAGGGACCGTCCAATTTATCTCGACTATTAAATCAAATTAAGTATCATCTTTTAACGATCCAACTTAATCAAAATAATTACAATAGTTCGGGTACCTCGAGCATCGTCCGGAAACAATTCGTATACCATATTTACATCATGAAAACCATCACAAAGAAATAAATGGGAGGAAATTGTAAACTTTTGTTTACTAGTCTTGATCATCTTACAAAAAATCTCAAATTAATAACTACAACATATATACATGAGGGCTTTTCATCAATTAAAAGTGAAACTATTTACCAATTTAGGTGTAGTTTAGGTTAACACGTTTGCTAGATTTGCCGGGATTGACACCTTTGGTCGTCTTAGTCTGTTATCTACCTTTTCTAGGCTTGTAGCCAAGGACGGAGGCAGACGGTGGGGTAGGAGGGGCTCCAGCCCCCCTACCGTCGTGCGCTCCACTAAGCCCCCCTAAGTCCCTCCTAGAAATTTGAGGAGGAAGAAGGAGAGGAGTGGTTGGAGGAAGAACAGGAGTCAGCCCCCCCCCCTCCTCCTGCCGCCGAATCCTGACTTCGTCCCTACTTGTAGCCTTTGCCGCCGGATCCTGACTCCGTCCCTACTTGTAGCCTTTTCCGCTTGTTTTGTTGTTGTTCCTATGTGGTTAAAACTTTGTATCAAACTTCTCATCCTCTTAAAGGAAACACGTGGTGGAGATCGATCACTCCTAAGAAGGAAACCTGCAAACAACGTGGAGTAATAAAGATGCCATTGCCAAACAATTATTCATACATGGTACATAACATTTCAAGACGCTAAATGCAATGAAAACTTCTTGTGCCTTAAGGACTACTAGCATCAGCGGCGGAGCCAACGGTGGGGCTGCCGGGGCTGAAGCCCCCCCTACCGTTGGTTGCGCCATGGAGCCCCTCCTCCATTTTTGTGAAGAAAGGAGGAAGAAGAAGGTGAGGAAGGGGAAGAAAGAGCAAGAAAGGAGGAAGAGAGCCCCTCGTACATGCTAAGTCTGGCTTCGCCACTGACTAGCATGTTTTCATGCAAGCTGGTTAGCAAACACTACCTATAGTTAACCAAACTCAGGCAATTTAGGAATTCAAATAAAAAACGTAATTGCATTCGGACAAGTACAAAACTGTGCTAGCTGTTCGATGCTTCGTAGGTTGAAATTCAGACTGCAGGAGATGAACTTTGGGTCGATCGATCAACCATATTCCATCGATTACGTTATTACGTACGCTGTGAGATGGATCGATGAGATCATGAGACGCGCACAATTTGTACCGTGCCAGCAGAAGCAGATTCTCTCGGTCGTCGCTGCAGGCCGGCTGACGACGCGTGTCGTCGCACGACACGCTGTCACACGCACACATCACGCACGTCGTCCTTGCAGCTAGCATGCATGATGGCCCTGCAGGCCTGGCCCTCGTACTGTACGAGACGTAGCGACGACTCGTTGAGTGCGACACGAGTCATCACCACTCATCAACCCAATTAAAAAGGAGTAACCCCGGTAGTCCTTGAGATGTGTCATGAGAATTGCCCAGGATTTATACACACCTCACTAAGCACAACAATTAACACCACCACCATATAGCAATCCAACATAACCATCACTTTACATAAAAAGGTTCAACTTAAATTACAACAAATTCAGAGTGTTTACAGCGGAAAGTTTTAAACATGACACTCACGATCACCACAAAAGAAGGTTGACACTATATGGAGATAGTGCCTTCCTCCAAACTAGGCTTCACTCCCTACCCGCACCTCCGTCCGTGGGGTAGAAGTAGCCAAAGACTGTCTCCGGCTGCTGGTCACCTGCAACAACTTATCGGCAGCACCGTGAGTACAAAAGGTACTCAGCAGGTCTTATCCAACAATATGGGTATATACTTGCCCGACTCTCAAGGAGAATGCATTTGGTTTAGTAGCAAGGAAGGTAATAGGTAAATCATTTGCATAAAAGCATTTAATAAAATTCTATGGTGAGTAAACAAGGAAAGACCTAGCAGTCTATGCTCTCTAAGCCAGTCATCAAGTAAAAACATATAGTAAAGGTGATCAAAGTGTATGAGCTCAATCTTCCATGAACTCCCAACGGTAACTCTATGTTAAAGTCGAAGTACATGAGCGTGCTCCTTAACCCTGGAGCGAGGCTATTGCAATAGATTATAACCCTGCAGGGGTGTACAACTTTTCCCACAAGAGGCGCAAGACCAACGACCATAACCTTGTGCACAGAATAAGTGTTGATTCATGCCCTCAACCTTTCACATACCCGCACCCCACTATGAACGAACGGCCGAGAGTGTATAGGTGCACCGGACGCAGCCTGATCACACCTCATCCCACCCCGCGCCGAATCCGGTCAAGGAACGGTGCGACTTATGCTACTTGGCTTACCTTACCCATAATCAGCAAGTGGTCTATACGGAAAAGTGCTCAGTATCAAAGCGATAACATCGGTCCTTAATCAACTTTGAGCAAGTCTATGCCAAGTGAGCTCCAATCTCAAATGACCCTAGCACACTTGCTCAAGTCTCGAATCATGATTATCATAGCTCAAATTTTAAACCATTCAACTATCCAAATATTATTAAACAAGCATGATCTATAACTCGCGAGTGGTGGTGACCTTGCCACCTCTCGACTTCTACCGAAGCTAAGCATAGCTAAGCAAGAATTAAATCGTGACACATAAACAAGCATACTCATCTAGAGTGGGTTATTCTAGGTCAAGGATGGATAATGCATCAAAATTAGGAGCTAAGAAAACATGTACATAATTATTGACTAATGCACATACAAGACTCATATACAAATTTGATCCAAAATAGGGTTCAAAAGATGCTTAGGTGCCTGCCTTGGGTGTCCGCTGGGGCGTCGTCGACGATGGGGTCTTGCTGGGACTCGCCGACCTCTTGCTTCGGCGCTTCGGTCTCTACACGAATGCAATGATACATAAATAAATAAATATGCCAGGAATGAGTGCAATGATATGAGAAAAGGTATGCTCAAACATGATCTATCAAAATTGGTTTCATCAATTTTTGGAGTAGAGGAGAAAGAACTATGCAATTAACAAGATAACAACTCATATAATTAATTCAGAAAATCACTTAATTATTTTGAGAGCAAACTTATTTTTAAAATGTTTCTGACATAATTATAAAACCAACAAAATTTGTTTCACAGTTTTCCGAGTTGTATGCAATTTTATATGAATTTTGCAAGATTGGGTGACAGGCTGAAAAGGGGGGTTTCGGGTCATCCGGACATTGGTGCCGGGTCACCCGGGAACCTCCAGAAGCATACCGGGTCATCCGGGAGTTACTTCCGGGTCATCCGGGAATGCACTGGGCGCGCTGACGGCAATTTTGGCGATGATTTTTGGTGGAGTTTTTTGTTCTAAGAGGTTTATAGGAGTGCAAAAAGTTGATTCCAAGCAATGGATTCGAGGGAAAACACGATTTAGGAGCTCGAACCCATAAATGGAGATTTGGAACCCTAGTTATACTTGATCCAAAACCTAGAGAGGTAGGGGGCGATTCGAGAGATGGAGTAGCTCACCGGTGATGAGTAGAACTCCAATGAAGTGCTAGAAGTTGTTGGAGAGCGACCACGGAGTAGATCGGGCTTGATTCCTTGACTTGGAGCCTTAGAGATGAAGGGAAAACCTTGAGAGAGACTCCAACTTCAAACCCAAAGAGAAGAGACGAAGGGGAGATGTTACCGGCGAACTCCAGCGGTCCTCCGGCGAGGTAGGGGTAGCTCAAAGGTGGGGGAGCCAAGGGAGCTCCATGGGTGTGTGGAGGAAGAGAGAGGGAGAAAGGAAAGGAAATGAGTGAGAGGGAGAGAGAGAAAGGATAGGAGGGGGTATTAGGGGGTGTTTTTATTTTCTTTTTTTTGGTCTGTTACAACTCTCCCCCTGTTGAGAAAATCTCGTCCCGAGATTTCCCAAACGGACAGATAGGAAAAGAATGGCACAAACCTGACAAGATAGATGGAAACGAGCAAGATGATGCATAAAAACACTTAAGCACTTACTCATCCGGAAAAAAATTTGGATAGGATTGTCGAAGATGATCTTCTAGTTCCCATGTTGCTTCACGTTCAGAATGGTGACTCCATTGCACTTTCACCAACTTGATAACTTTGTTTCTAGTCTTCTTCTCAGCTCGGTCGAGAATTCTTATGGGATGCTCTTTATAGGAGAGATTAGGTTGAACTTCAAGTTCATCAACATTAATTGGCTCCATGGGAGGAGTTAGACCTTTCTTCAATTGTGACACATGGAACACATCATGAACGGAAGATAGAGCTTGTGGTAGTTCCAATTGATAAGCCACCGCACCACGCCTTGCCAAAATTTTGAATGGGCCAACATAGCGAGGAGCTAGCTTACCCTTTTCTTGAAATCTTTGAGTACCTCTAAAAGGTGTGACTTTGAGATAAGCATAATCACCAACTTGAAATTCTTGAGGTCGCCTTCCTCGATCCGCATATTGCTTTTGGCGATTTTGAGCAACTCTAAGTCTTTCTTGAATGGTCTTCACCTTTTCTTCGGCCTCCATAACAAGATCCGGTCCAAAATGTTGTCGTTCTCCGGATTCCGACCAATAGAGAGGAGTTCTACAACTTCGGCCATACAAAGCTTCAAAAGGTGACATTTTGATACTTGCTTGGTAGCTATTATTATAGGAGAATTCTGCAAAAGGCAAGCAAGTTTCCCAGTCCTTATTATAAATGAGAGCACATGCCCTTAGCATATCTTCAAGAATTTGATTAACCCTCTCGGTCTGGCCACTAGTTTGAGGGTGATAAGCTGTGCTGAAATTGAGATTGGTGCCCATAGCATCGTGGAGACTTTGCCAAAACTGTGCAATAAATTGAGGACCCCTGTCTGATACTATGGTCTTTGGAACCCCATGAAGACAAACAATCTTAGTGAGATAAAGTTCAGCATATTTCTCCACAGCGTACTTGGTTTTAACTGGCAAGAAATGAGCCGACTTTGTGAGTCGATCCGCAATTACCCAAATGGAATCACATCCATGAGGAGTACGGGGCAAACCCACAATGAAATCCATAGAGATATCTTCCCATTTCCAAGAGGGGATAGAGAGGGGTTGGAGAGTTCCACCTGGCTTGAAATGTTCAGGCTTCACCCTTTGGCAAACATCACACTCGGCCACAAATCGAGAAATTTCTCTTCTCATTCGAGTCCACCAAAATTTCTTTCTCAAGTCTTGATACATCTTGTTGCTTCCCGGATGGATAGAAAATTGAGATTCATGAGCTTCATCAAGAATTTTCTTCTTAAGCTCCAAATTCCTGGGAACCACCAAACGTTTCCCAAACCAAAGAATTCCTACTTCATCCAGTCTAAAGCACTTGGCATTTTCATTATCTAGGTTAGCTCTAATCTTTTCCATATCCTTGTCTTCTCGCTGAGCCTTCTTGATTTCATCAATAAGGTTAGAAGTAATCACCAAAGTAGCAAGCGACCCATGCTCGACCATAGAAAGGTTGAGCTTCCGAAAATCTTCACAAAGTGTGTTGACTCCGGACTGGGCTTGCAAGGAAATGAGTGAGAGGGAGAGAGAGAAAGGATAGGAGGGGGTATTAGGGGGTGTTTTTTTTTTGTCTGTTACAGTGCGTGGCCTCCGGGGTAAAAGCGTGCGTGCTCCCCCATCAAATCAAGAGAGCCACGCTTTTCGATCGATATCATCTCCCCGCCCATCTCTCGTCTACCAGCCAGCTACGTGTTGCCTACTTCTCGATCGATTCGTGTCACGTCCATGTATAAACACAGTCACAGAATTGATCAGTTTAAATGCGGCGTTTGCAATTGTTCTTGCAGCATCTATGCAACCAGACTGCAGTTTCGATCGGTTGGGGTAATAAGCTACACTTGCATGCAGTTTTCTGAACCTCTCTGCAGATCAAACAAAACAAATCTGAGTTTGGGGAAAATTATATATTGCGTGCGTGCGTGTGTGTTTCTGTTAAACACCTGAAGTCGAGCATAGGGTGTGTTTAGATTCCAAAAAATTTGCAAAAAACATCTCATCATCTATCACATCATCTCACATCATCTCTCACTATTCATCTGCATTTACACCAATTCTTCCTCAATTCTTTCCCAATTCAGCCAATTCATCTAGATCTAAACACACCCTTAAAAAAAAGTGTGATAGATTGCGATGGGATCGGGCACTTGCAATCATGGCTGGTGAGTGACGGAAATAGCCCATCACGGCTGCAGTACTGGCGCACATACGTGGAGCACTAGAAAGGAAATGGCGTGCAGGAGCCATATATTCCATCACCTGAAAACTGCGTCAGGATTGTGGAGAAAATAAAAACTTTTAGCAGGGCAAACTGAAGATGGCGTTGGTAGGTAATAAGATTATTAAGATTTAAGACAACACTCACTGTGAGAGGAACCTTTTTAGCAGATCAACAAATAAGATCCAGCTTTATTCATGTAAAAGAATGGTACGTCTCAGTATGTAAACCAAACAATAATCAGGCCACGATAATATTTTTCAGACACCTGCAATCTCTTGCACAAACGCGCTACAATCTCTGCGCCTGGTTTCTTTTGAGAGAAGAAAGGGTGCGTTTTCTTTCTCTGCACAAACAGAAACCCTGGTACATGCTCCAGAAACCCTTACAAATTCTACTTTACTATGCTTTTTTTTTGTAAATAACATCTCGATTGGGCTTGAATTACGCAAAGCAATTCGCACGCATCATCTATCTCTTCTTGCATTGTAGTATCAATTGGCCCGATGCGGCCCTGCCCAGCCCAACAGAAGTGGCGCGTGGACCGTGTTTGGTTGGGCAGAAAAAAAATTTCATGAAAAGAGAATCTTGCACGCAAGAAGTATTAAATAAAATTTATTTGTAAAATTTTTTTACGGATGAGTGTAACTTTACGTGACGAATTTAATGAGCATAATTAATTAGCAATTTGCTACAGTAATGCTACAGTAATTATGCTCTAATCGTGCGGTCAAAGACCTCATTAGGTTCGTCTTGTGATTTTGTCCGGGGTTGTGAAGATAATTTTGAAACTGATTTTATTTAATATCCTTAATTAATGGTCAAAGTTGCATTTAATAGGGGTGAAATTTTTTTCACCCCTCTACCAAACACTACCGTGAAAGCAGAACGAACGAGCAGCTAGTCGGCCTGCTTGCGTCAAGACGGCCGTATGGGGTGTAAAATTCTGGATTTTGCACGAATTTTGGGCTGAAAAGTACTGTTTCGAACTGAAAAGCACTGTAGCACTTTTCGTTTGTTTGTGGTAAATATTGTCCTACCATGGCCTAACTAGGCTCAAAAGATTCGTCTCGCAAAGTACATCCAAACTATGTAATTAGTTTTTGATTTCATCTACATTTAGTACTTCATGCATGTGCCGACATTTTTGATGTGATGTTTGATGTGATGAGAAATTTTCTTTTTGTATAGTGAATTTTGAAGGAAATTGACCTTCTAACCACACCCTGAGAAGGGATTCGGGCCTGATATGACGGGACTTCTGGCATTTGCGTAGTTTTTTTAGGGGCGAATATAGTTTTTTTAGATCAGTGGCGAATATAGCTGTTGAGACAACAAATGAACTATTCTATCCAAGGGCACGCGACCGCTTTGGTTTGCTTTTGCAAGAAGCCGCTGCATTTTTTTTTACATGTAGAAGCCGTTGCATTTGGCACAACCGCAAGTTGGCAATACCATCACTAGAGAGGGAGGGCCTGCTGCAACAACAGACAAAGAGACACCAACCTTACATGCTTAGACTGAGTCCAACAGCCAATGCAAAAGCATTTTTGCCTCACGAAAAACAATGTGCCTTCGAGAGGAGGGGCTCCAACAGAACAAGCAAACCGGAGAGGCAACCCCTCGCAGCATATGCGCCCGGCACAGGGGAGCGCGGCCAAGGAACGGCGACCGAGGGAGGGAACTCCGGCTGCCGAACCGAGGGAGCAGGGGAGGCGGCGCTGCCGGACCGAGGGAGCAGGGGATGCTGCCATCGAGCTCCTCCCCGGCAGGCGCGGATGGGCTGGCCAGCGCCTCCTCTTCCTCCCCCACGGCGAGCCCGCGGCGAGGATCTCGGCCACCCCCGCGACGTATAGCCCGCAGCCCGAGCTTCCTCCTCTTCGGCGGATCCGCGACTCTTCTTCCCCCATGGCGCACAGCCCGCAGCGGGAGCTCCCTCCTCTCCGGCGGATCCCGCGACGCTGCTCACGCGGAGCCGTTCCTTCCTCCTCTCCGGCGGGTCTCGGGCGCTACTCCTCTCCCCCGCGCGGCCGAGCTCCTCCGGCGGCGCAAGGACGACCACGCGGCGCAGGGTGCTGCGGAGGTGGGCAGCAGGCGCGGCGCGGAGGAGAGGAGGAGCGGCGCTGCGGGATCCGTCGGCCTTCCCCCTCCGCCCATCCTGCCTCTTCGCGTCCCCGGCTGCGGCCCCGCACCTCGATCTGTCGGCAGCAGAGCTCGATTTGGTGGCGGAGCAGCTCGAATGCGGCGGCGGAGCTCAATCGGCGACGGAGGAGCTCGAATTCGGTGCCTGCAGAGGTCAATTTGGTGGCGGAGGAGCTCAAATGGCGGGGCTGGAGGGAGCTCGTCGCCGTTCCCAACACATGCGCCGGCGAGGATGGGCTGTCGTCGCGGCGCTCGGCGCTACTCCTCTCCCCCGCGCGAAGGTGGGCATCAAGCACGGTGGAGGGAGAATGCGAATGCATTCGGTCTGTTGGAGACGTCGCGAGGAGGAAGATGTGCAAAACACTGTGTATGCAAGTCAAACTCAGATTTGCCTCTCCGAAATGTAACACACTGTTGGACTCTTACAGAAGTTACAGGTCCCAAGACCACACGTGCAGAGCCAGGAATTAGACTTAAAAGGGGTCGAGCTAACCCAAATCAAACTAAGAGACGCTGTACTCCCTCCATTCATCTATGTAAGATCTATTTTTACTTAGCTTAAAGACCAAGAGAAGCATTCTCATCATTAGTTTTTTCTTGAGAAAAAACAATCGGCTTTTATTACATATTCAATTACTCTCTGCGTGTGTTTCACTCCCGAGGAGTGCATGCGAAGAATTACTCCACACCGATTCCCAAAACGTCACTCTTAAGAAAAAATGAGAATAACCATTGCAAAAGTAATTTTTTGAGATTTCATAATAGGCCCTGTATAGATTTTTTTTACGAGGAGAAGAGAGCTTTTATTACTCAGAGATAGGGTTACATTCCTGAGTAATAATTTGCTCAACACACACCGGGGTAGCAAAATACCAGACAGCAGAATGTCGATTTCGCTTAGCCAACTGTGCGAGCTCATGTGCTACGCTATTACTCTCTCTTCTCGTATGGACAACTGTCCATCTAGGAAGCCTATTACCCGCCTCCACAGCTTCATCAATGATGAACTTGAGTGTCGATCTTCCTCCACTCCTCACCGTAAGCAAAGAGGCCACAGCTCCAAAATTACATTCTGTGGGCACCACTCCGCAGCGAGCGTTAGACCCTCTTTGCAAGCAATTGCTTCATTTCCTCTGCACTCCCACCGAACTGGATGAATCTCCAAGTCGTGAGCACCACTTGTCCCCCTCGCCGGAGTTCTCATCAAAGGCATCGTCCACATTGATCTTCAACCAGCCCTCCTGTGGCTTAGCCCTTACTGCACTCTTCCTAGACAGCCTCTGATGCTTACCTGCGACCATAGATTCAGAAACAGGTAGCTTACTGTTGGGGTTAGCATGTTCGCCTTGTTGTCGGATGGTACACAATTCGGACCAATATTTTTGTAGGAAATTAACAGATCCTTCACTCGAGAGCGTTTCACTTTCATGTGTGGTGTTATTTCGTACTTGCCAGGTACGCCATAGTAGCAGAAGCAGCTGAGCGGCAGCGTCAGTGCCCAACACATCCACCCGATGTAGCAGACTTGCTGGGTTGAGGGACCTGCACTATTCCTCATCCGGCAACTGCCAGTATTGCCTCATTGCTTCTCTAAGAAAGCGGGCGTGGTTGCACCAAAGCAAGGCATGCTCGATTGATTCCTCTTCCCTTCCACAAATGAAACAGGTGCTATCATGGACAATAGATCTTTGCATTTTATTTACCTGTGTAGCAAGCCCACAATTTATTACCCTGCATAGATGAATGGAGAGAGTATTTGTTTGGGTTTGGGACAATGCCTAGGACGGTTGCAACAGTTCAAATTGGAGTAATGAAATACATAATTACTAGAAAAAAACATTATTTGAAGGCTAAATGATAGTACTTATCCTAAATAATTAGTGATTAGTCTAAATAATTGTAACACCCTAAAATTCCATCACTAAAATTTGCTTAAGCAACATAGTGTATTAGGATTAGTCTTAAGGACTTAATTAAATTGCTAATTAATTTGAGCTCTAAAGTAATTACATTTAATTTAAATAATTTAGAATCAACAAGTGCTTGTGCATCATTATTTGGCTTTGCATGGTGTTTATGAGTGCTAGTGTGAAGTTTTAAAAGTTTATAAAATAATTTGAAAGTTTGGAAAATTTTGAATTTGATTTGAGTTTAAAAAGGTTTTGAGTAAAGGAGTTTGAAAAAGAAAAAAAAAAGACAAACCGAGCTTTTCCACTCCCGTCCTCCTTTCTAGCCCACCTCGGCCCCCCAACCTTTCTTTCGGCCCAGCACACCCCGCGGCCCGCTACTTCTCCTTCTCTCCCTCTTCTCTCTCTGCCAGCGGACCCCACCTGTCGGCACCTTCCTCTTCCTTGCGTCGGGTTCCCCTGCTTCACCGCCGTGAAGACCGCCGCCATGCCCCGCGCTCCCTCGCCTTCCCCCTTCCATTCCAGAGCCACAATCAGGGCAGTAAATCCCGCAGTCCACGTAGCCATCAAAATCCCCTTCCGTTTCCTTTCTTTCCGCCTCCATAATGCCCCGGATGTGCCGCCGGCCATCAATGGCAAGCGCCGCCGCCGGAGCTCCTCCTTCCGCTTCCCCTTCCCCTCTCTGGCCATATATAAACCCGTGTGTGAGCTCCTGCTTCGCCCTTTGCTCACGCGCGCCGCTCCTCTTCACGCACACACGCCTCAACTCCCTCACAGCACCGCCGCCTCTGCTCTTCGCCGCCGCCGGAGAAATCGACGACGGTGAAGTACCCGGGCCTCTTCCCTCTTTTCTCTGCGCACGAAGCTCACCGAGCTCTCCTTCTCCTTGCTCCAGGGGCACGTCTTCGTCACGGGATCGAGCCACACCCTGTCTTCATCCGCCGGAGCGCCGCCCGAGCTCGCTGCCGCCGACGAACTTCGCCACCACTTCTTCCTCGCCGTCCCGCTCCTCAGCCGTAGCTTCACTGCAAGGTGAGGAAGCCACCGCCCCCTCTTTTTCCCCTGGTCCGAGCGCCTAGTTGTGTCGTCGTGGCACGCACTGGCCGCCGGCCGCCTCGCTGGCCATGGTCGCCTCGCCACCGGCCGGGACGCCCCCTTTTGGTCGTGGTTGTGTTCACCGTCACCTGGGCAACAGGTTGAGCCGCTCAGCGTGTCGAACCGAGGCCCGTAGCGCAATCTTGCTTGCCGCCACCGCACGCCGGCGAGCCCTCGTCTGCCGCCGGCCATGGCATCACGCCGTCATCACCAGAGACGCCCCCCTGATTCCCCAATCTGATGCGCGTGCTCCCCCGCTTCGCGTAGCATCTGTCCGTGCACGAAATGGTGGCCGGGAATGCTCTCCCGAGCTCACGTCGGCGAGTCGCCGCCGCGCGCCGCCGCGCATCTCTGTCCTCCGGCGAAACCCACCGCCGCTCCCCGCTCTCGCGTCATCGTGGCCGTCGGATCGCAGATCAACGGCTCTGATCAGCCGCGACCCAGGGTCAAACAAGACCGTAACGGTTAGCGCCCGGCGCTTTTCGTTAAGAGCCCCTGAGTTTTCTCTGTTTCGCAAGCCGGTCCTTCCACCATCAAAAACCCTTACAGATAGGTCCTTCCTTTTATAATCCAGCCCCTGTCTTCTCTGGAATATAGCACCCGAGGTCCTTTTTACCCGTTTTCACATGTAGGCCCCTCTGTTTATATGTATAATTATGTTTTAAGTCCCTGGTTTCTTTCAAATAAGCCCAGTGAGCCTAGTTTTCTTTCAGAAAGGCCCCTGTATTTTGTTTTAATCATAACTTTCATGTTTTAACTCCGTTTTTGGCGTATAATATATCGAAATGATCGTATTAGTGAGTAGAACCTTTTTATCAGCGTGTTCTTAGCATATAGCACTGTTTGGTGTACTGTTTTATTTATTTATTGTATGTTCATGCTTGTGCGTAGATATCGTGCCTGTTTCAACTGAGCACCCTGTCGGAGAAGATCAAGAAGAACCTTTCTTCGAAGAAGAGGATCCCCAGTTTGTAGAGGAAGGCAAGTGAACTTCCCCCTCTGCATTTTCCTCTTTGTCCTATATAATTGCATATTTAAATAATATTTACTTTTATATGTTGTTATGCATAAAGTTGATGGGAAATCACCTTTTTAAGGACATGACTAGAGCTTTACTCCTATCACCTTGATCAACCCTTTTTAATAAATATTTTGGGTAGATGAATGCTTAGTTGCTATACATGGGTTGGTTAGAAGAGGTTTTATGATAAAGACTTTCATGCTTACAAAATGTTGGTTATGTTTAAAGACAAGAACACTAAGATTTAACTGGAACATGGAGAACCACCCAAGAAAACAGTGCAACCACAGAGGCATATGGCTCTGCACTTAGCCAATTAATTAGGCGTGTGAATTATCTGACAACCTTTCCCGAAAGGGGCACAGGGGGGCGGAGTTGAAGGGGTATAGCCCGGTTCTTTTGGAGTAGCAGCCTTTGCTAAGGTGCTGACCACTAGGGAGGGTTATGGTCCGCTCCGCTGCTGTAACTGTCGTAGGTTGTTGATCTTTTGCATTGCCTTTGTAAAGGCTTCATAGTGGACCCCTAGCCACTCACCTCGGCAGTGTTTAAGGGTCTAGCTAACCCGAGCAACATGGGGAACACGAGCTGTGGGTAAAATGTACAACCTCTGCAGAGTTAAAACTGATCGATCAGCCGTGCTCACGGTTAAGAGCGGCTTGGACCCTCACATGATAATTAAACTTAAAGATGAATTTAAATTGTGGTTCCTATGGTTTTGAGATATGGTTACAAATGCTTAATCTTTGGGGTTGGTATAAACTTACACTTAGTAATAAGCTTGTTAATAAAAGTTGACCAACATTAAAATGCTAACCGCTGTAAACCCTTAGCCTATCCTTGATAGCCTTGCATGTTTTCCCCCACTTGCTGAGCTCCAACCATAAGAGTGCTCACCCTTGCTTACCGCTGTTCAGATGAGAACAACGGTGAGGAGTACTTCAGCGACTTTGAGGAGTTCTGAGGCGTGCGATCCCCAGTCATGTGCCTGTGGAAGCTGAAGATGAAGTCATCCGTTTAGATATCGTTTGTTCTATTGGACCTTCATGTCCACTGACTGAGTGTAATAATGGATAATGTACTGGTTTAACTCTTGTACGTTTGATTATAGTTTATGGTATTACACTCTTTTGTCTATCGTATGTGTGAAACTTGATCCTGGCACACATATGAGATGCATTTGGTTTCTCTACGGAAATCAGGTGTGACAATAATTGATGATTCTAGTAAGTAAAAATCTTGGATATATAGATCATAGGGGGGCATGGGCCCCTGCCAACAACTTCGTGGCTCCTTTTCTTCCTCCTCCGGTCGCATGTCAGGCTCGTTACTCAACTCTTTTGTCACCTTAATTCGGTGGCTAATAAAAATGAGTTATGTTCATTTTTAAACTATTTTATTTTCCATGTCATTATGCTTGCAGAGATGAAGTTTCCCTACAAAATCGACCAAAAGTACTTTTTCATCGTGATGTTCGTGTGGGTCGTGTTGTTCTACCTGCTAGACCATTTATAGGTGCTACCGAGGATATGGAAGACCATCTGCCACTTTCGACAAGCCCTGCGTGTGGGCTGGTGGTTCCTTTAAGATGCTCGGGCCGGTAACAATGTGCCAGAGCTGACCAGGTGTCAAAGTTCGAGGAAATAAACAATGCCCTGCATGTCTACACAAAGATGCAAAGCTTGGTGTGTGATGCTACACCATACACAAGAACTGGGTCGTGAGGCTCGGCGTCGTGGCCAACCATCTGTAGTAGCCACTGCTACTATCAATTCTGGCTCATTAGCAACAAGCTTGAGCGGATGACAACAAAGTCAGAGATATCTAAGGTGCGTTCAACTGAAACATTCAGTCTAGCGGGTCACATAAATTACTTGTAAGGCATTATGTTCACATTCCAATCTTGCATAAACTGAGGGGGCCCTTGCCCCCCCCCCAAGAAAAAACAATGTAAGTGCTCAACGCTAACCCAAGGACATACTCCCTCTGTCCCAAAAAGATTGTCATCCTAGAAATTTTAGGACAGATTATTAAGGAGGTGAAATGACCTCGATTGCCCATATTTAGTGCTAATTGATTGTTGCATGCCCACATGCACATGCAGACATGCCAAATTAAGTAAAACGACATGCTTTTTGGGACAAATTTTGAATCCTAAAACGTCATTCTTTTTGGGACGGAGGGAGTATAGCAAGGCTAGCAGCATGCATCCTGCCAACCCGTAGCTAGTTTTTAAAGATACAGATTAAGGCTTTGATGGCTCGGCTAACCTGTGACGTTTCATTTTTTCCCGTCTGGTGTTCCTTGTCGCTTTGCGACATTTCGTTTTGCATACGGTGCCGCCCAAAGCACCAGCCCAATGCAGCGATGCTCGAAGATGGGGGCGCAACACTGCCCACCCGCCACCACCTCAACCACATCGTTCATAGCCACATTGGCGTCCTCTGCCATGTTTCTTCCCTGCCCACCGCATGTCCTCTGCTACCCGTTGGTCGCCTCATCGGTCCGACCTTTCTCTTCCTCCTTGGATTCATTCCCTCTAAGCCACCAGACATAGAGAGCTCCAAACAACAATCCCATAAACCCGAGGACCCATTCTTCTTCCTCTCAGATGGGAGCAGCAACTGCTACTATTTCATTCCTGTTCTCCATAATTAGTGCGCCATATACTTAGATAGGAGTAGCAGGTTTCTCGACACCTTAATTAGTGCACGGGTCTACACCATTCCCTACCTAAGAAATGACTTCTCCCTCTTTTCTTCCCTCGGTCGCTCGGTTCAAACAACTCCATGTTGGGTCTAAGGGCAGTCCTAATGGAGGAAACTAACATGGTTTTCATAACACAAGAAATCATCTATAGAAACTATTCTTCACAGTGGTAGTGTGTTCAAGTAATAATTGTTTTCTCTTTCTCTCTCCTAATTTCACCAATAAGGAGTGTTGCATTAACTCCATAGAAACTAGTGGTTTCTTCCCAATGGCAAATTTATGGTTTCTTGTGCATTGGGTCAAGAGTAGACATTGTTTCTCCATGAGGAAACCATTTCTATGATTTGTGCTCTCTTTTCTCATTAATTAGACTGCTACATCACCATTTTGCTTAGTTGACAAGCTATTTAATAGGGATAGAAACTACCATTAATACTCCATTAGGATTGCCCTAACAACTCACAAGTATGGTCCACTATCGCCCCATTTATTTCAAAGCCCGTACAACGGCTCACACAAAGTTTCACCGGTGACTTTTCTTCAGTTACGATTTTGAATCATGCAGCAGAAAGAGAAGGTCGTGCTATTTTCTTCAGTTACTTAGAGTAACTCCAGTGGAGACCTGTAAATTGAAGTCTGCAAAACTCATTTGTAGGTCATATTGAAAAAAATATGGACCTTGAATTAGCTCTCAACTCCAGTGGAAAATCAGCCCAGTCCTCTATTTTCCTGTGGGCCCTGTCTGTCAGAGAGAGAGGGGCCCGTACCTGCTGCCGCCCAACACCTGCCCAAGAGGTTGCCCCGCTGAGCATTTGAGCGGAGAGCACGACCGCGGGGGGAGCTTGGAGGCGCGGCCGGGGGAGGCTGACAGCTATGGAGCTCGCGGAGAGCAGCTGGCCGGGAGGAAAAGAGGAGGCCCCGCGTGCACCTTCACACCGCCGGCCGTCGTGCTCCTCTCGCGCCGCGGAGGAGGTGTCGGTGCCGGGGAGGTCGTCGTGCTCTTCCCGTGTCGCGGAAGAGATGCCAGCGATGTGGCTGTCGTCTTCCTCCCGACGCCCCTCTTCAGCGCGGGCGTCGCCGCCTGCGGCGACTGCTCTTTGTGCGGCTTCTCGAGCCTCCTGCTCCTGAGCTCGAGGTACTGTGACAACCCGCCCAGGAAAATACCGTACTATCGCCTAACCAATCCACTTTGGTCATTAAGCAATAATAAAGTATCATCCCGTCGTTAGTTGCCGGGTCGAGCCCGGTGAAATCACTTACATAGCAACAAAGGATCGACAAATATGCATTAAAACTCACGCGAAGGCGAGTCCAGAGTACAACACATGATTAAAATCCAAATCTGCCCCGAAGGGTTTAATTATTACAAACCGAAGTACTTGACAAGATAAACAAGGTTCAGAGTTTGAAAACAGCGGAAATTAACTAAGCGGTGCGATGAGCATCACAGGAGGCTTGCCATGATGCCTTCACTCGTCATCTTCCACCCACTCCAGCTCCCAGCCAGGCGGGATCTCTCCAGGCCACACATCACTAAAGGCATTACCTGAAACCAACAAATTACAGCAAGGCTGAGTATACTAATACTCAGCAAGACTTACCCGTCGGTGACAACTACATCACCAACTCTAGACATGAAAGGCTTTTTGGCCTGTGGGGTTCTTTTGCTGAAAAGCAACAAAGAGTATGTCCTTACTTTCAAGATTTTAGCACAGATTCTAGTTGATTACTCTTTTCTAAATAAGCAAGCTATTGCAAGCATAAGTTGTGCAAACAATTAATCAAGCATAAATGTTCACAAAGTTCCATCATTAGGGATATCATGGCCAGTTAGATAAGTAGTCTCAGATAACGGTGACAGGCCGACAACCAGTTGATTTAAAACCTTGCAAGGTAAACCTAAACACACGGTAGGGTGTACTCACCAAGAAACTAAGTTACAGATCATTACAAACCAGTTGATTTTTCTGATTTTTCTATGAATTTCTATGCTTTTTCTAAGGTGATGGACTAACTTGCAAAGAAACTAAGTTACAGATCATTACAAACACGTCCCGGGTTCACACATATGCCCCTGGATGTTCACATCCAAGCCCTCGGCGGCGGGGGTGAGGTCGCCGCCGGTGATGTGGGGCCGGAGGTGATCAACAAATGGAGGGGCGTGCAATTGAGCTCACCCCGAGCCGATTGGTGGTGGTGGCGCGGTCGGGGACGACTTCAGCGAGCGGTGGCGGTGAGGCCGCGGCGGCGCGCCCGTGGTTCACCAAAATCCGGCGAGGCTCGAGGAACTGTGGGTCAACGCGCGGCCGTGGGAGCTACACAGGGGTCTAGTGAAGCTGTTGGTAAGGTTGGCCGGCGACGGGAGCGAGCGGGAGCTTGAGCTCGCGGCGGCGGCGGCAATGGCGGGCGGGCGGACGGCGTTCGCGCGCGGGAGGGAACGGGGACGGCTATTTATAGCCGGGCGCGCATGGAGAGGGGGATGCTTAGCGGCTAAGGCCTCCCGGTGCTTTAATGCGTGGTACGGCGGCGGTCATCGGCGTGTGTGCGCGCAGGGGGAAGGACGGCGCCGCGGGCGCGCGTACACGCCGCGTGGCGCGCGGCTCCTCCGGCTGAGGCCACGTCTTGGGGCGCGTGCACGAGCCGCTGCAAGCTTAGATCACGCACGGACATTCATGGGCGGCCGTAGTACGGCGGCGGCGCGGCGGCGACGCGTGGACGCCGCGCGCGCGCGTGACGTCACGCCGGGCGCGCTCTCGGCCCGGTCCGATGCATGTGACCCTGTTTGACTATGCAATGCTCTAAATTTTAAATGCAAACTCCAAAAACCGTAGATAGGACACTTGCAGAAGAGTTAACCCTCTAAACAATGGCGCAAGCCGAATGGGATTTGGATTTGAAACGAGGGAGAAATTCAAATGCCAATTTGAAGAATTTCATGGCTCGGGTGAATAGTAACTCTGGGTTTGACTGGCAAATTTGAACCCTTTCCACTCAAAATTTGAAATGCCAACCTGAAGATGAAATGCGTCCCACTAAATTCTGCACAACTTTTATATTGGCAGATTTTTGAGTGTTTAGACAAAATTTGGAGAACGTGGCCAAAGTTCTAGGACAAAGAGATAGACATTAAGAGTTTGACCACTTAATCTAGGGTTTTGACCATGATAGATGGTGTTGACTTGCTTAAGGTGCTAAAGGGTGATTGTTGGCTAGATTTTCGAGGTGATGACCCAGGTTGACCATGATTTGACCACAGTCAATAGGTTTGACCAGTAATTAGGGTTAATTAAAAACCTGGGGCGTCACAGCCTACCCCCCTTAAGCGGAATCTCGTCCCGAGATTCGATTTTAAAGAACAAGATAGGACAAAAAGAAACTTACGGTTTCGAGATTGTAGAAAACCCGGGTACTTGGTGTTGAGAAAATTTTTCGTCTCCCAAGTCACTTCTTCTTCCGTATGATGACTCCATTGTATCTTGTACATCCTTACGGTATGTCTTCGGATCTTCCTCTCTTTTTGGTCTAACACCCTCATAGGATCCTCGATGAGCGAGAAATCCGGCTCAATCCAAGCATTTGCTTCCGTGATTACCTCGGTCTCAGGCACAGGCACGCCTTTCTTCAATTGGGTCACATGAAACACATTGTGGACTGCGAAGAACCGCTCCGGAAGTCGGATGCGATAAGCCACTGGCCCACATACCTCAATGATTTCATAAGGTCCAATATAGCGTGGAGCTAACTTTCCTTTAACACCGAACCTTTGCACATCTTTGGTTGGTGAAACCTTTAGGTAAACATAATTACCAACTTTATATTGTCGGGGTGTTGTTCCTCTATCATGATAGCTCTTTTGCCTCATTTGGGCTAACTTCAAATTCTCCCTTATCACTTGCACCTTCTCTTCGGCGTCTTTGACTAAGTCCAGACCAAAGAGTGTCCTTTCTCCAGCTTCTGACCAGTTCAAAGGGGTACGGCATCTCCGTCCATAAAGAGCGTCAAACGGTGCCATCTTCAAACTAGCCTGGTAACTATTGTTATACGAGAACTCTGCCAAGGACAAACACTTGTCCCAACTCTTATCAAAATGCATGATGCTTGCCCGTAGCATGTCTTCCACAATTTGATTTACCCTTTCCATCTAACCATCGGTCTGCGGATGATAGCTGGAACTACGGATCAATTTGGTTCCTAAACATTCATGTAATTGCTCCCAGAAACGAGCTACAAATTGAGTTCCTCGATCAGAGATTATGGTCTTCGGAATTCCATGCAAGCAGACTATTTGGTCCATATAAATCTCTGCATAGTTCTGCACTGAATAAGTGGTGTGAACTGCGATGAAGTGAGCAGTTTTGGTGAGTCTGTCCACGATAACCCAAATAGAATCCTTCTTTCTAGCAGTCAGGGGTAATCCCACAATAAAGTCCATACTTATGTCATCCCACTTCCACATAGGTATCGACAAGGGTTGGAGTACACCTGCCGATTTCAAGTGGCTCGCTTTCATTCTATGACAAGTATCACACTCGGACACATACTTTGCTATGTCTACCTTCATATTTGACCACCAAAAATTTTCCTTCAGATCTTGATACATTTTGGTGCTGCCGAGATGAATAGAGAATTTAGAAAGATGAGCCTCATCAAAGATTTCTTTCTTAATTTCTTGGTCAGCAGGAATCACAAGACGTTTCCCAAACCATACCACATCATTTGAATCCCTCTGGAAACAAGTATACTTGGGGTCTCCTTCCGCTAATTTCTGTTTTATTAGCTGTATGCCCTCATCATTGCGTTGAGCAGTGACAATTCTATCATAAAGATTAGATTCTGCAGCTATGGCATATATATTTCCTTGTTCTACCACTTCCAAATGAAGTTTCCTCATGTCTTCACACAAGGTGTCACTATACGGCTCCACTTCTAGATGGTTGCAGTGAACTTTGCGGCTAAGAGCATCCGCAACAACATTGGCTTTTTCGGGGTGATAGTGCACTTCTAGATCATAATCTTTAATCAACTCAAGCCATCTCCTTTGTCTCATATTTAGATCCGATTGAGTGAAGATATATTTGAGACTCTTGTGATCGGTGAAGATATTGCAACGATTGCCCATCAGATAGTGTCTCCAAATCTTAAGAGCATGAACAACCGCTGCTAGCTCTAGATCATGAGTGGGATAATTTATCTCATGGGGTCGAAGCGCCCGTGAGGCATAGGCAATGACTCGGCCCTCTTGCATAAGAACACAACCGAGACCAGTGCCCGACACATCACAGAAAACTTCAAAAGGTTGGGAATTATCTGGTTGTACTAGCACTGGGGCTGAAGTTAAGTGTTGTCTCAACGTGTGGAAGGCTTTCTCACATGCTTCACTCCACACAAATTTCACCCCTTTCTTGAGCAGTTCAGTCATAGATTTGGCGATCCTGGAGAAGTCCAGAATGAATCGACGGTAATAACCCGCCAGTCCCAGAAAACTGCGAATTTGGTGTACGGACTTGGGTGGTTTCCAATCCATCACCTCTTGTACTTTGCTAGGATCTACGGATATGCCATCTTTGGAAATAGTGTGCCCCAAGAATTTCACACTATCCAACCAGAATTTGCATTTGGAGAATTTAGCATAGAGTTTGTGATCTCTCAAACGCTGTAGAACAATTCGAAGATGTTCGGCATGTTCCTTCTCATTTTTGGAATAGATCAGAATATCATCGATAAAGACCACTACGAATTTGTCAAGCTCCGTCATGAATACGGAGTTCATGAGATACATGAAGTAGGTTGGGGCATTGGTGAGACCAAAGGACATCACCAGATACTCGTAGAGACCATATCGGGTGGAGAAAGCAGTTTTAGGAATGTCACAAGGTCGAATTTTGATCTGATAATAACCAGACCGAAGATCGATCTTGGAGAAAACCTTGGCTCCAGCCAATTGATCAAAAAGAACATCAATGCGGGGAAGAGGATATTTGTTTTTGATGGTCACCGCATTGAGAGGTCTGTAGTCAACACATAACCTCAAACTACCATCTTTCTTCTTGACAAAGAGTGCGGGACAACCCCAGGGAGAAGAACTTGGGCGGATATAGCCCTTATCCAACAATTCCTGGAGTTGATTTTTCAGTTTAGTTAGCTCCTTGGGAGGCATACGGTAAGGTCGTTTGGAAATGGGCGCAGTGCCCGGTTGGAGTTCAATCACAAACTCGACATCCCGGTCTGGTGGCATGCTAGGCAATTCATCGGGAAAGACATCAGGATATTCACAAACTACTAGAATTTCTTCGAGGTGAGAGATAATGTTCACATAGGCACAAGGGTCTGCACCGTCCTTAAAAGGTAGGTACAAGGTGGTGTGCCCGATGGTAGGTGAATTGATCGCTACAACTCTACCCGAGATATCTAGAACCACCTTATGTCGGGTCATCCAATTCATACCCAAGATAACATCCATACCCTCCAAACTTATGGCGATAAGATGTGTCGGAAAGGTTTTACTACCCAACCCCAATTGTACTCCACGAATTACTGTACTAGAAGAGATTTTCCCACCCGGAGTGACAATTTTATAGGCCGAATTAGTATGAGAACCCATCAAATCCAATCTGCCTACTAACTTTTCACTTATGAAACTGTGGGTAGCTCCAGAATCGAACAATATCTTAACGGGAGTGTCATTGATAGAGAATGTACCCGTAAGCACTGAAGCTCCTTCTGGAATGTCACTCATGGTGGTGAAGTTCAGTTTACCCTGATGGACTTGCACCATCGGCTTCTTGGCTGGATTGACCGGCTTGGTCCCGGAACCTTGATTCTGCTGGTTGGGCTTGTTCTGCTTGGGCTTTGGGCAGTCACTTATATAGTGCCCAGGCTGTCCACAATTGTAACAATGGTGTTCACCGGTGTTGCGTGGGGGGTGCGTTGGGCTTGGAAGCTTGCTGCTGGGTGTTGCGGAACTGAAAGTTCCCTGAAGGTTTGCTCTGTGATGGCTTCATCGTCCAGCGTCCAGTTGAAGATTGCTGGGACGAGTTAGGAACATTCTTCTTCACAAAGTGAAACTTTTTGTTAGTCCCGCTGCCCGAAGCAAAACCAGCCTGCCTCTTCTTGTCTCTCTGGGCCTTCTTCATAGCATCCTCTCGGGATATAGCCTTGTTCACCAACTCATGGAAGTTGTTGGGCTCTATCAAATTCAGCCGTTCATACAACTCACCATCCAGGTCATCACAGAACCTCTCCATCTTCTTAGCATCGGTATCCACATGATGCCCACCATATTGGCAAAGGCTATTGAATTTATGTGCATAGTGATACACAGTGTCAGATCCCTGCCTGAGGGCCAGCAACTCCCTCATCTTCCTATCCATTAATCCCTTAGGAATGTGATGGCTTTTGAAAGCTCGCTTGAATTCATTCCAAGTGACAGCATGCCCGGCCTGCTGCATGGTCTTGAAATGTTCCCACCACATCAAGGCTTCACCTCGCAGTTGCAAGGCTGCGAAGTTGGCCTTGTTTTCCTCTGAGCATGGCAGTACAAAGGCAGAGAATTTGGCCTCAATGGCCTTGATCCACGCCTCAGCTTCAAGGGGGTCTTCCGCCTTGGTGAAGGTCGGGGGCTTCATCCCGATGAACTGAGGGTAGGTGGTGACCTGATTTGGCCCCTCATGATTTGCCCCATGGGGTGGCCTCTGGTTCAGCTGCTGGGCGATCTGTTGCTGCGTCTGTAAGATCTGGCGCAGCACCTCGGTCTGAGTGGCCATGAATGCCTCTGACGGCGTCATGGGCGGTGGCGGTGGTAGTTCACCACTGCCCGACGCTCCGAAACCATTGGGGGAGCTGCGCGTTGGTCCCACCATCTGAAAATGTGAGCCTTTATCAGACACGTAGCCATAATCTCGCTTAGAAAGAAACGACAAGTGTAAACATGCATCACAAAAGCTCATTCATGCAAGTTTATCAAAATTTGCAGCAACACGGTCATACGAAAAGTTTCATATCCAACAGCTTAGTCATTGAAAAATTTCCAATCTGGGTTAGTAGATGTAGGATTTCATGCGCTCCAAAGTTGGTATTCAACTCCGTAGCGAATTTCCAAGTTCGCGTGCCCGAAGAATTCGAATTGCGAATATCTGCCTAGCTATCCTGGCAGCAGGCCGACACTCACCGAAATTTCCGCAACTCTCAGTACTCTTATGCAAAAAAAATGATGAATTTTGGTGAGCACGGTCATCACAATATTCCGCACAACTTTGGTATTCCACGCATGACAAGATTCCGACGTTCAATCGCTCGAAAAATTTCATTTCCATGCTCTGTCTAGCTGTTTGGACAGCAGCCAGGACTGGATTAAAAATTGCATAACTCTCAGTATGAAAGTACACAAGGGCTGAATTTTTGCGAGCGCGATCGTCATAAAATTCCGAACAAGTTTGGTATTCAACACAGGAATCGAATCTGACCACAAATAGCTTAAACATTTTCCTTACAACAAACTCTGCAGGAAAGGTGTTCAACCGAGCATTACATAGGTGCCAAGTTTTGGGATCACCAAAATACAACATGGGTTACACTGCAGTCGTGCTGCACAAAAGAATACTCCTACGTTAGCCTACCACAAAAACCAACCAAGCGGCTACACACAGGAGTATGAGTCATCCTATTACAACACTACGGCAACCTAGTTGCCGACCGAAGCGTCACTGGCAGCAGGTGAAGCGGGTGGTGTCGGTGGGGGTGGTCCTGCTTGACTCTCCTGGTCAAGACCGGACTGACCCTGCTGCTCCTCCGGAGGTGCCTCCACCGGGGGTGGGCGCTGCAGAGCCACAATGGCCTGCAGTGCTGCTACCTGCACCTCGGCCTCATCCACATGCTGCTGCATCTCGATGATGTTCTGTAGCAGTGTCAACTTCTCGATGTCTCTAGCGTCCACGTCCTCCTGAAGGGTAGTGACCTCTGCCTCCAGGTCTAGGATTCTCTGTAAGCGGTCGCCTCTCTCTAACTCCAACTGGAATCTCCTGGTACGAAGCCTGTCGTTCTCCTGCTGAGTCTGGAAGAGAGTGAAGCTCTGCTGCTGGTAAGCCGCTGAGAGACTGTGCCAGGCCAACCGAGCCGACTCCAGACGCTGGCTGATCATCAACTAAGTGGTGTTACGCAGCCTCTGAAGTGTGAACACAGCGTCCAGGCAACGCGTCAGCGTCTGCGTGACGTCCAGCGGGACCGCGAGCAGCAGTAACCGCTGTAGGTGGTCCACATGGTCCCTCCATGCCGGGTCGTGCGGGTTCACCACCGGAAACAGTCCGAATGGTGACAGTGCTACCACCGTCGGGTTGCGGTCGCAGAAATCCGTCAATACCCAGAGGGCAGCCGACTCGAGAGACTCTTGCTGACGAAAACCCCAGTACACGGAGCTCAAGTCGAACCAGTCGGGGTGGTCCGGGTGGGGTGGTACGGTGACGGTCACCCTGCAACGAGGCACGCCCAGGTGCTCTAACTCGAGCGCCTCGTAGACGGGCGGAATGGTGTAGCCGGCAGCGCTGAGTGCCTCCCACGCAAGGCGTGGAAAACCCTCCCAGTGCAGTCCGTCGGTACGGACCGAACCGTCAGCGCCGTACTCGAGAAACACGGGGGCAGCCATCTGTACAAAAATGTAACGCATGTTAGGACTCAAAGAGGACAACATGTCAATGGCGCAAAATTCTGGCAGCTGTGAATAAACATTAATAACTCAAAAACCAGAACCCCAAAATTTCTCAAATTTCACCATCTACTCCGTAAAGTTTTTATGCACAATTTTGGTATTCAAAGGTTGAGCTAGATCATTTAGAAACAAGGTCGAATGAGGCAATATTCAAAGTTATGTCCTCAGAAAAACAGCATGACCTAGGTTCCCTAAAAAGGATACAACTCAAGATCTACAACAGCTATGCTCATGAATTTTTGCGAGCAAAAACTAGATTAGATATGGAGCAACTTTGGTATAGGTCAACTAGTCCAAACATTTTTTAGAATCTGGTGCAAAAATTCAAGCTAGCAGCCACTCAACTTTTGGACAGCAACAACAACCTAGACATGAGAGGTAAAGCTAGGACACAAAAACCACACACTAGCAAAAACTTCCTTAGAGCGCATACAGTTCAGATTTTGGGTACATTTTTAAGTTGTTTCGATTTTTAACATGATGCAAGACGTCCTATTCGTCCTCACACGACAATCAAGCCAAAAATCGAAGTTAGTGCCGGTGGCAAGGCTTTTATTCGTCTCTCCCTATAATAACTAGCCGAGAGCTATTCGATACTCACTTAGCGACTAACGGATCGTTGTTAGTGTACCTGCAGAAAAGGACCTTCCGTGCCAGCACGTCACGGAAGCGCCCACATACAGTACCGTTCGCTATAGAAACGGTATCCATGCGTCAAGCCGCTGCATGGACAGCGTCCAACCTCAGATACTCTCCTTTGGAATGGAGTGCATCCTTGTCTTGCATATTCACAATGCGGAACGTCCACGTATGGCAAAACGTGGCGAGACATAGACGCGACGGTGGGTTCCCTCTGGAATAGGTCCCATCCATCCCTCACATGACTTCCATACGGTACCACCACGTATGGCAAAACGTGACGAGACACAGACGCGACGTGGGTTCCCATTAGAATAGGTCCCATCCATCCCTCACAGGACTTTCCTGTGGCACCACCACGTATGGCAAAACGTGATGAACTAGTATGGTTGTACAGAAAGTAAGTTCTGACAAGAATAAATGTGCTGGAAGTTAGCAAAATAAACCATAGACTTGTAAGCCACCTGAAAGAACCCAAAAATTCCCTCTAGGGCCTCTCGGTCTAAATCCATCCTTAACGGACCAACGTATTTTGCAAATCCAAACAATCTTGGCAAATTTTATTCAAAAACCAGTGATTAAGGTTGTTAATTAAACTCTGGTGCATATAATCGCTCTGGTATCAGCTGTGACAACCCGCCTAGGAAAATACCGTATTATCGCCTAACCAATCCACTTTGGTCATTAAGCAATAATAAAGTACCATCCCGTCGTTAGTTGCCGGGTCGAGCCCAGTGAAATCACTTACATAGCAACAAAGGATCGACAAATATGCATTAAAACTCACGCGAAGGCGAGTCCAGAGTACAACACATGATTAAAATCCAAATCTGCCCCGAAGGGTTTAATTATTACAAACCGAAGTACTTGACAAGATAAACAAGGTTCAGAGTTTGAAAACAGCGGAAATTAACTAAGCGGTGCGATGAGCATCACAGGAGGCCTGCCATGATGCCTTCACTCGTCATCTTCCACCCACTCCAGCTCCCAGCCAGGCGGGATCTCTCCAGGCCACACATCACTAAAGGCATTACCTGAAACCAACAAATTACAGCAAGGTTGAGTATACTAATACTCAGCAAGACTTACCCGTCAGTGACAACTACATCACCAACTCTAGACATGAAAGGCTTTTTGGCCTGTGGGGTTCTTTTGCTGAAAAGCAACAAAGAGCATGTCCTTACTTTCAAGATTTTAGCACAGATTCTAGTTGATTACTCTTTTCTAAATAAGCAAGCTATTGCAAGCATAAGTTGTGCAAACAATTAATCAAGTATAAATATTCACAAAGTTCCATCATTAGGGATATCATGGCCAGTTGGATAAGTAGTCTCAGATAACGGTGAGAGGCCGACAACCAGTTGATTTAAAACCTTGCAAGGTAAACCTAAACACACGGTAGGGTGTACTCACCAAGAGCCCACCAACCAGGCGGTTCCCAAAAATCCTCGGTTCGGGATAAAAGGCCACAGTCTTTGGTACCGGTTATCTGGCATACCCCGCAAGGCACCCAGAATCACACATGCACCACCGGTAGTTAGCCGTGGGACGCATCCCAAGATTAGTCACAGTAAAATCCCTTACCGTCTCATTAAGGTACTAGGCTTACCGGTCCCATTCCCGACAAGTGCTTAGTACGTTCAAACACTTAACCCACGAAAGCCATTGGACCGGAGCCCACATCCCGTGCTCTTACCACATGAGCAATTCCATTTATCAAAGTCTTATGATTCCAACATAAGAACCTAATCTCGTGAGTGACAAGCATCACTCGACTTGTACCGGTCCTATAGCATAGCAGCTAGCGACCTATCATACTAGTAAAGACATAGGTACCTAGGGATCATGCATCTAGGGTTTCATTTCAACTCCTAAACGTAAATGCACAGACATCCATAGATAGTTGCATAAATTTCCAAAAGCAAAATAGGTTAATGCACCGGGGCTTGCCTTCGTCAGCAAAGTTAGCCTGGGGGTCCTCGGTGTCCTTGTTCACTTCCACGTACTGCAGCTCCCCGTCCGCTCCTCCTTCCTCGGCTTCCGGCACGAGCGCGTAGTTACCGTCAGGAAGCTCTACACGGAATGCAATGCAGGGTTATTAGGTGGAGTGAGAGTTTAACCATCACATCCAACTCTTGTTGGCCATATTCACCTTGACAAACATTTAATTAATAATTCTTTTCATTAAAGTCATTTCATGTGAAGGTTTATTATTTTAATCTTTTAATAGTGACTGTGTACACATTTAAGCAATTAAAATTATTTAAACACACAAAACAGCAAGGGTGGATCCAAAGCCTTACTTAAGGTAACCACTTGTTAACAAGGTCATTAAGGGGACAAAGATGATTTTCCCCAAATAAACCTATTAGGGAGCTTATATGGATTCCAAGCTTTTAATTACCAAAACAATTTATAAAACAGGGGAAAGGTGCTTTGCTGGTCCTAATGACCCAAACAAACTACTGGTCCAAGCTACACATGCAATTGAGCGATAAAACATATATACATCAAAAAGGACATTTCCTAGCTAATAGAAATATGATAAAAGCATAAATAAATAAATAAAGCATTACTGCACCCAAACTCATCCCTACAACATTTCTGACCTAAAAAAAGCTTAGGAAACCAACAAGCACAACAAGATCCTATTTGAAATTTGAACTAGGCAATTAAACTTAAATCTAAGCATATAACAAGAATAAATATTCTGGCAGAGATAAAATCATGGTAAATGCAGGAAAGTTGAATATAGTTATAACATGAGCATAGCCACAAGATGAGCACAAAAATCTATTTACATTTTGCTAAAAAAATCAATAAGGCAGAAATACAATAAATGCAAAGTAAATCATATAAAAAGTTCTGTTCAATAACTTTGTGCAAATTTTGGTCCAGAGTCTATACATAACATGTCTAGCAACATATCCAAAATTCAGCTCCATAGATTCTCTAGATTTTGAACTACAGCAAATTTGTGCCAAACTGAGTTTGAATTTTCAGTCAAAATCTATAAGTCAAATGTATGGTCATGCTTTGTAGAAGTTGTATATCTACTCTCACTGAGACCAACAAAATTGGGTTTGCATTTTTCTGATTTTTGTATGAATTTCTATGCTTTTTCTAAGGTGCTAGACTAAGTTGCAAAGAAACTAAGTTACAGATCATTACAAACACGTCTCTGGTTCACACATATGCCCTTGGATGTTCACATCCAAGCCCTCGGCGGCGGGGGTGAGGTCGCCGCCGGCGATGTGGGGCCGGAGGTGATCAACAAATGGAGAGGGCGTGCAATTGAGCTCACCCCGAGCCGATTGGTGGTGGTGGCGCGGTCGGGGACGACTTCGGCGAGCGGCGGCGGCGAGGCCGCGGCGGTGCGCCCGCGGTTCACCAAAATCCGGCGAGGCTCGAGGAACTGTGGGTCAACGCGCGGCCGTGGGAGCTACACAGGGGTCTAGTGAAGCTGTTGGAAAGGTTGGCCGACGACGGGAGCGAGTGGGAGCTTGAGCTCGCGGCGGCGGCGGTAATAGCGGGTGGGCGGACGGCGTTAGCGCGCGGGAGGGAACGGGGACGGCTATTTATAGCCGGGCGCGCATGGAGAGGGGGATGCTTAGCGGCTAAGGCCTCTCGGCGCTTTAATGCGTGGTACAGCGGCGGTCATCGGCGTGCGTGCGCGCAGGGGGAAGGACGGCGCCGCGGGCGCGCGTACACGCCGCGTGGCGCGCGGCTCCTCCGGCTGAGGCCGCGTCTTGGGGCGCGTGCACGAGCCGCCGCAAGCTTAGATCACGCACGGACATTCATGGGCGGTCGTAGTACGGCGGCGTACGGCGGCGGCGCGGCGGCGACGCGTGGACGCCGCGCGCGCGCGTGACGTCGCGTCGGGCGCGCTCTCGGCCCGGTCCGATGCATGTGACCCTGTTTGACTGTGCAATGCTCCAAATTTTAAATGCAAACTCCAAAAATTGTAGATAGGACACTTGCAGAAGAGTTAACCCTCTAAACAATGGCGCAAGCCGAATGGGATTTGGATTTGAAACGAGGGAGAAATTCAAATGCCAATTTGAAGAATTTCATGGCTCGGGTGAATAGTAACTCTGGGTTTGACTGGCAAATTTGAACCCTTTCCACTCAAAATTTGAAATGCCAACCTGAAGATGAAATGTGTCCCACTAAATTCTGCACAACTTTTATATTGGCAGATTTTTGAGTGTTTAGACAAAATTTGGAGAACGTGGCCAAAGTTCTAGGACAAAGAGATAGACATTAAGAATTTGACCACTTAATCTAGGGTTTTGACCATGATAGATGGTGTTGATTTGCTTAAGGTGCTAAAGGGTGATTGTTGGCTAGGTTTTCGAGGTGATGACCCAGGTTGACCATGATTTGACCATAGTCAATAGGTTTGACCAGTAATTAGGGTTAATTAAAAACCTGGGGCGTCACAGGTACTCCCCTGCGACCTGGTCGACCTCCCCTTGTTGTCGAGCGGCCTCTGCGCCCGCTGCAGCACGATTGTGCGAGCACGTGCGGACGTCGAGCAGCGCGCCGCTGGGTACCTCCATGATGGCGACCTCCCTGGACACCTTGCCCTCCACGACACAGACCTAGGGGCCAGCGGCTAGTGAATCCGGCGGCGGCAGGGCCAGGTTGCCAGCGGCGGTTCGGGGCCGGGCTCCAGAGGCCACGCTACGGCGGAGGTGTTCCAGCAGTCGGCGGCAGCAATGACGAGATGACGCCGAACTTGCTCGCCGCGCTGCGCCAGTACCGACGACAAGGAGGAGGAGGCCGCAGCAGCGATGGCGGCGGGCGTCAACAGCAGTGGCGTACCTAGGATTTTAATTAATTCAATAATTATCTATTAAATACCATGTAATTTGGATAGCAACTGTTCATGGAACCATCACAAAAATGGACACCAATGGATCCCGGCCAATAGCAAGCATGGTGGTACTCGTAAAACCTACACTTAACTGAGCTTGTATGCATGTGCACTTCCCACACGCATGTATACATAACATGGCCTGGGAAAAGAATGGAAGTTTTATTTTTTTCCTAAATAGGCTAGAATTTTAAGTATGCCATGACTTATGTGGACCACCTGCTGGGTCCGCCACTGACGACGGCTCACGAGTTCAAGGTCCGCTGGTGCTCCCGCGCCCGTAGCCATGACTGGACCAAGTGCCCCTTCGCGCACCCGGGGAGAAGGCGCGCCGCCGAGACTTACGCAAATACCACTACTCCGACACCGCCTGCCCCGACTTCCGCAAGCCAAGGGCAGGTGCAAGCGCGAGGATGCCTGTGAGCATGCGCGCGACGTCTTTGAGTGTTGGCTCCATCCGGCGCGCTACCGCATCCAGCCCTGCAAGGACGGCACCGCCTGCCGCCACCGGGTGTGCTTCTTCGCCCACACGGCCACACCCCAGACCAGCTCCGCGTCCTCCCGCCGCAGCAGTCCAGACTGAGGGGTGCGGTGGCCTCCCCGCTCGCCGAGTCCTACGACGGATCCCTGCCCCGTGCGGCCAGGTGAGTGGCGGCACGCGTCAGTGGCGTCACCACCGTTGGGGAGAGAAAAAGTAGTCTGCCGGAGAGAGACAGGGAGGAGGAGAGAAAAAGAAATAAAAAAAATAGTAGGACTCATGTTTTGGGGAGAATTGGAGGCCCTTTAGGAATGAAGGTTTGAACCTAGAATTTGGATGATCATGAAAAATGTAAGTCCATTTAGAGGTTCTGTTGGAGTTGATTTTTTAATCAAAACACTAAATTTTATAGTAAATACTCATTTGCATGTCACCACTGGAGTTGCTCTTACCACTCTTTTCTAATCCAAAACAATATAGACAGATAAAATAGTCCAGTGTTTCCAGCAGCAGCACAGGAAGAGGGAGCTAGGAACCAAAAATATCTTGCGAGCAGGCCCACTCGTCGATCTCAAAATATCTCTCTGCAAAGGACCATATCATGGTCAAAACTCGAAAGCTCATTTGCAATTATATGAGAGGAGCTCTCTCGCAGCAACCAAGACGACGACGACGTAGCTCTCAAAACCTTCATTGTGCCGGACATTATCTCCTGCCAACTAAGCAAGCCTTGTGGGTCCCACTGAGCCTTGTGGTGTGCATAGCATGCATTCTGAAATTGCGTTGGGGGTGTGCACATTGCACCCCATGCATGGTCCCTGCGCCTAAGTTTCTGACCTAGTACCACTAGGCCTATTCGTGCGTCGTTTTCAGCGCCCATATGGGTGGAGTAGTGTGGTGTGGATATATGGTATGGATACGCTCGATCAAATTTAGAACCATGCCGGCCGGATCGAATTTAAGGCGGGATAGGAATAGGATGGCGCCACAGTTCCCTTTCAATCGCCCTCGCTCTCGGTCGATCATCCACCGTTTTTGCGTTCCCGTACCGCACCACTTGTTACTGGAAAAAGTTTGCCACGGGTATATGCATGAGCACATGTGTGTGTGTGACTTTCTCTCCATATAATTAAGCACATGATGCCCCACCACGCCTCAACTGAAAGTCGTTCAAGTGCTTAATGTCGTCAGTTCGATATCACTTCATCCGTGTCAAATTCTACTGTTGATGATCATGAATCAGCCTAAGCAAATGGTTGAAGTACAATAACCTTGGCTTTAGTGGTAAACAGAGTCAAGGTTATTACACGAGTAATATTTAACACCTCTGAGAGTTTTTTTTTTGTCTCAATTCTCTTCATTTCACTTCAATCCTCTCGTTGGACCACAATACTTTTCGCTCCTCAAACAGTGGTGCCACATACCACTGTTTGAAAAGGACTATTATGAAAAGATTATATGGGTATTATTGGAAAATTTATCTCGGTGAAACAATGAAAAACGCCATGCGTGGAAAAATAACATTCAGAAAAAATTACAGTACCAAAAATAACAAAATTTTTATAATTACAGATTTACCCATTTCAAAAAAAATTGTACCTTATACCAAGACTTACTGCACGTGTGAACGGGAGGCCGGAGGCATATATGATATATGAAAAGATTTCGGCACTGTTTATGACAAATACTCAGCCCTCAATCGTTCTCTCCCTCCGTCCAGAAGTATGTATATATATGACAATTTCGTTCAAATATATATATGACAATTAAGAATTTAATAAGACGCCCCTGTAGCTTCAGTTTCTTATCCATGCCAAATTAGCATTAATACCGGTGTTTTTTCAACCCCGTACTAATGTGTTTTCTTGTGTACCGGGACTAGTTCCTACCTGGTACTAATGTGGCCAAGCCACATTAGTACCGGGTGGGAACTAGCCCCGGTACTAATGTGTACACATTAGTACCGGGGCTAACTTCCACCCGGTACTAATGTCCTCTCACAGGAGCGCGTTGGGGTATTTTTTTCTCACCCGGTACTAATGTATACTTTAGTACCGAGCGGCAAAAAAACCGGTATTAATGTTAAAATTGGTCTGGGACGAAAGCCTCTTTCCCTAGTAGTGACGGAGAGAGTTCAACAGAAACTAAGCATCGTAGCTAGTTATAAAGTTGATAGACATTAACTGATGACCCTGTCTGTCTGGCCCGAGAATATCGTTTTTCACGGACACCTTTCCAGTTTGAATATGCTTAAGAGCTACTCCCTCCGTCCCACAAAAAAGTGCAATCCTAGTTTTTGAAAAAAATCTCACAAAAAATGCAATTCTAGAAAATAGATCTAATTAGTTGCCTAATTAAACAACCAGATCCGATCTGCATGTCAAAACTTACTGCATTTGGCTAACAAATGAGGGTATTGAAGTCTTTTGATGTCACCACTAATCTGTCCTAAAAAAGCTAGAATTGCACTTTTTTGTGGGATGGAGGGAGTAGATCCATTATAGTGATGCCGTAGTTGTTTCTGTCCAAGTAAATGGGAACACGGAGAGTTGTTAGGTGTTAAGCAGCAATGCGTTAATTGCATACCACTAAAATTTACACAGGTGGTATATGTGTTATACATGGGTGGTATAGATAGTACATGAATATTATTGGAAATTTTATCTCGGTGAAACAGTGAAAAACGCTATGCGTGGAAAAACAACATTCAGAAAAAATGCAGTACCAAAAATAACATATTTTTGTAATTACAGATTTACCCATTTCAAAAAAAGTTTATACCTTATACCACCACCTGGTGGTATGGTGCACCGTAAAAGAGCTCAACAAATAACCCTAACGCAAGACTTTCTGCACGTGTGAACGGGAGGCCGGAGCCATATATGATATATGAAAAGATTTCGGCACTGTTTATGACAAATACTCAGCCCTCAATCATTCTCTCCCTCCGTCCAGAAGAATTAAGAATTTAAGATGCCCCTGTAGCTTCAGCTTCTTATACATGCCAAACTAGGAAGTTTGGTCACCGAAAATGAGTGCAAGTCGATTTTTTATACGCAACGTATGTATCCTGAAAAAAATATGATCTTTAATTTTATGCCGTCTTGATAGCTCACCCCTACTGTCTGTTATTATAGGGTGTACATATTTTGAGTTGAAACTATTGATACAACTTTTAAATATGCTAAATTGCATATATAATTTAGTTGTTTTACCAATACCAATCAAAGCTTATTATGACATTAATTAAATTCTTACTGAAAAAAATAAATGTACTGTTGATGGACGGAGAGAGTTCAACAGAAACTAAACATTGTAGCTAAGTTGATAGACATTAATTGATGACCCTGTCTGTCTCGCCCGAGAATAATCGTTTTTCACGGACACCTTTCCAGTTTGAATATGCTTAAGAGCTAGATCCATTATAGTGACGCCGTAGTTGTTTCTGTCCAAGTAAATGGGAACACACGGAGAGTTGTTTGGTGTTAAGCAGCAGTGCGTTAACTGTATGCACGGGACACCCCGCCCACTAACGATCTGGCGCGTGTTTAATCGCTAAGACGGCCACGCTCGCGCTGCCCTGCCCACTCGTGCAGTCGTGCTACCCGATGGCGGCAGCTGCAAGCTTTGTGATCCTTCATGCAGTGGCCACTCCGTTTAATTTGGTTCTTTTGCACTTGCATCAACCATTATTGTTACATCATGTATAACTAAGCATGAGGATAGATGATTTTTTTTTGTTCTTTATCGGATCATACAAACCCACCTTTTGAAGACTTCTTCTTCCTTCCCTTCGATATCGAACATCAATTGCAACGACACTAGAGATTGCAAAGGTTGATCATGGTGTTTAGTCATTTTGACTATACTAGATACATTCTTTTGTTATGTATGTAGACATAAGTATGTATCTAGTAGATACATAACAAAAGAAATATATCTAGAGAAAACCAAAATAATTAGTAATTTGAGACGAAAGGGAGTAGCTCCACTAACCATTATGAGGAATATACAGAGAGTTGATGGGATTATTAGAGTTTAGGGTTTTTTTTATTTTTTTAAGACGTGCAAAGCACGTTTTTCATTAAGAGAGGAGAAAAAACATCCGGTTTAGATTACAACAGGCACTGGGCCTAACGAAAAGAGGAGAAGACGAAAACATCACAACGCCCGCACCGGGCGAACACCTAACAACCTAGCGAGCGGGAGGAAGCCCGCACGCGCCCAAGTCGTAGCCTCCTCCAGGATTGCCGGAACGAGCATCACCGGCATGAGAGCTTCCTTATCATGAACGCGCCGGTTCCGCTCCCTCCACAATGACCAAGCGACCAACCAGACGAAGGAGTCGAAACCTTTCCTCCGTGCCTTAGCGACCTGTTTCCTGGCGGAGCACCACCACTCGGCGAACCTCACCGGGCGATCCGGAGCCAGGTTCTGAAGGAGGATGTGCCTGAGGGCCATTAGCCAGGTCTCTCTAGAGAAGACACAGTCCACCGTCAGATGGTCCAGCATTTTGGATTCCTGGGCGCACAGCGCGCAAGTGTCCGAGTCCCTAAGCCCGTGACGGTGTAGCCGGTCCGACGTCCAGCAACGGCCGTGCAAGACCAGCCAGGCAAAGAACTTGCACGTCCTCGGCATGTGAACCTTCCAGATCTGCCGTGCACCGAGGATGTCGACGTGACCAAGAAATAGGGTGGAGTAGGCCGAAGTCGAAGAGTAGACTCCGCTAGGCGACCATTTCCAGATGAACCGGTCAGGTTCGGTCGTGAGCCTGACCTCCTGCAGTAGGTCCCAGATGACAAGGTACTGCAAGACCACCTGCACAGTCCGAGCGTGGGTTACGTCTGCGACCCAACGGATCCCGGACGCCCCGGTCTGCAAGGCCTCAGCGACAGTGCGGGCCCGACGCAACCTTGGTGAGACCGCGGCCCAGAGGTTAGGTGCCAGGGATTTGATGGAGCACCCGGAGATCCACCTGTCCTCCCAGAACAACGCATGGGTACCGTCCCCCACCTCCACGAAAATGGAGGCGTTGAAGAAAGCCTGGGTGGCCTTGTCAACAGGGAAGCGGAACGCCGCCCAAGTCCTGTCCAGGTCAGTCCTCGCCAGCCACAACCAGCGTAGGCGCAACGCGGTGCCAAAGACACGAAGGTTTGGCAGGCCGAGTCCACCGCATCGGGTGGGGCAGGTGACGTTCACCCAAGCGACCAGACAGCGACCGCCCGAGGCCACCTCTGTGCCGGACCAGAGGAAGCCACGGATTAGGGTTTTGACCGCGCGCAGTGTCCATGTGGAGATGGAAATCACCATCGAAATGTGAATCGGGATGGCAGAGAGAGTGGATTTGGCAAGCACGAGGCGGCCACTGCGGCTCAACAGTCTACCCTGCCAAGGGGGCAGGCGCCTAGCGACCTTATCGACCAACGGCTGCATCGCCACTTTGGGTAGCCTCTTGATAGAAAGGGGTACCCCGAGGTAGGTGCAAGGGAAGTCGGCGATCGTGCAGGAGAGAATGGATCGGACCAGAGACAAGTGACCCTCAGAGCAGTTGATGGGGTAGACCTGGCTTTTGGTGTAGTTTGCCGCCAAGCCGGCCGCGCTTTCGAATAGCGACAAGACCGCCTTGACAACCCGCAGATCTAGCTCGACCGGAGAGAAGAAAGCGACCACATCGTCAGCGTAGAGAGAGGCGCGAAAGCGGATGCTCCTCCCTAGATCCAGAAGGAGACCACGGGATTCCGCCTTGCGGAAGAGGGCATGGAAGCATTCCATGACCAGCACGAAGAGCATGGGGGAAAGGGGGTCGCCCTGACGCAGGCCTCGACCGTGGCAGATCCGCTGCTCAGGGGCACCGTTAAGCAACACCCTGGTGCTGGCGGTGGACAGAATGACTGAGATCCAGTCGGTCCATCTGCGAGGGCAGTCGACAGCCGAGAGGAGTTCAAGAAGAAAAACCCAGCCGACCGAGTCGAAAGCTTTGGCTAGATCAATTTTGAACATGATCCTAGGGAGCTTTCGACTAGAAAGCGCTCACGCCGTGCCAAGGACGTAGCGGAAGTTGTCGTGGATGAGGCGACCTTTGATGAAGGCACTTTGGTTGGGCGAGATTAGAGAAGAGACGTGTGGGGCGAAACGATTGGCGGCCGCTTTGGAGAAAAGTTTCCCAAAGTTATGGATTAGACTGATGGGTCGGTAATCCGAAAGAGCGACCGGGTCTGGTTTTTTAGGCAAAAGGGTGAGTAGGGCACCGTTCAGGTGGTGGAAGCTGCGGAAGTCCATGTCAGAGAGGGCGTTGAACGCCCGCAGCACATCACCCCTGATGATCGACCAGCAAGATCGGTAGAAGTGACCCGTGAAACCATCTGGGCCGGGGGCCTTGTCCAGTGGGAGGTCCTTGATCACCTCCCAGACCTCGCCCTCCGAGATGGGAAGACCGAGGTCCTCCAAGTCCATCCGCGGGAGTCCCAGTTCCTCAAAATCGAGGGCGCAGGAATGCTCATGGTGGACACCCAGAATTCGGTCGAAGTAGTCAAAGGCTGCCGAAACCTTGTCCTCTTCCCGAAAAACTGAACGACCATCTACCAGAAGGGAGGGGATGACATTTTTCCTCCTACGGTGGTTGACATGTAGGTAAAAAAGTTTAGTATTGGCGTCCCCCTCACGCAGCCACCTGAGGCTGGACTTCTGCCGAGTGATCGTTCACTGCAGCGAGGTCAGGCCTAGGTAGCGTAGTTTGAGGAAACGCCGCAAAGAGATCTCCTCAGGAGAGAGCGACCGTGAGTCCTGTGCGACCTCAAGGCGGAAGATGACCTCCTTGGCAACCTGGATCTGCAGGCGAATGCTGCCTACCGCCTTGGAGTTCCACTTTACAAGCGCCTTCGCTGTCTCACAAAGGAGGTGGTCGATCATACGGAGCGGGTTAGCATCCGGGCGCGGCCCAGACCAGATCGCCTTGACTGTGTCCAAGAAGCCTTCGACCTTAGGCCAAAAGGCCTGAAAGATGAAGCGTTTCTTAGAATGCACCCCACAGTCGAGAAGGAGGAGGAGGGGAGCATGATCGGAACACCTAGATGAGACAGCATGTAGAGCAGAGGAGGGGAAAAGAAACTCCCAGTCCTGGGAGACAAAAACTCTATCGATACGCTCCAAGGTGGAATGCGACCTCTCGTTGCTCCAAGTGAAGAGACGGCCCTGGAGATGTAGCTCAAGAAGCTCAAGGTCGTTAAGGAAACGACGGAAGCGACCCATCATTCTGCGCGAGAGGCGGCCATTATTCTTGTCGGCCGCCTGGCAAATGAGGTTGAAGTCCCCGCAAACAACCCAAGGTCCAGAGAGCATCGGACGGAGGGTACGGATCTCAGCGAGAAAGGAGATTTTATCCGCATCGGACTGCGGGCCGTAAACGGAGGCGAGCCACCAGGACTGAGAGGGTGCGGAGAGCAGTGCGACCTTCACCATAACGTGGTGAGTGCCAAAGGAGGGGGAGGAGACGAGCCAGGTGTCTTTGCGCCAAGCGACCAGAATGCCACCACGGGAGCCCGCAGCCGGCAACACAACATAATCAAAGTCGAGCCCTGACATATCAAGCATGAATGAGGGGGGTACAACCGCGAGCTTAGTCTCTTGCAGACAAAGAAGAGAGACACGCTCGGAAGCAACCAACTCGCGGACAACCGAGCGTCTAGTACGCTGGTTAAGCCCGCAGACATTCCAAACAACTATGTTTACATCCGTTTAAACACAAAAAGAGACGACCTCTCGACTAGCACAGGCTCAGGCCTGCGCGACGACGACCAGCTGCTCCTCGGGGAAGAGCTCACGAACCGCCGCCTGGAACTCGTCGTCTTCCAGCACTGAGCATTGGAAGGACCCCCTCGACCTGGGCACCGAAGAGCTCTCGGATAGCTCTGCAGTGCTCCTCCGACAGGCCTACAGCGAAGAGCCTGGTGTAGCGCTGGAAGGCGGTAGCGTCGGGTGCCTCGCGCGGCCCCACGACTCCCAGCTTCCGCATCAGCAGGTTTTACCCCGCGGTGATCGGGTTCGGACCCCGGGCCCTGGAAACCGCGGCGAGACGGCTGCTGCGGCGGAGTGTGGTGAGTGGCGGGCAAGCCTTCGCCCGGCAACGGCGCGGCGCCCCCAGAACCGGGTGAGGGAGTGACCACTGTAGAGAGGCGCAGAAGTCCGCCACCAACGACTCGAGGTCTCCCTGAGATGGCCCCTCAGTCGCAGCAGATGGTGGGGAGTGCGACCTGGGAGCCTGGGAGGGGGTAGACAGCTCCGCGGCCATCGGAGGGACGTCCGGCGAGTGACACGACTCGGCGGGCTCGGCGGGGGTCGGAGAGGCAGAAGGCGACCAGAACGGAGGCGGGGCGACCACGAGGGAAGAGCCCGCGGGCAACGCCAGCTGGCGGGCCACCAGGGGGGAGAGCAACCTGCAAAAGACGTCCGCCACCGGCACCATGCGAGGGGGGCAGAGCTCTCGCCCCCACGCGCGGAGGCAGCGTCAGGCACGACCGAGACGAGAGCAGCCGTCGTCGCGCGGAGCCCAGAGCCCGGCGGGCCACCAAGGCCGACCGCGGCCAGACCAGAGGCGGCGGCCGGGCCGCGTCCGGCAGAGGCCAAGCTGCCCCGAGCCGCGGCCAGGCAGTGGCTAGCAGTGGCCAGGCTGCGGCCAGCAGCAGCCAGGCAACGGCCAGCAGCGGCCGGGCGACGGCCCGCGGCGACCGGGCGGCAGCCAGCCGCAGCCAGGCTGCGGCGCGCCGCTGCCAGGCTGAGGCTGGCAACGGCCAGGCTGCTGCCGGCAGCGGTCGGGCGGCGGCCAGCCGCGGGCGGGCGGCGGCCGGCAGCGGTCGGGCAACGGCCAGCAGCGGCCGGGCCAAGGCTGGCTGGTTCGAGGCTGGCAGCAAGCGGAGCCCGGCTGGCGACAGCCAGGTCGGCGCGAGCAGGCAAGGCAGAAGAGGCGACCAGAAGCTCCGCCTCAAGAAGCATCGGGTCGTCGGCGAGGCTCCTGGGCGGCGTCGACTCACAAAGAGGAGGGAGGTGCTCCGGCGGTGTGTACTCGTCACAGCTGAAGTGTCGCGCGACCGGAGCCGAAGAGTAAGCAGAGGAAGCCCGGGCGAGTGGGGCCTCCACCGGCGACGCACGTACCTCGGCTGGCCGCGTTGAGGAGGGGGCAGCCGGGGCGCGAAACGGTGAAGCAACGGCGGAGAGACGAGACGACCGAGGCGGGACGGCAGGTGGGCGGTGGATGCCCTACAGCACCCAATAGGGGTAGGAGGGAGCCGGAAGGACCGGCGGAGGTGCAGAAGTGGGGGCACCCCAGCAGGCGGCTCCCTGCCCACCCCCTGCGGCACGACCAGACCGCCCGTCGGAAGCGGGTGGAGGCCCCCCCCTCGGGGCCCGCGACGGCGCGGCAACAGCGCCCCCGACGGCCGAGGGCCTCGGCAGTGGAGGGGCAAAAGAGCGACCCGAAGAGCCAGAAGGGTCACCCTCCGACTGGGAAGCCCCATCAGCCGGGGGAGCCAGAGTGTCGATGATCTGGGTGATGTCGACCGTCGCCCGGTAGCGCAGGCAGAGCTGGCCGGCGCCCAACCCGGGGAACTCGATCGGTGCCAGCATGTCCATCTGCACCGGGATCAAGTCCGGGTCGACGCAGCCGGCCAGGACGACGAGCTCCTTGAGGTTGGCCTTCGACTCTGACTCAGGAGCCAGGTTGATGACCGCGTAGGAGGAGCCGAGGACGTCGTGCGCCGTGGAACGCAGCCACAGGTGCGGAGGCACTCCCTTGATGCCGACCCGCACCTGGTAGCGCAGCGCCGCGTCGACCGCCCAGTTCTCCCGCCGCCACCGGCGGAAGGTGAGGTGAAAGGGGCCGTCCGGGGTTGGTGCCTGAAGAACCCGCAGCATCTCAGGGCCGTCCTGGAAGACGATGAGGAAGTCCTCTGGGTGGAAAGGGTAGGCCATGAACGTCCCCGGCTGTACGCCCAAGCGACCGGTGAGGTAGGCAACCACATCCGTCGTAGTGGCGGACGGACGAGTGCCCGCGACCATGGCGACCAGAGCGCGCTCCAGAGCGACCTCGTTGACCTCGACCTCAGGAGTGCGTGCGACAATGCACGTCTCCAGCTACGGGCGGCGCGAGGGGTGCCCCAGGGGCGCGGGGGGGGGGAGGGGGCGGACGCGGAGGACGGCCGTCCGTGGCCCCAAGAGCGGGGGCCGCAGCGGAGGTCCCCGCGGGGAGCGGAGGAGGGGGCGGGGCCCCCCAGGCCACCTCGCCCGCCCTGGCCGCGGCACGACGGGGCGGCAGAGGAGCGTCGTCCCGAGGCGCCGCGCCGTGGCGCGCCGCGGAGGGGGGGGCACGCCCGCGGGCCACCTGCAGTGGTGGCGGCGGGGCGTCACGGGCTGCCGAAGGGGGGCGACCACGCCCCTCCGGCGGAGGAGGCGGTGGGTCACGGGCCGCTGGAGCAGGGCGACGACGGGGCTCCGGGGGCGGAGGCGGCCGCGCCTCCTGCCTCTGCTGAAGAGGCGGAGGTGGAGGCGGCCGGGCGCCCCTCCCCTGCAAAGCGTGAGGCGGGGGCGGGGAGCGGCCGGCCGGGCGCGAAGCGACCTGAGGTGGGGAGGGGGTGCGGCCTCCCGGACGAGGACGGGTGCCGTCCACCGTCACCAGGCAGACCTTCGGTCGCCCGCACGAACTCTCGTGGTGTCCAAGCTGGTGGTTTAAGGTCTTGTCAACTTCACTATAGCTTCTTGGTGTATATTGTTGCATGGTCCAAGAAGTTCAACCCATCCCTTTGTTGCTACCATTGTGAAAATTCACGTACGTAAAATGAAGAAGTGCATAGTAGAACTGTAGAACGAAGAGCATTGTTGAGGAGATTTAACTTTGTCGTTGTGGATCATATTACAATTACATGCGCTGCATCTGCATATGTATGTGTATGTGGTTAACCAAAGGGTCCGAAAAGGCCCTACCTGCTGGCCAGCATCGATGGAGTCATTTTCATCCCCTCAGATCAGCTTGGAAGCTCTGGATACACTGAATCAGGTCCACTCTGTTGCAATGATTGCACCAACTAAGAATATAAAGGGTGCAAGTAGCCCTGCATCACTTGGCTGCCATAATCCACCTTGGAAAAAAAAGAAATGCAGGATGCGCTGTGGATGTAGAAACATCCAAAAAAAGCAAATGGATAGAATATGTCAGTTACCTCTTGTGTCACAATTCAAATGAATAGTGCTATATATCCGAGAAGGAAAATAAGTAGTGCTATTTTATGGGTGATAGGTACACGTTTTGATTTTCCAATATAACATATTTCCTTTCAATTAAGAACAAAGGTATTTCTCCGAAAATAAAATAAATTCGATATCTCATATATGTGTCTACTTTATTGAGCTATATGCATCTTCTATGATAAAAAGTGGATCAACTTCCATGCATTATTCTATCGAAAGTTTAGCGACCAAGCTCAATTGTTTAGAATCTCTGTGGTTAAATTCATCAACTTAGCTTAGATGTTTGTATCTTTTTTTTTAGATTACTTAGATGTTTGTATCAGTGCATGGATAATTGTTCACTAAAGTTCTATCACCTATTGTCCGTACGTGACATGCCCGATTCATAATAGTGAGCATTTTTTGGAAAACAATATATATATTAATATCCCAACATCCGCATCGACGACCAATGCATATAGTTGTACATAATATTGAGCATGCCTACATGTATCCAAAGTACCTTCTTATGCACCGCATTAAGAATTTAAGGTAATTAAGTAGGTGGTTTTCGTATGTTATGTGATTGCTATTTGTAAACCAAACAAGCCGCGACAATGGATCAACATGTTGATAGGCTCGACCCACCCCATCCCTAATCCTGTCTCCTCCAGGACCCTCTTATGCCTCCAAGTCTCCTTGTACTCTTGATTCGCCCAACCAACTCAACCCAAGGATCTAGCATAGTTGTCTATGTGTGGTTCCCGTGATCCATGTCGACTCCAAGGAGTGATGATTACTGTGCCTTTTACCACCTTTTTCACTACATGTGTGCACCACACCATTGCTGTCTAAAGAGTTTTGGTGAAAGCAAGAGAGGGATCTCAAGGCAATTATGGGTTACTGCTCCTTTTCCAAAAGAAATTATGGCTATATATTACAAGCTAGAGGAGTGATTATGATTTGCAGCGACTTTGGGGTGGCACCACAGGCCAGCTGACGTGGCTGTCTCACATCAGCAATAATCAGGTGAAGTAGATAAGATGGACCTACAAGTGGGCCATGGATGTCAGATAGTGTTATGTGGAAAAAAACCGAGTGCTGCCAAGTGCCAACAGAGCGTAAGAAGGGTTCCCAGAAATTTTGCTCTTAACAAACTTCACGACAATACAAAAAGTTCAGTATCACCATGATCACCCAAGCTAAATTTAGTTTGAGAGGATAAGTAGGGACATGGAAATCGATCACTACTCGTGCCACAGCCCACACTCTATCCCCCTCGCCTCGGCACTGGTCACTCGTCAGTAAGCATGATCGAATAAAAGTGGCGACTTTGATGGCGGTTGTATTTGTGCGGCCACCAGGCTCCGAAGCCTCGTCGAACAGGAGCCGGCGACGTCGCCCCCTTCGTCCCCTCCACCGCGCCCACGCCACGAATCCATTCCATTCCCATTCCTCCCCACGCCGCGCGCCTCCATAATACCGCACCGCCACCCCCCATGCCGCTCGCCCACCACCACCACAAGCCCCCGCAAAAGCCGCCATCGGGACGTGGCATTCGATTCCCACGCGCTTCTCGCCCTGAGAGAGACGAGCGGCTAGCTCTGCCTCTGCGCCCGCGGCGGCGTTGTTGTTCATGAAGGTGCTGTGCAGCGCCTGCGAGGCGGCGGAGGCGAGCGTCCTCTGCTGCGCCGACGACGCCGCCCTCTGCGAGCGCTGCGACCGCGAGGTCCACGCCGCAAACCGGGTGGCCGGCAAGCACCAGCGCCTGCCCCTCCTCGCCCCCGGCGGTCAAAGCGCTGCCGCCGGAGCCGCCACCGTGTCGCCGCCCAAGTGCGACATATGCCAGGTGCGTGCTCTCGATCTCGGTTTGTCTTGAAGAAGATGTTATCGTTTCTTGGACGGGGCCAGATTTCGCCTCCGCCGTGGGTTCAGGAAAGCGACGCCTACTTCTTCTGCCTCGAGGACCGCGCGCTGCTCTGCCGGAGCTGCGACGTCGCCGTGCACACCGCCAACGCCTTCGTCTCGGCACACCGCCGCTTCCTCCTCACCGGCGTCCAGGTCGGTCAGGAGCTCGACGACCCGGCCCCGGAGCCGTCGCCTCCCCCGCCGGCGAAGAGCGACCCGGCGGCCCCACCGCTTTTCAGCGAGAGCGACTTCAGCTGGGCGGCTGGCATCACGGGGACGTTCGCGGACTGGTCGGCCGTGAACGAACAGTTCGGCGGCTCCCCTGCTCCGCGCCACGCCGAGGCGGCGAGCAGGGCCACGCCAAAGCGTAGCCCGCGGGCGCCGGCGTTCGGTGCCGGCCAGGCGCGCGTCGCCGGCGGGGTCATGGACTGGCCCCTAGGCGAGTTCTTCCGCGGCGTCAGCGACTTCAACGGCGGCTTCAGCTTCGGCGAGAGCGGCACCTCCAAGGTCAGCGCCAAGCTCTGTTGTTCGATCGCCGGTGGTGCTTTGGCAATCAAAGATGCCATTTTTATTGTTTGATTGGGATTAGTTGCCTTGTAATTAGTCTGGCATTCTGACGTCGTGTTCCCTCCCTGTGATCGGCAGGCCGACAGCGGGAAGCTCGGTGGCAGCGCCGGGGGCTCGCCGTACTACCGCTCGTCCTCAGAGGACCGGGACGCCAACGAGCTGTTCGGCCAGGTGCCGGAGATCCAGTGGTCGGTGCCGGAGCTCCCCTCCCCGCCGACGGCCTCCGGGCTCCACTAGCAACACGGCGGCGGCCCCGACAGCACCGCTTTCGTGCCGGACATCTCCTCCCCGGACAGCGCCGCTCGTTGGTTCCCGACCGCCGCCGCAGCAAAGCGCCAGAGGAATCGCTAGCAAGGGGTCACCATGTCCATGGTTGATTGTTCCTGCAGCTGTCTAGGTAGCCGCTGAGCAACATACTGCGTCCAGGACAGTAGAACACCGACCTGATGTGTGTAGCTTCATTTTGCCATGGTGCCATTGTTGATGCTTCAACCAATCAAGCTAGGAACAGAGAGGACAGTGAGTAATAGAGATTAGAGAGGAAGGTGGTGGTTGTGGTTGACGTTGCATCGAGCATCTATGGTCAATCCACGGCGACGGTGAGAGTTAATGGGATTTGAGATTTGTGTGCGTGTTTGGCTGGTGCATCTGACATTGGACGATGATGGAACGAGCTAGAAGCTGGTACCCTTTTGACTTCCTGACAGAGGTCTGAAACTGATGCGCTAACCGATAGCTTAGACACTGGACAGCCATCATACCAGCACAGAAGAATTGATGCTGATGACGATGCTTCGTTTTCTTGTCCGTTCAAGGATCGGTGTTTCAGTGGATAGGTTCGATCAGTGTAAGAAAATTAAAGATGCTGGTGATGCTTGTACATTACATTAGGGCCCTTATTGTGTTGCCAATATATTCTGACTCAATTGAGTGGCCATGTTTTTTCCTAAAAACATTTTATTAAATTTTGAGTGATTCAAATGTCTGAAGTCTCCAAATAAATCAGATTTGGTGGGATGAACTCTAGCATCAGTATTTTACCTATCACTACTCACTGGACACAGCAAAAAAGCCCACAAAAATGATATTTAAATTAACATATACTCCGTAGAAAATAAATTTAAATGAACAATGTGAGATGAGTTACTACCTCCATTGATTATTTGACGTTTCAGACATTCAAAAAGACCTGCAGCTAGCTACGTTTAGCTGTCCAAAACGTCAGATAATGTACAATGTTACATTCAAAGTGGAAAGAGGCAAAAAAAAAAAAATCCACATGTTGTTGCAAGCTTGCAAATAATATATCAATATTTGTATGTGAGTGCTTGCATCTGTACTGTGTGATTTGAAAAAAAAGAATCGTTTTGAAGAAAAAAAGTTCACAGTAAACTTGCAGCGAATAAAATAAAAATGTTTAAGGAATTCTGGCATTATAATCGGGGATTGGGTTATCCATCCGGGCCTCCTCTTTTATACAACGCGCACGTAGGCCACTCGCAACGGCCCAGGCCCAGCCCAGCTACAAACTCCCCGCCAGCACACCACCAGCGAGAAGACCCCTCGCGCCGCAAAGTCATCTCCCCCCTCTCCTCTCTGACAAAACCCTCGGCGGCGAGCTTACCCCACCGCGGCACCACCACCGTGGTCGTGCGGAGGAGCAGACGGAGCCGCACGGTGAGCCTCTTCCCCCTTTTCTTTCTCCTCTCCACGCCTTCACCTCCCTCCCTCTCTGGCTCTCGGACCGTCCCCTTCCTCTCCCCCTCTCTTCCTCTCGGCCTTGCTTTCCTAGCGGCGCCCAAGGCCCAGGGGCGTGCGGCGCTGCCTTGTCCAGTTTTTTGTCGTGCGCTTTGTCGGCGACGAGCATCCGACAGGTATGCCCGCTCACTCCCTTCCTTCCTGCCGTGCGAAATCGAATGCCCAAAAGCGTATGCTATTTGTACTCGGATCTGACCATGTATGTTACCACTGATTGCGACCTTTTGCAAAAATTATCGGTTGTGCACTGGGTCGGCTGTTGCCTCGTGGGAGCATGTTCAAGTGACGCAACGATTTAAGTGTATACTGTGGTGCTCTTGTGGTGCCAACGGGGCTGATTGATTGATGGTGAGGAATACCGCGATTAGCGTTGCAGGATGTGTGGTTGCTAGGTTCTGGTGCTAAGACGTCCCCTGTCTGCGTAGTGGTTGCTACTTGCTAGATATTGCTTGCTATGATACATTGATACCCCTTTTCCGCGGAGGGAACCAGGGGAGTGGGGACTGGATACTGAAACCCTGTCATTATGCTTAATTGCATTATAGTTTCTTGGTGGAGTCATCTGGAATGGAGGGAGTACACAATAAGGTACTGCAACTTTATTGGAATCTGATGTGCATTAAATTTTGTTGGGAACAAAGTGCATACCAAGTAAAGCTAACATCCTGAAATAAAGCAGAATACGTTGTACAAAAGGGAAGTAGAACAGAGGCCTTTGCCTAAAGAATAGTTGGTGCCTGTTGGGCTTGGGTTTAGAACTTCAGCTGTGAATGCAACTATACAAGAATAGTTAGGAGGTGGAGCTGTTGTCCTTTTCTTTTTCTGTTACTTGGTTCAATCTGAAGGTCTGCGACCTGACATTAGGTATTGAATGGTTAGAGTCTCTAATGAGTTGATCAACGCCTCAACGGGGAGGAGTTCTGAGAGTTGGGCCTGTGATATTTTTTATTTGCTCTTGGTCTGTTCAGATGGTTTGGGATGTAGGTCAGGTGAGATGTTAGAACCAGATGTTAGTCATTTATGGTCGAACTTGCACAGGTTTTTTTATGCTGCATAATTTTGTGAGGTGGGTTCTTCTTCTTCTTTGCTGCTGGTTTATCAATTATCGTGTTGCAACTACCGACTACTGTCTTGCATTCTGCTTCTAAGTAAGTAAGTAGCAGTGTTAGCTATAATTCCTATCTCTAGGAAGTTCGTGGTCTGATTAAGTTGTTATATTCCACTCTTTGGTATGTATGTGTCATACTGTGGCCTGAGTGCACTAGAATTCAGGGTGCATATTTTTGAACGGTGGATTTGTGAGATGTTCCACTGCCATATGGATCATAAATTCTAGAAAATGTACTAAAGCATTTATCTGTGAGTTATATATACTTGTATGATACTCTTGAATTTCCTTAGTTCTTCACCAACTCCTTTCCTTTCGCGAATGCAGTCTGTGGATAGAGATCTTTCCGCCGTCATATGAAGTTATCTTTTCTATAGGCAGCTGAAGGATAATAACTATCATGGATGCTAATGCAAATTCAGATGTGCAAAAGGCCGAGGAACTGAAACTTAAGGCAAATGAAGCCTTCAAGGGTATGTACTAATAACTTGACCTGCCTCTCCTAACTTTGTAGTTGAATGCTAACATTTTACTTTCACACTCTATGTAGAGGTCTGTTTTCATTATACAAAAAGTTTACTTTCACACTCCATTGAGGTCTGTTTTCATTATTCAGATACCTTACTGTATTGGAAAAATTACTTCTACGATGGCTGCCTATTTTCTATGTAATTGGAATCGTGGATAAATGTTGAGAAAATGTTAGGATCTATAGGCAAATTTGCACTAAATCTAAAAGTGGCTTATAATCGACCATTTGACCCATTAAACTCTTCCTTTACATCAAAGTTTCAAAATACATCAAAAGTGACTGTTGGTACTTACTACTTGCTACTATTTTCTCCAGCAAACAAGTTCTCTCAGGCTATAGAGCTGTACAGTCAAGCCATTGAGCTGAACAGTTCGAATGCAGTTTACTGGGCAAACCGTGCATTTGCACATACAAAATTAGAGGAATATGGAAGTGCAGTGCAGGATGCTACAAAAGCCATTGAAGTTGATCCTAGATATTCAAAAGTAAATGATGATGCCACCTTTTGTGTGCTTCTTAACTTTATTTATTTTTAGTTCCTGCATTTAATGGACTTTTCTTTTGTGTAGGGTTATTATAGACGTGGTGCAGCATATCTTGCCATGGGAAAGTTCAAGGAAGCCCTGAAGGATTTTCAGCAGGTTAGCAAACTGTGCCCATCACTCCTAGACTGCCAATCAATACTGTGGTCAATTCTGTTGCTTTTTCCTTTTTGGTTTTCCCTTATATACCTGAATAAATAAAAACATTTCTTAGGTGAAAAAAATCTGCCCGAATGATCCAGACGCTACAAGAAAGTTGAAAGAGTGTGAGAAAGCTGTCCAAAAAATCCGTTTTGAAGAAGCAATTTCTGTTGGACAAGCAGAGAAGCGCTCTGTGGCTGATTCTATCGACTACCATATCATAGGTATCCGGTTTGAATTCTGCAGGGCATTATGCACTAGTTGCGCCATGTTCTACTGTAGTGTAGAATTAGATAATTTTAGGGTATGGCTAGTTTACTATTATCGTTTGTGTTATATGCGCATTAGCTTTTCTTGAATCATACATATCTCAACTTGGCTTTTGTAAAAAAAAATATTGTGCATTGTTTCTTCAGGATTTTTAGTTATAACCCTAAATAATGCAAAAAGGTGCTGAGGTGGACTTTCATAACATTGCCGAGTCTGTTTTCACGTGATACAATTTTTTGTATTAGCATGAGCCAAGAAGGGTATTTGCCAATAATGTTGCTCCAATAGAATTGGAGAGTATTGAATGAATAGTAAGAAGCAAGTGTGAGGTTTCTTTGTTGACCTTGTTAAAAATTAAGCATGTTGTCTCAGGTGTCTTTATAGCTATCACGGGTCATTAGAAATTTCTCTTGCACCTTCTACTTTTATTAAGAATTATCCCTACTTCTTAGGTCCATGCATTTTGATGCTACAACAACTTGGCTGTCTAGTTCTACTTTTGTGAAATTCTAGCTTTACTTGTGTAATTGTTCCATTGGAAATTTGAATACCTATATACTATGTAAGCCTTGAGATTAACTTTTTTTAGTGGGTAGAGGTTTCTCTTATTTGGACAACTTATCTCTGCACATTTCACATATTCTAATTAAGGTTCATAATTCTTTTCATTTGCCAGAAGTCGAGCCACAATATGCGGGACCGAGAATTGACGGTGAAGATATAACACTAGATTTTGTCAAAGCGATGTTGGATGAATTTAAGAAGCAGAAATGCATACATAAAAGGTACACTCATATAATGGGATTGGTTATATCTTACATGTTTCCTGTTATCTTTATCTGTTCTCTTGAATCATTTACTTCTTTACCTTGTTGATGTAGATATGCGTACCAAATTGTGTTAAAAACTTTGGAGTTGTTGCGTGCGATGCCTTCACTTGTTGATGTGGATGTTCCAAATGGTGGGCATTTTACAGTTTGTGGTGATGTGCATGGCCAGGTATTTATGCTTAATGGGTGCATCACTTGAAGTGATTGTTTAGACTTTATTAACTATGTTCTTTTTATTCCTTGTTTTTCATTTTTGCATACTTGCTAAGAGAAAAACACAAGATGACCACATCGCCTTATTAAAGTTGTATCGCATGCGACCTTTTAATTCATTAGTCTTTTAAACTGCCCATTTTTTTGCTTTAGTTACCAGCTGCAAATGAACAAAGACAGACTGATCGTGTAAAATATACCATGCACCGAATAAGGCAGGGCGATTTTGAAGCAAATTATGTCTCTTCTTGAAATCATGTAGCCAATTGCATATGTTACATGATAGGAAAGTATGTCATTTTCCAAAACTTACTTTGGAAAGAACAAAAGTGTCATTACCCTTGGTGTGCAGTAATTATAAGGTTATTCACTTATTCAGTACTTGAGGGGAATCAAACAACTCTAATAGTGATACATTTCACTTGGCCTGGCAAAAAATTGCATTGTCATATGATTCCTTAAAGCTATATTGATTGGTGCGGTTAATCTTCTTCCTTTTTTCTGTGCAGTACTTTGATCTGCTCAACATATTTGAACTCAATGGGCTCCCCTCAGAAGAAAATCCTTACCTCTTCAATGGTGATTTTGTGGACAGAGGTTCTTTCTCTGTTGAAGTCATACTCACCCTTTTTGCTTTCAAGTGCCTCTATCCAAAAGGTATTTGCTACACATTTTGTTAATTCCATGAACTGAACAACATTGTGCAATTTTTACTAAAGTAGTTCTGGTGCTGTGTTAACTGTTGTTTATTAATAAATCATAGTCAAGTTGTGGATGTAACATTTTTGCATTGGGTGAATCTTTTTAATATTTCAGCTATGTACCTTGCGAGAGGAAATCATGAAAGCAAGAGCATGAACAAGATATATGGCTTTGAGGGTGAAGTGAGGTCAAAGCTGGGTGAAAAATTTGTTGAACTATTTGCTGAAGTCTTTTGTTGGTTACCTCTTGCTCATGTCATCAACAAGAAGGTCTTTGTAGTCCACGGAGGACTTTTTAGTGTTGATGGGGTGAAGCTTTCAGACATTAGATCCATTGATCGTTTCTGTGAACCTCCTGAAGAAGGTACAGTATATTTTTCTTTTATATTTGCTTGATGCACTTATTTCCAACTAATATTACGAATATTTTACTGATGTGGCAGTCGACCATCATTTGATTTAGCTATTATATGTATGTCTTATCCATGTCCATGGCTTTGAGCTTTCGTTTGCTATCTTCTTAAACTACTAGGATCTTATATTGATTGGTCAACATAGTGCAGTATCACATAACCTTGATTCTGATTGTACATGGCATTTGCCTGTTGTGGCTGAACTACAGAGTTATATCCAAAAGTTATTATCTGTTATTTAGTCAAGCAAATTTTTTCTAGGCGCTTTATTGAACACACCCATCTATGCATCTATTATTTCGGTTCCTAACCTGAATTTTATTCCAAGGGAAAGGTAAACACAACCATGTGAAAGAGCACATGAACCTGTGTTGGCACTATGATCCCCATCAACTCTGCCTTTCCATCTTTCTGTTGGCTATTTGGCAGTAACACAATCCATTATTGTTTTTACTATGGCAGGTCTAATGTGTGAACTACTATGGAGTGACCCTCAGCCTCAGCTTGGAAGAGGTCCAAGCAAACGTGGTGTTGCTCTTTCCTTTGGCGCAGATGTGACTAAGAAGTTTTTAGAGGATAATAACCTGGGTATGTGGATTCCTCAAACATGCTAGTTAGGTTTAATTGTCAATTCGATTTCTTGAAATAGCTGTTGGTTCGAATTTACTTCGAATAAACTGGTATGTGCAATATTTTTATGGGGTCTTATTTACTGAAGGAAATTCATATTTGAAATATTTTCATGTTTCATTTTCTTAATGACCTACCAGATCTTATTGTCCGATCCCATGAAGTGAAGGATGAAGGCCATGAAGTTGAACATGATGGAAAGCTTATAACAGTCTTCTCTGCCCCTAATTATTGTGATCAAGTATGACTTTATTTTACAATGTGGCTTGCTTAGGCTAACTTCCATTCGCACTGTTATGTCATCGAATGTTTGCTTTTCTGTACGCCTTTTGTTTATTTTCTTGGACTAACTTTGTCGAAGCATGCTGTTTTAATCTTGTGATTGCATTTTTGATACAGATGGGCAACAAGGGTGCATTTATTCGGTTCACAGCTCCAGAAATGAAACCTCAGATTATTACCTTCTCAGCTGTGGTGAGTAGTACTTTTTTCTTTTGTATTTGCATGTATACTCTAGGACTGAAGTTTGGATGACAAGTGCAAGCTATTTGTGTGCGAAGTTCATTTGAAGGCCAAAGGTTTAGGCACGATAACCGGGGGAAAAAACCGGTCACTGTCTACTTTTGAGAAATTGTCCAGTTGTTTTTTTACATGACCTTGAAAATTGGGACTCCAATATACTCACATTTTAAAAAACAGAGTACACACCTAATCGGAAATTAGGAGCAGGTGATTTAGGGACCAAACCAGAGTATAAAAAAGAGAACCTACACTCTCAGGTTCCAGCATCCAGCTTATAGGTGGCTAATATTTCCAAACACTTGCACATGTTGCTTCTCAAGTAGTCATGTAGTATGCCAGTATGCCACTGTCAACAAATATGTATTTACTGTTTCCCTTTGTTGTCATTTTGAATATCCCTTGATCATGCTTCTGTAATACTTATTTTCTTGAATGTGTAGAACTAATATTTTTTTAGCACTGACTTGATTACTTTTTGGATATCTGGTGGATTGGTTGTACACTTACACCTGATGATGCATCTTTCAGCCACATCCTGATGTCAAGCCGATGGCATACGCAAATAATTTCCTCAGGATGTTCCAATGACAGAAGATAACAACCACGGTTGTCAATTTTTACCGTGACAAGTTCGTCGCGCCCAGTTCGTCTATTGCTAGGTTTGTGGAACATGTGCTGCCTTGTACAACAGATGAAGTGATGTAAGAAATGATGCAACTATCCGTGCGCTGCGATGGTACATCCATTTTTGGTTGAATTTTCATTCGTGTAACTGGAAACATTCTTGATCACTAGATTCTAGTTTACTTAAAATTGCTAAGTCTTTGTTTTCGTTCTCTTGTGTTAGCTAAGTTTCACATCAACATGCTCAATACTTTACTGCGCGAAGCTCTTGCTACCGTAACTAATAACATTCAAACATGTGATGAGCAAAGTCAGTCATTTCACATCGTTATATTAATGATGAGGTGATGGTAAGGTGTTTTAACTTTCATCAAGTTCTACTAAGCACAACGTCAACTAGTGTACAAGGAGCCTTTCTTGATCCAATCATGACAGTTGCAGAAGGGAAAAACTTGTTTATGGGTTTGGATTCTGTATACTTTTCTATATTATGTATTGATGTTTGATGTACTCTCCTCCGAACACAACTAGAACAAGGTGACAAAAATGGTGTCGCTTTTGGTCGATTGCAAAATTTCCCACCTACCATTAGTTGTTCGTTGACATTGTTAGTTACACTGTATTAGGACCTAAGCCAAATCAACCATGCGCAATAGCGTGGGAGCATTTGTTTCTCCCACGAAATTTTATAGAGATTATAGCAAACACAAACCAAAACAATTCAAAGGTAGCCCTCGTGTTAGCCTTGCCATACCAACAACACTGCAAGTAATTTTCCTTTTGAATCGTAGCAAGTTCATAATTGAATATTGGGTTGGTTCAGATAACATGTTAATTTAATTTCTTCCTACAGGTACAGGATATCAGAGCGTCACGTGTCAAACAACTTGCCGGGACACATCACGTATCCACGCGCATTGTTTGACGATTCGGAAGAAATGTGGAATAAGCATGCACTTAAAAAAAAGATGCATGACGCCCTTGTGGTTTTGACCAAATGATCCGCTGGTGATGCACAGCTAGAGTTTACAAGTAACGTGATGTCACGTGTGAACGCGATCAAGGCTGCATGTGGTCTCATAGCAGGTGATTTCTTTTTTTTCTTGTACTATTTTTTTTGAACGGACGGTGAAAACTTGTGCTTTCCCGAATTTTTATTAGAAGAAGAGAGTTGACCCAGTTTATAAGGAAAACCGAGCCCGAAAACCGTACAACTCCGGCCGATCGACCGCACAACTAGGAGAGCAGAGAACCCCGAACGACTCCGGTCCGCAGACCATACAACTAGGCACTTTGGTGGGTTGGATTGGGACCTCAACACGCACCGCTCAACTCAAACACCTCATCGGTCGGATTGGGACATCGACACGATCAACTCAAAGAACTTCAAAGGATTGGTCCAGTCGGATTGAGACATCGATCCGGGCCTTCACAACTCTTGTTCCGCAGTCGACGCGAGCCAACACACACCACCAAGAACCACAACCTCTCTTCTCCCCCGCTCAAAGGAGAAACTACTGCCTACTTTTTTTTTGCACAAAGAAAAGAAAGGATGGAGCACGCAAACAGCACCACACCGAAGCACCCGCCGGAGGACCAAGGAGCAGTCTCCCGCCGAGGAATCTCAACATCACCTCCAGGAAGGGCACGACGCCGGAGGCGCCAATGACGTTGTCCCGAGGTGGGAAGGGTTTCCCCCGCTAAATCCCCGAGGCGTGGAGCAGAGACGCGGCCGGCACCATGCAGACCACGGAGGACATGGTTCATGCAGCAAGTAAAGCGACTCCACAGTGACGCCCCCAACGGGGAGAACGACGCCCGAGGGCGCCGTCGCCAAGGCTTTCGCCTGGAGTAACCTTAAACTTGCTGCACAAACACAGCCCGCCCCGCGCCGGCGAGCCGGACAGCGAGCCGGCAGGCAACACCGGCGACGAGCACTGCCAGAGAGGTGGTCGAGCACGCCCCGCAACGCCACCATGACGCCTCAGAACGCGGCCAAGACCACCCAGCCCCACCACCATGGCGGAGCCACGAGCGCCCAAGCCGTCGGCCACCCCCGCGCACACTGCCGCGACGCGAAGAGCACGCGCAGAACAGAGGCCCCAGACCAGACCGCCAGGCGGATCCAGAGCCCCAACGACCGGCGTCGCCACGCAGGTACAGCCGACGAACAGGGAGAAGAAGGGGGGAGACCATCGAGCAGCACGCCCCCACACCTCCTCCACCGTTCGCCGTGCCGCCGCCGCACGTCCGTCCGCACGTCCAGCCGGGGCGCACCCGACCCGGCCGCCGCAACCACGCCCAGCCGCGTGCCCAGCCACACACGCCGCCAAGGAGGTTGCCGCACCGAACCGCGCCTGTCACCGCCGCCGGAACCCGCGCCCCGCTCCCGCCGCTGCACCCGGACCCGCCTGGCGTCGGAAATCGTGCCCCGCCGTCGCCGCCGCACCCCGACCCGCCGAGCCTCCAAAACAGCAGATCCGGCGGCGCAGGGTGTAGATCCGGCGAAGGCATGGGCGGATCCGGCCACCAGAGCCGCAGATGCTGCCGTCGTGGACGCAACCTTGCCGGGCTCAAAGGGGGGAAAAGGAGGAAGAGGGAAGGTGGATGGCCGTGAGAGAGCCCCGCCGCCACCTTCCTTGCGGTCGCGCGGGCAACCCGCGGCCGCTCAGGTGGCGGCGAGGAGGGGGGCGGCGTCGGAAGGGGCGGCGGCGCCGGAGGGTGGGCGTTCGCCCGAGCCGCCCCCAGGAGAGCGACGCGGGCGAGGGGAGTGGAACTTACTTGGTCAGTGCATTTGTACTATTTTTTTGGGGTCTGAAAGTTTGCTGAAAATTTTACCTCAGTTAGGTGACCAAATCTTGCACTTGCAGAGGTTAAAACTAACAAGCCAGACACATACAGTATATATGTAAACACTACAAGAAACAGAAAAGTTTACTACTGCATCTATATTCAGAGTTGGTGCCTGTTACAAAGCTGACTAAGCTGACTAGTTCCTCCTCACACTTCGCAAGAAGGAGGAGGTCTGTGTGATCTCTCTCAGCGGCTTGTCGGTGAAGCGGATGAGGTTGTAGGCCCACGCGCCGGCCACCGTCCCCAAGATGGGCCCCACGAAGTACACCCAGATGCCGGCGTAGCGGCCGGCGACGATCGCCGGGCCCAGCGTCCTCGCCGGGTTCATGGACGCTCCTGATATAGGCCTGTGCACGAACAAGCACGTATCTCTCCATTAGTCTTTGCAGATGGTATTATATGATTGCTAATGTACAGTGTGTTACTGATTTTGTATATGCTCCTTGCAATGCATTCACCCTGCAAAGAGGACGTTTAGCAGGACGGTAGCTCCAACAGCAAGGCCAGCCAGCTCTCCAATCTGCAAAGACCAGGGATGATGACCGGTTAACTGATGCTGTACATTTTTTTTCATCTGGTTCATGATGTACCAATGTGATCAGCAAAGCATGAAGCATGGTGGATTTATCATTTATGTACAGTGACGTTTGTAGGTTAAAAAAACTATATGAGGTACTCCCTCCATTCCACAATATAAGCATTCGTTGACTTTTGTTGAGCATGTTTGACCATTCGTCTTATTCAAAAAATTTATAAAAATATTATTTATTTTGTGATGATATGTTTTATCATCGTATATATTTTAAGTATATCATAATTATTTTTACATTTTCACAAATTTTTTGAATAAGACGAATAGTCAAACATGTATCGCGAAAACCGGAGAGTGCTTATATTGTGGAACGGAGGGAGTACCACTTCTGCCACATCCTCACATGTCACATCATTCACCATTGGATCTGGTATGTACTGTGTCATTCTCAAAAAAAAAATCTATCCTTTTCTTTCCTTCAGTGAAAAAAATTCAAAGTCTAGCAAATAACCATTCGTGGTTGAGCCGGAAGGAGATTAGAAGAAAAACCTTGTATTTTTCTTCTTATGATGTGATTGCACAAAGCTAATGTCTGTACCCAAGCTACATTTCGTGCTTAAAAGTCTACCTTTTTCATGTGCATTATTGTGCTTATCCGAAGGCCCCTGCTTTCTTCAGTAGCCTTTGCCAAGTTGGACAGGTACATTGTGTTCTTTTTCAGCATATTTTTGTTGGGAACACACTACACTGTTTTTTTTTTCATTTTGCCCAACAAACTACTATGACCGGCATTACTGTTTGTCCAATACACAAAATTCTTGGTCTGTACGCGCACGTGTGCGTGTGGCCCCTTGAGTTTTAATTGTCAATAGCCATGTTCAATTCTGAATAACTTTGTTAGCTAATAATGTTACTTGTAACCATTGATAGAAGCATGATGTGACCATGGTCAAAATTCTGGTGGACCAAACAGCATATACATACTTGTCAATTACTGATGATGATATGTATTTTAGCTAGCCTGGGTTAGCAAGAAGGCTTTGTGTGCAAGATGTATTCTAGATAGCACAAACTTAACCCTTCACCCCCACTTGTGTGGGTGTGTGTTTTCGTTAAAAGTGACAGGCAACCATAATCCATCCATAAATCGACGCTCATAACAGCGATGGTTAACTTAGCCATCAGACGATTTCTACAATGCCGATCACCTCCTTCTTTTCGTCATTGTTAATTTATTTTCACTCTAGCAGATTAATTAGTCTGGCCCCACACACTAATTCACTTTAGATGAGTCTGGCCACACTGTTTCAGAGTATGACCTTTAGTGACGGTTTTGGTCAAAGTTGATGCGAAAACGAAGGATGGGTTTGGTGTAGGTGTGCTTACGGCTCTGTTGTCCGTGGCGACGGCGGAGACGACGAACATGAGGTTGAAGGAGATGATGAGCTCGATGACGAGCGACTGCACGTCGGACCCCGCCGGCACCGTGCCGAAGAAGTGCTCCCGCACGTTCCCGAACAGCAGCCGCAGCGTCAGGCTGGCGGCCGCTGCGCCCAAGACCTGCGCCGCCGCGTACGCCGGCACCTGCCTCCAGGGGAAGCGGCCGCAGGTGGCGAAGGCGATGGAGACGGCTGGGTTGAGGTGCGCGCCGGAGATGTGGCCGACGGAGTACACCATCACCATGACGGCGAGGCCCCAGACGATGCAGATGCCCGGGAACGTCACCGTGCCGCCCGTACGCAGGTTCACCGCCACCGCCGCGCACCCGGCGAAGATCAGGAAGTAGGTACCGAAGATCTCGGCGATGATCTGCAGCCAAATCACGAGCAGGGATTATGACTGGATTAATCATCCATCACACCACGTCGCATTCACATCGCGGTTGCTTGCCCTAGTTGCCAACTGATTCTTTTCTTTTATTTGCTACTGTTCGTCGTTTCGATCGGATAGGAAACAATAAATTCTATTGCAATCATGCAAAGACCAGCTGTTGCAGGATGTGAACTTGGATGCTTCACCGAGACGATAAGGTGCAGCGACTAGCGAGCTAGCAAGAGGCGCTAGAATTGTATCCCTTGGATTTTTCCTTTAGCCGCCGTGCGTTGTTACAGTATTGTTCTGAATTTGGCCATTTCTCACGTGCGTCACAGATCCAAGCACATGAGAACTTCTCATCTTGTTCTTGCTTTGTCTGTTGCTCTGCTCCGTTCTTTCCCTCGCTGAATTATTGAAACCACGCGGATTTTTTTCTCTCAATAAAAAAAAACTCTTGCTTGAGCTGTGCTAAACATGAATGAATCACGAATTTCTGAAACTGCAATAAGAAACTTCGAGAAAGGCTGAAAGCAACCATCGATGGAAGCAAGAAGCATACCTTCTGCACGAACGGGACGGAGAACATGGGGCGGCTGCCGGCTCCATCCTGCTCCGACCTCTCACGACATGCTTCATCTCCTCCTCGGCCTTCCTCCATGGCCACAGTGCTCTCGTGCAAGCCGCCGTTTGCAAGCTCAGCTCCCGCCATCTCTGCTTGCAGCAGCAGCAGCTAGCTAGCCTCTCCGCGTTGCGAGGAAGAAGAAGATGCGAAGCAGTAGCTTGGTCCAAGCACTATTTATGGGGTCCAGCTCCAGCTAGATGGCGAGCTGCATCCTTTTGCATGTCACTCCTAAAAAAAGATTATCCTGTTGGCTTCGTTGACTGGCCATGGAGACTAGTCTACTTGACTACTTGTATGAACGTGTACGGGAATTCTGCGAGATGTTCATACAAATAAACGACGATATTTAAAATATTTTTGAAGAGGCAATATGAACCCAAACTCCGTCATGTCTTGCGAGAGAGTTGTCGGCGAGTAGTTCTGTTCTCCCGTCACCGGGTAGTTGATCCACAACTCCAATTCGCCATGTGTTACGATCTTTTAGAATCTTTGAAATTGCATTGACTTTTGACTTCACACTGTGCGTGTAGAATCGTTGAGATTTTGTTGTTGTTTATGCGAAAATGTTTTAAAGAGAAATAGGCACGTTTGTCTGTTCCATTTCATTGCAAAGTATCAACCCTTCAACACGAGGTACTTCTGCCGATTGAAAACAAATTCGTCAGAGTCAGTAAAAATTTTTTGAGTAAAAACACTATTTTGTATCATGTTGATTGCCAGATGTGCTCCGTTGTGATGTCGACCTATTGCCAGATGTGCTCCTGTTCGTAGTCGCTTCACGGGGAAGTGAAAAAGCGCTCATCGTTTTGTCCTTTGGATTTTGTGTTGACGTGGGAGTTATCAAATGGAAATCTTTTGGCGACTTTCAAACATGCCCCAACTTCCGCGGAACAGCATCTCTATTATTTAAGATGTTTTTTTCATGCCGTTTTTTTAGATGATCGGATCTATTTTTTAGGGACAATCGGATCTTCATTTGATCTGAGCAAATAATGAAAGAAGAAGGGCTTGGAGTGCACGGAATGCTGGCGAATATTGTAGACTATAGTTTAGGCCACAATGTTCTCGTTAGTCACTTTCAGATTCTTCTTTTTTGATCCATTTGCAGAGATATTTTTAGTTTCACAGAATTCTACAGAAACTTTCCTTTTCGAATAAATTGTCCGGCAGAAAGTCTACATAGCCTGCGGCTCTTCGCAAGTTGACAATGCACAAGAAACCAAAACCAATTTATAGCAGTCGCATCATTTGGCTATAGGCTATAGCTCACGAGAACTGCAATATCATGAGTTCGAGCATTTCTGAAGGACGTCCTGCACTGTCTCCTTCGGCGGCTTGCCGGCTTGTCACTGCTGGACCGAAAGAGGTTCTAGGCCCACGCGCACCCACACGATCCACTGGGCCGTTGATGCACACCCAGGCTGCCCATTGCCATCAGCAGCTATTTCAGAGGTAGCAGGATTTATGCCCTATATTGCCCTTCAGTTTTCTATATAAATATTTAGTGCTGAATCAGCAAAATTAGGTTACGTTTTCAAAGAATTGGTTTGTCCAGAGTCAATATGATGCTGTCCTTTGGCAGCTTAACAAATAAGCTTGAGCAACTGAAACCATCTTGTGAGTGTCCGTATGATGTTCACTTGCAATGGTGAGACCTCGTAGGAACCAATGGCCCGGCAAATTGCCATCGAAGTTTAGTTTTGTGGAAAATTGCTCTGAACTCATGGAATTCAGGAGGCTGCTATCTTCACTGAGGACAAAAGAAAGGGTCACTTCTTTGATTCTTTCATATTTGTTTTTGTTTGTGATTAGAATACAGTCATTGAGAACTTCCAAAACAGGTCCAACCTTGTGCAAACAATTCCTCTTTCGTCTAAATTCTTTTCTTTGATTTGTTTGGCACAAAAGTTAATTGCCAGATTCTATTTGATTTTAGCAAAAGGGAAAACAAATGAAACACGAGCATGGAGTACACAGCACAATGTAGCAGAAATTCAGAACACTATGGTTTTGGCCACAATGTTAGCAGTTTCACAGTTTTTTCAGATATGATAAAATGTTTCTGCAAAGAAATGAAACAGCTGTAGTCTAGCAATGTCATAATTTTAGAACATACTACACACATCCGAAATTAAGCAAAGAACAAAGATCCTGAATGATCAATTCTCATCAGTCATTACTCTCCTCTATTTCCACTTGCACACCAACTAATGTACAAATGTGACAAAATACTAGGGGATCCTTGCATCAGTAGAAGCTCCTCGATGCGGAGTAGCATCCTTATGCATCCCAAATGACTGCATCCATTTCAGTCATTTTCAAGTTCTGATTACATCATAATATATTCCCATCCCAATTCAGGAAGATCCTGAAAAATTGAAGCTCTACCACATCACCTGTTGTGCTGAAATCTCTCTTCCCACTAACCAATACACCATTCAGAGAGAAAGGAGCAATCTTTCCACCTGAGATTGCTTCAAGAAGTGATAGGCATGCATAATGGGAACCCTTCTCCAGTTCTCCATGGTGGCAAGCCGGTGGCTCAGCTTGCCCTGACGAGAGCCTGGAAAGACCTGATGGCCTCCCTGATGTCTTCGTACTCGGCAGCGATATCCAAGAACGCCATCACCCACTGCAGCTCTCGGTCGTTGTAATCGCCCACGAATGACGCCACCGGGACGGCGTTCTCCGGCTGCAGGGCGTAGGCATCGGGGTTGTCATCGACGATGAGCGCGCGGTCCAGCGCCCTGCCGGTGGCGGCGAGATCCTTGACGAAGCTCCCGTCCTCGGCCTCGCGGCACGCGTCGCGGTAGAGGCGGTGCGCGAACACCTCGCCGTCTGGGTCGAGGTGGTCGAGCACGAGGGAGGCGTACTCCTCTAGCGCCGCGGTGAAGAGGACGACCTCGAACTTCTCCGCCGCCGCGCGAAGGAACGCCTCGACTCCCGGGCGCTTGGCGATGTAGAAGGTGACGGGTTTCCCTTCGATGACGGGGCGCACGGTGAAGTCGAACGGCCCGGGCGGCGTGTCTTTCTGGTTGTAGATGAGCGTCTCGTCGAGGTCGAGGAACAGCGTCGGCCTCCCCGGTGACGGCGGCGGCGGGAGCAAGGGGGGCTGCGCGCGGACCGCGGGGTTGTGCGAGGTCGGGCGAGGAGTAGCGGGAGGCGAGTGGGAGCGGAGGCGCTGGAACCCCGCGGCGGCGGCGCAGCGCTTGCGCGGAGAGCCGAGGACGGCGAAGATCTCGAGGAGGAGGCGGCGGCAGGAGCGGACGGAGTGGTCGAAGGTCGCGGTGACGGTGTCGGGCGCGGACGCGAGGGGCTTGAGCGGGCTCCCGCGGCGCTTGGTGGTGGCGGGGGACAGGCGGCGGCGCGCCACGAGCGACGGCGACGGCTTCGACGGGGTGCCGGCGCCGGCGCCGAGCCTGGGCGACGGCGGCGGCTTCGTGGGCGTCCTCGACACCATATCACGGCGCCGCTGCGGGTGCTCGCTAGGGCGCGGTTCCAGAGAGAGCTTGGGGGTGTGTGTTTGTGTGTGTGTGGGTGGGTGGGACTGGGAGGGGGGCGGGAAGGAGCGTTTCGGTTTTTGTGGAGGGAGGGGAAGGACCGTTTCGCTTCCAGAGAGAGCTGGGGGCGGCTGAGGTGTGCGGGGGAAGGAGCGTTTGAATTTCGGTGGCGGCAACGATCGGTTTGGACCTTCGGACTTTGGAGTGTTGATTGGTTGGAGTGTTATTAAAATTTGTGACGAATAATGCTAGAATAGTGTTTTTAATAGAAAATTGTGAAAAACTACCTCATTGAACCGTATGCACAGGAAGAGGATGTGATGAGTGAATAATTTGATGTGATGAATGAATAGTGACTACTCTCTTCGTCCAAATATTGGGAGTGTCCTAAAAAAATTCCAATAATTGAAAACATCTAACCATGGGACCACTGTTTCCACTTCATCCCGAGCGTTCGCAGCTTGTCCCAGGCGCTTGGGGCTCCTCGTTCCCCTCGCGGCATTAGATGCAACACCACGCCTGCTTGACGTCAAATAGCCCCTCCGTTCCCTACTGTTAGCATGATGCCGCCGCTTTCCACAACACCCTCGCCGCTGAGACTCCAGACTCCACTTCACCACGACGTCGTGCTCCACGCTGCCGCACCTCTGAGTTGCCCCACACCACCGCGCCGCCAAGTTGCTCCACGCTGCCGCGCCTCTGAGTTGCCCCACACCACCACGCCGCCAAGTTGCTCCACGCTACCGTGTCGCCAAGTTGCTCCATGCCGCCGCACCGCCGAGTTGCTCGACAGGGCCGCACCGCCCTCCACGGTGCAAGCGATGGATTGCGATGACGCCGAGATGCACGTCGCTCCCCGCTGTCGCGCTATCCAGTACGTGTGTGGTGTGAACTGGGCACCAGATTCAACCGACGAAGATGACGACCCTATGGCCGAGAGCGATGTGCAAGTTCAAGCTGAAGACTCCATGGCCGCGAGTGATGTGCAAGTTCAAGCTAAAGACTCCATGGCCGCGAGTGATGTGCAAGTTCAAGCTGAAGACCCCATGACCGAGAGCGAGATACAGTTCGTTAATGATACATGTGCAGGTAACACTGAGGTGCCGGACTCCCAGATGGACATTGCCGAAGTCGATGACTTGATGCTGTCCATGCCCTAGAGTCATTTGCATCCATGTTTCAGCTAGACAAGGTTAAACATGAAGCCTACAGTTTGATGCTCCCTTTGTTGGTTCCTCTCTTGTATGGAGACCACGATGAGGACGTCCATGGTGCTGCAGTATCACTACTTTGGATGAGTCGTGGGTACTAGATGCTGAGCCTAAGAAGAATATTGAATAAGTTAAGATGTCCATGTTTAAGATTATTTTTCCATTCATTTTTGACAACTAGTGGCAATAGGAAGTTTTCGAGTTAGTGGTAATTTTAGCAGTACTATTTGGCCAAAAGATGGAAATTTTCATGATGAAGCAAGAAACATGTATTGTTCTATTCATGGTCTGACAAAACAAATGATATCATTTTCATTCAGTTCTTCATCTCCAGACTTACATTAGCAGTTCATTCAAAAGTAAGCATTACATATGATGTTTCACGCAACAAATTGAATTGCCTGACTATAGAGTTGTTGAGTGCAACTCAAACTAGTAGGAAGACAACCCTGCATCTCCAGAGTCTTCTTCTTCATGTGAGGAATGTTGTAGTGCTGGCCTCCATTGTGCTTCATGATCTCCATCATGCATCCCTGCTGCGTTAGAAAAATATTGTTGGCCCTTTGCACGGGATATTCATGATATGCCTGATCAACCTTTGTCACAATCTCTTCTATGTTGTTAGGTGTCCCCTTTTCAAACAATGCCTGGATTGCTGAAAAAACCGAGGTCCAACACATTAAGGTCAGGAGAATTGGGCGGTTGGCATGTGAGACTAATGTCACAACCATCTTCTTGGGCTGCTTTAACAAAAGCAGGATCATTCACAGCAATGTGAGTCTTAGTATTGTCTTGCTGAATGTAGATGGGCATTCCTTTCTCTTTTGCAGGCCACTTTGCTTTGATTGCGGGTAGAACCTTGTTGATAAGGAAATCACAACTAACATCTTTTGTTACAGACGTCATGGCTTTTGTTTCAAGGGTACCTACACATGCAAACAAAGTTAACAATACTCATGAGTGCACTAACCATTCACATGCAAAATGTAAAAACCCTTGGAAATTTCCATACATGCGTCCCTGTTTGGGCTCCATCTCTTTGCTGGATCCACCGTTGTGAAGGGAAAGATACCTAGTTTTCCATCAAAAGTGCACCAACTATTCTCATCAAATCTAGGCCTCGTAACCACAGCTAGGAACATCACCTTCTCAATAAATTTTTATGCTTTTCACAGCTCATTGAGGTCTTTCTTCATCATTTGCAAGGTAAAATTTTTGGTTCCTACGAGTCCTATAGAACCACTTTTCATCAATGTAAATGACATTATACATTGGGTTGAAACACAAAGACTGATCAAACAACATGGACAAACAATATTTGACGCGGGCCTTCTTGTTGGCACCGGTCAAGCTAAACTTAAGGTCATTAGTGTGCCGACGAAAATAGCCTTCCTTCAAACGATTATGAAGTGTGCTCTTCTTGACACCCAATGCATGAGCAAGATCACTTAAGGTGGTGCGCTGCCTTAGTGGAATCCCTTTTATTGATTCCATATCTACTTGTATTCTTTTTCTTCAACGATTTTTAGACCACTTGTTCACAATTCCATTTATTTCACCTTCTTGTCCTTTTTTCCAAATGGACTGAACAACTCTTTGAGGCACACCAAATTTTTGGGCAACTCCCTTTGTAACCCCACGATGAAGAATAGGAGGATCAGTTTTTGCTAATAGTTCTAGGTATATAGCGATCTTCAATTCATCACCATAGTACCTATGCTTATTATTATTGGAACCTGTAAACAAGACAACATGTACTGCATGTTCATGATCTGACAAATGAACATGGCAACAAAACTGAATTTTAACTAACATATGCTAGTTCACTCAAACTCAAACTAAATTTTAACACATCCTTGTCAGACCATAGTACTCTATTGGCCATGCTATTCACTCAAACTCAAATTGAAATTTAACTACTCCGAATCTGAACTCACCTCTTTGGCCATCGACGGTAGGTACTCCTTCTGCTTGCACGACATGTGCTGCAGCATCGTCTTGATCTGCAACTGCTCCTTGGCCATCTGCCACTGCTCCTTGGCCATCTCCATCTTGATCTGCAGCTGATCCTTGGCCATCTCCATCTTGATCTACAGCTGCTCCTTGACCATCTCCATCTTGATCTGCAGCAGGTACTTGCACTCCTTCAATTGTTCCATCTCCATCTTGATCACCTACGACATGGAACACATGCACAAAAAAATTCAGATCATGCATGCAAGGAATACATAGCACAACAAAGAACATTGATCAACTACTCACCTTGATCTACATCATGCCAGATCATGTCATAGTCGAGTTCGTTGGCAGGGCCATCCCACTCCTCTATTTCATCCCAATCTATGTGATCATCTAGAGCTGATTCTGGTGGAGTTTGGTTCAAGTCGATGTCAATCTCGGGCATTGCTGGAAAGAGTTTGGTTCAATCTGAATCTGGTGGAGTTTGGGAGCTCATATGCATGCAAAGAGATGACTAATGGGCGACTTATATAGGCTGCCTACAGATGTGCACTGGCGCCAGATGAATTTGGTTTAAAATTTTGGTTGGAGACAAGAAGAGAAAGAAGGAAAGAGGCGCGCGATGGCGGCAGGACGAAATGGAAAGGAAACGCGCGATGGGCAGGCAGGTGAGAAGGAAAGAAACTCATGGCTCTGGAGGAAAAAAAGAAGTTTGTGTGTGATGGTGAAAAGAAAGCAACCGAAATTTCCTCCTAGCGCGCAGTGATGACGTTTGGAGCGCGGTTAGTAGGGCCTTTACTCGGTAAATCAACAGACACGGCCTGAGTTAATGGGTTGCACGATTTAATGTGAGGATCCTGCATGCGCCGTGCTTCCTTGGTCATCACGTAGGAAGGTTAGGCGCTCCCAATATTTGGACAGAGGGAGTATTTACCAATCTAAACAGAACCAATGACGGTCTCACATCTTACGTGTCGCCTACAAGTTGGGGCCACCAGCTCAATGAACCCGTTCGACTGGTAGATTGAATAATGTTCGGTTGGTAGATTGAATAGTGTTGTGTGAGAGGAAATAAGCCGAAATAAGCTGAGATAAGCCGAGTGAAGATCAGCCGAACAGCCTCAATATTCACGTGCCCTCGTCATAGGACTGTCGGTCCCACTCCCACATGTTTCGCTGAAAACAAGTCCGTACTACCCTATGATGAGATCAATTGCATTTTCAATGTTAAAAACTTTTGAAAGTATCTTTCACGATGGATCTTAAGCTTTGTTTCGGAAGTGAAAACTTGTCGGCACATCGAGTTTTTGAATGCTGATTACAAGGACTAAATATGATCTAGTTATAAAGTTAATTACAGAGATGAACTGGAAATAACGAGACAAAACTATTGAGCCTAATCAGATAATATTGTGCATATGTTTAACAGAATCAGATTAACATATGTTTACTATAGCACAATATTATCTAATTAAGCTCAATAGATTTGTCTCGCGAATTTACCCAGAATTATATAATGAGTTCTATCATTAATTTACGTTTGATACTCCTAATTAACATCCAAACATCCAATGTGATTGGTGAATAGTGAAAACTTACCGATCTAAACAAGGCTATCTTTTAGTGTTTTAGGCTATCGCTTTACAAAATGATCTAAACATTCTTTGCAAACTTGATCTTGTAAAGTTTTTGCAATTACAAGCCAACATGCCCAAAACTAGCAAAAAGTGTATTTAGCCGCATGCCAATACTCTCATCTTTATGCAATAACTTTTTGGTGCATCTAAACACCTCATCAAAAAGTCAGAAAATTTGCATTTGAGAGCTTAACAAATAAGACCTTGTCTAGTTCTTTTTGTTGAATTCACTGTAGCATTAGAAAGATGCTATTTAGATGACTAAATGTGATCTAAACAAATTACACGGATGGACCGCAAATGATGAGACCTTTCTATCAAATCTAATTAATTCGTGATTAGATACTATTTATTGTAGCACCACATTGTCTAATCATAGCTTAATTAGGCTCATTAGATTCGACTCGCGAATTAACCCAGAGGCTATGAAATATATTTTATCATTAATATACATTTAGCCTAATTATTGTGACTAATTTCTATGTGATGGGTGGGTGAATAGTGAAAACTTGCCACAACTAAACAAGGCCTTAAGCTTGAGCAACTGAAACCATCTTGTGTGTGTCCATACAATGTTCCCTTGAAACGGTGAGATCTCGGAACAAATGGTCCAGCAAATTGCCATCGAAGTTTGGAAAACTGCCCTCAACTCATGACATTCAGGAGGCTCCTATCTTCACAGAGGACAAAAAAAAAACTCACTTCTTTGATTCTTTCATATTTCTTTTCAGGGTTTATTCAATATATGCCATTACAACTTTCGCGTTTCCGAGATATGTCATTACAATTCATCTATTCGGAAATATGCCATTACAATTCGATGTTTGTTTGAGATGTGCCATTATGTACGTATTTGATGTTTTTGGGCCCATTTGCAGGCTCTGATATTTTTGTTTGGACAAGAATGCCCCCGCTACATCTCTACTATCCACTTCCCTGACTTGTGGGCCCCATGTGTCATCCCCTTCCTCTTTCTCTTCTTCCCCAATCCCTTCCCGTTCTTCTGCAGCTCCACCCCCTGGCGAGCTTCGCCCATGGTGGCCTGGCGAGCGGCTGCCGTCCCGTGGTGAGCTCCACCCAGGAGGCGACTGGACAAGTGACGCGACCGCGGCTCGGCCAACTTGGGATCCCGGCCAGCTCCGGCTGCGGGGCCGCGGCGCCGGCGGCTTGGCTAGCTCGGGATCCCGGCCAGCTCCGTCTGTGGGGGTCCGCCGCCGCCAGGACCGACGACGACGACGACAGTAGGGTGGAGGTCGAGTGAGCCGGGGCGGCACATGTGCTTCCTGAGACGCGGTCATGCGCGAGGCTGCGCTCGCCGGGGTTGTCGTCCCGCTGGCGCCGAGGCCGCTGCGCTGCTGGCGGTGGGAGAGCTTCGGGCGAAGGAGGCGGAGAGCTTTGGTGAGGGCGGCGTGAGTTTTTGGTAGAGGAGGGGCTGCGTGAGCTTTAGGCAGACGAGCGGCGACGAGCTCCGGCAAGGGTGGCACGAGCTTTCTTGGCAGGAAGGGGCGGCAGACCGATGGCGGGAGAGGGCGTGGCGGCCATGGCGGCGGCGTGGAGCGAGCTCCTCCTTCCCCTTCCTTTTTGCCCTCGTCCTCCCGCGGCAGAGGTGAAGCCGGCGGCCATGGCGGCGAAGGACGGGCAGGAATGTAGCCACAACAGAGGACAGGGGTGGGACTGACGGCGGGGAGGGCGCGGTGGGCTGGTGGCCATGGCGAAGGCGGGGAGGAGCGAGGAGAGGCCCTCCACATCTCCGGTGAGCCCATCCTCAAGAAGTTGTACTCTACCGACGATGAACTGCTCGTTGGGGAAGGTAGGGAGGAAGAAGATGACGTGGGACCCACACGTCGGCGAGTGGAGAGGAGAGAGAGGTAGTAGGGTCATTTTGGACCATACGAAAATACGAAGCTCTCCGGTGGGTCCAAGGGAATCAAAGACGGGTCAAATAGAATCAAAGACGTACAAAATGGCACATCTCAAACGAACATCAAATTGTAATGGCATATTTTCGAATAGACGAATTGTAATGGCATATCTCAGAAACGCGAAAGTTGTAATGGCATATATCTAATAAACCCTTGTTTTCATTTGTGATTAGAATACAGTCATTGAAAAGTTCCAAAACAGTTCCAACCTTGTGCAGACAATTCCTCTTTCATCCAACACAATGTTTTCTCTTCTTTGATTTTTTTGGACACAAAAGTTATTTGCCAGATTCTGTTTGATCTTATCAAAAATTAAACATGGGCATGGAGTGCACAGCACAATGTAGCAGAAATTCAGAACACTATGATTTAGGCTACAATGGAAGTCTCCCTCAGATTAACAGTTTCGTAGGAATTTTTGTTTTGCAGATAAACGTTTGTGCAAAGAAACGAAACAGTTGTGTACACATCCGAACTTCAGCAAGATCCTGAAAGACCAATGCTCATCAGTCATTACTCTCCTGTATTGGGATGGGAATATATTATGATCCAGTTGCCACATCAACTAATGTACAAATCTGACAAAATTTTTTTGGGGAATCCTTGCATCAGTCGAGGCTCCTCAATTCGGAGTAGCATCCCCAATGAAAGTAACTCTTCAAATTACAAATTCCAGATTGGTTTCAAGTTCTGACTACATCATAATATATTCCCATCCCAATTCAGGAAGATCCTGAAAAATTGAAGCTCTACCACATCACCTGTTCTTCTGAAATCTCTCTTCCCCACCAACCAGCACACCAATCCTAGAGAAAGGAGCAATCTTTCAGCCTGAGACTGCTTCAAGAAGTGATAGGCATGCATAATGGGCACCCTTCTCCACGGTGGCAAGCTGGCGGCTCAGCTTGCCGTGACGAGATCATGGTAATATCTGATGGCCTCCCTGGTGTCTTCGTACTCGGCAGCGACATCCAAGAACGCCATCACCCTCTGCAGCTCCTGGTCGTTGTCATCGTCCACGAACGGCGCCACCGGGAGAGCGTTCTCCGGCTGCAGGGCGTAGGAATTGGGGTTGTCATCGACGATGACCGCGCGGTCCAGCGCCCTGCCGGTGGCAGCGAGATCCTTGACGAGCGTCCCGTCCCCGGCGTCGCGGCAGGCGCCCCGGTAGAGGCGGTGCGCGAACACCTCACCGTCGGGGTCGAGGTGGTCGAGCACAAGGGAGGCGTACTCCTGGAGCCCGGCGGTGAAGACGACGACCTCGAAGCTCTCTGCCACCGCGCGGAGAAACGCCTCCACTCCCGGGCGCTTGGCGACGTAGAAGGTGACGGCCTGCCCGCCGATGACGGGGCGCACAGTGAAGTCGAACCGCGCGGGCGGCGGGTCGGTCTGGGAGTGGATGAGCGTCTCGTCGAGGTCGAGGAACAGCGTCGGCCTCCCCGGCGACGGCGGCGGCGGGAGCATGGCGGACTGCACGCGGACCGCGAATTTCCGCGAAATCGGATGAGGAGGAGTAGCGGGAGGTGAGTGGGAGCGGAGGCGCTGGAACCCCGCGGCGGCGGCGCGGCGCTTGCGCGGGGAGCCGAGGACGGCGAGGCGGGTGAAGAGCTTGAGAAGGCGGCGGCGGCAGGAGCGGACGGAGCGATCGAAGGTGGCAGCGACGGCGGCGGGCGCGGACGCGAGGGACTTGAGCGGGCTCCCGCGGCGCTTGGTTGTGGCGGGGGATAGGCGGCGGCGGAGGAGGGAAGGGCGGCGCCGCGCCACGGGCGACGGCGATGGCTTCGACGGGGTGACGGTGCCGGTGACCGCGCCGGTGCCGAGCCTGGGCGACGGCGGTGGCTTCGTGGGCGTCCTCGACACCATATCACGGCGCTGCGGTGGCTGCTGCCTGCAGCTGCTCCCCGCCGTTCGCTAGGGCGCGGTTCCAGAGAGATCTGGGGGCAGAGGAGGGGGAGATCGGCGGCGGCGGCCGGCGGGATGGTGTGGGAAGAGGAGCGTTTGGGTTTTTGTGGGGAGATTTTGGCAACGGTCGAGAGCGGAAGTGGAAGGAATGGAGGAATTCGTGGGCCGCTTTGAATTTCTGGGGCCGCGGCAACGGTCGGCTTGGACTTCCGGACTTTGGACGGTCTCACGGTCACGTCTGATGTGTCGCCTTGCATTCAGGTGGCGCCAGCTCGACATTCAAATTTCAACACGGAACGCTGAAAAGTCCGTATGGAATTTCTACTACCATACGAGATCAATGACACTTTAAATGTTAAAAACTTTTGAAAGTATCTTCCACGATGAATATTATATGAGTCTATTCGACATGTGATTTGGTGGACAGATTTGTTGTCTGAGGAAAATACATAGCAAACGTGCCCGTGCGTTGCTACGGGTGCAGATCGCAACTACTTCTCATACAATTTGCTAATTTAATAAAATGATAGAAAGTTTAGAGTACTTGTAATTAACATGAGACATTCATGTGATAAAACTAACGATGGTAGTAACACGAAGTACCAATAAGGTATTACCAATTTGGTAGGCTCAACAACTAATTTATTTATTTGTTTTCTATTAAAATTAGCTGGTGGAAAAATTTTTATACAAGGTACCCACTACCTTCCGATACTATCCAAGTAGCATAACAATGCTGCTTGCAACAATTCAATAGATGATCTCAAATCAGCTATACCCCCAAAGAAATAACACATGATGATCCATGAGTAAGAAGAAATCGGATAATGAAGTATGGAACAATTCTCCCCCTTGCCGAGAGAAAAAAAATTGGTGCTAGTTTAGATGTTCAAATTCTATACCATATGAATATACAATTGCAACCTACCATATGTTTAAATGTTCAAGTATGCATGCACAATGCTACATGAGGTCAAGCTAGTCGAACCAAAACAAATGACCAATAATGAGAAATAAAGAGGTAAAAAATCTCAACATGTAGTATTAGAACTCGAGGAAAATTAAACAACTTTAATCAGAGAAGCAAACATCAACACTGATTTAATTAGGTGTGGAACAAGTTTACACTTTCTAGCACAAAGTTTAAAATTTATTAAATAAAAAAAATCTCGCAATAATGTTCTAAGACAACCTTAGTTCAACCTCATGAACTCAACACAGAAACCCCCACATGGCCAATTCCGTCGCGGTACCAAATTTCTTAGGATTCAGTGAACAATGCTAGAAGAATTTAGTGGTTATGAATAAGCAACATGTAGTATTAGAACTCGAGGAAAATTAAACAACTTTAATCAGAGAAGCAAACATCAACACTGATTTAATTAGGTGTGGAACAAGTTTACACTTTCTAGCACAAAGTTTAAAATTTATTAAATAAAAGAAAAAAAATCTCGCAATAATGTTCTAAGACAACCTTAGCTCAACCTCATCACAGAAACCCCCACATGGCCAATTCCATAGCGGTACCAAATTTCTTAGGATTCAGTGAACAATGCTAGAAGAATTTAGTGGTTATGAATAAGAATAAATTTGCATCGATTTAAAAAAAATCATAGATATGAAGAAATAGTAGACAATTTCTCAATACATAATTAACAGTGACCGAGAAAATGATAAAATTGAGGGTTAGAGATGCAAAAGGGAAGTGTATGGACTGAATTAAAAATATCTATGTGTAATAGAGGGGCCTACATGCCATTTAGAAAGACTCAAGGAATAGTATCAAGAATAAATGAAACATAGAGGGGATAAACTAAAAAAATCTCCAAAACCAATGCCCCCACGGCCCATGGGCGTCCATTGGGGAGGAGGGAGGACCGGGAGCAGAGAGAGAGAGAGCGTCTTCCGTCCTGGGCCAGCGCGCACCACGCGGTTGGGCACCTGGTTTTGCTGGAACTTCGGTTGTATTGGGTTTTGGATATATTCTCTCCGGTTCACGCGTTTTTAGCGCAGGTTCACGCGTTTTTTCTCCGGTTTTGGTACTCGAGCGCCAGTTCACGGGGTTAGAGATGCAAAAGGGAAGTGTATGGACTGAATTAAAAATATCTATGTGTAATAGAGGGGCCTACATGCCATTTAGAAAGACTCAAGGAATAGTATCAAGAATAAATGAAACATAGAGGGGATAAACTAAAAAAATCTCCAAAACCAATGCCCTCACGGCCCATGGGCGTCCATTGGGGAGGAGGGAGGACTGGGAGCAGAGAGAGAGAGCGCGCGTCTTCCGTCCTGGGCCAGCGCGCACCACGCGGTTGGGCACCCGGTTTTGCTGGAACTTCGGTTGTATTCGGTTTTGGATATATTCTCTCCGGTTCACGCATTTTTAGCGCAGGTTCACACGTTTTTTCTCTGGTTTTGGTACCCGAGCGCCGGTTCACGGGGTTTTCCTCTGGTTTAGTGCGACGGACGAAAATATGGACAGAAGCGGTCCTTGCTTTAATATTAGGTAGAGATAGATTTGTTGTGAAAGAAAAATTTTCCATAAAAAATTTGAGTTGTTTGATAATTCCTACCGTATCTTGTTCTACTTCTACATGGAGTTTTTCTATGTGTATATATGGCTATCTGTCTTAATGAAATACTTGCTCTTCCATTTCAAAAAAATATGCTCTTGTATATATAACACATATAGATGTGCTCTATATCATTAACTATATTTCTCTCAGTATGTAAGCTATCCACGTCATATAGGAACTCACTTTTTAAACGCCACGTCACCATCCACTAGGATCATCTATTTGTATCTTCTATCAGTTTTTGTGACTTAGACCATCCACACTCGTGTTCCTCCATTTCCTCCTTCAAAACAGAATATGCTATCATGGTCATCGAGATTCTCTCCTTCATATTTACTTCTCCCGCATTTATCATCCTTCATATTTCTCCTTCATCCCAACAACCGGGCCCACACATACTTTTTATCCCCTCCCTCCCCACCCCATCCACCCGCCTACTCTCTCCCCACCCCGTCTCTCTCTCTCCTTCTCTCTCTCTGCTCCTCCCCCTCTTCCCATCGCCGGCGGAGGAGCCAAGGCGGGGAGGCCTCCAGGCTGGCGGAGGAGCCGAGGCTGGGGGGCAAAGCTCCAGCGGCGGTGCCTCCCCTTCCCCTGCTCCCTCCGCTCCGGCGGCGCCCTCCCTCATCTCCTCTTTGCTCCTCCCGATGCAGCACCGTAGTGCAGCAGCAGAGCCGTGCGGTGCGCGGCAAGCAGCAGCAGCAGGTCGACGGACGGTGGGCGGAGCAGAGTCCGGACGGCGCGCGAGGTAGACCAAGCAAGGCCGGCAGCGGTGGAGCTCCCCGCGGCGCGCCCCTCCTCCCTCCCCGTGCTCTGGCGCCGGATGCGTGAGGAGATCCAGCGGCGGTGGGGAGCTGCAGGCGGCCTCGACCTCGGGCGGAGGCCAGCGTCCTCAGATCCGGCGCGGGCCGGCTCCATCCAGGCGGCGGGAGGCAACGGAGGAGCTCGGCCCCCCATCTCCGGCGGCGGAGGAGCTTGTCCTCCCATGTCTCTCGGTCTCCGCCCCCTCCCCCTGCTCCCTCCGGCGGCTCTTGGGAACTAGCGGCGGAGGAGGGGTAGCCACGTCGCGGGCCTCCCTCCTGAGATCCGCGCGCAGTCACCCTCTTCCTAACCTTCAGCGGCAAGGGCGAGCCGTTGCCTGGCCGCTCTCCCGACTTCGGCTGTGCCCCTGCCATGGCGGTGGGCTGCAGCTCCGCGACGGTGAGGTAGAGGCGGAGGCGGGCCGGAGGAGGCACACATAGAGGCGGCCGTCGAGGTCCTTCCCACGACCATGGTGGTGGGCTGCAGCTCCGCGACTGCGGCCAGGTCCGACGCCGGCCTTCCTCCTTCCCTCGTGCTCGGCCCGGCCTCCTGCTCCTTCGCCACGACAACGAGCTCCACGACGACGGAAGGGCCGGAGATCTCGCGGCGACGGCGGCAAGGTGAGGAGGGCCACGACGGCGACCGACGCGGCGTCCCCGCCCTCTCCCTCTTCTACCTGGCTAGGCGACGGTTGGGATGGCGCGCGCGGAGGCCGTGGGTGCACGGGCCCCACGCCATCTCGGCCTTTCCCGTGAGCCCGCAGTTCCTCTGCATCTGGAGGAAATGGGAGGCCACCTCGTGCTCCCTCCAGGAGACCGCTACGGGGCAAAAACCGCCATCCGTTTCCTGGAGGAGACGGATCCCGTCGCCGGTGCGGGTGGTCTTATAGCATATATGCATGCAATTTATTAATCTTTGCAAATACCACGCTACAAAATTTCCATAATACAAATATACAAAGGATCAATCATGCATTTAAGAGTTATTCTTTCAACAAAATGAACATATTTTTATGTATAATATCGTTTGTAAAAAAATGTTGCAATATAATCATGTTAGTGTTTATAGTTTCAAATTTCACCTTCTAATTTTGTTTGAGAAATTTCCGCAACGACATGCGGTTATCACCTACTCCCTCCGTTCCTAATTAAAGGTCGTCGGAGTGAAGCGGCAGTTACCAAGGCAACCTCTAAAAGTGTATGACACCTCTAGAGCAAATGAGTTGCGATTTGTACATTTGGATAGACATCATAAATGCTGTGAGGGGAGGGGAACGGATAAACGCAAGCTCATGTCGTGTACAGCTACGGAGCTGGTAGGCTCTCGATAGGCAACGTCAATTATTTAGGGGTGAGCGACTGTAGCTTCCGCGACGTTTAATTGGGGATGGAGGGAGTATTTCTTAAGTGTTATCGCTCCTTCCATGCCACAAGCCATTAAAACTGTTGATGATATACATGAAAACACTGTTGGCCTATATCGAATAAGCAGCTTGAGTATTGCAATGTTTGTGATGGCTGCTACTATTTGCAAAAGTAAGCCTGCTGCTCAATATAATTATGCAGCTTGAATACTTTCCTAGCTACTCAAATTACCACACCTGTTTTAGAGACAGCAAGACCTGAGGCAGTGGCACTAATGTCACAGAAACGTCATCAGGCGCTTGCATATATGTTGGTACCAAAACAGGGGAACCCATTTTTGCATCAGTAACCGGTTTACCACTACACTTAAACCATGAACTAGCTAGAAGACCATCTTTGGGCATGTATTTAACAATTCATTTGGATAACGTTGTAGTTCAAGCAAATATCTTGCTGCAATAAGCAAGCCTTTTATCTCGAAAAGCTCCAAGTATATGCTTCCATGCTTTGTCATCGGTGCATGCTTAAGTGATCATGCTATCTTAGTTTATATAAGTCCTAATCCAATTGCACATATTCTAACAAACTAATGGTGCCTCCACGTTTTGCAAAAAAAGTTGTCCGTCACCTTATGCAACAGCAACCCATCGTGCATTGCACAACAACGAACATGCCCATGATGTTATTTCAAAACACATTTGACTTCCCATAGTGGTAATACTTTTACAGGCCATGAACGGCAAATATGTACTATGATGCATGAACCCTGCAGCTTGGTTGTATGTACATAATAGGGTCTTCAGCTTCAGATAACACAAAGTCAATTCTGGCCTATACATACACCATTTCGATATATACATACATGCAGACAGGTTTATAACAGTGATTACCAACTAAAGAAAGCACTACTATGATCACAAATCGAAACTAAAGAAATGATGACAGCCTATAAAAAACATGAAGAGGACTTTATGAATGCCAATCTCAAACATTGCTTTGTTAATTTGTAATGTTGTGCAAAAGGACACAAATATTATTGGCACTTTTGCACTAGTAGGAAGAGAGAATGTTTAAGCATGCATAATGCGAGACCAATGTGCGTCAGTCAGACTGGAGAGGTGTGCCAAGTGGAGAGTACACTAGGCCAGTCAAAAAGGAGAAGATTGGATGATTGTATCACAGAAAGTTAGAACCACAATTACATATATACAGTAGTTCTTCCCTTTAGGGAGAGGCCCGGCCCAATGCACAGTTTCCCTTTTGCGGATTTGACTTGTGAAAGTGGCACGTTTGTTAAACAATCGTCCAATGGATTTGCGTCAGGGCTCTTTTTTTTGTTGGGAACTTATCTTGTCACATTATGGTATTGATAAAAGTTCTGTTTAATATACACTATTTCAGAAAGGAATGACATTTAGTTATCTGCAATAATTGGTGAAAAGCCACTTGCCAGTATCATATATAGAACTGAATGTGTCAATCTCCCCCGCTAGTTAAGTTGTACATATAATAATACCCACTTCAAATTAGAATTGCAAGTTGCAGCAAGAGTCAATTCTTTTGATCGTTCATTAGTTCTTTTTAATGTAAAATGAACTGCTTGACTATACACATCTGTAAGACCTAACTCATGAGTGCTGCTGACATCAAATCCTATGCATGCATCAAATATTTTGAGCATCAAAACCCTCATGAAAGACATGCAACAAATAATTGCGCAACTTTCAGGTAGCTCTCCTTCTTCCTGCCTTCGTGGATCGTGCATCCACTGCATCATCATGTGAAAGCTGTTTAATTTTATCAGCTCGAAGCTCCTTTCCAGGACCAGTCAAATATATATATATATAGTAGTTTTCACTGTGTCCAGAAAGGTGAATGGAGTGCAATCTCATCAAGTGTCAGCAGGCTCAGGCACGTATAATAGGACTAGCTACATGCCTGCAATAAAACTCAATATCACTGTCACTGTTTTAATTACTGTCTCTTGAGAAGAAATGTAAGGACTATATGCCTTGAAAGATAGTGTGCCACTCCGATGAGTAGGCACCGTACCATAATATCAGCAGACAAGATGTATTTCTGACAGATGACACTAAGAGTCCGTTCTTCTGGGTGAAATAAAATAGTGAAGTTATAAATGAATAGTGCTGGAATAATGCTTTTTTTGAGAGAACATGTGATGGATGTGATGGGTAATAGTACTTTTTCACTGTTCCTTTTGAATGAAAAGAACATAACCCTAAATCGAGCACTGAACTGTGCGCACCAAAGCCATGAGTATTTTCTGGAACTTCATTTCAGAAAGTAAAAACAATATTTCTGTCATTAGTTTCCGGAACTAAATTGGTATGAAACTAAACAGAAGTACCTCGTAAATTCCATATATGAAATTCATTTTCTTCCTGAACTTCTATTCAGTCATATTATTAGCTTTCATAAATTTTATTTCTTTCAAGTGGCTCCTTCAGATACTTTTAGCGTTCTGAACCTTTAAAAAAAATCGATGCTCTGAACGAACTTCAGTACTGAATAGTTCAAGCAGTACGTGTTCCCCGACGCATTGAAAGATGGTGAAAAGTAATGCTCTTTCTTTTTCTTTTTTCTTTTTTATTTTCTATTTTCATTTTCTTCTCGTTTTCTTCTTTTTTTTTCCTTCTTTTTTTTCTCCCTTCTCTCCTTTTCTCCTCCTCCCAGTCCGCGCACCCGTCCCCGTCCATTTCTCCCCTCTCCACCTTGCAGCCATCGCTTCCCCTCTCCTCCTCCTCGCACCCGTCGCCGCCGCCCGTTTCTTCCCGCCAGCGCTCCCTCTCTCCTCCTCCCGCTGGCCCGGATCGAGGTCCCGCCGGCGCTCCTCCTCTCCTCCGACCCGCACCCGCCAGCCTCCCGCCTCCAGCCGAGCCCCGTCGCGGGCCCTCTCGTCGGCGCCAGTGTGCGACCGAGTCGCGCGTGGCTCTGTTGAGGGGCTTCGCCGCCGGGTGATGATGGCGAGGCGGGAGATCCGGCGGCGTCCCATGAGCCACCACGCCGGATCGAGCCGCCGCCGCCGGCCACCGCGCCGGATCGACCTCCACCTGTAACGCCCCGGGTTTTCAAAAGCGGAAAACCCGTCATTCTGTCTCGTGATAGTCCCTGGATCAGACGCTATCACGCACAGGCATTCATCACAGACAAATATCACAGTCATACATCGAAATAAAGCATCAGAGTACGAATATAATCTTATTATTACATGTCCTGAATAATCGGAGTACATCAATACACGCCTCTTGGCGGAATAACATGAATAAGAGCCTACGCAGCGGTAGCTAGCTTCCAGAAGGTGTCTCCGTCTTTATTCTTCTCCCACAGGCATCCTTGAGCGAAGCAACGTGCCCCTCAGTCGTACCATCCGTCGGCGTTGTTGTCGAAGTCTGACTCGTACCCTGCAAGCTCAGGGGCTATCCCCAAGGATCGGGATAGGTCCACGTCACCAACCGTATGCAAGCTTTAAGTGGCCTACTTCTAAAGGTAAAGAGAGGAACAAGGTAGAGGCTGGGTTTCCTAAGCAGCAGCAGCAAAATAAAAGAGTATCATCTCCAATTCCCACCAATTCCCATATCACTCATCCGCAAACGGTTACACCTGGTCACCCAGATCACCGTCACCATCTCCTAACTCCATCTAGGGTCGGTGCGAGAACTCCCGCTCCTCGCACCTCAATGGTTGCACCCGGATCCGCGAGGCTGAGGGAGCAACTCCCCTCTCCCCGAGTACAACCACGGCTCACCATACTCTCTCATCCTATAAGGGGGAGGTAGAAATCCCAAAACGTAAGAGTCGGAGTAAACAACGGGCATGTCCATAACCGAGGACGCGGCTATACGTATAGATCTAAACTCTGCAGAGCGTGTACACCAGTACCCAACTCGGAATAGCACCCGGACGGTGTACGGCCGACCGAGCCTACCCAACCGAATGAACACCTAGGAGTTACGATCCCATCCTGCATCCGGGTCTCGATGCGGTCCCTCGCAAAGGACCACCCCAGAACTGTGAACATGCCCTCGTTTGGCCGCACGGGGAGCGCCCAAGAGGGAAGGGACTCCACCCTACACCCTCATCACTGATACCCTCTATCCTACTAACAGGTATGGTATCACACTTGCTAGGGTCGAAACGGCCCTATCCCCACTCTCGGCGAGGTGGTGTGTACGAAAGTCCCGTGTAACAAAGCGACCCACTCGGTTTCAGACCGGGGCGGGCTCCTATCCTCCAAGTCATCAAAAAAACCCCAACACCTGTGCTCCTAAAAACAGTGTACCCGCCATAGGTACCAAACTGGGCATCGCCCGAGAAGACGATCCCTGTCCCCTGATCCCGGATCGGGTTGTCTTGAGCTCACCCCCGCCAAGTATCCCAAAAACACCTTCTCCTGCCGGTTTTTCCCCACACACGCCAAGAAACTACCACATAGTCTCAACACATGCACAACAAGCTCAGCGTATCATCATGCATAAATATAGTAGTAGTAGTAGGTCAATCAAGGACATAGTATTTAAAAAGGGGCAGTGCAGGGTTTCATCATATTCATCATCATGCATAATTAAAGCGCTAGCAGTTCTAAAGTAATGCCTAATGGGCATTCAAAGTAGGTCGGGCGTGAACCTGGGTGCGAGTAGTCGTCGTAGCCGAGGTCGTCGTCGTAGTCCTGGTTCAGCTCTCCGGCTCCGGCGGCTCCTAGAATCGTATTTAAATAAATAAACACGGATGCTAATTGCAATAAATCCAAGACGAAGAACAAATAAGACCCAAAAAGAGGCAAACTCTAGCCTATCGTGGAGTTTGGATTTTTAGAAGATTTTCAGAAAATGTTTTGTATTTTTCGGAGTTAAAACAGATTTATTATGAATTTCCAAAGAGAAAATAGATTTATGAAAATCAAATACGCATATACAATATTGCAATCTTTAGACTAGCTATAGGGTGTCTCCAGCAGACTCTACCTAGGCTTATAGCCAGCTGCTGGCAATCTTCTCGCGCGCACGTGGCAGCCACCGGGGTGGCTTTAAGCCAGCGCCCGCTGGCGTGGCAGCCGACGCGGCGACACGCGTGGCGCGGCGCACGGGATCTCGCCCGGCGCTGCTGCGGCACGGCGCGGTGCAGGCCGGCGCTCCGACAGGCTTTGGCGCTTTGGCACGGGTGGCGTCAGCGAAAGCGAGAAAGAAGGCGCGGTGACGACGGCGTCCGGGCCCGCTTGCCTGCGTCACGGCGCGGTAGGTGGCGGTGGGCCGTGTGGAGCTGGGCCGCGGTGGAAGTGTAAGGGCGCGGGATAGACTGGGAAAAGAGATCGAGGGCCTTCAACGGACTTCTCAGGCGAACTCGAGGCCTAACTCAAAAAGGATCCTTTTCCTATTTCCATATCCCTTAAACCTTAAACTATTTAGATTCAAATTTGAATTTAGAATTCAAATTTGATCCTCACACAATTAAAAGCCAAATAAAATCCAAATGAAATCCAAGGTTCACACACTAGCATTTTATATTTCCTAGAAATTTTTAGTTAGCTCAAAAATATAAATCTAGGAGTTTAGGAGAGAAAAATAGAAGACATCCTTAAATAATTTATCAAGCACTCAAAATAATTCACCAAAAATTTTTAAATCCTCATTTTTACTATTAACATTCCGTATTAAAAAAATGCGGGATGTTACAGACTCCCCCCCTCAAAAGAATCTCGTCCTCGAGATTAAGAACTTACCTCCGTCTCGAAGAGGTGTGGGTACTTCTCCTTCATGACCGATTCTTTCTCCCATGTCGCTTCTCGCTCAGTGTGATTGCTCCAAAGCACCTTGCAGAAGCGAGTGGTGGTACTTCTTGTAGCTTTCTCAGCTCGATCCAGTATCTTTACTGGATACTCCAAGTACTCCAGATTGTCTTGCAAGTCGATAGCATCGGTGGAGACATGCTTGTCAAGCTTCGGGTCGAGGCACATCCGGAGTTGCGAGATGTGAAACACAGGATGCACTCCGGCAAGATGAGGCGGTAGCTCCAGCCTATATGCAAGTTTCCCCACCTTTGCCACAATCAGGTAGGGTCCAACGAACCTCGGGGCTAGCTTCCCCTTCACATGGAACCTCTTCGTGCCTCTAAGCGGTGACACTCTCAGAAGGACGTAGTCACCCACTTCGAAGGAGATATCCCTTCGCTTGGGGTCAGCATAGCTCTTCTGCCTGCTCTGAGCTATCTTCAGGTTCTCCCTAACCTTTGCCACATTCTCCTCAACCTCAACAATAGAAGCAGGACCGAAGAAAGTCCTCTCCCCCACCTCAGACCACATCAACGGGGTCCTACACTTTCTGCCATACAGAGCTTCAAAGGGCGCCATTTGCAAACTTGCCTGATAGCTGTTGTTGTACGAGAACTCAGCGTAGGGCAGACTCTTCTCCCAATCATTGCTGTAAGTCAACACACAAGCTCTTAGAAGATCCTCGAGAATCTGATTCACCCGTTCTGTCTGTCCATCAGTCTGGGGATGGAAAGCTGTACTGTAGTCCAAGTGTGTGCCCATCGAATTATGCAGACTCTTCCAGAATTGAGCAGTGAACTGAGCACCACGATCAGACACGATGCTACGGGGTGCTCCATGCAACCTCAGGATGTGCTCTACATAAAGATCAGCCAACTGACTCACACTGAACCTGTTCTTCACCGGTAAGAAGTGTGCTACCTTGGTCAGACGATCCACAATCACCCATATCAAGTCATTCCCCTTTTGAGTGCGGGGTAAACCCACTACGAAGTCCATGCTGATATCATCCCATTTCCACTGAGGTATCTCAAGAGGCTGTAGCAATCCGGTGGGTCTCTGATGTTCCGCCTTCACTCTCTGGCATGTGTCACATCGAGCAACATACTCGGTGATGTCCTTCTTCATATTCTCCCATCAGAATCGACACTTCAGGTCTTGGTACATCTTGGTGCAACCGGGGTGAATAGAATATCGGGAATCGTGAGCTTCCTTCAGAATCGTCTTCCGGATATCCTCACCACTAGGCACACATATGCGATCTCTCAACCACAACGTGCCTTGCTCATCAATGCGGTAGTTAGGGGCCTTACCTCTCGTCAGAAGGTCTTTCACTTCCTCCATCTCAGGACACTTCTTCTGACCTTGCCTGATCTGGTCTTCTAGACCGTACTTCACCCTCAACTCATTGAGTTGTCCCTTCTCGACGATGTCAAGCTTCAATCTCTCCATCTCTTTGTACAACTCTAGCTGTTCCTCCCGCACCATCAGGTTGTTGCAATAGTTTTTTTGGCTCAAAGCATCGGCCACGACATTCACCTTGCCTGGGTGGTAGTGAATGTCGAGGTCGTAGTCCTTTATCAACTCTAGCCATCTTCGTTGCCTCAAGTTCAGCTCTGACTGGGTGAAGATATACTTCAGACTCTTGTGATCCGTGTAGATATCACATTTGTTGCCAATCAAGTAGTGCCTCCATATCTTCAAAGCATGAACAACAGCTGCTAACTCAAGGTCATGTGTCGGGTAGTTCTCTTCGTGCTTCCGAAGCTGCCTTGAAGCATAAGCGATCACCTTGCCTTCTTGCATCAGCACACAACCAAGACCCTACCTCGAAGCATCACAGTACACCACAAAGTCCTTGTTGTCATCGGGAAGCATCAACACAGGAGTTGTGGTGAGTCGGGTCTTGAGCTCTTGGAAGCTTGCTTCACACTTCTCTGACCACACGAATGGCGTGTTGTTCTTCAGCAACTCGGTCATCAGCTTCGCAATCTTGGAGAAGTTCTCGATGAAACGGCGGTAGTACCCTGCCATCCAGAGAAAACTCTTGATCTCTGTCACAGTCATGGGCGACTGCCACTTTGACACAGCTTCGATCTTCGAGGGATCAACTGCAACTCCCTCACCCGACAACACATGCCCAAGGAAAGCCACTTCTTCTAGCCAGAACTCGCACTTGCTGAACTTGGCATACAACTGATTCTGCCTCAGTTTCTCCAGCACTATCCTCAGATGCTCTTCATGCTCTTTGGTAGTTTCCGAGAAGACCAAGATGTCGTCAATGAAAACCACGACAAACTTGTCTAACTCGTCCATGAACACCTTGTTCATCATGTTCATGAAGTAAGCTGGGGCGTTCGTAAGACCGAACGATACAACAGTGAACTCATACTGCCCGTACCGGGTCACAAACGCGGTCTTGTAGATATCCTCGGGGCGAATCTTCATCTGATGATAGCCGGATCGAAGGTCAATCTTGCTGAAGTACTTGGCCTTCCTTAACTGATCAAGCAGGTCATCAATGCGTGGCAATGGGTACTTGTTCTTGATGGTTACCGCATTAAGGGTGCGGTAATCGATGCACAGCCATTACATCCCATCCTTCTTCGGTACAAACATCACCGGTGAAGCCCAAGGTGATGCACTCGGTCGGATGTACCCCTTCTGTCGGAGAGCTTCTAATTCCTCCTTCAGCATTACCAGCTCTAACTTGCCCATTTTGTAAGGACTCTGTGCCATGGGTGTTGTACCTGGCACAAGGTTGATCACGAACTCCACACCGCGGTCTGGTGGTAACCCCGGCAGATCATCAGGAAAGACATCGGGGTATTCACAAACCACTGGAACATCGGCCACTGTCTTCGTAGTGAGGTTGTACATAGCTGGTACTTCTCGTGACTTCAGTGGCTCAAACGTGATCTTCGTCCCCTTGGGGTGTATCAGGGTCACTTGTCGGGGTGACGAGGAGATAACTCCCTTGTGAGCGGTGATCCAATCCATGCTCAGAATAATATCAATCCCGTTGGACTTCAGCACGGTCAGATCTCCGAGGAACTTGTGACCCTTGATGAACATTTCCACCCCTTTACATAGCAGGGTGCATCTGATATCTCCGAGCGGCGAGCTCGTCACAATAGGTTTCGGTCAGGGAGTCATGGGGAGAGATAGTTTGTTTACAAAGTTAGAGGACACATATGAACTAGTTGCACTAGTATCGAAAAGAATCAAAGCCTTAGCACCACAAACTAAAAACTCACCGATCACGATGTCAGGAGCGTCGGCAGCCTCCTCCTCAGTCAGGAGGTTGAGCCTCCCGCGGTCAGCGGTCGACTGGGGAGCAGTATGAGGTGGCTTCCCTCCTGGAGCTGGGGCCCTGGCAGGTGTAGCAGCGGCCTTCTTGCTGGGGCACTCGTACGACTTGTGGCCTTGCTTGCCATAGGCGTAGCACGTAGGTGTGAAACCTCCGGTGCCGGGTCTCGACGCGCTCTGCTGCGGGCGGTTGTAGCCACCACCCTGCTGCTGGTAGTTGGAGCTCCTTCCTCCAGGGTACGGTGCACGGCTTCCTCCGAAGCCACGTCTGGGCTGGTTGTTCCCCGAGCGGTAGCTCCCTCTCAGCAGGTTGCTCTGCCCACTCCTCGGCCTCTGGAAGGATCGGTCGCCATGGTCCCGATCTCCCATCCTCTTCTTGCCCTTCATGCGCTCCTCATGCCCCCTCCTTTCTTCCTCGAGCGCGATAGCCCTGTTCACCAGGTGACGAAGGGACTTGTACTCACTGGCCTTCAAGCTCTGGCGGAGACCATGGTGGAGGCCTCGCAGAAACCAGAACTGCTTCTTGTCATCGGAGTTGGTGTCGTCAGGGGCATAACGCATCATCTTCATGAAGTGCCTCTCGTACTCCTCCACCCTCATCGCACCCTGAGTCATGGTGCGGAACTTCTGTGCCTTCTGACTCATGAGTTCCCACGGCAGGTGCTGCTCACGGGACACCTCACAGAACTCCAGCCAGGTGATGAAGGTTGGGTTCGGGTGGCTGTCGGAGTAGTTGTCCCACCAAGACTTGGCAGGACCTTCGAGCTGGTGGACGGCGAGAGCCGCACACTCTTCGTCGGTGTAGGCGGTGAGGTCGAGGTTCATCTCGATCACGTGGAGCCAGTCGTCGGCCTCGAGAGGATCATCCGAGTAACTGAAGGTAGGGGCCTTCAAGCGGAGGAACCTCTCGATCTTCTTGGCGAAGTCCTCCTCCGGCGGGACGTTGCGGTTCCCACCATTGACTCGGTTCTCGACGGCTTCCGCCATCCTCTACATCAGCGTAGTTTGAGCGGCCATCACCTCAGCCAGGTTAGGCGGTGGCGGTGGTGGTGCCTCTCCACGGCCACGACCACGCCCACGACCCTGGGGAGCTGGTGCCGGCTCAGGTTCTCCTTCAGCTTCTTCCTCTCCTCCTTCAGCACCGCCTTCACCGATGGGCGGAGGCGGTGGTGGTGGCACCACAACGCCTCGACCTCGTCCTCGGACAGGTGCGTGTCCATGACCACGAGCGTGTCCACGCCCACGAGCGGGGGCGCGGCCACGTCCACGGCCACGGACTGGCGGGGCTTGCTCTTCCTCGGCCTCGGCCTCCTCGAGGCGAGCCAACAGACGTCCTGACCTCCGGATGGACATCTTATTGAAAACATGACCAAGGACAACGGGAACTTTAGATATGTCTCTCACCAACAAATTGAGTCTGATATACAAGCATGAAAATATTTCTAATATATAATTCCAACACTCAATAAGAAAAAGCATAAGAACGGTTAACTCCATGAAGACCAAACAATCAGCATCCATTAAGAGTACATAAGTTTTCTCGAGGCTGACTCAAGCCTTGGAGGTCACACACAGCAGCGATCTAATACAGCGTTACATGATCTCAAAAGGGGGTGCACATCTAGGTGTGAAAAGACTCATAACTCCTCATGCACCGGAACAGGCTCTCGGCTGCACGGAACAACTCATGGTAGCTACCTATATTACAACTCTACTCTTATTGGCATGATCTCGCTCCAGCACACTACTCGGTGCGAGCCCTCTTGTACCTCACGGGGCAACGGTCCTCCTCGGGGAAGTCTCTGGGGAACATCCGCGTCAACATGGCGTGAGCAGCCCTCACCTCCTGGGTCTCAACTGGAGTGGGCATGTCAGCCATCGGACACAGGTGTAGCTTGAGGGCGGACGGGTGCAGCTTGAAGGTCTCCTTGCGGATCGCCCGCTGGTGCTCCGGAGGTAGCAGACTGTTGAGCTCGTGAAGCTCGTCCACACGAAGAGAGTCAGCGTCCTCCCAAGTTCTCAGCATCCTCTTTCACTTGTCCAGCAGGAACACAGAAGTCCTGGTGAGTGCAGCGAGGTTGGCGGTGTTGGAGTACTGGTCCTGCACAAGCTCGGCCACCTTGGCCTTCTCACGAACGAGACTGCGTCCCTCTGAGGCGAACTGTGCATCCTTCTGGTCCAGCTTGGCGAAGAGGCGGGTGAACCTGGCCTCCTGCTTGCGTAGATCCTCCTTAGCGTAGATCATCTCCTCTCGAGCGGACACCCTCTCAGCCTCTGCTCGCACTGCCAAAGAGTTGGCGTGGCGTAGTCCTCACTCGAGCTGCTCGACTCGCTGGCGCAGGGTACGGTTCTCCACGAGCAAACTCGGGCAGCGGGGCTGAAGCTCACGGAGCTCCAGTGTAGTGTACTCGAGTCTGCTGAAGAGTGCACTCGTCTGCTCGCTCAGTCGGCAGGCGTGAGTGTCGAAGTCCACAAGGTAGCTCCCAGTGGTGACGAGCATGTTGTCGGACTCGTGCAGAAGACCCTGGACAACCTCCTCCTCGTAGAGTGCTGTAGGGTCTGGCAGTCCGTCCACGATCGGAGCCACTCTGTAGTAGTCCTGGGGGATCAGCCGCAGGTCTCCAGTCCTGTAGACGTCGTGGTACCTAGCCAACAGGTGGTGAAGTACGTGGCTGCAGGCGGTGTCAACAGCGTTCCTGACGTTGAGTCCTGTGCTGTGCTCGAGCATCCCGGGGAAATCTGGACGCGCCGGGTGGGGCTGGATGGCCACCGTGCAAAGCACCAGTGGTCCTGACAGAGTGCGGACATCCTCGACGCGGTAGGTGACGTGCGTAGGGGGAATCCCCAGCCTGAGGATGACCCGGTCCACCCAATGAGCAAGTCCCTCCATGTGCTCCGGGAGGAGCTCTATCTCCTGTCGATCCATTTCCTGTGACACGGAAGAAATTTCTAGTTAGCGCAGGAGAGATAGAACTTTTCAAAGAAGGATAAGTTTTTGTAATATATACCAAGAATTGTATATAGCAAAAAAGACCGTTTAGAGTCCTAATTTCTATCGACCATTTCTATGGGCACGTACTACGGTCAAGTACGGCTCTGATACCATCTGTAACACCCCGGGTTTTCAAAAGCGGAAAACCCATCATTTTGTCTCGTGATAGTCCCTGGATCAGACGCTATCACGCACAGGCATTCATCACAGACAAATATCACAGTCATACATCAAAATAAAGCATCAGAGTACGAATGTAATCTTATTATTACATGTCCTGAATAATCGGAGTACATCAATACACGCCTCTTGACGGAATAACATGAATAAGAGCCTACGCAGCGGTAGCTAGCTTCCAGAAGGTGTCTCCGTCTTTATTCTTCTTCCTCAGGCATCCTCAAGCGAAGCAACGTGCCCCTCAGTCGTACCATCTGTCGGCGTTGTTGTCGAAGTCTGACTCGTACCCTGCAAGCTCAGGAGCTATCCCCAAGGATCGGGATAGGTCCACGTCACCAACCGTATGCAAGCTTTAAGTGGCCTACTTCTAAAGGTAAAGAGAGGAACAAGGTAGAGGCTGGGTTTCCTAAGCAGCAGCAGCAAAATAAAAGAGTATCATCTCCAATTCCCATATCACTCATCCGCAAACGGTTACACCTGGTCACCCAGATCACCGTCACCATCTCCTAACTCCATCTAGGGTCGGTGCGAGAACTCCCGCTCCTCGCACCTCAATGGTTGCACCCGGATTCGCGAGGCTGAGGGAGCAACTCCCCTCTCCCCGAGTACAACCACGGCTCACCATACTCTCTCATCCTATAAGGGGAGGTAGAAATCCCAAAACGTAAGAGTCGGAGTAAACAACGGGCATGTCCATAACCGAGGACGCGGCTATACGTATAGATCTAAACTCTGCAGAGCGTGTACACCAGTACCCAACTCGGAATAGCACCCGGACGGTGTACGGCCGACCGAGCCTACCCAACCGAACGAACACCTAGGAGTTACGATCCCATCCTGCATCCGGGTCTCGATGCGGTCCCTCGCAAAGGACCACCCCAGAACTGTGAACATGCCCCCGTGTGGCCGCACGGGGAGCGTCCAAGAGGGAAGGGACTCCACCCTAGACCCTCATCACTGATACCCTCTATCCTACTAGCAGGTATGGTATCGTACTTGCTAGGGTCGAAACGGCCCTATCCCCACTCTCGACGAGGTGGTGTGTACGAAAGTCCCGTGTAACAAAGCGACCCACTCGGTTTCAGACCGGGGCGAGCTCCTATCTTCCAAGTCATCACAAAAACCCCAACACCTTTGCTCCTAAAAACAGTGTACCCGCCATAGGTACCAAACTGGACATCGCCCGAGAAGACGATCCCTGGCCCCCGATCCCGGATCGGGTTGTCTTGAGCTCACCCCCGCCAAGTATCCCAAAAACACATTCTCCTGCCGGTTTTTCCCCACACACGCTAAGAAACTACCACATAGTCCCAACACATGCACAACAAACTCAGCGTATCATCACGCATAAATATAGTAGTAGTAGTAGGTCAATCAAGGACAGGGTATTTAAAAAGGGGTAGTGCAGGGTTTCATCATATTCATCATCATGCATAAGTAAAGCGTTAGCAGTTCTAAAGCAATGCCTAATGGGCATTCAAAGTAGGTCGAGCGTGAACCTGGGTGCGAGTAGTCGTCGTAGCCGAGGTCGTCGTCGTAGTCCTGGTTCAGCTCTCCGACTCCGGTGGCTCCTAGAATCGTATTTAAATAAATAAACATGGATGCTAATTACAATACATCCTAGCGCGGAGTTTGGATTTTTAGAAGATTTTCAGAAAAGATTTTGTATTTTTCGGAGTTAAAACGGATTTATTATGAATTTCCAAAGAGAAAATAGATTTCTGAAAATCAAATACGCATATACAATATTGCAATCTTTAGGCTAGCTATAGGGTGTCTCCAGCAGACTCTACCTAGGCTTATAGCCAGCTGCTGGCTATCTCCTCGCGCGCACGTGGCAGCCACCGGGGCGGCTTTAAGCCAGCGCCCGCTGGCGTGGCAGCCGACGCGGCGGCACGCGTGGCGCGGCGCACGGGATCTCGCCCGGCGCTGCTGTGGCACGGCGCGGTGCAGGCCGGCGCTCCGGCAGGCTTTGGCGCTTTGGCGCGGGCGATGTCAGCGAAAGCGAGAAAGAAGGCGTGGTGACGACGGCGTCCGGGCCCGCTTGCCTGCGTCACAACGCGGTAGGTGGTAGACAGGCCGGTGGGCCGTGTGGAGCTGGGCCGCGGTGGAAGTGTAAGGGCGCGGGATAGACTGGGAAAAGAGATCGAGGGCCTTCAACGGACTTCTCAGGCGAACTCGAGACCCAGCTCAAAAAGGATCCTTTTCCTATTTCCATATCCCTTAAACCTTAAATTATTTAGATTCAAATTTGAATTTAGAATTCAAATTTGATCATCACACAATTAAAATCCAAATAAAATCCAAATGAAATCCAAGGTTCACACACTAGCATTTTATATTTCCTAGAAAATTTTAATTAGCTCAAAAATATAAATCTAGGAGTTTAGGAGAGAAAAATAGAAGACATCCTTAAATAATTTATCAAGCACTCAAAATAATTCACCAAAAATTTTAAATCCTCATTTTTACTATTAACATTCCGTATTAAAAAAAATGTGGGATGTTACACCACCGCTGCCGGATCGAGCCTCCACCGCACCGCGCCGGATCGACCTCCACCATACCGCGCCGCGCCGCGTCGGATCGAGCCTCCATCGCGCCGGATCGGATCGCCGCCGCCCCTGTCAGGTACGCCACCCGTCACCTTTCCGCGCCCAATCGCCGGCCTCCTTCCCACGCCCCTCCAACCGCCGGGGGCAGACTTGGCAAAGGAGGGGCGGAGCCGGTTTTTTCAGCTTCCCCGACCTCCCCGCTCCCGTGTCGGCCTTCCCGAGGCATTCCTCCGGCGGAGCCGTTTTTTTCACCCCTTTGGCACGGCTCCGCGCAAAACAGCTCCGGGAGCTACTGGCGGAGCCGTGCCAAACGCACCTCTAATTTGATCAGCTCGAAGCTCCTTTCCAGGACCAGTCAAATATATAGTAGTTTCCACTGTGTCCAGAAAGGTGAATGGAGTGCAATCTCATCAAGTGTCAGGCTCACGCACATATTATAGGACTACATGCCTGCAATAAAACTCAATATCACTGTCACTGTTTTAATTAGTGTCTCTCGAGAAGAAATGTAAGGACTATATGAAGATAGTGTGCCACTCCGATGAGTAGGCACTGTACCATAATATCAGTACCAGACAAGATAAGTTTTTTCTGACAGACTGACACTAAATCGAGCACTGAACTGTGCGCACGAAAGCCATGAGTATTTTCTGGAACTTCATTTCAGAAAGTAAAAACAACATTTCTGTCATTAGTTTCTGGAACTAAATTGGTATGAAACTAAACAGAAGTACCTCGTAAATTCCATATATGAAATTCATTTTCTTCCTGAACTTCTATTCAGTCATATTATTAGCTTTCATAAATTTTATTTCTTTCAAGTGGCTCATTATTAGCTAGCTAGTATCAAATTTTCAGATACTTTTTAACGTTCCGAACCTTTTTTTTAAAAAAAAAATCGATGCTCTGAACCAACTTCAGTACTGAATAATTCAAGCAGTACGTGTTCCCCGACGCATTGAACCTGTATATTGACTACGCCAACCCATTAGTGTCTGAAAACCCTGGAAAGAAACCACTTGCTCGCTGCCATTTTGTCACCACACGTATGCTACTTGCAGAGCTCCACTCAGTCCTATAAATATGGCCAGGTTGCCCGCATCCTCCCCTCAAAGCACACACACAAATCCACATTTGCAATCTCTGTCTGGCTCCCACTGACCAACCTGCAATGGCTTCTCCACGATTGGCAATGGCGATCTTCTTTGTTGTCCTCCTGGCATCATCTTCACCTTGTCTCGCTCGAGCTAGGCTGATGATCTTAAGTAGTGATCACCAAGCACAACCAAATAGCAACAATAGCCCTGCGGCCAGTTCTAGTACAACTTCTACTAAGACCACCTCTGCACCTCAGCAGTTGGTGCAAGGAGTGGCCGCAGTGCCGTCGCCGCCGGTGACTACGCCGGCGACCGGCGAGGAGGTCGACCATCTTGAGAGCAACGGCGGCTGGATACCGGACGGATCGGTGCCGAGCCCCGGCGTCGGCCACCATCCATAGATCGAGATGGCGTGTCGCGTGAAGTTGTACCGTACCGTACATACTTTGTGAATCTGGCATGTTCATATATATACCTAATTACTAAGAAGGTTAGGTAGTATATATATGTATGTGTATATGGTGATCGATCAAGGGGTGCTTGCGCTGCATGTTCTTTCTTGTTCTATATTATACGTTCAAAAAAAAATAAAGTTTCAAGTCAAAGAGAATACAAAAATTAAGCAGATATGATCAGCTTCAGTTTTCTATTGAGTAGCGAGAATGAGTGCCAATATATGAATGCTAGCTGGGAGAGGCGAGTAGGCGACAGCGACATCGACAGATTGCGCCGGATTTAATTTCTGTATCGGAGTCATTTCCTAGTGGCGCCACTATATATATATTGACGCTTAATGTTAATTAATGGAAATTGGGGGCACTTGCTTCCAGTTTGCCTTTAAGACTGGCTTTAAGTAACTTGCGAGTTTTGACGTGCCCAATGACATCACTAGTCCCTAATGATTCGGTGAAGAACAGAGGAGTAAAACCTGGACTGTTTGGACAAATATCAACTTCTCTCATCTTTACAAGAAAGGGAGCACCATCCCGATCAATTGCTAACCCCGGCCGGCCGGCCGGCCCGCTTTGTTTTGCAAAAGCATTTCAAGTAAAATTGAAGGACAAACATCAACTGTTTGTTTTGCTATCATCTTCTACCATCAAGTAAAATTTGAGATGCAATGAAAACTTGTACAAGATGAAAAAAAAGTATTATGTGAATGATATATAGCGAGTTACGTGATCTGAGTTATGTGATCTTCCCATTTCTAGCAGTGGGTTAGGATGAACTAGCGGAATCTCAATGTCCACTTGTAGGTCCAGAGTGACAGTGCATGACGGAGCATGACCACATTATTGTAAAAAAAAATATGGAGAGTTTGGTCTTGACTCTTGAGTAAATTTAGTTAGCTGACTGCGTAACTGTCTTCCCTTTACTGAGAAAGTATAGGTACGTATGGTGACTGACGACCATGGATCATCCTGTACGTTGAAAGAATATTCTAGGGGGATTAAAAAAAATCTAGTGCCTCCGTTTCACCCGGAGGGCACAATTGTATTAATTTATCAACTAGGCGGTTCCTCGCGCGTTGTTGCAGTATTTAAGAGAATTTTTCTATCATGGTATGACATATAAATAACTTATGTTTAATAGTGACACCTCGCGTCTTGCTGCGAGAATTATTTTTAAGCAAAATTTTAAGATGAACTTTGAAAATTAAGATGATTACAAGACAACATTCTTTTGCAAACTACATTATAAATGAAAACATGTTCATTTTATTAATAAAGATAAAGAATTGCTCTTAAATTATTGATCCTTAATGCATTTTACAGTGGAAATTTTGTAATGTGGTACCCACAAAGACTTACAAATTGTATGCATGCATGGATGTTATTAGTAAAAAAACCGATTTGAGAATTAAATAGATAGTCCTAATGAATGGTGACATAACGCTGACGTAGATAACTTGCATATTGAGAGAAATGGAGTTATGATCCTTAGTGGGGTGCTCCTATATAGTTATACATAATAATTATTGAGTCATGTTATAAAAAAATCTAAAAATGCAGAGCAAAACTGAATCTTCAAGTTTATAAGAATTTGCCACCTGAAAATTGTGTCACTAGCATCCTCATTGTTGGCCTGGCACTAGCAACCAGTCACCACACAGTCATCCTGTCCTGAATAGAAGAAATGCACAACTTGTTCACCAATGTGCATCAGTGCATGCATAAATGATTGAGCACCGTGCTGATGCGAGGGTCCTACGTGTGCCCCGGCCAAAAGTAGAAGGTAGCTAGCGTGCCAGCGCGCCTATTCCCATGAGCCGCACGCTTGCCACGTTGGGTCATGATTCCACGTGGCAATTTCTTGAGGCACGAGCGACCAAGAACACCGACTCAACAACATTCTTCTCCTCCCGTCTCATATACCTCAACGAATCATGCAGGTTCTTGGAACCAGATATACAGATGAACGCGCAAGATAAAAGGCAGGCGGCGGAACAGGAACAGACAGTGCACCGCATCAGCACTCTGACATATATGGAGAGCACTTTTAATTATGAGATTTTGAAAACCCATTAAAAATGTGATTGTGATGTGTGTGCCTCAGCCTCACATATTTGACCCGGTCTCTCAAAAAGTTCACTCCCAGCATGCAGCTGGCTCACACACAACGATCACACGCGCATGCTATTCTTGGCCACCTCCCTGTGCTTCGTTCACCTGCTGGCCTATAAATACATGGCCACCCTGCTCACATTCTCACACCAAAAACACACAAACAATTTCTTCTCTGTTTTCTAGCTCACAAGTAGTACTACGTAACGAGTCTGTCTCGATTGGTACAGTGTAGCTATACTTGCCAAGACTTGCAAGTTTTCATGGCTTCTTCCTCACACAAAATTGTGATCGCCTTGTTCGTGCTCCTCCTGTTGGCATCCTCGCCGTCCATGCTACAAGCAGCTAGGATGGTGCCAAGTGACCTTGCACGCCGGGCAGATCAAACGCATGTCGAGGAGACTGTGCCGAGCCCTATCGGTGGTAACATTGCTACCGCTCCGCCTTCGCAAGATTTGGCACCGCCGATGATGCCACCCTCACCGCCGTCCGGCTCCGGCAAGCCGGAGACGCCTGCCGCCGAGCGTTGGAGCACTGTCGAGGTCGCCGACGGGTCGGTGCCGAGCCCAGGCGTTGGCCATTAGCAAATGCTAGTGTATGCACATGCAAATTAAATGTCCTTCGGTATAAGAGATAGATACAAATAAAGCTAGGTATAGCTAGCTATATGCATGTACGTACGTGTGGCAGTGTATCCACGCATTTATATGTTGTAAAGAATAACCAATATATGTATCACATTCATGCATGTTAATTATGAATCTCTCGAGTCATATAATAAAATGGATTGTTGATGTATGTCCTGACAAGTGACATAAGTTTTCTGTTTTCTGACACGAGATATAGGCCGACTCTTTAAACAAAGATGACTAGAATTAATGTGCAAAGGTGTGCACTGTATAGTGTCAACGTAGTTAATTAAAAAATTAAGCCGGTGAGGTTAAGACTGTCCCACAATTTTTATCAAGAGAAGGGAACCTAAACCAGTCACGTAAATACGCTCTAACGAGAAATCGAATCCGGGTCTCCTGGTTGCGACCATACCTCAACATACGCAGCACTCTCTGATCAACTAGCCTAGAGGACCTTTGGTCAATGTTGTTAATTAGTTAGCCTAGCTAGAGCTTCTCATCTCATTCAACATTCAGGAGTTGTGTTAAATTCCATATATATACTTATATGTACGGTGAAAATAGTCCGGATAAATAAACACTGTACCAACCATATTAATATATTATTGCTATTGTTTTCGACTGTTTCTCAGCTTTAGCAAAAACATAAAAAGTTACCGTATTTATTGATGATATAGTCATTTTTTTACCTTCTTGCATTAACTTTTTTGTTAGAAATTTTAGAGTGATAGTAATTAACATGAGCCATCCATCTGATGAAATCTAACGGTGGTAGTACCAGGAAGTACCAGTTTGGTAGGCCCATTTACTAATTCTATTTATTTATAAAATCTTAACATAAGGTACTACCCAATATCTTCCGGTACTATCCAAGTGCCCTAAACAATTTCTTTAGTTATATGGGAAATTTTCAGACCTGACTGCTTTCATTTTCATGTTGTGATAACGTTTCCAACATCTGTTTTCATCCTTGCTTATATATATACACATGTTTGCATTGTTGGATTTAATCATGTTCCTTAGCCTTTTTTGTGTGTTCTATACGTTAATAATCCTACACCAAGTCAACATTTCAGATCTTTGTTTTGTACTTTTCCTTTAAAGAGCATGCACACTCGAGCTTTTTGGTCTTTTTCTTTCCCTTTTTTCACGCTCCTGCGTGCAGTGGCGGACCCAGGAAAAAATTCTAGGTAGGGCGGAGAGTCGAACACCTGTAGTTGATCTGAACTAAGCCAGTGGGGTTAAGAACGCACGGTTTTTATCGAGAGAAAGAAACCTAATCCTGGCTTAGAAAATCCACGAACCTCGGTTTCACCAGCGAGATAATTTTTTTAAACCAGTCCCGTAAATTCGCTCCAACGAGAAATCAAACCCGGGTCTCTTGGTTGCGACGATCATATCTCAACCCTCTCTAACTAACTAGTCTAGAAGACCTTTGGTAGGAGAGAAGAGAGTTAAAATGAGTTCTCTCTCCTCTACCCATTTTGTGATGTGAGTGCAGGAGGAGAGATAAATGTGTATCATGTCAAAATAATATTACCTCTTTAATACAATGTGTGTTTGTTTGGACTCTTCATTGCAGGACTCACGTTGATTTTATTGGGTCTGCCCAATCACGCTCTAAATGAAATGTATATTATACTCACTGTATTAAAGTTGGTACCACTCACTGTATTGTATATAATGAACAGACAACAACTTAATTAGTGATAACAAATTGAATAATCTACACATCAACAAAGTTGGTAAAAGTCATAAGAACGGTGGCTCGCTGCGGTTCGCTGCTCAGATGGAACTCGAACAGGGCGTTGACTGAAGAAGATGAAATGGGGATGGTTGGCGGCAGTGGACAGGCATATTGGGCCATCAAGTCATCAAATCATCATCCAACTTGGGCCGGCCCTTGCATACCGCTTCCCTCTTCATCTTCGTTCGTCGACACGGAGTGAAGCTGCAGAACACCGCCGCCGCACAGAGCATCAACGCCGCCGCGCAGATATTAGGATTCTTAAAGACAAAAGGGTGTGAGGGGGCGTCGATGCCAGGGTTAGGTAGGGCGGCCGCCCTACCTCGCCCTATTACTGGATCCGCCAGTGCCTGCGTGGGTAGGCATAAAACCATATCTCAAGCTCGTTCACCCGTTTCTACACGCTCCCCCAGTGCATGCAGCAACCAGGTCTCAGGAGCCTTATCCTAATAATTATAAAGATAAGAACAATCCCAATATATGATGCGTGCAATTGTGTAATAGTGATTTTATTTAGAAAACAAAAACAAGTGAATATGCAAGCGCTGCCCAAATATACTGCCGTACTCATCACTTATTCACTATGGGTTTGGGACAGCAACCGGGTAATTTGCATTGTGTTGGTTATCGTGGTGGATTAGAAACTAGAATCTTTATTTCTTAAACGATCTGTGGGTGAATTGTATGTTTTCAAAGACGCCATGGGCTTTTGAAAGCATACAACACCGGCTCACACAACCGTTTGTGCAGTCAACACGACATGTAGAAACTGTTATGTCTTCATTTTGGGCAGCATACATATTGGACTCTTTGTTCTCTTGGTGAATGCTTATCGTGAAGGTGGATAGTAGTTAGCCTGCAGGACCTCCCCTCATGCTTTATATCATTTTCGGGGCTAAGTGGGAAGGTAGGGGCCAGGGGGCTTGAGCCCCCCTCCCCCTACCGGACGCGGATTCAGTAACTTGCCTTGGGTAAGGCACCGTAAGCCTTAGCTTCCTACATGCACCGTCTAAGCGGCATCCAATGACTTGCTGTGATGATTTTATCCTTTTCACCCAGCCTCATAAGTTCCTTCCCTCGAGAGCGGGACTTCTTGTGGGCCGGGTGAAAAGGACACGAGCATCATAGCTCATCATTGGATGTCGCTCGGACGGTGGATGTAGTCAGCTAAGGCTCACGGTGACTCCCCGAAGGTAAGGATTTGTGAGGACGCCCGTCGCGATCAAGAAGTTCTGGTAAACTGCATTGGTGCTGGTAGCATGGTAAAGAATTAATTAATATATACTACTACCAAAAGGAACTTATTTTACTATGGATTTTGAGAAATTAACTGGATGTTATGAAAATCTTGTTGCTTTTTTCCCTATAACTTATTTTACGATGGATTTAGAGAAATTAACTATATGTTATATAAATTAGCTAAAGTGAACAACGATCAACATAACACAGGGAGTAGTAACTAGTAGTGATCCTTTTCAGTTTTCTTTTTGTCCTGTTTATCAATAATAGTATTTCCCAACACGCGTGCTAAATATGAATAAGCCCCTTATTGTCAGAAAAGAATATGAATAATCCCAAAAAAGTAGAGACGCAGCACGAGTTTGCAAGGGCGCACGAAGCTTCCACGCGGCGCGTTGCCGTAGCCTGAGCCAGCAGCAACACACTATATACTCTCACAAAAAATCTTTGGCCGAAAATTGAAGGCACGATGAAGTAAGCAAGCAGGGTTAGTGCTTAAAATAGAACGCTATGCTAGGACAACTTTCTAGGGAAAAAATGTAATGGTGATGTGTGCTCCACTAAATTTGACTAAACCACAAAACTAAACCCTGTCACCGCCGCGCAGCACACACACCAGCTGACCAGTGGCCACCTCTCCTCACCTATAAATGCATGCCTCAGTTGCTCACATTCTTCACATCGCATCAAGCTCAGCTCATAGCTTCTCACCTCTCACAACAAGCAGCTAAAACTCTCCTGTGGACTCTATCTGCCATCAACCTTAGCTCTCGCTTAAGCTTGCAACCTTAGCTTGTCCATGGCTGCCTCACACACTGCCATTGTGATCGTCACCTTGCTCCTGTTGGCATCATCGCAGTCTCTCGTGGACGCGAGGATGGCGCCAAGGGATCAGCCACATGTGCATGCCGTTCAGAGCCCTTCTTCTTCAACGGCGTCGGCGGTGTCTCAAGATTTGCTACAAGTGTTCACGGCGCTGCCAGCGCCAACGACGCCGCTGATGGTGCTGACCGGCAACAAGTCGGAGATCGCCGCCGCCAAGCGTAGGCAGATCGTCGAGGTCAACGCTGACGGATCGGTGCCGAGCCCTGGCGTTGGACACCACCATTAGCTTGACTGATTTATGACATATATGAGTATGATATATACTATGATATATAAACTCCTCAAACATTATAAACATATATCATGCTGCAAGATATATAGCCTTGCCAGCTAGCTATATACACATGTGTATATGATGTCGTAGTATACATATAGGAGATCGATGCAATTATTTCTTATGATGTACTTGATTTGTACCTTATTACTATATGAGAAGAGAATAAATGAGTGTGTGTGTATATATATATATATATATTTCTCTTATATCTTGAGTTTGTATAGTTGGCAGGGAAAGTGGTTTGATTTTACAAACAAGCTTCAAATGGGTTTGATTTCGAAGTGATTTGGAATATTTCACCATTTCATTTTCCTCGAGGGGTTCCGTGTGGGAATGAGTGTGAAGTAACAACCTTAGTGACTGAATTATTGCTGCATCGACAAAAATCCATGTGGCACCTAGAAACATTCCCTAGTTTAGATTTTACCAGGTAAATTATTGGAACCTACGTACATCCAATTTCTCGCATCTTTTCTTTTCTTCGAGGACCAAATAACAATCTTGTATGGCCGGCTACTTTGGGAAGCACAACAACAATCAAAAGGTACTGGTTGTAAAATATGATTAACTCCACGCATGGTACATATTAAAAATTTGTATGATTATTTATGCTGGACAATGTTCATCTGCAACAAATATTGTTGCGTGAATCTTTGGCGTCATCAGGTAAATTATACAATTTCCTAAATATGACACTGTAAAAGGAAAGGGAAACTCTACACAATTGGTGTGAATTTGAATTCGGCTCAGTCCCATCTTAGGATTTTCACATGTAGAGTGCTATCTAAAATTAATTGCCTTTTTTCTTCAGTAGCATCGTATAATAAATCAGTAAATTATGACAAAAAGGTATTGTAGGTTCATTCTGACCTGAAAGACTTTTTATCCACCATAACATGTACATACCATAATCTCTAGTATTTACAAAAAAATATATGATAATTTTTTTAATATCTTCATTTGCTTGGTTTGGTTTTCTAGTTTTAAAAATAGTTAATTCCATCATGTCTGAGTGGGTAAATTCTTTTGTTGCCCATTCGTTGCTGTTAGATGTGCATGGGTTGTTCCATGATGTTTGGTGTTGAGTATGGGTGTTAGTTGTTCTACTTAAACTATCTTCTTCTTAATAAAATACGTGCATTGCATGCTCTCGAATTTGAAAATAATTTTATGTTTTTATGGAGATAACCAAGGTATTTTTCTAGGATAAAAATCTTGGATGAAATGGACATTGGATCATCCAGCGTATATTTAAGTGACATAATTAATTGAGAAGTAAAAAGTCATGGTAAATCAACTTGTCTGGGAACATACTCATTATATACATTGTCTTTCTTTGTTGTTCCGTTTTTACAAGTCAAGTGCAGTAAAATAAATTTATATAGCCAAGAAAATCCGTTAGTTAAACATGGTCTCATTTACTGCATGGAAATTGAAAACATGTTTCCATTTATTCTATGCAAACATATTTTACCAATTAATAACAGTGCTTCACCAAATTTAATTGTCTATCGCCAAATGTCATGATCAAAGGATATATAGGACAAATTGTACGCCACGGTAGTAAGTTCTTGTTCTGAAATAAGTGGCAAATTATGCATTTCATGGTCAAAAGTGGGCCACAAAAGTGCTACAAGAGTTAACTGATTCGGTGCAAACACTTGCCAACGCACACCAGGCCACCTAAGAGATCGCTGTCTCGCAATCATAGTAACCAAACTCAGGCCGTCCAAATTGGCAACCAATTGCCAGGTTTCGAATTCCTACACACATTCCTCATCACTATTCCGTGAAGTGCCTTCCATCCAGGCTTTTAGCCGACATCACATACTGATCGCACATTTCACATTAGATCATCATCAGCAACACTTTAACTAATTTTAGCATTAAGCATGCATGCGTCACTTAATCTTATTTTCTTTTGATTTCTTTCTGTGATTTTGTGGGATGCTGCTAACCGTCGGAGGTGGGCCTTTTTTGTGCTCAACTAGTCGGCGTGCTTTCTAGCCGATGATTGAAAGGCGTCATCTCGGAGAATAATTCGGCAATGGCGACCACGCTTGTACTATACGTGCAAAAGGTTTCTTGGTTTCATCTTTCATGTTCATCTACCGGAACTTGGCTGACACGTGTGGTGCCATTTTTGAGCAACCATGCCAGGAGAACCACAAAAATTAGCTCCACTAATATCTTTTGTTTTCAGCTGATCAAACTCCACTAAACGCTGGAGATCAAAAGGTAATGAGATATATTTCATATATTGTGTGTCAGTACACGTTGATGTCTGCAATGCACTTGATCTTTCCCCTTCTGTTTCCTTTTGTTGTGAGGTCGGTTATGGCTTACGACGAGGGACCTTTCTGTTGTCTTGAAAATATTAATCGAATCAGCCAAAAGAAAAAAGATCCAAATGATAGTTTGAAAATGGAGTTTTGGTAAGCATATGTCTAGCACAAATTTTAGGTTCACGGTTGCGTGTGCTTGCATATATATAAGTAGAACTCTGGTGGTCGAGAGTCTAGAACTTTGTCCTTTTTAACAGAGGTCTTTTACGGCGTAAAATACGACCAATACTACAGATTGAAAAAGGTTCATATGTAATAAAAAAGATATATATGTAAGGATCTAATGGTTGAGATTAATTCTATACTACCGGTTTTTTAGCTGTAGTACGGTAGTATTCATAGGTCGTATAGATAATATAGGGGTATTATCGGAAATGTAAAATGGTATTGTTGTAATATTGGAAATGAAATATATGAATCGGGTGCGTCTCGGCTGAATGGGCAGCGGGGGAAATTTTCTTTCAAATAATATATTTCGAGGAAATTACCGTTTAGCTATAGTAAAAAACCGGTACTACTACCGTACTACCGCAGGGTCGTATTGTGCGTTGTAAAAGACCTCTTTAAAAAGAATCTAAGGTCTATGTCTAAACTACATGCATCATTATCGATTCATGTATATCTTGAACAATTTGAAACCAAAAAGGCCCTATTTAGTTCCTATTTCATAAATTTTCACCGTCACATCGAAACTAGCGACACTGATTGGGAGTATTAAACGTGGATTGACGACAAAACCCATTCTATAACCTCTAGCTCAAATCGCAAGACGAATCTACTGAACCTAATTATGTCATGATTAGACAATGATGTGAAACTTAAGTCTTAATGGATCCGTCTCGTGATTTCCTATCCATTCATGTAATTAGTGTTGTAATTAATATATATTTAGTCCTCTTAATAAGGCTTATTTTAGTTCCAAAAAGTTTGCCCATAATTTTTGGAACTAAATGCGCCCTAAATGCTCGCATGTACATTCGAATATATAGATGTCAATTCGGACTATGACAAGATATATCAGAACTATGATAGCACTGATTACTTTTCAAGATCGACACAGTATCACTTTGCCACTGTCTTTGAGTCTTCTAATTAAAATATAATATCAAACTAATTCTTGCCCCTGATTCAGCTACTAATAAATTGCCGTCATTATATCTACCCGATCATACTGACAAAAAGCTGACCAAGAAATTCGGTCACCAAATATTGTAGTTCGTCCGTGAGTACCCTGAGTGAACAATCAGATATAGGCCGGTCATGACACAACCAGGGCACTTTTAAAGAAACCAAATAATGGAGAGCCGCCATGGCTGACTACAAAAAATTAGCTCCAAATTAAAACTAAATCCACAAATAATAAGCTTGAAACATTTGTATTTTAGTACCGTATATGCTTATGAAAACTATCTCCCTTGATTTTCTTATTAGGATTGCTATATCAGAATATTACTGTGTAAGTCATTTTATTGTGTACGTATTATTAAATTAACTATCCATTTTAAAAACTTGAAACTCAACCATAGCACGTGGCTGTACTAAATAAGTAATAGTGTGGGGAATGAATAAATTATTGGTGGACCTTTTACATATCGTGCTGTCGTGTACAAAAGGCATCCACTACTTTAAGTTGGACCTCTAATTGGGCACATGAAGTCCTGAAAACTGTCCTAATCAGCTAGCCGACCATAGATTGGTGATTGGAAGCGCGTGTTGAGGTGCACGTGACACCGAAATCATGTCGCGTCAAATTTGGCCAATGTCCAAATCAAGCATAGTTGAGTGGTTATTATTTTCACTAATGAAAGAGATATTTTTTTGTGGGTAATAAATGAAAGAGTTATATGATGGGTGATCTAATGAGTTCCATTAACGCCGCATGAAACCACTGCATTAAGGTTGCCACCCGCAAGCTTGTGTGCTATCTTCTTAATGGAATGGCACGCAACTCTGCTACATTGTTCAACTCAACACAGATGCTCGTATTTAAAAATGCTTATTATTTTAGTGGTAGATGGTGTGCCTTACAATAGGTACGTAGGAGACTGTATGTAGCCAAATTAGTCTCGAGATATATGATGGTCCGATCTCTCAAAGGTGGCCATAGAACGTGAGCGTACAATGGTGTATATAAAGTGTTTATGCATGTATTATGTTTAGATAAAATAATTTGTACTACACTTTGAGTGACAAAAGATTTATTATATCTGAAAAAGGGAACACTAAAAAATCAAGCCCTTAGAAGAGATTAAATTAGTAGACGGGGCTTAGCCCATCTGGTTCAGGCCTAGAAACTTCACATGTTGGGTGGGTACGATAGGTGAGTCTTTTTTTTTTGGAGCAATACCGGGGGGGAAGATCCCCACCTGCTTACATTCATTGATCGAAAGTGTTTTACATCATACATCCCTGGCTTACCAGGGGAGGATTACAGAGGGGGGGGGGGGGGGGGGATGAAAGGTGAAAAATCAGCAACATGAGGAAAGATAGTCCCACCATGCTAGCATGTGCGGGAAAAATTTCTTGTAACGGTAACACCAAACTTCCATGTCCTTTACGATCCGGCGTATGACCTCTTGTGGTGGGAGGACCAATTGATCAAATATTTTCGCGTTTCTAGACTTCCAGATGTGCCACAGGATGACTAAAGCAACGTCAGAGCGGGTTTGGTCAGGTAATGGCAGAGAGGATCCGATGAGCCAAGGTTTAGTGTGAGCACCGTGTGCAATTGTGATCCCCAGCATTGACCAAACCTCGAGGGCGCGAGGACAAATGGTGAAAATGTGATCGTCAGTTTCCAAGATCCCAGGGCAAAAATCACAGTTAGCTTCGTCTCTTTGGCGGATATTTTTGTGGTACATGTTGGCTCTAGTATTGAGGCGGCCATGGTGCAGAAGCCAGCCAAAGAATTTCACTTTACTAGGTAAATTGGTGCTCCAGATTCGAGCGACATCTGGGTCCTGGCTATCTTGAGCGTGAAGCAGGAGATAGGCTCCTCTGGTGGAGAACGTGGAGGTCGGATAGCAGTCAAGGAAGCGACGATCTTCGTTGGCGCTAAGTGAACAGAACTGGAGGCAGTTATTCAGTAGGAGCAATTCCTCTGCAGCTGCCCTCGTCAGCCTTGATCTAAGATGTGCTGAGAAAGTTTCAGCAACGGCAGTGTGAACCGAACCATTTGTCCGGGTGTAGTGGGAGAAGAGGGCCGGGAAAGTCTGTGACAGCGTAGTCCCCAAAAGCCATTTGTCGTGCCAAAAGGATGTAGTTTTGCCATTCCCCATTTGAACTGTGGTGAGCGAGCGGAAACAGGGTAACTCAGCCTGCACCAGGCGTCCTAGGAAGGAGTCGTCATCTCCCATCCGAGCCTGTCTGTGGAACCAGTTTTTCCAAGGAAGAGGTATTGGGTCGTGCAGCCTTTGGACGAACTTCATCAGCAGACAATGATTTTGCTCTTCAAGGTTTTTGATGCCCAAACCACCACAATTTTTGCTAGTGCAAATGGATTCCCATTTCAGGAGGCATTGACTTCCGTTGCATCTGTCCTCACCGGTCCAGAGGAAAGCACGTCTACGGGTGTCAAGTTTGTCAATCACGGTTTTGGGGAGAAGTTGTGAAGACATGAAGTAGACAGTTAATCCCCCTAAGACAGCGTTGACAAGAATCAGACGACCGCCATAGCTCAGGAGTTTTGCTTTCCATCCGGACAGGTATCGATCGAAGCTATCGAGCAGTGGTTTGTAGTCAGCCACTCGCAGCTTGTGAGGGGAGATCGGTAGACCAAGATAGGTCTGGGGAAAAGAGGAGATCGTACAGCCGAGAATGTTTGCCATGGCAGTGGCCTCATCTACTGCAATGTGCATAGGGACAAAGGTGGATTTGCAGTAGTTGATGGTTAACCCAGTTGCAGCTGAGAAGTCGTCAAGGGTCGACTTGAGAGCCCGTATGGATGCAGTGTCTCCTTTGGTTAGGATAAGAGTGTCATCCGCGTACTGCAAGACTGGCACCATCCTCTAACTCTAAACTTGTGGCTAGTTAATTTAGGCTAACTCTTGCATTTGTTTTAGACAACCACAATATCATGTCATTTTGTTCATCTATATCATATTGCATTGCATGCTTTGTGTTGATCTAACTTTTTGCCCAACTAACCTAAGTCTTCCCATAGCCCCCACCAAAAACCCGTAACCAACAAGGGTAGGGTTGACTTGTGGTCAAGCCCACCTCTATCCCTTGTGCTAACTAAAATCTTTGACTAGCCCTCCTATGAGAAAACCTCTTCCACACCTTTAGCCTTCCTAAAACCATAGGTTTGTTTTTCATAAAAAAAGACTCTTAGCACCACCTTAGATTGAATTTCTATGCTTGACTCCCTCTCTTCAAAATTCTTATTTGAAGCCAAAAATATATGTAACACCTTGAAATTTTCGAATTTCAGGATGTTAATAGAAAGAATAATAAAGTAACGATTTCTTATAATTTTAAAATTTCCCCAACAATTATTTTCTTTACAGGAAATTTAGTATAGGAAAATCAATTGATTATTTTTTTTCTAATTAAAATGAAATATATCTTTTTTGTGTGTTGCATTCATATTTCGGTTGCATGGTTTTTGTTTGAATGTGTGTGCTTTGAAAAAAAAATCATAAAAGGTTTTAAAAACCAAACCCACCCTCTCCCTCTTTTTCTAAACCAGCCCAGCCGGCCCCCTAAACCCCTCCCCCTCTCTTTTTGGCCCGTGGCGCGAAGCAGGCCGCCGGCCCAGCTAGCTCGCGGCCCAGCAACCCCCCCCCCCCCCGCGCGGCCCAGCTCCCCCTCCCCTCTCTCCCAGCGGCTGCCACCCCGGGCCCGCTCGTCAGCTTCTTCCCCCACCTCTGGCTTCTCCCCTGTTTCGCACAGCAGCGCACCCGACCGGCCAAATTCCGGCGCCCCTCGCTCTCCCCGCCATAAATCCTTGCAATAAAGTGCTAGTGGAGCACCGGAGCCGCACCCACGCATCGTTTCCTTTCCGTTTCGCCCCAAATCAATCCCTCCCCCTTGATTGCACTCCACCGGCCGGCCTCATGGCCATTGAAGGCCACTGCCTTTCCGACAGGCACCCCCTCTCCTTCCCTTCCCCCTATAAGAGCCGAGCCCGTGCCCCTCGCGCACCCTTTCCACACCGTTCATGCCCCTGCACCATTCATCCACGCGCTCGCGTCGTCGCCGTCGAATTCCGGTCGACAAGCCATTGTTGGCCCCCTGGAGTTCCTGCCGTCGGTGGAGTTTCTTTGCCCACTATACTCTTTCTCGTTGTCACGATCATCGCTCACCCGAGCCGCACCCTGTACAGGAACCCCGTCGCCAGACCTAGCAGCGCCCCGGAGCCCCTGTTTCTTCTTCCCGGAGCGCCGCCCGAGCTGAACCCGTCGCCTTCGATCTCTCTCCTCGTCGTCCCTCCACCGCCCGTTCCTTCGCCCAGAGCTCCTTCGCGTGGTGAGAAACCTGCCCCTCCCTGTTTTTGCCTGCACCTAGAGCCTGTAGCCCGAGCGCCGCACGCCGGCCTTGCGCCGTCCGCCTCGCCGGACAAGGTGCCCCGGCCGTCGTCCGAATCGTCCTCGGAACCCCTGTAATCGGTTCGCCTTGCTGCCAGCTTCGCGTAGAGCTTTTCCCCGTTGAGAACCGTGGCCGGGAACTCGTTTTAGAGGTGCTCCGGCGAGCCCGCCGCCGCACGCCACCGTCTCCAGCGAGTCAGCGCCGCCCGCTGTCGCGCGCCAGCCGCGGGATCGGCCGTGGACGGCCCAGATCTGTCCCTGGCCGTGGGTCAACAGACCCAGTACCGGTCAACTCCAGGCGCCCCCGCCCTTTTGTTTTAAGAGACCCTGCAGTTTCAGGTTTTCACGAATAGGTCCTTCCACCTTACAAGATCCTTGCTGTTAGGTCCTAGTTTTAGCGGTTAGGCCCCCGAGCTTCTCTGTTTTACCGCCAGCCGTCCTTGCTAGCCTTTTTAGCACGGTAGACCCTCGGTTTAGTTGTGGGTTTAGGTTTTAGCCCCTGGTTCTTTCGGTTAGGTCCCTGGTAGTTAGTTTCTCTTGCAGTTTAGCCATTGCAGCCTTGTTTAATCCATAGATCTCACGTGTTATCCGTTTAAGCTCGTCCTTGTTGCGTTAGATTCGTCTCGCAATAAAATACATGCTAGCGCTAATGTTTACCATAAAATATGTTTTACAAATTTATTTTATTTTAAACTTGGTTAATATCTACTAAACTTGTTTTCTAAATAAAATCTAATTAGAGCTACCTTTCGACTTTTCATAATATAAATGTTAAATTGATTAATGAATATTCAATTTGCTTTCTAAATAAAAAGCAACATAGGCTACCTCGTGTTTTATTAATTAAATGTTAATTTGACTAAAAAGAATATAAATGTGTTTTTGGATTATAATTTGATTAGTTGAACTCGAAATATAAAGTTGTACGCTTAGATGCTTTACATGCTTCTTTTAAAAAGTAAATGTTTAAGTGGCATAATTTATACATAAATATTTACAAATAAAATTGATCTAAGTTTACATCGTCTTTTTAATATAAATATAACTTGCTTAATTTAACATAGGGTATTTCTCTGAAATAACCTATGTACATGGTTTTATTCAATTAAAATATACCAAGCACATAGCCTTGTGTGATATAATCTAAATCTCTCGATAGTTCCGAGTGTTTCTTGCGTTTGCGTTCTTCGAACCGAGCCCTATCCCTTGTCCGTTGTTTTAAGCCTTTCATGATTGGTATATTGTTCTTAGTTGTACTCGCTTGATTGTTTTGCATGTCTGTGCTCGATGTTTGCTTCGAGTAGAAGATCGAGCTGTTGTTCAAAAGACATGAAGATCAAGAGTTTCAAGTGAGCAAGAGCGGAAGAGCATAAGAGTAATTTTTGTTGAAGGAAGGCAAGTGGTCTTCCTCCCCTGCATATTCTACTTTGTCCTACCTTACTTGCATGATAACTAAATTTACTTTTAAATGTTGTTATGCATAAATTGATGGGAAATCACCTTTTAAGGACATGACTAGATTTTATTCCTATTACCTTGAACAACCCGGTTTTAATAAATGTTTTGGGATAGTTTGCTTACTTGCTTAACTTGGGGTGGTTAAAATGAATTTTATAAAATGTTGATCATGGTAACTTTGGTGAATATGTTGTTAATAACAAGATCATATGAATTAATCGGAACATGGAGAACCACCCAGGAAAACAGTGCAACCACAGTCCATATGGCTCTGGCTTAGCCAATTAATTAGATGTGTGAATTAGCTGACAGCCTTATCCGAAAGGAGCAGAGGGGGTTTGGAGTTGCAGGGGTATAGCCCGGTCCTCTTGGCCGCAGCCTTTGCTAAGGTGCTGTCCACTTGGGAGGGTTACGGTCCGCTCTGAACTGTAACTATGCAGGTTGTTGGTCTTTTGCATGTCTTTGTAAAGGCTTCGTAGCGTCCCTATGCAATCACACCTCGGAAGTGTGGTATGATGCTTGGCCAGCATCGCATGGTTGGGTTCAAAGTTCTTCAGAACTTTTACGCGAGCTTTGGGTAAAGTGTACAACCTCTGTAGAGTGAAAACTGATCGATCAGCCGTGCTCACGGTTAAGAGCGGCTTGGACCCTCACATGATAACTAAAGTGGAAGATGAATTAAATCGTGGTTTTCTATGGTTTTGAGATAATGTTTACTAAATGCTTAATTATAGGTTGGTATAAACTTACACCTAGTAAATAGGTGCTTGCTAATAAAATTTGACCAACTTAAAATGCTAACCGCTGCAAAACCTCAGACTATCATTGATAGTCTTGCATCTTCCCCCACTTGCTGAGCTCCAACCATAAGTGTGCTCACCCTTGCTAAACCGCTGTTCAGAAGAAGAAGAAGAAGAAGAGGAAGGTGTGTGATATCCAGAAGATGATGCTAGGCATACGCAACCCCCAGTCGATTGCCTATGAAGTTGGAGCCTTTGCTTCCCCAGGATTCCGCTGTAAATATCTGATAATCTTTGTTTTTCTTATGTGATATTGTTTCTGTTATTCACTTATGTCAACTATATGCATGAAACTTGATCCTGGCATGCATATAGAACTGCACTTGGTTTTCTTTGGAAAAACAGGTGTGACAATATAGGATACCCATAACCTACCCTTAAAACCTTGTTAGTTTGGTTGTTTGATCTTTTCAACCCTTGCTAACATTTGTTTGTGCTAACTCTTTGCATTTGCATTTTGTATCTCCCTCATTGTCATCTTCCGCTTTATGTTAGCTTGGTCTTTTTATGCAACTTTATGATGAATACTTTCATGTTTATGATAATGCTTTGATCAAGCATTTTTACCTTTGCAATCTTGTGTAAACATGGTGTTTAGACATGATTGGAGACCACCATCATTCAGTTTTGCATACCTTGCTATCTTGTTGCATTGGTTGGTTAATAAACTTTGCAATGCGCCCTACTTATCTTACATTATAAGGAATTGTTAATCTTGGAATAAGCATGGTGTTTTGACCTTGGTTAATCAATCTTTATGGCAAGGGGGAAGTTTGGCAACCACTTTGTAAGCATGGAGCTTAGAATTTAGTGTAAACATTGTTTTGTCTTTATACCATCCTATCTTTTGCATTCACATTTGCACACACGTACACCCACTAGGTTTTTAATTTTTCACTAGATTAACTATGCCACAAGTTAAGATCTTAGGGGATGTCTTTGGTTTGTCGGCATAGAGTGAGTATTCCCGACCGTCACCTCGGGGGTACTTTGTGCTTTAAAATTTTTGCAGGTATTGTGAATCACTCCCATAAATTCGATTGGGACGGAGACTTGTGACAAAGGGTGAACGTTGGAGGACAATCAAGACAAAGTGAAGAGTATGACGGTCCACACATGGCGGTAGGACTTCAAGATGGTTCATCATCTTCCATGCCTAGCAACATGCTAAGCATGGGGGAGGATTTGGTGGACATGAGAAGACCGCATGGAGCGAGGATCACGGTTCTTCTTCTATGTTAAGCACAATGCTTAAGCATGGGGGAGGCTGCGCTACACTTCAAGCATCAAAGGACGGTAACAAATCCTCAACCCTCTTTTTGTCCTCGTCTTTCTATATGCTTGTACATATTTTTATACCTTCAACAACCTTAGATGCAACCTTTGTATATCTCTCTATAGAATAACATGGCTACTAGGAGTACAACCTAGGTTTGTTTTTGTTTTCAACAATAATCACCGTCACCTTGTGCTCACCATGATGATATCTCGTATGCTCTTACTTATGGATATATGATGATTGTTGCCACTTTAATCATTCTTGTGCTTAGTTTTTATATGATTAAGCTAGTGCTCTCTCTTTTAATATGAATCTGAAAATTATTTAATGCTAGCCTAATCTTTTGTGGAGGTTATGATAACTTAAGTCCCATAGTTCTTTTTCGTTGCTCTCAACTTTGAATGAATTAAAGAATCTTTTTATTCTCAAAAAGTTATGCTAACCTTGTCATGAGTACCGCTTGCATTTTGCTCTACCCATCCAAAGCCCAAACTTACTTGAGTGCAAAACATTAGTATATACAAGATTTATTTTTGGGTGCATTGATTCAAGGCTTGATTTCTCTGGTTCGAGATTAAGAAGCTGGTCATTCCGTTTTTGCGTATCTATCTTTATGCTAGCCTTTTCTATCCGTGCATTGTGAGTTTCCACATCAGGAATTTTGCAAACCTCGCCGGATATCCAACCACAAAATCCAAATATATCTTTTTTTGTGTTCAACTCCTTGACCACAACCCAATATGTGAGTATGGATGAATATTTTGAGGAATATTACAAGGAAGGTGCTTCAAGTGAGTAAGGGTGACTTCCAAAAGGATCCCTAGAAGATTTTTCAAGTATCTCTCTCTAAGAAAATATGAGAGCTTCAATTTCCATCTTGACATATTTATCACCTCTTTTGCCCGAGGACGAGCAAACGTCTAAGCATAGGGGGTTGCCAAGGAAGTGCTAGTATAGTCTAGAGTTCAAGAGGAGCAAATTAAAAAAAAGAGAAAAAGTATGATGAAAAAAATAAAAATAAAAAAGTATGATGAAGGAAAAAAATAAAAAAGTATGATGAGAAAATGAAAGAAAGAAGAAAAAAATAAAGCTCCTCGGTTCTCTAGCTATGTTTAGTGCTTTTTGAGTTTTCAAGAGGATTCAAGATCAAGACCCATACCCATCTTTCCAACCATGTGCAATCCGATAACGAGGATCTCGTTTGTGCCTCGGGATCATTCTTTGCCATTTGCACATGTCCACCTATCTCAAAGTGTGTCTATTTTTCTCTCCCCCTCCTTGTAACATTATTTTTCCAATGACCTTTTTTACGAGTCTCAGTAAGTCCATGAGAAGCTTGTCTTGTTTTGATAATATCTCAGCTATAATCTCTACTCTAAAAAGTATGAAGTCGAGACAAAAACTTGGTCGACCTTTCTCCCCTCCCACGCGCGTCCGCCCCTGCGCGTCCGCCCCTTCCTCTCCGCCCCCGCGGCCGCCCGGCGTGTCCGCCTTCCGCTCGAGGCCTCACATGCGTCCGCCATCCAATTTTGTGCCTCAGATCACGGCCCCCTCATCCGCGCGTCCGCCTTCCGCCTCGCTTCCGCCTCCGCCTCCGCGACCTCGCTCGCTCATCCGCGCGTCCGCCTCCGCCTCGCCTCACCTCACCTTCGCCGCGACCCCTCGCCGCCGCCTCTGTTGCCTCCCTCATCACTCCTTCCGCCGCCGTCGTCCGATCGGATCACGCACGCCCGCGAAGCACCAGGCACTAGCACAACTGGCGTCCCCTTTCGGTGTTGACATCGCCATCAGCCACCGTATCGCCGCTCCAACCGGCCACTGCGCATTGCTCCCATGGAGGTTGGCCCACCCGCTCGAGTGGCTGGGGCGGCGGGAAGGAGCACCCGCAGCAATAGTTGCAGGTGGTGGCGCCACACCAAGGTCGACAGTCAGGGCCGCCGGATCTGGATGCCCGCATCTCGTACACCTCTGCAGCCGCTGCCTCTCCTACGCCTCCAAACCGGCGCCATCGCTCATGGACGCCGCCGCCGCCGCTGTCTTTTGCGCCTACTCCGCCTCTGCCCACCGCGCCTACTCCGCCTAGATCCGGCTCCACGGCAGGGCGTCCATGCCGCCGTAGGGAACTCCACCAAGCAGTCGCTCCTCCCCAGCGTGTACCCGCCCCACGTTTCGTCGGCGTCGTCGCCGGCGCCCGCTGGCCGCCACTTTCCTGGACGGCCTCCGTCCAGACGCTGGAGATCGACAAGGCCAGCATGATGCGGCAATATATGAAGAAGGTATAAGTCCGTGAACAATGTTTTCCAGGCTTTGGCGCTTTGCAACTACTCTGTTCAGTGCCACTTACTAATGCTTGCCAGTGTGGCAGTTGGAATGCCCCATTTAGATGAACTGCTAATGTGCTGATCAGGATTATTCTCATTGTTATTGATGCTACGTGTGTTATGTGTACTACTTTTTATTTGTTTCTCACTTTTTTTACACCTGCAAACTAAAGTGCTTGCTGCGAGAGTGATTGCATTTTTTCCGCAGCTTGCAGCGTGCTGATCTTCCTTTCCTCCATTGCTACTGGCTACTGCTTACTTGTACATTGATCTTGTGTGTTATTTTATTGCAGATTCTGGCTTGCTGACTGCTGTGAAGGACTACGGTGATGTCAAGGATGACACCTTGGTAAGTGCTTGCCCTCGGTTTTGTTCCTACATTTATTCAGTTAGAAAGCAGAAAGATGCTAAAGGTACAGGAAGAGTGAGTATTCTCTGATTCTCTCCCATTTGTTTCTTGAAAAGATCAGAGGTAATTAATAATCATATTTCCATGTTTAGTTAACCAAAACAAGACTGAGTGACACTTTAATGTCATTTCCTGGGAGTGCCTTCCTTCCTGTTATTTAATGTTCATATTATAGTCTTACTGTAAGCTGATTCATGGTGTTTTTAGAATTTCTGTACTATCAGGTTGGCTACCAAGTTTAATTTTGCTCAGGTTGGTGTAATTTCCTCATGGCTGTCAACTTTATGTTAATTCATTTTTAAAACACATTCTTTTAATCAGGATACGTCAGTACAGTGGTTTTGCATACTATTTCAGTGACTTTGTATGTTTGTGCAGCTAACAATCAGTCACGTGGTAAACAGGTGATGTGGCTGCACTTTAATCCTTTATCATCATGACATAGTAACAAGACATGGACATATCTTTGTAGCCACATATTTCACTTGAATGGTACATTATATTATTTATGCCTGGCCTTATATGTACTTCCAACATCTTTGGAAGATTGGTCATGATTTACAAATACAACAATCTGAATCTTTTTCTTGTATCTTTAGAGCAGAAGCTCTTTCAAGTCGCACAGTATTTTTACAGGTAATAATCATTTCATTTTCTTTGTGCTAGATATTTGATTGTAGGCGGATTCAAGAAAAAGGACCAGGACTACTGTGAGGTGTCGTCTCATATCAAGCACGGTGAACATCATGGAGGTTTGGCTCATTATTACACTGGCAATTCTAAAGCTAAGCACCACTGTTAAAATTTCTAAACAGTTGTGCATGATACAAAGTATTATTAATTTATTATCTGTATGTTCGATGATACCAGTATTATGCTTGGTTGTGTGCATGTAACTGCTAACAGATTTCGGGTCTCTATGTTCTGAACTGCTTTGGTTACTCAATTACTGGATTGTATTTGTTTGTCTAAATACCTCTGCTTGTTATATGTCCGTGCAATTAGATTCATTTAGCTCAAACATGAATATTTGCTTGCTGATGCCACTTTGTTTCCTGCTACATACTCACTTGATGTTGATCTTGTGCCCTTTTTAATTGCTATTAGTAGGAGCTCCTGTGATGATAAGTAAACATCTGTTTGGTGCCTCACCGTGTTGGACATTAAGGCAGTTTGATTTCCACTTTAGTGTTACAAAAGGATAGAAGCAGTTTCTTGTGTAGGTTCTCAGATCAATCAGTCTTTACTAAAATAATCCACAAATCTGAAATTCTTGGTGCATACTGCATCACACGGTGATTTTGTTGATTATGTAAACTGTTCAGACAAGTTGCTCACTATTTGTTGGCAAATTGTAGTCGGTACATGCTGGGCAATTTCAGTTGTCCAACATCTTGCTTCATTGGTATACATTGTGCGACCTTAGTATTTGAGGAACTGAACTCCATATCTTTTATACTGCTTCCATCTGGTGCCATTATGATTATATGATTTTCTAAATGGCTAAGAGAAGTTGCTCATTAGTTGTTGGAAAATTTCAGTTATATAGACATGCTATGCTTGGTTCATGTGCCCAAAAACATTGCATACATTGCCTATCCTTTCTGTTTGTGTAACTCATCTCCTTGAATCTAAAAGTGACTTGCTGAACTTCACATCAAATTGAATGGTTGTTCAGGTGGAAGCTCCAAATTACAAACAGATCCTAAAGCCAAATGCTTTTTGAGGTCCTTTCCTGTTCTCTTCAATTTCGGTATAAATATATGACGATCGTACGAGTTGAACTTCACTAACTCGGTTTCTGTCTTATAATAGGAGATTTGCTCGTGCTGCACAAGTGTGTGATGAGGTACTGCTACATAGTCAGATTCAGATTAATGTGACCCGATTCCATAATTTAATTATATCATTATGACAGTTACGTTTCTTTATACAGGATCCAACTTTGCATCTTGAGTTCCTGGCCAATTACATCGCTGAGCTATCACTACTGGAGTACAGCCTACTCTCGTACCCTTCCCTCCATCACTAATAGCTGCCTCTGCTATTTTCTTGGCGAAATTTCTACTGCAACCAACAAAGTGTCCTTGGGTATGTGGCATAATCATGTAGCAGTTGACTAATGAAATGTCAGCATGAGCTAATGTATGCATCCCATTGTCATTGGAAGCAGAAGTCTACTCTTACTCACTACACACAATACAAGCCGTCGCAGTTGTGCGACTGTGTAAAGGCATTGCACCGCCTATTCAGTGTTGGTCCCGAGAGCAAGCTTCCTGCGATCAGAGAAAAGTACAATCAACATAAGGTAACTGAACCTTGGTCTCCAGTTTCTTCAGTTGACAACTTGCTCAATGTGTTGGTTAAATACTTCAGAATTAAGAAATATGTTTTTGCATTAACTTTAAGGGTAACGGGTTCCACTATTCTGTTTTGCAGACTAGATATTGATTGTATAGTTTTCTGCCAAAGCTAAAGTTAGATATGATAGTGTGCCTTGGTGCCTTGATGAACCATATCTCTGCTGAATCTGAAACATTATAGTTAGACGATGCTTCCGATTTTAGATCAGATATTTTTTCTATTTATAGTTTTCTATTCTATTCTTGTAGTACACTCAATGCTGAATACCATACATGTCTTGATGTGTTTTCATAGTACCATTTGTCCCTTTGCAGTTATGAGAGGAAGTCACAGGGGATATGGTAATATTTCTTTCTTAATCATTTTCTAAAATCTGATGAAACAATACACACAGGATGGTGAATCGCTAAATGAATGGCTTGCCAAATATGAAAAATGCTGTTGGAAGTACTAATATGCAGGAACGACTACTATAATTTGTTTCTTATTCTAATTCAGCTGTATGCCAAATCTTTTCTTTATTAATCGACTATTTACAATTCTCAGGTTACTACTACATGATATTAGGCGTTGAGGTGTGTTGTGCTTCAGAGGAGTATGGCTGCACTTAAATTAGTTTCGCCAGTCAACTTAAAGTGAAGATTATGTACTTAACTAACACTTGCTCACTATGAGGTGATGTTCTGTCACTATGCTTGTAGCTGTCATTTTTTACCTCATGTTTTGAAGTGGTTCTGATCAGGTGTAGCTACATATGGTGCTTATCTTATAAAAAAGGCAGCAACCAAATCATAAATAATGTTTTGATAATAGCCAACATTTTAGGTACTAAGCTAGATCAAAACTCGGTACTTCAAATAGAACTATCATTTAATGTGCAGGTGTATATATAAAGGTTAATGAATCTGCCTTGGCTTCCTGCTCGGGAAGATGCTACTGATAAACATATTTTGGCCAGTGGTGTATAGTCTTTGACAATTCTCTGATACTGCTGATAACACATTAGAAAGCATGCACATATTCTTTAGTAGTAGTTGCTTCAGTGTGAAAGTAAATTGGATATATTCAAATTTGATGTATAATGGAATTATTGTGCCTGTTTTGACATTACAAACTTTGACCGAGGGGATCCTTACGCTGCATTGACAGTTGCTGCATGTTCTCATGTTGATGCTGGAGGAATTTGGTCAAGCATGAAAATTCATAAAAAAAAAGTTGTGTTTTCTTTTTACATTTTTTTCAAAATCAGGTAAATATATTATTGCATAGTAGGCTGATACACATAATTTATTTCCTCTGATAGCATAAATCTAACTTGAAATTTATATATGTAAGCATAACTGCATTAAGAGCTTTTTGCCTGTGCTTTAATTTCTCCCATTTGCATTTAGTTGTACCCAGTTAAGAAACTAATATGCCTTCATGTACTTTGATGGTTACCTAATTTTATTCTCATAATTTAAATACTCATTGTTTTGTAGGCTTACTATGTATGTGTTTCTAATATCTGCCCAATGTCTCTTGTACATCACTGATCAACAGGTATGGTTCAAAAATCTTTCTGTCTACCACTTGTTTTATTTATTTGGAACTTTCTTTGCATCTTGCTTCTTGCTGGCTGGTTTTCAATGTTTCAGTGCTCTAACGCCCCCGATTGCATAATTGCAGATGCCATGTAGGCCTTAAAGAGCCCCCAAGGGAAGTGGCAATGTGGTTTGTTACATTTCTTGCTCTTTCCTCAGTTTTTGACCATCTGTCACCGATCACCACTGGATTGCTACTTGCAGTTTTAGAGAAAAAAAATTATATTCCATTATATGGGCACCATTCTATCTTAGTAACCTTCTTTAGACAATCATATGATTTGTCACTTCTCTCAGTCTATTTGCTGACGATGTGAAGCTGTTGTAATATAATTGACAGTATATACCAATGATATGAAAATATTAATAATCTCATGTCAATTGAACATCGCATTATATTTGCCATTGGACTGGGCGCATGTGCCACGAACCTTTCCGTCAAGACAAAGTTTGAAGATATCACAGAAACATTCATCGAACTATGAAAATTGTTCATTAAGTTTTCATATCCAGTTTGCTGGTGGAAGTATTTTGGAGGTGGAGGGAGGTTAGTTGTTGATGGAATGTACTACTAATTCGATGATGCAATAATGTTAAGAAACATTATCAATGTTGGCTTTGGTATTTAATGTCTCTTTGGTTTAACTATTACCTAGCTTGTTTAATTCAGAAACTCGAAAAGTCCCTTTTAATATCCATGTTTATTTTCACATGAATATTATCTTATTGGATGTTCATATGTTGCAATATAAATATGTTGCTGCCCGTAGCAACGCACGGGCACGATCCTAGTATCTTAGTAGGACTAAACTTTCCCATAGCTCCATATAAAGCCTTCCACCATATTTGAGAGAGGAAAGGAGTAGAACAAGTAGGATTGAGAGACAAGATGAGATGAGAGTTCATGAGCAAGATGCAAGGAGATTTATTATTGATCTTGGTAAAGCAAAGCTTTCTTCATCCCACTCTTTATTTTCAAAATTTTTGAGATTTGTTTAAAATTTGAGAGCATGATCAATTACTTGTGGAAAGAGCTTAAATAATATCTACCCTCCATAGAGATGAAAGCTAGTTACATTATGAAACTATAACATATATAAACTTGGAGAGCATTATGTTTTCTCATGTATGAACAAGTGTAGGGTATGAACATTGAAAGGCAATACTGACATCCATTAAAGGCTTACTCGAGGACGAGTAAGGTTTAAGCATGGGGGTATGTTGACGGTCAATTTCCGTCAACCAAGAGCACTTGTTACACTTTGGTTTGAGCTTTGATTTATAACTAACCCGCCACTAGGCACACTAATGATGTAACAAGTTCGCACTTGCAAGTGGTTTTTGGAGTGTGTTGTTTACGCAGGAATTAGGTACCTAAATGAGGACTTCTGGGTGGAGTTCATCTAGCACTTTGTGAGAAGATCACGAAGCTCGACACGAGTTAAGACACGAAGTGAACATGACTCCAAATGACCCAAGGACCGAAGCATGAAGCTGAGAAAGTCCAAGGACCTAAACAGAAGATGCGGGAGTTCGTACGCCAAGTACCCTTATCCAAACCGCCGGGAAAACGACGTCAAGGACCCACATGGACTTCGTCAAATATTCAAGAAAGCACGAGAAGCATCGTGGAGGAAGATGGGCCTGAACCGGGCCGAAACAGGCCTGGGCCGGCCGGCCCATGCCGACCGGCCTAGGGTGTTCCGGGCCCGGTTCGGCCTCCCCTTTGACCTACACGCTCCTCGGCTCATTTATACCCCCCGCCTCTGACGGCCGCCACATCCATTCATCAGAACTCGGCAAAACCTAGAAGTGAGCATCGGAGGGAGACGACGGTGGCGAAGTTCTCAAAGTTGTCTAGGGGATGGCCTAGGCCAACCCTAGCCACCATGGCCGCCCTGTGTGGTTGTGCCATGGTGAAGTTCCGAAGCTAGTTGAGGTCATCAATGGTATGTACTCGGTGGTGGTGACCCAAACACATCTATTATTATGTGAGCAATTACAATCATGTTTTCTAATCTTTAAGCGATTCCATGTCTCCGTCTTTACTTTCTACCTTTTGTGAATATGATTTGATCCTTAGTCTAATACTAGGTTAGACTACATAACATGCTTTATGTAATCATGGTGATTAGATCTAGTATGTTGACCCTTCATGATTGGTAGACTTGTCCATGTATGGGCACGCCCGTGGATCCCCCGCTTCACTAAGGGAGCATCGTGACAGGATGATTTCCCTATACGCTTGCGGCGAACTTCCATACGGTTTTGAACCATCAACAGGGACACAGTTGTAATCAACTAGTTAGGACTCCTGGTCGTAACCGACCAGGACTCTGGCCGACCGACCTTGTCCGCTTGTCAATATAAGGCGGGTAGGGCGTCCTCCAATGTACCTGACCACACGTTCTCAATCAATCTACACCAACAACTAGACGTAGGGTTTTACTCTCCGGAGGCCTGAACCAGTATAAACTCGTTGTGTCCTTGTGTTTCGTGTGCTACGACTAGCATAACCATCGAGTCCTTAGCTCTAGATCTCCTCCACCGAACAAATAAACCACCGGGGTTGACCCCCCTGTGGACTGCTCAGAACTAAACCTTTGACATTACTAAATCTGGAAAAGAGTACACTAAAAATCAAACCCATAGAAGAAATTAAATTAGTAGACAAACGGGTCTTAACACATCTAGTTTAGGCCTAGAAACTCTGTGTGTTAACATGCATGTTAGGCGGGTCATAGACCAACCAGGCCCAGCTTGCTGGGGTCTGATCGCTCGCGCGCGCGGAGAAGAAGCATGGCATTGCCAGCCCAACTGGTTGGCTGGAGTCTGCGTAGGCCCGCAAGGCAAAAGGAGAAAGAAACGATCCATCAAGCCCGCCTTGTCATTGCGTCGTGTCCCGGAAATCCTATCTGGCTTCCGGAAGCTAGGATGTTATTTGGCTTCTAGGGCTTTAAGACTCGTGCGGATCGTGTGGACCGCACGATGGTCTCCACCAACCTCTCGCCAGCCTCGGTTCCTAGTCGGCCACCACCACCACTAGGTAGGTTGGTGAAGAACACCTCACCGGAGCAGCTCGGCGGTGAGGTCGCCGCCGGCCGTGGGCTATGGCCGAGGCCGACAGACTTAGGGATAGGGTTAGGGGTTCGGGTTTCGAGCATTTGGGGCTTCTAATGGTCTCTAGCCTTAGAGGAGGAAGCTTGGTGGCGGTGGCGGTTCAGCCGGCGGCGAGGGCCAGGTAGGGCAGGACCCTCGGTGGGTGGTGTCTGGCGGCAGGGGTGAACGGTGACGGGTTAGGAAGGGTAGGGTCGCGGGCCACGGTGAAGGGCGGGCAGGCGGGCGGCACGGCAGCCGCTGGTCGGGGCTGGTGGAGGAGGCGGCGGCGGCGAGTGTGGGAAAGAAGAAGGTGGAGGCAGAAAAAAAGGATGATGGGGCCGTGGGGAAGAAGAAGATAGGGAGAATGGGCCTTCGTGGGCCTCTAATTCTCATCTCTTATAATCCAGGTTGGCCAGGTCGCCCAATAAAATAAATCATTGATTCTTGCGGTAGTGGGAACAGTGACGAGGCTTGAGCTTGTAACCCACATGCAAAATATAGGGGCTGCGTGGGCTTCATCATTAGCTGTAGTAGGAAAGTTTCATGGGCATGCAAGACAAAGACTTCTATTGTTGTCATCTTTCAAGTTTTCGTGCACCGTATGTACATACTTTAGCATTATTTGGAAAGGTTTTCTTTGCAATTTAAATAAACAAGAAAGTGTTGCATAACTAAATTCAAAGAGTTAGGCACTTTTATTTAATTATTGATTGGCTGTAACAATTTTTTGCTTCTAGTCTTTTTTTCGAAAGAATCAAGAGAGCTACGTTATTACTCGTAAATTAATTTACAATCACGAACAATAATTTTCTTAACACATATCAAGGCAATGAAACGCCACACTAGCTGCGGAATGTTCTGTTCGTTTGGGTTTCTTTTTCAAATTACACAGTACAACGGAGACACTCACAACGAGCACACACTCATCTCTATGAACGCACACATGCAAATCCTACTCCTATGAGCGTCTTTGAAGACTGAGCCGACACATCCTCAAGATTGACGAAGTCACCACAGACGTCTCGCTGCCGACGGGAATGCCGCCTACCACTGAAAAGACAACGCCATTAAATCCTCATAAATTCGCTGCCACGGGGAGTTTTTTTTTTGAAAAGATCATCAGAAGCACTTCTATGTCATAAAAGAAAGAGAAGCAATCAATGTCTTACATGGTTTGTGATTACATAAAAAACGAATAGACTCAAACACTAGAAACTAATTTAACATTTAAAAACTAGAAGCCATTGCTCCTGATCTTGATCTTCTCCCTGATCAACACTAGAATTCTTGCTGGTGTTGTGTTCACATGCTCAAAGATACGTCGATTGCGTTCCTTCCACAAGTTCCAAACATTGTAGATCAATAAGGGCACTCCCAACCCAGACTCTATCCATGGAGTCTATATCTCGAAGACTCTATCACAAGAAACTATGGTCTCCAATGCAGATTTTGCATCATGAAGTCTATCTAATAATCCTTTCGGATCTTCTGCTCATGTTTTATCAAATAAGCGGACACGTCAAGCATGTGGCAGCCACACGAGATCCGCACAGACCTCGTTTTGCGCGTAGACTTGGTGTCTAACTTAGACTTGGTTTCTAAGTTTTCACCTCTCTCATCATTTAACTGCTTGCCACATCAGCAAATTGCCTATGTGACAGTGTGATTAATGACTATGGACTCTACTATAGAGTCTGGGTTGGGAGTGCCCTAAAGATGCAAGCTCACACTTATGCTCCTTGGGAACCAATGTCAACGAATTATTCCACCACTGTTCAAATTGTCTTCACCTCGGGGAAGGGGCTACCGAGACTCTTCTAACCACTAGGTTAGAGCCCCCTTTCGCATTCGCTTGGCTAATTGTGCAAGCTTGTGAGCAGCATTGTTAATATTTTTTGTTTAGTCCTAATAAGGGTGAGGTACACAATTTAATAAATTAAAAGATCTCATTTCGTTCACGTCGTCTGTTGCAGCTTGTGTCAGTGTTTTGGCCACTGAGCCTACCAAGGGGGTACCCGAGGTAGTAGATTGTGCGGTGGAGGACCGCCAGACCTGGAACTCAAAGGTATGCGCGAGGACACGAGACACAGATTTATACAGGTTCGGGCCGTCGGAGTAGCGGACCCTACGTCCTGTTTGGAGTATCATGTATGACGCCCTGCGCTTGGGTGTTCCCCGGAGGGGTTGGGGATTCACCTGTCCTCCTACGTACCCGGCCCTCCTTTATATAGTCCAGGGGGCGGGTTCCTAGTCGGTTACAAGATAGGAGTCATAGTAGGATTACATGGTGCGAGTCCTAGTAGGATTACAAGGATTTATGATATGAGTTCGTATTCTTCCATGTATGGGTACCCAGGGGTATATGGTCGACAAGCCCCCGAGCACTTTGTAGTCTTGAGCAATGAGTTCGAGTAGTCTTGAAGCTTCGTCGAGTAGTTTCTGATCATCTCGAGTACTGCTAGTCCGAAGTCTTCAATAGTACTTGAATTTCCGAAAGAGTGGAATGTGCTCTAGTTCATCTATGAGTACTTTTGAATCATACCCGAGTAGTTCCCAGGCGTCCCCGAGTTCTAACCCAGGAAGTCTCCAAAAAATACCCATCTTGTCTTGAAGTCTTGATCTATATGGAGGTGCGATTTGCAAAAATTACACTCCATATGGAGTGTAGCCCCCGAGCCTGAGTTTGAATCGAAGAATCAAGCTGAGGGTCAATCAAGAATCTGCATCTTCCATCTTGAAAAAAGAAGTTGATGGTTGTAGCATAGTAGCCTCCGAGCCTTGAAGTGATTAAATGATCAATCCAAGGGTTTTCAGTTCGCAAAAGCCATCATCCGAGTACTCTTGTAGCATCCAGCCCCCGAGATTATGAGCCAAGTGAGCTATATGAGCCATGTCGAGTAGTAATTGGAGTTGAGCCCCCGAGCTGAAGAACGAACTGAGCATGCTGAAGTTGTCTCTGAGTAGTAATTTGGCGTGAAGCCGTTGAACCTGACAAGTAGCATAGACTACTCGAGTCGTCTTCGAGTAATAATGTTGCCGTCAGAGCGGACTTTTAGATGCGATCGGGGTCGACTTTTAGATTGTCGCACGGAGCGGACTTTAGAATGCGACTAGAGTAGTCGACTTATAGATGCGACTTGAGTAAGTCGACTTTGTGCTGTGCGGAGCAGACTTTTAGAATGCGACTTGAGTAAGTCGACTTTGTGCTGCACGGAGCAGACTTTGAAATGCGACCGAAGTCGACTTTGTGCTGCGCGGAGCAGACTTTAGAATGTGACTCGAGTAAGTCGACTTTGTGCCGCGCGGAGTGGACTTTGAGTACTTCGAGCCAAGAATGAAACCCGAAACACAAAACTGAAAAGCCAAAAAAGCACGTTCCGGAAGGCAAAAAAGCGAATTAAAAAACAGAAAAACGAATTGTTTTGCCTCCGGAGCCGTCTGGAAAAAACACATTGCGTCGAGAACAATGTCCGAATACACTATTGAGTAATAGTGTCTTAAGTACCTCTGAGGCTATGAGCCTAGTGAGAGAGTACTCGCAAGCACATTGTACAGAGTTTACAATATCTGGATACACTATTGAGTAATAGTGTCTTAAGTACCTCTGAGGCTATGAGCCTAGTGAGAGAGTACTCGCAAGAATGTTCCGAAGAACGAGTAAGACCGTAGGAGACAGTGTGATGAACTCAATGTATTGGAGTTCCACTGAGACCCTACTATGAAGGGTGTTACTCTAGGCTGCAGCCTCTTGATTAAATAGAACAAGGACAGCATGTGCCACTTATTGCTCTATACGACACGGAGTCGTCTGGAGAGGGTTATCGTGACCCCCTACGAGTTGTCGCAGTCGAAGCCGCATAGAGAGGATTATCATGATCCCCTATGAGTGATCGCAGGCGAAGCCGCCTGGAGAGTTGTAGCTCAGACCCGAGAGCTGCTTACAACTGGGTAGTCACCTGGATCAGAAAACCGTTTACAGCTAGGTAGTCGCGTGGACCTGAGAATCACTTACAGCCTGGGATCGGCATAGAAGCAGGAACCCGGAGTAAGGATCGGATGGTAACAGGGAGGCCTAGAGTATGGATCGGCACGATAACAGGGAGACCCAGGGTAAGTTGGGCAGAGCGAGAGTACTTAGGGTCATGCGTTTCAGACCCATGGTACAGAGTGTAAAGACCACGTGCAGCTAGGTACCATCATTGCCCGGACGCGAGGGCCACTTATAGCTAGGTTCCATCAAAGCTGACACACGTAGTATGCCGCCGGAGCGGGCGAAGGTGCGACCAGAGTCGACTTTAGATTGCCATGCGGAGTGGACTTTGAAAATGCGATTTTAGAAATCGACTTTATGCCATTTAGAATGGACTTTAGAATGCGACTTGAGTAAGTCGACTTTAGATTGCCGCGCGGAGCGGACTTGGGATAGCCCCCGAGTTGATGCGTTGAGCTCGTGGTGACTTGTTGATATGTCCCAAGAGTAGTCGGCATAGTGTAGCTCTTGTGGAAAAATCCGTTGAGAAGCGTACACCAATAAGTAGTCTTTGGCGTGTTGTCCTGCATGCACAAAACATGCCAAAGAAGAAGAAAAAAGTAATCATTGAAACAAATGACTTACTGATACCGCAGGAGCGGTCTGGAGATGCGACCGAAGTCGGCTTGTACCGCCGAAGCGGGTTTTGAATGAACTCGTGGACGAGTGTTGACAAAGTCGACTAGTCGGAGGCGGGTCCGACTAGTTGTGGGGGGCGTAGAAGCCGTTCTCGACTAGTTTTCTAGTAGAAACTAGTCGAAAAGAGTAACCGAAGTAGTCCACGATGAGTTGGTGTGGCTGCAAGACGATGTCGAGGCGGTGCACAGTGTATTCGAAGTAGAGCCGGTGCAACCAGACGATGAGTAGTCGAACCGCGAGACAGAGTGACCGGGCGCACGGTGAGAGCCAGTGCGACCGACCGACGAGAAGTCGAGCGGCGAGGCGACACGTCCGGATGCATGGCATAGGCGCAGTAGAGCCGGTGCAACCAGACTACGAGTAGCCGAGGTCGAGGACGAGCCGCACGAGGAGTCGAGGCACCCGGACGCACGGCGTAGACGAAGTAGTCGACGACAAGCCGCGCGAGGAGCCGAGGCACCCGATCGCACGTCGTAGTTGAAGTAGTCGACGACGAGCCGCGCAAGGATCCGAGGCACCCGATCGCACAACGTAGTTGTACCCGAGTAGTTGAAACAGTCGACAGGGCCGAAAAAGTCTTGGAGCTCGGCGTAGTCGAAGTAGTTGTACTCGTGTACGTCTTGTGTGTAAGCCAAGCGAAAGTCTTAGAGCTTGCTGGTGTAGCCTTTGTGTGCGTCCAGCGAAAAAACTTGAGATCTTGCGGGAGCTTCACGTGTGTACGTAGCAAAAAAAACAGCAAATTGATTTTTTGATCACGAAACCAAGCAGGGACGTGGCAATTCTGTCTTGCTGAGTACGTGGCTCCTGTAGGAAAATTTTCCTTTGTATGCACAAAGGACGAAAATCACAGCTTGTCTTCGATCCGGAACTAACTTGACTTTTTTGTCCACGAGTGGTGATTCCGAGCAGGCGCTTGATTTATTCTGATCCGCCGTTATCGCCTGAAATTCGATTTCGGTCTAGATTTTAACTCGGACACGTCCTGATGGTCTGTGACTCCGCTTCAGATTATTCGACGTGTGCGTCGAAAACAGCATGAACAGGGACACGGCGAGTTGCTGAAATCACCACGTCGCTCTGGCAGATTGATTTGTTGACGAGGTCATTCGAATTCGTGTGATGATTTTGACGATCGTCCCTACCTGACGCGTCAGCTGTTAGTGTTTTGGCCACTGAGTCTACCAAGAGGGTACCCGAGGTAGTAGATTGTGCGGTGGAGGACCGCCAGACCTGGAACTCGAAGGTACGCGCGAGGACACAGGACACAGATTTATACAGGTTCGGACCGCCGGAGTAGTGGACCCTACGTCCTGTTTGGAGTATCATGTATGACGCCCTGCGCTTGGGTGTTCCCCGGAGGGGTTGGGGATTCACCTGTCCTCCTAGGTACCCGACCCTCCTTTATATAGTACAGGGGGCGGGTTCCTAGTCGGTTACAAGATAGTCCTAGTAGGATTACATGGTACGAGTCCTAGTAGGATTACAAGAATTTATGATATGAGTTCGTATTCTTCCATGTATAGGTATCAGGGGTATATGGTCGACAGCTTGCATAAGCTTTTGGAAAGTAGATACTAGAAAGGGAGACTTGGGTAGACTTCAGTAACTTAGGACCAATATGTATCTGTTGGTGGAAGACGACCCTGAAAAAACTCCGTCACAACAGCCCGCTACTGCTCCGAAGGATTTAATCACCGGCCAGGAATGCCGAACCTAACTGTAGGATCAAGGAGGCCGATTAGAGGACGCACTGGCGCACATATACGTGAAATTTTAGAAAGGAAATGGCGTGCAGGAGCCATTCCATCATCTGAAAACTGCATCAGGATGATTGTGAAGAAAATAAAAACGTTTAGCAGGGCAAACTGAAGATGGCGTTGGTAGGTAAGATTAAGATTTAAGACCACTCACTGTGAGAGGATCCTTTTTAGCAGATCAACACCAGCCATATTCATGTAAAAGAATGGTCTCAGCATGTAATTAAACCAATCAGGCCGTGGATATATTTTTCAGATAGCTGCAATCTCTTGCGCGAACACTACAATCCCTGCGCCTGGTTTCTGGGACCTTTTGAGAACAGAAAGGGTGGGTTTTCTTTCTCTGCACAAACAGAATTCCTGGTACTCCCTCCAGAAACCCTTACAGATTCTACTTTACTATGATTTTTTTTTAAAATAACATCTCGATCGGGCTGCAGTACTGGGGCACATACGTGCAACACTAGAAAGGAAATGGCGTGTATGTAGGCGGGTCAGTTGCTCTTGCGGCAAGCTCTCGGACGGCACGCGGTTCCTGCGGAAGAAGCGAATCGCTCACAACGAAAGACGAAGGCCGGGTCGCTAGGTGCTTCTGTGCTTTCTTCTTCTTAATGAAATGGCACCTAACACTCTTGCATTGTTCGAAAAAAAAATCTTCCGTGTCTTACATTTCCACATTTCTTGGTTGATAAGGCTTCTTTTGGTGGAAGAAAATTGGGTGCATCCCGGGTGCACCATGCTGCTGGTGCACCCCAACACCGATGCATGCTACGTTGATCAAGTTGTGGATCTGACGGTAGTTTGAGACAACACTTAAAATCATGCAACTAGATAAAAAGATGCATGTCCCACAATACATGAATATATGCACCTCACAGAGACATTGGATGCTTTTCTCTGCCACGTGGCATGCATCGGTGTGGGGTGCACCCGAGGTACACCAAAATTTTCCCCCTTTTGGTTTGACACCAAATAAATTCGCCTTAGCACCTAAAAAAAGAAATGCTCCTTAGCTCAATTAGTTAGGTTTTCTTTATTTGAATTATGTCTACGTGAGTTCGACTCAACACGAGATGCTCATATATTCACATATTCTTATTACTTCAGCAGTAGACGGTGTGCCTTTCGAGAGGTATAGAAACCTCTATGTAGCCAAATCAGTCTCAAGATAAGTCGGTCCAATAATTAATCTCTCGAAGGTGCCCATAGAACGTGAGCGTACATTGGTGTATATTAGTGTTTATGCATTATCGTGTTTAGATAAAATAATTTGATTGGGATTGTTTTTTATCTTGTAGCACACACACTTTTTCAGTGACTAGAAGATTTATATCTGGAAAAGGGAACACAAAAAATGAAGCTCATAGAAGAAATCCAATCATCTGGTTGAGGCCGAGAAACTTCAAGTGTGTGTTTGGGGGGGCACGTACGTTGCAGGCGGCGGCGGAGGCAGGCAGGCAGGCGGGCGGTCCAACCAGCCATCCAGGCCCATCTGGGTCTGGTTGTCTGGGCCGGCACCCGCAAGAACAAAGAAACATACGTAGTATGGCAGAAGAAGTCGGAAGGCATCTGCGCGCGGCAAAGCCAGCAAGACAACACCTGCCTTGCTCGGTTGCCATGCCACCCGCACGCACACAAGGAACGCGCAGCCGGGTCGGTGGGTGGCTTTCGCCGGGAGGGAGACACACTACACGGTCGGCAACGACGGCGAGGCTTCCTCCAATCCATTTAGGATGCGTTTGGCAGCTATTCCGGCAGCTCCGCTCCGTCTCACATATCTCTGCAAGGGTACTCTAGCATCACTATTCACTGAATCGTTTTTTCTCTCTCAACTTCCTTCCTCTCACAGAACTACGCGGAGCGGGTGGAGCTGCGAAATACCAACTCCCCGCTACTCCGTCTGACACGCTACATCGTCGCTATAGTGAAGAAGTTAGAGTTAGGTGAATCGCTACCAAACGCACCTTTATTACCATGCACCTCTTTCCACATCCCAAGCGCGGTGCCCACCATCATCGTCACCGGCTGTACGTGGGACATACGGGCCAAGGTGTTGTCACACGGAAGGGAACGCATGTGGCAAATGCCAATCTCACTGCCGCCATAATGCCATGCGACCCACATGCGCGGCCGGTCGGTGGGTGGGTCTATGGTCGGCCGGCCGGCTAGCCGATGCCGATCGATCGTGCCACCACCCCCTGCTTTGTCTCCGACATCCCAACCGATAGGATACTGCGTCCCACCGCAATCGCGCGTGGATTTGCCACGTCTTCAACAGGATCAAATTTTAGGGAGCCTGAGTTCTTGTTTCTTCATCTCCACTTATTCTTTCTCTTATTTTTCTTCTCTTTCTCTCTTCTTCTCATATTCTTCCTTTAAATTTAACGGAGCTCTTGGGAGTGGGGTGCTGTGTGTGGGGTGGGGGGGGGCTCGAGCCCCTCTAGCCCCCCCTCCCGCGTTGGATACGTCACTGCATCCCCAGCGCTGCTGCTGGTGGGACGCAGAGGGGTCCCAGCTTCCGATCGTTGCTCGCGACCAGGCACAATCGAGCAAATTTGATAAATCGGCGAGCCACATGGTACAAACGACTGATATGCTCTTCATTCCGCCCCTACTTATTCCTACACGCTTCACATGCGTTAGACTGACTCCGGCAGGTGCTGCATCACCTCTTGTCTCCCGCATCCTCAAAATGAGGAAAACAGGTGCCGCAACTGCTGCCGCATTTTGCGGTTCCCTCCATGTGCGTCCCCATACCTAGAGAATCTCTCTCCTTTCCCCAACCTGCTTTTCCCAACTACAGCATGTGTGCTCCTCCCTCCCTCCTCTCGCCCTTGCCTCACCCACGCGGTGGCGCTGCTCGACTTCCTCGCTCTCCCCTCCCTCCCTCCTCGCGCTCCTGCCTCGCTCACCTCGCACTGCTCCACGAGGATGCAGCGTCGCCGCGCGGACGACTGAGGAGGAGCTTGAGGGCGCCGTCGTGAGATCCGCACCGCTCTCCTCCTGCGCGGTCCTCTCGGCTGAGCACGGCGGAGAAGGAGCAGAGGAGCTCCCTGTCATCGTCACCGCAAAGCTCGCCGACCTCCTTCTGCGCCGCGCGGATCTCGCCAACCTCCTCCAGGCGACGAGCTCATCCCTCCCCAGGCTCGGCCCATCCTCTGCACCTGTTGGATCCGGGGAAACCGGCGCCGTAGATCCGGGGCTTCCACCACCCCGCCGCCTTCTTCGAGTCCGAGGCCTGCTCCTCCCGTACGCGCACCTGAATCTCGTCATCTCCTCTGAGTCAACGCCCGCTGCTTGCCTTGACCCCGCACGCCTCCTTCCCCGACAGTCCATTTGGTCGGCGGCGGTACTCGATTCGCTCGATTCTGATGGCGGCGGGGCGGCATTGACCCGCAAGGGGCCGCCACGTCATCGTCGACAGGAGAGAGAGAGAGAGAGACAGAGAGAGAGAGAGAGAGAGCAGGGGTCGAGGCCGGATCGAGGCAGCGAGGTCCTCCTCCACCGCGGTGGCTCCGACAGCGGGCAGGGGTCGGCACGGAGGAGCTCCACGGCGTGGAGGTGGAGCAGGAGCGGAGGTGCCTCTCCCTCTCCCTCCTCTCCGCGTGGAGCAGGGGCGGGGCTCTCTGGATCTGGCGGCGGCGGAGCTCCACGGCGCGAGCGGAGCAGGAGCGGCGGCTCAGCGGCCATTCTCGGCAGGGCTCCACGGTGCGGCCACACTCACGAGCAAGTTGCTCGAGCTCCCTCTTCCCGCGAGAGCCAACAACCGCTGCAGATGCGCGAGGGGATACACGTGTCTGCTGTGAGCGCAACTCTTTTGCAGATGGGATTTTTCTCTCTCCTCTCCTCAAGGCCTATTTGCGTTTGCGGATGGGCACTCTTGCTTATGCAGCAGCAAAACAGGCAAATCCCCAAGAATGAACTAATCTTTAGCACTACAGCAATATAAATAATGCCGCATCATCATCAATCACATCAGACTATATGGGCCTCGGCCCCTCGGCTATGTGCTATCGAATTTCCATGTGGGCCTCCTCCAAGCGACAAAAGGACTAGTTCAACAGCTGGGATCGAGTATTATCCCAAAAAAAAAAAAGTTTAGCTGGGATCGATTTGATTATTCCCTCCCCTTGTTGAATGAAAAGGGTTAAAGGAATGAATGAACTGGAGAAGAAAAGGCGAAGAAAAAGATGGGATAAAGAGTCAGCTTGGAGCCGGAATCATGGAACGGATGCTCCGTCTTTCGGTTCATGCTAGCAAGTGCCACCCTTTTGCCAATTTCATCATCTGATAAAATTTTTTTTAGAAAAAAAAGCAGACAGGCAAGTGACCTCAAATATTCTTGAAAGCCTGAAAACAATGAAATGCTACTACCGTCCAATGCCGAATCAAGAGTAGAAATAGGGAGAAAAAAAATACAGCGCCCAGCCGCCGCCGAGACGAGACTCCCCGTATCCTGTTCACATCGACGCAACACGAGGTGGGGAAAGAATCCGATCGGCAGCGACCTGTCCATGACGACGCCTTCAATTGAATCGATCCACGTAGTCTTGAGAGCTAAACTGCAACCGCGGGCGACGACCGGAGAAGAGCTGATGCGAGCTCGAACCAATGGACGAAAGCAACGCCTGCTCGTGTGGGGGTAGCGCTGGCTGGACACGCGGCGGCGATGCTGGCCTTGTGGCGGCCATGGAGAGGGCGATTTCGCTGCGATGTTTCTTATGAAATTTCGGCGAATTAGGGCTAGGCAAACCAAATCGGAGTAGATCTGACCGCTGGGTGGAGTGGAGGGGGAAAGGGTGTCCGTCCCCCGTTCGTCCTTTGTTGATCGCCGTTGGTGGCCGGCATGCAGTAGCTGCCAAACCTTTGCTCAGCTCCATGCGCACGCGCCGCTGCTGCTGTGGCCGCCGCCGTTGGTCCCATGGTACCTGCATCTGCCTGCCTGGATCTCACTCGGCTCGCATCGCACTCCTCCTACACACCTCCCTCACTGTAGGCGCGCATGTGGGCGGGACGCCGCCGGGGTCCGGCCGCAGACGAGGAAACCGCCGACGAGCTCCGCGCTCGATAGCAGAACGAAGAATGAGCACCCTGCCTGCTACAGCGCCTCGCGAATCACCCGACCGCCGTCGTCTCCGCGACTCCGCCCATGTGTTGGTGGCACTGGCTTGATGCTGCTGCACACCAAGCAGGTTTCAGCTCCAGATCCCCCCCGTCCATTCTGCCTGCCTGCCTATATGGAGCTCATGTGCCGCGCCATCTTTTCTTTCCAGACTTTTGGACCGAGCTGAGGAGGAGCCAATCACCAACTTGGACGGGGAATGTGCGCGCACGGTGTGGGTGTGCACATTCCCGATCTGGATCGCCGGATGGCCTCATGGAAAGGTATCGGATCCTGGCAAAGATGCTCTGCCTGCAATGCAACTGGAGGAGGCGCCAACATGCTGCTCCTGTTCTAGGACGACCAATGTGCGTGCCCGAGAGAGAGGCATCTGTGTCTTTTGGTCACCAACAAAAATGCAAAGATCTGTATCGGAATGGACTCTGCCCTGCCCTCAGTATTATACTTCTTATTACGTACTACATTGGTGGTAGGTAGATACATATGCTTACGTACATACGAAAGTAAGTGGGGACATGACATGCCCAGGTGAGGTGGGTGCGCACTGGGCGCTTCCTACGTACATGCTTGGACACTGTTGTTGCTGCCCTCGCCTGCCACCCTAAACCTCACACAGCCGCGCCGCCCGGCGCCCGGAGGCTGGATCTCACCGCCGTCGACGTGCCGTCCCCCCGCGGTTGCGACGACCGACGAGGCCACCACCCAAGTGCAATGCGCTTCCCGCGCGCGCGGGTCGTCACGGCCGCGGGTCTGCGCGGGAAAGGTACACTCGGCACTGGATCACCGTCCGCCCCACCTTGAACCCCGGCACCACGGTGAACCCGACGCAGACCTGCTGCCCGTCCAGCACCACCGTCCCACCACCACCAGGGTCCGCGTCGCTCGCGCTCTCCATGAACACCTCCGAGAACCGCTCCCCGGGCCGCGCCTGGAACACGGACGCGGCGCCGTCGAAGGACCAGAACAGGCAGTGCAGCAGCCACACCCGCCGCGCCATCTCCGCCAACTCCGCGAACCACGCCGCGCGCGGGAACGCGGCGCCACCGCTCCCCTGCTTGCGCACGGCGGCGCGCTGCTCGAGTCCTGCGCGCCCGCCCAAGAACGCAGCCTCCATCCGCTCGTGTACCACCGACAGGTACCGGTCACGCAGGAACTCGCGGAACGCGCCCCACCGCGGCGCCGGCGCGCCTCCTCCCCCCTCGCCCTCGCCGTCGCCGCCGCACAGGAACTCCGCCGCGGGCGCCGACTTGAGCTCCGCGAACTCGTCGAAGAACCGGCGCCGGTCGTGTGAGGAGCCGCGACCGTGGAGGGAGCTCATGCCGAAGTCCTTGCGGTGGAACCCGGCGAACATCTTCAGCGCCACGTACGACTCGAGCGCGTACCGGGCGTCCCCCGCCGGGTCGCGCAGCCTGGCGCCCGGGTGGACTGCTGCGGCCGCCGCCGCGGTGTCCCATCCGGCGCCGCGCATCCCGTCGAGCAGCGCCCTGGCGAAGCCCCGGACGGACTTGACGGTGTGGCGCAGCGCGGTGAGCAAGTGTGTGGCGTTGAGGCCGGACAGGTGGAGGTCGTCGAGCGCCGCGAGGGTGCGGCCCGGGTGTGCGCGCTCCTCCAGCGCGCGCGCGTCGCGGAGCGCGTCGGCGAGCGCTGCGCGGGCGCGCACCGCCTCGGCGTCCCGCGCACGGAGCTCCGCCTCCAGCTTGCGCGCCGTGATCTCGTAGGTCCGGAGCAGGTGCCGCTGCTCGTCGGCGTGCGCCGCGAGGGCCGCGGCGCTCCTTGCCGCGCCGGCCGGGTCCCTGGCGTACCGCCGCTTGAGGTCCGACAGCTTGGTGAGCTCGGCCACCAGACCCGCGTCCGCCGCCTGGATGGCCTCGGCGTCGTAGGGGTGCTGCGCCAGCTGCAGCTGCGCGTACGCCGCCTTCACCGCCGACGCCCCCGCGAAGAGGCTCGCCGCGAACGCGTGCTTCGCGGCGACCTCCGGCCCCGGCGCCGGAGACGGCTGCGGCTGTGCCTGAGCCTGCGCCTGCACCTGCACTTGCTGCACCGCCGGCCCCTTCTTGTCCGTGGCGCTCTTGAAGAAGGCGTCGAGCGTGTACGCGGCGGCGAGATTGCCGGACAGCTTGAGCTTGCTGAGCGAGTTGATGGAGCTGTCGAGCGAGTCGTCGAACTCGTCCCCGGCGACGGAGTACGCCACGCCCGCCCCCGCCGGGGTGCGCTTGCGGCGTAGGAGCCTGGCAAACCTCCGCGCGATGCCCCCGGTCCTCTGCTGCGGCGGCGCGACCGCTGCCACCGTCTCCATTGCTCTCTTCTCTCCTGCCCACACACCGTCACAGAGTGAGAGCTCTTGCTCACTTCAGGAGCAGCTGAGAGCTTGCTTCTTCTAGCTAGCGTTTCTTGGCTCTGAGAGAGGCTGGAAGGTGGGAATGGGACGGAGTAGATTAATGAATGAGCAGAATAATTAGAGGGGGGTGGCATGTTGCAGGGCATGGTATGGTACGGTGATAGTATAATATAATATATAGCAGATTAATTAAGGAACGCTGTCGCGAACAAGATTAAATATTAACCAAGTGTGTCTGTCTCAGGTACGGCAGATGGGGAGGCGTTTTCGGTTGTTTAATGGCGGGGTTTTGCTTAGGAGAGAGGCAGAGGCACACCACCGGCGGGCACCATGATTATTCCCGCCTGCTCATCTCGAGCTTTTACAGAACATTGGATGCGGATTCCTGATTTGATGCGCACAAAGAAATGTTCCCGGGGATTTTTAAGGTTGCAAATATTCTTTCGGTAAGTATGTATGAGCATGGATATATAAATATATCAACAAGAAAGCAAGTGGGGAATCAGTGCTTGTAGTAGAAAATATAGTATTATCTATAAGCTCATGTTGCCCTCTCTTTTGTAACAAGGAATCCAATGCAAAATGCTTGCTGTAAACAGTGAGAATATGGGATCCTGAAATTCCTTCCTGCAAAAATGAAATGTCTCCCAGATGGGCAGGAATTTTGTAGAAACCTAAGACGAGGTGAAAGCGGACATTCTGACCTCACGCAACCTTTTTCCCTCTGTCCATATTTCAAAATTTTCATGTACATTTTTCCAATGATGAAGCATCATTCTTTCATGCATTTGAGGCTAATCTGTCCTGTTCCTAACGTTCGAAAACCTTTTTTTCCAACAAAAAGTCAAGCGAGCAGTAAGCAGTACAGACAGTACTACCCCCACAACATCCAGCAGTTAAACGGCTGGAATCATGGGCAAAGCAACCAAATGGAGCCGGACACTGTCACTGGAAATGATTCGAGATCAATGCGTTGCCGGACCCCACCCGTCAGTCTCTGCCGCGCGTGGCGCGAAGCAAACCCGGGCTCGTGTCTTCCTCTCCGAGTCATCACGCGCGGGAAAACCAAGGGATCCAATCCGTAATCCAGTTGGGAAATTGCAGTAGGTGGTTAGTCGCTTACTACGAGGTAGGGGCAAAGGCGAGAAACATTTGGCCATATTGTTTGGTTGGAGGCTTGTCTACGTTTTTGCCTGAACAAGGAAAATGTATTTTCGAAGCAGTTTCTATTTGTATATATGGTGAAATGTTGAGTAGTTTTACATTGCTCCTTTTGAAGGCATGGCACAAGAAATAACTGAAATTCACATGCATTTGTTATGTACGGAGTATGTACTTCATTACCTTGCAGGAACTACACAATATAATTTCTCATTAAAAACCATGTATTCCAAGGGCGCCGATAGTACATATATGGTGAGCAATGATGATACATGAACAAAATGTTGGTGTTCAAACATTGGTGTGGCCAGAGGTCTTTCTTTTTCCCATCTGCGATTTTTTTGCGTATAGTCAAATCACTCAAAGAAAAAGGTTCACAAGAGTAAAGTTATACTATATACCTCACCTATACGTCCTTTTCCATCACTATCAATTGGAGAACCTACAAAAAAGAGAATACTAACAACAGTAAGATAAGCAAAGGGACAGGGACTCGATGGATCTCTGGCTTTTGTTACAAGACCATACCCGCACCTAACAAAAAGGGGGAAGAGCAATGTATATGCTGACAGCAATTGTTAGCTTTGGAGCCTTGTTAATTAGACGATATGAACCTTGTGTGGTAGGTCTACCACACACCCCGTAGGAAATTAGATGATGATGAGGAGTGCTAAAGCTTTTTGCGTTGCTGTTTATTTGCCCCCATTCCCGGGGAGTGTCTACGGTTTGTTTGGTTCCCCCGATGCTCCTCGATCCTACTCGTAAAGCAGGCCGACATCTCCTACTATTTAGCTTGCATAGTTAAGTCAGAGGAGCCCCGGATTATTATGCATGCATGCAGCGTGCTCGCTCACTTGTGCTCACCAATGGAGTAGTTTATTTTAAGCTTTGCTCCCATGTACTGTAAGAAGCTTTGCTCACCAATGGAGTAGTTTATTATTAGGGGCGTTCATCCATCCAAGCTCTGTCGAAGCACGACTGAATTGGAGAGTGGTTGAAAGTAACTGAAGAAGTAGACAGCCTGAAGTCTGAAGTTGGAGCTTCTCCGTAGCTCGAAGTGAAACTTCGTATGAAGACAAAGCCGCTATGGAAATTCACCACTTCATTGGAGCGAGCGAGTGTTCTAGGGTCCGGGTTTCCAAATCTTTGACCACTGTACTGTTTCATGTGTTGGAACTGGAAGAGTTCCTAATTTACTGGAGCATTGCAGCCTCGTAGTGACCAACTACAAACACTGTTCGTCCTCGATCGGCAAATGCATGCCAAATGGGATCTCAAGCTAACCCTCACAGTACAACACCTCTTTTTATTGGTTCTTTGGATCCTCTTGGACACGAACACGACGGCCAAGATATGGGCGCACGAGACACGCTCGTAAAAAAATCACCAGACCGTACGTGCTGGCGAGAAAGATGCCTCCTTGGACTCCCATAGTGCTACTGTTCATTCCTGAGAGCAGGACCAGGACCCCACCATTGACGCATCTCTTTCGCGGCGCTGCACAAAACGCCAGGGGAAGGACGATCAGAAATCACGTGCCATGGCAGGATCCTCCTCACTAGTACCAGTAGATTTTTCTTTTTACCTCCTCGTCGTCGTGGTCGTGCGTGCTGCTTCGCACGCTGCCATCATGCACGCGAGATCGAAAAAGGGGAACGGAATTCGGCACAAAGAATCCAAACGTGTTGATGGTAAAGCGTCGGATCACAGTTGGTCGCCTGTTCATCTGCAGTGTGGCTTCTTCGTTCTCCGGCCACGGCGCCCATGTGTTGTTTGCTCATGTTCATACTGACGACGGGAACGGGATCACCGGCGATGACTTGACCCCACAATCTCGCTCTCTGCAGCTAACAGGTTCAATGAACCCGTGCTGCCGAAACCATTGGTCATTTGGTCCATTGCCATTCTGCAAAAAACACGATAGCGCAAGTACTTCGCACAGTACAAGTTTCTGTTCATCGTGAACGGTAAATCGAATCCAATGAGAGATCCAGTAACAGTTTATTAACTACTCCTAGCTAGGGTTAATACAGGGCCTGTACATTTCACCGTACCTTTAACAAAGTAGTGCTCGATCGTGCACCTACCGCAATGTACATGCCCTGTAATGTGGTGTAAGGTGATCGAGAACCAAGCGACTCCATGAATGATTTGATTTCCCAACAGCTTTATGACGCAGTGCTGCTGCACTGCACATACAGCCGCACGTACGTGCATGCATGTCTCCCACCCAAATGTGCACCTCCCTTTTCCTGGCAAACCACGGCTCTTCCGGGACTTTTTTTTTTGGGATTGCAAATTAAATGAATTTAATTTGAAGCCATGCACAAATTATATATATATATATATATACAAGCTCGTGGCAATCATTTGCTATATATGTATACAAATCTCCGTATTATAAATTGCTCCGGCACGGAAATTTGTTAAGCATATCCGTGGTACAGATAAGTGTATTATGAAAACCATAATCCGTAAAGATCGAGTGTGCTTTAGTATATAATCCACGTGAAAATAATGAAAAGTTTAAAAAGTTAGCCGGTGATGGTGATTGGCCTCCTGAATTGCGTGGAAATGGAGTAGATGTAAACTTGTTGTCTATTCTGATCTGCTGTCATCTCCATATCAACTGCATAGACAAGAGTCGTTGGGTTTCCTGGCACCGCCGGCCTTTTGGTTTTGCTTTTCTTGTACCTTTTGGACCATGACATTCCACATGTTCTCGGTGATTCAATAGTATATTCGCAGAATATGTTTTGCAACTTTTGTATATTCTTTCTCAGAATATTTTATTTTTCAAAAATATATAATCGAGACGAACAATAACATTTTTTCATGAAAACTTATCTTAGCAACATTTCCATGAATATGTTTGTCTGCTCAAGTTTTTGAGAGACGAGGACTTCTTGCTGAAGAGTTCCATCGTTTTCAATCCTTGCCTATGCGTGCCCTGGCGACAATGCTTACTGCATACGCAGCACCGACGCAGTCAGATTATAGTATACTCACTGTAACACTTTTTTTAAAAACGAGCCGCACTGTAACTCTTTTGCAAACTCTCATAGCATGAACCTTCCCCCGGTTGCCGTTAAAATAACATACTAGTAGTGTCAAGATAAGGATGTTCGTGTTACCATCCATATGGTCTGGGAGAAGCAATAATTTTGTTGGCATGATTTGGTCGACAAGGCCTGCGTAAGTGCCATCAATTGAGGAAACACACCGCTGCAAGATCACAAAACATGAGTAGTCTTGGAAAGGTTAAAACATATCATGTGATGATTGGACGCTGGACAATGTTATTTACATAATCCTACTTTTCTTCTTACACCTTACTCCTCCCTGACTCCCTCCGTTGTTAGTTCTAACAACACCCTTAATTATCCACGAAGGTATTTCGACCCAAACATCGCTATTTTTTTTTCATCCGGGATAAAACTCGTCAATATCCATCCAAACGGGCCAAATGAGGAGACTTTTCTTTAGCCTAAATAAACTGGGCTCAATCAATCAAGATGGGCCAGTTCCGGTGCTCTCCAAGCCCAATTCCCGTTTTGATAACAACGGAAGCCGCCGCCGCCTCAGCAGCAAAGCCCGCCGCCATGGCCGGCAAGAAGTTCTCGTCGTGCCACCTCATCGCCGCCCTCCGCCAGGAGGCGGACCCGGATGTCGCGCTCCGCCTCTTCCTCAACCCGCCGAACGCCAAGCCGTCCTCCCCATTCCGCTACTGCCTCCGCTGCTACGACCTCATCATCTCGAAACTCGCCGCCGCGCGCCTCTTCCCCGCGATGGAGTCCATCCTCTCCCGCCTCCCACCCTCCGACGACGACGCCTCCTACGGCGCCGGGCCCCGCGAGAACCTCCTCTGCCGCGTCGTCTCCGCCTACGGCCGCGCCCGCCTCCCCGCCGCCGCGTGCCGCGCCTTCGCGCACCCGGCCTTCCCCGAGCCCCGCACCGCGCATGCCCTCAACACCCTCCTCCACGCCCTGCTCGACTGCCGATCCCCACTCCTCGACCTCCTCGCCGTCTGCCGCGACGCCGGAATCCCTGCCAACGCGTCCACCTACAACATCCTCATGCGAGCATCGGGCTCCCTCGACCACACTCGCCACCTGTTCGATGAAATGCTGCGCCTTGGCATCGCGCCGACTGTCGACACGTTCGCCACCCTCGTCGCCGCGCTGTGCGACGCCGGCCAACTGGAGGAGGCGTTCGAGGTGAAGGATGCCATGGTTCGGCACCATGACGTGTTGCCAAATGCTCATGTGTACGCCAGTCTTGTGAAGGGGCTCTGCCAGAGAGGGGACGTGGACGCCGCACTGAGGCTCAAGGATGAGATGGCGGGCAAAGCAGAACCTGTGCAAAATTCAGCCGTGTATGGGGTGCTTGTACGAGCATTGTTCCGGGTAGGGCGCAAAGGTGAGGTGGATGGATTGCTGGAGGAGATGAAGGGGAGGGGGATTGTGCCTCATAGGGACAGGGTGGTGTACAATGCGATGATCGCGGGCTTTTGCGAGGATGAGGGATCCCAGTGCTGCATTTACTGTGCTTGATGATATGCACAAGTGTGGGTGCAAGCCGAATGCGGTGACTTATAACACGCTGGTTACTAGTCTTTGCAAGCTAGGGCACTGGCGGGTTGCAAATGAATTGGTTCAAGATATGCCGAGGCGGGGCTGCCCTCCGGATGTCGTGACCTACAGAATGCTCTTTGATGGCTTGTGTGCTGCTGGTGAGTTTCATGAGGCGAACCGGGTTTTGTGTGAGATGGTTGTCAAAGGTTTTGTGCCGAGCAAGGATGGTGCAATGAAGTTTGTTGAGGGGATTGAGAAGGAAGGAGATGGAGGATTGCTGGAATCGGTGTTGTGCCGACTGGCAAAGGTGAATGCTTTGGAGTCAGGTGGATGGGAGAAAGCTGTGAGTAGTGTGCTGGATGATCCTGCCGAGCTGAGGATAGAGAAACAACTAGCTTCTATAAGATTTGCTTGATTAGATATCTTCCGGGATTCAATTGATGGTATTGCTAGAGTCTTCATGTTCCATAGACCAGTTAGTTTCATTGCTGGTGGGGCACATTTGGATCATGGATACACATTCATTGCATGAAACCATCAAATGTCTTGTGCATTGAAGGTTTGCAGTATAATTTGTAGTTATTCAATTTGTTAGCATGCTTTTGGCACATATTTTCTCCTTTCATTGCTTGACACTGGGCAACGACTGATTTTGGCCGCAAAGTTTAGATGAGAAATGTCGAAATTTATAGTGGTCCAGAGGGAATTCTCTCTTAGTATTTGTGTTATACATGCCATACTATCTTAGGGATGAAGTAAAATTACTCATAGCAGAGGGTTGACATATAAGCACGCAGAAAAAAAATTGAATGTTATTATTCAGAGATTGTTTTGGACTACATTTTTTTCTCTCATCTATTTCACTGATGTAAAAATAACAGATTTACCATCACCTTTACCATCAGTCCTAGATTCTCGCCTCCCTCCATCATTGAGTACACAATGGACAATGCCACTGTTTTGGCTAAAACATAAGAGTAGACAAGGATGCGAAAGTTAGAATGGATGGCATGCGATGCATCATTCTGATGGCATGATTTCATCACCAAGGTATGCGTAAGTGTCATCAATTGAGTAGAACACCGCTGCAAGTGCACGAAACATTCAGCAGGATGGTGCTACCACACCGTGGGATTACCATTATATCTTCCCTAAAAGTGTACGAACAATAAATCTAAACAATGAAACGGAAGAGTGTAGTTTCTCCCATGTACTTTCCTCCTTTTTCGTACCCTCAATTACCTTGTACCACTGGTTATTTGTCTGAACACCTATGAAAAACTTAAGTAATTCTTATTACAAGGTACTTGAACTGTTCTTGGCTTAAGCTTAGGCTAAATTCTTATGATCGGAGCAAATAGCCCTAGAACCAATCAGTCTTGGAGCTCAGGACAGTGGTCCTTCAGAGTGTAAAAAGCAGAGCATTAAGAACGTCACTGAACTACTGAAGGAACTAGCACATAACTAAGCACATGGAATGCATGGACATACCATGATAGCCCAAAAAGTTTTCTTGCTGCAGTGATTATGAACCAAGGCTCCTCACAGCGGGTTGCTATGGGTAAACTATTTATGCTTGGTTCCCTGCCACTTTCAGATTCAGCTGTAAGAATTTGCAAGGCACAAATATCAACTGAGGCTAAAGGCAACGAGACATCCAGTTTCTGGACGGAAAATACCTCAATTTTGTAGGCTGCTAAATGATAGTCAGTAAGTTGGACAGGTAAGTCTATGTTCCCACAATTTACTGGACATTTTACAAGTTGAAATTGCTTATCCCAGCCTTATATAATTTCCTTTTATTGTGCTTACTGCTTACCTCATCACCACGATTTTAGCCACCACACATAATCAGGTAACTTGGCTATCAAAGTATAACTAGACATGATGCTTACATAGATTTACACGCAATTTATCAATGAAAGACGGTTCCAATAACATGATTGGGCACTGACATTGTGCCCGCGTCCTCATCGCAGTATAGGCTGGTTCATTACATGGTTCTCTACAATCGATTGAATATACATTTTTGCTGAAAGTTTTGTATGACAATATATAGGCTTCTAGTGATCTAAAGAATAGAATGTGGAGACCAGCAGATCAACACACCATCTTCTTATTCGACAGATGTTATGCTGTAGAAAATCCTGAACAGAGCAAGTTGGTTATCTTTGACCTTACTGAATACTTGAATTTCTCCTGCAACAGTTTTTTAATTGACATTATCCAACACTAGCAAGTTCATATTATCTTATTTTTCCATGCTAATTGATCCATTTATACCTGAGTGATTTCCATGTAGCAGATGATTGCAAGGCTTCCGGTATTGCTGAATTGACTGAAGGTTGCTATCAAACAAACATTTATATGTTTTTTTTTCTATTTCAGCAAAATTAACTTGTGTTCTTTACATGAAGGACTGAAGGATTTGGATTATCTGCCGTTTAATTATGGCAGAACATTTCTATTCACATATATAACTTTTGAGGGGATTCACATATATAACTAATAGCACATATTATTCTATTACCATTTTGTGCCTTACAATCATTATGTATTTAGATCCGTGTACAAATATTTACTGAGAGCAGCATTTTCGCTGGCTGTGTGAAGTACTGGGCAATGAGCATAATAACTTAACTGAAGAAAGCAGGAATTAGTAACGATGCATTGTGACACTAGTTCATAGAATCTTTTTTTTTTTGGAATACTAGTTCATAGAATCATAGTGTATCCATAATGCAATTAAACACCGCAAGGCATCATCAAGTACCATGCAACTCACAGATTTGAACACAGCAACGACAAGTTTGTTTCCTCCTGAAGGAGATATGCTACGAGTTCATTCCTGAAGAACGGCACAACTAGTTAATTCAGCAACACCATACCTACTGGCCTCCCTCCTCAGGGTGCTGCCCACCGGGGCCAGACCCGGCGCCGGCATTGGGGGTACCAGCACCGCCACCGCCGGCAGCTCCGGGTCCGGAGGCGCCTCCAGCGCCGTGCTGGAGCTCGATGACGAGCCACCGGACGGCCTTGCTCATCTGCTCGAGGCGGACGGCGCTGATGGGCTTGATGCCGGGGGCGGCGGGGAGCGACCCGGGCGCGGAGGCGGATCCCGTGGCCTCGTCGACGAGGCACTCGGAGCCGATGCGCTGGCGGATGGACTCGACGAGCTCCTCGGCGTGGTCGCAGGCGACGCGGAAGAGCTCCCAGCGCTGCTTGAAGGACTCGAGCGCGGCATCCGTGGCCGCCGTCTTCTCCCCGCCCGACAGCGCGCGGGCCTCCAGCACGCCCGACGCCGCCGCCACGAAGTCGTCGTACGCTGCGCTCAGGTCGTCCACTGTCGACTCCATCCCTCCTCCGCCCAAGCGCCGCCGCAGCTTCCGGCGACTCGCGAATCGCCCCCAATTCGTCGAGATCCAAAAGAGAGAGAGAGAGAGAGCTAGAGAGGCAAGCAGGCCCGGGGTGAGATGGCCCAATCGAATCGAAATGAGATGGGCCTTTACTAGAACATCCCGTATCCGGGCCACAGTCTTTACCTCTCCCACTGACACACGTATTGGTCGGTCCCCCCGCCGGAACGGGACGCCGCAATGTCGAAGGTCGCCATGGCGGGGAAGAAGTTCTCGTCCTACCACCTCGCCGCCGCCCTCCGCCGCGAGCGGGACCCCAGCGCCGCGCTGCGCCTCTTCCTCAACCCCCCTACCTCCACCACCCCGTCCTCTGCACCGTTTCGCTACTCCCTCCTCTGCTACGACCTCATCATCTCCAAGCTCGCCGCCGCGCGCCTCTTCCCGGCCATGGAGTCCATCCTCTCCCGCCTCGCCTCCTCCTCGGACCTCCGTCCCCGCGAGCAGCTCCTCCGCTTCGTCATCTCCGCCTACGGTCGCGCCCGCCTCCCCGCCGCAGCGCGCCGCGCCTTCGCTCACCCGGCCTTCCCCGAGCCCCGCAGCGCCCGGGCGCTCAACACCCTCCTCCACGCCCTGCTTACCTGCCGCACCCCCCTACGCGACCTCCTTGCGGTATGCCACGACACCAGGATCCCGCCCGATGCGGTCACCTATACCATCCTCATCCGAGCCGCTGCTGCCTCGGGCTCCGTCGAGCACGCGCGCCACCTGTTCGATGAAATGCTGAACCGGGGCATCGCGCCGACCATCGTCACGTTTGGCACCGTTGTAACCGCTCTGTGCAAGTGCAACGCCGGTCAGCTGGAAGACGCGTTCGAGGTGAAGGAGGTGATGGCCAAGCAGTACAACGTGCCACCGAATGCTTACGTGTACGCGAGTCTGATGAAGGCGCTATGCGAGAAAGGGGATGTGGATGCTGCGGTCAGGCTCAAGGAAGAGATGGCCGGGAATGCAGAAATTGTGATGGATTCAGTTGTATATGCGATACTTTTACGGGCATTTTTTCGGGTAGGGCGGAAAGGTGAGGTGGTTGGATTGCTGTAGGAGATGAAGGGGAAGGGGGTTGTGGCTGATAAGGTGGTGTACAATGCGTTGATTGCTGGCTTCTGCGACGATGAGAGGGATCCAAGTGCTGCATTTGCAGTGCTTGATGACATGCAGAAGAATGTATGCAAGCCAGATGCACTGACCTACGATACACTGGTTGCAGGTCTGTGCAAGTTGGGGCGGTGGCGGGATGCTGCTGAATTGGTTGAGGATATGCCGAGGCGGGGGTGCCTTCCACATGTGGTGACCTACAGAATGCTCTTCGATGCGATTTGTGCTGCTGGGGAGTTTCTTGAGGCAGATCAGGTTTTGAATGAGATGGTTTTCAAGGATTTTGCACCGAGCAAGGATAGTATAAGGAAGTTTCTTCAGGGTATTGAGAGGGAAGGAGACGTGGCATTACTGGAGTCAGTGTTGTGCCGGCTAGCGAAGGTGAATGCTTTGGAACCAAGTGAATGGGAGAAAGCTGTAAGTGGTCTGTTGAATGGTCCCACAGAGTTGAGGCTAGAGAAGCAGCTAGATTCCTTAAGAATTGCTTGATTAGACATCATAGTGGATTTAATCAATGCAGTGTTGTAATATTGTGAAAAATAACAAGCTTGGTTTTTACTACCAATTCATTCAACCTGTGTACAAGGCTGCCTTGCAGGTAGTCTTTCCCATTTCAGGTTAGTTCCTTGCTGAACATATATGCTACTATTATAGAAAACTGAGAAAACCAAGATGGAATCTAACGTGGATGGATTATTTGGATTTTCTGGTATGCTTCTGAAAATATTATCATGTTGACTTTGTCCCCTTGTTGAACGTAATCTTGTTGTGTTCTTTTAGATACTTATAATAGTTTTTGACATTTCTACATACTGTGCCTCCAGTCTCTTCTGTACACGATACCATTTTCATTAGTTTAGAACAGGAGAAGACTTTCCCTTTCAGAGTACAAACATTTATGTTACCATACATTAGAGAGGGAGGTATTTACAAAATAGCAAGTGCATACAGTAAGAGATATAGCAGAAAGGAGGAGCTGTTTGCTGTAGGAAGATTCACCGTTTTGAGCAAGATTGCAACATATGCTTGATACTATCGGAGGCAAGCTCCCCTAAGTATGAATTTCATCAAGCATGTTTAGGACAGTTGCAGCATGTCTTATGATCCAAGAGTCATTGACGCTGAAGTTCCTTTATTCTTCAACGGCTTCTAAGTTAGATGTAGCATATTGCTGTATTGGAGTTGTCTAACATGAACCTGGGTTGGTTCGGAAGAGTGGTAACAGTAGCAACATGAAAACGGAAAATATATGGAATATAATATCCACAGTTATGTTGAATTGTCATGCATTCTGCTAGCCCTTCCTGTGTCCTGTTGATGTGTCATAAAGCATATGTTTAATTATTTGAATTGTCATTTTTTTGTAGAATCAAACGCTCATCACCAGATCAACAAGAACAAGTCATCATGGTAGTCAGCTTAGTGGTGGAGATGAAAGTGAGCGGGGCTGTAGCTGATAGGGTGGTGCACGACATATGACCACATGCTTTTGTAAGGATGAGGGGTATCCAAGTGCTGCATTTGCGGTGCTTGATGTCATTTACAAGAGTTGGTGCAGGGTTAAGTGTGGTGAGCCATACACGCTGGTAACTTGGTTGTCACATTGTGCAAGTTTGGGCAGTGGTGGGATGCTGGTGGATTGGTTGAGCATATGCCTAGGTGGAGGAAATGCAGAATAATCTTTGGTAGGAGGTTTGCTGCTTGGGAGTTTCTTGAGGGCTTGCAGTTGCAGGGGAGATCCAGCAGGAGAAACAAGTGCACGTGGGCACATTTAGAGTGAGACAACGGTGGTGGCTGCTCGCTCAGAGGTGGTTTGATGGGGGATCTTTCACCTGTGGTCCTGTGATCTTCTTGTGCGGATCAGCTTCAGATGGATGACAATGAACCATCCGACTAAAAACTTGATACGAATCACATATGGAATGCAACAATGTTTATGTAGACACTGCGATGAAACCTATTGTGATTTCTGAAGTGACAACTGACATATATAGACATGGTGCTCTTGCTTCAACTTATCAGTGATCACTCTCCCCATCGTCATTTCTGATAATCTTTTTTTTTCTCTCGAAAGATGACATTTCTGCCAATCTGATTGTACCCTTGGGTTGTGAATTGTGATGCGAAGTTGCAAACGAAGTTGATAACTCCCATCCATTGATCCATGTGACCAAATGATTGTTCATGACAGAGATTGAACAACGACTCCGAGAAAAGAATGTATGGTAGGATATATAATCATTAACATTTACAATGCACAATCATCCATATCCGACTCCAATTTACGAATATTTGGAACTCAAATACTTTCAATTTTCTCAATGTTTGCCTAGAATCTTTTTCCACCACAGGCCGGCACCAGCTCTGTACCTCCCAAGATTTTTTTTCACGATACAAAGACAGCACCGTACATGAAACTATTCATAGATTTCAAATAATCATTCTAAAATTATGACTTCAAACCATGTGGACGTGGTTATGGAAGAACCACGTCAAGAGGAACGCGACGATGAGCAACGCGATCAGGAGGGTGCAGAACGACTGGTTCCTGCAGAAGCCGCCGCACGCCTTGGACAAGCCTCCGCCGTCCACGGCCGCCGCCGCGTCGTGCCACTGCCGCATGAACTCCTTGCCGCCACCACCGCCGGTGATGTTCACCGCGTTCTCACCACAAATCTCGCAACGCCTGCATGCAGTCACGTACAGCAAACTTAATTAAGTTTCAGCCTTTCAGTCAAACAAAATTTTCACCAGTATGAAACTGTCTAGATCTAATACTGACAAAACAAATGCACATTTGGCACAGCAAAGAAGTGGTAAGTGACAGCTGATTCTGAAGTGATTGCCTGATTGGCAGCAATAATTCAGGTATGTGCAGTGTTCATACATGTGCATTTCACATGGTGCGACTAGTATAGAAAGGAACTGCTGTCCGTTGGTATTGTTCTGTTCACTGATCAGAGATGCAGGGAGGACGGAGGACCTGCCTAATGACAAATTGACAACCCATCCTAACAGTGCTCCCTACTAGGAATTGTCACAGATTATTCCACCATGATTGCTTAGCTTTATTCATATTCTTTAGCCTGTAAAGATTCCTTTCCCAGTCTGTTTTTATGTTGCCATGACTCACTGTCATGTACTCATAATACTTTATATCGTGGTCATATGTTTCCAAAAGTATATACGATACTTTTGTTTTGTCTTGCTCTCTCTGAAAAACGTAAAGCCTTGTTTGGGACGCTTGTACTGTTTCACGTAACGATTTTACAAGAACTTTGCACAAATCCATACAACTTCTGCGAAAATCTTTCAAATAAATTCCCACGCTCCAAAAGGGTTCTGAATTGAATGAACTCAAGAGTGCAAAGGCTATTTCATAAATTGATTCAACCCATTTGGTATAATTGATTCAAGAACCGAATTGAAATTGCGATAATCTAGGATTTGCTCAATTTCTCATACAAATTAGCTTCATCGATTGATGTTTAGCATTTGGGAGTACGAACGAAGTTGCTGACTTGCAGTGGCAAGTCAAGAACCGAAGTTGCGAGCAAGCAGAGCATGGAACCGAGCGCGTACCTGTTGCCACGGACGGAGAACCACGCCTCGGCGCAGCGCCGGTGCGCCGCCGCCAGCTCGCCGCGGCAGCCGCAGCCGAGCCTCACCAGCCTCCCGCTCAGCCGCTCCGGCAGCTCGCCGTCCCCGTCCGCGTCCGGCAGGTGGCAGATCCTGCACCCGGACCCATCGGCCGCAGCGCGCCCGTCGGCAACGTTGACCACAACGTGTGCCTGTGCCAGTGCCACCTCCCCGTCCGGCACCGGCCGTTCGCCGCCGCGGCCGGCCTCACCGGCGCCGATCACTTCTACCATGGCCGCCTCACCATCTCACGCCGGCCGCCACGGCCAGGCCAGGCCAAGCTTATTGGTCTGTTCCCATGGCTGACGCTCGTACCCGCAGGAATCTTGGTTTTCGGAAGGAATGAATGATTGAGTGAATGAATAGATTCTTAATTATCGCCTTGGTTCTGCGAACGGGGCGAGGGCGAGTTGACCTGCGACAGCGAGAGGCCGTCGGCATCAACGCTAACGAGTAAGGACCACGACGAGCAAGTGTATATGAGAACGGCGCGCGGGACAAGATCATGCGAAGTTTCTTTTCCTTTTCTTTTGTTTTGATATTGAGATCATGCGACGTTAACTCGACATGGTATAATCATTCAGCATGCTTTCAGTGTTCATCTACTACGCGATTTCTGGAAATTATTAACGCCCAGGTAGTTATGCGAAAGAGCCTTTCGATTTTCTGGAAATCAAGTGCAACCTTTCAATTTTTCTGGAAATCAAGTGCAGTCCACCCTACCTGCTTGTCTCCACGACCACACCGAGGCGAATTATATATATATATATATATATATATTTTAATTTGCAAATTTGTACCACTGTTTTGAAATTTATCAAAACTATACCACCAACGCCGTGACCCACGGCGGTTGAAGGCTAACCGCCGCGGCGTACGGCGGCTGAGACTAACCGCCGTGCGCCATGGTGGTTAGCCCGCAACCGTCGTGGGGTGTGGCGGTTGGGGGACTCCACGGCAGCTAGGCATAACTGCCGTGGCCTACGGCGGTTAGGATCATTTAATTTTTTTAGTTTATGAAATTATAATAATCCAGTAGGAAAGTTTAAAAAAAGGAAATTGAGAAATATTGGTTCAATTATTAACAACACAATCACAATAAGATCCAGTTCTTATATAACAATATTACAATATCATGATTCAAACGAAATAGTAGTACAAATATTACAGCACTGCAAGAAAGACTACAACATCATACAAAATGATAAATTCCAGCCGTTCTTGCGATGTGACGACGAAGGTTTAGCTTTCTTGGTAGCTTTTATAGTTGGTGGATTAGGAACACACGGGTCTGCTGGTGGAGCATAAAGACCACCCAAGGAGGTTCCTCTCCTCTTGCAATGGTATCTACAGTTTTTCCTTGCGAATAATGATGCATGTCTGGTGGAGCATAAAGAGCATCCCAAGGAGGTTCCTCTCCTCTTGCCATTCCTTGCAAATAACGAAGCATGCCTCTTTTCAACATGCTCATTTTCTTCGGATCAGGTGCTGCATTTGTGTTTTTCCCTTGTGGTGTGAGGAATCACGATCACCACCACCATTACCATTCTCACCCCCTCCGACAGCAGCAGTAGACATCTCTAGTTACTGTTAAAAAAATCTAAACTAATTACACTATTCTAAACTAATTTAACTAATTATATAAAATAAATAAAGAGAGGAAACTTACCTAAGAAAGAGGAGCAGCCCGTGGGGAGAGGGAGGAGGCAGGACGGCTGCTGCCGTCGCCGTGCGGCAGCCGCCGTCCAACACGACGGTTGGAACCTACCGCCGTGGCCCACGACGGTCGTAAGGATTTTTTGAACTTAACGATTAATTTTTTGGTTTTATTTTTTGGTTTTTAACTTTATGACAAAGAAAACAAGCTGGTAATAACAAAAAGCAAAGTGACATAATAAAAAGTAGTCATGATCACAGATAAGAGTGCTGTTGTCTAAATAATATGCAACCTAATCTAGCAACGCCTCTTCTTCTGGTGCAGCCTGTCTGCTCGCGCTGCGGCCCGCGTCTGGTCGCGAGAGTACGTCAACGGGTCACGTGGGTGGATCTGCCGACGCCTAGCATCAGCAGCGGCATGCGGTGTCGCCATCGCCGCCGGCGACCCTGCAACCTGGTGGGACGACCCTGGCAACCCTCCTGGAGATGGGTGCATCCCTCCGCTCGCCTGTGTCCTTGTGGGTCGCGCGCCTGGTAGCTGCGACCCTCCTGGTTACGTGCATCCTCCCTCCTGTGTCCACGTGGGTGGCGCGCCTCCTAGCTACGACCCTCCGAGCTCCTCCTGCGTCGACACACTCTGCAAGAAGTCGAAGTCGTCGAACCCTCCCGTCTGGTCGTCTAGGGTGGAGTCATTAGTGTCGCCGTTGACGACGTAAGCTGGAACAAATAGTATTATTAAATCTCGTATCATAATTAAAATATTCTTGTAATTGTATATAGTTAGAGATATAATTGTGGTCATTACCTGTGTGAAGAGCAGCGCTAGTGGACGAGGAAGGAACATCTGCTGGTGGTACTACTGGTGGTGCTCGTGCTGGTGCTGCTGCAGGTCCTCGTGGTGCTGGTGCTGCTGCTGCTCTGGGAACTGGTCCCCCTAGAGGATGCATCCTCCAGGGAGGAGGATGCACCAGAGGGCGCGGCGCGTAGAAAGTGGCCTGGAAGGGTGGCCGTGACGAGGACGACAGTGCCGGTACGAACGACCAGTCGAGGTAGAGCTGGAGGACAACTGGGGGTACCGTGGAAACAGCGGTAGAGCCGGGTTACCGCGGTAGTTGACCTCGGTAAGGAACCTCGTGGTTATACTAATTAAATGAACTAATTTCTAAATTTTCTAAACTAAAAACTAATTTCCTACACTAATTACACTATTCTAAACTAATTAAATAAAGTAAATAAAGAGAGAAAACTTACCTGAGAGAGAGGAGGCTGAGAGAGAGGAGGCCGCGGCGGTAGGGTGGGGGCAGACGGCGGCCGCCGTCGCCCTTTATATAAGGGCGCCAGCCGCCGTCCGCCACAGCGGTTAGGACCTACCGCCGTGTCCCACGACGGTAGCAAGCTCTACCGTCGTGGCGCACGGCGGTAGGTTGCCGCGGGCCCACAGCCAACAGCCGACCGTTGGCGGTAGCCCTACCGTCGTGGGTTACGGCGGTTGGACGTCCTGCCGCCGTGGGCCACGGCGGTTGGGCCTATCCGCCGTGGGCCACGACGTTGGTGGTATAGTTTTGATAAATTTCAAAACGGTGGTATAAATTTGCAAATTAGAATAAAAAATAATATTAAAAAAATTCCACGGAGGCGGATCTCAGGATGGGAATGGGCCGGCCCGGTCTTGGCTTTTAACCTGACCCTATTGGCCTCAAGGTCAATTTGTGAGGCCATGAGTCCTAAATCAGGCTTTGGCTGTGGCGTCACCGACCCAATGGATAGCACGGGTCGACCCAAACTTATTCAACCACTTTCAAACATACTGTGGTGGATGTTACTAACATGTAAAACTATATTTAACTTAGTTATAACTCATTAGCAAATGTCATTACAACGATAGTGAGGAGTGCTTCTCAGTTGCATGTCCATACAGCAACAACAAAGAACTTCTAGTTCATTTATTCACTAGATTTCAGTGCTATATAACCTACTCAATATTGCAGAACCACTAAATGTATATTATTTATTCAAGCATCTCCTCAACTTGAAAGCTCCTGCTCCATAAGCATGCTAATAGCCTCCTCATTTGCATGTTTATAATTTGACATAGTACCTATAATAAGTTAGGAACAACCTACTTTCAAGAGTTAGTGAAACTCTTGAAAGACATAGTACTTAAGCTTTGAGTACCTAAATGCATCGCAATTTTTTCTTCTCATGCCAGGGAAGCAAGTTAACAGCATAACTACAGAGTACTCATTCAACAATCTACTGCTATAAATACCATCATATAACTAGAATAAAGAGGGAAGTGCAGCGTGCCAAGTCGTGGTCACCACCGCTTGCTCGGCCGCCGCCATGACGGGTCTTCCCTTCTCGTGCAGGACCATGGATGGAACCAACTTCGAGACCATCACACGGGGAGCAGTTGGGGGCTTTTTGGGTCGACCCTATCCGGCCCACTGGGTCAATAAGTCCTGACTCCACTGACCCAAATCTGATTTGAGGTCGACCCACATGGCTCATTGACCTTGCTCTTACGAGTCGGGCCAAGTACCCAATGGGTCAACCCGGCCCATTCTCATCCCGAGGCGGATCTGGTTGAGGCTGTCGTTCCTAGACACATAACTTTTGTCGAGATGTTCAACTTTGTAGTCGAATTTATTTCATTTGAATTCAACTTAGTGCTCAAATAATCGATACTTTATGCAGATATAAAATTCGACGGACGGAAGGAAGCCAACACTTCCACGAAAGTTTCTAGAGGACCGTGACTGGAGGTTTGAAGTAAAGGAACATGAGAAAGGAGGAAAAAAAGATAAGGTGTCCACACATTCATCTTATCTATATATATAATCTATATAGAATCATGCAACCAAGAGACGTTAAAACTCTACATGCAAGTTAGCCACATCATCATCAACTAATCCTTTCTTTGTACAAGCGATTCATGTTATCTCCCACCTCATTAACTTTACTTCTCTCTACATGCATGCCATATATGCACATCATCTCCCACCAATTCTTTATTCATGCAAACTGTTCACGTCATCACCCACCAACTAAGGATCATTACATAAACTAGTAGTGCTAGTCAAAATGAATTGTCATTTTTGTCACCAGTCTCCTTCTGTCAAATTTTGAGTCATCACAACATTGGATTTATTTTTAGGCATTTTTCTTTGTATGAATCGAAACTAGTAGTGGTTCGTACCGTATTGGAAAGTTCTCTCAAATACCGCAGTGACGACGTGTAGGGAATCACCTACTTGTTATTTACTTTTTCTATCATTAACATGTTTTCATATTGTTATGTACATTTCTCTGATTTATGGTGCAACTTTTTGACATATTTGTATTTTACAAAATGTATAATACATTTTTCTCACTATATATTCTCACAATTAACATATTCAAAGATTTTTGTGTATCTTTATATCTTTTCCAAATAAATTAAACATAGAAAGTGAAAGACTGAAGCAAGTGAAATTATATTGCTTACATATTCTGCAGTATTGGAAAAATTTGAAGACAGGGAAGATATGCAGACCAACCAAGAAGGTAAAATATATTCTGAAAGCTTATAGTATTTACTATACCGAGCCATCAACTCAAGCCAAGGTGAGCTAAAACCATTATCTGAATTGATCAATTTTGCCTGTTGTGAAGCTAGTGTCATGGATGTGTGACTCCAATAAAACAATTATCCACCAGTAACTAACTGACTAACGTGTCCTAGACACAACTACACATCATCTCTGCCTTTTACAAGAGGGGAAGTTACAAGACTACTGTGCCGAAACCTGCACCTACCAGCCCAGGTGAACTATTACCCAACCTCCAGGATGTTGTTTAGACGATACTTGTGCATTCTCGTGTCTATATTTTCAGTCAGCAAAGAACCGAGCCAACAAATCCATGTGTATGTCACCGATGTGGTTCTGCAACATAATGTGTGTGTGGCATACCTAGAATGCAGCGCCACTAACCTTCTAATATATGCACATACTTTTTTTATCCTTTCTTATGTGTGTGTAAGTTTCCATATTGCCATGTGCACTATGATTAATGGTGCAACTTTTTTGACATATTTGTAGTTTACAAAATTATGTATAATACAAATTTCTCACTATATATTTTCACAATTAACATACTCACAGGTTTTTGTGTATCTTCATATATTTTCCAAATAAATTAAACATAGAAAGTGAATGACTGAAGCAAGTGAAATTATACTGCTTACATGTTCTGCAGCATTGGAAAAACTTGAAGACATAGAAGATATGCAGACCAACCAAGGAGGTAAAAGATATTCTGAAAGCTGACGATATTTACTATACGGAGCCATCAACTCAAGCCAAGGTGAGCTAAAACCATTATCTGAATTGATCAATTTTTCCTATTGTAAAGCTAGTGTCATGGATGTGTGACTCTAATGAAATAATTATTTCCACCAGTAACTAACTAACTAACGTGCCCTAGACACAACTTCACATCATCTCTGCCTTTTATATAGGGGGAATTTACAAGACTACTATGCCAAAACCTACACCTACCAGCCTAGGTGAACAATTAACCAACCTCCAAGATGTTGTTTAGATGATGCATGTGCATTCTCATGTCTATTTTCAGTCAGCAAAGAACCGAGCCAAGAAATCCATGTGTATGTCATCGATGTGGTTCTGGAACACAATGTGTGTGTGGCATACCTAGAATGCATCACCACTAACCTTCATAATATATGCACATACTTTTTTTATACATTCATATGTGCATGTATGTTTCCATATTGTTATGTAAAAAAATAATGGTGGTAAATTTTGACATAATTGTAGTTTACAAAATTATGTATAATACATTTTTCTCACTATATATTCTCACATTTAACATACTCAAAGATTTTTTTGTTTTTTTATATCTTTTCCAAATAAGTTAAACATAGAAAGTGAATGACTAAAACTAGTTAAATTATATTGCTTAAATGTTCCATAGTATTGGAAAATTTTGAAGACAGGGAAGATATGCAGACCAACCAAGGAGGTAAAAGATGTTCTGGAAGTTGACGGTATTTACTATACAGAGCCATCAACTCAAGCTAAGGTGATCTAAAACTATTATCTGAATTAGTCAATTTTGCCTATTGTGAAGCTAGTATCATGGATGTGTGAATCCAATACAATTATTTCCAACAGTAACTAACTAACTAACTAACTAACTAACTAACTAACTAACTAACTAACTAACTAACTAACTAACTAACTAACTAACTAACTAATGTGTTCTAGACACAACTTCACATCATCTCTACCTTTTATAAGGGGGAAGTTGCAAGACTACTGTGGCAAAATCCCCTCCTATCAACACAGGTGAACAATTAACTAACCTCCAGGATGTTGTTTAGATGATGCGTGTGCATTCTAGTATCTATATTTTCAGTTAGCAAAGAACCGAGTCAAGAAATCCACATGTATGTCAACAATGTTGTTCCACAACAGAATGTGTGTGTGGCATACCTAGAATGCATCGCCACTAGCCTTCATCATATATGCACATCCTTTCTTATGTGTGTGTATGTTTCCATACTGTTATGTACATTTCTCTGATTAATGGTGCAACTTTTTGACATATTTGTAGTTTACAAAATTATGTATAATACATTTTTATCACTATATATTCTCACCATTAACAAACTCAAAGGTTTTTGTGTATCTTTATATCTTTTTCTAAAGAAATTAAGCGTCGAAAGTGAATGACTAAAGCAAGTTAAATGATATTGCTTACATGTTCTGCAATATTGGAAAAACTTGAAGACAAGGAAGATATGCAGACCAACCAAGGAGGTAAAAGATATTATGGAAGCTGACGGCAATAGGGAGCCATCAACTCAAGCCAAGGTGAGCTAATACCATTATCTGAATTGATCAATTTTGCTTATTGTGAAGCTAGTGTCATGGATGTGTGACTCCAATAAAACCCTTATTTCCTCCAGTAAATAACTAATGTGTCCAAGACACAATTTCACATCATCTCTGCCTTTTATAAGGCGGGAAGTTGCAAGACTACTATGGCAAAACTTGCACCTACCAGCACAGGTGAATAATTAACTAACCTCCAGGATGTTGTTTATATGATGCGTGTGCATTCTCATACCTACATTTTCAGTCAGCAAAGAACCGAGCCAAAAAAATCCACTTGTATGTTCCCAATGTTGTTCTAGAACACAATGTGTGTGTGTGTGGCATATCTAGAATGCATCAGAACTAACCTTCATAATACATGCACATCCTTTCTTATCATTTCTTATGTGTGTGTATGTTTCCATATGGTTACGTACATATATCTGATTAATGGTGCAACTTTTTAACATATTTGTAATTTACAAAATTATGTATAATACATTTTTCTTACTATATATTCTCACAGTTAACATACTCAAAGGTTTTTGTGTATCTTTATATCTTTTTCCAAAAGAAATTAAATGAAGAAAGTGAATGATTGAAACAAGTTAAATGATATTTCTTACATGTTCAGCAGTATTGGAAAAACTTGAAGACGTGGAAGATATATAGACCAACCAAAGAGGTAAAAGATATTCTGGAAGCTGACGGTATTTACTATACGGAGCCATCAACTCAAGCCAAGGTGAGCTAATACCATTATCTTAATTTATCAATTTTGCCTATTGTGAAGCTAGTGTCATGGATGTGTGACTCCAATAAAACCATTATTTCCACCCGTAAATAAGTAATGTGTTCGAGACATAACTTCACGTCATCTCTTCCTTTTATAAGGCAGGAAGTTGCAAGACTACTGTGGCAAAACCTGCACCTACCAACACAGGTGAACAATTAACTAACCTCCAGGATGTTGTTTAGATGATGCGTGTGCATTCTCATGTCTTTATTTTTTGTCAGTAAATAACCGAGCTAAGAAATCCACGTGTATGTCGACAATGTTGTTCTACAGCAGAATGTGTGTGTGGCATACCTAGAATGCATCACCGCTAACCTTCATAATATATACACATCCTTTCTTATGTGTGTGTGTTTCCATATTGTTACGTACATTTATCTGATTAATGGTGCAACTGTTTGACATATATGTAGTTTACAAAATTATGTATAATACATTTTCTCACTATATATTCTCACAATTAACATACTCAAAGGTTTTTGTGTAGTGTTATATCTTTTTCCAAAGAAATTAAACGTAGAAAGTGAGTGATTGAAGCAAGTTAAATGATATTGCTTACATGTTCTGCAGTATTTGAAAAACTTGAAGATCGGGAAGATATGCAGACCAACCAAGGAGGTAAAAGATGTTCTTGAAGCATTCTCATATCTATATTTTCAGCCAGCAAAGAACCGAGCCAAGAAATCCACATGTATGTCACCAATGTTGTTCTGGAACAGAATGTGTGTGTGGCATACGTAGAATGCATTGCCACTAACCTTCATCATATATGCACATGCTTTTTTATCCTTTCATATGTGTGTGTATGCATGTTTCCATATTGTTACGTACATTTCTCTGATTAATAGTGCAACTTTTTCACATAGTTGTAGTTTACAAAATTATGTATAATACATTTTTCTCACTATATATTCTCACAATTAACATACTTAAAGGTTTTTGTGTATCTTTATATCTGTTTCTAAAGTAATTAAATGTAGAAAGTGAATGACTAAACCAAGTTAAATGATATTGCTTACATCTTCTACGGTATTGAAAAAACTTGAAGACTGGGAAGATATGCAGACCAACCAAGGAGGTAAAAGATATTATGGAAGCTGACGGCAATACGGAGCCATCAACTCAAGCCAAGGTGAGCTAATACTGTTATCTAAATTTATCAATTTGCTTATTGTGAAGCTAGTGTCATGGATGTGTGACTCTAATAAAACCATTATTTCCACTCGTAAATAACTAATGTGTCCTAGACATAACTTCACGTCATCTCTTCCTTTTATAAGGCGGGAAGTTGCAAGACTACTGTGGCAAAACCTGCACCTACCAGCATAGGTGAACAATTAACTAACCTCTAGGATGTTGTTTAGATGATGCATGTGCATTCTCATGTCTTTATTTTCTATCAGCAAAGAACCGAGCCAAGAAATCCACGTGTATGTCGACAATGTTGTTCTACAGCAGAATGTGTGTGTGACATACCTAGAATGCATCACCGCTAACCTTCATAATATATACACATCCTTTCTTATGTGTGTGTGTTTCCATATTGTTATGTTCATTTATCTGATTAACGGTGCAACTTTTTGACATATATGTAGTTTACAAAATTATGTATAATACATTTGTCTCACTATATATTCTCACAATTAACATACTCAAAGGTTTTTGTGTAGCTTTATATCTTTTTCCAAAGAAATTAAACCTACGAAGCGAGTGACTGAAGCAAGTTAAATGATATTACTTACATGTTCTGCAGTATTGGAAAAACTTGAAGACAGGAAAGATATGCAGACCAACCTAGGAGGTAAAAGATATTATGGAAGCTGACGGCAATACGGAGCCATCAACTCAAGACAAGGTGAGATAATACCATTATCTAAATTGATCAATTTTGCTTGTTGTGAAGCTAGTGTCATGGATGTGCGACTCCAATAAAACCCTTATTTCCTCCAGTAAATAACTAATGTTTCCTAGACACAACTACACATCATCTCTGCCTTTTATAAGGCGGGAAGTTGCAATACTACTATGGCAAAACCTACACCTACCAGCACAGGTGAATAATTAACTAACCTCCAGGATGTTGTTTAGATGATGCGTGTGCATTCTCATGTCTATATTTTCAGTCAGCAAAGAACCGAACTAAGAAATCCATTTGTTTGTCGCCAATGCTGTTCTGGAACAGAATGTGTGTGTGGCATACCTAGAATGCATCGCCACTAACCTTCATCATATATACACATCCTTTCTTATGCTTTCTTATGTGTGTGTATGTTTCCATATTGTTACGTACATTTCTCTTATTAAAGGTGCAACTTTTAGACATATTTGTAGTTTACAAAATTATGTAGAATACATTTTTCCACTATATATTCTCACATTTGACATACTCAAATGTTTTTTGTATCTTTATATCTTTTTCCAAATAAATTAAATGTAGAAAGTGAATGATTGAAGCAAGTTAATTGATATTGCTTACATGTTCTGCAGTATTGGAAAAACTTGAAGACAGGGAAGATATGCAGGCCAACAAAGGAGGAAAAAGATATTATGGAGGCCAACGGTATTTACTATACGGAGCCATTAACTCAAGCCAAGGTGAGCTAATATTGTTATCTAAATTTATCAATTTTGCTTGTTGTGAAGCTAGTGTCATGGATGTGTGACTCCAATAAAACCATTATTTTCACCCGTAAATAACTAATGTGTCCTAGACATAACTTCACGTCATCTCTTCCTTTTAGAAGGCGGGAAGTTGCAAGACTACTGTGACAAAACCGGCACCTACCAGCACAGGTGAACAATTAACTAACCTCTAGGATGTTGATTAGATGATGCGTGTGCATTCTCATGTCTTTATTTTCTGTCAGGAAAGAACTGAACCAAGAAATCCACGTGTATGTTGACAATGTTGTTCTACAGCAGAATGTGTGTGTGGCATACCTTTAATGCATCGCCGCTAACCATCATAATATATACACATCCTTTCTTATGTGTGTGTGTGTGTGTGTGTTTCCATATTGTTACGTACATTTATCTGATTAATGGTGCAACTTTTTGACATATCTGTAGTTTACAAAATTATGTATAATACATTTGTCTCACTGTATATTCTCACAATTAACATACTCAAACGTTTTTGTGTAGCTTTATATCTTTTTCCAAAGAAATTAAACGTAGAAAGTGAGTGACTGAAGCAAGTTAAATGATATTGCTTACATGTTCTGTAGTATTAGAAAATCTTGAAGACAGGGAAGATATGCAGACCAACCAAGGTGGTAAAAGATATTATGGAAGCTGACGGCAATACGGAGCCATCAACTCAAGTCAAGGTGAGCTAATACCATTATCTAAATTGATCAATTTTGCTTGTTGTGAAGCTAGTGTCATGGATGTGCGACTCCAATAAAACTCTTATTTCCTCCAGTAAATAACTAATGTGTCCTAGACACAACTACACATCATCTCTGCCTTTTATAAGGCGGGAAGTTGCAATACTACTATGGCAAAACCTGCACCTACCAGCACAGGTGAATAATTAACTAACCTCCATGATGTTGTTTAGATGATGCGTGTGCATTCTCATGTCTATATTTTCAGTCAACAAAGAACCGAGCTAAGAAATCTATTTGTATGTCGCCAATGCTGCTTAGGAACAGAATGTGTGTGTGGCATACCTAGAATGCATCGCCAGTAACCTTCATCATATATACACATCCTTTCTTATCCTTTCTTATGTGTGTGTATGTTTCCATATTGTTATGTACATTTCTCTTATTAAAGGTGCAACTTTTTGACATATTTGTAGTTTACAAAATTATGTAGAATACATTTCTCCACTATATATTCTCACATTTGACATACTCAAATGTTTTTTGTATCTTTATATCTTTTTCCAAATAAATTAAATGTAGAAAGTGAATAATTGAAGCAAGTTAATTGATATTGCTTACATGTTCTGCGGTATTGGAAAAACTTGAAGACAGGGAAGATATGCAGACAAACCAAGGAGGTAAAAGATATTCTGGATGCTGATGGTATTTACTATACGGAGCCATCAACTCAAGCTAAGGTGAGCTAATACTGTTATCTAAATTTATCAATTTTGCTTGTTGTGAAGCTAGTGTCATGGATGTGTGACTCCAATAAAACCATTATTTCCACCTGTAAATAACTAATGTGTCCTAGACATAACTTCACGTCATCTCTTCCTTTTATAAGGCGGGAAGTTGCAAGACTACTGTGGCAAAACCTGCACCTACCAGCACAAGTGAACAATTAACTAAACTCTAGGATGTTGTTTAGATGATGCGTGTGCATTCTCATGTCTTTATGTTCTGTCAGCAAAGGACCGAGCCAAGAAATCCACGTGTATGTCGACAATGTTGTTGTACAGCAGAATGTGTGTGTGGCATACCTAGAATGCATCGCCGCTAACCTTCATAATATGTACACATCCTTTCTTATGTGTGTGTTTTTCCATATTGTTACGTACATTTATCTGATTAATGGTGCAACTTTTTGACATATCTGTAGTTTACAAAATTATGTATAATACATTTGTCTCACTATATATTCTCACAATTAACATACTCAAAGGTTTTTGTGTAGCTTTATATCTTTTTTCCAAAGAAATTAAACGTAGAAAGTGAGTGACTGAAGCAAGTTAAATGATATTGCTTACATGTTCTGCAGTATTGGAAAAACTTCAAGACAGGGAAGATATGCAGACCAACCAAGGAGATAAATATATTCTGGATGCTAATTTATCTATTTTGCCTATTGTGAAGATAGTGTCATGGATGTGTGACTCCAATAAAACCATTATTTCCACCCGTAAATAACTAATGTGTCCTAGACATAACTTCACGTCATCTCTGGCTTTTGTAAGGCGGGAAGTTGCAAGACTACTGTGGCAAAACCTGCACCTACCTGCACAGGTGAACAATTAACTAACCTCCAGGATGTTGTTTAGATGATGCATGTTTATTCTCATGTCTATATTTTCAGTCAGCAAAGAACCGAGCCAAGAAATCCACGTGTATGTCGACAATGTTGTTCTACAACAGAATGTGTGTGTGGCATACCTATAATGCATCGCCACTAACCTTCATTATATATACACATCCTTTCTTATATGTGTGTATGTTTCCATATTATTACGTACATTTATCTGATAAATGGTACAACTTTTTGACATATCTGTAGTTTAAAAAATTATGCATAATACATTTTTCTCACTATATATTCTCACAATTAACATACTCAAAGGTTTTTGTGTAGCTTTATATCTTTTTCCAAAGAAATTAAATGTAGAAAGTGAAGGACTAAACCATGTTAAATGATATTGCTTACATCTTCTGCAGTATTGGAAAAACTTGAAGACAGGGAAGATATGCAGACCAACCAAGGAGGTAAAAGATATTATGGAAGCTGACGGTAATACAGAGCCATCAACTCAAGCCAAGGTGAGCTAATACCATTATTTGAATTGATCAATTTTGCTTGTTGTGAAGCTAGTGTCATGGATGTGTGACTCCAATAAACCCCTTATATCCTCCAGTAAATAACTAATGTGTCCTAGACACAACTACACATCATCTCTGCCTTTTATAAGGTGGGAAGTTGCAACACTACTATGGCAAAACCTGCACCTACCAGCACAAGTGAATAATTAACTAACCTCCAGGATGTTATTTAGATGATGCGTGTGTATTCTCATGTCTATATTTTCAGTCAGCAAAGAACCGAGCTAAGAAATTCACGTGTATGTCGCCAATGTTGTTCTGGAATAGAATGTGTGTGTGGCATACCTAGAATGCATCGCCACTAACCTTCATCATATATACACATCCTTTCTTATTCTTTCTTATATGTGTATATGTTTCCATATTGCTATGTACATTTATCTGATTAATGGTGCAACTTTTTGACATATCCGTAGTTTACAAAATTATGTATAATACATTTTTCTCACTATATATTCTCACATTTAACATATTACAAGGTTTTTGTGTTTCTTTATATCTTTTCCAACTAAATTAAACGTAGAAAGTGAGTGACTGAAGCAAGTTAAATTATGTCGCTTACATGTTCTGCAGTTTTGGAAAAACTTGAAGACAGAGAAGATATGCAGACCAACCGAGGTAAAAGATGTATTGGAAGTTGACGGTATTTACTATACCGAGCCATCAACTCAAGCCAAGGTGAGCTAAAACCATTATCTGAATTGATCAATTTTGCCTTTTTTAAGTTAGTGTCATGGATGTGTGACTCCAATAATACAATTATTTCCACCCGTAACTAACTAACTAATGTGTCCTAGACCCAACTTCACATCATATATACCCTTTATAAAGGGGGACGTTGCAAGATTACTTTGGCAAAACCTCCACCTATTAGCACAAGTGAACAATTAACTAACCTACATGATGTTGTTTAGATGATGCGTGTGCATTCTCATGTCTATATTTTCAGTCAGCAAAGAACCGAGCCAAGAAATCCACATGTATGTCGCCAATGTTGTTCTGGAACAGAATGTGTGTGTGGCATACGTAGAATGCATCGCCACTAACCTTCATCATATATGCACATACTTTCTTATCATTTCTTATGTGTGTGTATGGATGTTTCCATATTGTTACGTACATTTCTCTGATTAATGGTGCAACATTTTGACATAGTTGTAGTTTACAAATTATGTATAATACATTTTTCTCACTATATATTCTCACAATTAACATACTTAAAGGTTTTTGTGTATCTTTATATCTTTTTCCAAAGAAATTAAATGTAGAAAGTGAAGGACTAAACCATGTTAAATGATATTGCTTACATTTTCAGCAGTATTGGCAAAACTTGAAGACAGGGAAGATATGCAGACCAACCAAGGAGGTAAAAGATATTATGGAAGCTAACGGCAATACAGAGCCATCAACTCAAGCCAAGGTGAGCTAATACCATTATCTGAATTGATCAATTTTGCTTGTTGTGAAGCTAGTGTCATGGATGTGTGACTCCAATAAAACCCTTATTTCCTCCAGTAAATAACTATTGTGTCCTAGACACAACTACACATCATCTCTGCCTTTTATAAGGCGGGAAGTTGCAATACTACTATGGCAAAACCTGCACCTACTAGCACAGGTGAATAATTAACTAACCTCCAGGATGTTATTTAGATGATGCGTGTGTATTCTCATGTCTATATTTTCAGTCAGCAAAGAACCGAGCTAAGAAATTCACGGTTATGTCGCCAATGTTGTTCTAGAATAGAATGTGTGTGTGGCATACCTAGAATGCATCGCCACTAACCTTCATCATATATACACATCCTTTCTTATTCTTTCTTATATGTGTATATGTTTCCATATTGCTACGTACATTTATCTTATTAATGGTACAACTTTTTGCAATATCCGTAGTTTACAAAATTATGTATAATACATTTTTATCACTATATATTCTCACATTTAACATACTCCCAGGTTTTTGTATTTCTTTATATCTTTTTCAAATAAATTAAACGTAGAAAGTGAGTGACTGAAGCAAGTTAAATTATGTCGCTTACATGTTCTGCGGTATTGGAAAAACTTGAAGACAGGGAAGATATGCAGACCAACCAAGGAGGTAAAAGATGTATTGGAAGCTGACGATATTTACTATACCGAGCCATCAACTCAAGCCAAGGTGAGCTAAAACTATTATCTGAATTGATCAATTTTGCCTATTTGAAGCTAGTGTCATGGATGTGTGACTCCAATAATACAATTATTTCCACCCGTAACTAACTAACGTGTCCTAGACACAACTTCACATCATATACCCTTTATAAAGGGGGAAGTTGCAAGATTACAGTGGCAAAACCTGCACCTACCAGCACAAGTGAACAATTAACTAACCTACATGATGTTGTTTAGATGATGCGTGTGCATTCTCATGTCTATATTTTCAATCAGCAAAGAACCGAGCCAAGAAATCCACATGTATGTCGTCAATGTTGTTCTGGAACAGAATGTGTGTGTGGCATACCTAAAATGTATCGCCACTAACCTTCATCATATATGCACATCCTTTCTTATCATTTCTTATGTGTGTATGTTTCCATATTGTTACGTACATTTATCTGATTAATGGTTCAACTTTTTGTCATATTTGTAGTTTACTAAATTATGTAGAATACATTTTTCTCACTATATATTTTCACAATTTACATACGCAAAGGTTTTTGTGTATTTTTATATCTTTTTCCAAAGAAATTAAATGTAGAAAGTGAATGATTCAAGCAAGTTAATTGATATTGCTTACATGTTCTTCAGTATTGGAAAAACTTGAAGACAGCGAAGATATGTAGACCAACCAAGGAGGTAAAAGATATTCTGGAAGCTGACGGTATTTACTATACCGAGCCATCAACTCAAGCAAAGAACCAACTCCTGGATGTTGTTTAGATGATGCATGTGCATTCTCATGAGCTCATAATTTCAATCTATATTTTCAGCCAGCAAAGAACCGAGCCAGGAAATCCTTATGGATGTCGCCGATATTGTTCTGGATCAGAATGTGTGTGTGTGTGTGTGTGTGCGCGCGCACGCGTGTGTGTGTGTGTGTGTTGGAGAGAGAGAGAGAGAGAGAGTTTGTGATAGGTAATATTTACAACATATGTGCTGATCCACAAACTCAATTTAGTGACTACTTATAATAGAGTGATGGTTGCATATAGGCAAGAGACAAAAGAATTTTTTTTAAAACATGCTTGTTTTATCAATATAGAGTTTTGAAGCTTTATTTAAAGTATTCTAGAATAGCCACATCACTTAGAGCTACCAATTTGTATCCTACTCAAATCAGACATCCATACTATAAGATAACAAAAATGGTCAATTAACATTCAAAAAGTGCATCACTAAATAAGAAACTTGCCCTAAAAGCAGGGTTGAACAAAACAATATCAAGATTGAAAAAGGAACAGGGAGGTAGGCAGAGAGGAATCACTAACGAGGGAAATCGGTGGTGATGCGGATGTTGGTGAGGGGGATCCGGGATGATGCTATCAGGTAGATGCACCACGGCAGCAGCGCCTTCCTCTTCTCACCTCCCACTGACAGATCCTTGAACAGAGATCAGGGAGGGGCGGTTGGGAGCACACTAGCACAAGCGCAACCATTGCTCCTAAACCCTAAACCCTTGTCTCTGAGTCTCTCTGCCACTGCATCAAGTTTCTTTGCTGCCCCCTCGTCACGCTTCATGGAACACATGGCCATGGTGCTCGCTTCCCACACCCATCGCAAGAAATTTTGCAAAAAAACCCTCTCTCTCTCTCTCTTGAAATTGCAAAAGAACCCCCCACAACCTAACCCTAATGCCCTTCCCACTCCTATCTTCTTCCCATCTCCCTCTCTCTCTTCCCTACTCCGTTGACACCTCCCTTCTACCTTTCTGGCTGCCTCCGTTGCCCCTCACCGCTCTCCGTCACTGACCCGTACGGTTTTGTGTGTGTGTGTGTGTGTGTGTCGTCGATGTTGTTCCGGAAGAGAATGCATATCTGAAGGCATTCATGCAAGCAAATCATAGGGCATCATTCAAAATCAAGGATACTATAAAGAAGCATGTTCTGATAGGTAATATTTACAACATGTGTGCTAATCCACAAACTCAATTTAGTGACTGCTTATAACAGAGTGATGTCTGCATATAGGCATAGTGGTAGCCTGATCTGGCCGCTATTGCCGATATAGCTGCCGCTATAGCTGTGCTATAACAACACTATAGCCGTGCTATAGCGCAGTAGTGTTAGCTGCTTGTTCGTGCTATAGTACCGCTATTGCGTCGCTATAGCGCGCTATTTTATTAAAATGGCAGGAAAACATGACAACAAACATAATATATTAATATGATAACCACAACCAACATAATCTGATAACCAGCAAACATAAACATCATATAGTTTGATGGTTAAGTTCATAATTCAGCCATAAAGGCATCAAGAACAAGTACATAAGCATAGCCACAGCCATCCACAATTCAAAGGAAATAACCATAAAGGCATCAAGTCCAAGAGCAATGATCTTCTATGGTTTAGCCTCAGAATCTGAAGGAGATAGCATATCAATATCATTGTCATCTTCTCCATCAGAAGATGGAGATGACTCCTCTTCCTCAAATGTAGGGATCAACCTCTTTCTCTTCCTGCTTTTTAATTCCTGCTGGTTAGCTCTCATAGTTCTCTCTTTTCTTTCTCTTTGAGATGCAACTGCAACTCATTGTGATGATGTTTCAGTTTCTTCTTCTTGCTCTTCATCTCCTTCTGTTGGCTCAATGCCAATGATCCACTCATTGTCTTTGTCTTCTAAGACAACACCATGAACATGTTTCTCAATGGGATCTTTATCCTTGTTGTCTTTCTTTTGCTTTAGTCTTGAGTTGAACTTGACAAACACAAGATCCTTCATTCTGTCATGAAGGAGCATGTTGCATCTCTTTATGTGGACCTGCATAAGTTTGATTTCATTATTTTTTATTTCAACAAGTCTAACAAAAAGTATTAAAGAACTTAGTAAGTCTAAGTGAAATTCATACTTGTTCAAATGAACTCCAACATCTCTCACAAGCTGATGAACTGTGTGTCAAACTTAGAATTCTCGTAGTTAACTTTTTGAGGTTTGGTGCACTACTTCCGTAATTCAGACACCATTTAGCTAAGGTAAAAAAAGTGAAAATAGAGGACAATGTAAATTAGGATCAATGATCCATTGCTCTTGTTTTATCAACTTGCAGCTCTTCAATAATCTTGTCATGAGTCTCTTCATTTGGAATAAGCTTGGCAATGCAAGTGATCACACCATCTCTAAATATTTCATTCTCCTCTATAGCTTACTTGTTTTGATAGTAATAGAAAGGGTTCACGTAGTAACCAGCTCTATGTAAAGGTGTCTTCATCTTACTGTCCCACCTTTTGTCAATGATGTGAAAAACATCCTCAAACTTGCTCTTGTCATTGTTGAACCTTCTAGAGATCTCAATCTTAGCTTGTACAAGATAACCATACAAGAAACCCATGGCTGGAACATCACTGTCCATTCTCCTCGACACAATAGCTAATGGCTCAAAGAAATTAACAGCAACCTCAACTCCTTTCCAAAAAGTTTCAGATTTGACAACACTATTTGCTTTCTTCCCTTTGGCACTTTTTAGGTAACTGAGTTCATTGAGCTCATCATCCCTAAAAAGCCTCTGCAACTCCTTCTTGTTTTCTAGCAAGCACTTCAAGTTGAGATAAGTTGTTGCAAACCTTGTAACACCATACCTTACCAAATATCTAGAAAGAAACTTTCTCATCAGGTTCAAAACTCTAGTATGGGCATATAGAAAAATAGTCAAACACTTTGTTTTGATGATTGTTGCTGCAACTCTTGGCATGTTTCCTATATCTTCCAACATTAGATCAATGGTATGGGCAGCACAACCATTCCAAAAAATGGAGGGATGCTTTGCTTTCAACAAACTTGTTGCTGCCTCATTAGGTCTTGCATTGTCAGTTACAACTTGAACTACATTTTGCAACCCTATCTCCTCAATACATCTATCAACCAATTCAAAAATATACATGCCATCCTTCTTCACAGCTGAGCAATCCATTGAATCAAGAAAACAAACACCCTATGCACTATGAACTACCAAATTCATCACACCTCTACCTCTCTTGTCTATCCAAGCATATGTCATAACTGTGCATCCATTTAGCTCCCAAGACTCTTGGTGAGACTTCAATGTCTCCTACACTTTCCTCTTCCTTTTTTGTAAGAACTTTCCACTCATCTCATTTGGACTTGGCCCTCTCAAGTTCCTGCCAAAGTCTCCAATAGCCTCAAGCATAAGATCAAAGCTAGGAAGTGTTACTGTGTTGTGTGGGATACCTGCTTCATAAAAAAAATACGCATATGTACTCACATGCTCTGTCCCTTTTCTCTTCTCTTTTTTCAATTGACAGCTTGGATTAGACCTTTTTAGCAACACCAGATTTGCCCTTCCTTGCAGCCACTACTTCTCCTAGTGTCAATTTACAGTACTTATCCATAGGACCACATGAAGGACCTCTACTTGTCACCTTCTTCAATAGAATAATAGCATTGCCATCTGCATCACTGTGTTCCTCTCCTTCAGAATTGCTCAAATTAACTACAACTCTATCCTCTTCTTTCTCCCTACTCTCCCTTTGCTAGTTATCTTACTTCTTTGTGAGCAACTGGACCATTTCTTCTTGCACATCAAATGGCACTTTACCACACTTAGCAACACCACACTTAGGAATTTTACCAAGATGGTATTTGATTCTAGTTATTCCACCATGATAAATATGGTCGTAGTAGTTGCACTTGAGTGAATTTGTCTTCGACACATCTGGCATTATGCAGTGCTTCAAAGCTGGGTCACATGTTTCAGCAACATAGATATTTGTGGATGCAGTGCTAGATAAGCCTACAAAGTAGACACACAGTCACATACACATTCTAATGGACAATTTGTAATAATAACAATGTATATAACTTCAATGATGCACCACACATGCCACAGAAAAATATAGATAGAGAAATTGGTATTCACATACAGCAGCAGTAGAGAAATTGTCATACATAGAGATATCTAAAAGACTGAAACTAAAATTCTAAATCTGGGAGGGAGAAGAACAGGGAGAACAACTTGCCTACTATTGGAGCTGGTGCTATCATAGCAAGATTTCCTGCGATGGGTGCGGGAGCGAGCACCATGGCCACATGGTGCGTGAATGGGGGCTCCTATATGGCTACCGGAAGGTAGACAAGGGTTGAACTTCTAGCGGTCTAGCCCACCAAAGCCCATCTAAACTTGCTAGTTAGTAGTTTACAGCCATCCCACCTCATGACTATTGAATAAAAAATGTTGCAATATTTTTCAGAAATGTTGCAACATTAGTTGCTGCATGGGCACAGCGGAGCCGGCGGTGCGGCGGTAGCCAGCCGCATCGGCACGCGAGACAACGGGGAGGCGGTGTTGAGAGACATGGGTACCTGAAGAGTATCTTGGCCCCCTAAGTGGGTTTTGGTGATTTAATGATGGACCATTAAGCTACTAATGATGTATTGAGTATATGAGCAGGTACTAAAATTCTAAGATGGCATCTAAGCGCTTCATTGCTATACAAAAAGGAAGTGATGCTAAAAGAAGGATTCCTTGGAGGTTTATTTATTTTATATCTTGAATCTGAGTCCTAGGAATGTCGTACTATAAAGAGGGACATGGATTGTATCTTCCAAGAGTTGAAAAGGTGCTCTAGATGACTGTTCTTTTCCTTCCAAAGAGTTAGGGCCTGTTCTTTTCCTTCCAAAGGAATAGTGAATAGCACTATTCACCTATCACATCCATCACATCTTCTCTCACAAAAAACACTATTCTAGCACTATTCATTTGTAACTTTACTATTCCTTTTCAACGAACAGAACAGGCCCTAACCAAAATCATATGAGAGACACCTTGCACTGCACGTTCACCGAGCTATCCTTAAGTGTGCTAACTCTGGAAGGCCGGATACTCCGGGTTTTATCCCGGACAGTCCGGACTTCCCGGAGTCTCCGGACCAAATCCGGATACTCCGGGTCTTAGAGATGTAACGACTCTTTTTCTGGGTGAGGAGGTATTTATACCCCCTCAACCCTATCCACTCCCTCTCTCTTGCCCATTTTCGACCTGCAACACTCAGAACTCATTCACTCTCCCTCTTTACTCCCCTTGGCCTTGGTTTGGTGAGATTTGGTGGGATTAAAGGAGGGATTGAGAGCAAGAGCTTGGAGAGTGCTAGTGAGATGATTTCCCATCTCTAGAGCACCTCGTTCTTCGCTTGGTTGGCAATCTCGTGTTTGTTACTCTTGGAGCTTTGAGCTCCTAGCCGGCTAGGCGTTGCCTTGGAGCATCCAAAGGATTGTGGCTGCCCAAGGAAGTTTGTATTACCCCGTGATTGAGTAAGTAACCCTAGCTCGATCTTTGTGGTCGCTAGGGGGAGGAAAGTGACCTAGGTGTAAAGGTCCACCCTTTGTGGGTTCCTCAACAGAGACGTAGAGCTCAAGGTGTGAGCTTGAACTCCTGTAACAAATCCCTTGTGTCTCTCGTGCTTGTTGCTCTTGTTGTATGCTTAAAATCCTTTTGAGTACATTTCTAGGGTTTGTGGCCGATCTACTCCGTGGTGAGGTTCCTACTGGTTCTAAGTGGTGGAACATGCTTATATCTCTGTATTGCATATCCTATATTCACATATTTGAGTTTGGGCAAGTTTGATTCCTGTTGATTTAGTCGCCTCCTCAGAAGCCCGGACAATCCGGACATTTTCCCGGATACTCCGGATTTCCCGGAGTATCCAGAAAAATATCCGGAGACTCCGGACTTCAGTATAACAGTTTGTTTTAAGTTGTGATTTTTCAGGAACGACTATTCAACCCCCCCTCTAGTCGACCTCTAGATCCTTTCAATTGGTATCAGAGCTGGTTGCTCCGTTTGAAGCTTAACCGCTTGGAGAAAAGAGATGTCGACCCCAACTAAGCAAGCAACGCCGCCCGAAGGTGACTTGACCAACCCCAATGGTAATCAACCTCCCGTGCATGCACTCGAGGATCCTACGGGTGCAGCGGGAGGTGCCGGTGGAGCAAGCACAAGTCATCATCCAAGAAATGACGATGGTGGATCATCCTCCTCAAGTGATGAAGACTTTGATGATGCAAGATCGAACCGTTCTACTCATCGACCTTCGGGAAGGGAGTTCTCTAAAATCCCTTACGATTACTCAAACTTAATCTTTGATAAACCATCGAGTTCCCACCACATTGGAAAGATACCCCAATTTGATGGAACCGGCTATTCCAAGTGGAAGAACTCGATGGAGGAGTATTTGATGGCGGTAAACCCCGCACTTTGGACTGTCGTGAACAGGGGAATTACCTTTCCAAATGGAGATGCTACTTTGACACAAGCTCAAGCGAATGAAATCCAACGCAACTATCAAGCCATTCGCACATCAAGAGCTCTCTCACCGTCGAAGAATATGACAAGGTTGATGGTTTGAAGTCCGCCAAAGATGTGTGGGACACTCTCTTTATCAACCATGAAGGAACAAGGTAAGTTAGAGAAGGAAAAATTCGAGCTCTTGAAAGTGAGCTCAATCGCTTTGTCATCAAGGAAGATGAATCTCCACAAGACATGTACAACCGCTTGAACAAGATTATCAACAAAATCAAGTCTCTTGGGAGCACAAGATGGGGAAGAAAAGAAGTTGTTGATAAGATCCTCTCCGCTTACATGGCTAGGGATGTTTAACTCCCTACACTTATTAGAGAGAAGAGAGGCTTCAAGAAGTTCACTCCGGCGGATGTGATTGGTAGAATTGAAGAACATCTTATCACCGTCAAGGAGTCAAAGCTTTCACAAGAAATGTCAAAGATGCATGAACAAATTGAGAAGAACAAGGGAGTAGCTCTCAAAGCTTCAAGCAAAGACAAAGAGAAGAAGACAAGCTCATCATCCTCCAAGACCGTGGTCAAGAAAGATAGTGATGAAGATAGTGATGACACCTTGACTCCCGAGCAAATAGCTTTATTTGTGAAGAGATTCACAAAAGTAATGAAGAAGGGTGGCTTCTTAAACAAGAATAAGGACAAGGACAAGATCAAGACCAATAGAACATCCATGAGGCCATGTTTTGGGTGTGGCAAGGAGGGTCATTTCATTGCGGAATGTCCCAACATCAAAGTGAGAAGAAGAGACACCAACAAATATGACAAGAACAAGAAGAAGGAAGTTGGTGAAGCTCATTTGGGTGAAGAATGAGATTCAAATGATGATAGCTCCGACTCCGATGATGAAGTGGGACTTGCTACAATATCCATTGCTCAACCCATTGATAAGCCATCACTCTTTGGAGATCTCACCGATGATGAAGATGACTTCACCCACACATGCCTCATGGCTAGGGGCACTAAGGTAGACACTAAACCTTCTCCCCTAGATGTTGATGATGATGATAATGTTAGTGATGATGAATTTGAAAAAATGATCACTAGCTTTGGCAAGAAAGCAACCAAAAGAATTATGAACCTTCTAAATGAAATCAAGAATAGAGATGAGACTCTTGAGGTGCAAGAAGAACTCTTTAGACTTGAGCGAGAGAAAACCATTGCCCTTGAGAATGCCCTTGTAATTGAAAAGAAGGGTTTCAAGGTGCAAGAGGGCTTGCTCAAGGAAAAAGAGAAAGAAATTCTTAGCCTCAAGAACTCTCAAGCTAAAGAGGCCGTTATAGTAGATGAATTAACTAGGAAGTCTTTCCTAGCTAAGGATGCTTGCACTAGACTTGAGAGTGAAAAGGTTGAACTTCAAGAGAGCTTAAAACGCTTGAGAGCTAGTCACATTGCAATTGAAGTTCAACTTGACAACCTTAAAGATAGTGCTAAAACAACCTCTAATGATGCTACCTCTAACTCAAATGCTTCTACAAGTAATGGTTGTTCTAGATGCTATAAACTTGATCAAAATGCTTATGCTACTAACATTGCCGAGATGAATGCAATGAAGAAAGAGATTGCTCGGTTGTCAAACTCTTTTGTTGAGGAAAAGAAGAAGGAACCTAAGAGAGGAGAGTTTGAGAACCATACCAAGGGCTTTGGTTCAAACTACATGAAGAAGTTTGGCTTTGAGAATGGGAAGGGGCTAGGTAAGAATGAGCAAGACTCCAAAGACCCTATCTCATTCATCAAGAACAACCACACAAGGGGTGTGGAAACAAGAAATGTGGTGCATGGGATGAAGCAATTGGGTGCCAAGGTTGAAGGTAAAAAACCTAGGCTCAACACTCCCATCAAGTTCAAGAGCTCCAATGGCACATCCCATGAACCACAAGTCAAGACCAAAGTGGTACAAACCAAGCAAACCAAGAAGCCCAAGGCACATGCTTCACAAGACAACTTTTATGCCGATTATGTGTTGACTTGGAACCACAAGGGTAAGGTGGTGGCCAAGTATGTGGGACCCCGTACACAAGGTTCTATGATCAAAAGGAATGTGTGGGTGCCCAAAGTTCTTGTAACTAACGTGAAAGGACCCTACTCTAATTGGGTACCTAAAAACCAAGCCTAATTTGTTTTGTAGGCATACTCCTCCGGTGGAGCCAAATGGGTGATTGATAGTGGATGCACTAATCATATGACCGGGGAGAAGAAGATGTTTATGTCTTGTGAAATGATTGAACATGCTACGGAAAAGATTGCCTTTGGAGGCAATGGTGGTGGAACGGTTGTTGGTCTAGGTAAAATTGCTATCTCAACCAATCATTCAATTTCTGATGTTTATTTGGTTGAATCTTTGGACTACAATTTGTTGTCCGTGTCACAACTTTGTGAGATGAGCTACAATTGTTTGTTCACCAATGAGGGTGTGACCGTCTTTAGAAGAGGCGATGACTCCGTTGCTTTTAAGGGTGAACTCAAGGGAAGGCTCTATTTGGTGGATTTCACATCGGAGAAAGCCCAACTTGATACATGCTTAATGGAAAAGTCTAGCTTGGGTTGGCTTTGGCATCGCCGGCTAGCCCATGTTGGGATGAATAATCTCAACAAACTTCTAAAGGGGGAGCACATCCTAGGACTAACAAAAGTTCATTTTGAGAAAGATAGAATTTGTAGTGCTTGTCAAGCCGGAAAGCAAGTTGGTGCTCCTCACCCCTCCAAGAATGTACTCACCACTACAAGACCATTGGAATTGCTTCACATGGATATCTTTGGTCCCGTGGCCTATGTTAGTATTGGAGGAAGCAAGTATGGATTTGTCATTATTGATGATTACTCTCGGTATACATGGGTATTCTTCTTGCGTGACAAGAGCAAGTTTCATGATGTATTCAAGAAGTTTGCAACTAGAGCCCAAAATGAGTTTGATATGAAGATCACCGAGTTCAAGAACACCAACATTGAAGAGTATCTTGATGGTGAAGGCATTGGTCATGAATTCTCCATCCCATACACACCTCAACAAAATGGGATAGTAGAGAGGAAGAATAGGACTCTCATAGAAGCCGCAAGAACTATGCTTGATGAGTACAAGACTTCGGATAGTTTTGGGGCAGAAGCGGTCAACACGGCTTGTCATGCTATCAACCGTTTATATCTTCACAAGCTGTCGACCATATACCCCTGGGTACCCATACAAGGAAGAATACGAACTCATACCATAAATCCTTGTAATCCTACTAGGACTCGTACCATGTAATCCTACTAGGACTCCTATCTTGTAACCGACTAGGAACCCGCCCCCTGGACTATATAAAGGAGGGCCGGGTACCTAGGAGGACAGGCCAACACCTCGATGCCCCAACCCCTCCGGGGATCACCCAAGCACAGGGCGACATACATGATACTCCAAACAAGACGTAGGGTCCGCTACTCCGGCGGCCCGAACCTATATAAATCTGTGTCCTATGTCCTCGCGCATACCTTCGAGTTCCAGGTCTGGCGATCCTCCACCACACAATCTACTACCTCGGGTACCCCCTTGGTAGGCTCAGTGGCCAAAACACTGACAGCTGGCGCGCCAGGTAGGGGCTAATCGTCGAGATCATCGGGCGAGCTCAAAGGACTACTTCTCAAAAATCAATCTACCGGTGGTTTCAACATCGCCAAATCAATCTACAGGGCATCAGGTCGTCCACAGTGTCCCATGCGAGCACGCTACGGGTACTCTGTTCTGAAGCAGAGTCAATGTCCCTGATATCTCTACTGGTACCAATTTCAACTCGCCGAATTGGAAAATCAAATTGCTCTCCGGCAATCTGCAACATGCGAGTTCACGTCTAGGCGTGGAATTCAAAGTCGCTGCTCTGTCCGCATCCGATCGCAGCCCTAGTCTGAGACGCAATCAAAAACAGAATTTTGAACTCTCCATGTGCTCTGTGTACCGGTCCAAGACCGAAGCAGAGGACTACTCGTCCACGTCTACGTGCACGGCAGGCTATCAGCGGGCCTGCTAGCGTCTACCGTGTTGCCGCTAGACTCCAAGCTACCACTGTCCGAATCAAGACTAAGGCAGCCAGCCACACGAATTCTACCCAGAATCATACGAAGCCATGGAGTGCAATTGATGATCCTGCTATGTGTGCACACAAAGCTACCAAGGCATCAACTATTGCCTCTGTTTTTTGTGCGAGCAAGCAATTCAATTTGTTGAGTTTGGCTACACGCACACATGGATAGCTACCAGCAAGCTTCAAGATTTTCGCTTGGCTCACACAAGAAACGTACTCGAGTACAACCACAGCTCAGCATTTCACCGTATGACTACTTCAACTACTCGAGTACAAGTTTACCGGCTCTAGTGCGCCTATACCGTGCATCCGGACGCATCGCCTCGCCGCTCGACTTCTCGTCGGTCGATCGCACTGGCTCTCGCCGTGCGCCCAGTCACGCTGTCTCGCGACTCGACTACTCATCGTCTGGTTGCACCGGCTCTACTGCACCTATGCCGTGCACCCGGGCGCGTCGCCTTGCCGCTCGATTTCTCGTCGGTCGGTCGCACTGGCTCTCGCCGTGCGCCCGGTCACTCTGTCTCACAGCTCGACTACTCATCATCTGGCTGCACCGACTCTACTACGCCTATGTCGTGCATCCGGGCGCGTCGCCTCGCTGCTCGACTTCCCGTCGGTCGGTCGCACTGGCTCTCGCCGTGCGCCCGGTCACTTCGTCTCATGGCTGCACCGGTTCTACTTCGACTACGCCGTGCACCGCCTCGACATCGTCTTGTGGTCACACCAACTCATCGTGGACTGCTTCGGCTACTCTTCTCGGCTAGTTTCCACTAGAAAACTAGTCAAGAACGGCTTCTACGCCCCCCACAACTAGTCGGACCCGCCTCAGACTAGTCGACTTCGTCAACACTCGTCCACGAGTTCATTCAAAACCCGCTCCGGCGGTACAAGCCGACTTCGGTCGCATCTCCAGACCGCTCCTGCGGTATCAATAAGTCATTTATTTTAATGATTACTTTTTCCTTCTTCTTTGGCTTGTTTTGCGCATGTAGGACAACTCGCCAAGGATTACTTATTGGTGTACGCTTCTCAACGGATTTTTCCATAAGAGCTACACTATGTCAACTACTCTTGGGACATATCAACAAGTCACCACGAGCTCACTCCATCAACTCGAGGGCTTTCCCAAGGAGGCAACTTCTAAAGTCCGCTCCGCGCGGCAATCTAAAAGTCGACTTACTCAAGTCGCATTTACAAAGTCCATTCTAAATGGCATAAAGTCGACTTCTTCAGTCGCAACCTCAAAGTCCGCTCTGCGCGGCACAAAGTCGACTTACTCAAGTCGCATTCTTAAAGTCCACTCCGCGTGGCAATCTAAAGTCGACTCTGGTCGCACTTTCGCCCGCTCTGGCGGCATACTGCGTGTGTAAGCTTCGATGGAACCTAGCTGTAAGTGGCCCTCGTGTCCTGGCAACGATGGTACCTAGCTGCACGCGGTCTTCACTCTTCGTACCATGGGTCTGAAACGTATGGCCCTAAGTACTCTTGCTCTGCCCAACTTACCCTGTGTCTCCCTGTTATCATGCCGATCCATACTCTAAGGCCTCCCTGTTACTATCCGATCCTTACTCCGGGTTCCTGCTTCTATGCCGATCCCAGGCTGTAAGTGATTCTCAGGTCCATGCGATTACCTAGCTGTATCCGGTTTTCTGATCCAGGCGACTACTCAGCTGTAAGCAGCTTTTGGGTTTGAGCTACACTCTCTCCAGGTGGCTTCGGCTGCGACTACTCGTAGGGGATCATGACAATCCTCTCCAGGCGGCTTCGGCTGCGACAACTCGTAGGGGGTCACGATAACCCTCTCTAGATGACTCCGTGTCATATATTTAATCAAGAGGCTGTAGCCTAGAGTAACACCCTTCATAGTAGGGTCTCAGTGGAACTCCAACACATTGAGTTCACCACACTGTCCCCTACGGTCTTACTCGTTCTTCAGAACATCCTTGCGAGTACTCTCTCACTAGGCTCATAGCCTTAGAGGTACTTAAGACATTGTAAACTCTGTACAATGTGTTCAGTAATAAGTTGTTATCTTGCATATCGACTTGTTACTGTCTTTTGCTTATTCACAACAAAGCCTTCTTTTACGCTGCCACAGCTAAGGTGTTCAACTCGTTGTGAATAAGTTCCTTTCAAGTACTCTCTCACTAGGCTCATAGCCTCAGAGGTACTTAAGACACTATTACTCAATAGTGTATCCAGACATTGTTCTCAACGCAATGTGTTTTTTCCAGACGGCTCCGAAGGCAAAACAATTCATTTTTCTGTTTTTTAATTCGCTTTTTTGCCTTCCGGAACGTGCTTTTTTGGCTTTTTAGCTTTGTGTTTCGGGTTTCATTCTTGGCTCGAAGTACTCAAAGTCCGCTCCGCACGACACAAAGTCGACTTACTCAAATCGCATTCTAAAGTCTGCTCCGCGCAGCACAAAGTCGACTTCTGTCGCATTTCAAAGTCCGCTCCGCGCGGCATAAAGTCGACTTACTCAAGTCACATTCTAAAGTCTGCTGCGCGCAGCTCAAAGTCGACTTCGGTCGCATTTCAAAGTCTGCTCCGCACGGCATAAAGTCGACTTACTCAAGTCGCATTCTAAAGTCTGCTCCGCGCAGCACAAAGTCGACTTACTCAAGTCGCATTCTAAAAGTTTGCTCCGCGCAGCACAAAGTCGACTTACTCAAGTCGCATCTCTAAGTCGACTACTCTAGTCGCATCACAAAGTCGACTACTCTAGTCGCATTCTAAAGTCCTCTTTGACGGCATAAAGTCGACTACGGTCGCATCTAAAGTCCACTCTGATGGCAACATTACCACTCGAAGACGACTCGAGTAGTCTATGCTACTTTTCAAGTACAACGGCTTCACACCAAATTACTACTCAGAGACAACTTCAGCATGCTCCGTTCGTTCTTCAGCTCGAGGGCTCAACTCCAATTACTACTCAACGTGGCTCATATAGCTCACTTGGCTCATAATCTCGAGAGCTGAACGCTACAAGAGTACTCAGATGATGGCTTTTTGCGAACTGAAGACCCTTGGATTGATCATCTAATCACTTCAAGGCTCGGGGGCTACTATGCTACAACCATCAACCTCTTTTTTCAAAGAGGGAAGATGCGGATTCAAGATTGACCCTCAGCTTGATTCTTCGATTCAAACTCAGGCTCGGGGGCTACACTCCATATGGAGTGCGATTTTTGCAAATCGCACCTCCATATAGATCAAGACTTCAAGACAAGATGGGTATTTTTTGGAGACTTCCTGGGTTAGAACTCGGGGACGCCTGGGAACTACTCGGGGATGATTCAAAAGTACTCATAGATGAACTAGAGCATATTCCACTCTTTCGGAAATTCAAGTACTGTTGAAGACTTCGGCTAGCAGTACTCGAGACGATCAGAAACTACTCGACAAAGCTTCAAGACTACTCGAACTTGCTGCTCAAGACTACAAAGTGCTCGGGGGCTTGTCGACCATATACCCCTGGGTACCCATACAAGGAAGAATACGAACTCATACCATAAATCCTTGTAATCCTACTAGGACTCGTACCATGTAATCCTACTAGGACTCCTATCTTGTAACCGACTAGGAACCCGCCCCCTGGACTATATAAAGGAGGGCCGGGTACCTAGGAGAACAGGCCAACACCTCGATCCCCCAACCCCTCCGGGGATCACCCAAGCGCAGGGCACCATACATGATACTCCAAACAGGACGTAGGGTCCGCTACTCTGGCGGCCCGAACCTGTATAAATCTGTGTCCTATGTCCTCACGCATACCTTCGAGTTCCAGATCTGGCGATCCTCCACCACACAATCTACTACCTCGGGTACCCCCTTGGTAGGCTCAGTGGCCAAAACACTGACACAAGCTTCGACACAAGACCGTCTATGAACTCCTAACCGGTAAGAAGCCTAATGTGTCTTACTTTAGAGTTTTTGGTTGTAAGTATTTCATTCTCAACAAGAAGCCCAAGAACTCTAAGTTTGCACCTAAAGTCGATGATGGTATTTTTCTTGGTTACGCCTCAAATGCTCACGGCTATCGCGTTCTCAACAAGACCATCGGTAGTGTTGATATAGCATGTGACGTGACATTTGATGAATCTAATGGCTCTCAAGTGGAGCAAGTTGATGAAGTGTGTGTAGGCAAGGAAAAGACCTCTACAAATGACATCAAGAAGTTGGCCATTGGTGAAATCAAGCCTCAAGAAGAAGATGAAGTCATTGAAGCATCACCAAACTTGTCTGCCGCTGCGAAACCCGGACACTCCGGAGAAAAGTCCGGAGAATCCGGAATTTCCGGAGACTCCGGACCCAACCCCGGAGAGTCTGGACCCTCTGAGGATGATGCTCAAGACCTTCAAGAGAATGAGGATTTGATTCAACAAGAAACTTCTAAGCCACATCCAAGAGTTCGTCAAAATGTTCAAAGTGATCATCCCGTTGACAACATTCTTAGAAGCATAAGAAGAGGGGTTACCACAAGATCAAGATTGGTAAACTTTTGTGGACATTACTCTTTCGTGTCCATGATTGAACCTCTCTCCGTGGAAGAAACATTACAAGACGCTGATTAGGTGATGGCCATGCAAGAAGAGTTGAACAACTTCACTCGGAATGAAGTCTAGTCATTAGTGTAATGCCCTAAGCAAAATGTGATTGGAACAAACTGGGTGTACCACAACAAACAAGACGAGGATGGGGTAGTGACCAAGAACAAGTCAAGGTTGGTTGCCAAGGGCTATACTCAAGTTGAAGGTTTGGACTTTGGAGAAACATATGCACCGGTAGCAAGACTTGAAGCAATCCGCATCTTGTTGGCATTTGCTACTCATCATGATTTCAAGCTCTTTCAAATGGATGTCAAGAGTGCATTCTTGAATGGCCCAATCTTCGAAGAAGTGTGTGTTGAGCAACCTCCGGGCTTTGAAGACCCTCAATTCCCCAACCATGTCTACAAGCTCCATAAGGCGCTCTACGATCTTAAGCAAGCACCTAAAGCATGGTATGAATGCCTTAAGGAATTTCTCCTAAGGAAAGGATTTGAAATAGGCAAAGCCGATCCTACTCTTTTCACTCGCAAAGAAGGGAATGATTTATTTGTGTGCCAAATATATGTTGATGACATTATATTTGGTTCTACTAACAAAGCTTGGGCAGATGAATTTAGTAGGATTATGACTAAAAGATTCGAGATGTCCATGATGGGAGAGTTGAAGTTCTTTCTTGGATTTCAAATCAAGCAACTCAAGGAAGGCACATTCATAAGTCAAACCAAGTATACTCATGACATGCTCAGGAAGTTTGACATGGACAAGGCCAAGCCCATCAAGACTCCAATACCATCCAATGGACATCTTGACTTGAATGAAGATGGAAAAAGCGTGGATCAAAAGGTATATCGCTCCATGATTGGATCCTTGCTTTATCTTTGTGTATCTAGGCCCGATATTATGCTTAGTGTGTGCATGTGTGCACGGTTTCAAGCCAATCCTAAGGAATGTCATCTCATGGCTGTTAAGAGAATCTTTAGGTATTTAGTACACACTCCTAACCTTGGTTTATGGTACCCAAAGGGCTCCACTTTCAATCTACTTGGCTATTCCGATTCGGACTATGTCGGTTGCAAGGTAGATCGAAAGAGCACATCCGGGACTTGCCAATTCCTTAGAAGGTCCTTGGTGTCTTGGAGTTCCAAGAAACAAAATTCCGTTGCCTTATACACCGCTGAGTGTTGACGGCTGATATTTGCCATTTTTATGGCCGTCGACTCCTGCAAATTGGAGCATGAATTGCACATTCACACTAGAATAGGAGCTTAAACTCATACTTTCCACCAGTGTCGATGTCTATTCGAATGCAGGTATTTAGCATAAGAAATGAGAGGAATCCATGCACTTTCACTCCACTCCAATCCAAGGCACTCAAATGCTGGCCAATCAGGGGCTGCCACATGGATTCTCCTGGATCCATGATGTCACCAATCCATGTGAAGGACTCTCGACGAATCATACGCTACCACGTCAGCATCACATGGATCCATGGGCCCACTTTGCCAACTAAACCACCAGGAAACATGCCATGCACGGAGGAGAGGCAGTAGGACCCACATGGAAGCGAGCCAGACGAAGCACAGGCCAGATGGCCAGCCGGGAGCTTCGGCCGACCCTAGGATCGGCCAAACCGACCTAGGGTCGGTTGATCCCCCCCCCTACACGTGTTGCTCGCTCATTGGTCCTTGGCTGCATTCCCAGGTGTTTTGGAGCACTTGGAGCCTCGGAGCAAGCCTCCTCCTTGTCTATAAATAGGAGGGGAGGGGCTCCATTTCACACACACCACCAAGCTCTCAAGTTCCACTTCTCTCTTGTGTAGCTCTCTCTCCCTCTCTCCAATTCTGCCCATGTGAGGTGATTCTCACCTCTATGTGGTAGAATGGTGATGAGGAGAGATCTAGATTAGAATTAGTTGAGAGGTAGAGTAGGGGTGAGGAGTGAGTTGATGTCCTCATGGATGCTTGTTCTTCATTTAGATCAAAGTGAGTATTTTAGCATTTCTTATTTAGACTATAGTGGACATCATGCATGATTGATTTGTTCTTGTGTTCATGGCTCGTTCATAAGTTAGAGGCTTGTGTTCTTCATGGCACAAGGCTTCGATCCTTTAGAGCCAGAGCATTAGTTCATATACTTGTTTGCATGCTCTGATCCTGTTTAGTTAAGTAAGTTCGCTGTATCTCGTTTAGCTGCATCCATAGCTTCCTTTCTGCTCCGTAGTTCAATGAATGATAAGATGATCTGATTCCGATCTTTCCCTTGTTCGTGGGACCGTATCTATACGGTTGCTATAGTGTAGTTAGCGGGTCGACAGACGTAACCGCACTATAGTATTGTATCTGGGGTACAAACGTGGTGTCTGGGCCCTGGTTTTCCTACGAAGACCACGTACGATCGTAGCGTAGAGGTAGGCCGCAGTGGTGACAGCCTGTTGGACCCTTTGTCAACCCTCTACGTCGCGTACCGAGTTGGGCTCGCTTGCCAGCACATTGAAGTGTTGTCGCCCCGCGGGGATGACTGAGACCTGACAGATGCATCTTGAGAGCTAAGTCCCTTAAGGAAGTGCTTCTTGTATCCCGACCTATCCTAGCGAAAGCTGGTGTCCTTGGATAGACCCTCTCTAGTTACTCACCGTCCTAGGAATGAAACCCGACGGGAATACTCATTCTCCTAGGGAGAAGTGCTACAGCGGTGTATCCGTGCGCTTGCGGATTCGTTCGCACTCGTCAGTGTACCCGGGAGTTTTTACACACTCACGCTACCACGGCGCCTAGTGTTGAGATTAAGAAACGCCAACAAGCATTTCTGGCGCCGTTGCCGGGGACGGCTGTTGTTAACCTTCGAGCCCGTCTATCCTCGTATTTATCTTTTTCCTTTTTCTTCTACCTTCACCCCCGTTACCCTTTTTGAGATATCCCTTTTTTGTTTCCTTTACTTCTACCTCTACCCCCGCTACCTATGGAAGGTTATCCTTGTAAACACCTTCCACCTTCGAGGAGTGAACCCTCAGAGCCATCTTCGTCAAGACCCACTCTTACATCCGGCGTTTGGTTTCACCCCTCTCTCATGAAGCTAATTCAGGACCTATCCTTCTCGGGGTTAAGTCATGAGAACCCCTTTGATCATGTAAGAGACTACGAGCGTCTGATTGAAACTCAGGGTAAAACCGAAGAATCACCGGATGCTCGGAAAAGAGAGTGTTTCCCGCTATCCCTCTCCAGGGAAGCACGGGATTGGCACCGTTGTTTTGGTAGAAACTACCTTACTTGGGAAAATTTGAGAGCAGCTTTTTGCTCCCACTTCTTCCCAATACAACGTGTCATCTCGTTAAGGGCAAAGATTCTCTGTTTCAAGCAATGTGAGGAGGAGTCACTAGGAATGGCATGGAATCGTTTCGCCTCCGCGGTGGAAGATTGCCCAGTCCTCTACATTCCCGATTGGATGTTGCTTCAGCACTTCTGGTTTGGATTGCGGAAGGATGATGCCAAGAGGCTTAATGCTCTCTCCGGAGGATCCTTTGTGCACCTAGATGCTGTCGAAGGGAAAGAGATCCTGGATGATCTCCGGGATTTCAGCTCCCCTTGCATCCCGGTCAAAGAGGCACCCACCAGCGGAGACGTTGAGCCGCCTAGATCCATCATCAGCTGAGCCCGAGATTTCATATCAATTCTTTCTGAGCTCTGGTTGAAGATGTCATTCCTGAATGGCAGGAGTCTAAGGGAAAGATTTCGTGATGCGAGATCTCCCCTTGGGTTCCCCTCTCATGCATCTTCTTAGACCTTCTCCCCGAGACTTTGTCTCGTGGGAGGATGGAGAGAGTAGTTCGGAAAGAACAACCATTCCCGGCCAGGATGACTTGTTCGATCCTCACTACTATCTCCTAAGGAGGGTATGAGAGACTTATCGTGTTTCTACGTCAAGGTTTGAGCTGAAGTGCTTTGCACTGAAGTTTCGTATAAACCAAGACATCGGTCTCTGCTTTACAATCCATTGGATTCATCCATCAGACTGAAGGAGCATGATCATCTACCGATCGAATGGAGTGCATTCATTTTTTTATCTAGAGCACATCGATCAATGTCGATCAGTCAGGAGAAGCTCGCACTTCGTATCTTATGCCTGACTTGATCGATGCCCAATGGGAGGTGCACTTTTCAGCTTATCCATAACCCCCCATTGGAAGCTTAGGCCAGACTTCGGAATGTTTCCATCACCCCGATGAGAACATCGAACCCTCTGCCTAAGGTAAGAGTGAGTTAAATCTTGCTCTTCGTCCGAACTCTGGTTTCTGATCGTACACCGGCCTCTAGAAGTCCATGCTCTATCCTCTTTGAGGGCCGAGTGTCTTTCTGAGCTTCAGTTCACTCGGAGATCGGCACCTATTGTGAAGCACTAGCCTCAGTGCTCGATCTTTTCGTCTCTGAGTTCCGCGACCCCAGTGCTATAGTCCTCGAGTCCCGTGACCACCTCAGGGAATGCCTCGACCTCTCTGGGATGATCATGCTTACCCTCAGCCTTGATACACCTTTTTGGGCTCGAGTTCGTATATGCACTACCCTTGCAGATCAGAGCTTATCATCATATCAACATAGTCTGCAAGGAGATGGTCATAAGTTGAGGCAGGAGATCACAAGACACCCGCATCCTGAGTACTCTTGGGACTCATCTCGTTTCCCCAGGAAGAATTATCCTTCGGGTATCTTGTGGACCGCGGTCATGCAAGAGAAAGAAATTGCCAAGATAAAGAGGAGTAGGCAAAAGGTCCACAGGAAGGCAGCACCATTGTGGCGACACGAACGCTTCGTGATTACCGTCAAAGGTGCCTACACTTTTGACGAACGGAGTATGTCGCCAAGGTGACTTCCCCCAGTTTCTCTATGGTTATATCACGGTTTGGCCGAGGTTGGTATATAGTGGAGGATGAATTTTCAACCTCAACATTATCCTAGCCTTAAGCCTAAGCCAATCTTTCCATCTCGGGGAATCCACCTGGGCCGTCGATCCTGAGACTTGCTGGAGCCCACACGAGAAAGGGGAGGACCAGAGGGGCCCACCTGGGGCCGGCCGAACCCTGGTTCGGCCGAAACCCTGGTGCCGCCTCTCCCCTTCTTCCTTCGCATGTGCGTCTCATTCTCCTCCAGAAACTTTCTCTCTGCCGCTCGACGAGTTTTCGCATCGCGAAGATCCATCTCCTCCCCCTCACCATCCTCAGCTCGTCACCGCATCCATGGCCAGCTACGGTTTCGCTCGGCTCCGTAGGACGGCTTCGCCCCTCACTTCAGGGGGAGGGAGCCCCTCTCGTCTCATTGACCTCAGCAACCTGGATGAGGTGATGGGGTCGCCGGAGGCCATGACTCCCGAGAGAGGTAGGAGTGTAGAGAGCACTCGCAGGATGCGCACCGACTCCCCGGTGTAGTCGTCCCGGCGAGGCTCCTCCTCCCCGCCTTCTTTCCCGGTCAGGATGGCCACCATGGGGAAAAAGACCGCTGCCAAGCGCGTTTTGTTTGACGATCCCCCTGGGCCACCTCTGAAGCCAGGAGAGCGTTACAATGGGTCTGACTTCAACAGCTACAGAGAAGCTTTCTGCCATACTTATGAGCAGGATGTGTGGGATGAGTTCCCACTTCCACAGACCCAGTGCAAGATCTTCGGAGTGAAGACAGCCACTGGAGGCTACGGTACACCCTACCATAAGCCACCTCGGTGGGAGCGAGTCATCACCAAGATCCTTGCAAACATCCAAGTGAATGGCGCCAAGAAGACCCTTACCCTAGCGAAGCTAGCCAACAAACTAGCTGATCTGTTCTTAGAACATGAGAAGCTAGTTGAAGGGCTGGCTAAGCAGAGGGACGAGTACCGTGAGCTCAGGTTTGAGTATCGCCAGCTGGAGGAGGACATGATCCAGAAGCTGCAGAGGTTGGCAGTTGCTGAGGGAAAGGAGCAGATCCTTTCCGAGTAGTGGGGATTAGCCCCAGCTTTAGTTCATTAGGCGCTAGTCTAGGTCTAGGTTTGATTTCCCTTTATTTCATTTATTTCCTTTGCATGTGTGTAAGCGCCTAATCATTTCGTTTGAAACATTTGGATTTGAATAAAGTGGCTCACCGGTCATGTAACCCAGTTTAGCCACTCATTGTGTCATTACTTTGGTCTCTTTGATTTAGAGGACATCTAGATTCGAGACAGTGTGGGGGAAGAGTCACGACTCTCCCAATGCAGGCACAACATTTCCCATACGTACCCAATGTGAGCACTCCGTGCTAGCCGATCGATCACCTGCAGAGAACCTGAATGGGACCCGCACGAGTTCACTCCTGTGGAGAGCCTCTCACGGTTCATCTCCCATGCATAGCGTCGGTTTGCATCTCGACAACTCACTCTCTTTCATTCCTGAGTTTTATAAGCTATATCTGTCTATCTCTAAAATTCAAAACTCGAATGATGATGCTAAAGATCACCCAGCTCACCTAAACCTGAGTAGATTTACATATGTTTTATTCCTTGTTATCTACCTGATGCTTGTGAACCATAACCTTCTTAAGGACAAGCTTGTTCACCTAAGTAATTGACAAGTATGATATGGCTGGATGATATGATCTATTGCTCTGATGACTAACTCTCTTGGGGAATTTATTTTTGAAAACTCAAAACCTATTGGAAAGGCTCCTCTTTGATATGCCTCCGTCCCATTAGAGCCATATGATCTTCATAGGTAAAACCTTCGATTCATATGCTGCTTGTTATTGCTTTGAGCCTTGTCAAATTTTGTGACCCTTGCGAGAATTCTTCTCATTACTTTCATAATCAAGATTTATGTGCACCCCACCTATTTCCCCTTGCTATGCTTCTACACTGGAAGTTAGCATTGTATCATTCGTACCACATAAGTAAAAGCCCATATGTGGTATGACCGCTCTCTCTAAAAGTATCCTTCAAGGAAGAGATATGGGCTATGAAAAAAAAGAGAGAAAGAAAGAAATTTGTATACATGCCCAAAGCATGTTATAAAAAAAGAGAGGGAAAGGATAGCCTATATCCAAAATAAAGAAGGAAAGAAGGAGAGGGATGGTCATGCAGGAGTTCCATAATTTTGATGGTAATAACTAGCGTCCATTCCAGGGCAAGTATCCACCTTACCATCAACCCACAAGTTCTCATCATATATATGTATGGTAATATCTAGCACCCATTCCGGGCCTAGTATTCACCTTACCATACACACCATAGCCATACCGGTGCACATCTTGATATGATGGTATGATTTGATTTTCTCTGTGGATCCAGTCTTTGACTTTGCAAAATATGTGATGCAAGTATGCTTTCTCTTTATCCTACCCTGAGCTCCACATATAGCCATCATTAGAAGTAGGATGAAGAAAGGCAAATGCCTTGGTGAGGACATATACACATTGAGCGATCTGAGAGAATCAAATGAGGAAGCCACCAAGAGTTTTGTTTATGAAAAATCTTGCAAAACCCCAAGGTGTTTATCATCAGGTGCATAAGTGACTTGATTCACAGCTGTTCTACTTTTCAATCACCCAAGGGAACATGATAGCCACTACACAGAGGTTCACAGGAGCAAGGTATGACTTGGAATATCTCTTATGTCTGTCTTACTCCTTGGTATTCTTGACCCACTTGGCTTTGTTTCCCCTTCACTCGGGACGAGCAAAGGTCAAGTGTGGGGGTGTTGTTCATGGCTGATATTTGCCATTTTTATGGCCGTCAACTCCTGCAAATTGGAGCATGAATTGCACATTCACACTAGAATAGGAGCTTAAACTCATACTTTCCACCAGTGTCGATGTCTATTCAAATGCAGGTATTTAGCATAAGAAATGAGAGGAATCCATGCACTTTCACTCCGCTCCAATCCAAGGCACTCAAATGCTAGCCAATCAGGGGCTGCCACATGGATTCTCCTGGATCCATGATGTCACCAATCCATGTGAAGGACTCTCGACGAATCCTACGCTGCCACGTCAGCATCACATGGATCCATGGGCCCACTTTGCTAACTAAACCGCCAGGAAACGTGCCATGCACGGAGGAGAGGCACTAGGGCCCACATGGAAGCGAGCCAGACGAAGCACAGGCCAGATGGCCAGCCGGGAGCTTCGGCCGACCCTAGGATCGGCCGAACCGACCTAGGGTCGGTTGATCCCCCCCTACACGTGTTGCTCGCTCATTGGTCCTTGGCTGCATTCCCAAGTGTTTTGGAGCACTTGGAGCCTCGGAGCAAGCCTCCTCCTTGTCTATAAATAGGAGGGGAGGGGCTCCATTTCACACACACCACCAAGCTCTCAAGTTCCACTTCTCTCTTGTGTAGCTCTCTCTCCCTCTCTCCAATTCTGCCCATGTGAGGTGATTCTCACCTCTATGTGGTAGAATGGTGATGAGGAGAGATCTAGATTAGGATTAGTTAAGAGGTAGAGTAGGGTGAGGAGTGAGTTGATGTCCTCGTGGATGCTTGTTCTTCATTTAGACCAAAGTGAGTATTTCAGCATTTCTTATTTAGACTATAGTGGACATCATGCATGATTGATTTGTTCTTGTGTTCGTGGCTCGTTCATAAGTTAGAGGCTTGTGTTCTTCATGGCACAAGGCTTCGATCCTTTAGAGCCAGAGCATTAGTTCATATACTTGTTTGCATGCTCTGATCCTATTTAGTTAAGTAAGTCCGCTGTATCTCGTTTAGCTGCATCCATAGCTTCCTTTCTGCTCCGTAGTTCAATGAATGATAAGATGATCTGATTCCGATCTTTCCCTTGTTCGTGGGACCGTATCTATACAATTGCTATAGTGTAGTTAGCGGGTCGACAGACGTAACCGTACTATAGTATTGTATCTGGGGTACAGACGTGGTGTCTGGGCCCTGGTTTTCCTACGAAGACCACGTACGATAGTAGCGTAGAGGTAGGCCGCAGTGGTGACAGCCTGTTGGACCCTTTGTCAACCCTCTACGTCGCGTACCGAGTTGGGCTCGCTTGCCAGCACATTGAAGTGTTGTCACCCCGCGGGGATGACTGAGACCTGACAGATGCATCTTGAGAGCTAAGTCCCTTAAGGAAGTGCTTCTTGTATCCCGACCTATCCCAGCGAAAGCTGGTGTCCTTGGATAGACCCTCTCTGGTTACTCACCGTCCTAGGAATGAAACCCGATGGGAATACTCATTCTCCTAGGGAGAAGTGCTACAGCGGTGTATCCGTGCGCTTGCGGATTCGTTCGCACTCGTCAGTGTACCCAGGAGTTTCTTACACGTTCACGCTACCACGGCGCCTAGTGTTGAGATTAAGAAACGCCAACACTGAGGCTGAGTATGTTGCAGCCGGCGCTTGTTGTGCTCAACTGCTTTGGATGAGGTTCACCTTGAGGGACTTTGGTTGTATGTTTAGCAAGGTGCCACTCTTGTGTGACAATGAGAGTGCCATCAAGCTAGCGACCAACCCCGTAAACCACTCAAGAACAAAGCACATAGACATAAGACACCATTTCTTGAGAGACCACGAAGCCAAAGGAGATATCGCTTTAAGTCATGTGAGCACCGAAAAATAACTAGCCGATATCTTCACAAAGCCTCTTGATGAACTAAGGTTTTGTGCTTTGAGGGTGAATTAAATATCTTGGATTCTCGTAACTTGGCTTGAGATCATGCACATGTTTGATTGTCTTAGACTAGATCTTTACAAAAGAAAAGGATTTGAAAAATTGGTGTGGATTTGCTTTGAAAAATATTTGGATTTTCTCTAGGTACAACACTTGGACTATTGTTCTCATTGTATGTTTGTGGCTAGTATCAAGTGTTGGAACCTCTCTAGCTCACATTAGTTTCACTCATAATCTTCTGTATCGATCTCAATCTCAATTCCTTGAAAATCTGTTGTCAAGTCTCAGGGGGAGCCGGAGACTTCGGGTTTTTCCCCGGATACTCCGGATTTCCCGGAGAGTCCGGGTTCAACCCGGATACTTCGGACATTTACTCCTATATAAGGTTTTTTCACTGCAGTCAAACCCTAACTCTTCACCTTTTCACTGCGTGGATCTTTTACCCCTCATCCCTGTCGCCTCCCCTCTCACCCTGTCGCCCATCTCATCTCCCCCTCGGTTCCTCCATAGAACCTAGGGTTTCAACCCTCAAAATCTTGAGAGAGTGAGAGTTTGAAGCCTCCAAGGAGTGGGAAATAACGTGTTGCGCTTGTTTTGAAGATTTGAAGGCTTTCCCCCTCGGTTCCCTCTCTTCCCTAAGGTATTCAAAGGCTCCTTTGCCTGATCTCCTTTTCTAGAACATATCTTAAGAAATCTCTTGGATAGGAATGTTTCTTAGACTCTAGAAGTAGTAGATCTGCAATATCTCAAGTTTCCCGTGGTGGATTTGTGCAGCATTGTGAATTAGGGTTTCGCCAGCAAAACCTGGAGACTCTGGACTTTTTCCGGACACTCCGGATTTCCCGGACTGTCCGGGGATTTTCCCGGAGACTCCAGATTTTTCTACTGAAACTCTAAATTGCTTTGTCACACACATTTTCCATGGATGCATTCTTATGTACTCCTTGCTACTCATCTCCAGATCATGAGGAAGAAGTACAAGCAAGACGAGCCGACCACCCAAAGGAGGACAAAGGCTAGGCACGACCCTCAAACCTTGGGGGTAGTGCATGAGACTTTGGGGCTTGGCTGTTCTCAGCGATCCACTCGTGCTCGTGCTCCTGTCTACACCGAGCAAGAGATTGAAGAAGAAGAAAAACAGCAGGCCGTTGGAGAGGAAGAAGAGGAAGAAGAGGAAGAAGAAGATGTTGAGCAATATAGGGTTGCTCCTAGGCGTCACGGGAAAGGTCCAGCTCAGCCATCAAGGAAATCCCGTGAGGCCCCCTACATCTCTCGTTCTAGGCCCGTCCCTCGACCATCTATGCCAAAGAACCGTCCTACCCCCTACTCCCACATATGTCCCCGAACTCCACCCCGTCTCACAGTGTCTTTTCCATCAAATGTGAGGGTGGTGACCGCTCCTGTCAATCTAAGGGACCCCGGAGCTGTGCAAGGGTTCGCTCAACAAATGGTGCGAGATTACTCTAGGAATGCCCTTGCAGTCAGAGAACAAAGGGAGGAGAATGTCTACATGTATATATCCAGTGAGGCACTTGAGTCAAGATTTTGGTGTGACTTCCATAGGGACTTCTATCAGACAGTGATAAGGAGCCCACAGATGAAGGCAAAGAACAAGTGACCCATTGTGGAGATGAAGTACATTGATTGGGCCTACTATGAGAAGTTGGAAAACCCCACCTTTGATGTCGTGATTGATAGATTCAAGGAACTTGGACTTTATGAGATCATGGGCTTTCGCTATGGATGGAATAGAGAGATTCTTGCTCAATTTCATTGCTCCTACTTTTATGACTCTCATCAAAACACTATCACGTGGACCACTCAAGGCGAGAAGTACACCATTGACTATATGACTTTCTCTCGCTTGCTTGGTCTTGGCTCAAAGGATGAAGATCGCACTCCTATCCATAATGAAGACAAGTACAAGCCCAAGGACATGGCATATATGTTCCCCTCCGCCTTCCTAGCTCATGAGGGAAAAGCTGACAATCTCATCCCGTACTACTATTATTTCAATCAGTTTTTCCGTGCCACCATTGATCCAAAAATGGGAGATATCACAGCTCTTAGGCACTATGCCGTCAATCTCCTCAACCGTGTGGCTCCTGAAGAAGAAGGATTTTGCATCTTTGACTTCATTTGGAATGAACTTCGACGTGCTATGTGTGACCCCATGAAGCATCTCCCTTATGCTCCATACCTCATGTATATGATTGAGAGGGTCACCAATACCCAATTTCCAAAGGATGTCACTCATGAGCCTCTTAGGCATCTTCGTGCTAGAGACAAGAGAACTCCAATGAAGAAAAGCACAAGATTTGCCGGATCCTCTAGTGTTGCCCCTCGCCATGATGATGAGCCCCTTCCTCACCCCTCTCACACTTCTAAATCCTCTTGCAAGGTCAAGGGCTCCATGGTCAAGAGGGCATTCAAGAGCATCTTCTCCATGTGCAAGCGCATCGTCACCGAGACTAATGAAAACCGCCGTGACATCATTGAGATCAAGTCTCATCTTGGGCTTCCTACGGATACCTATCACGAGCTCCCCGAGTTTGATGACCCATTTGCGGAATGGGACGCCCATGATGCCGCTGCCGCTGCACAAGAAGAAGAAGAAGAAGAAGAGCAAGAGCGAGAGGAAGAAGGAGAAGAAGAAGAAGACGAGGAGGAGGACAACAATGAGGAAGAAGAAGAAGGAGGAGGAGATGATCCCCTGCTGCTGCTGCTGCTCCTACACTTCCTTTTTGGCGCTTGATGCCAAAGGGGGAGTGAGTATCTTTAGTTTCATGTTTAAGACTTGGAGAATTTGAGAACTTGGTCTGTAATAACTTTCTATGTGTGAGACTATGTGATGTGAGCTTGAGACTATTCATTTGTGTGCTTGTGATGCTAGATATTTAGGTTGTACTTTATTTCACTAAGGATGCTTATGATAGTTTGAAAATTTCTGTGATGAATTGATTTCTGCTGAGTCCTCAAAGTCCGGATACTCCGGATTTTTCTCCGGACTCTCCGGGTTTCCCGGATTCTTCGGGGTATGTCCGGACACTCCGGGCTCTGACACTTCAGCCATTTGTTGTCCTTCACTGAGTGTATAAACTATCATATGCATCACGTGTATCTTGGTTGCACAAACACAAGCACCCCACTGTTGATCATCTTGGTACATGTTGGTATTTGTTAAGCCTACAGAAATATTATGATGGATAATCCGCAAGCGCACGGATACCGGCGAGCATTCCACCCGGGAGAGGGTTTTAAATATCGAATCCACAGGGAGAAAGGTAGAGAGAAAGGTCTGGAGTAAAAGACTAATCCCTGAGAAGCTATCAAGGACTTGACAGAAAGAAGAGATAAGGAGAACTTAAGGATGTCTGGTTCTTATTCTCACAAGCTATGTCTATATTGTTCTTATGGGGTGATTGTCTGAAGGCACACTTAGTAAAGGGAACCTCCCGAGAATCTATGGGGGGAGTCCTACGGTTTCTATAGACGGGAGGTGGACTACGAAGGACTCAATGGTGCTGTCACCACCACGATCTACCACACGATCCGGAATATAGAAGGCATTCATAAGCTAGCTAGTCTAAGCACCACGCTTACACTAAACATGCAACTTTAATTCAAGAGCTACAGGAATTAAAGTACTCAAAAGAGTTATGAACCGTAAGAACAATAAAGACAATGTTGCTCACTTGAATAAGAAGTTGATCTTTCCCGTAAGGTCTCAGGATCAGGCTCCAATGGAGTTGATCCCAGAGGTAGAAGATGAAGAGGAGACACCGACATGTCCGGGCCTTCCTTCAGCTTCGCCTCTACCGCTCTCTAATCCTCTCGAACAAGATTGGCTAGATCTAATTAGACCATGGCTCCAATCTCTCAACTTGATACAACTCTCTCCAACTCTAATTCTAATCTAGAGCTTCTATCTCAGGTAGGCATTGGTGATCAGAATGAATTGGATTGCCTACCCTGGGGTCAGAGGGGCTGCTTATATAGTCCTGAGGGGGTACCGTGCGCCGTAGGATCAGACCGACCTAAACAAGTGGTTTAGATTGATCCTAGAAGGCGGTGGAGGAAGCTTCCAGAAGATGGGTCTGATCGGGGCCAGGGGGGTCGATCGGCCTCCCCACAGGGCCGGTCGGCCTGGGCTGGGCCCAGGCCGGGCTCCGCCTTCGCGTGTGGGCCTCTTGTCCCTTCTAGATGCATATTTTCTTGGGGCCCACTTCGGTTGAGTTCGGGAGTCTTCTGGAGCCTTCTAGAATTCATTCTTTTAGCATTTTCCTGAATAGTCCCTGAAAATATATAATTCACCAAAACTCGTGGAATTCATTAGTAGCAAACCCCTAAGTCTATATTAATATTCATTTTATGCCCTTTTCTTTATTTAGATGACAAGTAAAAGTATACGTTAAGATGTGTCAACAAACTCCCCCAAGCTTACCCTTTGCTAGTCCCTAGCAAAGATATGCTTTAGCAGGATCAGGAGTTGCTGCAACGCTTTCACACCTCAAAAGTACTATGGTTTTCAAAAACCAATTCTCCTCAACAAGATTGCTCTCTCTTACCTTCAACCTTTAAGCATAGCCTTTTCATAAATCGTGAGCAAATAAAAGACAAAACAATCAAGTCAAGCAGTATATCTCAATTTCTTTGATCAACTATCATCCTGGGGTTTTGCACATTTTTTAGATAAAACTCAGAGATCCTGTGTATGACCTTCTCAAGTATGGAGTCACACTTAACAAGATATGTATGGATGATAGTGTTGGATGGATGAGGGTGAAAGGTGGTAAGCCTTTTAGCCTAGCTCTTGGACTATATCTCTCTTTCTAAGATTTTTAAGATCTGGGCTTTCCATTCTTGGAGAGGTGGGCTCTACTCGCCCCGGACTTTTGTTCATTTTTCTCTCTCCTTAGAGATGTGGGATCTACTCGCCCTCGGACACGTGTCCATTATTCATCTCTAAATTTATTTTTTCAGGGAGGTAGGCCCTACTCGCCTAGTATGACACTTGTCCTTTTCTCTCCCTCTCTCGTCTCACTTTTTCCTCTCTTTCTTTTTTTTCTTTTTTTTCTTCTTCTCTTTTTTTTCGAATGTAGCCCCAGAATCTTTTTGACATTGAGAGAGATATATCCTAGAGTTGCATGAGCTATATGGCTTGATGGAAAATGCGTACTTCCATGTCAGAAGCAGCATAAATGGTGGAATGGAATGATCTTGATGTGTATGACAAGCTCTCAAGGATCAAACACAGGAACACATCATGTAGGATTTTTCAAAATTTTTGAGATATATCCAGGAATCAAGCTTCTCTAGGAAATTGATCAATAGCAACTCAACTTTTCATGAATCATCTTTCAAAGCCTAGACTCAGATTAAGCATGCACTTGCACAAGTTTTGGGTTTAGAGCAAATTAAGCATTTAAGCTTCAGGAGAATCTAGGTCTGAAAACTAAGCACTTTTAAAAGGAATTACGACGGAGCAACTATTCATCATCTCCAAGCATATATCATCAAGATCATTATTTAAGAGAAAAGCCAACTAGCAGACTCTAGCATTTTATTCAAACTAAGACTTTTAACTAACACTCAAATAACTAGCTAATATTAAACACTTAGGATAGTGATACTTATCGTGATAACTGGGGGTGCTCTCCCCCAAGCTGGATCTTGAAGTAGTCCTTGATTTATCCTTGGAACTTGCTGGCCTTCGGGTCTTCCTTAATTTCCCTGTAAATATTAGTCTCGCACATACCCGAAGGAGCAAATTCTAGGATTATGTTGTGAGCCTTCATGTGCCCACTTCTTTTTGGGTTTTTCTGAAATGTGTGGACCTTCATGTGCCCACGTATTTTTGTGAATTTTTTTATATGCAAAAGGGATGCTAAAACAAAAACATGTGAATGCAAAAAAAAATTTATTATTTTTTTTTATATGCCGCCACGGTACAGAGTACATGGGGCCTTAAAGAATGCAAAAGCAGAAAATATTTTTATGATCTTTTTCAATGCAGGTATAGGGAAATAAACATGCTAATCTAAATATGCAGTGCAGAATATAAAGATAAATACCGAGTTACCTCTCGGCGAGAGTTTAGAGTACTTACTCCCATGGCGTAGATGTAGTGGCCATTGATTGATCAGTTGATGACGCGGGTAGTGATTGGTCTTCCGAAGGTGTACTTTGATCTTTCTCCTCAGCATGGACTGAGTGTTCGGTTGGTTAGGGTCGAGCGAACTTCTTTTCAATCTTCTTAATTTCTTCCTTGTCTGTCAACTCCGTTCCAACTGGGCTTGTGAATTCCGGAAGCGTCTCCGCGTCTAGTTCTTCTTGGGTCTTGTGGTGTTTAGGAACAGTCTTGAATCTTGATGGGGATGTTTTGCACAACATTGTCCCAGAGTTAGTGGTCTTGGTCCGCCATCTTTGACATTGAGTAATGCATGTTCCCGTGTTGTGGACAACTTCTCTGGAAACTTCTTTGGTTGATGGAGCGGTGTATGGTCGGCATTCCAGGGTCGTCCATCTTAGGCAGTAGTGGTGAAGGGAGTAGGTGCTCATAGTCTGATTTTGATCGGGTTGATCATCCAGACTCCCTCCACGTCTCACTGTTCTTCTTATTTTATCAGCTCGGTCATCCTTGAGTACATCATCTGATCTTGATAGCCACTTGGTGATGGCGTCGTCCATGTCCTTTGCTGATTCAGCTGCTTGAAGGAGGGTTGGATAGTGGCAGCTGACAGCATCTTGTTTAGTGTGCATGTTTGTAGGTCGTGGACTTGTAGGATTTGGGGAAGTAAGACTTCTCCCCTTTTTTTTATGTAAAGTGAGTCCTGCTTGCAAAGACAAGGTAGAGATCAAGTGCATGGGTTCTGTTGGTGGAAAAACACCAACAGAACCATAATTTCATTTATTCTACTCTAACCTTGGGCACATTGAACAAGATAACGATAAAGCATAGATTTATTTTATGACAAGGGTAGCAAGATCAGAAGATGAATCTAGCACGTAAATCTCTCTCTTTTTAATAAAGAGTGATCAAGAAAGTGATGCTAGAAACAAACAAAAAGACAACATGTTGAGCTAACAAGATTGGATCATGTGAAATTGTAACTCTAGCATGTTTGACTTTTCATTTATTAGGATGCCAGAGAAAAGGGAAATGACAATTTACCTCAAGGTGTTACCTTTATTATGATGTTACTATGACATCTTGTGGTGGTCTCTCCCTTATGTGTATACAACTTGTGGAGTGGCAGGTGCATGTGAGGAGGCATGGCTTGATCATCTTTAATGGAATTAGCCTCCTTCCTTTATGCCTCCATCATCCAGGAATTCCCCCTTTGAGTGAGTGCTTCTGATTGTGGATCTTGTTTGCATCACTCTTCTTTTTCTTGGTTCATAGGGAAATCTTGCTCCATCTCTAGTGAGTTCATCTCGACCTCTCCCAAACTTGTCTCTGAGTTTATTCTGCAAGGATTAGTCCAGAAAATATACCATTGTCTACACAAGCAATTCTAGTTCAATAACCAAACCAGACTCCATGCCTAATCAGATTAAGGAAGGCTATTTAACCTAAGAACCACGCATAATGTAAAAGCCAATGGAAGTATGTACGTACTTCCAAACCAAAGCTTACTATGGTGGACAAAAGGTAACAATGAAAGCATATAGAGATTTACTCAAACAGAGACGGTAGAGCATGATCAGTTTTTTTAACAGAGTGAGCATGTAATAAAGGTAGAGATAACCAAGCTAGCGCAGCAACATGACAAGAGATGTTTCTATGCATATGATTCAATGTTGCGTAACGACTGGTTGGACATACCTTGTATTGTCATCCTTCGTTCTCTTTGCTCCAAACCTGTAATGGTTAGTGACAAGAATACCCGAAGGAATAATTTTATAATTATACCTCTATGCTCACTACGCAGGGGTATATGCAAGTCTTAGAATTTCCCCCTAGCGTGCTTGTTTTTGGACAAAAAGCTCGTCCTTGGGAAACCTTCAAAATATGGTTCAAGATGGTGAAGTGGTTCCCCTTAAATTGCTAATCTCAAGATTTCAAGCCATTGGGACAACCACCCTTTCTAAATTTGTAGAGAAACATAAGGGGGTTGGAGATCTTATTGTGCGGCAAGATTTGAGATGGCAATTGAATTCAGGAGTTTTCTCAAATGAGCATAGACTAGGTGGAAAAGTTCCATTTGTGATGTAGCTTTCATGCTCATTGATGTTCTCCAGGTAATGTGCTCCTTCTGGTCTTCCTTAGATCCTTCATAAAATTTTAGGATCGTGAGGGGACGCAAGAAAAAGGGCACAAGAGGATTCATTGGGCTCAAGGATGAGGTTAAAGATGGGTTCGAAAAGTTATCTAATCCGAACATTGAAAGACAGAGACAGAAATGGCTTCTTGATGGCTTTGCTCTCTTCCTATGGCATGATTAGATATGCTATCCTTGAGGTTTCTCCAATGTCCTTATGTAGCAAAAAGGATGCTTTCTAAGAGACTATCTCCTTAGGGAAATTGCATGCTCAGAAGTCTCTTGTGAAGCTTGAAGTTTCCCGATCTTCCCAAACTCATCATCTACAAGGGTTGAATTTCTTCTTCCCTTTAAGGTTTTCAGGACATTGATGGTTTGGGTTTGATAGCTAAGCCTTGGGATTGGAGTGATGGTGATATAGCTATCGGAACTTCCCTTTTGTGGCTAGAGGATGATTTCTTTTTCTTCCTTTGGGTGGTCATAAAGAATGCTAGTGTAAGGGTTCCACCCGCTGAGTTTGTCCAAGACAAACCTTGCCTTAGAAAAGAAAGAAAAGCTCCTCTAGATACTGCATGACGGTCATGCTCACAACATTCGTAGGATGGGGCCAAAGATTCACTACCCTTAGAGGTAACGATACAAAGATTCCTTACCCTATTAAGGACATGATCCTGGCTCCTGCGGTGAACTATGGGGTAAAGGTCTACACTAAGGTAGAACATATGGTTTCCCAGGCTCTTTGCTTGCTTCATCTCTTCAGTACCGATCCATCCAAGATGAAGACTAGAGTTTTCGTCTGTCGCTCCTAAGAAGGATTGTTTCATGATCATTTCGACCAACCGTAGGCGTAGCTCATGGCCAGATGTAAGGATAAGATCTAAAGTTTCTAGTGGCCAGAGCTTTCGCTTTAGGGTGCAACTTAAGATAGATAAAAGTGGAACCAAGTGATCCCACAAAGATAGCAACATGTGAGTAGATAGGAAAAAGATAAAATCTAAACTAAAGTATGGTACAAGATTAGCTATACTCAAGAGTTCTCTCTTAACCGTTTCTCCCCGGCAACGGCGCCAGAAATGCTTGTTGGTATTTGTTAAGCCTACAGAAATATTATGATGGATAATCCGCAAGCGCACGGATACCGGCGAGCATTCCACCCGGGAGAGGGTTTTAAATATCGAATCCACAGGGAGAAAGGTAGAGAGAAAGGTCTGGAGTAAAAGACTAATCCCTGAGAAGTTATCAAGGACTTGACAGAAAGAAGAGATAAGGAGAACTTAAGGATGTCTGGTTCTTATTCTCACAAGCTATGTCTATATTGTTCTTATGGGGTGATTGTCTGAAGGCACACTTAGTAAAGGGAACCTCCCGAGAATCTATGGGGGGAGTCCTACGGTTTCTATGGACGGGAGGTGGACTACGAAGGACTCAATGGTGCTGTCACCACCACGATCTACCACACGATCCGGAATATAGAAGGCATTCATAAGCTAGCTAGTCTAAGCACCACGCTTACACTAAACATGCAACTTTAATTCAAGAGCTACAGGAATTAAAGTACTCAAAAGAGTTATGAACCGTAAGAACAATAAAGACAATGTTGCTCACTTGAATAAGAAGTCGATCTTTCCCGTAAGGTCTCAGGATCAGGCTCCAATGGAGTTGATCCCAGAGGTAGAAGATGAAGAGGAGACACCGACATGTCCGGGCCTTCCTTCAGCTTCACCTCTACCGCTCTCTAATCCTCTCGAACAAGATTGGCTAGATCTAATTAGACCATGGCTCCAATCTCTCAACTTGATACAACTCTCTCCAACTCTAATTCTAATCTAGAGCTTCTATCTCAGGTAGGCATTAGTGATCAGAATGAATTGGATTGCCTACCCTGGGGTCAGAGGGGCTTCTTATATAGTCCTGAGGGGGTACCGTGCGCCGTAGGATCAAACCGACCTAAACAAGTGGTTTAGATTGATCCTAGGAGGCGGTGGAGGAAGCTTCCAGAAGATGGGCCTGATCGGGGCCAGGGGGCCGGATCGGCCTCCCCACAGGGCCGGTCGGCCTGGGCTGGGCCCAGGCCGGGCTCCGCCTTCGCGTGTGGGCCTCTTGTCCCTTCTAGATGCATATTTTCTTGGGGCCCACTTCAGTTGAGTTCGGGAGTCTTCTGGAGCCTTCTAGAATTCATTCTTTTAGCATTTTCCTGAATAGTCCCTGAAAATATATAATTCACCAAAACTCGTGGAATTCATTAGTAGCAAACCCCTAAGTCTATATTGATATTCATTTTATGCCCTTTTCTTTATTTAGTTGACAAGTAAAAGTATACGTTAAGATGTGTCAACAGTACACTCTCTTGTTTTTCTCTCTTGTGCAAGATTTGGTGCTAAAAGCATCTTTGAGATTCAAACTCCATATGCACAAATTAAGGGGGAGTGTTGCAAGATAGATCAAAGCTCGTCACTGAATTCATTTATCTCTCTTTTAAAAGCTTAAAGGTGTTGTCATCAATCACCAAAAAGGGGGAGATTGAAGAGTATCTTGGCCCCCTAAGTGGATTTTGGTGATTTAATGATGGACCATTAAGCTACTAATGATGTATTGAGTATATGAGCAGGTACTAAAATTCTAAGATGGCATCTAAGCGCTTCATTGCTATACAAAAAGGAAGTGATGCTAAAAGAAGGATTCCTTGGAGGTTTATTTATTTTATATCTTGAATCTAAGTCCTAGGAATGCCGTACTATAAAGAGGGACATGGATTGTATCTTCCAAGAGTTGAAAAGGTGCTCTAGATGACTAACCAAAATCCTATGAGAGACACCTTGCACTGCACGTTCACCGAGCTATCCTTAAGTGTGCTAACTCTGGAAGGCCGGATACTCCGGGTTTTATCCCGGACAGTCCGGACTTCCCGGAGTCTTCGGACCAAGTCCGGATACTCCGGGTCTTAGAGCTGTAATGGCTCTTTTTCTGGGTGAGGAGGTATTTATACCCCCTCAACCCTATCCCCTCCCTCTCTCTTGCCCATTTTCGACCTGCAACACTCAGAACTCATTCACTCTCCCTCTTTACTCCCCTTGGCCTTGGTTTGGTGAGATTTGGTGGGGATTAAAGGAGGGATTGAGAGTAAGAGCTTGGAGAGTGCTAGTGAGCTGATTTCCCATCTCTAGAGCACCTCGTTCTTCGTTTGGTTGGCAATCTCGTGTTTGTTACTCTTGGAGCTTTGAGCTCCTAGCCGGCTAGGCGTTGCCTTGGAGCATCCAAAGGATTGTGGCTGCCCAAGGAAGTTTGTATTACCCCGTGATTGAGTAAGTAACCCTAGCTCGATCTTTGTGGTTGCTAGGGGGAGGAAAGTGACCTAGGTGTAAAGGTCCACCCTTTGTGGGTTCCTCAACAGAGACGTAGAGCTCAAGGTGTGAGCTTGAACTCCTGTAACAAATCCCTTGTGTCTCTCGTGCTTGTTGCTCTTGTTGTATGCTTAAAATCCTTTTGAGTACATTTCTAGGGTTTGTGGCCGATCTACTCCGTGGTGAGGTTCCTACTGGTTCTAAGTGGTGGAACATGCTTATATCTCTGTATTGCATATCCTATATTCACAGATTTGAGTTTGGGCAAGTTTGATTCCTGTTGATTTAGTCGCCTCCTCAGAAGCCCGGACAATCCGGACATTTTCCCGGATACTCCGGATTTCCTGGAGTATCCGGAAAAATATCCGGAGACTCTGGACTTCAATCTAACAGTTTGTTTTAAATTATGATTTTTCAGGAACGACTATTCACCCTCCCCCCTCTAGTCAACCTCTAGATCCTTTCAGTACCCCTGGGTCCCCACCGATCAGGGTCTCAAAGGTCCCTGACAGGTGGGTCCGACCTGTCAGGAGACCCGCCGACCTGTGTGTGGGCCCAGGAGACCTTATCCACTTCTCCAGGCGAATTCCCCGGGAGACCTTATCCGCAAGACCTCCTGGAGACTTGGCGTGCAAGACAAGACATTAGAGGCGGCACGACGGCGCCCACCAGTCCGGATATCACGGGATACTCCTTGTAATCTGTAGAGATAGGTTTCCATGTCGTAACCGACCAAGACTCTGGTCCCACCGACCTCGGAATCCCTAGTCCGCTGGCTATATAAAGAGGCCTAGAGCACCCTTCTGAGGACATCTCATGTTCCCTCGCATACAACCAACAACTGGACGTAGGTTTTTCTCTCCGGAGGCCTGAACTAGTACAAAACCTCGTGTCCCCTGTGTCTCGCCGAGTTCCGTGCGCCATACGTGCAACCATCCGCGTCCTTAGTTCTTAGATCTCCTCTAACCTGTAAACCACTAGGGGGTACCCCTAGTGGATCTGTCCAGGTCTCAACCCCTGACAGACATCATCGCAGGTTCGACGGTGGCGGGGGCAGGTCCAACGACGGTGGGGCCGGGGATGGCCGACGCGCGTGCGAGGCAGCTGCTCCGGCGGACGGGGCAGCGGCGGGGTGGGCCCTCCTGGGGTGGCGGCGTAGCTCGGGGTGAGAGAGAGGCTGGGAGAGGAGGGGTGAGATTAGAGTTTGATGTGTTGATCTAATGGATGAAGATAGTTGTACGAATCTCAAATATTAGAAGTTTCACCACCTTATCACCTTCCGAAAGATATATAGGATTTCCCTACGTGAAGCGCGAGGGGGACCGACAAAGAAACCCGATGCAGTGGCAGAGACTCGGACAAGAATTTGCAGTTTTTTTTTAAATTAAAGGCAGGAGCACTACCATATCATTTAAGAAGAAGAAGCAATGGTACATAACGAGCCGAAGTGACACAACACCACAAACAAACGCACGCAAACACAACTCTACACCACCACCACCTGGGAGAGGAGCTAGACTCCTCCACCACGGGAGTATCACCCTCAAGCTGCACACCCACGATCATCGATTTCTCTGCTCCAGCGATGCATCAGAAGAAAACTCCCATCACGACACCAATGAAAAACACTGATCCTGACCACTCTGCGTGGGGGTCTCGCCTCTCTCACCGCCTCACTCCTCTGCCAAGGACTCAGATATCTGAAACTGCTTCGAGAGCACCCCTTCCGCCCAATTGTCACCGAGATCACCACTACCCTGCACGCCAACTCAAGGTCGCCAGCACCCATGGCCCCTCTGCACCTTGCCGCCAGCACCAAGACCTTGTGCACCTAAACTTCCGTTGCGAACGGGCTATCCAGACCACCTCCAACACTACCACTTGCCGAGACGAGACTCTGAAAGCGACGCCCCCAAGAAGGACGCGACGCCGATGGCGCCGCCATCGCCGTCTAGCAAACTGGACCTGGTTTACACCCGAGACTCCATGCTTTAGGACATAGTGCCCCATAGTGTTGTCCCCAGCGGGAAGAACGACGTCCCAAGGCCGCCGCCACCACCACCACCGGCACGAGTGCCAGTGAAGACTTTCGTCCGGGTCAACACCGCGCCTGACGCACATTCGCAGCCAAGCAGCAGCGAACAAACGCCCACCACCTCTGCGCCTCCACTGTCGGAAAGATGACTCGGTACACTCCGGCAATGCCGCCACGGCACCACGAGAACATACAACGCAAGCCACCCGGCCCTGCCACCGCAACAGCGCTGAATCCGCACAGTCCAACCGACGAAAAGAGGGGGGAGCACCACCATCTCACCTCCAACCCCCACCGCCCGCACGCAGATGTCCGCCGGCACCACCTCCAGGCCACCATAGCCTAGAACGGCCCTCTTCAGGCGCCCCTTGCACGGGGCCTCCCACGGCAACCAACCGTCGCGCCAAGCCACACGAAAGTGTCGCCATCGTTGTCGTCGCTGTCCCTGCGCAAAGGCGCGCCGGAGCGCTCCCGACCCCTGAACCGACGGCCTTCAACATCCCACACCGGCCACCAGCAGCACAAAGGCGCCACCACAGCTCCAGCATCGCCCGCGCAGGCCAAGGCCGCCGTCGCTGCCGTCTTCCCGCTCCCGCAGCCGCCGCTGGACCCTCCGCCACACTCCACCACACAGCTGCACGCCCCCGTCGCACCCCCACCAGATCCGGCCCGGGCGACGCCGGATCTGGGGGACCAGCCTCCGCCGTCGTCGCCAGGACCGCGCCGACAGGAGCGTCGGCCGGCCAGCAGGTCTCGCCTCCCGCGCGAGGACCGCGAGCCACCAGGGGAATAGCCTCGCCACCGCCTTCCTCAGGGCCCGCACGGATTCCCGACGGCACCCCTTCCGGCAGCGGCGAGGCAGAGAAAGTAGGGAGGTGAGAGGGTGGCGGCGGTAGGGTTCGCCCCCCGAGTCGCCAGCGGAAGAGGTGACGCGGTTGTGTGTGGTGTGGTGTGGGTAGGTGGATGGTGGGGTGGGAGGGGGGCTGGGAATCATAGTTTGCAGTTGCAGGACGGCAAATAGTTGCATGACGCATTGGGCAGCACGCCATCCTTGTTGGGCTCCGGTAATTCCTAAAATAGTAGAATCAGCGTTCGATCGATATATTGGGCTACTGGGCCAAATATTTGGCGAACCATCCGTTCCTATGCGATCACATCAAAAGTTGTGTATTCACTGTCACATACTCACATCGAATGTTTGGTTAATATTAAACAGACTAATCCGTTCAAAAAAATTAAACATAAACTAATGATAAAATTAATTATACAATTACCTTATATGTAATTCTTCTAATTAGCATCAAACATCCTATATAACACCTACTAAATACCCCGTAGTTTATCACACTTGGCACTTGGCAGGGGGGAGTGTTGATGTTTACACCGGTTCTTTTCCTTCTATTGCCTGTGCTCTACTCTCTGAATCAGTAGGAAGCATTAAAACCCCAACAGGATGAGGTAAAGAAAAGGTAATAAAACAGCAACGGATTTTGAAACCAGTTCCAGAAACCTACTATACATTACATATATATGAACTCCAAGGACAATAGTACTTCTCATCAACGATGATACCAATGCACTTAGCTTAACAGATCCTGTACAACTGGACAAGGATCTTTTAAGCTAATTTCCTAATAACATAACTCAAGCCAAAAGAAAATCAAGCAGCACTCTACAGCACAGTTCTGACAGCTCATACCAAACACTACCATAATTATGAACTTTCCACAACCACGGGTACTGATCCCAGCAACTTAACATGACCACTAAATTCACAGGACTGAAACCTCCCTTGAAACTCAAGTAAGCTCTCAGGACCGTGCAACCAAACTCCCTTTTAAATTCGGAACCTACCTGCTGCTCATGACGCACCTTACAAAATCAGGAGATCACCAGCGGAGCAAGAGGAATACCATGTTAGGAACCGTGCTAATCTCATTGTCTCAGCAGTGGTAGTTAGTTATAGACGAGAGGAATTCCAGAGAGACGAGCACCAAACTGCAGATTGAAGACTTGCTTTCCTAGTCAAGTGGCTTCAATGCTTGTGCATTGGGGTTGCAAGCTTTCTGGGTAGAGCGGTTCTTGACGAGAGGAACCAATGACTGGACTACATCGGCCATTAGTGGCCTATAGTCAGCCTCTGGTTGAACACACATGGCAGCGATGGCAGCCACTTGGACAGCATCTTTCAAGGAGTACTGACCTTCCAATGCTGGATCCAAGATCCGCACAACTTTTTCTCGGTCGGTGAGCATAGGCAATGCCTGCATTAATTCAATGAGTGACAGGTTAGATATACATATAACATTGAAATACCTCTCTTGATATTTGAAAAATAAACCATGAATGCTGACGTTTTCCTACCTAATAAGTACAAGGATGAGAGATGAGTAAAAGATGGATTCTAATTAAGACATGTCATGACTCAGTACATAAGAATCAAGTATAGGAGCAGAAACAATTTAAAGTCAACGACCTTGAGGAATTAAGTACATGTATATGTCCTAAGAAATTGAAGTGTATCCGATTTCCTCTTGGGAACAACCTCAAACTTTTACAATTTAAGGAATTAACGGTACTCATTTCAGATTAGCAAAAAAAAAAAACCCCTTAACACTACTGCATTGATGTCATGCTCCAATCCATTATGGCATCAGAAAACAGCTCAAAGCAAAGCCAAATCAACAAGTGACTCTCTTGATCACCTGATGTAATACTTACCCAATTCACTAAAACTCCTTCTCCAGGAGGCCTCTTCATATCAACTGGTACTCTACCGGTAAGCAATTCCAAAAGCACAACACCATAACTGTACACATCTGATTTGGTAGTCAAATGCCCAGTCAATGCGTACCTACATAGATTTGCAGCATGTGCATCATATTAGAGATAGTATAATCAGTTGGTTAGAACTTGAAAGTGATTGCATGAACGGAAAACCAGTATCAAACTTTTGATCTTGCACAATGGGTTTAGAAAATACTGAAGTTAAAAATACAACATGAGCATTAGTCTAGTCTTACTCAGGCGCAACATAGCCTTGTGTGCCTAAAACTCGAGTTGAGACATGACCACCAGCTCTATCAGATCCAAGTTTGGCTAGACCAAAGTCTGAAACTCTTGCATGGAAGTCCTTGTCCAGAAGAATATTGCTGCTCTTGAAGTCTCTGTGTATAACTGGTGGATTAACACGCTCGTGAAGATATTCCAAACCTTTTGCTGCTTGAAGCGCAATTCTCATTCTTGTATCCCAGTCCAATTTTGAGATCCCACCACAGGATCCTAGAGCAACAATGTTTTAGAACTATCAGTCAGCAAAAAGAAGCTGTATTGTTGAATAGTGTTAAAACCTAAGCTATCGGTGTGAAATGGTAGGAAAACATTTTAGCCAACTTCAGGTTTTCCATATGAACCTTAGCCCCCAAAAAGTTATATACAGCTAAAATTGAATGTCACAATTCTACAGAGTCACTTTTATGATATGACAACTATCTGTAAGCTCAGAGTCAAGACTGTTAATGAATTTTACTTTGCATGTTTTCGAAATCATGGCATCTCAAGTGTTGTCACTTTTCGCTAAGCCATAATACAAAATGTTAACCACTTTAATGGCCATAGTGCAAACCTGCTAAAAAGATCATCACAGTTAAGCAACAAACAACGCATCAGTAACCTCTCAGAAGGCAACTTTTAGACATGAAGTTATCGTGCATTTATCCAGGATCAAGGCTGATCTTCAGTCTTCGATCAATGATTGGCTTAACTCTTTGTAATATTGGTTGTTGTAGATCGCTGTAGTTCTCTTTTCGTTCTTATATATATTAACACTCCTTTTTAAATAAATTACACTGGGAGGCTTATGCCTCACAGTTCAGGTCCAAAAAAGCAGCACATCGGTGCAATAAATGTAATTCATGTGGGAAATCTGGGGTCTTAATCAACTGAACAAGCAGTGAAATGCTCTAAATGAACAGTGCATAACATCAAAAACACAGATATGATTGGACAATATAAAACGGGTATACCTCTATTTGGATAGAGATGCTCCTGAAGACTCCCATTGGCCATGAACTCATACACCAGTAGTCGGTGGCCACCTTCGGAACAATGGCCAATCAGACCCAACAAATAAGGTGATCCGAGCCTACTCAGCAGCTCCACCTACGAAAATATCAAATGTTCAGAAAACATTACAAAAGTTACAGGGAGATTTCCGGTCCATGCACCACTGTATGTGAACCACCCCAAATGAGAGAATCAACGAATCAGATTTCAGTCATACCCGAAAGCTCCTCTCCCTCAATTACCAAGTTAGCATAGCTGATTAAACAACAGCATTACATACATCAATTTCTCTTATGGTAATTATACATTTTTGTTACAATAGTCAGCGCTAGCTGCTAACACATCAAAAATGTGTTCTTCTCACTACTTGCTGCCAAATCTGCTATTATTTATCAGATGTCAAGCATGTGTGCCATCCCGGTAGTACTGTCATTGTTTTATAGTTGTAAGTTTACTGCCATCCCCAAGGATAGATTGGGGCATGTGAAGCATTGGTGGAACCAAGCAGAGAATAGTTCTTTCTGTTTCTATTTCCAGTTGATTGACAAACTAATGAACGTCTCGGAGTGACTGCAGAGCTAGGTGTCTTAGGTGTCACTAACAATACAGTATGGACAGAATCAGGACTCAATGTTTCAACTTCACCCATACCACTGCAAGTTGTTTTTTTACTTCACCAACCTCCAGATCAAAACGAAAATATTATACCACTCTCACCATAAAAATACTACAAGATACACCGCCTTGCTTTCGAACCATTTACTAAACACATGGCAAAGAGCTGAAAGTTTTTTTTTGAAATAAACAAAGAGCTGAAAGTTACAATCGAGAATCTTCAAGTAATCCAGCCGAACTAAAAACATACACATACCAAATTCGACACTTAGTGCAACAGTAGGTAATTCGCATTTACCCACCACATAGTGGACTGCTCCATTTTTAGAAAGAGAATATGATCTTTAAAACAAGCGACCAACCCCAGAAACCACCAACGGACAGTGACCCCATTTCTACCCAAGGAACCGCAATGTGCAATGTGCCCGCTTGGACCGCAGAAACTTCACCAAGGCGCAAAGGGCCAGATCCAGTATTTACGAACTGGGGGAGGTCACTAGAAGACGTGGTGAAGTTTGTCCCAGCCCCAATCCCACCACATGGGAACGCCCACATTCGCCGCTGGAGGAGCAATGACTCGATCGAAAAACACAAATTTTTGGTAGCAGTTGTTTTTACCTCCATCTCGAACTCCTCCTCGCCCTGCTTCCCGGGGCGGTCCATGAGCTTGACAGCGACCTTCCTTCCGTCGGCGAGCACCCCGCGATACACGGCCCCGAAGCTGCCCTGGCCGACCATGTGCGCCCTCCCGAACCCGCCGGTCGCCGCGTGCAGCTGCCGGTAGCTGAACACCTGCACGCCCCTCTCCCCAGCAACCACCACCGCCCCGGCCCCATCGCTGGCGGAGTTGCTGGACGGACTCTCCTTCCCCTGCTGCTGCTGCTGCGGCGGCGGCGGCGGCGGGGGCGGGGGCGGGGGCGGCGGTAGCGCCAGGGGAGGCGGTGGGGAAGGGGAGGCGGAGCGCTTGGGGAGGTAGAGCGATTGCTTGCGGCGGGAGACCTTCCGGGTGATGTAGCAGTAGTAGGCGAAGGCGGCGATGAGGGAGAGTAGGGAGAGCGCGGCGAGGGAGACGATGACCAGCAGGGCCACCGACTCCTCGCGCTTGTACTCGTCGCCGCCGCCGCCGCCGCCGGGGTCCGACATTTGGTGCGGGCGGTCGCCGGAACCCTAGGGTCGAGGTATTGGGGACGGGGAGGGGGAGAATCGGGAGATCAAGCGAGTGATTTGGAGGAAGACGACGAGGGTTTTGGGGGGAGGGGTTTGGGAGTGGGTCAGTGACTCAGTGGGCTCATCACTGCATTTTCTATGCGCGGAGCCCGAGGTCTGCGACAACGATGAGTGGAATGGGCCCGCGGGTCAGCCGGTGGGAGCCAGAAGTTGTGCAACGTGGGGTGTGTTCAGAGTCCAAACGTTTAGGTAAAGTTTGACAATTTTGATTAAAATTGGTGTAAAATACACTGTAACGTCAGATGAATAGTGAGAGGTGATGTGATAGATGATGGGATGTTTTTTAGAAAAATTTGGGTTTCTAAACACACCCATGTACAAGGGGAACTGCTTGCAGCAGCAATACTTCGACAGGCTGTTAATTTGGCAGTAATCCTCCGCAAGTAAAATACTCTGTCTCTTCTTGTGTTGTTTTAAAGACCGAATTTTATCTGGATAAAATCATATCTCCCCCATTTTCATCGGCCTGTCACGTAAGCAAGCTGAAAATGGCTACACAAAGCGGTGTAAATGATTTAAAAAAATGTTCCTTCGGTTACAAATTTTAATATAATTTATTTTTAATTTATTATCTAGTTGTATAGCAAAATTTATGAATATAGAATTTAGAAATGTTAAAATAACCTATAACAAATGAAATAAAATACTTAAAGTATCAAAACCAAATTCATATACTTTCGTGGTACAGATTCTTCTTCGGTGATCCATGCACTTTTCGTGTTACATTTTTTTGATAAAATGAAACGAAAAGGAAATGTGGTATGACTCAAGAGGTGTCATGATCCGAATATGGACCAAAAACAGCTCAAGTCTATGGAGCTCAATTACTAAGCACATCACAGCTCAAGACCCAAGCCGAGGCAGCATCTCCTATAGAAGGTTCTTCCAGCAACTCCAGAAGGGCATGGAAGAAAAGAAAGAAGAAAAACAGAAGAAAGGGAAGAGCTTCTTCCTCCTCAGTAACGAGATCCTCTTCTATATCATGTGATTTTGCTTACGCTTCTGTATTGATCTCTCCATTGAGCCACGGGTAGTTAAAGGAGGCCATTACAACACACACAATTTCTCATCGTTTCTCTGCACGCCTGAATGACTTTTTTCGGCCAAGATTACGTATTCCATTTCGGTTAGGCGATGTGCCTTACAATCTGACATCAATTGCTTGCACGGCAAATGACCAAAAAGGTTGGTTGACAAACCTGGATTGAACCAAAAGCAAAGTTGAATTTCTGAATAACGTCCACAATTTTATAGCCAGCTAAGTACTAGCTGCACTTGTACCATACTCTATTGCCCGTTTTTTTTTTTTGACAACAAGCACTATATTAAACTTAAACAGCCAAATTACACAAAGGTCCTCTGAGAAGACTGGAGTTACAAGAAGGTCCACAGACCAAAGCAAACAACAACAGCAATGAAGCGTTCAACGAAGAGCTCGCCGGCGAGGTCGCAGAAGCGCCGTAGCTGCTTGCAACTGGATGAAGGGCCGCTCTGATCATCAAGATCGGCGGTTGGCGTAGGGGCGACATGGCCTGGATAAGAATCTGCACCGGTCGACCGAATGATATGTAGGATCGTCGTCGCCGGAGGTAGAGGATGAGCCACCAAATCGAACCCCAGGGGAGGCCGGAGACTTCAGAACAACCTTCAAAGGATTGCTTGCGAACAGCCGTAATGCTTGAGTGGGGGAGAAGAAAGATCCCCGATGCGTTCAACAGCAACAAACTCGCCAAAGGCAAAGCCGGCGGAACAACCATCAAAGAAAAACAAGTGAACCCCACACCCAACAAACAGCATAGCAGTGGATCAGGCAAAAATGTGTAGAAGGCTGCTAAGCAAAGAGGGCAGAGGCAGCCGCACACAGCGCGTTCCATGACGACCAGGATGCATCCCAAGCGGGGGAGAAGGACATCGGAACAATCGCAGATGCACGACAACCCAAGAGTGCGAATAGATGACGGCGACCTGCAGTACCAAGAAGCGTTCGACGCCAACGAAGTCGCCTCCAGCAGTGGAAGCAGAAGCAGCGGAACAATCAGCCTGGTAAAACAGAGAGGGGCGAAGCAGAGCGGCAGCGGAGGGAAGGCGAAGCGAGGCGAGTGGTGAGGGAGGAAGGGGAGATCCGCAACAAATCGAAGTCCCAGCGCGTTCAACAACGACACAATCACCTCAACACGAGGGGTATGGTTCGTCGGAACAACCACCGACGACGACCTTGGCAGATCTGATGTGGGCCGCAGAGGGGGCGGCATGGAAGGGGAGGGGAAAACGTCCGCTCGAAGGCGAAGGGGGAGGAATTTATTTAGACATACCTTACCCTTGTCAGCGACGACGGCGAAGCAGCCAAGAAGACCGGCGTCAACGGCAGCGGCGGCAAGGACATGGTAGCAACGACCACCACGGGAAGTATACATAGAGGCAAAAAAAACACAGAAAAAAACTATACTACTAGTAGATCGACTATCCGGAGGGGCTCCCAGCCCTTCTCGCCGCCGGCGAGGACGCCGGCAGGGAGGAAGGGAGGGGCCCAGGGGGAGGGCGGCGGAGGAGACTAGCCTCTATTGCCCGTTAGATAATACAGGACGCTACATAGGTATTTCCAGTACTATTACTTTGGTACTGTCTTCTTACTCTCTGTTTTAGCAATGTTTATCTATTTACTCTTGAGAATAGTTCTGTGATACTGATATACTCTTGGCAATTGTTTTGTTTTGATGTGAAAGAGAACTCATATGAACTGCAGTTTTGGAAGGTTTGATTCTTGGTGTATAATAGTACTGAGATTTTTTTTAATAAAAAAGCTTTCTTTTTCACAGTTTCTGCCAGCTACTAGTTCACTGTCTAACTAGTTTTGGTCAATTTTCGTGGTGACCATGCACATGCATATGCTACTAGTTCACTCTCTTAATGCATGTTCAAAATGTCCTTTTCGTTACAACAAAGATTGTATCTCACGATTCTCGTCCTCTTTCACCTCAGCTTGGCGACTTCAACGCGTGAGTTGAAAATGCACCCAAAGTGACAAAATCAGAAGAGTAACAGGTGACAAAATCCATAGTTCAAGTGTTTTGAGTCAGCTGAACCTTGCAAGGTGCCAGTGTTTTGATTTGTCTTTAGTTTTGGTTCACATGATGTGTGGCTACAACTACTTGCGCGATACCTTTCACCTTACATGGCCCCTCTAAAGGGTCAACAGGAAAAGCACCAGCTTTACACAGACAAAAAGTCATTACCGTGAGGAAGAATCTTCTTTCGTGGGCAATTTTCAGAACATGCATAGAGGCAAATTAAAAAAAATTTGTGATCTCGTATATGATTAGTATATGCGCCTCTTGGAAAACTGGTAGTAAAAAAATATCGCTGCTAAAGTAGTAGAAATATTAGGTCCATACTTGTGTATTACTCTCTCAGTTTCAAAATACTTATCATTCTGATTTTCTAGATACGTGATCATAGTTCAAGTGTTTTAGTGATGAGGGAACAAACCAATGTACCATCTCTTAGTGTATGAATTTCCCAGGGGTTGTCGAGGGACGTGGTCACCAGTGCCACTAATCAGATCTGGAATATGCGGACAGAGATTAATCAGCAAGCAACACTACGAACGGCAAATACCATGTGCTCGTGTGCTACAAAGTACGATTCTTTTGCCAAAATATTGACATCGAGTGATCTGTTTGGTCCTTTTGGAGCTTCAAGGATCAAAGGTAGCCTTTCCAACGTTGAACGTTTTACATGGACGACTTTGATTACCAACCCCAAACATACTGCGAAAGCACTTTTTAGCGCACTAACCAGCCACAATGTTTTTACCATCTGCGAAAGAGGATAACGCAAAATACGCTTTCCCGGAAGCGTAAACGGGCTTTTCCCGTGACGGCGTGACCCACACCTCCGACTCCGCCTCACCGCAGCCGCAAGTTGGATCTGTCGCGGGTCCCCACCACCACACTGCACTTACTCCATAGACCAAGCCCGTACACCCCTACCTCACTCCACCCACCTGCTGGCCCCACACGCAGCCACCGGTCGACCCCGCACCGTCCGTGCACCGCACCCACGCGCCGAACCGGCCGATCCCACACGCGACGTCGCCCACGAGGTCCCCGGCGCACTCTTCCTGGCTGAAACCATTTTTCTTTTTTTCTTTTCATCCTCGCGTTAATAAAGCGCAACGCCTCCCAGCGATCTAGGCAGGCGCCGCCTCCTTCCTGCTCCATCTCTCACCCTCCTCCTCGCTCGAGCCGCCTCGTGCGCTCCGCTCCCTCCCCGAGCCGAGCGGCAGCGCAGCGCAGCCCGATCCGGACAGAGGGAGAGATGGCGGACGCGAAGCAGCAGCCGCAGACGGCGGTGGCGGCCACCGGCGTCTGGAAGACGATCAAGCCCTTCGTCAACGGCGGCGCCTCCGGGATGCTCGCCACCTGCGTCATCCAGCCCATCGACATGGTCAAGGTACCGTACCTCCACGCCGCTCCCGCGTCTCCTTCCCCCGTTCGGCTTCCTATGGTGCTGGTGAGAGAGAGAGAGAGAGAGATGGGGGTGGCGGGATCGGGGGTGGGCGTGCGTAGATCTACCGGGATGGTGGATGCTTGCTACTCGGAAGTGGCGAGTCTGTGGAGTATCCGCGGAATTTGCGCTCTGGAGGTTGGATCTGGTGAATCGAGGGTGGCCTTGGGTTCAGCTCAGTGGAACTAAGCATGCTGCTGGGGGTGTTTTGGTGCGGCTACACTTAGATCCGTGTGAATTACCGTAAATGGATCGTGTATGCGTGGGTTGGTAGGATTCAAGCTGTACGTTTTGTTGCCCCGCGCGATCTATTGGTAATAAATGGTAGAATTAGCTTGCTCGGATCCCTTAGATCCATGGAGATCGGTTTGTGCACTGTGAATTGAACTGATATGTGGTGGCCATATATGCTAGGTCCTCGTTTGGTAAGATCTGAGTATCTATGGGCGTCTTTAACTAACCATCGAATGTGTTTTCATTTCTAGTAGCTGGTTGTTTCTGAGATTCCCTGTGATCTTCTCTTGGAGGAAGATTGCTGCAATTTTGTAAATTCCTTTGGTTCGCTCTGTGTTTGAGTGGAGTTTAGCTAGAATTATAATGCATGACAGTTAGTTTATTGGACAAGATCGCTCCTGTTGGAATTCTTTCAATGGACTTTCATGATTAATAATTCTTGCACCTGACAAGAACATTAGGTCATGGTGAAAGGGAACCACATGTATTAACTTCTGCTCCAACTTGAAAATTGGCTTAGTATAGATGTCATTGTCAAAGTCTTGAGGCATGCCTTTTTGGAGCTCTATACTATATGGCCCTTGGCACGTGGAGTCCACTCGAGCCCAACATGTAATTCTTATTGTTGTTTTGGTTTCAGGTGCGGATCCAGTTGGGTGAGGGCTCTGCTGGTCAGGTCACGAAGAACATGCTTGCTAATGAGGGGCTCCGTTCCTTCTACAAGGTTTGATTTTCTGGGTTCTTTTTATACTTTTCTTTTACAAAGTCCTTATGTATATTGTTGAATGCTGATCCAAAATGGTACTGCAATATTCAAGAGAAGCCAAACACTGTATTGGATTTGAGGATTTGACCCTCTGGTTTTAGAAAATCATGTTTTGACTTTAGATACTCATTTAATGCAATCTGTACATTTGTAATCCAGTACATGATATGTTATGCTTTAAGGCTAGGATCTTTGCGTTTGACTTTGACCTTATATGTCTCCCAATATGTGGCAATTGCGTTTATCTTGCAGAGTACAGAATAGTGAGCTTGTGTGGTTGTGTTATGACATTTTTGATTAATTGATATCTTGGAACATATAGCTTTAAGTGCTCTTATATTTTTCTTTGCAGGGTCTGTCTGCTGGTTTGCTAAGGCAAGCGACATACACGACTGCTCGTCTTGGATCCTTCAGGTTTGTATACTGTATTTTTTGTATGGCAGATTCACTTATTGTTGCCTTTTGATTTTCTGTGGGTCAAGATCTGCTTGTTTAGCATATGATTTCCATTGAATGTCAAGGAAGTCCAGTAGTTGATTGCATATAAACATTGCTAGCTTTTAGTGGCTACTATCTGTCAGATATGTGGTTGCAAATACTAATTTGTTTGATGAGTTGTGCAGTCTTAAAAAAAAATTATTTGACCCATGAAAGGAGTCCATGACATTGATGGTTTTTCATTCATCTTCACTGTTTTGTATGATGATTTTTCATAAAGCAATAATGCTATTATAATGTTTTGTTTGATGTTAATATAAAAGGACTGTTTTACAAAGGAGCTTATATATAGATTCGATTTTTCTTTTGTTTGATGTTGAGTGAATCAAATGATCGCTGGTAATTGGTGTAATTATTACCGCTTATACTTCAGAGTGAACAAACATTGTCTGGGCCTTTTCTCTATCAAAGTGCATGCACATCCAAGATTAGCTGTACATTTTGTGCTATTTTATCTTGGTTTTGAAGTAAACTTTTGCATTCTTTCCAACAATTATTCTATATTAATTTATGAGCTTGGATACACTTTTTCCAGGGTTCTAACCAACAAAGCAGTGGAAAAGAATGATGGAAAGCCGTTGCCACTAATTCAGAAAGCTTTTATTGGTCTGACTGCTGGAGCAATTGGTGCTTGTGTTGGTAGTCCTGCTGATTTGGCACTCATTAGAATGCAAGCTGATTCAACTCTGCCCGTCGCACAAAGGCGCAACTACAAGAATGCTTTCCACGCACTGTATCGTATCTCTGCTGATGAGGGAGTCCTTGCACTTTGGAAGGGTGCAGGCCCAACTGTTGTGAGAGCTATGGCACTGAACATGGGTATGCTTGCTTCCTATGACCAGAGTGTCGAGCTATTCAGGGACAAACTTGGCGCAGGAGAAATTGCTACTGTCGTTGGTAAGGTTCTATTGCCTGATACACGTGCACATTTTGTGGTATATTACTGACATTTTGCCCTACACGCATGAGATTTTACCTGAAATTTTTCTATGTTGCTCATTTCACAATACTTGTTCGCTTATTTCCTTCTGCTTCGATATGTAGCCATGTTATCCCTGTCAGTTTCCTGATGCAATCATTGAATTTGATTACAGGAGCCAGTGCTGTTTCTGGATTCTTCGCCTCAGCATGCAGTTTGCCCTTTGACTACGTGAAGACACAGATTCAGAAGATGCAACCTGATGCCAATGGCAAGTACCCGTACACAGGGTCCTTGGACTGTGCTGTGAAGACCTTCAAGAGCGGCGGACCATTCAAGTTCTACACTGGCTTCCCGGTGTACTGTGTCAGGATTGCGCCCCATGTCATGGTAAGTGAAAATCCTTGTCAATGCTCAGCTGGACAATTCATCTGTTTACCTTGTATGTACTAGTCTGTTGACTCGGGTATACTCATAGAATGATAATGTTTGTGCAGATGACCTGGATATTCTTGAATCAGATCCAGAAGTTCGAGAAGAAGATTGGCATATAAGACCTCTCCTACAGATCAAAGCGGGGTTGATCGCTCCATGCTATCGTAATAACATTCCAGCTGCTTTGACACTCTAGTAGTTGGTTTTGGTAGGGACAAGTCTGGACCAGTTTTTTACCTTAGCTTACATGCCAATTATTGTCATTACAATAATCGTATTATTTGTTGTACTGGGGCAATTTTTTGGGGGGTGGAAATGCTTTTGTTGGCTGGGATGCAGCCACAAGGAGAGGGGATACTACCTAGTCGTGCCATTGAATGGAACGGGACCATGTTTCATACAGATTTTTTTTCTGCAGTCAAGTTTCTGCTAAGCTGTCTGAACTACTGCATTTGAGTATTCTTTTTTGTAATGAAAATGAGGGAAGTTGGGAACGGTTTGTGCTCTCGTAATTGATAAGCTGCGGCGTGCAGAATTATGGGATGCAGAATCTTGTATGGATCATGTATTAGCTTTCTCAACCAGCCTCGTGTGTTTTGGTTGCATGGGGTGGTGCATATGGATATGGATGTTTGGTTGCATGGCTTCCAGGTCCTCGGCCAGCCCCAATGGTAACATGTTTTGAAAGGGGTTTTAGCTTTCGATAGGTGAAGAAAATTTTGGGTGAGGACTGAGGAGAGCTTCGACATCACCCAAGTGAAACAGTGATTATATAAAGATTTACAGAGAAAACACTTTTCATGTCCCCCAGTCACTTGGGTTTGTCTTCCTGTTAGTAAGAGCAAAAGGAGACACTAGGTGCCCTCAATCTTCTCAGCTGGTTTTGTTGTTGCTCATTCAACCATCTGCTAAAAGTCAATTTCCAATTGTTGCTGCCTTGCTGGCCATTTCAGAAACAGTTATCACCTGTTCATTACAAAAGAAAACTACCTGATACTTTACTGTACGCTGTAATATACTAATATTCCACCCAGCCCTGCTTAATCCACAAACCATCATGGTGCAGTCATGGTGAAATTGTCACTTAGAACAATCTCCATCTTGATTGATATCTGAAGCCAGGATCATCAAAAAGAGGATGCACATCACAAACTAAGCAATGCTTCAGCAACTGAACATGCAAAGAGAAGTAAAGTAGCAAGGCTACTACATTCTACAGTAATCCCCATTCCCCAGAAGAGAAGGACAAGGACCATGATGCGAACCTCTCATTATTCCAACATAAGCACGGCATTAATCTTTTTTTAGCAAAGTGTTAATCCATTTTTCATAGTAGAACGTTCCTTGCCAGTCAGGAGCGGAGCCAGGATTCAACTATAGGGGGGGCAATGAACAACAAAATAAGGTAGAACTAATCTCGGTTTCTAATGGATTCGATACAATTAGAAAACAAATTGACTTGAAAAAACTATATATGAATTGTCTTTCTCTTTTTCAACTATTAAAAATCAGAAATGAGAAATTTAGATAAAAATTATTAACTAGGTTAGATGACAAGGGACCTCCGAGTAGTCTTTTACCTCTTGTCAGTGCAGATCAGCACGACAGCATGCAGCTTCTCAACCTATGGCTGGGGTGGTGGACGGCAGGCAGGTGCGTCGTGCGCGTGCTGCGGTGTCGGCTTGCGTGCGAGCAGCGGGCGTACGTGCAGCACCGCCGGCCGACGCGGCCACACCGGAAAATCGAAGAGACGAGCAGGGAGGCTGCTAGTGGCGTTAATGGTATAAGCCGGCTGGGTAGCAATGCTTTGTATTTTGGACTTTACTCTTAACTGGACCTAAAAAACAGCTAATGATCTTCTTATTAAGGCCCTGTTCTTTACCTCAAAAAGGAACAATAAAAAGTACTATTCACCTGTCACATCCATCACGTCTTCTCTCACAAAAAACACTATTCCAGTACTATTTATTTGCAACTTCACTATTCCTTTTCAACCAAAAGAACGGGCCCTAAGCTAAATTATGAAGAGGTATTAGAGATTTTAGCAGCGCCTTGGGGGGTGCCAGCCCCCCCCCCCCCCCCCTGTTGCCCGTTGTTCCTTTCATCTCAATCTCACATGCATTGATAACAATGGAGACTCGTCATCTCTGCAAGACTGCATAGGCGAACTTGCTACTTGATCCCTCTCTTTCTAGGCTACAATGGATGCTGCTGCAGGTTCGTCAGTCGTCACCATCAAGAAGGCAGAGCAGAGCTGGATAAAATGCCAAGCAATGCTGCATCGAATCAATATTTTGACAAAACTGATGCACAGAGGCTATTACATGCTCCAAGCCTTGGCCCGACAAGATCCTGAAAAAGAGAAGGAAAAACAATAATCACAGTGTGAGCCTTATCCCTGTCCAGCTAAACGAGTAGGTTCCTCTGCTGCTAGGAAACATGCCACAAAAAAAAAAGTTAAATAGATGCTTGAAAGTCTAGAATTCTAGTACAAGTGAGTTGGTAATTTAACATCTTTCCTGACGAATTACCCTCCTACATTCTGCCAGCAATGCATGACACATCCGTCTACGGGGAAAAAATGTAGCTGACAGGAGAACTGGTAACTTTACTGCACTAGCACAAATATTTTTTTGAGATTTTGGTAGTAGTAAAGAAAACTCAAGCAGCCTCCAGCACATTTCTGAACGATTTTTTATTAAAAAAAATTTTCGGGTCCTCTGCCGCCGGCGGGAACATTTGCAAATACACCCCGGATTTGGTTCGTGACTATTAACCGCGATCCAGATATATGCAAATACCCCCCCCCCCCCTAATTTGGATAGTGACTATTAATCGCGATCCGAATATATGCAAATAACCCCCTAATTCGGATCGTGATTAATAACTGTGATCCAAATATTTTCATTTAACCCCCTAGTTTAACTAAACTTATGCAAAGTGCCCCCTAGTTTGGTTTTCTGTGCTCCTCCTCCGGCGCTTTACGCCGCCGGCCACCTCCGCCCGCTGGATTTCCTCTCCCTTGCTCTCGAATCGCCGGACTCCTCGCCGGGTCCCGGAAGAGGTGGAGAAAACCTCCGTCCAGCGCGTTGGGCAGGCGAGGTCTCGGAAAGAATGGGGGTTAGACTTCTTGGACGGGACGAACAGCGGCCACCGTGCTGGATGGGCTACTGCCCACCTCACCGGCGACGAAGAAGAAACTGAAAGATTGTGCCTTGGGCCTCTGCCTATACTACGAGAACCAGCTGGCTGTGTGTCTCTGCTTTCTGCTGTCCTTTAAATTTCCGAGATTTTTTTCAGGACTTACTTCGATATGATCATTGCAGTGATGTTCATGCTAGTACATTTTTATTTTTCTAATTGAAGAGGCAAATAGGCAATGTACAGAAATTACAGAATCTAGGTAAATATCTGGTGACAGTTTCTTTCATGTTGTGTGTTCGCCAAAACTCAGAAGTCAGAACCCTTTAGCTAGTGCAAAATTGCAAATCTGACATGAATATGATGCTTTCAAAACTTGCGGCCGCACTTGATCGGTTGATCCTGATCTCAGTCAGTAAGTCCAATTATTGTGGCAGCACGGGGAGGAGGGCAGGAACACAGCTGCATTTGCATTCTGTTGCATCATTCCCACAATCCCACTGGCGCCTCCTTCCTTCCTCATCAGCCGGGGCGGTTTCAGTCCTGCTTCAACCAATTCAATAAGGACGACAGAAAAACAATTCATTGCACATAAAAAGGATGCTAATGATGATTAAGCCCGCATCACGTCCTGATTGAACGATCGATGATCATTTTGAATGATGCTTCGACGACACAACGCAACACGTCGCGGCCCCACTCACCCTTGCTGCTGGGAGATTTGAACGGCCTCGTACGGTACGCGCCGGCACCGGCAAGGGGCAAGAACACGCCGGTGCCGCCGCTCCCGTTGTGACGCCTCGCCGGCAAGAACACGCCGGTGCCGCTTCTTCCACTCCGACGGATCTCCGTCTCCGGCAGCAGGTCAGCGCCGGCAGGTGGAGCGGCGAGCTGCGTCGCAAACATCATCGTTACGGTCGCAGGACAAAGGATCATGCTGTCGTTCTTCCCGGAACACGGCGCGACACAGGGGCGGATGTATAGTATGATTAGGGGGTGCTAATGCACCCCCCAAAAAATTAAAAAATAATGGTTATGTACAATTTTTCACTATATATGCACCCCTCACAACTCAATTTCATGCACCCACAAGGCAAATTTTATGCACACACAAGGCAAATGCACTCCCTCGAATTTGCTCTAGCTTCGCCACTGGCGACACGGGCTGTAGTCCCGCCGCCATTGGTCGTCAGGACTCTGCTGACGTGCTGGTTGTGTCGGTCCGCATTCGCCGGACGAGGCCGGTGTTGTTGGGTTCCCATGCCGGCTAGGCCGAGGATGCTGGCGAGATGCGTGGCGAGCCCCTCGATGACGGCGTGGCTGCGGCAGGCGGTCGCTGTGGCGGTGGAGTTGACGGTAACGTCGACGATGCCGATTTCTGCGATGATCTCCGGTGGTAGGAGCTGGCTGGCGACTTGTTCGAGTTCCTGCGTGCAGTAGCCGCCGGCCATTGTTCTCGGCGGGCGGACAAGGGATCGAGAGAGGTGTAGTTGTGGGGGAGGTGGAAGACGATGTGGCGGGTGGAGGAGGTGGCGTTTTGTACGGCGCATGGGAAGTGGGAACGGGACGCGCGCGCGTGTATTTTCCCACGCTCTTCCTATCTTTCCCGCGTTCTGATTTCGTGTGAGTTGATAATGCTTCTTGGGTACTATACATTCGCTAGTTCATAATATAGTACTATATACTCCGTCCATCCTGCTGCAAAGATCGTTTATTTAAAAATTTTGAAACAAGATATATATACTCTTCGTTAACTGGATCAGACAGAAAGTATTACTAGATTTTTGTTGGATCCATCTAGACATTTGCAGGATGCAAATTTGGCCGAAGCACACGAATAGAGCCCAAAGAAATTTTGAAGGCCCAGATGAAACCATTCTTCCCTGTGAGAGCATCAGGCTATCAACGCGGACTGGTTGGTTGGTTGGTTGGTTGGGTGGGTGGGTGGTGGATTTGAAGAAAAATTGAAGCCATCCCCCATTTGTCTCGGCCCCGTGACAGTTTGAATCCACGCATAGAAATGTCGTGATCACGCGTAGACATTTGTATCATTTTCATCTGGCCATTCTCGCGTTACAGGCTTTGCCATGGCCATTGGCCTCTGACTGCTTTCGTTCCCACAAGAACAGGGGCACCGCCCGGTGCACGAACCCGCTCTTACTTGGCACGAACACACAAAAAGCTATACCACTGCACACACAAGAGAAGAGAACATTTCTACACTAGTACACATCATCCGGAAGATTGCCGGCGATCGATCACGATCAGCTGGTGGCGGCGGCGGTGGCGGTCTCGAAGTATCCGAGGCGGTTGTCGGCGAGCTTGGTCTTGTATGCAGACGTCTTGTACTCCCTCCACGTGAACTCCCTGTAGCGGCGGCGTCCCCCTTCCCGGTCGACGAGGCCCGGCAGCGGCGCGAGGCGCTCCCGCGGCGGCGGTCCCCCGAAGAAGATGACCGAGACCCGCGGGCGCGCGGCGGCGCCGCACGTAACCATCACCCGGTGCCGCACGCTCCGGAACCGGCCGTTGGTGAGCACCTGGAGCGCGTCGCCGACGTTGACGAAGAAGGAGTCGGCGTCGGAGGGGACGGCGACCCAGGTGCCGTCCCGGAGCGAGATCTCGAGCCCCGCGGTGGCGTTGGAGCGGAGCACGGAGATGAGCTGCGGGTCGGTGTGCTCGCCGAACCCCGTGAGGCGGCCGCCGCCGTGCTGGCCGTGCTGTGTCTGCTGCCTGGGAGGGTAGTGGTTGACCCTGAGCATGGAGTCGCTGTCGCCGTCGAGCACCAGCCTCGTGAAGACGGTCGTGTCCTCCAGGCCCAGGCCCTCCGCCATCAGCTCCAGCACCGTGCACGTCATCCGCCGCACCGCCGCGATGTACTCGTCCAGAAGCTCACTGCGACCAGAGGAATTGAAGCAAAGCAATTGGGGTCAGCAGCCAGCGTCGCTATGTACAAAATTAGTGTCATTCTCACTTCCCGAGAAGTCAAACAAGTTCGACTTTGATCAATTATAGATAAAAAAGTATTAGTTCTTATAGTACATAATTAGTATTATTAAATAGATTCTTGAATTTATTTTCATAATAAACTTATTTAGAGATACAAATATTACTAATATTTTTTAAAATGTAGTTAAAGTTTAAAATATTTGACAGACGTGAATATCATAATAACACTTATTTTGAGACGGATGGAGTAGATAGCATGAAACTGATCAGATGCAAAGGACAGACAGCAGCAGGTGTCCCTGCCACACATTGTCCTCACGTTGAGCATGCCTGGAGGTGATCGATACTCCTAGAAAGCTGCCGCCATGGCTATTTGCACACGTGCACCCAGGACCCATCGACGCGCAAACCGCACGTGACGCAAAATATCTAACGACCTGCTGCGATGAATCACACACACGCGCATGTGATGCAAAAAAAAAAGATCATTTCGATTTTATTGTACGAGAAAAAAAGTGGTGGTGAGGAGATAAGAACAGTGACTAAGAGCAATTTCAGCAGCTTTCCTATCCCCTCCCCAATACAGTAGCTTTCCTATCCCCTCCCCAATCCCAATAGAAAAAAATAATCATATAGGGAATGAAATCTTCTCCAGCAGATTCCCTATAGCTTTTTTTTTCTCCATGGACTAAAAACCCCTCTCCACCCCCTCTATAGAGGGAATCTCTCCTCCACCCCTTATACCAGCAGTAGCACTGTAGCAGGCAGTCTCCCCCGGCGGCCCGGCCCTCTCTTCCTTTCCCCCTCCCCCTCCCCCAGCACCACCACAACCGGCCGACCGCCCCTAGCAGCTCCTCCCACCTCCGAACCCGCGCGCCGGAGCAGCGGGGGGCAGCGGGGACCCCCGCCGTGCCGTCCCTGCCCGCCCCCTCCGCGCCGCCGCCCTCCTCCCCCTCCGTCCCGGCACCCGCCACCCCCGCCGCGTCCCCTCGGATCCGCCGTCATCCAGCGGTGCGGGCGATGGTGCGTTGGGCATGGCGCCATTCTACAGCGCGCCACGCTCGCCCGCCATTTCCTCACGGGGCGGAGGCACCACCACCACGCAGCTGCAGCTGTCCATCGGCGTGGGGTGCGGGGACGCGGGCGAGCGCGGCGTCGAGGGCGAGGTAGGAGGAGGAGGCGCTGGAGCAGCTGCGTCAGGCGGCGGCGGACGAGGCCCGCGCTCAGGCGAGGCGGCACGCGGAGCTCGCCGAGCAGGAGCTGGTGAGCGCCAAGCGGATGCCGCGGCCAATCTCGTCGATGACGCCGTCAGCGTGTTCAACTCCACCGCGGCCTCCATCGGCCTCCGTGATGAGGCCTCCTTTCACCTCCTCATCGACGTGCCAGTGTCGAGCCCCGTCAACGGCTCCCGCTTTGACGAGTCCGCCACCGTCGCGGCGTTCGACCACAAGCCGCGCAAGACGGCCACGGTTCGCGTCACCGTCGGCGGAGCCTGTCAAGCTCACCGCCGACGGCGTGAAGGAGTTCCGCAGCGACAACGAGACGAGCAAGTTCGAACGTGGAGATGCGGCTGGACACCACGCTGTAGTACAAGGGGCGCAGCCCCAAGTGCCCGCTCGTCGTCGTCTGCCCGCTCCAGCTGCAGCTCGTCGACCCGGACGTCGCCGCCACCGCATGCCAGAGGACCAAGTGCACCATCCTCCGGGCCAAGAAATCCGGATGCTAGCTCCATCTCTTCTGATGCTGCCTTCCTGTATAATTCTTCGCTGAGCTTGTTGATGCGTGTGCTTAATTGGAAGACTAGTTGTCCGTAGCAATGCGAAATTCGATTTGATGTGTATAAATCTTGGCAATTCCAAAGGATTTGTGTTGCTTTGCTGTGATTTTGACAAGAATTGTTGAGCTCCAGCTGCGTGTTGGGACCTTGGGAAGCAGGGGGGCTCTGCCGGCCGGACAGGATGAGGGGCAGTCAACTGAACGCTACTCTTGATGGGTGGATATCCCCGGGAAAGGCGAAGAAGCCAACATCAGAAGCCAGGAGCGGGCTGCTCCGGCGGTGGCGTCACCGCTGTGCTCCCGGTGCTCCTTGTCCAGCAGCGGGCTGTCGAGCAGCGCGACGGAGTGGAGGCGGCAGTGCCTGGCCCGGCGGACTTGGCCGTAGGTGCGGACGCGGAGCGCGACGCGGCGGACGGCCTCCTGTGCATCGCCGCAGTTTGCAAAGATCCAAGATTTGGTGAGGGTAAGGAGAAGCTGACGTGGCGCTGTGGGACCCACGAGTTGGGAAGGAGAATAGGGAAACTGCTGGAGCAAATTGTGTTTTAGGGATGAAAATATTTTTACTCCACCTCTAATAACTTTATATAGGGGATGAAATTTACTCCGTCTGCTGGAGTTGCTCTAAGCGAAGGGATGACGATGACGGAGCTAGCTGGGCCGGCTGACACGTGCGCCACCCTGATCTGCCACGGCCGGGAGCAGGAGATGGGTCGATCGGCCATGTGACGCACGGGCGATGGCCGGTCAGGTGCATGTCACCGGTTTGCTCATTTGTGTTTCGATTTACATGTCCTACACTACATTATTGGTGACTTGACCCTCGCACGATCTAGTAGGAGTATGCCACAACATTTTTGTTCACTTTGTTTGATCATTTTCCAATCATCTTTTTTGGGTGGGGACAGGCAGTGGAGAGATCTGGTTCTCTTCTCTGTCAACCTTTTAGGCGAAATTCGGCACGTGCGGTTTAGCTCTCAGGCTCTCACCTCTCCCTCCCTATCAAGCTCTCTGCTTCTTTTATGTGTTCCACGCTACATGAAAAGTAGGATGGTATTTTTCTCACAGATTTATTATGCCTCCAAAACAGCTCAAGTTGAAGTAAATTTCTAGCGTTTTTCGAACAATTATTACTAAGAGGGTGTTTGATACTCTTTAGTCTCATGACTAAAATTAGTCGGATTAAAGTTTTTTTTTCACCTCCTGTTTGGAAGGTAGAACTAAAAGCAATAACGTTCAGATTTATTCATTTTTCTCAATCCCTACTAGAGATGTTTAGTCCCTTTTAGCTGTTTCTCTCCTGCGGGAGACTTTTAGTCAGGTAATTAGTTTTAGTTCCTCTTACCTGTTTAAAACTTTAGTCCCTAAAAATAATTAAATTTAGTTACACTAATTTTAATCATCCCCATCCAACCACCTCCTAATCTGATGGTTCTTCACTTCTTCTCAACTATAGCTATCAGCACGAGTACGAAACAGCACCTACGCCTCTTGTTGGGCCCACAAACAGTGACTGCGCTCTCGCCCTGCTTGCCCAAAGCGGAAATTCGCAATGCCAATGCAGAGTTTGATTGGGAAACTCACCGGAAACCGCAGGGCGGTGACGCCTCCGCGGGCGCAGCGGCGGCGCCGGCGGCCGTGACGCCGAGCAGGAGGTACTCGACCCACCCGAGGTCGCCGTTGCCGCCTATCCGCTTGCTGTTGTACCCGAACGGGGTGGCGGCGCCGCCTCCCGCCGCCGCCGCCGCGGCTGCCTTCTCCTTCTCCCGCTGCGGCAGCGCGAAGAAGGCTGCGGCCGCGGCCTCGACGCGCGCCAGCAGCGGCGCCGGCACGCCGTGTCCCGTGACCTTGAAGAAGCCGTGCTCCTCGCACGCCCTGGCCACCGCGCGGGCCGCAGCCGCGCGGCCGCCGGTGGACAGGTCGACCTCCGGCACGGCGGCCAGCGGCGGCGCGCGCTGCACGACGCCCGGGAGCGCGATCTGCTCCAGTTCGCCCTTGGATAGGACCACCATGGCGACAGAGGGATGCGCGCAGCACAATGTACGGGGATATGAATTCTCAGTGTTTTGCGTGTGTATCTCCAAGAAACAGAGGGGGGAAGCAGAGGAGGGGGGTTGGGGCCTTGGAGGTAGCTCGAGAGGCTTTCTCGCTCGCTGAGAATGAGATGGGAGACGAAGCGGGTGGGCTCTGCTTATATAGGCATGGGGGGTATGATACTAGCTCGATGGATGGATGCGTCTAGTGTATGACACTGTTCCAGATTTCCGACAGGTACCTACCTGCGTCGTTCCTAGGAGTACGATGGATGCAATGCACCTGTTGTGATATCTCTCCTCTCCTCTCGCACGCCAGATCTACTAATCCTCCAATGCGTTTAGCGAGCTGGCTTTTCACTGTTGAGGTGGTGTTGGCAAAAGCGCGGTCCGTATCAGAAGAGCACAGTGGATGGATTTACAATCAGTCAGGTGATCAAAGTTCAATGATTTACAATCAGTCAGGTTTGTGCAATGATGATGGGTTGCATCTGGTGGAAGATGCAAAAAAAAAAAAAAGGTGAGGCTTGGTATCATCAACTAACAGCTACTGTAGCAGCGACGCAAAGTCACCGGCGGCGCTTGGAGCTCACGGGCGAACCTCGAGCGAGGGAATCACCGCCGGCGTGGGGGCGGGCGGGTCCCCCTGTCGCCGCGTGGCCGCGAATTCCTTGCTCACGAAACAAACCCACGGGCGCCGCAGCCGCCGGAACGCCGCGTGTCCGGGGAGCCCCACCGAGAGGAAGGAATCCATCCGGCTGGCGTGGCCAGTCAGACAGACGGGGCGGCCGTCCGCGCCGCGGTCCACCCCACACCCACCACCGCTGGCTCCGCGGCCGGGACGCGCGCCACCACCAGCCCACCGCCCGCCCATGCCTCCTTGGCCTTCGCCGTGCCGTGCGCGGGGGCAGACGGATTGCGGCACGTTGCCGCGGGCCACCGGAGGGGAGTGCCGGCCGGAGGGGAGGGGAGGGCCCCGCGGCGTGCCAGCGATGGGCGCGTGGGGCGGACGCGTCGCGCGGAGGAGAGGAGAGGAGAGGTGGGCGTGGGCCGGCCGTGTCCGCCCCGCGCCCGCGCGTCGCGGTCGGCGAGCGCGCTGCCTGCCTGCCGCGCTGGCGAGGATCCCCCGATGGACGCGACGCGCCCCCAGCCTCCAGCGCAGCAGCAGCAGCCTCCATCCATCCGCCCGCCATCGTAGTATTTGGCCCTCCGAGCGCAATAAAGCCACATTTGTACGACGACGACACAAAATACCAAACGTTCATTTACAAAAGTGGGCATCCTACAGGTTATGCCGTTATGCTACCATCTGAACTGCATACTTTTCGTTTTTCTCCGTACTCAAACGACTCACTAAGCATTTAGCTAAGCTAATTGAGAGGCGCTTTATGACTTAGAGCTTGATTGGTCTGATTCCAAAATTTTGCTATGCCAAAAGTTTTGGCAAGCTAATCTTTACATGATTTTTTACCAAAATTTGCCCACATCTAACCTATGTTACCAAAGTATTGGCAACTTTGTTGGCATGCTCAGACTTTGGCACCAAACCCATCAATCGCTTAGAGCATCTCTAACAGTTTGCCGAATTCTTGGCAAATCTTGTGTTTTGTCAACTTCTAAAAAGATATGACAAGTAAAAAAGAGATCATCTCCAACAAGTTGGCATAATTCACTTGAAAAATCCAGATCTAACTTACATCAGGAACCTGAGAAAAAACAAATTTATTTTTATACCCTTCCACCTCTTCTAATACGAAAAGATGCGTCGCGGATAGCTGCGCGCATATATGCGCACGGGGATTCTGTTTTTGCGAACTTGGGATAAATTACAACCTGAGATGGGCAACTGTTAGAGAAAGTTTTTTCTGTTTTTACCAAGAAAATAACAATGGCAACTTGGGAGGGGGAATTGTTGGAGTTGCTTAGAGCATCTTCAAGAGTTAGCCAAATTTTACTCAAATCTTGTGTTTTGCCAACTTCTAAAAAATATGTCAAGTAAAAAAAGATCTCATCTCCAATAATTTGGCATAATTCACTTGCCAAACTCAAATCTACCTTAGAACAACTCCAGCAATAGCCTCTATTTGAGCCCCTACTTTGCTGAGTAGAGACGCTCCCCCAACTTTTTGGGGCTATTGATTTTGCTTCTAACTCCAACAATAACCCCAACTTTGAAACACCTAATTTCATATGACACACGGGGCCTGTTCGTCACTGACTCAAGTATTTTATTCACCTCCCCCGCAGCATCTCTCCAGCTCCCACCACCTCTCTCCTTCTCCCACCCCTCTCCCGAGCGAGAGCTCGCGGACCGGTGAGCTCGAGCTCCCGCTCGACGGGCCCTGCGCGACACCGGTGAGGTCAAGCTCCCGCTCGGCGGCCTCGGATCTGTCCCCAGGCGGTGTCGCCGGTGGTGGCGACGAGCCTGAGATCCAACCGAGGAGCAGAGGAGCCGGAGCTCATGGCCGGCCCGTGCGTCGTCGGCGGCAGCGGCGAGCCCGAGCTCCGATGTGGTTCCATCATGACAGGAAATGGACAGAAGGGATGCTCGGCATCCAGATCTAGGCGATGGGGTGCTCGAGGTACAAGGGCGGCGGCCGAGGAGCTCAAGGTCCAGGGTCGGAGCCGGGCGCGGAGGCAGCGGCGTGTGGCGGAGGAGCTCAAGGTCCAGCTCGCGACGGCCGCAGTAGAGATCTCCACCCAGGCGTGACGCGGGGGGAACTCGACCTTCGGTCCGTCTGTAAGTGCAATCAAGCCCTAAGTGGGTTTTGATGAGTTGAGTGACAACTTGATTAAAGGACTAACACTCTTGTTGAAGCATATGAGCAGGTTGGCAATTATTGATAAATGATGCTTATGTGGAAGATCATGTTTATGACTCATATTGCAAAGAAAATAAGTGTGGATCATGACTTTATGCATGGATGGTATGCAAGCATACTAAAGACAAAAGTCATGATAGAAGTCATTTATTTCCATGGATTTTTCTTACAACATGCAACAAGCGTTTGATATAAAGAAAGAGCCAAAACTGTATAGAATTCTTGGTCGGCTTCTATGTGGAGAAAGCAAAACTTATCATATACAAATGGGATATACAAGTCAACAAAAGTCAACATTAAGTGGATCTTCATTGTTACTCTTGGAATCATCTGCAGAAGCCCTACACCAAGTTTGGTTTGTGCTAGAACTCGTCAAGGGGTTTTTCAGTTTTGAGCAGTACACTCTGTCTCAAACTGGTCTGACCGATTTCGGTTCTAACTGTGGGTTGAAAGTTTTAATAAGTGCAGATTTGTCTATTCACACCCCCTCTAGATGACATCAAGATCCTTTCAATTGGTATCAGAGCTTTGGTGCTCCGAATCGAGCTTAACCGCTTGGAGAAAAGATGTCGGAATCAAATGAGGTATCACTCGATCCACTAGCTTTTGATGGCTCAAATTATGTTTCTTGGTCAGCTCATATTCTTGATATCCTTAGGACCATGGGTCCACAATTTGAGCAGGTTGTAGTTGTGGGCAATTCTCCTCCCAATGTTGTTTTTTCAAAATTGACCGAAGAGGAGAAGAATTGCATACAACTCAACGCTCAAGCATCTTAAGTTTTAATTTGTGCTTTGAGTGAAGATTTATTCAGTTTGATCATGGATGATGACAATGATGATACAATTAACCATGATGCACATCGTATTTGGACCTCACTCAAAAATATGTATGATGCTTGCAAAGATCAAGACCAAGTAGTGAGTGAATCACTAGAGAAGTGCTCTACATCAGAAACTTGCACTAATTCTTTAGCAATTCCAACTGTGGATCAACACGAGAAGAAAAGCAAGTTGAGGAGCTCTTTGCCAAAAGCGGTCCGACCGGTTTGCTAAACCGGTCTGACCGGTTTTCACAGGATGAAAGCAAGAAAGGGCAAAATGAGCTCCCGAAAGCGCTCAAGACAAGCCTTGGAGTCATCGAGTTCCTCATATTCAAGTGATGGTGATGACAAGTGCTTGATGGCTAAAGAGAACAAGATGGTCAAGAAAAGTGTAAATCAAAGTGTTGAAGTCATCAATGCAATAAGCCAAAAGCTTAAATCACTTGAAGTGTCACACAAGGCTTTGGTCAGTAAGTATGAGGACTTGTTCAATGCTTATGCTTGTGCTACTAACTTGACTACTTGTGTAGAAACTTTGGAACAAGATAAGCAAGTGCTCAATGACAAACTAGAGAAGCTCACTAGTGAGCATATGATTTTGCAAGCTACTCACAAAGAACTAGAATGCTCTCATGAAAAGCTTGCACAATCATATACTTATCTAGAAGTAGCTCATGAGGTTGTGCTTTCTTCGGTAGCATCCACTCAACCTCTCACACACACATGCACATGCTCACGTATCAATATTGAATTGTCTTGTACTAACTCTTGTTGTTCTAAAGCAAGCCAATCTAGTATTGAGCATGTACTTGTAGAGTCTTGTGATGACCTCATTGCTCAAGAAAATGATCAACTCTTGCAAAAGGTCGAAAAGCTTAAAGAAGACTTGAGCAAGTTGATGGAGAAGGGCAAAATGCAACCTTCTCAAGATAACCGTGACTACATGGTGAAGAAGCTTGAGAAGGGATCAACCGTCATTAGCTCAACTCCTCAACATCAACTCAAGATCAACAAGAGCAAGATTTTAAGAGAAAAGAAAGTAAAGCATGTCAAATGCTCAATGAAGGGAAAAGAAAGCTCCCCTTACCTCATCAAGCCCGAGGCTCAAAAGACATCCTCCAAGAAGCAAACTAGGCCCATCAAGAGGAGAATGTGTCATGATGTGAAGAATCAAGCTATTGAGTGCAAGACTCAAGAAATCAAAGAAAAGAAGCTTGATCACATAAAATGCTATAAGTGCTCAACCATGGGGCATTGTGCATTTATGTGCTCTTCACAACTAGGGAGCAAGAACAAGAGGCCAAGAAGATCAGGACAAAGAATATGCTACAAGTGTAGGAGACCCGGACACTTGATTGCAGCATGTCCACAAGATGTGGGGGTGCTGTCTACACCAAACCGGTCTGACCGGTTTGGGAAACCGGTCCGACCGGTTTTGGCAAGGACAGCCTCCCAACACTATGTCAAGCGTGATCAAACCTCTACAGCAAGCCACAAGATCAGTGAAGTACAAGTGAGCAACATTAAGAGAAATGCATCTGAAAGCAAGAATAAAAACTGCATTTGCTACACTTGTCGGACAAAAGGACATGAGAGTAAGACTTGTCCAAATGGTAACATTCCTAAGTCAAAACTTATCGATTATGCATTCTCTAGACTTAGGGATGACAAAAAGGGTATCTATGCTACTAGAGTGATTAGCTCACCTCAAACTAGCGTAAGAGCCATTTGGATTCCCAAATCTCTTATCACTAACCTCAAAGGACCCAACATGGCTTGGGTACCAAAAAGTGCTTGCTAGAACTGCAGGAGCATTGAGATGCATTGGAGGCTTGGCAAACTCAAGTGAATGGCTTCAACTCATAAACTTACCAAGCATCAAGCTTAAACTTTTATATCCTCATCCAATGACATCTCGGTAACATAAGTCTTATCTTTCATCTTAGTCATTTAATCCTTTGAGGATACATGTGTTACAAGACCTTGGTTTTGTACACTTGGCTTGGCTAAGTTATTTGTTATCTAAAATGCTCTTTGTACCATATGATGCTTGTAATGGCTCTCTAGAAGAGCAAGTTGATCTAAGTGGTGTGCAGGGAAAAGAGAAGTGACATTGTAAGTCAATCAAGCAAAGTGTGCAGATCCTGGAAGTTCTGGGAAAATTTCTCAGAGGTTCCAAGGTCTGGAAGTTCAGCACCACATAACTTAGAAAATCAAGTCATTCATCAGCAAGAGATGTTCATAAAGTTACCTCAAGGTCTCAAGCTGATGATACTGAAGAAGATCAACATCCACATCAACCTCTTGGGCAATCACACCATCAAGTGTATCAAACCTAGCAACGGGATCTCCTCGTTGTTAACAATCTTGGAAGCATGAGAGTTGAAGCAAATCAAGATCTCCAAGATTCAGTAGTGGTGATGGTTGGGCAAGAAAGAAGTCAAGAACTCTTGAGTTGGATACACTGGGAAAAACCGGTCTGACCGGTTTGGGCCAGTGAACTACCGACTAGAGGGTATTCAGCAAGAGGAAGACTAAAGAAATTCAAGGAAAATTATTAGCACCCTCAGAGCATCACATAAGAACTATCTTTGTGATAGTAAGTCCTCTTGGCACAATTTCAATATTCGTAATTTATTTTCTTTGTGCCTTGACCAAATTGTGAAGTGACCTCCCCAAGATCATTAATTTGACTAAGTGCTCGTTTCATGCAACTCAAATCCATGATGCATCTTTTTAGGGGGAGATCACTCTACAATTTGTGTTTTGAGACTAATGTTTTCATTTAGTGATTTTTGCAGTCTCAAATTGAGAGCTTGTCTCTCTCAAAGGGAGTATGCTATGACATGAGCTCATAGTGGTAAAATTGGTTTCTCCCCATGTGGTTTTTGAAACTAACCTAGTACATAACTACTCACCACAATATAGCTTAAATTCCTTGAGTTGGGCTTAATTAACCTATTTGGTGCATGTGACTTTATTCGTTCATAAATTCTTCACATACACCAAAACCAAAGGGAATTTGATCTATATTGTGAGGTTTCAATCTTCGGTGATCCCTTTGTCACTAAAGGTCGAAGCTAGTGCTATTTAATGCTTCTCTTTCATGATGTGCTTAAGGAATATATGAAGTGAGAGTTAGCATTTGGGCTTAAAATAATAATGCACAAGAAAAGGAAAATTCACGGCTCACCAATGTGAAATGTGAATAGCTAGAGGCAAAGGTATGATTTTCATTCACAACTTGTTTTACCTTTATCATCTAGGGTTGTCCTTGCTAGTGTGTGCATTCTCTTGACATGTGGTCCACTCTAAGTTCTCTCTTGTGTGCCTATTGGATATTTAGTTGATGCCTACCTTTATATTGGCTTGAAGTCAAATCCTTGTTATAATGTGAAAGGTATGAACTAAACATACCAATATGGTCCTAAAACTTGTTTGGCTACATGTTCGTGTGACATAGGCTAGATTTTGCAAAAACTCAACTAGCATGATAGGACTTGTGTGATTTGTGAAAATATTTGGCACTTGGTCCTTATGACCCAATTGATCCCCTTGTGACTATGGTTAACCTTGCTTGTTTGATGGCTAGTCACAAGTGGTGAGATTTTTTCTTAAGTCCAACATACTCTCTATATCTATCTCTCAAGCTCTCTTGGAAGTATCAAGGAGTTTATGGATCCAAATGGAAAATCACACTCTATGAATTATAGTTGTTTGAAATTCTCTGAAAAATTCTATCTTTCACTAGACCTATCTCGAGAGGAAAGGAGCTCATAATTTCCATATCTTATCCACCTTTCCTTTATCAAAATTTTGGAGAATTTGAGAAGAAAAATATGGATTGAAGATTCTGAAGGCATCTCAGTGATATCTAGTACATGGACATCTTTTGAGTATATATCTCTTACTAGATCTGGAAAAAGAGGTTCAAATGGAGTCAATGCGAATTTGATCTGGTTTCCTGACGGAAACTGGTCTGGTTTCAAAAACCGGTCTGACCGGTTTTCCCAGGGTCCACCTCCTTAACTCCTACCCGTGGGGAATCTTCTCTCTCTCTTCCTCATTCACTCCCACCAGAACAGACCCGTGCCTCCTCTCTCCCTCTCGACCCTACACCTCCAAACCCCCCCCCCTTCTTGAATCCTCAAGTTTCAACCATGGAAAAGCTTTCCCCCTTTGGAGATTGAAGCTTTGGAGTCATTATCTTCGGCCTGACCGGATTGGAGACCGTTTTTGAAGTTTATTTCATCTTCTCTCATCCTCTCAAGGTATCAAAAGTTTCTATTGCCCGATCTCTTTGCTCCATGCTTATCTCTAGGATTCCTTTGAGCAATCATCTACTAGTATGCCCAGGAACATATACCTAAGAGTTGATTAAGTTTGGATGGCTACATTTTGAATTCCATGATCTAGGGTTCGGACGCCGAAACCGGTCTGACCGGTTTCCGAAACCGGTCTAACCGATTTCAGGCAGAGCCAACCAACTTTGCCCATTTCATCAACTCTTGATCTCTCTTTCATCCAAATTTGTTCTCTTGATCTAAACTCAGTATTGTCACATACTTTTGGTCAGGGAATTGATCCAAAATGTCGGATGATTTGAGGACCTATGCTAGACAAAGGAAGAAGAAGAGGGTTGAGGAAAATCCCGAAAATCCGCATGAGCCTCCAGAAGCCTCCAGTGGTCTAGCCTCGAGACCTAGAGCATCCAAAGAGGTTGTGGCGCCATCTTTTGCTGAGCTTGGGGAAGAAGAAAATGGCACATCCAGTGATGATAATGAGAGCAATGAGGACTGGCGTGTTGAACATCGGGCGGGAAAAGGACCAGCAATAGATGATGAGGACAGTGATGAAGAGGAGTTTGAAGAGGATTTTGGTGGTAGGGAGAGACAAGGGGCAGCGGCAGAAGAAGAAGGTGAAGAGGAGATCTTGCTAGAAATCAGAATGCCTGTCAACCCAGGAACTCATAGAATGGTGAACTATCTTGGTATGGGAATGACAGAGGCAGCTAGAAAGAAGAGAAGGGAATGGCTCTATGGTGAGCCGAAAGCCACCAACAGTGGTATAGAATATAGATTTCACACATTCTTTCAGTAGGACTACTATACCACCGCTATCATTGCCAAGAAGAAAGGAATAGTTGCAGAGGCCAGATGGATTGATTGGGCTTACATGGAGAAGACAAACCATGCTATTTTCAGGGACATCATTGAGGTTTGCACTACTCTGAGGATTAAGCCACTTATGGGTTTTAGGCACAGTTGGAACACTGAAATCATTGCACAATTCTTTGCCACTGTTGCCTTTGAGGAAAATGATAGTGCAAGGAGGATGCATTGGATGACTGAGGGCACTAGATACAATCTCACCTTCACACACTTTGCTAGATTGCTTGGAGCTAGCCCGGTTGATGTGACTCTTCCTTGTATTCACCGTGGCACTCGTCCATTGGAATCTAAGGAGTTAAAGTTCATGTATCCAAGAAATAAGCAAGAAAATGCGGGGTTTGTTGCAGGTCTTTACACTTACTATAGTGTGCTAAACCGCATGTTCCGGATGACACTTACACCTAGGGGAGGAAACCCGGTGGATATTTTAAATTATGCTAAGGATCTCCTTGTTCATACAAGGCCTCCCGGACTCCCATTTTCAGTGAGTGGATTCATTTGGGAGGAGATCAAGAGTATTAGTGAGAGCCCCCAGAGGTTGTGTGGTTATGCACCATACATCATGCATATTATTGAGAAAGTGTCTCAGAGGAAATTTCTAAAGGATGCAAAGCATGAACCATTTAGAATCCCTGCACCCAAGAAGATCAAGACTCCCTCACCTGGCAGATATGATGAGATACAAGTTGAGGAAGGAGGTGAACAGCAGCAGCCAACAGCTACTGCCACTGGACAGGACCAAACCGGTCTGACCAGTTTGGAAAACCGGCCTGACCGGTTTGCTTCAGGCAGCAGCAACCCTAGAGACAAGCCACCCTCTCCTCTTCGCAAATTAATGAATTTCTTTACCTCCATGTGCAAGAGTCAGAGAGATGTTATGGTTGAGCAGCAGAGGGCTAGGAGAGCGAACAAGAAAATGCAAGACTCGATCAAATTGATGCACAATAGTCAAGGTCTTCAACCTCCTAGATCTCTGATTTCTCCCTAGCCAATAGAAGAAGAGATTCCTTCAGTTGACACCATGGTTGCTCGGTTGAGTTCAGAGGGTTACTATGAAGCTTATGCTCATCACTATGGATATGAGGTTCCCCCACCTATGCCTCCTCCTACCGGCCCTCCTACTCAAGAGGATGATGTTGCCTCTCGTGCGGTTCATGCAATCTTTGGAAATCCTGGTGGTATGATGTGTTCTTGAAATCTTATCTATAACCATCTATCTTTTCTCAAGTTCCTCACTCTTATTCTTTGAAAAATCTTTCATGAACTTCACCACGGGGGCCGGACCTTCTCATGGCTACAATTATGGCCAGCAGTGAAGTGGACAGGCTCAGAAGCACATCTTCTCCAAGCTTTTTGTTGATGGATGACAAAGGGGGAGAAGAAGGATTAAAGCTTATGTGTTTTGTGCTGGTGAAACCGGTCTGACCGGTTCACCAAACCGGTTTGTGTGCTGAGCAGAGAATAGCTCCTGTGTAAAATCAAGTTATCTTAGAGACCTTGTTGAGAGTATCTGGATCTGTAATAATCTGTTTTCAACCTTATCCTTGTGTTGGACTTGAGAATTATTGTAATGTGTGCTACGTTGTGTGTTATGTACCTTTTTAAATTCTAAGTGACCTTATGTTAGCTTGTGATGCATATTTGTTTGGTGGATGAGCTGGTTTGAGCTTAGTTCTGCTGTTGTGCACTGACTGGGTGAAATCGGTCTGACCGGTTTGGCCCAGACAGCGCACAACTGTCTTCGTTTTCTCTCGTTGTGAAGTTTCTTGTCATACGCATCACGAAGTTGTTTTCTCTTGTCACAACACACTGGTTGCACCCCACTTTGCTGAGATTTAGAGAGCTCCTGGTCCTTCTTGAATATGTGCAAATTGGCATTTTTAGGCCATATTGATGAATTCCATTCATTGCACACATTGAGGGAGAGCTTTACCTAAATCTCAGTCCCTGTGAGCTTCATTTATATATCTTTTGTAAGTTTTAATCAAGGTTGTCATCAATCACCAAAAAGGGGGAGATTGTAAGTGCAATCAAGCCGTAAGTGAGTTTTGATGAGTTGAGTGACAACTTGATTAAAGGACTAACACTCTTGTTGAAGCATATGAGCAGGTTGGCAATTATTGATAAATGATGCTTATGTGGAAGATCATGTTTATGGCTCATATTGCAATGAAAACAAGTGTGGATCATGACTTTATGCATGGATGGTATGCAAGCATACTAAATACAAAAGTCATGATAGAAGTCATTTATTCCCATGAATTTTACTTACAACATGCAACAAGCGTTTGATATAAAGAAAGAGCCAAAATTGTATAGAATTCTTGGTCGGCTTCTATGTGGAGAAAGCAAAGCTTGTCATATACAAATGGGATATACAAGTCAACAAAAGTCAACATTAAGTGGATCTTACTCTAACTATCAAAAGAGAATTGTTGACTTATACAAGTTGTTCTTGTAAAGTTTCAAGTTAAGAATATTGAAGGGTCTCGTGCTCACTTGGAGTATGGATCTACAAATGGAAGCTTACAAGATATAGTCACTACAAATGTTGTTCATTCTTATCTCAAAGAATTGTAGTGACTCCTATGGAAGGGTTTGCAAGTACTTCAAGAAGATCTTTGGAAAAGGTCATGTGGTTATCTCTATGTTATTTGACGTACAAGTGGAAAGTTGCAAATCATGGTTATACATTATCAATCAAAGAACAAGAATTTGAGTGACATCTCAAATATATTTCAACATGGAAGCATTGCAAAGCTAGACTTAAAGAGGCAAGGATAAGTGAAGAAGAAGTCAAGATGGCTAGAACGAGGGACCAAGCAAAAGCTATGGACGACCATGAGCAAGTTGCTAAAGTGAAGTTACTAGCATCAAGGGATTTCGAAGTATCATATCCAAGCTCTATCAAGGAAGCAATGCAAGGCATCCAAGTGTTATGATTGATGTGTTGGAGTCGCTTATGGATTCAAGTAAACACTACACCACTCTAAGGAAGAATCCTAAGTCACTAGCTCAAGATGGATATGCTCAAGCATTGAAGATCAGTTGAATGGCAACAATAAAATGTTGAAGACCCTCAAGTTGACAAAGATCAAGTTTCGGCATGTCCTTTGGTATTCAAGCTCAAGTGGATCAAATAGTATTTATGTTTTGCATTGAGTTTAGGCATGCCGTACTATCAAGAGGGATGCAACATTGGTTGGACTTCATGCATCAAATAGTGCTCAAGTGAACCCATGAGAGACTAACCCGTGAGATCTAAACCTTGGTGGGGTTCTCTGGCCCAAACCGGTCTGACCGGTTTTGGCACTGACACAGTCCAACGGCTAGTTGGTTTGAAAACCGGTCTGACCGGTTTCGCAAACCGGTCTGACCGGTTTTGTCTGACAGACTAACGGCTAGTTTTGGTGGTTTGGGTATTTATACCCATGAGCTCCTCTTTGAGGGGCTGCTGGCTCTCCACGACTCATACACCTTCATAGACTCTAGCAAAGCTCTCCCCAACCTCTCTAAGTGAGATCCAAGCCCCTAGTGCCTTATCCTTGAGGTGGGTTGAGAGAGTGACTTGTGTGTGAGGCTAGTGAGCCTTGTGAGCTTTGTGAGCAGATCCTACTTGAGCACTCGCTGATTGTGATTGATCCATTCTTTGAAGCATTTGTTACTCTTGGAGCTTTTGCTCCTAGACGGCTAGAAGGTCGCTTGGAAGCCTCCAATCGTGTGTGGCGGCTCCAAGAAGTTTGTAACTACAGATTGAAGATAGTGGAATCCTCCATCCATCACTCATGGTGATAGGTGTGAGAGAGGAGTGGATTGAAAGAGATCCCAAAGCACGTAGTGGCTTACCTCAACAACGTGGACGTAGGCCAGCCTTTGTGGCGAGCTGAACCACGGGATAAATCCTTGTGTCTCTTGCATTTACATTCCTTTATCTTGCTTGTTTGGGTTACCTCGGTTTCTAGCATATTACTTGTGCTTCCGCTTCGATCTACTTTGGTGTGCCTGTGCTGTGTGGAGGGACTTCATTGTTACTCTTGGAATCATCTGCAGAAGCCCTACACCAAGTTTGGTTTGTGCTAGAACTCGTCAAGGGGTTTTTCAGTTTTGAGCAGTACACTCTGTCTCAAACCGGTCTGACCGGTTTGGGAAACCGGTCTGACCGATTTCGGTTCTAACTGTGGGTTGAAAGTTTTAATAAGTGCAGATTCGTCTATTCACCCCCTCTAGACGACATCAAGATCCTTTCACCGTCGCGACGGGAGGGAGCTCCGAGCGGTGGGGCGGATCCGCCCGAGCCTAAGCTTCACGCGGAGAGGGGGCCGGTGAAGGCTCGGCAGCGGGGGAGCTCGTAGCGGTGGCGCGGATCCGCCCGAGCCTGAGCTTTGCGCGGCGCGGGGGAGCCCTACAGGCGGTGGAGCTCAAGGGGCTGCAGCGGCGGGTGGACCTCGACTGGCGCGGCGGCTGTTCATGCCGGGGCGGCGTGGGATCAACACGACTTCAGCCATGGGCGGCGCCGCGACCTTCCTCCCGCGCTGGATACGACAGACCGTGGCTCCGCTTGGTGGCGCGGGAGAGGAAAACGGCCAACCACGGATGGGGGCTTCTCTCTCCACCCGCAGGAGAAGGGACGGAGGGGGGAATTGAGTAAAGCTTTTTCAAAATAGCCCTTCGCGTAAACTATTTCTACATATAGACCCCTGGGGAAACTATTTCTGAAAATGGACCCGAAGCTCGGCGTGAGGGGTACGAGCACCGAGGTCAGTTGCTCGGCCCTAAGGGCTCTAGCGCCGACCTCCGCCACGTCAGCACCGAGCTGGCGCCTCCTGCCTGCGTGGCATGGAGCTCGGCGCTCAGGCATTTAGCACCGAGCCACAGATGTTACCAAATTTCCTCTGCAATTCGGTGTAATAACGAGCAAAATGCCATCCGACCCCACGTGTTCCCCAACGCCCCCGTGTACGCATACCTGGCCATGGAGGATGGTCGGACGGTGAGCTCTGCCCGGGCCGCCTCCATGGCCGGCGGGGGAGCTCCTCGCGGGCTACTGCCGCAACGCGAGGAGGGATGCTGACGCGGTGAGGACGGAGGTGGCCGATGTGGCAGAGCTCGACGGAGGTGCGCCCGCGGCAGGGGGGAGGCGAGTCCGAAGGGTCGGCGAAGCTGGACGTCCGGTGGCCTTGCCGGCGGCGCGAGCGCGGGGAGCTCGAGGACAGCGACAGCACGAGGAGCTGGAGCGCGGGGAACCGAAGGACGGCGACGACGCGTGTAGCTAGAGTGAGGGGAAGGGTGCCGACCGCAGGGGAGTAGAAGGCCGCAGGAGGAGACGCCGGCCGCAAGGGAGTGGGGAGGAGATGGCCCAGTGCTGTGGAGGACGGGGGGAAGGCTCTAGAAGATAAGGAAGAAAGAGAACGTCGGAAAAAAGAGAAGGGAAGATAAGAAAAAAATAATAAGGAGAAAAATAAAAGAAGAAAATAGAAAAAGGTAGGACATTATGAACATTTTACTCATTTATCCAACTTACACTTTTGCCAACGCTTTCAGAATCTGCTCCACCAGCACAGCGACGGTCGGAGCTTCCACAGCTACAGCCACAACTATACCAAACACACCCTAAATATATGACGTTCAGGACAAACAATTTATTTAGTCGTATACTTGAGGTACTAGTAATCCTCAAGAAAACATAATCTGTCTTAGCAGACGTTGGTTGCACTGCAATAACGGAGTGAATGTAAGTAATTCAAAACTGGTCAGCGGTATAATCTGTTAGTGATGCAATACTGTCCTGTTCGTTTGGCTTATCAGCCACCAGCCAACGGTACTATTCTCTCAGAACAAATCAGCCACCAGCTACCAGCCAGCGGTACTTTTCTCTCAGAACAAATCAGCGCCAGCCATCAGCCACCCGAACAGAGCGACTATTGAACTGGTGTCTGATAAATTCATTGAAGAAGGGTTCTCGTAATCTTCGATGTTGTTGTTGAATGTTACCAGACACAAGTCTATTCACTAGTGTGATAGTGCACTGATAGTGCACTAATCGATCATGGCTATCATGGAACCTGAAGATATTCCATATATTCAAGATCTATAACTATAAGCATCGTTTAAAGAGAGTGACTTGCAATGTGCTACACTATAAATGACACTGGGAAAACCCAAGCTGAAATGGACAAAATGTTTCCAAAAAGCAACCAGTTCAAATGATAAGGGTAATGCTTGTGTACTCACCAATTCTAGACTAAATATTGGTGTAGCAGCCAACTGATTTCAAAAATCGAAGTTAGATTGTACAGAGTATAAAAGTTGTATGGCCTTCCAATGAATACACGTGAAAATCCAAAATCCTCTAAATCAAGTATGACGATTCCACGATCAAGATCCTGCCTCCAAGAATGATTACTATGTTACTTCAACCTCACCTAAGGGGTTTTCACTCCTCCGACTATGTTGTCAGCTGTCAAGTATATTTCTCATATATCCGTTACTACTTCTCTCATCATGATCATACAACAGTTATACACTTCAAAACTATACAGAATGTGAAGCCTTTTCCGCAGACCTCATGACTGGAAGAGGATGGGCCTCCGTATTGAATACATACTTATCTAGTGGAAGAGTATTGCTTTCATCAAACAGCAGATACAAATATTTCAATGTTTCTCCGAGGAAGAAAGTTTCCATTTTGTCTCTCCTATGAGGAGGTAGGCTGGTGACATCATCTAAGGAACTGTAACCACCTGAATCAACTTTTGTGTATTTCTCAAAAGCCTGAAAGATCTGCCAACCCCACTCCCTATACCTGTTTGTGAAAAAGGAAGAAAAAGATTAGCAAATAGTGACATGATGCAAACTGAGAAGTAGGCAATTCCCCGAAATCTTACTTGGGATCCTCTGTGATTCTATGCAAAACAAATAGTGATTCCACAGTCTCTGGGCGTAAAAGATTGTGACGATCAAGTGGTTTTATTATAATATCATTGACATATTCGTTGGTTTTATTACCACCATCAGGCCCCCCTTCTGGATTACCCTGTAGAAACCATGTAATCATTAGTGATTAGCATGCAAAATCAACATATACATTTAAACATCAGAAAATAAAATGTAATATTGACCGCACTAAGGATTAGGATACCCAGCATCTAAGAGAACCCTGTACCTCAATATGGAAATAAGCTATTTCAGGAGCAAGGCCAGTAGAGGTCACAAAGTACATCTCAACACATGTTTTGGCAAGATCTTCAGCAAGCTGGAGATTTTCGATGTCTTCATCAGTTAATAAATTACTTTCAAGAGCTTTTTTCTTGGTGATACCTTTAGTTGCACCAAGGGCAAGGGTACCAGGAAGAAAACACACCTGCAAAATGAATACACCCCATTGCTAATTATCAAGGAAGTAATGCAGAAAAACAATAAAGGTCACAAAGGTTTTGCCCAGGGAGAAAAATCATTATAAGTATAAATGATTTCTCAACTGAGTGCAAGAGGATAGATGTTCAATGAGAGCTGCATACCAGGTGATCCATTTTAGGACTAAAATCACCATTTCGTCCAAATGGAAGCTCCCCAACAAAGACCAACCCGTTTGGTACGGTTTTCCGAACAAGAAGATGCTTGACCCCTCTCATTGCTTCAGTATACATTTCAAACAGATACTTCAAACTACTGTCACGATTTTCCTCTTGCTGAATCCACACTTTTAGTAGATACTCATAGTAACTGTCACCACGAGATCCTAATCTAATATTCTCACCACTAAATTGACCAGAGGGGCTGCACATGAAAAAAAAAATCCTCTTAAGTTTTGATGCCTTCGAATGCAATACAATGGAATAGCATTAAGATGGGATGCAAAAGCAATTTAGTTGCAAAATATAGGAGGGTAAAACAATGCATTACTTGATGTAAATGGGCACCAGACCCTCCACCTTTGGGAGTGTTCTCATATGCTCTAACACCTTCATTGCCTCCCTGTCATACTTTGGATCCCCTGATACTTTGCTGAGGTAACTGAACTCTAGTTGCAATGTTGAAGCCTCTGAGGTACTGCTTAAGCCATCTGGGGCTGCATGTGCAGTGCGGTCACGAAGAATAACATCACTTAAAGGTATAGCTGTGGGGCTTGATGTAAACGCCAACAATAACCTGTCTGCTAAATCCTTTGAAACTTCCAAAAGTCGCTCTGGGTTAGCTTTTTTATATGATGCTGGTATCCCAGAGTCACCTGATCCTGCATGATCGCCACCACTCAAGTGGTATGCACTAAGAAGCCCTCCCAAGACACGGATGGTAGTCTCAAACAAATTAACCTGCCCTTTCTCACTGATTCTTTTCATTAGGTTCTCCTCAATCCATTTTGATGCTTCGGAAACAACATCATCAGCACCCATTATTATCGCAGTGTCCAAAGAATCCACAATTGTAGCACCTAGACCTCCTAATCCATCAGTGCCTCTTTGGCTCAAAGGCATAAGCTCATCATAACCCATTGCATAATTTCGGTAACCAGACCATGCATGTTCAAATGCTTCTTTAACTTTCTTCTGCCTAGAGGTCCACTCGGATGGAGACTGCTGAAGCAGAGAATTATTTTTGTAGATTTCATTTGGTGGGAGACGTGGGGGCAGCCTTGGTGGTTTTCTCCAAAGTGTGCGAATATTGGGAGCTCTCCTGACATTGTTATTATGCACCTCTTTGCCATGTAGGTCAGCAGATACAAAACCATCTGGGCTTTTGTGCAAAAATAAGTATAGTAACCCAGAAACCATCAACAGGCTCAAGAATTTACCAACAGTGAACTTTCCACAACGGTACTTGCTGCCGTTAGTAGCCAGGGACTGTACAAGCATCTACATATAAGAAGTAAGAAAAGCTTTAGAAAGAAGAACTAACACAACCATAACAGTCTCGAATACAAGTTTCCTATATGCAAGAAATGAAAAACAATTTATGTAAAGAGTCGTTGCTTCACCATCAGGGAGGATAGACAAATATCAGTTCCTTTTCATACATGAGCGGTATTACTTCAATCAGTACTTACATGGCAAATAACACCCAAATGTAAAGTACCAAGAAAAGAGTGTTATTACATTTTTATACCACCCATCGAGCGTTACAACCTAAAAATATATTCTGAATTTTGGCACAGATATATAAGGTAGCATAATCTGCAAATTCTTCAATCCATGATCTGATATGGACATCACATTTATTAAATTAACTGTATCTACACTGCAGGCAATGGGTGAGGTACAAAAGTTGAAGTACATGGTAGAGAAGAGCTTATATCAGATCATACTAACTCCTTGAACCCTCGAGGTAAACCAAGCCACACACACTGACGAGCATACACGACTTCCTGGTGGAAACAACAATCTGAATTGAGTTTTGATCTAAACAACCAGGGCAGCAGTGCCATAGATATCAGAACCTCTAACCAGGTCAATTTGAACAGTGAGTACCACAGATCCGATGCCACGGAAGAACCCTCATTCCACCCAAAATGGCATGTCGCAACACCTTCAATCTTCCCAGCGATCTCACGACACAATCACACAACCAACTAATCGAACAAACTCCCCCTAACAACGAGTCCTCAAGCCGCCGCGGAGATCAAAGTCCAACCCCCATGTAGAGCTATCTCTACTCTAGGGGAAAAGAATCCTCTTTTGGGGAGGCAAACAATGGGGTGTTGGATCGGGAGGGGAGGCGCGGCACCTTGAGGCGAGACCGGTGGCGGAACTTGGCGTTGTTGTAGGCGCCGGCGGCGCCCACATCGCGCATCGAGTAGGGGAGGGGGCCCGAGCCGGCGCTCATCCGCGCGGGAGCGGGGGTGGCGCGGGGAGTGGCTTGTAAAGCTTCTGGGAGGAGGCGGGGCGGCTCGCCTGCGTCGCGCGCGAGATCCGGGTGAGGTGAGAGGGGAGCTTGACGCGCGACAGACGGAGGAGGCAGGGAGGAGGGAGAAGCGTGTCGGGTCGGGTGGATCTCAGTTCGATGTCCGGCTCGCCTGTTTCCGTTTGTTGACTGTCTTGGTCTACTTCCAACGAATCTGGCTTAGCAAAAATTGCCACATGTATCAGGGTCTGTTAAGTTCTTTCAATTTCAACTTTAATTCACTATTTACTTGTCATATTTTCGTCACATCGAGTCACACATCTCGTTACTTCAGCATATATTTTTCACAACTTTTCAATCTAATACATTATTTCAGCATTATTCATACGCGCAAATTTGATAGAACTCTGAACAATATTTGGAGCATACAGTTTGCTCTGCATCGCGTTACCGGTATCTCTGCTCATAACTATATAATATTTCAGTAGTATATACACATTTCATTAGAAACCCATTGTATAGGTACATAATAGAAGTGATCATTAGACAATAATCTATTCTTTCTCATGTGTGATTACTGATGTTGCTATATTTTGAAAAAAAAACGTCACTACAGGATCACACGAGGATTGCCAAAAAGTCATTTGGATTGGATTCCGCTGTCAAACTTGAGATGATCGTACTTTGTAGTATGAAATGTTTTTTTTTCCTAACGTGTTGTTTAATCGGCCAGTGTGAGAAAGGGTTTGATTCAAATACTTCTATGAAAAGTGCAATCTTTCATATTATCTATTACAATGTTGAGGAACGAAACATCTTGCAATATTTGTCTTTTTTCGGTGCGGCCATTTCAATGAGTTTGGGTGAAAACAAAAAAAGAGTATACGAAAGTCTTGAGTATTCCCATTTTGCTCTTTATTATTCTCATCACCAGCAGTGCTATGCCATGTGTAACATTTGTTAGAACTCGATCTACATACATCAATTCTCCGAGTCGCAACCAAAAATCATCCGAGTTGCATGCTAATTAAGTCACTTATTAGCTTCCCTAAAACCAAAAGAAAAGAAGGAACACGCACGCACACACGACAACATAAAAGCTACTCCTACCATGTACCTCCTCTCTGATCGATACACACTACTAGAGCTGCGCCTCCAGGTCCCTTTCCCCGTCGTCCAGCTGCAACCTGTCCTGCGGTGGCAACGCCGCCGCCGCCGTCGACGTCGACGCCCGCGACGTCGTGCCTCCCTCCTGCTCCTTGTCGGCGGAGCCCTCGCCGGCGCGCCTTGCCACCACCTCGGCGCGGCAGACGGGGCACGTCGAGCGCTCCCCGAGCCACACGTCGATGCAGCCCCGGTGGAAGACGTGCATGCACAGGGGCAGCAGCCTCGCCGCCTCGCCCTCCGCCAGCGCGGCCAGGCACACGGCGCACTCCCGCTCCTCCTCGGCCTCATCGTCGCCCGCCGCCGCCGTGTCCTCCTTCCGGTACGCGAACTCCGGCAGCGCCGCGATGGCGTCGGCGTCCAGCCCCGTGGAGCGCTTCTTGTCGGGCTCCGCCGCGGCGGCGGCGGCGGCCTCGGCCGCGTCCCGGCTCGCGGAGCGCCGCACGAGGTACCACCGGATGGCGCAGAGGATGATCAGGATGGCGAGGAGGGAGCCGAAGCTGATGCCGAGGACGGCGATGTAGGAGGTGGTGGTGCAGCACGCGTGCGCGGACGCCGTGGCTGTGGCGGCGTCGTGGCGCGAGGTGTGGGAGGGCGCGCCGACCGAGACGGCGAGCGCGAAGCAGGACTGGTCAGCGGGGAGGCAGCCCGCGGTGGCGGGGGTGGGCGCTCCGGGAGAAGAAGGGGAAGAGGAAGAAGACGGCAGCGACGGCGACGACGACGAGGCCGGCATTGCGGGCGCGTGAGGTGGTGAATAGGAGGCGGTGCATGCGCGGGTACAGGAGCTTTTGAAGCTGCTGGTTGCATGCCATGGAGCTAGTGCGGAGGGAAATGCGGGCGCTCTTGGGGTGGGGAGAGGAGAGATACGCTGACCGCCACGGCGAACCCCATATTTGACAAGAATAGCCTGATCGTGCCGTGTAGTATGTTTGACAGTTTGAGTCTCTAGCTTTTCTTTCTCCGGTTTTCGCTTTCACTTTTATTCAGTTACTGGTTTATTTACACTTTGTTTGGCATTTTAATTTTTAACACACGGGAATCGTGCTTTTCATGAATAAATATAAAAGGACATATCAATGTGAGCATTTTTTTTACCAGTTTTCTAAAAAATGAGGTTTGTTTGTGATTGTGTCGTGTTTCCTACCATTGAGGCTTAACTTTACTCTATTAATTAGAACATTACTACATTAGTACACACCAACCACCTCTACACAAAAATAGGAGGGCGAATATTAACGGAGGAAGGTATCATTGCAAGAAGAGAGCAATATAATTAAGAGGCATGCTCGAAAGTTGCATAAGGTTGGATTTTCATATATGAGTATGTTTGCATAAAGAAAGAAAGAGAGAAAGAAATGAAAAGAAAAGGATCATGGTACTCTTAGTTCGGGGATACAAAAAGGACATGTTTGATGCAACTCTAGCTTCAAGATATTCCTTACATGATTTTGAGTGCGCACGCTGAATATAAAGTGATCTAAACATATTCATTTAAATTGCTCAATATTTTTTTATAAGTAAAGCAGGAGTATTGCTATGTCATTTAAGAAGATGAAGCATGCGGTTTGTTACAAATGTTGTATTACATAAAACAAATAAACTCCCCAATCTCAATAATAATACTAACATTAAGAAACTACTGATTGCGCTTCTAACTCACAAGCACTAGTCCTGATGGCCAGTTCGTCCTTGATGAGCTGCAGCACTCGGCATGGCGAAGAAGAGATGCCATCAAAATTTTTTCTATTTCTCTCTTTCCAGATGTTCCAAGTCGTATAAATCCTGATTGTTGAGCGCTTATTTTTGTCTGCGTTGGAAGGAATTGTCAATCCCGAATTCCACCAATGTGTCAGTGCTTCAAATCGCCTAGGAACTCACACTGCATCTTCAGTCCACTCCGCAACGAGAAACCAAACCTCTTGGGCAAACACACAATGCAGACATAGGTGCTCCGCTGTTTCAAGCTCCTAATCGCATAGCGGGCACAACGGGTTACAAGGCCAATTCCTTGTCAGGAGCTTGTCTGCAGTTAGGATTTTCCTTTGCACCAGGAGCCAGGCGAAGAAGCAGTGCTTGCTCAATAATTAACCGTTCATGTATTCACAACCCCATTTTGAATAATATAAAAGATCAGGAAAGTGAGCCTAGCTCAACTGGTAGGGTGGGAGGTGTGGTTGTCCCCTCTAGCTCAACTTTGGATGCCTATTTTCTTCTTCTTAGTGATTAATGAAAAAAAAACGTTGAATACCTCCTAGATTGGTTTCATTTTTTTACAATCTATAGAATTTCTATAGTGACGGGCAAGTATACAAATTCTTAGAGTTGAACCTATGCCAAGCACCCCCCTTAAGATTCTGTTTGATAGAGCTTCAATTTCAAGATCCATATTTTGGATGCTAACAGTGTTTTAAACATTTTTGTGTTTATTTCGAAATAAGAATACACCAAACAAATAACCCAAGAAAACGTAGTGAATGAGGGTTATTTGTATACTATGCATGGGAGAAACCTTATTAACTAGGCAAAATATTTGAATTAATCAACATCTAACTTCGTGTTTAACGTTCCAAGATATGGAAAATATATATACTTTCATTATCTTGATCATTAAATGCCTTTTAAGTCTAATATGGATGTTGGAAGTGACAGATAAATCGGATAACATGATTTTACATGCTCAATTGGGACAAAACCGCATCCTTAGGAATTTAGGATTGAATAGTAATTTGACTCGATCGATAATTTGCAGAGTTATTAAATGTAAAAAAGAAACATGGTAATGGATTTTGACATTTTCGTTGCAAATTCGAAAAAAAAGGCACACTATTTTTTTTTTGCGAAAAAAAAAGCACACTAGAACCGTAGAGCGCTTTGATTGGATAGTTTTCGGCTTTTCGCTGACCGCGATGGCGATGGTAGGTGCCGTTGGTCAATATCTTTGTGCCGGCGGCCGGCGGCGACCCCTCCAACCTCCACCCCACCTAGGTATCGCCGGCGGTGCGCCGTTATCACCGTCGCAGCGATGAGGCCTCTCCTTACCCGCCTCTTCACCTCCGCTCACATTGCCATGGCCGCCTTCCCCTCCTCTTCCTCTCCGTCTAGACGGTTGGCCCATCTCACGCGCCAACTCGCCTCCTCCTCTTCCGGCGAGCTCTCCTCAGTGGGCGCCCCTGCCGCCGACGCCGACGCCGTCCCCGCGAAAAGCCCGCGTCCGGCCGCCTCCAAGGTCCACGCCGCCGTGCTCGTCTGCCTCTTCGAGGACCCCAGCTGCGGGCTCCGCGTCCTCCTCACCAAGCGCGCTTCCTCCCTCTCCTCCCACTCTGGTAGGAGGACACTGTGATCCTTGCGTTATTGGCTAAATCTGTAACATCTGTTGGTTCCATGTTGGCCAATTCGTTCGTTAGAGTTCTTGAATTTCTTGAAAATTGTCAGGGGAGGTGTCGTTACCCGGAGGGAAGGTTGACGAGGGGGACGCCGATGCCAAGGCCACGGCTTTGCGGGAGGCGAAGGAGGAGATTGGATTGGACCCGGCGATTGTCTCTGTTGTGACAGTTATTGAGCCCTTCCTCTCCAAGGTAAACCAAAATTCTTGTTCTGCTAGACTGCTACGATACATAACCTAGGCAACAACTGTTTGATTTTACCAATCAGTTGTTGATGAAGAATTGCGTAATCTCCATCAGCAGTGCACTCTGTTTGCATCAAAGTCGAACTATTTTTCCATACAAAAGTACTGGTCTGGTGCTCATTTGTGTCGTAAGGCTAAATGCTGTGCAGCAGTTGGAAACTTGGAATAACTGGAGTAACAGTTTATAGACGCTTCATGATGTTGCATCTTTCAAGTCCTGTGGTTTGAGATGTGTGAGAACTAAATGTCTAAATACCATTCTTTTTTTATTAATGGACGGAGCAAAATAACTTCCATCAATTTGAATTTCTTCTTGCTGGATTATGGCTACTCTACTCATGATTATTTTTTGGGTTTACTGATAACACAACTAGAGTCAATATGACAATTAAATGCTTGACCGTGATGCCCTTAGAGACAACTACTCTAGATAAGTATGAGTACAATATTCTTATTGGTTGATTTGAAATACCCTTTCAGCATCTTCTTCTCAATGTATTGCAAATCTTTTCTAGCCACATTGCTCAACCCAAGCATTTTTCTATAATCAATTTCTGGGAACAATACACATGCATGTCTGTTGGGACAAAATTGTGACATTATGATCCAGAAACCCTGAGGAGAAAACCGCCTATTTGCCTGCCTCTGAACTTGTAAGTTTGTATCACTTGGACCCCAAAATATGCAAACTAAGTTCTTACCTCCCAACACTTGCAAGTATATATAGCCCTTGACCCACAGGATTTACAGATTCTAAACCCTCTTTTTTTCATTGACATTTTTGGATTTTCCTATATGTGCTATAATGTGGAACATTATTGTTGATGAGACTAGATCTGTTGATTTCGGGATATGAAAAAAATAAGCTTATTTTGCAGTTTGATAAAATTTGGTAATTTAAAGTATGATAACATTGTAATGTAACAACAAATTGATAATCTGAACCTATTAGTTAGAATTAAAAACGAAATCTATGAATTCTATAACAGAACTATTTTTCTGGTATAGACATGTAGAAGTTTTGACCTTCGTATATTTCTCTTTGCAAGCATTCAAATTCTGAAAATGACATGGATCAACAATCTGATGACTTTTGCAAGCAAGTTCAAAAGTGATGTGCAGAATTTCTATTGCAATCTCAAAAAAAAATTGAAACTGGGTATGTATGGAGTTTGTGCGGTGGAGTAGAATTTTCTTTTTCTTCCTATGGTCTGTTTATCGTCAAATCTATGGTGCGGTTTCCTCCATTGGCTGCATCATTTCTTCTTGTTTTTATGTGGTGGAGTAGAATTTTCTATTTCTTCTTATGGTTCATTTAACTTCCAATCCATTACCCATCATGTGGTTTTCTCCATTGATTGTGCATCATTTATCCTTTTTTTTTGTCTCATTGGCTAGATGTCTTATGATTGGATGGATATATATTAGGCTAATGATCAGAAATATTAAATGAATAATAATAAGGGACTAAGAGCTTAATGGAAGGTTGAGGTGGCAAGTGTGACAGGTTTCTCTGCTTAACCTGATGATAATCAGGGATGAATAAACTGTTATGAACGTCGTTGCACAGGGGAAGGTGATTGCAAAGATTAGGGGCTGATTTGCGGAGGAATTAGGGTTGTGAGCTACAGTACCCGCGTGCTACAGTACCGTGGGTACTGTTCACGTGGTGGGCTGAGAGAGAGGGGCGGCGGCGGCGGGCGCTAGGAACGCCGGCCGCGGGGCTTCGCCCACGGCCGGCAAGAGAGAAGGGTTTTTCTTCTAATCTCTTGCTTGCCTTGATTGATACATCTCCCCTCCTTATAAAGAGAGGATTCCTTGATCCCTAAGTAAGACTCGATATTATCCCTAAACCTAACCCTAATGGGCCTGCCGAGCCGGCCTATTAGACCCGGCCCATTAGTCCCCTGATACCTGACATTACCCCGCCCTTGTTCGAGCAGCCCGTCCTCGAGCTGCAGCATGCACACCTTGACAATGACTCGACTCCACACAAACCTATAACCTAAAAATAAGCCTTATGGTGGAGTAGAATTTTCTATTTCTTCTTAGGGTTCATTTAACTTCCAATCCATTACCCATCATGTGGTTTTCTCCATTTATTGTGCATCATTTATACTTTTTTTTGTCTCATTGGCTAGATGTCTTATGATTGGATGGATATATATTAGGCTAATGATCAGAAATATTAAATGAATAATAATAAGGGACTAAGAGCTTAATGGAAGGTTGAGGTGGCAAGTGTGACAGGTTTCTCTGCTTAACCTGATGATAATCAGGGATGAATAAACAGTTTTGGCCAAAGTGTCGAAACAATTCTTATGTAAGCAACTAAGCATCAAAAGGAATGGCTGGAGAAAGTATGTGCCAGGAAAAGAGCAGTTGGGCAATGAACTTTTTTTCCTTAAATTGTTTACATGGAGGATGAACTCCCCTAGTCAGAATAATTTTTTGAGGTTGAGGAAGGACCAAGTGATATGATGTAATTTCAGTGGGTAGTTGACCACATATGTATAAGAAATCTAGGCAGTTGACCACATAGGTATAAGAAATCTAGTAATCCGGGTCTGAAGGTTGGCTCCACTTTCTTGGAATCAGTAGGAGCAGGAAATTTTCAATGTAAGATTAAAAAATAATCCATAACTTGCTCCACGAATACCGATCTGTTATAAATTTGTACTTTCCTATATTTATAATATAGAATGTGCTTTCTACTAATTCAGAGGAAGCATTATTCCTGAAGTCTGTTATAAATTTCCGATTGGCCAGAACTTATGCTGCAGCCTTCCTTTTGCAGAATGGCCTACATGTTGTTCCTGTAATTGGCATGGTTTCGGATAAAGCATTATTCAAGCCTGTCTTGAACAAAGCTGAAGTGGAGGATATCTTTGACGCACCGTTGGAGATGTTTCTAAAGGTTTTTTTTTCTCTACTATTCATTTTTTTCTCTACTATTCATTTTAATGTCACGACTCGATAAATGTTCCTTTTAGGTTGTTAGTTTATTCATATGGTGCGAGTAAGGACATTGCATCGCTTAGTTTTCAACTTGTGTGGCACCAACAGGATGATCACCGGAGAACAAAACAGATGAGTTGGATGGGCATAGATATTCCCGTCCAGTTCTTCGACTACGAGGCGGATGGCAAAAGGTTTGTGATTTGGGGCTTAACTGCGCACATCCTGACCCGTGCGGCAGCAATCGTTCTTCAGAGGGAACCATCGTTTGCCGAACTTCCGAGACCCGAAAGCGCACCTGTCGTTGGCACTGATGAGACCAAACCCTGATGCTCTATGATTAGGGTTGTTTGGTTCAGAGCCCTGATTGGCTGTGGAATCATCTTTCCCTCTACATGTTGTCTGGAAAAGGTACCAAAAATTGTCTTGTACATTACAATATATATGGATGTAAATTTATTGTCATGTAAAGAAGACACCAAAGAATAGTGCCACATTTGCCCCCATCTTATGTTGTTGGAAGAGGAAGGTAACTGCACTTTGTGACAAAAGAATGTATACTATTTTATAGAAAAAAAAGTATGGAGATTTATATTTCCCTGGTGGCTGAAAAATATGAAATCCCTTTGTCACCTGTCATCTTCACTGGCGATTGGTCATGGTCAGCAGCAAGGTCTTCCTTGCCAAGGGGATTTTGCCGTTGTCAGGGTTGAAGTGTTGCCTATGTTTCGTTGAAGTGTTGAACAGCTGCACTTTCGCAGGCTCTGCCCTATTGAAATCGAATGCTGTGAGTGCTGAAGTATCAATCATCTAGCAGCAGTTTGCCTCACCAAAAATCTATTTCGGCGGCTATGACAGGCAGTCAATGGAAAACGTGTACGTTGACACGGAGGGCCCCCACTGACAGCGACATGGGAACTGCCCCCTCCCACTCACCACCACCGTGTAGAATACTCTTCATCAAAAGGGCGATGCGACCACCCTGTCGAATTTGCATCCAGATCGCCATCCAAGGAATAGTATTAGTAGCAGGAATCGATCAGGTCTACTCAAGCAAGCAAAGCTGCAAAGAACAGGGTGTTGGGGAACGAAATTAAGGAAGAACGCGATGTGCTGCGGCGGCGACGACGGCCGCGAGTGCCGGCCGCTGGGGTTCCTGCTGGGCCTGCCATTCGCGGTGCTCGCCGTCCTCGTGTCCATCGTCGGCGCCATCATCTGGATCATCGGGTACGTCGTCGTCTTTCTTGCTTCCATTCCACTTCGTTCCATGCATGTGGTGGGTTCATCCTCCGCAGCAAATCGAATCAAGAACCCTTTCCCCTGCGGTGATTGCAGGCTGCCCATCTCGTGCATCTGCCCGTGCTGCCTGTGCGTGACGCTGCTGCTGGAGGCCGCGGTGGAGCTCGTCAAGGCGCCGCTGCACGTCATGACCTGGTTCACCTCCAAGATCCCCTGCTAGTAGCCATGGCCATGGCAGACGGCAGGATGATTTGATCTGTATTGGCCACTGGGCTGTGGCTGCCGATCCATGTGCTGTGCCTCTTCTTCTGTTTTCCTCGCTCGTGTGTTGATTTGACTATGAGATGAATTCATTCTCTTGCCTGTCGCTTGTGGCATACATGTAGAGAGAATTCCTTATTTGACACTGAGAAATTTACCTATCCCTTCTTTGGCTCTCAAAATTTTTTCCTTTCCTATTTGACACTCGGTTGAAACTTAGTTCCTTATTTGGCCTTCTGTTTGGTTTTCTATCTGATTGACGTCAACTGTAATGTGAAAAGACGATTTTGCCCCTACGGGCCCACAACCCTTCTCCCTCTTCTCCTCATCCCCTTCTCCTTCCTCTACTCCGCACCTACACGCCACCGAGCCAGCCGCCGCCGAAGCACTCGATTGGGAACCGGGTAGGGACCTTGGGCTGCGCCGCGCCGAGGTCCCCACTTCTTCTCCTTCCCCACACCCTCTCCTGATCTGAAGTTCCTGTGCTGTAGCAGCACCACTGGCTGTTCCTGTGCCGTGTCGAGGTCGTCCTGTGCAACACCGTCATCCGCAGCCGGGTTCCCGCACTCCTGCTTGTGCGCCGCGGCTAGCCGAGCGCCCGTGCCGCCGCTTGGTGCAGAGCCGCGCACCCGCAGCGCCGCCGCCTGCAGCCGGCGAGAGGATCCGTCTCGAGGCCTAGAGGCAGGCGGCGCCGAAGTGGACGGGGGTCGGGCGCGGCCCCTCCCTCCACCAACATCGCCGGAGATCCACGGCTCCTCCTCCCCTACTCCGCTCCGCCCCTAATCCGCCGGGATTGGCCTCCGACTCCACCTCCGCCGAGATCGACTGCCGGCCGCGTCTCAGGATGATGGAGGAGAAGGGCGCCGCCTGCAGCGAGGCCGTGGCGCGCAGAGGGGCTCGCCGACGTATGGAGCAAGGGAGGACCGGGGAGGGAGCAGGGGTCCTTGCAAGCTCCGCCGGCCCATTATGGCAGCACGCTTGGCCTCCGCGTCCGAGGGGAGGGAGAGAGCGGCGTGCCGGCGGAGCAGCCGGTCGAGCAGAGGAGGGACGAGGGAGAATGAGAGAGGAAGGAGAACGGTGGTGGGCCCACGGGGCAAATTTGTCTTTTCACACGACACATCACGGTTCTCAGACGGAAAACCAAACAGAAGGCCAAATAGGGAAGGAAGTTTCAACTGAGTGTCAAATAAGGAAGGAAAATTTTTTGAAGGCCAAATAAGGGATGGGTAAGTTTCTCAGTGTCAAATAAGGAATTCTCTCATACATGTATGATTATGCATGATGTTTCCCCCTTCTTCCTAGTGCCGACCAGTCATGGTGACGAGCACTATTCGTCCATTGCTGATTTCATTTCCGCGAAAGTTCAGACGCAGGAGCGTAGACACCAGAGGTAGTCGGTAGTCATAGGCACGGGGTTGCTGTCGACGGCTTGTGCCAACAATTATTCCTGCCCACCCAATGACCTAAGTGGAACCTGGTGGTCGCTAGCTGGAGACGAACGAATTCAGGCGGCCTTAATTCACGGGTGAAATAGAAATTAGTAATGCTACGGCCCAGACGTTCGATGCGTCGGATGGGTTGTTTTTTAAATGTTACGAAATTATTCTTCATGTTGCACGCTACATGACTTGATGTTGCGACGGGTGACTTGATGTTGCGACCAGATTTTTTTGCTACAATGCTTAGATCTGACGGCTACATGTTGCAATTGGTCGCTTTCATGTTGCAATTATTTGCCGTTCATGTTGCATTCATTGTGAACATGTTGCGAAATTCTTCTCCATGTTGCACGCTACATGACTTGCTGTTGCGAGTTGCGACGGGTGACTTGATGTTGCGACGAGATTTTTTTCTACAGTGCTTAGATCTGACAGCTATAGTGTTTTGATCTGACGGCTACATGTTACAATTGGTCGCCTTCATGTTGCAATTGTTTGTCATTCATATTGGAATAGTTGTGAATATGTTGCATCCGTCTTTTAAATTTTCATGTTGCAATCATGTTACATGTTGAAAATTAATATTTCTGTGTTCCTAGTGGGAAATCAAATTATTTAAATTTGAAAATTTTTAAACTCAACTATTCAATCCTGTTGTAGTCGACATTCTAGATCCTTTTCATAACTGCTGATACAAACACATAACATTTGGCAAACTCTCAAAACACATAGACACAATCTAGCCCCAAGTCTATGAAGATTTGAACTTGGATCCTGTTTGAATACTCTCCAACTACAATTTAACTAGTCAGCTAAATTTCGAAGATCCTATCTATCTTCCACAAGGTGGGAAGGAAATCAATCTTCTAATGTTAGAAATTCGTGCAAACAATACACACTGCTAGATCCTACAACCTTAACAACACACACTACTCCTAATTAGGGTTCCAATGTTCCGGATGTTTCATGTGAGTGTTTCAAATGTTTTGTATGGATGTTGCAAAGAGAATCATGATGTTGCGAATGTTTCACGCGCGTGTTGCAGGTGTTTTATTTGAATGTTGCATTTTCAACAAAGCATTTCAATGTTCCAGTCAACATGAAGTAGATGTTGCGGCGAGTTTTCCCCCAATTATCGACAGTTCATTATCAACAATTTTTTTTGATGTTGCAAACATTGATTTTAGATGTTGCAGATGTTGAGTTTCGATGTTGCCAACATGTGATGTTGGGTGTTATGTCGAGAGGGGGGAGGAGGGCTCCTGATGTTGGATGTTGCACGCAACATAGCTCGCAACATGACCCCAACACGCTGATGTTTGGATGTTGGTCGCAACATGCTCGCCACAAGCTCGCAACATGTATACTGTGTCAGGGAGGAGGGGGGACACCGAGTTTGAACGTTGGTCGCAACATGCTTCACAACATAGCAAAATTGTTCGCAACATGCTTCGCAACATTAACACCGATCCGACGGCTGAGGCATTTCCTGATTTGAATCATGTGGTCGGGAAGGTGTCCGATACTGACATCCGGAACGGACGTCCAGGCGCTAGCAGCTCGGAATAGAAATTCTCCGAGTCTGCTAGCTTCTAATTCTTTAATACCTTCTAAAAGATTTGTGCATTTTTTGGATGGTAATCGGTAAATAAGCAAAGGCCCTAATCAAATAAATTCATCGACAGGTGTCAAACTTTTGCAGAACCTTTAAATTTCCTCTTCAGGTACTTTTACTAAAAATAAATTTATACAAAAATAGAACTTCACGCAAACTAGTTAGTATTAAACAAATATTTCAGAAAGAATAAGTACTTAAAGATAAAAAAAATAAATATGTAAAAAATACAAAAAAGTTAGTATAAAAAGTAAAACGGAGGCCAATAAAGAAGAAGGAAAAAGAAAGAAAGGAAATTAAACATTGTGAATAAGGAGAAAAATAACACAAGGAAGGAAAAAAATAAAATAAAAGTATAAAAAACGAGAAATTGTTGTTAATAATGAAAGAAGAAGAATGGTGAACCTTTCTCTTAATAAAGAAGGAGTAACAGAATAAGAAAAAATATTAGGAGAAAAATCCTTAAATGAATAAAAAATATTACGAGAAAATTCCTTAAATGAATAGATGGAAAAAACTCAAAAACATAAGAGGAAAGAGAAAGGAACGATACCGAGAAAATAAAATAAAAAATAGTGACATAGATAGAGATGAAAAATGAAAGAAATAGATAGGATGAGAATAAATAAATAAAAGAGAAGAAAAAGAAGTAATAAAAAGAAAAGAATGGAGAAAGAAAAAGAAAAGAAAAACAAAGGAGGGGAGGAAAATAAAAAATATATAAAACAGAAAAAGAAAAATAAAATAATAGAAAATGAAAATGAAAATGAAAAAAATAAAAACAAAGAGACAAGGAAGGTTAATGAAAAAAGAAACAATAAACAACACAAAAAGAGAAAATAGAAAGATTAAACATAGTATTAAAAAAAAGAAGAGGAATAGAACAAATATATAAGATAAGAATACAAAAACAAAAACCGAAAATGAAAGAATGGAAAATAAAAAAGAAACGGAAGAAAAACCTACCTGGTGGTCTCTCACGTGCATGCACCCGCGCACGGCCCACGTGCATGCGCGCGCGTGCACCCGCGGCCCACAAACCCCACGTGCATGCGCGCGCCTGTACCCGCGGCCCATAAACCGGCGCGATGGAATGTTTTTTGTCCCTTCGGCGACGTATAGTATTGCTCCCTCCCCCTAAAATTTTTTTATCGACTAACGCTTGTCTAGAACCTTTAAATTTCCTTTTCAGGTACTTTTACTATATTTAATGGTTTCAAAAGGCTTGTTTGGGTTGATCTAATAAATATCCATCACATTCTTCTACAAATACATGGAATTTAAATGTAAACTAACAAGTTCTAAATTTAGTATAGGTACATGGAATCTATTCAATATCTAAAATAGTGGAATTTCAAAATAGTTCTCCAAGTTGAGAAAGGAATGTTGGAATATGATATTTGCAGCCAAAAATCTACAAAGCCAGAAATTTATAGATATTGTTGTCTTAAATTAATGTCAAAAAATCAAAGTGGAAACTAGATTTGTAATGTAAACACAAGTGCCAACACTTAATTAACTTCTAAATTGATCTTCATCTTCTAATTTCGAATATTTGATATGCTGCAATTTGGATGCTATCTAGCACCATATGTAAAATTGCATTGCATATAATTTTGGACAAATTAAGAGCCCCGTTTGTATCCTTCAAGCTCATTTAGTAGGGGAAGCCAGCACATAGGGCTACTTTGGATGGAGACCTGGCAAATCTGCCTGTGCCAGGCAGATGATCCAAGCGCTCGATTTCGTGAGCCTGGGGCCAGGATCGCTGCCTGGGCTCAGGTCCGCATCCAAACAACCTCTAAGTCTGCATCCAAACAACCCCATACTCTCTCCATCTCAAATTATAGGTCATTTTAGTTTTTGTAAGTTCATATCTTTTGCTATGCACCTAGGTATATCATGTCTCAATACATAATAAAATATATGAATGTAGAAAATCCAAAATGAGTAAAATCTATGAATGTAACTTAGAATGGAGGGTGTATCAAGTAGGTGGCATGTAGATTACCTAGGGCTTTTTCAGCACCTTTCTGTTAGCTCTAGCCAATACAAACGATAGTAGCAGTAGGACCAATGGATCCGTCGTCGACATCAACGGGACAAAGCTACATCCCAGTCTATTTTCAAAACAAATGTGAAAAAGCTTCCAAAGTCCGCGAATAGACAGTTTCAAAGGAAGCCAAGACTGGTGCATAGCAAAAGAGCAAGGAGGAGAGAATCATGGCGCCTGTTACGCTTTCTCAGGAACCAATATGATCTGCCATGGCTTTGCGTGGGCGACTTCAATGAGATATTGCATGTAGATGAGCAAATAGGTGGCAATGATCGTGAGGTGTGGAGTATGGAAGGGTTCTGTGATGCGGTGGACTACTGTGATTTCTCTGATTTGGCTTTAGGGGTTTACCATATACTTGGGACAACCGGAGAAGGGGCACCAATAATATCAAAGTGTGGTTGGACAGAGGTCTTGCTGATACTGCATGGCTGGAGTTGTTTGGCAACTCAGCTGTCGCCCATGTTCAAACAACGCAAATCATTGTGCGGTGTTTGTACGGGTTGTTCGATCCACACAGCCACAGAGCTGCAGCAGATGCAAGCCTTTTCGGTATGAAAACATGTGGCAACGCCACAGCCTTTATGATAATACTGTGAATGGTGCATGGGCCGGGGGTTGCTCGAGTTTGGGCGAGGTGAATGTTAACTTGGGCCATCTCCAATCCACATTGTCTCGCTGGGACAGGGAGGAGTTTGGCTCTGTCAAAAAAGAACTACGGCAACTCAGGCAACAATTGAAAGCTGTTCGAAGGCGCACCATAGGAAGTGGGCCAGCACCAGAAGAACGACGGTTGATGGCGCGCCTAGCTGAACTCCTAGCTCGGGAAGAGACAATGGAGAAGCAGCGATCTAGGGTGCAATGGTTGAATGAGGGCGACCGAAACACTGGATTTTTCCAAGCCAAGGCGAAGCAGCGAGCACGAACGAATAAGATTACGGCACTCCGCAGGGCTGATGGATCTTTTTGTGAAGTGCAGGAAGAATTGGAACAAATGACAGCAACTTTCTATCAGATACTTTTCACGGCGCAGGGAGATACACTTCCTGAACTTGTGACACAGCATGTGCCGCGGAAGGTTACTGAGTTGATGAACGCTACACTCACAACTGAATATTCACATGACGAGGTAAAGAAGGATGTGTTTATGATGCATCCAAACAAATCGCCAGGTACGGATGGTTTCACAGCCAGTTTCTATCAACGTCATTGGGGCTTGATCGGCCAGGATATCTCGAATGTTGTTCTCTCTTTCCTCAATGGGGGTGAGATGGAGGCAGTGGTCAACAGAACAATTTTGGTGCTCATTCCAAAGGTACGGAATCCGCAGGAACTGACACACTTCAGACCTATCTCTCTTTGCAATGTTCTATACAAAATTTGTTCGAAGGTGATTGCAAATAGGCTTAGAGTGATTCTAGACGAGATTATATCCGAGGAGCAGTCCGCATTTGTCCCAGGCCGACTCATAACAGACAATGTGCTGGTGGCATATGAATGTATCCATTACCTGAAGCATAAGAAAGGGAAGGTAGGTGCTTGTGCAGTGAAGCTCGACATGGCCAAAGCTTATGACAGGGTAGAATGGTCTTATCTCCGGTCGATGATGCTCAGGTTGGGTTTTCATGAAGCTTTTGTGCAGCTGATTATGAAATGTGTGGAAACGGTGTCTTTCCAGGTGAGAGTGAATGGTAAATTGTCGGAGCCGTTTACTCCCTCTCAGGGAATTCGCCAAGGTGATCCTTTGTCGCCGTATTTGTTCTTGATATGTGCAGAGGGGTTCTCTAATATGCTGAAGAATGTTGGTCCTCAATTCCTGGCGAAAGGAGTCTGGGTAGGGATTCACTCACCCTGGATCTCTCATCTATTATTTGCGGATGATTGCTTACTCTTCACTCAAGCTTCAGAAAGGGGCAGTCAACGCATTGTGAGCATTCTAAACCAGTACCAAAGGGGTTCCGGCCAATTAGTGATTATGTCAAAGTCGGTGATTTTTTTCAGTGCGAATTGTGATGATGCAGACAAGGAGACTGTTAATCAAAACATAGGGATTCAGAATGAAGCGCTATGTGAGAAGTATCTTGGACTGCCTACCGCTGTTGGTCGCAGTACAAAGGAGGGTTTCGAAGCTATACCAACTAAAATCAGCGGTATGATGAATGGATGGGGTGAAAAACAACTTAGTTGTGCTGCTCGAGAAACACTGATAAAATCGGTGGCACAAGCTGTACCTACATACTCGATGAGCTGCTTTGTGTTTGCTCCATCTACTTGCCAGAAAATCACCTCAGCTACATCTAACTACTGATGGAGTAGTGGTGTGGACAAGAGAGGAATGCACTGGAGGAATTGGCCGGATATGTGTGTACCCAAATGTCAGGGAGGCCTTGGTTTTCGTGATGTCAAGCAATTTAATCTGGCGATGCTAGGAAAACAAGGCTGGCGACTGATGGTCAATCCCGAGTCGTTGTGTGCTCAAGTGTTGAAAGGAAAATACTTCCCTAACTGTGAATTCATGTCAGCAAAAAAACCGAAGAATGCTTCACACACTTAGCGTGCAATACTTGCTGGCAGAAAGGTCCTTGAGTTGGGATGCATTAAACGCATTGGAGATGGAACTTCAACAAATATTTGGCATGATCGGTGGCTCCCAGGAGGGGTAGGTATGAAGCCCATTTGTCGCAAAGAAGAAGCAGTAGCTAGCTGAACAAGTCAGTGGATTGCTGGATTCAGAGGGCAGGTCGTGGAATGAGCAAGCATTGGAACTGAATCTGGTTCCGCTGGATGCAGCAGCTGCACGGCAGATTCCCCTTGGCCGATCAACTGAGGACGTTTGGGCCTGGTCCGGAGAACGACATGGCAATTATACAGTCAAATCCGGCTACAGACTGCTTGCAGCAAAGGAGGAGCAACATAGAGCTTTTGTGAAGAGAAAGGCAACACATTCGAATTGTGATAACCCTGTATGGCACAAGTTGTGGAGATGTAAAGTACCCCCAAAGGTTCGGGTATTTTGGTGGCGCCTCCTCCATGACTACATGCCGATTTGCACCGTTGACACATTGACCCACTAAGCACATGTGCCACCTGTGGAGCGGTTGATGAGACGACGTTTCATGCTCTATTGGAATGTACTTATGCAAGGAGGTTTTGGGAAAGGATACAGGTACTCACTGGCGTTAAGCTTCCAGTACTATCCCCGAGTTCATGGACAATGGCTCTGTTGGATGACAAAATTTGTGGAGAAAGTGACCGGACGATCATTATGTGTGGGCTGTGGTCAGTTTGGCGCTCTAGAAATGATCGCCTCCATGGAAAGGCTCCAATTGAGATGGGAGCAGCGATTGATTGGGTGCTTGATGTCTGCTTTCACCTCATTGCAGGCAAGACGAGTTCACAATGTACCCAAGATAGAGCAAAAATGGCAGCGGCCACTGGCTACTGTTCTGAAGGTTAATATCGGTGGAGCATACTCAGCAGATCAGTAGTCAGGGGCAGTCGGAGCAGTGGCCAGGAATGCTGATGGTGAATTTCTGATGGCCTTGACACGCCGGCTGCCGGATGTGGCTTCTCTAATGGCAGAAGCTGAAGCTCTTCGAGCAGGTGTGCAGATGATTTACACGGTCACTACTGGGCCGGTGATAATGGAAGAGGTCACAGTTTACACCAATCTTCAGTGATGTTCAGGAATTAGCTTCTTCGTTCTCTTCTTTTTGCGTTGTGCATGTTAAACGCACAGCCAATAGTGTGTGCTCATTTTACTAGTACTAGTATGTGTGATGTATGGGCAAATGACCCCCTAGGTTCCTCTTGCCGGTGTTGCAAGATGATTGTAACTTCACCAGTATTTGAATGAAGAAGCAGTTTACTCAAAAAAAAAAAAGGAAGCCAAGACTGCAACTCTGCAAAACTCCCAGTGCACAATAATTGTTACAACAAAAAATTAAACATTTGTTAGGGCACTGTATCTCCAATCCGTTGGGACATGCCTACAGCCTGCACAGTTGCTGTCATTCATAGTTAACACTGCAAAACAATCTTTTTAGAACTTACTTGAGCTACCAACACAATTTAGCAGTATTTACCAACACAATCGATCTGGAATATTTATTCAGAACTTTAACAAATGTTAATAATTGTTCAAAAAACGGACATGGATTACTGGCTGGGTTCCTTCCTCCGTCCCTCCTAATCCTCACCTGCTATTCACCAGCTTCTGTCCTGTGCAAATATAGAGCCATCATTCCAAACCGGATGATGCTATTCACCAGGCAAAGCTGAAGATGTCTATCAACACCATGATAGTAGCCATCATCTCTATCCTTCTGCTAACCCTGGTGGGTGTTTCACTAGCACCATCGTCACCAGTTACAAGCTCAAGGAATGTCCAAAAATCTCGACGCATCATTGTACACGGTAACCTATTTTTAGGACGACTTCTGGTGCTCGTAAAGCTTTAACTATTTTTCTCTCAGAATATTTTTCAGCTATTGATGATCTTTTGGCTTGGCATTTGTAGGTGATAGTGCATTATATAGATTGCTTTATCACAGCCTTAAAACTGATTCTAAATATTATGGTACGAGTATAGATTACAGCTCTGCTGGATAATATTGTCAGGTTGCAACAACAACTGCAGTGTGGCCTGCTGCTATTGCAACATCCAAAGGTCCCCACCAGTTTGTGAAAGGTGCTGCGGATAATTTGAACACCATGAAGAACGTGGCATGAATAATATGTTTTCATTTATTTGTTCCCCAACAACCAAGCTGGGCCTGATTTCACAGCACTTCCTCATTTCCTCATCAATGGTGAAGTCTGACTATCTCATATATGAATGAGCACTAGAAAAGAAAATTTCAGTGCTACTTATTTCTGTTTGTTATCTGGAAGCAACAGCTCTGAATTTGACAATCTTAGAGCTAACTATAGCTGTAATCATTAAGTAAAGAATATTTTCAAGCTCATTGAAACTTATATTCTGTTCACCATGAATCCGCACTTTGTTTTCCATATGGTCATAGGAAAACAAGAAGATGAAAACTTACTATAACCTACAGCTACTGAAAAATACATGAATGAAGCGATAGTGGAAACACTACTACTTACAACAGAACTAGTAAGGACTAAAAAACCTAAACTAGTGAAAGATCTTACAGGGATGAATGCTAAGGGTATAATATATACTTAGTTTCGTGAGTCCTTGGTAAACCGCCAAAGTAAACCTCCGATAATATTGTTTATGGAGTGAGAAACCATTGGAACTATAACGCTTGAGGAAGCTATGGTTCCTATACCATAGGCAAATCCAACAAATGTTGCCCTGGAAACATAAAGTATGTGTAAGAATACATCTGGAGCTTATCACCATGCTAATCCTTATGTGTGTAGCAGGAAGTGTACATTAATTTTTCCCCATTGCCCATGCAAAAATACTGCAGAAAAGTATGTACCAGATCGCAAACGAATATTTCCTTCCATTGCCCAAGTGAAGAACACCAAAAATGGTTCCGATGATAAGGGCACTAATCCAGTTCAATCCCAAGATAGGCATCAGTGCCCCTCGGAAGAGCAACTCCTGTTATAAGTGTACATCAAGTTTTTTATTATTAATCAAGCCAGTGTTCTTAAGCAATATCTTTTAATTGATGTGCTCACCTCACTTATCCCAGGAAGACAAGCAACAAAAATGTAGTCCAGAGGTTCTAGCGAAGTAAGGATCTAATGTAAGAAAAGAAAATAATTAAGTGTGTATTTCAATTAACCCGCAAAAAAAGTGTGTATTTCAAGTAAGCGATGCAGTACCTAAAAACGTTGAGTAAGCTTGGCAGCATTCGAATTCAAAAATTTCATCAGGAGAAGACATTACACACTCTAAGTGTCGACCGTACAAGATATAAAGATATCCTAGTATTCTACACCTGCATGTCTGGATTGGTAGTCGCAGATATGCAAAACTGATGGGACTGAAGAATGAGTTGATGCAAGACTGCATGTTAAGCAAGTCTTTTCGTTAATGATCTCCATTGGTGCAAGGTGCTCCAAATTTTTTAATGTTATATTGGGGTAACAGACTAGAGCATACAATTTGTGGAGCAACTATATCTTTCAGTGTTAAACAGAATGCTTCTCATTCTGCTGAACCTCTGAGATATTAGAATTATGTTATTATCAGAATGTTACAATGTGAAACCAATAACTGCAACAGAAGAGAACCCAAAATATTTGATTCCACAGGATGTACATAGTTACACACCTGTGTATTTGCAGCTTCACTGGAATCTCTGAAATCTGACCATGTATGTAGCAGAATGTATCTGCTAGAGGAGATTGCTATCACAAGCCCTGCTACCAACTCGAGATGCCAAGTTTCAAAATTGACTGCAGAAAAGCAGTAATTAATATACAAGGAATTTTGCCTAGTTAGCAACATTACATGAATCTTACTTATTTGCAAAGATTGGGGAAAATGCTTACATAACACATCTGTAGGATCAGAAATTGGCCATCCATTTAAAGATGCAAGGTGTGATGCCTGTGGTAGATAATCAGCCATTTTTAAGGATTTGATACAGAGGCAAAAAAAAGTAAGCATTCAGGGTACTGCAAAAGTAATAGCAGAGCACAAACTTATACACGCTTAGGATAACTTAACCAAAGCAGCAAAGCTACATTAAAATTTCACTATCAAAGCGATCTCGACATCCGAAATTCATTCTAAAAAAAACAATAAAGTTTTACCTGTCGAAGCAGAAGCCCTCCAGCAAGCAGCAAGCCTGATGTGAGAGTGCAAGCCTGAAGAACAGCACTCCTTGGGGCACCTGAAATTTGATCATCAGTAGCAACATCCTCACTATCGACCTCAGGGCCTGTGCTGGTACTTCCTCCACTGCCTGAAGAAGCTTCCTCACTTATCAACAGTGAATCATTTGACTTGTTCTGAAATTTTCTCCTTTCCCTCTTAGTACTCTTTGTCGCAAATGTTATGACAGCCTTTGATATCAAATAACATCTGTTTGTAATATGCATACATCAGGAGCTACTGAAATTCACTCACATGGCAGAACAGTGCTTACATTGTGTCTGCCAGAACGCATATGTGTCCATGTAGCAAGCGGGCTTTGCCATTTCCAACCTAATCAAGTACCATCTGTCAATGTGAGGATGCCAGAATGATATAAGCAATAGCTTCTACAAAAGAATGATACGTTCAGACATTTGCACATGATAACGAATATACTAAACACATGCCAAGAAGATCGATTAACACAGAAAAAAAGTCAAGACTCACATGCTCATCCTCCCTAAGTTTGACAGGAAGAAGATCGATGACAAATTTACGCACCTTTGGAGGGGAGCGCGAGCGGGCCGCGACAGGAGAGTGCGCTCGCTGCCAGCGTCATCCACAACGGGTGGATCGGAGCAAGCTGCAGAGAATCGAGGCTCCGAGCGCCCAGGTGGCGAGGAAATGAGAAGATTGCTGGGGAAGAATGGAAATGGCAAGATTTCAGTTTTACCAGAAAGGTGGGAAGCAAGCAAGAATTATCTCCACTCCTCTGTTTTGTGTGGTGGAAACTGCAAATATGAGGAGATGCCGAGTTGCAAACATGGGCTGTGGGCTATGGGCCATGGGCTCCACGCCTTGCTTGACCCTGGGTGCGATCTTTTTTTCTTACGAAACACAAACCAACGATTTCGTTTTTGTTTTGGAACCGGTCACACTACCACAAGGACGTTTATGCATAATTTCTCTCATGTAAGAACATCGGGCCATAAACATGACAAATTGACAAAAGAGGCGCAAAGTGAAAAAAATATATACGGAGAACTGGAGAAGGAAATATGCCCCCTTACAATGATTAAGTTTTACAGGATTACACAAGCAAAATGGATTAACTTCACAGTACCACATGGCATAAAGATTGAGCTCCTTTTCGTTGACCTCTCTTGCATTGGTTTTGAAAAAATTGAAACTAGCATTCCATGTTGCTATTACAGGCTTACAGCAGGATCCACATAAATACGCAAAAAGATACTTATCAGAGCCTAGATTATAAATCCATAGTACCAGATGTAGTAACTAAACATGAGCTCCATACATCGCTACAAATAAAATTCATGCCAACTTCATTCAGTCTACAAAAAAGCTGGATGCTGCATTGAAAAAGAAGCACCAAAACTCCAGAACCATTTTGACAGCACTGATCACCTTTAGCCCCTGCCAAACAGTCAACTGAAGGTTCAGTTCAAGCAGGGCAGCAAGTAGCCAAGTACAATGTCAGGGAGGTTAAGCAGAAAGAAAGATTGACATTGTTACCTTAATTGGTTTCCGCATCATCATTTAGCATGAAGCCGCTCCACAGGAGCGAGGTCTCATCTTTTGTGTCGGCCGACGTGACAATAGTCACATTGAACCCTCGGATATGCTCAAAGATCTCAAAGTGGTCTTCCAGTTCCGGGGAGAACTCGCAGAACTCCGTCTCCATGAAGAACTTAATGGTGTTTTCCCGAATTTCGGCCCGAGAATCTAACATGGACATCACTGTCAACATTCTGACCAAGAAATTGTACATTGCATGCCCTCGGAGAACACTCTGTCTTGCAAAGACACTCCCACTGTCTCTGCCAGCACCAATGAATGGATTGGTTCGAGCTGACTTTCTTGCTTTAGCAAAAGGGTCAATTTGTGCCTCTTTGAATCTCTGGCCGCTCAAAATCTCCATAGCCAATTTTCCGATTGGGACCCTCAAATCAGAACCTGCTTTTGGTGCTAATCTGATCTCGTACAATCCAGGAACTTGCATGATATTGTCATGATTCTGTTTGAGCAACAGATCCTGACGAAGTACATCTTCGTAATGGAGATGGAGCGGAAGCATCATTGCTGTTCCACTTTTCTTTGAGATACTTGATCGATTACGCTTCACCTTGGGTGCATCCAATTCCGAGACCACTGCTTCACTGGATGGTGTTGCTGTTGCATAATGACGAAGGCCCTGCGTGGAAATTTTGTAATTAGCTCAGTAAAAACATTGCCTTGTTATAGATGCATTATAGAAAAAGGTTGGATTACATGTAACCATGTAGAGTGACAGAACCAAAAGGAAACAAAAAAAGGTGATATATTTGTTCAATATGATCTGTTTTCAGCAAGGACAAATCTTAATTTAATTTGTTTGTCCCAGCTGATATGATTGGACTAAAGAAAAGTTGTTTTACCATTGCTCAATAAGTGTATGCGAAATGTGAGATGACTAGTACATTCTTAGGCACATTTGTGAGACCACTTGGTGTTCATTCAACCAGCCACAGATAACACTGAGCATGGGACTATGCCACTATGGATCCAACTGACTTGTTGGTTGCAGGCTGACTATTTCGATCGATAATGATTTTCTTAAACAGTAAAATGAATGTGCAATCATAAAAAAATGTGTAAGGATTTTGGGCAAGCACTAATTCCCCTCAACCCACACTACTGCAAGGTAAACCAACCATCAAGCCATTAGCTAACATAATTATCAGTGATAAACTCCTTTTCACATTGTCTCACCGCCGGAGGCAGCGGGCATCACGTGCACGGAACTAGCAAAGGAAGTAGACTAGCAGAGCATAGGGTTTGGATGGGGAATGGACAGACCTGAGCGGCCGGGGCGATGCCTCGGCTTCCAGAACCAGCAAGGGAGCCGGAGGGATCCGGGACGCGACGGCCGCAAGCCGACCGGGCGGCCGCGGATGCCACATCGCGCAGGAGAGATCGCGCCGCCATGCCGCCGCCGCTCCGCTCTTTTCCCCTTCGCCCTTCGCTGGGGAGCGACGGCGGCCGGACGAGGCGGAAAGCCGGAAATGCTCGCGGAGGGTGGGCTGCGGAGGAATTTGGTTAGGCCTTTGGGCCTCGGAGCGTTGGTGGGCTTATTTTCTTTTTCGTCTTTACAATGAAAGAAAAAGAATGTTTGTTTATATATTGATGAAACGACTATGCAATGTACTCCGTAAGCTTGCAAGAAAACCATCAAAAACTTGATGTGTCAACAAACTATGGAGTAGAGGAGTTCATGGAAAATTGTGTCTGCAAACTATGGAGTCGAAATTTTGTATTTTTCGGGGAAAAAGGTGGAGGATTTGATGGATATAACATTTTGAAACCAAATTCAATTTAGAAAGATTAAAATAAAATTGAAAAACATGAACAAAGAGAAAAAAATACACCCATGCACCACTTCATCATTTCATTCACAATTAATCAATTTTCATATAAACTTTAAGTTTGGTTTTGAATTTTTGCATGATCATGTGTCCCTACGTCCTCTATTTTTATGATCTTTCCTAATATCCTTAGATATGTTTTTTTAGGATTGGTGCAACGCAATAACAAAATACAAAGGAGTGAGCTCACTCCTTTCTGGTCTCTTTGTTCTTTCCCTTCAGACCAGAAATACAATAACAATATCAAAAGTGTAGGCCTAAGAATTAATAAGGAAACAATGATAATATTTTGGGGGTGCATCAATTGTGCTCAAAAGGCCTGCTCAAAAAAAAAAGTGCTCAAAAGGGTCTATATATGGAATTACATACTCTCAGATTTCTACATGGAGTACTCCAACAAAATTGCAATTCGATTTCTTTTAAAACACCGAGATTAGGTGATTAGCTGAAATCTCTTATATAACAAGTTACCCAATATCTAGATGAAACCCATGTTTCATCTCACCATTTATTTTTTTGACACATGAACGTGAGAAGATCATTCATGGGAATAAAACTCCAATCAAGAATAGCCTAGTAAGGGGCAAATCCCTCCTATTCTATGCGTGTGCCGATGAGTGTACCAGCTTGGACAAGCTTTATTCGCTCTCTCGAGTCTCGACCGGTCAAATCCTCTGATGCTCAAGATTCGCCGACAAATCACGCTCATTATAATCAAACTTTTATAATAAGCAGACAACTAAACTGTTATCTCATTATCTGTCCCTCCACCACATCCACAGACTCAGCTGCACTTTTTTCCAACGATTCTGCCTTGGCATGATCACAAGAGCCACCTAACCAGATGTGCATGTACATGGCTCTGATTGCTCGATCGCTGTTCTCCAGTTGGGACACGACGCCTTTCCAATCTCCACACACAGTGGCTTTCAGTTGCAGAGTTGAGCGGCTTTCGCCAAAGCCTTATATTCCCTGTAATGATCCAAAAACCTTTTACTAGCCGCCACCTTATCATGACAACAGTGTGTCAGTGTAGTGTTCTGTCAGTTATATATGAACTGAATGAACGCGAATCCTTCCGATAAAATATGCAAGACCTGCGCAGAGAACTTGTCTACTTCACTAAGGATGCCTGATGCTTTTGAACTCCTGCATGCAGCTGCATTTTAGTAACTGCAGGTTGCAGAAGCCGGCAGCCCTGTCAGGATATGAATTAGACATGCTGCTGCCCCCGTAACGTGCATTTGGTAATTGGTAGCTTAAGCTCTCGTGCGGCATCCCCACTAAAACCTATCCACTCTCCTGTACAACAACTTGAAGCACAATCGGATTCGTTACAAGTTCAGCAGATCGCAGATGATGAATGTACGATTGGTATTGGTAGCTCCATGTGAGATGGGATATGTGCAGTGTGCCTACAGCTCACGGTGTGGACTCTGGTTTTGTCCTTCTCATGCAGGAATCGACGGCAAGGTTAACTCAGCTGCCGTGTGGGACTCTGCCTTTGCAAGGGCACAATCAGAGAGCCGCCGGGACTGGCTGCCTCTGGCCCTCGAGCTGCAAGTGTCAGCGTCCAAGTTCCATTCAACCTTTTCTCTTCCCGTCCCATGCGTGCATGAACCTGCAATAATAGGACCCTAACCTTTGGGTTCTGATTGCTGGGTTGCGTGGGGTTCTTGCCGTCAAGTGGCCATGGCTGCATTGGTTTCATTGATTGGATGGATGGCGCGGTGTGTAGAGCCATTTTCAGGAGGTTTTCTTCGGGGCACAATACGACCTGTACGACCAGTTGGAAAATGACTCGTATGCAGAAAAAGACATATATGTAAGGATCGGACGGTTGCGATTAATTCTATACGACCGGTTTTTTTAGCTGTCGTACGGTAGTATTCAAAGGTCGTACTGGTAGTTAAAGGATATTATCGAAAATGTAAAATATCATTTTTATAATATATAAAAACGGGGGGAGGAGGTGCGCACGGATTGTGTACCGAAGAAAACCTCTTTTCCAGACGAGGACGCCAGACGGTACTCATTTTCAGGGTTGACCAGACATTGTAGCAGCTTCACCATCCTCGCCTGGAAGATCGACGACACATGTTCTTGGCAAGCAACTGTGAATGTGATGCATCATTATCCTTGCAATTACGAGAGAAAAGAAATCTATCAGCATCGTAGAGGTGATCGTCAAACTCACTGTACACCTTGACAAGAACCCGCAGATATATTTTTTGAGATTACACAGTACAACGCAGACGCTCACAACACGCACGCACACTCACCCCTGTAAGCATCAAGGCCCCACCACACCTTTGGTAAGGATGTGTTTCGGTGATAAATGACAAACATATACTTGTGATTAACCTTGGTTTTGTAGCGGTTTTATTCTTGGGTTATTTCATGAGTGAAAAATTAAAAGAGACCCCTCAATTTGAAATCAATGAACAAAGACTACAAGGCTAAGGACATTTCTAGTTCCAAGTGTCACAAGGAGATGAAAGACACTTGGATTTGCTAGTTTGTAGTGTTTGACCGTACTATTAAGAGGGGTTCACACTTGAGTAGCTTGACCATGCCAAATGCTATGCCATATTTATGCACTATCAAGCTCCTTGGTCACTAAACAGCTCAAGATACTCATTGAAATACATTGGAAGCAAAAGACTTGAAGAAAAACTCAAAGGTGATTGAATTGGATGAGTTGAAATGGAAAAGGACGCGTCGGATGATCCGACGCTATCATTCCTAGTTGCACCGGATGATTAATGTGAAAGATTCAGCAAAATTCAGCACCACCGGATGAACCGACGGTGTATCAGCAGAAGCATCGGTTCATCCGATGACCTAGAGTTTGGTAACAGTGACAAATCAAGTCAAAGGCCTTCAGCACCGGATGAAGCGACGGTCCCAGCAGCGGTTCATCCGGCGCATGCATATATTTCATACAGAGACGCACCGAGTGAACCTGCTTCAGCACCGGATGAACCGACGCTCATGAAGACCATCAGCGGTTCATCCGGCGACCATGTTTATTCTACGCAGAGACGTTTTGAGTAAAGTCGCTTCAGCACCGGATAAACCGACGCACCGACGGTGTATGCGTCGGATGAATTGGTACAGCGTTCGAATTCAACGGCTATAATTCGAGACACAGAGTGACCGGATGATCCGACGCTGTCGCAGGGGGAACCGTCGGTTCATCCGACGGTACTACTTTTCAGAAGACTTTTCCAACGGCTAGCCTCCCTTGCTAGCCCTATAAATTGGAACCCCCTGCGTCTCTTGAGCTGCCTTTGCCACTCTAAAGACCTACAGCAGCCAAGGAGAAGGAGAGTTAGTGCTTTGATCAATTGGATTTCATCTTCCTAGCCAAGAGGGATTCTTTCTTTGTGATCAAGAGTTTCAAGGTGCTTTCAATGGCATAGCTGAGTGCATTGGTCAAGTGAAAGGTTGTGAGCTTGTTACTCTTGGAGTTTGACGGCTCCTAGACGGTCTCGGTGATTTGGGGTTCTTGGTGAGCTCTTGGAGATTGTGGGAGCCCCGGGAAGTTCTTGGTGTAAATGGATTGAGACCCACCATTCCGGAGATGGAGAACAGGTACTCTTAGTGAGCACTCAAGTCTAAGTGGCTTGAGGGGGAGCAAAACTCTTTGTGAGTGCTCCAACGTGGATTAGGGAGAAGCGTCAACTTCTCGATACCACGGGAAAAAATTCGGTTGTCTCGTGTCTTCCCTTTCTACATTCTTGCACTTAATTCTGCATTTACTTTCAGCTCTTAAGTTCCCTTGCTTTTGTTCCCTCTAGTTTCTTTTGCTTGTTGCATATCTCGAATAGGGTGCTTTTCACATGTTAGTGTGATTCTTGCTAAGGAACTTGGTTGCTAGTGTGCTTAGTTGGTAGGAAGAATCCTTTTTAGATGGGCAACACTAGAGATATAGGTTAAGGTTTGCTTTATCTTCTAGAAATTTGAAGAAGGTCCATATTCAACCCCCCCTTCTATAGGCCATCGATCCTACAAGTGGTATCAGACCTTAGGCTCTCTTTTCGGTGGCTTAACCGCCTAGAGAGATGTGCAAGGGGAGTGGAAATGGCCCTAACAAGTTGGCGGGGAAACGGTTCACTTTTTGGGCACATAGAATGGCTAGCTTTCTTCAAGCACAACACCATGATGCATGGATCACTACCATGTATCCCATGCCGGTTGAACCCACCGAAAGTGAAACCAAGTGGAACTATCGTGCTAGAAACTTTATCTTTGAGACTCTTAAGGAGGACTTGTTTGATAGAGTGTTTGCTTTGGAGACCGCTCATGAGGTTTGGATGGAGCTCAAAAGAATCCATGTAGGCAACAAGAAAATCCGTGAGGAGAAGTATGAGTTGCTTAAAGTTGAGCTTAATGAGTTTAAGATGAAGGATGATGAGGGTGTAGAGGAAATGTACTCTAGGATGGGTGTTATTATTCAAAATATCAATGCTCTCGATGTTGCTAACATGTCCGAGCAGGAAATTATTCAGAAAATTCTTCAAACGCTTCCCAAGCCCAAGTACAACATCGTGAAGGCACTCATCTTTGAGAAGGACTTCGAAACTCTCACCATCACCGAAGTTGTGAACAAGATTCGATCTCATGAGATGTTCTTGATGGGTCAAATTGAAGGATCTTCTTCTTCCACATCAAGCTCCAAGAAGGATCTTGCACTCAAGGCTAGTGACAAGCCCAAGTCAAAGTCAAAAGCAAAACCTCTTCCCTCTTCAAGTGAAAGTGAAGACAAGAGTGACTCAAGTGATGAAGATGATGGTGAACTTGCTTTCCTCATGAGGAGGACCACCAAATTGCTCTCAAAGATTGGCAAGAAAGGCTACAACTATAATCCCAAGAAGAACAAGTTTCTCTCATCAAGAAGAAGTGGTGAAGGTGGCAAGAGGAAGTGCTACAATTGCCAAAGCTATGATCATCTATCATATGATTGCCCCAAGCCCGACAAGCGAGTGTCAAGCTTTAGCAAGAAGAACGACAATGATGATGATAAAGAGAAAGATGACAAGCACTCCAAGAAGGACTCATACAAGAAGAAGTCTTCTAGCAAGCCCTACAACAAGAAAAAGGGTGGTCATCGTTCTCTCTTGGTAAATGAGTGGATCACGGATGGTGAAACTTCAAGCGAATCAAGCGATGGTGAAGATGAGAAGAACAAGAAGTTTGCCGATCTTGTGATCATGGATGATGAAGAACCTCCTCTTCCTCCACCACCTATGTGCTTCATGGCTAAACACTCCAAGGTGAGCGATAGTGAAGATAGTGACTCTTCGGATAGTGATAATGAACTTTCACCTCATGCTCTTAAGGGTCTTCTAGATCAATACACCGACATGATCAAGAAACAAAAGAGTAAGCTCAAGGCTCTTGAAGAGACCCATGAGAAGCTTAAGCTATCCAATGATGAGTTGCTTGTGAAACACAATGACCTTAGCAAAGAACATGAAGCTTTGGTAGTGTCTCACAAGTAGCTTAGAGATGACCACAACAAGTTACTTGATAAGCACAATGAGCTAATCGTCAAACATGATGATATAACCATGCTTAACAAGTCTCTTGAGTCAAGTCAAAAGATGCTTAAGAAAGATCATGTGGTCTTAGAGATGAGGTATCAAGAGATTGAGCTTGCTTATGAGGCTATTTGTGCTAGTGGGCAAGAAATTGCTAGAGACATCACTAAAACAAATGCTTCTACTTCTTGTGATGACTTGATTGAAGAACCTAAGATCTTGCCAAATGATGAGAATATTGCCTCATCTTCCAAGACTAACCATGATAGGGTGAAAGCACTTGAAGAGGAAGTAAGAAGCCTAAGATCTTGTGTGAAGAATATGGCCAAGGGTGAAGTATTGCATAAGGAGATCCTCTATCACAATGCAAGAGATTATGGCACTAGGGGATTTGGCTCCTTCCCTCAACTCATCAAAGAGACTCGCAAGTCAAAGGAACTATATTGGTGCTTTGTGAAGGAAGTTGGGTCTTATTGCCAACATTGCAACATCACCGGTCATCACACAAGGGAGTGTCCTATACCTTCACGTCCATTGCCTAAATTACCTTTCAACTATCGTTCCATGTTCAACAATAACCATTTCTTATTGTTAAAGAATAGCAAGGGCAAGGTGGCGGTAAGGTTCATAGGGACCAAGGCTAAAGTGAATCATCCTAGGAAAATTTGGGTTCCCAAAGCTTTAGTAACTCATGTGATCGGGCCCAAACTTGTTTGGGTTCCTAAATCTTCAACTTGATCTCTTTGTGTGTAGGTGAACTACAAGGCCGGAGGAAGTCATTGGGTTCTTAATAGTGGATGTACTCAACACATGACCGGCCAAAGTAAAATGTTCACCTCTCTAGTGGATGATGCGGGGAATCATAAGCAGGTCACCTTTGGTGATAATTCTAAAGGAAGAGTTTCCGGTTTGGGTGATATAACCATTGTAAAAGATCTCTCTCTTTCCAATGTTTTGTTTGTAGACTCTTGTAGTTATAACTTGCTTTCCATTGCTCAATTTTGTGATCTTGGCTTATCTTACTTGTTTGATGATGAGGGAGTTATCATTACTAACAAGAAGTCTAATTAAGTTGTGTTCAAAGGTTTTCGTCATGGGAACATCTATCTTGTGGACTTCTCCTCTCATGAAGCAAACTTGACTACTTGTCTATTCACCAAGACATCCAAGGGTTGGCTATGGCATCGCCGTATTGCACACATAGGCATGAGTCAACTCAAGAAGGCTTTCAAAAGAGGTTTAGTTCTTGGTGTGAAGGATGTCACATTTGAGAAGGACAAGTTATTTGGAGCGTGTGAAGCTAGCAGCAAGTAGCAAGTCACCATCCTATGAAGGCTTATGTATCTACCTCAAGACCTTTGGAAATCTTGCACATGGACCTCTTCGGCCCTACTACATACAAGAGTCTTGGTGGTAATCTCTATTGTCTTGTCATTGTTGATGATTACTCACACTATACTTGGACATTCTTTTTGGAGGACAAGAGCAAGACATTCGGGATCTTCAAGAACTTTGCTACAAGGGCTCAAAATGAATTTGAGTCATCTATTGTGAAGATCCGGAGTGACAATGGATCGGAATTCCGGAACATGAAAGTGGAAGAGTATTGTGATGAGCTAGGCGTCAAGCATGAATTCTCTTCAACCTACACACCACAACAAAATGGTGTGGTAGAGAGGAAGAACAAGACCCTCATCACATTGGCTAGAGCTATGTTGGATGATTATGGTATCTCTCAAAGATTTTGGGCGGAAGTATCAACACGGCGTGTCATACTTCAAATAGGGTGTATCTCCACCGACTATTAATGAAGACACCCTATGAGCTTCTCATTGGGAGGAAGCCCAACATCTCCTACTTCTGAGTCTTTGGGTGTAAGTGTTTCATTTACAAGAAGAGGAAGCACCTAGGGAAGTTTGAGAGTAGGGTAGATGAGGGCATGTTTCTTGGTTATGTATCAAACTCCAAGGCATATAGAGTATTCAACAACACTACACGTGAAGTTGAAGAAACTTGTGACGTGGAGTTTGATGAATCTAATGGCTCCCAAGGAGATGGCTATTGTTGTGATGATGTAGGAAAAGAACCTCTACGAGAAGCAATGAAGAAGATGACTATTGGGGACATCAAGCCCAAAGAGGATGATGATGCACCTTCTACTTCCCACAACTATGAAGACTCATCCTCTTCCGATGATGATAATGATGATGATCTAAGGCGGACAAGACAAGGAAGCCCATCTTCCTCAAATGGACCACCTTCTACATCACAAGACACCCAAGATCAAGGAGAAGAAGAACCAGAAGTAGTGCAACCTCAAGATGATCCAACTTCTACCACACTTGAGAGGCGTACAAGGACTTCATCAAACCACCCCATCGATCTTGTCTTGGGTGATCCCAAGGGTGGTACACGTACTCGCCGCAAACATTATGCTTCGTTTTGCAAACATCATGCATTTGTTTCTTTTGTAGAACCCAATACTATAGAGGAAGCTCTAGAGAACCCGGATTGGATCTTAGCCATGCAAGAAGAGCTCAACAACTTCACAAGAAATGAAGTTTGGGTCCTAGTAGAGCGCCCTAAGAATAAGAACGTAATTGGCACCAAGTGGGTCTACCGGAACAAGCAAGATGAACATGGAGTCGTGGTGAAGAACAAGGTAAGGCTTGTCGCCAAGGACTACTCGCAAGTAGAAGGCTTGGACTATGGAGAGACCTTTACTCTGGTTGCACGTCTTGAAGCAATTTGTATCCTTCTTGCTTATGTTTCTTGTCACAAAATGAAATTGTTCCGAATGGATGTCAAGAGTGCCTTCTTAAATGGCTTCATCAATGAAGAAGTCTATGTTGAGCAACCTCCCGGTTTTGAAGATACCACACATACTAACCATGTCTACAGGTTGATCAAGGCTTTGTATGGACTCAAGCAAGCTCCTAGGGCATGGTATGAGAGGCTCCGGGACTTTCTCATCAAGGAAGGCTTCAAGATTGGAAGAGTGAACAATACTCTATTCACCAAGATTATCAACGGAGAGCTCTTCATATGTCAAATCTATGTTGATGATATCATTTTTGGCTCTACCAATCTTAAAGTGTGCAAGGACTTTAGTGAGCTCATGACTAGGGAATTCGAGATGTCTATGATTGGGGAGCTCAACTTCTTCCTTGGTTTTCAAATCAAGCAATTGAAGGAAGGAACCTTCATCCATCAAGAAAAGTACACTAATGATATTCTCAAGAAGTTCAAGATGGATGATTGCAAGCCAATCAAGACTCCAATGCCTACCAATGGACATCTCGACTTAGATGAGGGAGGTAAACCGGTTGACCAAAAGCTTTACCGTTCTATGATCGGCTCTCTTCTTTACCTTACCGCATCTAGGCCCGATATCATGTTTAGTGTTTGCATGTGTGCTAGGTTTCAAGCCAACCCTAAAGAATCTCACCTAAGTGATTTGAAAAGGATCCTTAGATACTTAAAATACACACCTAGAATTGGCTTGTGGTACCCCCATGGTGCTTGTTTTGAGCTCTTGGGTTATTCGGATTCGGATTTTGCCGTATGTCGAGTAGACCGTAAGAGCACTTCGGGTGGGTGCCATTTGCTAGGTCGATCTTTGGTTGCTTGGTCCTCTAAGAAGCAAAACTCCGTGGCCTTATCCACCGCGGAGGCGGAATACATTTCCGTCGGGGCTTGTTGTGCTCAAATCCTCTATATGAAGCAAAGCCTCTTGGATTATGGTGTGGTTCTAGATAGGGTTCCTCTCCTTTGTGACAATGAAAGTGCCGTAAAAATTGCTAACAACCCGGTTCAACACTCGCGCACCAAGCACATTGATATCCGCCATCACTTCTTGCGAGACCATGTGGCTAAAGGTGATATTCTCCTTTGTGGTGTTCGCTCCGAGGAGAAATTGGCGTATATATTCACTAAGCCTCTTGATGAAAACACCTTTTGTAGGCTAAGGAGTGAATTAAATGTGCTTAATGCGTCTAACATCATGTGATGCTTGTCATATAGTTTGCATTTGCATATGTACATGGTGTAGGGGCTTGGCTAACCTTGTTAAGATAGTGGTGAGTATGGGTCTTGCTTGAGCCGGTGGTTCCAAAGTTTCGCTCAAGGCATGTTGAAAGGCTCACCATGAGTAAGCTTAACAAGGGCTCAAACTTGACAAGATAGTTTATCTTTCCGCTTTGCATCTTTGCTTGTCATATAGAATGCACTCATGTTTAATTTCATACATTTGTTCTTGCATTGCATTGCGTGAGAGGTGTCACAAAGGAAAATCAAACTATGAGAAAGTTGCTTAGCGTTCAATGCAAATCAACATCTCCAAAAGTGTGATAAGACAAATGATGGTGCTTAATGTCTATTGAGTTATGTCCTAACGAGCTTAAAGTTTCTATCTCTAAGTTCAAAGGCAATAACTCATACATTCCCTTTTTGGATCTTATTCACCTATTTTTCTAAAAATTTATAAGGTCTATCCCTTGTAGGGAATCTATGGTGTATATACTTGTATTTTGCAAAGGAGTGCTTGAGGGGTGAGGTTGTCACTCAGGATTGATCCAAAAATGTGCTTAAGTTGGCTTGTGTGTGGCATTTGTCAGATCAAAAATGAGCTTTAGTTCAACATTCTGTTTTTATCACCATCGGATGAACCGCTGCTATGTAGGTTCCAGCATCGGTTCATCCGGTGGCCGGGTCAATTTGAATTTTGCTCAGCGCGCCTCTGTTAGCATGAACCGACGCTCACCTCTGTGGATGCAGCGGTTCATCCGGTGCTACTAAAATCTGGGGCAAATTTAGACCCGCGCAATATTCATCCGACGAATCTAAAATCAAGGCCACCGGATCATCCGGTGATGTATTTCACAATTCTGCCCATATCGTCCGACGGTTCGACCGACGCTGCATATTTCTCTACCGTCGGTTCATCCGGCGCTTCTCTGCAGCGTGGCCCCACATGTCATAACCGTCCTGTCCGTTTCTCCCCTTCATTTCGAATCTCGCCGTTGTAACCGTACGCCGCCAATCCGTCCGCCGCCGGCCACCGCAGCCTCGCGCCGCCTCACCTGCGCCTCCGCCGGCCTCCCAAGCTCGCCGCCGACCATCTTCGCCGCCGCCCCCTCCACACAAAATCGCGCGCGCACCGCCCGCGGCTCCCAGTTAGGGTTTCCGCCGCCGTCGCCTTTTCCGGCCAGTCGCCGCCGCCTGAGCTCGTCGGCATTCGTCTGTGGGCGCACGGAAGGCTTTCTAATCACTCGTGCTCGTCATCTCTTCGTTTCTTCAGCAGGGGTGAGCACCACCTCTTTTCCCCCTGCCTATGTTCATCTGTTCCTAATTCCGTTGGGGATTTGGTTGGAATTTCTGTGACACTAGGCCATGATTATGAGCTAGGCTGCCTCAATTCCTTAAATCTTGCTCTTTTGCTCAGAATTGTTGCTCAAATCCATCGAAATCTTGCTGAAACTCATGGTTTTGAGCTCTGTTGTTACTGTTTGAGCACTGTTCTCCACTGTTCATACTCCTTTCATGCTATGTCTATCACAGGTTGCTCATCTAGATCACATATCATGCTCATATTGATTGTGTCATGCTCTATCTTTAGGACTTCAAGTATCTGTGCTACTATTCTCACATGTTCATGTGTCTGCTCTTTCCATATCTCCTATCAGTAGCTTACTCTGTTCTAGCACTCTCACACACACATCTTGTGCACATAAGGACGTACCTAGACTTTATCCTTCACATCTTGTGCCATGTTTATCTCCTAGACTTCATGCTTAGGCTCTATATACTCATATGCTTTGCTTAAGGACCTCTTCCCTTAGATACTTATCTAGTTCATATACTTTGCTCGCCATTCTATAATCTTCCATCTTTTCTCTGACAGATGGCAGGAGACAAGAGGAAGGGCAAGGCAGTTCTTGAGCCGAAGAAGAAGAAGAGCAAGCAGGACAAGGAGTGGGAGCGTGTGCTCCAAGTGCCCGACACCCAGGGTCAGCCACAGAGGGGCATACGGATTGGGAGCAGTACACAGGGTGGTAGTAGTGCACAGGGTCAGGGGGAGCAGTCCCATGAGCAGCCACCGTTGCGGCGTTCAGGCCGTACTGGTACTCGACAGACAGAGACACCTCCTTCTGCACCATGTACCGGTCCGAGGACTCATGGAGGTCACACTCAGCCTCAGCCGACTCCGAGGCAGAGGAGGACAGCTGCAGAGCAGCAGGTTGAGTAGGAGCAGGAGGATCAGTCGAGAGAGGGTCCTGAGGTTCGCATTGGTGCTCAGCGGGCAGAGGCCTTCGGGGTCTATCTCCGTGATCTGAGGGGCCTTTCTGGTCCGAAGATCCAGAAGCTGAGGTTCGTGGAGGAGGACGAGTGGTTCCCACCTCAGAGAGAGGACTGTGACCCCTAGTTCTGGACGATACTTCAGGAGAGCTTCTATGCCTCCTATGTCAGGAAGGGGTCGCAACTGAGCCAGCACAGGATGCTACAGTGGACAGCACTCAGGGTAGCAGCAGCTGGAGTTCCGATACTTCCTCACTTTGACTACTTACCAGGACGTGCAGCTCTTGTCAGTGAGAGGCCACATTACGTGCCAGAGTGGTTCAGAATGTTCTACTCTACAGTCTACGTTGAGGATGCCCGGCTCTCGATCAGGTTTATGTTTATGGGGCAGCAGTTCAGGCTCACTCGAGAGGGGATTGCAGAGTTCCTTGGGGTTCAGGTCGACGACACTTCGATCCACTACTTGGCCTACCCCGACGTTGAGGCTCCTCGTCGTGCTCACACTCCTATTGTTCCGACAGACGAGCAGATCAACTTTCTCTTTCAGCAGCCTTTTCTCCCCGGCACCCCTCGGACACCTGACAGATTGACACGCGAGGCCTACGTGGTCCACTTCGCTCTCAGGAGGTCCCTACTCTTCAGGATGGGGAATGCAGAGTCGATCACCGGTGTCCAGCAGTGGCTACTTCTGTACATCATGACCCACCAGCCGTTCGACATGGTGGACATACTGCTCAGCGAGATCGAGGATGCTATTATGGATGGGATGGGGATGACCCGGCAGTTTCCCTTTGCCCACTGGATCAGTTAGATGTTCTCACGGTTGGAGTCTCAGCGATATATCTCAGTCTTGGAGCGATCCAAGTATGTATTCAAGACTTACCAGCCGCCGATGCCAGGAGACAGGAGGCAGGGACCCAGGGGACGGAGACGAGCAGTTGAGGACCTTCAGGCTCGTGCTGCAGCTGAGGCAGCTATGGACGAGGCCGCTCGACAGGACGAGCTACTTGCTCTAGCTGAGGGGCCTCTACCTGCGTACCTCGCCACCGACACAGAGGAGGACTCGAGCGAGGACGAGGACTTTGAGCCCGAGACCCAGCCCATCTTCCGTGTTCATCATACTCACGACGACGAGGCTGGGGGCTCCAGCTTGCCAGGACAGAGAAAGACTGAGTCACCGATTCCACAGATCTCCACTTCTCAGGTCACTCAGCCCGACGCCTTAGCTTCAGTGATCCAGTTCTTGGCCGACCAGTCCAAGGCCATGATGGAGATGCAGCGCGAGATGCAGGTGCAGTTTCAGAGGCAGCAGGAGGCACAACAGGTGATACTGGACAGTATACGCCAGCAGCAGGAGGCACAGAGACTGCAGTTCCAGCAGCAGGAGGAGGCTCAGAGGCAGTTCCTTCAGCACGAGATGATGACTGCCCAGATGTTCTCGTTCATGTCCACCTGTTTGGGTCAGCTCTTTCAGCACACGGGGCTTCAACTTCCGACTCTCCCAACCCAGCAGTTCCTTCAGCCTGAGCCGGCCATTTCTCTACCCCCTGTCAGTTTGGTGAGCCTCCCGGTCCCGACGGTCTCGATCTCAACTTCACCACTCCTTCCATCAGGGACGTTTACCTCTCAGCAGCTCTCGACTCCACAGACGACTACTCTACTTGAGCAGCTCAGAGCAGGACGGTTCTCTCAGACCCTGTCGACTCAGCTGATGTCTCCCTTCCCGACAGGACCACTGATCTTTGAGACACCAGCACGACCTTCTCTGGGGTTCACCTCGCCCATGCCTTCCATGGCTACTCCTCAGGCAGAGCGACTCGATCAGGAGGATACCACACTTCGCTCTATCACTCAGCAGATCGAGTTCGAGATGGCAGCCGCGAGCACTCAGGCCCTTCCTACCTCTACCGGCACCGACACAGCTCGTATCCCTTCACCTATCCGGTCTTCGCCAGTCCGATCGTCAGAGCTGTCCGGGTTTGAGTCCGACGACGGTGACACCTCCGAGTACCACGTCGCACCTTCAGTGGTTGTTACCTCGACACCGCCGGCTTCTTCTTCACCTCAGCAAGATTATGACCCTTTTTGGTGCTTGTTGCCAAAGGGGGAGATAGATAGGGGGAGCTTGGGAGTGTGATTTGAGAGCTTTTATGCCCCTTGTTTGTTTTGTGGAGTTCATGATGAGACATGTATTTGGATCTTGTGTATGTTGATGGTTTACATGTCATCTCATACTTGTGTGTTTGTTTAATTAATGCATGTGTGCTTGTGTTTATCCTTTCCATGCATTAGTTGTAGAGTTTATGCTTTAATTTCAAATTCTCATTTATCTCTACTTGTGTTGTCATCTATCACCAAAAAGGGGGAGATTGTAAGAATTAAGGCCCCACCGCACCTTTGGTAAGGGTGTGTTTCGGTGATAAATGACAAACATATACTTGTGATTAACTTTGGTTTTGTAGCGGTTTTATTCTTGGGTTATTGTCATGAGTGAAAAATGAAAAGAGACCCCTCAATTTGAAATCAATGGACAAAGACTACAAGGGTAAGGACATTTCTAGTTCCAAGTGTCACAAGGAGACGAAGGACACTTGGATTTGCTAGTTTGTAGTGTTTGACCGTACTATTAAGAGGGGTTCACACTTGAGTAGCTTGATCATGCCAAATGCTATGCCATATTTATGCACTATCAAGCTCCTTGGTCACTAAACAGCTCAAGACACTCATTGAAATACATTGAAAGCAAAAGACTTGAAGAAAAACTCAAAGGTGATTGAATTGGATGAGTTGAAATGGAAAAGGGCGCGTCGAATGATCCGACGCTATCATTCCTAGATGCACCGGATGATTAATGTGAAAGATTCAGCAGAATTCAACACCACTGGATGAACTGACGGTGTATCAGCAGAAGCATCGGTTCATCCGATGACCTAGGGATTGGTAACAGTGACAAATCAAGTCAAAGGCCTTCAGCACCGGATGAAGCGACGGTCCCAGCAGTGGTTCATCCGGCGCATTCATATATTTCATACAAAGACGCACCGAGTGAACCTGCTTCAGCACCGGATGAACCGACGCTCATGAAGATCATCAGCGGTTCATCCGGCGACCATGTTTATTCTACGCAGAGACGTTTTGAGTAAAGTCGCTTCAGCACCGAATAAACCGACGCACCGATGGTGTATGCGTCGGATGAATTAGTACAGCATTCGAGTTCAACGGCTATAATTCGAGACACAGAGTGACCGGATGATCCGACGCTGTCGCAGGGGGAACCGTCGGTTCATCCGACGGTACTACTTTTCAGATGACTTTTCCAACGGCTAGCCTCCCTTGCTAGCCCTATAAAGTGGACCCCCTGCGTCTTTTGAGCTGCCTTTGCCACTCTAAAGACCTACAGCAGTCAAGGAGAAGGAGAGTTAGTGCTTTGATCAATTGGATTTCATCTTCCTAGCCAAGAGGGATTCTTTCTTGGTGATCAAGAGTTTCAAGGTGCTTTCAATGGCATAGCTGAGTGCATTAGTCAAGTGAAAGGTTGTGAGATTGTTACTCTTGGAGTTTGACGGCTCCTAGACGATCTCGGTGATTTGGGGTTCTTGGTGAGCTCTTGGAGATTGTGGGAGCCCCGGGAAGTTCTTGGTGTAAATGGATTGAGACCCACCATTCCGGAGATGGAGAATGGGTACTCTTAGTGAGCACTCAAGTCTAAGTGGCTTGAGGGGGAGCAAAACTCTTTGTGAGTGCTCCAACGTGGATTAGGGAGAAGCGTCAACTTCTCGATACCACGGGAAAAAATTCGATTGTCTCGTGTCTTCCCTTTCTACCTTCTTGCACTTAATTCCGCATTTACTTTCAGCTCTTAAGTTCCCTTACTTTTGTTCCCTCTAGTTTGCTTTGCTTGTTGCATATCTTGAATAGGGTGCTTTTCACATGTTAGTGTGATTCTTGCTAAGGAACTTGGTTGCTAGTGTGCTTAGTTGGTAGGAAGAATCCTTTTTAGATGGGCAACACTAGAGATATAGGTTAAAGTTTGCTTTATCTTCTAGAGATTTGAAGAAGGCTCATATTCAACCCCTCTTCTATAGGCCATCGATCCTACAACCCCTATGAACACACGTACGCAAACCCTACCCCTATGAGCACATCCGAAGGACTGAGCACCGGCAAATCTGGAGATTCTCGAAGTCACCATTGGCGCATCGTCGTCGACGGGAACGTCGCTTACCACTTAATGCATAACGTCGGAAATTCTCGGAATAAATCCAGGAAAAGGTGCAAGCACCAGGATTTGAACCCTGGTGGGTAGCGTCCCACTGGACCGTCCTACCATTGGACTACAAGCCCATTCGCAGAACCCGCAGATATATGGCTACCTGAGTTTTTTTTTCTTCAGAAAATGGAGACATTTCCAGCCTCTGCACACAAAGTTGCTTCAAAATAATGACGAGACCCTGAGTTTTTTTTAAGGAACGAAGGCTACCTCGATCTACTGCATAACTGAGTTGCGGCTTGAGCACGGCCAATCCCTAGGACCTATAGCTTTGAAATGCTTGAGCATATCACTAAAGCCCATGCTAGCACAGTGGTACGCACGCAAAAGATTTGAATCTCGAACGAGAGAGACACGGGGACATGACAGAACAAAGGAAAGAACATGTTCTCCCATGCATGCTCTGGTGGCTAGTGCTCTAGTTCATCTACCAAGCAATGTGAGGGGACCAAAATCACAGGCCAGACGCACAGAGAAGAACCTCCCAAGAGGTGGACACTGCACTGCAAAAAAAGGAGTAAGATCAATGCTGAAGCTATACTCTCAGAGCACCGAAGGAAAGAGAGCCCATACAATAATTAAGCGGGTATGTGTCCAAGCTTAACTGGTTACCCACTAGTTGTTCGCGTGTTGTTATCACCAAACCGTTTAGGTTTGATCCTCTTTCTCTTTGTCTACTGATTTCGGTCCTGATTTGAGTGGAATTAAGCTTTGCAAAAAAGAGAGGGGCAGGGGCACACAATACCGCTAGCTACCCTCCAAGCTTCATAAATCCACGTTTCAGTTTCAATCCAATATGGCAATTCAGGGTATTTCTAAGAAAAGTTCAGAATATATCCCCCCCCCCCCCGCTCCCCCCGAAAATATGATATACAAACCCCTTTAGCTCTCAACATTTTAATGCAATGCGCGATCACCTCCCTAATTGGCCTGATCGTGCATAAAATGGACCGCTCTTTGCACAGAATGGCTCTTTATCTGAGGGCGCTAACAATGCAAACATAAGATTTTCTATATGTTGAATTTTGGTATGAGATGTGTCTAGGAGTCTAGGACTAATGACCTTTATTCCCCTGCTATCGTGCACATCTCCTTGTGGAACAAAGTGAACAAGCTGCCTACTATTTGCCAACAAACTTTTGTTCCAAGCATGCAAGCAAGAACATGCATGCAAAGGTCAGTGAACCGCACCACTTTGCCTAACACTGGTGCACGCAAGCTCTAGTTGAAGAAAGGTGATAAAAGATGATGTGAGCTTGCAGCCGACGGCTCGCTGAGACAGGCAAAACAGATTGAGGCCGGCCACCCATCAATCGTCTACCACTACTCTAGTATTTTGTTCTGTATATATCTTCATGTCCATGGACACTAGCTTGGACGGTCCATGTGTGTTGATTTGTACGCAGGAAGAATATGCCATTTAGAAGAAATGATAGTTGGATGCATATGTATGTGCATTGTTAAAATGAAGGTGACTTGGCTCCTGTCAATTTTGCTTTTTGCATGCATGTGGCGACATGGATGTTTGGGATTGCAGGGAAGGTTCTCTGGTACTGATCGCTGCAGTGGGCAGTGCTTCTGCAGAAACGGAAGGCTTGTCTCTGGTGCCATGCTTTTGCAGGTGCCCTTGTTCTCCGGATTACTGCAGCTAGCAGTCCTAAGCTGTCAGCTGAAGGAGTTTAAAATACTATCGTTCCGGCACTGTGCATTCCTGCTCTCCAGGTAATCTACTACGCTAGCTACTTTAGCTCCAATTTTTTTTATGCTATATATCTCTATCAATCAACTCAATTTGGGCTTGCAGATATCTCAAAAGGAAAAGTTCTGCTGGAGTGGGGAAAAAATCATGAAAGCATTTATTCCCTTTGGCAACCACACATATATACAAGTTACTTTTGCCACTCGAAAAATAAAATAAAAGTTCTGAAGCAGCATGCGTGCAAGAATTAATTTTCCCATCCATGCTGAAAACTTGTTGACGCCATGACCTCTGAAAACGAATCCGGCCTTATCCACAATGGGTTGGCACAAGGTTGAAGCCATCTCCCATATGCTTGTCATGCCTCTGTAGATGAACAGCGACGTGAATTGCAACTCGCTAGAGTGACAGTCCGTTAGAGGTGGCCGTCCCCAGCTAGCAGTGGCGAATCTAAGATTTTAGCATAAGGTATGCCACTTAAAAAATTCATATACAATTCGGTAAATCCATTTTACTAATTCGGCAATAATAATAAAAAATGACAATATATTTCGGTATATATGCAGTAACCATTAAGGAACACAGCTCAGCTTCAGGTAATCAGTCATGGAGCAGCAACACATTCGTATGTTTCTTTAAAAAATACGTATATATACTTCCATTGGCCGCCACTGCCAGCTAGTATAGCAGGGAGTGCTAATTTTGCTCACATACTTAACAGCATTAGCTAATCGACGAAATTAAACAGTAATGAGAGTTGTCTTTCTTCGTTCGTTTTTGGAAGCCCCAGACACATCGAAGAAGCTAGCAGTAACTAGTGACATCAGGCACTGCATTTGGAGAATCCAAACGAAAGAAACACATGGAGCATCACTGATCACTCACCAACTACTCTTCACTTTTAATCACAGACCTGACACCTGCGTATAAGCTAAAAAAACGTGTCGAGTTGGATCTCCCACGGCAACGGCACCTTCACGTTGCTTTCGCCAATCCAATCTGCTTTTGTTCTTTCTCCATCAGTCATCTAGACGATGAGTGTGGCCTGGCCTGGACTGCACGGATCCAGCTTGACAGCCTGAGATTGTTCTCATGTGCATATCATGACTTCATTTAGTCAAGAAACCAATCCATTGCCGTCTCAAGTCTGAAGTTTCCATTTCAATAAGTTTATTGCTTTGTATAAACTAATATGGTCGAAATAAATTCGTGTATACAGAAGTAATTAACAAGAGCGTCGATCAGGAATTAAATGGAAACTTTGATGTTTCGAAAAAAGAACGAAAAGAGAAAAGGAAACAATGCACGTACCACGGTAGCAGAGCAGAGGTAAGGGACATGGACGCCCCAACCGCCGGCCGTCTCGCGGAGCCTATAAATCCCTCTGGCCGGGCATCCACATGGCCGCACCGCACGGACACGGGTCGCGCCGCGTCGCCGCCGCTGCTGCTTTTACTCTGCACATCACTCTATTACGTACGTCGTCGGCGTCCTTCCCGGCGCACGTAACGCCGTAATTCATTCCCTGCCCGATCGAGCAGGCAGGTGGGCAAGCTAGGACGCAAGGACGACGATGGCGACCGGCGGCGGCAGGAGGGCGGCGCTGTCGCTGTCGCTGTCGCTGGTGCTGGTGCTGTGCGCGCTCCGGCATGAGCTTGCGGCGGCGCAGCGGTACAACGCCATCTGGAGCTTCGGCGACTCCATCTCCGACACCGGCAACCTCTGCGTCGGCGGGTGCCCGTCGTGGCTCACCACGGGGCAGTCGCCCTACGGGGAGACCTTCTTCGGCCGCCCCACCGGCCGGTGCTCCGACGGCCGCGTCATCATCGACTTCCTGGGTACGTGACTATATACAAACAAATTCCTGTATGATCGAATTCTGACAGAAGCTGATGATGATGGAATCGAATCGAACGCGTTGATGGATGCGCAGCCGAGCACTTTGGGCTGCCGCTGCTGCCGGCGTCCAAGGCCGGCGGCGACTTCAAGAAGGGCGCGAACATGGCCATCATCGGCGCCACCACGATGAACTTCGACTTCTTCAACTCCATCGGGCTCAGCGACAAGATCTGGAACAACGGCCCACTGGACACCCAAATCCAGTGGTTCCGTCAGCTCCTCCCGTCCGTCTGCGGCAAGGACTGCAAGAACTACCTCTCCAAGTCGCTCTTCGTCGTCGGCGAGTTCGGCGGCAACGACTACAACGCGGCGCTCTTCTCCGGCCGGACCATGGCGGAGGTGAGAGGGTACGTGCCGAGGGTGGTGAGCAAGCTCATCCGCGGCCTGGAGACGATCATCAGGTCGGGGGCGGCGGACGTGGTGGTGCCCGGGGTGCTGCCCATCGGATGCTTCCCCATCTACATCACCCTCTACGGCACCTCCAACGCCGGCGACTACGACGGCGACGGCTGCCTCAAGAGCTACAACGGCCTGTCGTATTACCACAATGCCCTGCTCAAGCGGAGCCTTGCCAACCTGCAGAGGACGTATCCTCACGCTAGGATCATGTACGCCGACTTCTACTCCCAGGTCACCCACATGATCAGGGCCCCTCAGAACTTCGGTGAGTCCAATTTTTCATGACGTTATTCTCGTGTTAACATCTTCTCTCCTGACATGATGTTAACATCTGGTAGGAGTAGGAACAAAATTCTCGTTTAGCTGACATCCCTGATGGCCTGATCCCTGCAGTCCAGAGCTTGCAGAGAGGCAAAGAAAGATCATAAAAATCATTCCTTTACACATCTTTAGCTCCCCTTTTTTTGAGGTCAGCAGACCTTTAGCTTTGTGTCCTATCTAGCTCGAATCCAGTTGGCGTGAGAGAGTTGAAGTCTCAGTGATCACGGAACGTAGTGGAGCGTAGGCCGGGGCCCACAGGTCAGTGTCCACGTCAGGGATAGATCCAAAGCTAGCATGCATGTTGATGGATGTGAAGAAAGGTATACGTGCATGCATAGTTCAAAGTGTTGCCTTTGGATTCTTAAGCCCACCAGTAGTGACTCGTCCTAATAGTGTACTACTAGTCAATTATGCCCTTGGGGGACCATGCATGACCCTTGTCCAAATTATTTGGGAATCAATACCTCCTCTTAATCTCCAGTTGGCATGCACATTATTTATCCATCATACAACCAGCTACTATGATGATCAAGGATGTGATATAAAATACTCCAGTAGCTACAGTGAGAGCCTGATGGCATATTCTTAAAACAAATCACAAAATAAAAATAGTACTTCTGCCAAGCTGCCTAGCTGTAATTAATAATTAGTAAAGATACCAAAAGCAAAAGATCATGAGCAAAAATGTAACATATACAAATGCATGCCACATGTTCATAAAATTTACCAACAGTCCCTTCTTTCTATGCACTGTTTGATACCTTTGATCAAGCATGTTACCCAGCTCAAACAAAGGTCATTGTTACATTAGTGCTCACAGCTCACGTGATGGGGAGCACGCGAGCGCGCATTACGATGCCCGTTTGTTAGTGTGGTCGATATATCAACCAGCAGCTGATTAATCAGCCAATAACACTCTGTGCACGCAGGGCTCAAGAACGGTCTGAAGGTGTGCTGCGGCGCCGGCGGTCAGGGCAAGTTCAACTACAACAACAAGGCGCGGTGCGGCATGGCCGGAGCGAGCGCCTGCGCCGACCCCGGCAACTACCTCATCTGGGACGGCATCCACCTCACGGAGGCGGCCTACCGCTCCATCGCCGACGGCTGGCTCAAGGGCCCCTACTGCAACCCTCCCATTCAGCACTGATCAACTGAGTTACTTTGGTGGTGGGGGATTTCATTGATAGCGTCCGATCCGTGAGTGAGTTGTTTGCTTAAATTAGGGACGAGGAGGATCGCCATGTGCGTCATTTATCCTAGATTCGTAGCTGTGTTGATGGTTGGATGTGATGAGAGTGATGTGGGTTCGTTATTTAATTTGGTTGTTGATTATTCATGGGGGTTAGATCGTTACTTTGGTGTGCTTGGGGGGAATGAATGAATGAATAAAGGTGTTGTGGTTTATTTGCAACAATTAGCTATCTGCAGAGTGAACAATGAGTTCACTTCAAGGGGGGAAAAGCGAAAAAGGAGTGTGTTTTTTTTTTGGTTTGAATGGTGAAATAAAATTTGAAATTTTCTTCTGTTTAACACTCTGAATAGATCGTGAAACTGCTTAGTTTCGCACGTGTACTGGGTTAAGCCATGGAGGTGGTTGAGGAGCAATGTGACAGACAGACTGACAGCCTTGCTCCTATTCTTATTCCTGGAAAATGAGGTGCAATTGTCTTTTCTACGAAGCTGAATGCATTGCCACATCCAACAAAGGGCGTGCCAGGGCATTATTTATTTTGGCTTGATCAAATTAACCCAGTGCAATCACTTTGAAGATGAATAAATTATTTCTAAAAAAAAGATGAACAAATTGACAATCTGCGGTGTCAGTTGCCAAATTTAAAAAAAAAACACTTCATGATCGAAGAGAAAAACACTGGCACTCACTTCCACCACATTTGGGATCGCATTGAGGACACCATTGACATCAGTTTTGCTGCTCGGATAAGGTGTTTCTGAATTGGGCTGAGAATGCAGTAGTTGGGTTCAGTAGTTTCTTGCCTTCTTGGGCTGAGCAACTTCAAGTTCTTTAAAGTCCAGCGCCGCTAAAATGAGATAGAAAGCACATAAACTGATTTTTTTTTCTCTAGCTGAAAGAACATGATATATATGATTAGACAAGTGATGTTTAAAAAGTGAAACCTTTAATGGCTGTAAAGATTTCACATGATGCCGAGCAAAACTAAAAGTTTCAGTACACCCCAAGTTCTGTTTCAATAAATTCTCAATTGATCATTGGTTTCCTCCAGGTTCAGTTTAACAAGACTCCATTCAAAACAAAAGCACATACACCAGTGATCACTTCCCGCTAGCCGGATAAAACTAGAAGCAATAATTACACTCACGCGCTCAGACTCGCCAAGCTCTTGTCTCCCGTCGTAACGCAAAGTAAGCGTTCACACTAGAGCTCTTTTTCGGTACACAATACCACTCTTTGGTACTACGGTGGTATTGTCGGTTTTTTGCTGTGGGTAAAATGGTAATTTAGTGAATGAATATTATTTGGAAAAAACATACCGCCGACGAGTATAATAAAAACATACCGCGTACAATACCTAAATCATTTCATATATTACAACAAAAATATTTTTCCATTTCCAATAATACCCATATGCTATCAATACCACCTATGAATACCACCCGTACCACACAAAAAAACCTGGTGGTACAGAATTAATCTCAACCGTCCGATCCTTACAAATAGATCCTACATACGAGTCCTTTTAAAGTGGTGGTACAGAGTGGTATTGTGTACCGAAAAATACCTCCCACACTAAAACTTAACGTCTTCAAGTTTCTACACATTAGTGACTATGTCAATGCGTCAAACAATAAAGGGAACGTGCAATTCTGCGTGCTGTGTTCTTATGATTTTTCTTTGAATTTGAATCCTGAGTTGTATGTGTCGGTGCGGAAAGTAGTCCCGACACTAACTAGTAAGTTACGCTGTGATCAGCTTCTCGATGGTCGGTGCAAACGACAGCACAGGGGACACGAGTTTATCCTGGTTCCGGCCGGGGCCGTACGTCCAGCAGTGGTGTGCTCGAGGCACTGTATTGCGTTGCACCGTGGTGCTTGCAGAGGGGAGCTACAAGCGGGGCGGGAGAGGAGGCCGGACCTCCAGGTCCCTGAGGTTTTGATTGAGGCAAGTGCCAGTATCGTGGTGAAGGCAGAAAGCGTGTGGGTTAGTGCTCTCCGTCGTCGTCGTCCCTGCGGCCAGGGGACTGCCCCTCCTTTTATAGGCCAAGGAGGAGGCAGTTTACAGGCGTGCCGCACTGTTCTAGCTACGTGTGATGGCATGGCGGACAGTGCAACGGAGTGGATGGCCGTCCTGGCGAATCTTGCTTCTGGCGGAGCGTCATGGCGTGCCCTGTATCCGTCCAGGAGCGGCTTCGAGGGTGGCGGCGTAGAAACTTCCCGTGTGGTCGTCGTCCGTACGCTGACTCGAGGGTGCGGCTGACGGGAGGTCGTAAGGGGCACAGCCGCGGGCGTGGCGGTGTCTTGTCGCCCCGCACTCCCACAGCGTCAGGGATGGCGCTGCAGTGCCCGGGATGGCGTCGTGATGGCGGGGATGGCCGCGCAGGACCGACGGTGACGGAGGTGACGCGCCTCACTGGTCCGGCGTCATGGTGTGGCCCTGGGCAGGCGCGGAGCAGGCGTCCGTCCCCGTTTCGAGGGTTCCGCCGTCCTCCTTCGAGGGTGCGGCGCGTTGGCCGTACGAGAGTGGGTGGCGCAGTGTCACGGAGCTGACACTGGCCTTGCCGCACAGTGGTGGGGATGGCCTCACTGGGAGAGTTGGCAGAACAGCGTCGGGATATGATTCCCGGGCGTGTCAGAGGGACGGCATGGCGTGGATTCGTCTTTGACCCGGGCGCCTGCAAGTGTTAGGACATTAAACGCCCCTGTCGGGGGAGCAGGTGCGGGGGCGGCGAGCCCGTGAGGGCCTCGAGCGAGGCGGAGTCTCACCCGAGGGGGCGACCGACCCTCGAGCGAGGCGGAGTCTCACCCGAAGGGGCAACCGACCCTCGAGCGAGGCGGAGTCTCACCCGAGGGGGCGACCGACCCTCGAGCGAGGCGGAGCCTCGTTAGCGCGGCGCTGCGCCCCTCGAGCGAAGCGGAGTTTCGCCCGGGGGTGGCTGGGCCGACTGTTCTGGTGGGCCGCTGGGGCCACCAGGGCTGTGGGCCCGGCTGCTGGGCCGTGACTATCTTGAGCGTGTTTTAGGTTTGTGAATTCGTTTGTGTTTTAGTTTTTGCGAAAGTGAATGGGTTTCCCCCGGTTCTTCAGGGGACCCTTATGGCTGTCCCCGACAGTAGCCCCCGAGCATCTGCGGGTGTATCCGTTAAGATCCCGCAGATGCTGACGCTTGCTGATGGGACCTTCTTCCCTCCTGATTGCTGTGCTATTCCGTGGGGGCGCGCTAGCGGACCCGCGGGTCTAGCCCCCGAAGCCTTGGAGAAGTGTGTGTACTCCTTCAAGGTTTTTTCGCAGCGTCGTCATTGTGCGAGGCGTTTATTTCAGCCGGCCTCGGCGGTGTTTCAGCCGGCCTCGGCGGTGCCGTACACATGTGCCGACGTTCGCGTGCGTTCGGTGCATATCCAGGAGGTGTAGCCACGCGTCGAGCCCCCGAGCCTGGGCCCGTTCGAGGCGATCGTGGCGGGCTCTCCGACTTGTTTGTACGTTCCCTCGCTGTCCCTCCGCGGGACGGGGGGTGAGGTGTCCACAACTCCCATCGAGCGGGTCGCGAATTGCGGGTTCCTCTTCGAGTTGTTATCGGGTAATTCAAGTGGACGCCCATGCCCCGTTCGATAAGGGTTGGCTCGTGGTCCGGAGACTCGTCCATGAAAGCGCTTACGTGGGTTTGCTAGGCAGGGCTCGGTCCCCGTTCGCTGGGGACCGAGGGCGCGGAAGCTCTCCCTCGATGGGATCCACGACGACGACGCGCCGCCGCCTGGATGGGGCCAATGGGAGAACTGGCCCGCGCCAGCCCCCGAGCCCGCGGCGGGGGTGTTAGTGATGCGGGAGGATGGCTGCGTGATGCCGCAGCCCTCGGCGCATGGCGCCGAGGCCTCGTCGTCTCGTGCCGGCCCTCCTGCCCCCGATGGCGCCGTGACGCGTGTGGAGCGGGAGCGGGAGCAAGCCAGCGCGCCGTCAGCCCTCTGCATCGAGGCCCAGGCCGAGCAGGCGCTGTGGCAAGAGTTCCGCGACCACGGCGCCTCGCTCAACAACGCGCTGGACGAGGCGCTGCGGATCCACGGGGGTCCTGCGTGGCGGATTTTTCAGGTACGCGTCCCTTCTGTTGGATTTTGGAATTTCTTCCCCCCTCGTCTCTCCCGCGTTCGTGCTTTTTCCGACTCAAACTCTCTTCTGCCTTGTCTGCCGGTGGCAGGAATTGGAGGGTCGAGCCCGGGAGAAGTACGGCCACCTCGACCGGCTGAGCTCCGAGCGCAACTGGTACCGGGACCAATACGACGCTCTTGACGCCCTTGTCGAGGCCCTGCGGACTGACAACGGGTGGCTGGAGTACCGGCTCCAGGCAGTGCGGGACGAGCTCCTGGAGCAGGACGCCCAGGCTGCGGAAGGTGTCTCTGCAGTCGCGAAGGTGCGGACAGCGCTCCTGGAGCGGGACGAGGCGCTGAGGAAGGCGCGCGAGGACGCAGCCGCGATGCAGACCGTGGCGGCAGAGTGGGAGACGGAGGTGGCCTCGATTCGCGCCCAGCTCGAACAGGACCGCGCAACCCTCGAGGGAGCACGGTCTTGGCAGAGCCAGGCCGAGGAAAGGGCCAAGGAGGCCGAGCAGCTGAGGGCCAGCCTGGCGGACCAGGCCGCCTCCCTCGCCTCGACGGGGGAGCAGCTTCAGCGGGAGCGGAACGCGCGCCAACAGGCGGACGCTCAGCTCCAGCAGGAGCGAACTGCCCTTGCTGAGGCTCGGGCCGCCCTCGAGCGCGAGCGCCTGGCGCGAGAAGAGGCCCAGGGCCTCCTTCAGCAGGAGCGCGCCGCACTCGAGGGGGCGCAGGCAACCCTCAAGCAACGGGACGAAGAAGTCTCGCGGCTCGATGGGGAGCTGAACCAGCTCAGCGTCTCCTACGAGGACCTGCGCCAGGCTGTCGTGGAGCAGGAAGCTGCGGTCCTTGGCCTGCAGCAGGAGGCCGAGGTCGCGCGCAAGGCCCTCGATTCGGAGAAGAAACAGGTCGAAGGTGAGTCGCCTCTCTTCGCATTTTGCTTGTTGATTTGGTTTGCTTGGGATCCGCTCCCAATTTTTGTTTTTCGTTCATGGGTTTCAGGCCTGCGGAACGCTCTTGGGAACTCGACGACCCAGGCAGAGTCCCTCCAGACGGCCTACAACTCCTCACAATAGGAGCTGGAGGAGCTGCGGGCCGCCGCCCTCGAGGCGTGCCAGGGGGTCGAGGAAGGCGAAGTGCAGGCTGGGAGCTCGATGGCGAGTCGCCTCCGCGCCCTCGGCGGGCACGTTACCCAGCGCGTGCGCCGCGCCCTTCACCTGGGAGTTCAGAAAGCTCTTGGCGTGGTGGCTTCCCACTACCAGGTCGACCTCGAGGCCGTTTCCACGGGCTATGTCGTTCCCGTCGGCGTCGACGACGAGGTGGCGATGAACCGTGCGGATGCGCTCGCTGCTCCTGCCGCCGACATCCTCGCCGAGGACTTCATGGACTTCCTCTTCCCGGACGCTCCCCCGGCTGGCGGCCCCCAAGCCTGAAGACCATTGGGCGTTTGTGCCCTTTATGTTTTTGATGTTAGAATTCGAGCCGCGCGGCTGTTGTAATAAACATTTGCTGTTTAAAACATTTTGATGTTTGTAAGTTGAAAAACTCGTTGTTTATTTCGGCAATTGTGTTGTTCTGCCTCCCCGCTTCCTTAGGCGAACCTTGGCTGGGAAGGTTTTCGTTCGCACGAGTAGCTTATAGGCAAAGTGGCGAGGGGGAAGGGCCGTATCCTGCCGGAGGCGTGGGCTATCCCCGACTCGCGCTTCTTCGCCCTTTGGCCACTCGCGTCCCGCGTGAGTCCACCCAAAGTTTGGGTCGAGGCATACTTAGCACATTTGCGGCGAATTTTGCGAAAAAATGGGACCATTTTTTGGGGGGGGACGCCCCCCGCAGTAGCCCCCGAGGGGGATTTGGTTTTCGGGGGAAAACCAAGTCCCCCTTCAGCTTTATTAGTTTGATGGAAATTACAGCCAACTGGGGTGTTGGGTATGTAATGACAAGAAAAACTCGGAAATCCTTTCTAAGGGTAGAAGCGACGTAGCTGTTGGATGTTCCAAGCGTTGGTGAGTTCCTCGCCGTCCTCGTTGGCCAGCTTGTAGGTGCCGGGCTTGAGCACTTTGACAACGATGTAGGGTCCCTCCCATGGGGGCGATAGCTTGTGGCGGCCTCGATTGTCTTGGCGCAGCCTTAGGACTAGGTCCCCTTCGTCGAAGTCTCGGCGTCGTATCTTCCGGGCCTGGTGCCGCCTCAGAGCCTGCTGGTATCTTGCTGAATGCATCAGGGCCACAATGCGGGCTTCGTCCAATTGATCCAGTGAGTCCTCGCGGGCTCGCTGGTTGGTGCCCTCGTCGTAGCTCTTGACTCTGGGCGACCCGTATTCCAGGTCCGTGGGGAGGACGGCCTCCGCGCCATAGACGAGGAAGAACGGGGTGAATCCCGTGGCCCTGCTCGGAGTGGTTCTGAGGCTCCACACGACCGCCGGCAGCTCCTGGAGCCATTTTCGGCCAGACTTGTTCAGTCTGTCGAAAATCCTGGGCTTGAGGCCTTGTAGGATCATGCCATTGGCCCGCTCCACTTGACCATTGGTCTGTGGGTGCGCGACGGCCGCCCAGTCCACGCGGATGTGGTGCTTGTCGCAGAATTCCAGGAACTTCCTGCCGGTGAACTGGGGCCCGTTGTCGGTGATGATGGAGTTAGGCACCCCAAACCGGTGGATGATGTCAGTGAAGAATATTACGGCCTGCTCTGCCCTGAGATTCGTGATTGGGCGCGTTTCGACCCACTTGGAGAACTTGTCAATGGCGACTAGCAGGTGCGTGTAGCCCCCGGGCGCCCTTCGCAGGGGCCCGACAATGTCCAGCCCCCACACGGCAAAAGGCCACGTGATGGGGATCGTCTGGAGGGCTTGCGCCGAGAGATTGGTCTTGCGGGCGTAAAATTGGCACCCTTCGCAGGTGCGCACGATCTCGCTGGCATCAGCAACCGCGGTAGGCCAATAGAAGCCCTGGCGAAACGCGTTGCCCACGAGGGTGCGTGGCGCCGCGTGGTGGCCACACACGCCCGCGTGGACGTCCCGGAGGAGCTCGCGCCCCTGGGGGATGGGTATGCACCGCTGCAGGACGCCTGACGCAGCGCGCTTGTACAGCTCGCCGTCGACGAGGGTGAACGACTTGGCCTTCCTGGCGATGCGTCTGGCCTCGGACCGATCTGAGGGAAGCTCCCCTTGCTCCATCCAGGCGAGGTACTTGGCCCGCCAGTCCTCCGCGCGGGGGGCTGGCTCCGCGTCCATGGCCTCGGCCTCGTCCGCACCGTAGACCTCGAGCAAGGAGAGCACAAACGCCTCGTTCGAGGGGTCTTCATCCATGGGCTCCGCGCCCGCTGGGTTCGAGGGAGCCCCCGAGGGTTCCTCTCGACTCGAGGGTATCGACTCGAGGTTGACGGACGGCCTGGCGACGTCCCGCGCAAAAACGTTCGGGGGGACGGTGATTCGCCCCGACGCGATTTTTGCGAGCTCGTCCGCCTCCTCGTTGTACCTGCGGGGCACATGGTTAAGCTCGAGGCCGTAGAACTTGTCTTCGAGGGCTCGTACGGCGTTGCAGTAGGCCTCCATTTTGTCGTCGTGACAACTCGCATTCTTCATGACTTGGTCAATCACGAGCTGCGAGTCCCCCCTGACGTCGAGGCGTTTGATGCCTGTCTCAATGGCGATTCGGAGGCCGCAAAGAAGGGCCTCGTACTCCGCCATGTTGTTCGACGCGGGGAAATGCAGGCGTACCGCGTATCTCATGTGCTCCCCGAGGGGTGAGATGAAGAGCAGGCCCGCGCCCGCCCCTGTTTTCATCACCGACCCGTCGAAGTAGAGGGTCCAGCATTCGGCCTGGATTTGCGGCGGCGGCAGTTGTGTGTCCGTCCATTCGGCGACGAAATCCGCCAGGATTTGGGACTTGATTGCCTTGCGCGGCGCATAGGCGAGCGTCTCGCCCATCAATTCCACAGACCACTTGGCGATTCTGCCCGCCGCGTCCGGGTTGCGGATGATCTCACCCAACGGGAACGAGGAGATCACCGTGACCGGGTGGGCCTCGAAGTAGTGCCGGAGCTTGCGCCGCGCGAGCACTACTGCGTAGAGCAGCTTCTGGATCTGTGGGTACCGTGCCTTGGTCTCGGATAGCACTTCGCTGATGTAGTACACAGGCCTCTGGACTGGTAGGGCGTGCCCCTCCTCTGCACGCTCTACCACGATGACGGCGCTGACCACCTGAGTGGTCGCGGCGACGTAGAGGTACAGAGGCTCGCCATCCTGGGGCGGCGTTAAGATTGGCGCGTGGGCGAGCGTCGCTTTGAGTTTGTCAAGCGCCTCCTGGGCCTCGACGGTCCAGGAGAAGCGCTCGTGTTTCTTCAGGAGTCGGTAGAGGGGTAATCCCTTCTCGCCGAGCCGCGAGATGAAGCGGCTCAAGGCGGCGAGGCACCCCAACACCTTCTGGACCCCCTTGAGGTCTCGAATCGGGCCCATCCGTTCGAGGGCCGCGACCTTCTCGGGGTTGGGCTCGATGCCCCGCTGGGAAACTATGTATCCCAGCAGCATGCCTCGCGGCACTCCGAAGACGCACTTCTCGGGGTTCAGCTTCACCCCGTTGGCTCGCAGGCAATCGAATGCCACGCGCAGGTCGCTAACCAGGTCGTCCGCCTTCCTGGTTTTCACGACTATGTCGTCTACGTAAGCCTCAACGGTTCGCCCGATGTGGTCTCCGAAGACGTGCTGCATACATCGCTGGTATGTAGCGCCCGCGTTTCGGAGGCCAAACGGCATCGTTACGTAGCAGAACATTCCGAACGGCGTGATGAACGAAGTCGCAAGCTGGTCGGACTCCTTCATCTTTATTTGGTGGTACCCGGAATAGGCATCGAGGAAACACAATAGTTCACACCCTGCAGTTGAGTCAACGATTTGATCGATTCGTGGCAAAGGAAAAGGAACTTTGGGACATGCTTTATTCAGACTAGTGTAATCTACACACATCCGCCACTTCCCATTCTTTTTCTTAACTAGTACAGGATTAGCTAGCCACGTAGGGTGAAAAACTTCCTTGATGAACCCGGCCTCGAGGAGCTTCCGCAGCTCTACTCCGATCGCCCGGCGCCGCTCTTCGTCAAAGCGGCGCAGCCGTTGTTGCACGGCTCGGGAGTGAGGTAGGATATCAAGGGAGTGCTCGGCGACCTCCCTCGGGATGCCTGGCATATCCGAGGGGCTCCACGCGAAGATATCGGCGTTGGCGCGGAGAAAGTCGACGAGCACCACTTCCTATTTCGGGTCGAGGGTAGAACTGACCCTCAACACCTTGCCCTCGGGGGCTGCAGGGTCGAGGGGCACCTCCTTCGTTTGTTCGGCAGCCTCGAAACTGCCCACGTGCTTGGCGGAGGAGTCGGGGCCCTCGTTGGCCAGCTTCTCCATGTCCGCGACAAACGCTTCATCGAGCGCCAGGGCCTCAGCGTGCTCGACGCACTCGACGTCGCAGTCGAATGCGTGCTCGATCGACGAGCCCACGGTGATTACGCCTTTTGGCCCCGGCATCTTCATCTTGAGGTAAGTGTAGTTCGGGACCGCCATGAACTTGGCATAGCACGGACGGCCAAGGATGGCGTGGTACGCGCCCCGGAACCCCACTACCTCAAAGGTGAGGACCTCCTTGCGGAAGTTGTCCGGTGTGCCGAACCAGACCGGCAGGTCGATCTGCCCGAGGGGCTGGACGCGCTTGCCTGGCGCGACGCCATGGAACGGCGCCGTGCTGGGCCGCAGCTGGTCCAACCCAATCCCCATCAGCCGTAGGGTGTGGGCGTAGAGGATGTTGAGGCTGCTGCCGCCGTCCATCAGCACCTTGGAAAACCGCGCGTTGCCGATGATGGGATCGACGACCAACGGGTACTGGCCCGGGTTGGGGATGCGGTTCGGGTGGTCCTCGCGGCTGAAGGTGATGGCGTCCTCCGACCAGTCGAGGAAGGAAGGAGGTGCCCTCTCCGCGGCGAGGACCTCGTGCCGCTCTCGCTTGCGCCGGTTGGTGGACATGTCCACCGTCGGTCCCCCGAAGATGAAGAAGACGTTCTCCACCGCGGGGAAGCCATCAGCGTCTCCGCCACCCCCGTCCTTCTTGGCCTCGTCCTCCTTCGCGGCGACGCGGCGGTAGTACTTCTTGAGCATGTCGCACTGCTCGAGGGTGTGGTGGACTGGGGTCTTGTGGTACGGGCAGGGCTTCTTCAACATATCGTCGAATACGCCGGGGCCTCGAGGGGCCCCTCGAGGGCCCTTTCGAGCCGGGTCAACTGCGAGGGCCTCGTCCCCGCCGTCGTCGCGCCCCTGCGCGCGCGCCTCGTGGCGCGGCTTCTTGCCCTTCTTGCCCCGCTTGTGTTTATGCTGGGGCTCCTTGGACTTGCTGCCCTCCGCGGGCGCGTCGTCCACGCGCTTGCCCTTCTTGCCGTCGAAGATGGCCCCCACTGCCTCCTCTCCGGAGGCGAAGCTGGTGGCGATGTCGAACAGCTCGTTGGAGTCGACCGGCGGGCTCCTCCCGAGCTCGCGCACGAGGTCCCGACAGGTCGTGCCTTCAAGGAAGGCGTGCACGATCTCGGACTGAGCAACGCTCGGGAGCTCAGTACAGCGCTTTGAAAAGCGCCGTATGAAGTCCCGGAGCGACTCGCCGGGCTTCTGGGTGCACGCTCGCAGGTCCCAGGAGTTCCCAGGGCGCACATATGTGCCCTGGAAGTTCCCCACGAACGTGCGGACTAAGTCATCCCAGCTGTGGATCTGGCTGGGCGGTAGGTGCTCGAGCCATGTTCTGGCCGAGTCCGCAAGGTGCAGCGGCAGATTGCGGATGATCACCGCATCGGTGGTGGCTCCGCCCAGCTGGCAAGCCAGACGGTAGTCGTTGAGCCACACACGAGGGTCCGTCTCCCCCGTGTACTTGTCGATGGTGGTGGGCTGGCGGAAACGCTGGGGGAAACTCGCCGCACGGATTTCCCGACTGAACACTCGGGTTCCCGGGGGTTCCGGTGTTGGCGAGCGGTCCTCCCAGCTGTCGTAGCGACCACCTCGTCGAGGGTGGTAGCCCGCCGCCGCTCGCGCCTCCGCGTCGCCCTTTCGCTTGGCGTTCAGGACGTTGCGGGCGTCTCCGTCGTGGGCCTCGCCGCGCGTGTCAAGGATCCGCTCCTTGACAGGCGTCTTGCCCTGGTTTGGCGGCTGCTCCGCCGCGCCGTCCGCGTGGACGGATGCCTCCTGGTCCTTCGCGCCGCCGTCGCCCCGCGCGCTGGACTGGTTGCGCATGCGGGACGCGGAGCTCTCGGCCTGCTGCACGGCCGCTTGCTCGATGAGAGTCTGCGCCTCGCGGCGCAGGTTACGTGCTTCGGGTGTCGATGGCTCGGGCATGGCCCGAAGTAGTGTTGCCGCCGCGATGAGTTTTTGGCTGGCACGAAGTGGCGTGTGTGGGTCGTCCACGTTGAAGTTGGCATTGATGCGCTCGCAGGCTTGCTTCCCGGCTTCTCGGGCGCGTTCGCCGCGCGCCGAGGCTTCCCCTGCGATAGTTGCACGCAGGAGCCGCACCTGCCGGTACTCTTCCGCGAGCTTCGCCTCGAGCTCGCGTGCCTGGGCCAGCTGCGCATTGATATCCGCATTGCCCGCTGGTGGGGCCGGTGGCGGGTTCGGCTCCGGATGCTGGGCCGCGTTCCCGTCGCCCGCTCCGTTTGCGCCGTCAGCTTGCTCGTTGGCGGCGATAACGAAGCACTCGCGCGAGGGATCATAGCTCCCCTCGCTGGAGTCGTCGGAGCAACCGAACCAGTAGTCCGCGGCATCAAGGAATCGCCGGAAAACCACAGGGTCCGGTACGCCGGAGAAGTCCCACTCTGCGTAGCCATGCGAGGTTGAGGGCGGCAGCTCGCTGGGCGAGCCGTGGTACGACTCGTCGTTGGTGGTGGCGATGAGGTTCCGGACTGACAGCAAGTGATGGCCCGGGAGATCCTCGTACGCGGCCATGTCGGTGCTGACGGACGAGGCGTACGCCGCAGCAGGGTTGCGCATCCCGTGGGGAAACTGCGGCCCCGCGGCCGCGTGCTCCCCCGCAGGGTGCGCCGCCGCGTCGCTCGGCGGGGGCGCGTCGTTCCGGGCCGCCTCGCGTGTTGCCCGGCGTCGCTCCGTGCGCGCCTGGCGCGAGCGCTGACCTGGGCGTTTGCGGCGCCGGGGCGTCGAGGCGCTCGCGGCAGCCACCCGGGTGGGTGCCGGAGCGTCAGTAGCAGGCGTGACGGGCATTGGGCCTGGCCCAGTCGACCGCCACGGGTGGAGTTCGTCGAAGTTGGTGAGGCGCATGAGGTAGCCGTTCCCTGTGGCCTGAAAGTTCAGGCTCCCAAACCGGATTTCGAATCCAGCGGGGAGAGGGTCCGAGCTGCCCATGGCGTACCTCTGGGACGTCATCTCGGTACGAATCACCATCGAGAATGCTGGTGAGGGGTCGATCACAGCGCGAGTGGTCCCCTACCTGGCGCGCCAACTGTCGGTGCGGAAAGTAGTCCCGACACTAACTAGTAAGTTACGCTGTGATCAGCTTCTCGATGGTCGGTGCAAACGACAGCACAGGGGACACGAGTTTATCCTGGTTCCGGCCGGGGCCGTACGTCCAGCAGTGGTGTGCTCGAGGCACTGTATTGCGTTGCACCGTGGTGCTTGCAGAGGGGAGCTACAAGCGGGGCGGGAGAGGAGGCCGGACCTCCAGGTCCCTGAGGTTTTGATTGAGGCAAGTGCCAGTATCGTGGTGAAGGCAGAAAGCGTGTGGGTTAGTGCTCTCCGTCGTCGTCGTCCCTGCGGCCAGGGGACTGCCCCTCCTTTTATAGGCCAAGGAGGAGGCAGTTTACAGGCGTGCCGCACTGTTCTAGCTACGTGTGATGGCATGGCGGACAGTGCAACGGAGTGGATGGCCGTCCTGGCGAATCTTGCTTCTGGCGGAGCGTCATGGCGTGCCCTGTATCCGTCCAGGAGCGGCTTCGAGGGTGGCGGCGTAGAAACTTCCCGTGTGGTCGTCGTCCGTACGCTGACTCGAGGGTGCGGCTGACGGGAGGTCGTAAGGGGCACAGCCGCGGGCGTGGCGGTGTCTTGTCGCCCCGCACTCCCACAGCGTCAGGGATGGCGCTGCAGTGCCCGGGATGGCGTCGTGATGGCGGGGATGGCCGCGCAGGACCGACGGTGACGGAGGTGACGCGCCTCACTGGTCCGGCGTCATGGTGTGGCCCTGGGCAGGCGCGGAGCAGGCGTCCGTCCCCGTTTCGAGGGTTCCGCCGTCCTCCTTCGAGGGTGCGGCGCGTTGGCCGTACGAGAGTGGGTGGCGCAGTGTCACGGAGCTGACACTGGCCTTGCCGCACAGTGGTGGGGATGGCCTCACTGGGAGAGTTGGCAGAACAGCGTCGGGATATGATTCCCGGGCGTGTCAGAGGGACGGCATGGCGTGGATTCGTCTTTGACCCGGGCGCCTGCAAGTGTTAGGACATTAAACGCCCCTGTCGGGGGAGCAGGTGCGGGGGCGGCGTGCCCGTGAGGGCCTCGAGCGAGGCGGAGTCTCACCCGAGGGGGCGACCGACCCTCGAGCGAGGCGGAGTCTCACCCGAGGGGGCGACCGACCCTCGAGCGAGGCGGAGCCTCGTTAGCGCGGCGCTGCGCCCCTCGAGCGAAGCGGAGTTTCGCCCGGGGGTGGCTGGGCCGACTGTTCTGGTGGGCCGCTGGGGCCACCAGGGCTGTGGGCCCGGCCGCTGGGCCGTGACTATCTTGAGCGTGTTTTAGGTTTGTGAATTCGTTTGTGTTTTAGTTTTTGCGAAAGTGAATGGGTTTCCCCCGGTTCTTCAGGGGACCCTTATGGCTGTCCCCGACAGTATGTATGCGAGGACGGTTGCCATGGATCATTTATCTTGAAGCTATATACGCCTTGTTACATTTTTCTTGTTCTCCATTGCACGGAGTGGAGGAATACTGAAAAGGTTTTTACGTAATTGAAAATGATATATTCTTCAGACTTCAGTACATCTGTTCAGGTGACGGTTTGAAGCATTATATTTGCTCAGTCTTCAGTGGGAGTATTTGAAATAAAAAAGTATATTATTCAGCTCACGGGCCTTATAGGCCCACGCCCGCCCGCCCCCTCATGGGCTTATGAAAAAGAAAAAGAAAACAGGCCAGGCTGTACGGACACAAAGGGGGAGTGGGCTAGGCCAAAAGTATAGGCAAATGGAGAGAAATATGGGCAGGCAATTCCCTTGTACACAATATTTTCCCCTTCTGTACTCAAAAAAAAAAATTCCCCCTTCTTGTACGGTGTGCTCGAGACGTGAATTAATTCGTTCTTTTTTTTGTTGCGTGATCTGTGCGGCTACAGCTCAAGGTGCGTCCACCGATGATGTCAATTTTACAGAAGTTTGGCAGTTGGCACCAATTTTATATAATTAGTTTCATGAAAGCTTCCGAAACTCTCTACTTTTTTAGATTACACAGTACAACGCAGATGCTCACAACACGCACGCACACTCACCCCTATGAATACACGTAGCACCGACAGATCTAGAGATTCTCGAAGTCAATACTGGCGCCTCGTCGTTGACGGGAACGTCGCTTACCACCACTTAATGCATAACGCCGGAAATTCCCGGAATAAATCCAGGAAAAGGTGTGAGCACCAGGTTTTGAACCCTGGTGGCTAGCGTCCCACCAGACCGTCCTACCATTGGACTACAAGCCCACAAGGTAAAGACCAAGTAATATTGAAATCTTACTGTTTCCCCTCTGGGTTTTATTGTCTTATTTCCATTAAAAAAATGATAACTGGAACTCAAGATCTTGAATTGGGGCAGTCCTAGTCGCTGTGATCTGCGGGGTCCCAATGGCCAATGGTCCTGCAAAACACCCGTAGAGCAACATGCCCGAGTGCAAGTGTGCCATGCAAAACCCTGTCACCTTCCCCCCTCAATCATCGATCACAAGGCGCCATGCCATGCCATTGCCAACCATTCATCTGCAGCGATGCCTCCAAAGCCAGATCAGCCGAGAACGAAGAACACACACGTCCATGTCGCACGGTTGCAGGAAAGATCACACCCAACCGTACGGCGGCCTGATTCCCAACACGGAGCACATGTGCTCTTCTCTCGATCGGCAACTTGTTGAAGCTTCGCATCCATGATTGCTGCCGGCTTGTCTCTGCTCGACGTGCTCGTGCTGGTGGCGGTGCTCATGTGCGGAGAGAGTGCGAACAAAACGCTGTTCGTGCTGGGGATTATTAGCTTAGAGAGCTCAGAGACGAAGGCATGTGATGGGTGTTTGTTTGTTGCTTCTGATCACACAGCATAGGGTTACGAGGTGAGCTCAAGTAGGAGTAGCTCATGTGAGTCGAGCTGAATTGGCACTTCATCAGATTGAAGATCTCGTGGAATCATTCAGTGTCAAGTGCTGCTTCTGGGGATCTAGAAAAAATGTCTGCTTCAAGTGAAGGGCCAGCCAAACTTGTGGGTCATCAGGAATTTTAAAAATCAGTGACTACATACCGCTGTCAGAGTAAAAGCCAACATTTATGGGGTTTCAGTTAAGATATACGGTTAACGATCACCGGGTTAGATGGATCTAAACTGACGTGATGGCCTTTCTGGTTGGATAATGTGAAGCCGTGTGAAGGTTAGTGTCTGCCATAAAGGTAGCCATGTGATCACTTCACTACCCATGTTATGGGAGATTTGGAGAGCTCAGCTTGGCACCCATCTCCCCTGTCTCCATCAGGGCTGGAACGGAAGAACCGGTTACCAGCTGAAAACTTTTCATATATCCATAGGAATTTAACTGTTTGTTCTGAATTTGTTTGAAGCAGATGGGACGATCAGCTTAATAATTTGCATGACCCTCCAGACTGAAACTGAAATTTACAAGAAAAATGAGGTGCCCGCATTTTTGAAAAGCACTGAGAAAGCCCGGTGGTGGTAGAAAGCCGTGTTCCATGGCAGAAAGGCTGCCGGAGGAAAGGCGCGGCCAAAAATCACTTGAACGCGACGGATCGAGATCTTGGCGAGTGGCGACAGAGAATCGTCACAACCTGATGATCACCAACTAACTCTTCAGAGATGGGGCATGCATGGAGCAGTGTGCACCGATACTGCTTGCACATTATTGTGTTGCAATAACAGCATCCTTCATCCTTGCACTCACATGTACTCTCGGAATTTTTCATTTTTGCGGCTCCAACACAAAGGTGCCACTAAGAAATGAGCACTGAAAAATATCAGCAGGATACAATCTGTGGCATCATTAAAGTAAAAAAAGCAGTAACAATATGGCAGCAACTTTGGCCACTTTTGTGGTCGTTGGATTCGTGCTTGCAGCCACAACCGGCTGCTTGTGCTAATTCCTTGCTTGAAAGGTGGAGAGCTGCTAGCTTGCAAAGGCAGCAAGCGAACCATTGCCGGGACAAGAACAGTACGCGACTTGGGCGAAGAGAAAAAGGTTACAGAAGGGAAAGCAGAGGATGAGGACAGTTGCGATCTTATAGCTTATTAAAAAAAAACTGAAATTCCTATGGCAATTGGATCAGAGAGCAATGTTGATCAGATGGTGACACTGACACTTAGTGAGCACAGAACTCTCGATCAAGTGGGATATCTGCATGATGCTAAAATGCTTACAGGAAATTATCCACAGAAACATGAATCATGACACAAATTCCTCACTGCCGAGCTTGGAATGATCATGGCGTGGCCGTTCAGCTGGAGTCGTTGCGTAGAAGCGAAGGTGAATCAGATTCTCTGGCAATGGCATGCACGTACAAGTGCAGCTGGTTTGGGACCGGACAGTGAAAAGGTCAGAAAGGGACCATCAGTTGGTGGACGTGGTGAGCACTGATCACTGAAGCAAGCAGTAGGACAATCGGGCAGCTCGACATGCAGCGATTCATCAGGAGGCATCTGTGTCCTGAACCCCAATCTTCTCACTGCAGGTGTGCAGAGCAGATTGGAGGGAGTTGTGCAGGCAGTGGCCAATGCTAGTGGTACCAAACGTTTGTATACAAATACTCACTGTAGGACATGTACAACCGTCTGGTGTATATACTTGGTGGTTGGCACCAAACATGTGTACAGTGCTCGACAGCTCTGGTCGTCGTACATGGCAGCAAAACTCAACGCCCTTTTTCTCTGAAACCCGTGGTGGTTAAAAGTTAATCAAAAGCAGCAATTCGGCATCCTTTTTGGAAGAAATATGTGGAACAGCTAAAGCGCAACAGAGCATAATAATCATGTAAGTTTGCAGTTTTTACATGTAAACCGAGTTACAGGAGTGTTCTCCTTGTAGCAAAATATGTTGAATGATGATCCAAATTATATCAAGAGAGAAGGCCGCCTACTTCTGATGGAGCGGAGCGGAGGCCCGTCGCCAGAGGCTTGGGCCGGAGCGAAACGGAGGCAGAAGTAGGCCCTATGGGTTGCGCCCCTTTCTGCCCAGATCGCGACTAGGGGGGTGCGGGGGGCTTGGTACGGTATGGGTCATATAACCCCTTAGGGTTTTTCCATTGGAGATAGATTCTCTCGTCTTCTTGTAAGCCGCCGCCGTTGGCGTTTGTAACCGGACTCCGATCATAGTGAAGTTCTTGCTGGCTGGTGCCCGTGGTTTTTCCCTCTCATGTTGGGAGGGTTTTCCACGTTAAATCTCGTGTCTCTTGCGGTTTGATTTCCTTACTCTCGTCGATTACTTGTCATCGTTTTATAACAAGTGGTACCAGAGCCTGTTCAAGACTAGGGTTCCGTGATGGCGCCGACGATGAAGTTTGATCTACCGCTGTTGGACTACAAGACGAGGTTTTCGCTGTGGCAAGTGAAGATGCGGGCTGTTCTGGCGCAAACTCAGGACCTTGATGAGGCGCTGGATAAGTTCGGGAATAAGGTCGCGGCTGATTGGACAGATGATGAGACGCGCAAAGATCGTAAGGCTTTGTCCCTAATTCAGCTTCATCTATCTAATGATATTTTGCAAGTGTGTCTACAGAAAAAGACTGTTGTAGCACTCTGGCTTAAACTGGAATCGATCTGCATGTCCAAAGATCTAACCAGTAAGATGCATATGAAGATGAAGCTGTTCACCCTTAAGATGGAGGAGGGTGGTTCGGTATTGAACCACATATCTGTTTTCAAGGAGATTGTTGCCGACCTAGTGTCGATGGAGGTGGTATATGAGGATGAAGATTTAGGCCTCTTACTGTTATGTTCACTGCCTAGTTCGTTTGCATCTTTTCGTGACACCATACTTTTGAGCCGAGATGAACTAACCGTCTCGGATGTTTATGAGGCACTCCAATCGAGGGAGAAGATGAAAGACATGGTACACTCTGATGGGTCGTCTTCCAAGGGCGATGCATTGCAAGTTAGAGGCAGAACTGAACAGAGATCCTCCAGTTATGAAGACAACGATCGTTACAAGAGCCAAGAAAATAGAGGCCGTTCAAAATCCAGACATCAGAAGAAATTATGTAAGTACTGTAAGGGGAAAACTCATTGGATTGAGGACTGTTTGAAGCTAAAGAACAAGGAGAAAATGAAAAATAATCCTGATGGTAAGGCATCTGTTGTCTCTGGTGCTAGTTCTGATACTGGAGATTACCTGGTAGTTCTTGCTGATTGTATTTCTGGTTATGAAGAGTGGATACTTGATTCTGCATGCTCTTTTCATATCTGCATTAACAAAGATTGGTTTAGTTCCTTTAAGCCTGTGCAGAAAGGAGATGTTGTGCTTATGGGAGACGATAACACGTGCTACGTTGAGGGGATCGGCTCAGTTCAGATCAAGGCTCATGATGGCATGACACGCACGCTGCAGAACGTGAGATACATACCAGGGATGAGGAGAAATCTGATTTCTCTCAGCACGCTTGATGTAGAAGGATTTAAATACTCTGGTTCTGGTGGAGTATTAAAGGTATCAAAAGACTCTCTTGTTTGTTTGGTAGGTGATATGAATTCTGCTAAGTTATATGTTCTACAAGGTAGTACTTTACATGGTTCTGATTCCGCTGCTGCTACTGTTACTAATGCTGAACCTAGTGAGACTAACCTTTGGCATATGCGTCTTGGACATATGAGTGAACTTGGTATGGCAGAATTGATTAGGAGAAACCTACTGGATGGTTGTACTTTGAGTAGCAAGAAGTTCTGTGGGCATTGTATCTTCGGGAAGCATAAAAGGGTAAAGCTCAATACCGCTATTCATACCACCAAAGGTACTCTTGATTATGTACATGCTGACTTATGGGGTCCTTCTCGTAAGCCTTCTTATGGTGGTGCTCGTTACATGCTTACTATTATTGATGACTACTCTAGAAAAGTATGGCCTTACTTTATAAAACATAAAGATGATACCTTTGCTGCATTTAAAGATTGGAAAGTGATGATAGAAAGACAAACTGATAGGAAGGTGAAGGTGCTTCGTACTGATAATGGTGGAGAATTTTGTTCTACTGCATTTAATGATTTTTGCAGGCAGGAAGGCATTGTCGGGCACCACACCATACCATATACTCCGCAGCAAAACGGTGTAGCTGTCACATCCTGAAATTGAATGAATAGAAAGAATAGTTAAACAACATTTTTTCTCATAATTTAAAATTTTTCTCAACATTTATTTTCTTTACAGGAAATATAGTATAGGAAAAAGGCATTGTTTGTTTTTCTTAATTAAATAAATGGTTCAGTGTGAGTGTTGCATTAATGCCGATGCATCTTGGTGTTTATGAGTGCAAAAGGTTTTAAAATGCGTTTAGATGCTGACCAAACCCTTCCGAGAATTTTCCGGATTTTTCTGGAATTTATTCTCACTTTTCTTTGAGCTATTTCTATTTATTAGAAGGCTCTAAAATCATTTTCATGAGCTACAAATATTTTATTTGGATTGTTCGTGTCTCAATCTATCCCTGGGAATTTTCCTGGAATTTTTGAGATTCTCCGAGTATTTTTCGTGCCTCTAAACAATTTCTAGGTTTTTTCTGAAATTATTTTTGCATCAGAAATTAAATTCGGAAAATCAAAATCTTTTCTCTTCTTTTGGGCCGAGCCCCATCCGAGGAAGTCTGCTGCCGCCCCCTCAATTCCTTGGCCTGGCGCAGCTCATCACCCACCACTCTCAGCCCAGTTTTGTTCAGCGGCCCATCCGCAGAAGTCCGTTGAAGCTCCTCAAACACCCCTCGCTCGTTCGCTTCTTCTCGTTTCGGCCCATGCTCCGACCCGGTCCGACCCGCCCCACAGCCCGCTCCCAGGCCTGCCAGGGCCCATCCAGGCCCGGTGCTGCTCGTGCCCAGCCGGGACTCCGCCAGAGTCCGGGTCACCGCCGGCCGCCGCCTAGGCATGCGCGCCGCGGACTCCCCCTGCTCGCGCCCTTTAAAAGCTGAGCACCAGGGCCGCGCGCCTCTGCCCCTCGCCGCCTCGCGCCGCCGCCTTGCACAGCACCGCCGCAGGAGCTTGGCGCCGCTGCCGTCGCTGTGTAGCCACACCGGAGCACCCCTGGACGAAGCTGTGATCACCCCGAGTGTCCTCGCGTCGCGCTGAAGTCAGCAAGCTCCTTTCCGTCGCCGGAAGTTCGCCTGAGCACCGCCGCCGCTGGAAGCCGCCGCCGGCCGCCGCTATCCACCATCGCCGGCCATCTGCGGTCAAGCCCCCGCCCGTGGTGAGACGTCCATCGTGTTCCAAATGAAGTAAAGTACGCGTTAGTGGTGAGTTTTCTTTATGAAAGTTTTCTAAAAATTAATTTGTTATTAATTTTGATTAATGTCTAGTTATACATGCCTTTTATAAATAAAAGCAACATAGAGCTATACACCGTTTTTCATAATTAATATTAATTTGATTAATGATTATTTCATGTGCTTTTATAAATAAAATCTAATTAGATCTTTTACCCGATTTTTCATAAACCAAATATTAATTTGCTTAATATATAATTAACTTTTCTAATTAAAAGTTGAATAGGCTTTTACACCGGTTTTATAAATAAATGTTAACTTGATTAATACTAATGCTATAATGTTTTCAATAATAATATAATCCACTCGAATCATAAAGTTACGTTTAGATGACTCATATAGTTTACCTTCTCTAAGTTAAATGTTTAATTGGTATAATTTATATATGAATCGTTATAAATAAAATTTGACTAGATCTTCACTCCGGTCTTTTGCAAATAAAATATAACGCTGCATTAATTTCAATTTAGGGTATTTTCTTTATGGAATATCCTTTACATATCTTTTGCTAAATTAAAATAAACCTAAGCTCGTAGTCTTTCATGATCATATATGCAAATCAATCGGTAGACGTTCTTTATCAAAGCCCTGTCTCAGTGTGTCTCTGTTATAGAGCTAGTCTTCTTTCAAGCTCCAGATCTTTTGATCCTAGTTCTTGCTCAAGCCTAGTGTTCTTCATAAAGCTAACCAAGCATTTCCTTTCTCAGCACGGTCTGTGTGCTTCAGTGATCCTTAGCATCGAGCCTACCTTTTAGTGCGTTCTTTTAAAGCTTTTCTTTTGATTGGTGCATTATTCTTAGTTTTTCTTGTATGTTTGCTTTGTATGCTTGTGCCTGATGATTGATGCGAGTAGAAGGAACGTGGTTCGAGAGTTTTGAAGAGCAAGAAGTTGAAGAACTCTGAGCAACAACATTACACTGATTAAAGGCAAGTGTGTCCTTGTTCTTTTGTCCCAATAACTGTGTTTAATCATCATTGCATATGCTTGCATTAATATTGATGGGTCCTATTAAGGTCTATCCTAGTCTTTATTATCTTTATTCCTTGTCAACCTGGGTTTACCTTTATGTTGGGTAGCTTTGCTTAGTTGCTTTACTTTGGGTTATGGTGGTTCTAATGAACAACAACAATGATGAACATGCTTTACCTTTTATGCTATATACCTCTGGTTAATACAAGATCACAATGTTTAATCGGAACATAGAGCGACCACCCAGGACAACAGTGCAACCACAAGGCTATATGGCTCTGGCTTGGCTAACTAATTAGGGACTCTAGTGTTGGGTGACCTTACTGAAAGGGCAAGGGGGAGCGTTTAGTTGGGGTATAGACTCGCTCTAGTAGGGAGTTGGACTTGGCTAAGACACGGTACCTACTAGGGGATTTTATACTCTGCGACGGCTCGGAACCTTCGCGGGTTGCTTCGCACTAGGGAAACTTTGTAAAGACCTCGTAGCGTCCCTATGCAATCACACCTCGGCAGTGTGGTATGATGCCTGATCAGCATCGTGTGGTTGGGTTTAAAGTTCTTAGAACTTTTACGCGACTTGTGGTGAAAGTGTACAACCTCTGCAGAGTGTAAAACTAATCGATTAGCCGTGCTCACGGTCAAGAGCGGCCTGGACCCTCACATGATAATCAAACTTGAAGATGGACTTAAATCATTGTTATGGTTATGTTAGCCAGATGCTTATGGCGTATCTCTTTATGTTAATTGTGGGTTGGTATATACTTATACTTTATTAGTAATCAGGTGCTAATAAAATTTGACTAACTAAAAGTGCTTAATGCAGTCAACCTGTCAGCTTTTCCTTGTCAAGCCTCTGCATTCATAATTTCCCCACACTTGCTGAGTACGACATGTGCTCACCCTTGCTATAAACAATGTTGCTCAGAAAGAGGAAGTTATTATGAAGTCGTTGTGAAGATGTTGTTGGTGCTAGGCGTACGCAACCCCCAGTCGACTGCCTGTGATGTTTGGAGCCTTCGTTTCCAGGATTTAAGCGTAATACTCTGATAATATTTCTCTTTCTTTACGTGATACTGTATTGTTATTCACTTATGTCAACTATATGCATGAAACTTGATCCTGGCATGCATATAGACCTGCACTTGGTTTTCTTTGGAAAAACAGGTGTGACAGTAGCTGAGCGCATGAACAGGACCATCATCTCGAAGGCTCGTTGCATGATGTCCAACGCACGGATGAGCAAGCGTTTTTGGGCTGAAGCTGCTAACACCGCATGCTACTTGATAAACAGGTCGCCTTCTATTCCATTAAATAAGAAAACACCTATTGAGCTATGGTCTAGCACACCCGCTGATTATTCACAGTTGAAAGTTTTTGGCTGCACTGCTTATGCTCATGTTGATAATGGAAAATTAGAGCCTAGAGCTATTAAATGTCTTTTTCTTGGTTATGGTTCGGGAGTTAAAGGATATAAGTTGTGGAATCCCGAAACAGAAAAGACTTTCATGAGCAGGAGTGTTGTTTTCAATGAATCTGTGACGTTTACTGACAGCTTGTCCTCAGATCGTGTTCCAGATATTTTTGATAAAGAGCTGCAGCATACGAGCATGCAGGTGGAGCATGTGGATGATGAGGAAGGTGTGCTTGTGCAGCAACATGTGCATGATGATACAGGCGAGCAGGTGGAGCCGTCTGTGGAGGATTAGGAAAATGAAGCTATTGATGATGAGGCTTATGATGATGTTCAACACTCACCTCCTGTTTTGTAGTCAGAGGAGGATTTACCCATTGCTATTCGCAAGTCTAAGAGGGGTTGTGGACGACCACGTCATCTTATTGAGGAGTGTAATATGACTTATTATGCTTTGAGTTGTGCTGAACAGGTTGATAGCAGTTATGAGCCTGCAACATATACTGAAGCCATTGCTTGTGGAGATCGTGAGAAGTAGATTGCAGCTATGCAGGAAGAGATGCAGTCTCTCGAGAAGAATTGCACTTGGGATGTTGTTCCCTTGCCTAAGGGAAAGAAGCCTGTTCGCTGCAAGTGGATCTACAAGAGAAAGGAGGGTTTATCTCCTAGCGAGCCTCCAAAGTTCAAGGGAAGGTTAGTTGCTAAAGGCTTCAGTCAGATTCCTGGTGTTGATTATAATGATGTGTTCTCTCCAGTGGTAAAGCATAGCTCAATTCGCACATTCTTTAGTATTGTTGCTTCACATGATCTTGAGCTTGAGCAGTTAGATGTTAGAACTGCGTTCTTACATGGAGAGCTTGAGGAGGAGATTTACATGGACCAATCTGAAGGTTTCGTTGTACCTGACAAGGAGGATTATGTCTGTAAGTTGAAGAGATCCCTGTATGATTTGAAACAGTCTCCTCGACAGTGGTATAAAAGGTTTGATACATTTATGTTGAAGCATGGTTTTAAGAGATCAAATTATGATAGCTGTGTTTACATCAAGTATGTTAATGGATCACCTATATACTCGCTGTTATATGTCGATGATATGTTAATTGCTGCCAAGAGCAGGAAAGAGATCACAACATTGAAGAAATTGTTGAGTAGTGAGTTCGACATGAAGGACCTTGGGGCTGCTAAGAAAATTCTAGGTATGGAAATTACTAGAGACAGAAAATCTGATTTGTTGTTTCTTAGTCAACAAGGTTACATTAAGAAAGTTCTTGACCGTTTCAACATGCATGATGCAAAGCCTGTTAGTACTCCTATTGCACCTCATTTTAAATTGTCAGCTGAGCAGTGTGCTAAGTCAGATGAGGATATTGAGTACATGTCAAAAGTTCTGTACTGTAGTGCTGTTGGTTCTTTGATGTATGCTATGGTTTGCTCTCGTCCGGATTTATCTTATGCTATGAGTTTGGTTAGCAGATATATGTCTAATCCTGGTAAAGAACACTGGAGGGCAGTTCAGTGGATTTTCAGGTATCTCAGAGGGACAGCAGATCATTGTTTAAAGTTTGGCAGGACAGATAAGGGACTTATTGGATATGTGCATTCAGACTATGTTGGTGATTTGGACAGGCGAAGATCGCTCACAGGTTATGTCTTTACTGTTGGTAGTTGTGTTGTGAGTTGGAAGACTGTCTTGCAGCCTGTTGTTACTTTGTCTACTACCGAAGCTGAATACATGGCTATTACTGAAGCATGCAAAGAGTTGATTTGGTTGAAAGGATTGTTTGCTGAGCTTTGTGGAGTTAATACTTGCATTAACCTGTTTTCTGATTCTCGGAGTGCTATATATCTTACAAAAGATCAGATTTTTCATGAGAGGACAAAGCACATTGAGATCGAGTACCATTATGTTCGAGATGAGATCGAAAAGGGTAAGCTGAAGGTATGCAAGATTAGTACTCATGAGAATCCAGCTGATATGTTGACAAAGCCAGTTCCTGGTGCTAAGTTTGAGCTTTGCTCAAGCTTAGTTGTTATAATGGACTAGCCCAAGAGGCTGGTTGGCGCCAGTAGTGTTGTTTATTTTTGATGTGTTCAGAATGAAGGTTTCTTCGGTTGATGCTACAAGAAGGAATTTGTCTCAAGGTGGAATTTTGTTGAATGATGATCCAAATTATATCAAGAGAGAAGGCCGCCTACTTCTGACGGAACGGAGGGGTACGGTACGGGTCATATAACCCCGTAGGGTTTTTCCATTGGAGATAGATTCTCTCGTCTTCTTGTAAGCCGCCGCCGTTGGCGTTTGTAACCGGACTCCGATCATAGTGAAGTTCTTGCTGGCTGGCACCCGTGGTTTTTCCCTTTCATGTTGGAAGGGTTTTCCACGTTAAATCTCGTGTCTCTTACGGTTTGATTTCCTTACTCTCGTCGATTACTTGTCATCGTTTTATAACAAAATAACGTGAGAAAATTACAGTAGTGTGCTGTGTAAAGAGAAATTAAGGAAGATATATGTTGCATTGTTGTATTTCTCTCTTCTTCTTAATGAAAAACGTATTATGCATGTCTTTAAAAAAAATGTGCTGCTGTTAATGTAGACATGAATAACGAGCATGCCAAGTTTCGGGAGATACCAATTGCCAGGGCGGTATTGATGAGTTGCGTAGAATCACCCAACTTTGACTAACAATACTCCCGACGTGCTTACCAGTTATACCACAAAAAGCCGAGTGCTTTGACTTGATTTTGTCGCATCAAAGATCAAAGATGTGTAGTATGAGCTGGAGCTTAACATTAATTTGACTGATAGATCTTCATTGTTTGCCATGGCGCCTGATCGACCACTAACAAAATTAACAAATAAATGTGGAAAAGGGTAGCCACCAGAATATATGCATGAGCGAGCCCCGTCGTCTCGCATCGCATAGTCAGTCCTGTGATGAGATGGTTACGCCACATGATTAAGCTGCAGGTATCGATGATCGTGCACCCAGGAAGGAATCTGTCGCCCTGCATTCGAGAGTCAGCGCTGCCAGCAGGGCCAGCAGAGACCGTGTGGCTCCGGAGCCTATGACCATGAAACAGATCGAATTTTTCAAAGGTGTAGAGACCGGAACCTTGTTTCCATTATTTAAAAAAAATTGTAACAGATGGAATTTCTTGGGGCGCTAAACCTGCAGGCCGGTTCCGTGGACCTGGAAGCACCCACCACACGGAGACACGCTTCCTGGGTGGTTGTTGTAATCGCATCGAAGCAGCATGAATCTTTTCAGAATGGAGCACGGTATGCTTTCCAGCGCAGGCGCAGGCACACGGGAACGAGCACGACACCAGCAAGGGGGTGCCGCCCGGCCAGAAGCCCGGAAAACAGAGACAGATAGCCTCGCGCGGTTGGAACGGGATAACGTTTCCGCAGATGGTACCACGCACGCAACTTTTTCCGCGTGCGACGCACGTCTGTCCGCGGACGGCGCCAGGTGGTCGCCACGCTCTGGGTGGTGCCCGCCGGCCCGTTGGCTAGCCACCATACCCGCAGGCCGCACTCTGTCCCGTCCTTCAATCTCTCTCTCTTCCAATCATCAATCAACCAAAGAATTCTCAAAAAAAAAATCAACCAACCAAATAATTTTTTTTTAAAAAAAAGAGCACAGAGGCGACACTGATGCAACGTGCGTGCGTGGCATAGCCAGGGGGTCCAGTCCAGTAGCTTATGAGCGGTAGTACGTGCAGAGAGAGCTGGCCGGCGATCGATCTAGCGCTGGAGCTGCGCAGTTGCAGCAGTACGATACGTGCGCCACTCAACCAGATCGCCAAGCTGCCTGCCAGCGGCAACCTGGACTGGACCAGCGCTACGCTACGCGTGCGTGCAGGTGTCATGTCCTGCAAACTGCAACCAACCAGCCTGCATGCTTTGCACGACGCCGGCAGCATTGCATGGGGCGGAGCTAGACCGCCCGGCCGGGGCCCGGTGCCCGGTCGACCCTCTTTGGGGGACGAGTGGAATCGACGAATGGAAACAAATCCTGTGCGCGCGGTGCGCACGCCCCCGCACTGTGTCCCTGCCATGTGGGGTTCCTGATGCGCAAGGTGTTCCATGTAAATAAATGTAGGGTGCTCCATGCAAATCAGAGTGGAAATCGTCGTAGAAACCCGGAATCGACTCCTCTGCCTGTCCACGTACTACCATGTTCGTGCCGCGCCTTCCACGTCTCCCGATCCAGTTGCTTGGTGTTCGTGCAGTGTCCGTCCGGCGTCCGTTACCTCAGCTCTACTGTTGTAGCATCTATGTTGTATCCGAATTCACCTGACACCACGAATCTCTGCACGCACTACTAGAGAATGAGGTTTTCGTCCCAGGCGAAATTTAATATTAGTACCGGTTTTTTTACCCCCGGTACTAATATAAAGTAGCACCGGTACTAATGTCTCATGCCAAAAAAGAGATCTGCGGAGTCATTCCGTGACAAACATTAGTACCGGCCCGTATTCAGCAGACCGGTTTGAAAATCGGTACTAAAAGGGATTTTCAACCGGTACAAACGAGCCTTTCCCTAGCAGTGACGGCTCCCGTCTTGGAACTTTCCTCTTCCTCTCGTGTCCTTCTCCTTGCGCGCGGCGCCACTACTCCAACATCATACTCTGTATACAGGACTGCTCATCATCATCAGTTGCTTCGCCGCCGGTCGGACGGGGTACCATCATGGGCATTGGGAAACCTGCCTGCTGCTGATGGCGACGCGATCGGCCAATGGGGCGCGCTTGATTTCATCGCACGTCCAAATCGATCGATGAATGCAACGCTCCACTACCGCTTCCTTTTTGGCGTTTCCATGCTTTATTTCGTCCCATGCATGATTATTATTATAGCTAATGATGATTAGTACCAGCAGCAGCAATGACTATTTGGGGCAGGACAGGGGAAATAATAATCTTACGACGACGAGAACCTGCATCGTGCTGATTTCATATATCCATGTCGTCGTCGTCGTGTGCTTTCAGCACTCACTGCAGTAACTGTATCTGTACTTCCCTCGTGTTCCGACTGACATGCACGCGGTTCGATCGAGACACTGCATCATTAGAAAGTTTCCTGACCTACTGTGGCGGTTTGTTGCGGAGACCAAGACTACTACCATACAAATTGTGGCGCCATGGATGACTCTTTTGAAGCGAACATGTATATATGCGCCGTGAAAATGATAAGGAAGAAGGCAGCAAGTAGTAGTAGTAGCAGCAGGCGCAACACCACACGCCGGTCGATTATTCTCCATTAGCAACAGCAGTGACCTTATCATCACCCGCGCGCGCCCCGGTCGACTTTTAGCCGGTGTGGCCACCACCTTTTTTCTTCCTCTTGCGCGGATGCGTTACTGAGACGCACTTAACCTTTGCTTATCATGGACGTTAGTTAGCAAGAAATTAGGAGGGTCAAGGAATCGCATCATTAGCCAACTTTTCCCCCTTGGAGAATGCATATGATGAGCAGCTACGAGCCTATAGAACAAAAAGCTTGCACCAATTAGCCTCGAGCCTCATGCGCCCATCGCCGTCATCAACTTGTCATTTTATCATCATCGTCTGAAACACTCGCACACGGAGAGTACTGGTTTACTCTTGTGTGGAACTAACAGGGTTCTACTTTTTGCCTTCCCCGGCCTAGAAATATAGTATTAGCAGTGTACGTAGTACCTCACTTTAGTGTACTCACTCTACTAATCGTGTTTTTAGTAGTACAACTCACGTCACGTTTAAAAGCGGGCATGCTGACGGATGGATCGAATCCCGGCCGGTCTGGATAACGAGTGGTGGATCTTTAAAACAACAACAGCAACAACCGATGCAAGTAGTGTGACCAATTCGGATGAAGCTCTGGGCGTGTGTGCGCGTCAAAAACATTCCAAAGCACGGCCAAAATGTCCATCATATTGTTGCGCACTCCCGGCCGGTGGACGACGTTGATAGATATATACTACCTCACCGCACCGGCCATCATCCCTGAACAAAGTTTAATTTCGTGTTCTTCTTTTAGGTGGGAAAAACAGAAAAGAAAAACAAATGTAGAGCGGTGCAGTTTGTTACTATTGACAGATGTTCCCTGCACCATATCATATGGAAGTGGAGGCCGGACCGACCTCCAGTATAATTGAGCAGAGCTACGATCGAAACCCCTACGACAAGGCGGCTTATGTAGTACGTACTACTCGAGGTCAACGAGTTGCAGCTGACAAATAAGACATACAGTACTAATTACTGTAAGAAAGAAGGAAGGAAGAAGAAAACGAATTATTTGGGAAGAAGCATCGAAAGGCTCCGCTGATTCTGACACGCCGCCCTCCGCGGTAATGATCTCGATTACCTCCCGGGGGCGCGATAAACAAACAAAGACGATCGCCACGGAATGCGGGGTCTTGACGCGATGGTGGTGGTGGGGCTCCAAATCAAATGCCCATTCTCGCCAAAGTCCATGCGCCTGTCCTAGCTAGTGAAGCGATCGATGCGCTAGGAAATGCGTGGTTTTACCGGCGCTCGGGACGCCCGCGCGCACATGGCGTCGGTGTGTGTGTGGCTCCTGCTGTTGATCGTGAGCTCACTTAATCTGTAACCTTTACAAGCTTTGTCTTGTTTGGCAGAGCAAATAATTAACTTTGTTACTGCGGTGCTCCGCCGGCTTTTCTCCGGTAACACGAGCGCTGGGCGGTGCTCCGGCGCCATCAGGCGGCGCGCGTGCATGCGTGCTACATTGCTATCGTCGTCTACCTTAAGCTAGGATCAGTTAGTGGTGCCCCTCACCTCTACGCTACATACCTAGTTGTGCTCATCGAGTATGTATGTATGTATGTATGTATGTGTATGCCCCTCCTTACTTACTTTCCTTTGACTATACTCTGCTGCACCACCAGTACGGTTCAAACATCCTCTCGTCGTCAAAACCACCACCACCGACAATCGCCGAAACAAAATTATGTACTACTATTGAAATTCTCTTGCACATAAATAAAACATCCCCAAAACAAAATCTAGCCACTTCCATTGACATCCAGACAATAAACAAGGCAACAACCAAAAAAAATAAAATAAAGGCAACTGACGTTATTAGAGATAATACACTTCCTTCTTTAGTGCAAGAGAGACCGACATCGTCTCTCTATATTAAGTAAGTATAGCATACTACAACAAATCATGGGAGGCACGCCTTGCCAATACAGATTGCGAGGTGATGAGAACCTCATGCACAACCTGTACGTACGTATCTGCGCAGCCGTGTGCAATCAGCTAGTAGTTCAAGGTAGCCATCACTCTGATCTCCTCCTAGTTGTAACGCGGTTGTACAAAAATACTAGGTTGTTTGTGTACTGGAAATTGCTGAAAGAAATCTTCATCAAATGAAATAAATATATTTGCAAGCTATATATGTTTACAATATGAACTTATGAACTGATTCAAAAACAATTTAAAATGCAATATATTATTTTCTTTAAAATCTCAATTAAAAAAAGTCCAAATTGCTAGTATGAGTTTTTTTTATTAGAATGCACAAATATTGTCCATTATTCCAGTTTGCATGACAACTCCATATACTCATTTGCAAGACATTCATATACCTTAAATAGTGGTAGATGATCGTACCATGAACATCAAGTATGTGAGGCAAGAGGAATATTAAACCACCATACATTGACGCACAGCTAGCTCATAGTAATTGCGCGTACCCTTAAGATCTCGCTTGCTTGCTCACATTATCCCCCTTTTCGCTGTCTATCGCGTCCTAATACCGTGATAATAAATATGATGAAAAAGATTTTGTTTTGCGAGGAGATCAACAGAATGAGTTGTTGAATGGGTGTGTGTGTGGAGGATCCCGCTGTGCATATATTTTTCTCTCTCTATTCATTACATATGTCTGTGGAAATTCAGTTACTGCCAGTGTGCCACCTTCTGATCTTCTAGCACATTTTTTAATTTGTAATAATCACTCTCATTTTATATATGCCCTTTTCCAGCCGTTCTTTTCTTAAATAGTTAAATAATAAAAAATAAAAAATTCCAGCCGTTCTGACACGGATGATTTCCTTGTCACCTCAACGGCTATCTGATTGTTATCAATCAACAGCGAACACAGGATGGATAGGAGTAATACGTTGGGGTTGGCAGTGATGGGTGTCCCCAGGTGAGATGACACGGGAGAAGTCACTCAGCCCACCGAGCAAGCAAGGCATGTGTGCCGTGTCCAGCTGCGGGCATGCCTTCCCATTAAAGTCACCAAAACAAACCTTCCATTCGACCATTCCTCATCGCCATCCATCATGCTCCTCCCCGTTACAGTTCAGAGCCCGTCCACCATAGCCCATAGGCCAGCCAGCCACAAACAAATCAAATCAAATCAAATCAAAAGGTCTCCTGACTCTCTCTCTAGAGGCAGTGTTTGCCTGTTTGGTAGGGGATTGAAAAAATTTCCTCGTAGAGAATCTTGCATGTATGAAGTACTTAATGAAGTTTATTTGCAAAACCTTTTCACAGATGAGTGCAACTTTTCGCGACGAATCTAATGAGCATAATTAATTAGTGATTTTCTACAGTAATGCTACAGCAACTATGTTCTAATCATGCGGTCAGAGGCCTCATTAGGTTCGTCTCGCAATTTTGTTCGAGGTTGTGAAGGTAGTTTTGAAACTGACTTTATTTAATTCTCTTAATTAGTACTTAAAGTTGCATTTAATAAGGTGTGAAAATTTTTTCACCCCCTACCAAACACTGCCGAGAAAGGAAAAGAGTCTAATAATAAATAAATAAATAAATAAATAAACAACCAAACAGAGGCATAATTAGCAGCACCCTTGTAAGGTGTAATCCATGTGCCCCTGCTATATAACAATCCACTACTCTCCCCAATCCCCTAAGCAGCGTCTAGTGCAGCAGCGCCTGCCTGCTTTTTGCTTGCTTCCTTGCTTGGTTGCTGCCCACCATCTCCTCCGGTCCCTTCTCTTTCTTCTTCACACTATCGGCGAGGACTGATCGAGCAGGTCCCGCGGTCAGTTGGTGGCCATGGCGGCGAAGAGGAGGGGCGGCGGCTTCGTGCCGCCGGCGTGCGTGCTCGTAGTCCTGTGTTGCCTGGCCGCGGGCGCCGCCGGCGAGGCGCTGCCGCAGTACTACAATGCCATCTTCAGCTTCGGCGACTCCTTCTCGGACACGGGCAACTTCGTCATCATCAACTCCGGCAAGCTGCCCAACATGCCCAAGTTCCCGCCGCCCTACGCGCGCTGCTCCAACGGCCGCCTCGTCATCGACTTCCTCGGTGAGTCGTCTTCCTAGTCGTCGTCGTCTTCTTCGATTGATTGATTCGTTGACCGATCGATCGGTCGATTTGTTGGTAACATCCAAAAAACCGAACAGCCGAGGCGTTCGGCATCCCTCTGCTCCCCCCGTCGGCGAACAAGGGCACCAACTTCAGCCAGGGCGCCAACTTCGCTGTGATGGGGGCTACAGCTCTAGACCTCAAGTACTTCAAGGACAACAACGTGTGGAGCATCCCACCCTTCAACACCTCCATGAACGTGCAGCTGCAGTGGTTCGACGAGGTGAAGCGCACCATCTGCTCGGTCCCCGACGAGTGCCGCGCCTTCTTCTCCAAGGCCCTGTTCGTGTTCGGCGAGTTCGGGGGCAACGACTACAGCTTCGCGTGGAAGGCGGACTGGTCGCTGGAGAAAGTGAAGACGATGGTGCCCGAGGTGGTGTCGTCGCTGGTGCGCGGCGTCGAGCGGCTCCTCGACGAAGGCGCTCGCCACGTCGTGGTGCCGGGGAACCTCCCCGCCGGGTGCATCCCCATCACGCTCACCATGTACCCGTCCGAGGACCGGTCCGAGTACGACCCGAGGACTGGGTGTCTGAAGAAGTATAATAGCGTCGCGCTCTACCACAACGCTATGCTCCGGATCGCGCTTGATCGGCTCCAGCGCCGACGACCGGAGGCGCGCATCGTCTACGCCGACTACTACACGCCTTACATCCAGTTCGCGCGCACGCCGCACCTCTACGGTCAGTTGCTTGTTGCCTTCTTCCTTTGGTTTTCGTATGCCTGGCAGACAGTTCAATTCATCGTAGCAGGCTCTGCAACTGTTGTCCTGTTGAGAGGAGAGGAATCTGCTCTGCTCTGTTCTGTTCTGTTGTGGCACGAGCAGAGCACCGGTGGACACAGTGACCACCGGTGTTGGTTTAGGAGCAGTCCCAGGGCTGGGTGTGCAGTTTCAGATGTCCAGAGCGAGCTAGCAGCCACCAGGCGGCACAGTGGTCGGCTGCAGTAGTGTCCCGTCGCGTTGTGTTCTCCAATCTCCGGTGGGAGATCAAAGGCACAGTGGCAGCCAAGCCAACCAGACCGAGCAATTCTCTCCGCCGCGATAGGCGGGGGATGCTCTCGCATCGTACGCGTACGCGCTGCAGCTGCAGTAGAGGTGGGGTGTCTGTCTGGGTGTGGGGTTGGACTCCGTCTCCCTGTGCGCGTGTTCCCCTTGTTGCGTTGCGGTTGGCCCTGGCCGAGTGGCCGAGTGACCGGCGCCGGCCGCGCGAGGATCTCTCGCTGGGGTTGGGTTGTAGGCCAGGGGCTAGGGAGAGCGATGGCTCCGGATCACGCGATCGATGCGATGCGCGTATTCAGTTGGTGGTGGCCGGTGGGCAGAGCAACATCGGCGTGATCGACGGAGCTCACCTACCATTGCCTGTGTTCCGTACGCCGTATCGACTGCTTCCAGGCCATCTCGGCGTTCTACTGCCAGTCTGCCACCACCAATTGCCTTGTCTGAATGGTCTCTTGCAGCAGCCGAATTATACTCTTGTAAGCTGATTAGCTGAACTCCATTGCTGCAGGTTACAAGCGCGGCGCCCTCCGCGCGTGCTGCGGCGGCGGCGGGCCCTACAACTACAACATGAGCGCCTCCTGCGGTCTCCCGGGGTCGACGACGTGCTCGGACCCCGACGCGCACGTGAGCTGGGACGGCATCCACCTGACGGAGGCGCCCTACCGCTTCGTCGCCAACACCTGGCTCAAGGGACCCTACGCGCACCCGCCGCTCGCCACCGTCGTCCGAGAGGACATGGTCGACTGACTTTGACTCACTCACTCGTCCGCGCGCGCGTCGTCGTCGTGCATTCCATTCGTTCATGTATATTTTGGGGGATCGATCTCGATCTACCGGAGTCGAAATCGATCGGTTAGGTGGTTTTCTGCTTTTCTCCTTGTTTTAACCCGCCGGCTCGTGTGTTTGGTGTTGCTGCCCGTGCCGTGCAGCGCAGTGTAATGCTGTCTAGTGTCTACTCTTCTTGTTTGGGCATAGACGACATTAGAGAGAGCAATGAATGAAGAAACAACAGAGTGTTTTGGTGATGGTTTCACGAGTCATCAGTGACAGCTTGCAATCTTACGATCGAACTTGCACATGTTCGGCAATACAATACCTGCCCTTTGGTATACGAACAACGGAACTAGAAAGTGATCGTCGCCGCACTCGAGCTCAAGAAACGGATTGGTCGGTGGCGAGGACAAAGTGCTCTCGGCGTCAGGCACACGATCGCGCACTAGGAAATACGCACACGATACGATCGATCCCTACAAGATTGCTCACGGCATCAGTCTACCGGAGAACGAAGGCTGCGGCAGCAAGCAACGCACATATGCCAAGGGGAGGGAGGGACCAGAGCAGAGGGGGTTGCAAGCGAAGCCGGGCTGGCAGAAAAGCGCTTTTCGCGTAACGCACGGCGGAAGAAAATCATTCATTGCCGCTTTTGCCGTGACTGCTTCACCGTGCCGATCGCCACACAGCGTAACGCACCCCCAGAATTCCAGATGCGCAGGCAGTTACTCCGATCCGTTCCCGAGACCGTCCGTCCCGGCGAGTGAGCCACCATGTCCGGCGCCGGCGGGGTGGGATTTGACGCGACGCGACGCCGACGCGCGCGCCCATGGGAACGAACGGACGGGCGCCGTGCGCTGCTTCGCCAGGTCGCCGCTTTGTTGCGCCCGCCGAGGGCAGCGCGGCGCATGTGCGCGGCGCCGCCCCGAGACAAGCCAGCCGGTCACGTGTTGCTGGGATGGACGCGCCGCCACCCCGCCTGCGACGCCCGTCTCCGTCTCCGCCGCGATAAATGTGCGTCGCCGCGGGGCGGACGCATGGGCTTTCGTTCCGAGCGATCTCCCCTCACGACGTCGCACGACGGCACGCACCAGCCTCGTGTCGTGTCGTGTCGCGCCCTACGCTGGTTTCGTGCCAATGGTGGCAATGAATGTATCAGGACTGTATTATGCCCAAGTATTCTACTCTTCTCCTCTCTTCTGCTTTTCTAGATTGGAACACCAACACATTGCAACAGCAGAATTTATCGATTTTAATCATCCCAGAAAAAGAATTAAGATTACTACCATTAAAAAGCCTAATATAATTCAGGCTGGAGAATGACAAACCATTGTCATGTTCCCGTTTCCACGACATGAAACACATCAAACAAATATTCAGACAAGTACTCTACTCGTTGGAGTTACAAGGAACCAACTTATAAAGGACAAACATCGCTAGTCGCTACATGTCAACATAATGGAATAATAAAATTTTAAGTGACCAAAATGAAAAGGGGAGCTTGTGGGGAAGAATGTTTATATATTGACAAAAACAAAATACTTCTGCTCTTCAGACACCGGCAATGGTATTTATGTCATCCAAAATCACATTTTTCATTCATACCACCTGGTTGCATATCCCTTCTGCTACTGGTGTAAGTCAACTCAAAGGTGCAGTCAAATCAGCTGCTCTATAAAAGACAACACTGACCCTTGTTCACTCCATATCTTCCTCAGCATGAGAACGATGTATGCCAATACAGATACATGCCAAGGGACACATCTGCTTAATGTGCTGAAAAATAGAATTGGAGCCTGGAGCAGTTCAAGTGTTGGGGCTAGGATGAAACATGCCACAGCATATCTCCGAGTATGAGAGCTAACATTTGGTACACCAAACCTACCATCAGCCCATTACCCACTAGTATGTACTTTAGACTTACCACAGTAGAGATGAAAGAAAGAAACCACAAAAGTACTCAGCGACACTTTCACCTCAACGAATGCAAGACACAGACAGATGTTGATGTTGTCATTTAAAGAAGTAAAGGTCAGAAACACTGCACGGCATCAAACTTCAGACACCTTGATTTAGTAAAGTAATAAAATTGCTACCAGCAGAAACGAGATTATGTGAAGATCAACAATATGACCAATAACGGCTAATATTAACTGCACATGTCTAACAAAGTGAAATTGTGAAAAAGACCAGGTGGCTACGTACGCCGATAATGTCTGTCTTCTGTTCTCAACCATTAACACGGAAGGGAAGGCTGCCCAGCCAAGTAACCGAAAGAACGTGAGATCTATGTGATGCACACGTCGCAGAGGAGTCACAATTAAGCTACATTACTAACTCAGTACCATTCACTGGATGATGCGAAACAAACACTTAGTTACCTCTCTGAAACTATTTGCCATAAGCTGCATCACCAAACTTTATCTAGACAAGGCTTTTCCTCTTCACTGCTTCTAAGTTCTTACTGCTTTTGTTCATCAACTTGCTGTCCTTGGAAGAACTGACCCAACAACTGGTCCAAAGCTTCTGGCAAGTGTTTGATGTGCTTATTTTCCCACGTTTTTTTTAAATTTGAGGCGAAACATAACAGTCCCTAGCACTAGCAATCTCTTAAATTTGCCGACTAAGACACTAATGTTGTGCCTCAAACAAACTTCTACCAGTGCAAAATGCACTTCTCATATGAGATATGTCCTTACCTAGGCTGCGTGCATTCAGAACATCACATTTCTTGTATTGCAGGCTCTGAATATAATAAAATTTTTAACTGTAACCAGTTAATTGAATGGGGAAATTGGGTGGAGATCCTGACAGATATGGGAACGAACAGGACAGTGTAAAAGAACCGGTTTTGCCATTCCAGACAGTGTAAACGAACCATTTTTTCCTTTTTCTTTTTCATCCTTAATACAAAGACATGCAGGTCTCCTAGGTGTTCTGAGGGGGAAAAGAATGTCCGAACGATATGGGAAAATTTGAATAATCTGCTAAAGGTCAATCAACAGAGACGACCCATGTTAGGGGGCAAACACTACTAACATGATCCATTGGAAATAAGTTCTCGCCTCATCAACAATTTTATATGGTAACTATGAGTGGCTTGTCGCAACAGGAACAAATCGTCAAATAGAAGATATGGTGATCGAAAGGATTTGGAGAAGACTTAGATTTGCCTACAATCCATGTTGAACATCAAAAAGTATAAATGCAGTTATTACTATTTACACTACAAAGCACTGCAATATCAATGCTAGTAACTTGGAGGTTTGAGAAATGAAAAAGCCCGACAAGACTCTGATAAAAAAAAGCTTACCACTTCAAAATCCTTCTTGGTGACATAGATGGTGGGAATCCAAAGTATGGGAAACAAAAATGAGACCTGGTTCTACTGAGCCTCTCAATGTTGGAAGTTTTAATCTCAAGGGAGGAACACACATACTCAGGAAGTAGACTACCATTGTGTTCTTGTCTGTGTACTAGGAAAACATATCTTCCAGCTGAACCAACGAAGCCACAGAAATAACGAGCCACTGGGGTTGTATTCTTCAAATGCCATTCATTTGCCCTTCCGCTGACGTTTTGCATACAGATGTAATAAACCACAGATGTAGTTCCAGACTCATCATCAATCACCTTAAACATCCCAAGATTGCCTTCGCCTGCCTCCACAATGGTAATACTATGCCACAATGGACAGCCGTGGTCAGGTGGAAGGTCAACAGTGGAGAACTCCATCCTTTCCATGTCAAGCTTGAGCAGCTTGTTTGGATCGTTTGGATGAATTGCTTCCCAGTAGCAGCAATTGTACGCAAATTGGGGTTGCATTGGACGTAGTGGTATGAAGGTGCTCGGAACATCCAAAATAGTAGAAGCACCGACACTCCAGCAGCCAGAGGTCGAACAGAAGACAAATGCCACCAACCTTGCACTGTTTCGTATCACGCGCAGCACTCTGAACGATGCCTCCTCCCAGTCTCCAGAAGGAAGAAGTGAGACAGTGAAATCGACGATGTCTAGTTCCTTGATCTGGACGGAGGCGAGGCAGCAGCAGGTATTGCCGGAGCAACGGGTCGTACACCATGAGGTCCGACAAATCAAAGTCGACGTCGTCGACACGGCCGCCCAAAACCTCAATGAGGACACGACCGTCGCCGACGTCGCGAATCCACGAATGCTCTGTGTTGTTGGGTAGGTAGTTGTTGCAGGAGAAGTCGGCGGCGCTGCCGAATGCGCGGGCAACAGGAGCGTTGGGGTGCGGCGCCTCCACGGGATGGAAGACCTCGCCTCGGCCGTCGAGGAAGCCGAGGAGGATGGGCGGGTGGCGGGAGCGGTGGCGGCGGAGGAAGTTGGGGTCGGCGATGAAGCGGCGGAAGGAGACGCAGGCGGTGGCGGCGCGGGCGAGGTCGGCGTGGGAGGCGACCCGGAGGAAGATCTCCTCTAGAGCGTCGTCGGTGAGGGCGGGTGGCTGCCGCGGCGACGCCGTGAGTTCCAGGCGGGGGAGAATCGACTGATCCGGCGACGCCATCGCTGGATGGCCTCCCCTGATCCGGCTCCGGCGAGGGGAGGAAGGGGATTGAGCTAGGGTTTCGGTAGTTCGCGGGGATTTGGTGTGCTGTAGGCTGAAGCGAACGCTGGTTCGACTCGGAAATCGCACGGCGGCGGAGAGAGACCAGGAACCAGGGGGCTAAATGAAACTATTAGGGTCCTTTTTACAAATAATCGGATCACGATTAATAATCACGATCCAAATCAGGGGTTTATATGAGAAACGTAGGGATTAATTGGAAAATAACCGGAGCAAGCGTCGGATGTTCTTGTTCATGCAATTGGGTAAACATAATTTGCTAATTTCGCACACAAGGAATTTAACACGTTGTCAGCCGCCTCAATTGTAATCTGCCCAACTTTTCTCTCTCTTTTCCTTTCAGAAATTTGATTTGGAAATAATTTCTCCTTAAACTTTAATTTTGTTAACAATAACACTTACTCCTATATTGCCTCGCTCAAATCAGAATCTCAAATAGACTGATTCCCAAACGTCCAAGCAATTCAGAAGTCTTACACTCTTGTTGTGGCACGTCAGCTGGCACTTAAAAATCAAGCCAAAATTACACAACATCAATTATTACAATATAAACTCTGACATGAAAAAAAAAACCTCTGGTGCTATAAACTCTTCAAATCAAAACACGTATCTTCAAACAGGGAACCACAATTCAGGCGTTAAAAAGATGTTCAGAACACTCATGTGAGGTTGAGCAATTTTCAAGCATTACTAGTCAGAGTTCTTCAGATTTGTGATCACCTACCTTCCCAGTTCCCATCCTGAACCTGAAGTACGCTGTCGCTACGCCGCAAGCAAAGCGACCCGTCACTCACACAATCTCGTAACAGCTCCACTGTCTGTCAGTGCCACTCATGGAGACACTATTCCTGGTGCTGCCGCTCGTCGTCATCGTCCTCTCATCTCTTCCACATTGCACCGGCGAAGCCGCGGCCGCCACGCCTCGACGGCGGTTCAACTCCATCTTCAGCTTCGGCAACTCCTACTCTGACACCGGCAACTTCGTCCTCCAGTCCGCCGGCCTCCCCGCCATCCCCTTCAACCACTCCCCCTACGGCGAGACCTTCTTCCGCCGCCCCACCGGGCGCCCCTCCGACGGCCGCCTCATCATCGACTTCATCGGTACGCACATGCTTGATCCGTACAGCCGCCGTCGTTCTGCTCTGCTCTTAATTGGCACCGCACATGCGCAGCGGAGGCGCTGGAGCTTCCTCTCCTGCCGCCGTTCCTGTCGCGGCAGCCGCAGGACCTCAGCCACGGCGCCAACTTCGCCATCGTTGGCGGCACGGCGCTGGACGTGGGGTTCTTCCTCCGGCGCAACGCGGCCAGCGTGCCGCCGTTCCGGAGCTCCCTGCGCGCGCAGATCGCGTGGTTCCGGAAGTTCATCAAGAAGCGGTCGTCGTCACTCTACTGCAACGGCACCACCGCGGCGGCCGCGGGCGGGTGCGGGGAACGCCTGGCGAGGTCGCTGTTCGTCGTCGGCGAGCTCGGCAGCAACGACTACGGGTACTTCCTCGCCGGCGGCAAGAGCCTCCGGGAGGCCAAGTCCTTGGTCCCGGAGGTCGTGAAAGCCGTCTGCAGAGGCATCGAGGTACCATTCATTCACAGCAACATGCGTGCGCGTTCCTCGGATCATCACAAGCGCGCATCGCGATCCACGCCGTTGTCGATCGCCGAGAAATATGAGCTCGCTCGCTCGCTCGATCTCACATGAACACATGATTCATTCACATGTCGTGGAATTCTTCGCGTGCGTGCGTGCGTGGTGCAGAGGCTGGTGGAGGAGGGAGCGAGGTACGTGGTGGTGTCGGGGACGCTGCCGGCTGGGTGCCTGCCGATGGCGCTGGCCAAGTACGGCGGCGCCGGCGAGGCGGGGAAGAACGCGACGGCGGACGAGTACGACCACCGGACTGGGTGCCTGCGGCGGCTCAACGGCCTGGCGCAGTATCACAACTGGATGCTGCGGGAGGCCTTGGGCCACATGCGCGCCAAGTACCCCGCCACCGAGCTCGTCTACGCCGACTTCTACCGCCCGGTGGCGCGCCTCGTCCGACGGCCCAGAAAGTTTGGTGAGTCTGGAGGCGCCGCCTGCTAATTATCACGTACATTTCGCTTCTCTGTCAGGTTTTCTTCGGTACACAATACGTCCCAACGGTCGTACGGTCGTATTGTCGGTTTCTTCCGTTTTTTCTCTAAGGGTAAAATGGTAATTTAGTTGATATATGTTTTAGAAAAAAAATTCCCCACTACCCACCCGGTCCACCCGTGCGCACCTCCTCCCTCCGTTTTTATATATTACAAAAATGACATTTTACATTTCCGATAATACCCTTTAACTACCAATACAACCTTTGAATACTACCGTACGACAGCTAAAAAACCGGTCATATAGAATTAATCTCAACCGTCCGATCCTTACATATAGGTCCTTTTCTATTACATACGAGTCCTTTTCCAACTATTCGTACAGGTCGTATTGTGTATCGAAGAAAACCTCACTTATTAACGACTCCAATTTTCACTGACATGTCACTACTGTTTCGTTGATTCTGCGTCTGGAATTCCAGTTCTTCTAGTCTAACAGGCTGTTAGACACGCGTAGAGTAGAATGCATTAATCAAATTAAACTAAACCAGCATCGTTGAAACATTATGGCAATGCACGTGAATTCTGATCAAAGTTCATAAAGGCAATGCACACATATATGGGCGTAGATACTTGTGAAGTCAAACATGTTGATGCTATGTAAAGCGATGAGACCATTGACATCGCTTAATGTGGTTCCAAGAGTTTTGCGATCTTCGAAAATTTTGGAATCTTAAGGTACGCCAGTCCATACACTTTTACTGATCGAGTGCCAACTGCGAAATGGAAGAATCATCTGGTAACTAATAGTATATGATCGAGGAGGACCATGCAAGTAGATTAGTGTTTTTTATCGATTTCCACCTACGAATTATACTAGTTTGTTGAAAGGCCAAGCAGTAAAAGCTTATTAAACTTGAGGTCCAAAGCTACAGCTGAGTGGTATTCACCTGCTTCAATCACCTCTGCTTTGATCAACTCTCAAAATGTTCCTCTGTACAGTTTTCAAACAAACGAGTATTAATTTCCTATCCTAAATTCCTAATTAACTAATCTTACGAGTTAATGTGCAGCTTCTTGCTGGTGATCATGGTCATGGAAATTTGGCTTTGCTGTCTTGCTTGTGCAACATTTTTCTCTCTCCCTGTGATTCCCTGCAGCATTCACCGAGTATATAAAAAGCGAGTAAAATCTTCTTGCAGCTAACTGTAGTTGGTTTGGCTTGGGCTTGCAGGATTCACCGAGGAGCCTCTCCGGGCGTGCTGCGGCGGAGGCGGGCCGTACAACTACAACACCGCGGCGGCATGTGGCTCACCTGGCGCCACCACCGTCTGCGGCGACCCGTCCAAGTATGTGCACTGGGACGGCATCCACTTGACCGAGGCCGCCTACAAGTACATCGCCAACGGCTGGCTGAATGGCCTTTACGCCTACCCATCCATCCTAGACTTGGCGCAATAGGTTAATGCAAATCCTGTTTCGCTAATCAGCAGTGTGTTCCAGCAAAGTGCATGGTTTTGTTGCTGAACTTATATAGCACACGATCTTCAGATGCAGTATGAGTGAGAAAGGGTCTAGTTGATTGGGCAACATGAGCCATCTCTCAGCAACGTAATCTTTTTCTTCTGTGATGACGATCATACTGTGACATTGCAATCCCATGATAGATCACGCTGCAATTATGGACTTGTGGATCGATGACATTAACCACTTCTCAACCCAACGCATTTCCCAGACATAATCTCAAAAAATTGAAACACATTTCCCTGACAATGATTGCTGTTCAGCATACAATTGACAGGTGATGCAGATTCTTCAACAGAGACACAAAAATAGCAGTCATCCACATGGAAATAAAGCCGTTTCTTCTTTCTTCTCTTTATACTCTTCGAGTAAATGATGCGATACAAGCAATATCCAAAGGTTACATTGATCTCCTCTCGCACTTTGTAGTTCATATCAGCAACCACACAACAGTTACTGTCATCAACCACCACACACGCCTTTTTTTTCTTTTTGTACGAACAAATTCATCATTTTAAGTTTTTACAAACTACTAGTACTATACACCCTTCAACTATCACACACCACTGTACATGTGTCAAGGAACACAAAAATGTATTATCAACCATTGCAGCCAAGAATGAAAAATTCATCAATTGGGGTTATGTATCGAAATTCCCTGCTTCCCACCACAATGTGTGCTTCGTGTGCCGCACTCCAGTTGTCATCGTATCTCCTAGTATGCCTTCTGTTTTCTTTTCTTGTTTGACTCATTTGGAAGAAAATGTTCGACTCTTAGGTCGAGGTGGCCTTGCTTCATGTTCAGGGGCATCACTCCTGCCACTGTTGTTCTTGCCCCTCAATGGCTCAGTTTCTGAAGCCTCAGGGACTCGGTTCTGTCGGTGTCTTCTTTCCTGAAAATCCAATGAGTAGTGTTACTTTTGTATGAACACTAAAAAAACACAACAATACACTTTGCTGCCCCCGTAGCCACACCGGCGCCCTCCATGTCCACCACCCACCAACCACCACCTCCTCCCATCACCAATAAATCTGGACCGTGAAAGTTATACATGGAATAAAATGAATAAATTCAAACCTCTTGAGGTATGGGTTCGTTAGAATCCAGCATCCGGACCACCTGGTCCATGCTAGGTCTCTTCTCAGCATTCAAATCAATACACCTCAGAGCTGTCAAAAGGGCACGCTTTAGCTCCTTTGTCGAAGGTCTTCTCTCTAGGTTTGGATCCACTACTTCTTCAGAACGTCTGTTGGCAACCATCATTTTAAGCCAGTCAACTAGGTTTACCTACAGGTGGGCAGAAGTGCATTAGAATAGTTTGCAAATGAAGTGATTCTTCAGTGTGTGGAGGGGCTATCAACTATCAATGGTACAATAGTTTGCAAACTATAAATTGATGCCTTATCTTCTTCAGTGTTTTATGAGTGATTCTTTCATATGCTATTTTTTAAATTTATCTGACAAATTCTACTAAAAATGATGTATGATTGCAGGTAGAAAAGATGCCATATGCATAGCCTATATAATTACGCTGAGAGGCAGTGGCGGAGGAGCGCCTAGTGCCACTATGGCCACGGCCCTAGGCGCTGAGCTGAATTCCTCATACTGTAGCTGCAAAGGCCCAAAGTAATTGGCCCATTATCTCCTTGGACTGGCCCTAGGCGTGAATTTGGCCCAGCTCCGCCCCTGCTGAGAGGTGCCCCTAAACTCAAAGCATAGTAGCTCTTATGCTTTAGGCTAACAAGCAGCAGCAAAAAAAGAAAAGAAAAAAGATAGCACTATAAGGTTAAGTGGCCTCGATCCATCCACACTGACTCCACAAAGTTGCTTGATCAGCTGACATTTGAATGTTCCTTGACTCCACATTGACTCCATGCAACTTCGGAATGTTCCTTTTTTTTTTTTTGCTAAGCATGATCAAAGCTCATTTGCCTACTTTAGCCCCCCTGGGGTCGGCTGTTTTATCTTTCTGAGTTTTAATTGTTGCACATTCTGCTGCATCAAGTTCTCCTAGAAAGGAAACCCTAACAATCTAGATCTTTGCGCAGAAAGTTGTTTGGTAAGAGATGTTACTAAATCTTCTATGCTGTTAGCATTGAATAGTTAACAATTGCTACAGAAATTAAGACAATGTCAATTCATAAGAGATTGGCCGGTAAGGATGCTGGAGATGGAAAAGGATATTTGACAAATATTACCTCATTTGGAGGACGCTCATAGTCAATTGGATCTCTACCTGTAATAGCTTCCAACAGAACAACCCCAAAGCTATACACATCACTCTTTTCATTCAGAAGTCCACTGTTAGCATATTCAGGTGCGACATAGCTGTAAAGGAATAAAACAAGTGTTGAGTAAAACTAATAGGTAGCAGCAACAAAATTTTCTCACAATTATAATGGAAAAGATTTGGTGAATATACAAAAGGAAAAGTGCCTCAAATATATGATGGTATAAAAAACTTACCCAAAGGTACCCATAACTCGTGTAGCAATGTGACTTTTACCAGCCCCAAGCATCTTGGCCAAACCAAAATCTGATATTTTAGCATTGAACTCGTCGTCAATCAAGATATTGCTGGATTTGATGTCGCGGTGCACAACTTTTGGTTCGATTGCCTCATGTAAGTAAGCAAGGCTGTAAATTTAGCACTATATCAAAATTATGTTTCACAACCAGTGACACAATAACTAAGAAAATAGGATCTATCCAATGGCCAAACAGAGGATGGCTATGTTATTCCAAATAAAAACAGAAATAGTTAGTGTAATCATGATGCAAATCATAATGCGGTCCCAGAAAACGATATGAATCATAAGATGTTCCCACAAAAAATGATGTGAGACACAAGATAGCGACAAGGACTCTTCAAACATTCGTAGTCTCAGCCTTTCGTCTAATAATAGCTGATCCGGGTCAAACTTATTTTTGGTCACAGTAGTGTATAGATGATAGAATGTAGGGACTAGTAAGAATAGTAACTAATCAAGAGGCTGCGACAATTGAAACATGTGTATCAATCAGATTGGCCATTTTGTTAGCCTTAGACATTAAATGGTACATATCCAGTCAGTTCAACTGTGTACAGTCTTGGGAATGGGGATATGATGCAAAGTAGCATTTTTGAAACGAAAAGAATCTACAAATCAGATCATATTCAGTTAAGGAGTTACTCACGCCTTTGCAGTGCCCAAAAGAATTTTCATGCGAGCCAACCATGTGAGAGAGCTGTACTGGGACAATTCCCCGTGGAGCCAACTTTCAAGATTCCCATTGTTAACGTACTCATACACAAGCATCCTGGTTGCATATATAAATCAAGTTATACCTGTTATGACTTCCCTTTTTTTATTACCAAAATAATTAATGGATATGACAACTCTCTTACCTTTGAATACCCTCAACGCAGTAACCCAAAAGGCGGACCAAATTCTTGTGACGGACATGGCCAATTGCTTCAACTTCCACCCTGAATTCTCTCTCAGCCTGCCCTCTGCACGTGACAAGCAGACACATTATTATAAGAAAGAAGGCAAAAAAGGGTGAAGGCATGTACTGTCACTGCATCAATCCAAAACTGCTATAGAAAAAAACTCACAAATTGTTAAGGATTTTCTTGACAGCAACTGGGGTGCCATTTGATAATCTGCCACGATAAACAACACCGTATCCACCCTCACCAATCACATTATCCTTTGCAAAACGGTTGGTTGCAAGCTCTAAATCTCTGAGGGTGAACCAATGCCCCCAACCAAGATAAGAAAATTCAGGTAAGCCCGCCAATGGTGCTGAGTCGACAGTAGCATTTGTTGAAGACTGTTCCTCAGCAGAAACAATCTGAATTACATCACAGCCATCTGTAATGCGGAAAGAACCAGAAAGATTGTTCTCTTCCCTTTGTTTCGACTTTTCCTCCTGAGCCAACTGAACTGCATCTCTATCGACTGGCTCAGGCTCATTTTGAATAGTGAGCAGAAGCCCATCATGTACAACAAAATCATTAGCTGAAAACTGATCCACCGTCCCCACTTCCTTGATATCTTTGTATGCAGGAGGTATCTGGATGATTGGACGGTCGTTGAGTGGCTTGCGTGACCTCTTGATACAACTCTGAATGGTGAGGCATATGAGAAGAATGAGAAGAATACCCAGGAGGGACGCTCCAACAGCAATCCCAATCACAACCCAAAGCTTGAGGCCAAAGACAATTGTTTTCTCATGTAGAGATTCGGTCAGACTGGAGTTTGATGACATCTTTGGATCATCAAGTACCTGCAAGTGGAGGATAAGAGCATGTCACGAACCAATGGAAGATAACAATTGACTACTAGATTGCAACTCCGGTATAGGCTGAGCTGGTCCTAGAGAAGGTGTTGCAGCAACTGTTCCTTGACCAGGTAAAAATGCTTCATACTAATCAGGGGAAAGCTACATTGTAACCGCCAAGAAGAACAAAAAAAAAGTCCTATGCCAAGTGCCCATGTACATTCAGAGGGGCAACAGGTTCTTACTAATTTTAAGGGATTGCATTTCCATAACCGAAAAACATCAACCGAAGCAGCCCGATTATTAAAGTCAGAATTTCCCACTGGGCCAAAAGGATTATTAATATCTGCCAAGCATTCCTTAAAACATTATAAAAGGTGGAGCATTTCCAGTAGCAGACACTGTCGGTGCACAATACAAATTTAACCCGGCCAATGGATCGCTACTTGCTTGGTTGAAGGAGCAGCCGTAACTGCTGCTGGCCATAAGAGCACAACGAACAACTTCCATGTTCAAGCCCACCGGAAACCGCAGAAGCAGATGGCGCGAGAGAAAGAGAAAGCTGTCAGTGAGGAACTTACAGGTTGAAATGGCGAGAAAAATCCAATCTTTTACTGGAGAAGAAGCTCAGCAATGGTGGCGGATGCAAGCCATCCTAAATCCGCGTGGGCCAGTGGGTGGGTGACTCAGCAGCTGAACACGCAACAGTCCTGCCGGAGTCGATCTTGAGCGCCGGAGAAGAGGAAGAGGAATCGAAAGCAATCAAACCATGTATCACGCCGCAGCAATCTGAACGGAGAGAAGGCGAGATTTGGATCTGAATGGGATGGGCGCAAGAGCATATCTACGCACAAGGAACGGAATCCATCCTAGAAAAGCAAGCGATAGGATCTTTTTTGCTTGTACTTACCAACAGCAATGGGCGGAGACGAAAGCCAATCCAGGTACGGGGATGGGCGGATCTGTGCACTCCACCACCACCGCCACTGGACTAGTAGACGAGAGTAGAGCGGAGCGGAGCAGAGAGAGAGATTACGGCGCGGCGCGGCGCGGCGTGGTGCGGAGGAGGATCCAGGCCAGCACCAGCCGAGCGAGGGAGGGACCGGCACTGGGCAGGGGGTGCGGGGCCTCGTGGCCGGCCGTGCTCGTTTTGGAATTTCTAGAGGCGTGCGCTGTGCTGCGCGAGAGAGCAGAGAGTAGGGAGCGTGCGCGGCGTGGGGGCGGTTGGCGGGTCGATCGCAGCCACCTTCCGACGGTCGGTCGTTTCCCTCCCTCCTCACCGCACTTGCTTCGCCTTCAAATGTTGACGCCGCCACGTCCACGCATCTTTACTTCCTCTGCACTACTGCCTGCTGCTGCCACTCTGCCGAGGTGAGCAAGCGAGCTCGCGAGCTCGCGTCACGTAGCGGTAGCGCCGCAGTAAACCTCAAGTAAAGCGGACGCCGAGACGCTTTCCGACGCGGAAGCAATCCAATCCACACCACACACCCATCGTCTCGTCCATCGATACGATACGGGTCGGGGTTCAGTCGGGAGCAGGTGTGGATCATGTGTTGTGTGCCAAGCCAAGGAAAGCAACAAGGCGGGGGCGATAGAATAAGATGGGGGGAGAATGAATTCCAGTGGCGATGGGTGAGCTTCAACTAACACGAGCGAGTTGCGAGTGCTCATCTCATAGTATATCTTAGATGGGATGTTGCTGTCTTGTTTACTCCCGGCCCTTCACTGTAGATACGATCCTCTCCATTTAGATTATACTCCGTATAATGCGTAGTATTCCGTAGGATCTTCTTCCCGGTGACAGCAACGTCGTATTATATTATTGGTTGATTCCATTAAGACGTCCTCGTGGTCCAGGAGTGTGGTCAGGTTTGGACAAACGGATGGATTTGTTTGTGGAGGTATGTTCTCTTAATAAACTGAATTTCACAGAATGACATAACAATCAACCTGTGTGCATTGCATATTTGCATGTATTTGCCAAAAGTACACCCCCACCACCTCACTTTTGACACTGACCTCGTAGGTCCACTTTGCAATGGAAGAATAGACAAGTACAAGAGGTTTCCTATCAAATACAGCTAGCGTGCCTTTTGTGTGTGTGTGATGTGTGTGTCCGAAATAAAAAGAAGAAAAAACAAGGCTGAAAGCAAGGCCTGGACAATTAGACGTGACGTCTTGCTCTACTAGAGTCAGGCGAGCCTAGGCAGCAGACTTAGCATCCTCCCAAAATACATGGATGGACGAAGGAATCAATTTTCCCACTTAACTTGTTACTGTAGTTTGTACTTGGGCTTGTATCTCATCCTTAATTACCTATAGTCAATGATCCTGTATGTGATTCAAAATTCACAAAGGCAGTAAAAAGGATTGTGACATTGCATATTTCAGGAATCAGGATAGTATGGAGATTATTGCTATTTGAGCTCACACATCACTAGGTGTCGAAAAGGATATATATGAAGCCCTCGTCTTATATAAGGAGGCAAGAAAGGGGGTGTTACATTGAATCCTTGCATACCAAAGAAGTTGCATGGAGATATATACAACTAATGTAGTAGATACCAAACATGTCTTTGTTGTTGGATAGAACTTCGAAGGGCCATGTAATTTTGCAACAAATAGCTAATACGACTTTTTATACGACCGTGGCGTTTTTCTATAGGTTCTATAGGGACGAAGTCAGAAACTTACGAACTTGGAACAAACTATGCTTATTATACTCCCTTCATCCCGAAAGGGTGTCATGGGATCAAATTTATAATGAAGAGTACAAATATATAACACTAAATAAGTAAGCTACAAAAAATATATTTCATAATGAATGTAACGATACTTGTTAGACATCAAAAACATTGACATATCTGTATATAAACTTGACCAAACATAAGATGGATTAACTTAAAACAAACTCAAAGAAACACTCCTTACAGGACGGATGGAGTATGTGAGATAATGTCATAGAAAAGAGGAGAGTTTAAAAATGTTTTTATTCATAGGGTCACCTAGCCTCCCTCTAGCCTTGTTTTTCTCTTCCCGCTTCCGTATTCCCCACCCTCCACACTAACTATGCTCATAAAAGTCAAAATCAACTATGCTCAAGAGTAAGAGCATCTTCAACAGCTCATTCATTTTCGACTCTCTATTCGACTTGTAAAAAGATCTCTCGACATAATGAGTTTCTCACTCCAACAAGCTCTCCATTTCTTTCCAAATCCTGATTGCTGGTGGTAAGGTATTGAAGATCTTCTGCTAAAGTATTTTTGAAACGGATGCATTAGGATGGTCTCACTAGCCACTTATTAATAAAACGTTTATTTGAAGACCGTTGGAAATTTGAAGTTCAAATCACCCGCTGAACCGCCGCCGCCAGTCCAGCACACCATTTCCATTCTCTCGCGACAGCATGCAGGAGAAACCCGCCTGCGCCTGGGCGCCTCTCGCCTGCAGAGACCGCTCACGCGCTCGGGTGCATCCACCCTAGGGCTCGTCCTTCTGATCGTCCGGGTCGGCGCCGAGAATGCCGGCCCGCAACATTTGCCCTGCGCCGCCTGCCGCGACGTGCTCGGCTCCGGCAATGGCGGGCGCCGACGCAGAGGAATTGAGCGAGCGGTGCAAGAAATGTTGCTTCGATCGGGGAGGCGCTGCGGCTCTGTACAACCGCGCGCTCGATCACCGACACGAGAGGGCTTCGTGCTGCCGCGCTTATCGGGTTCGGCCGTCTCGGCGAAGCCGTCGGGGACTGCACCAGCGCCTCATGTCTCTAAGGTGATCGGTGTCGCGTAAAACAGAGTCCTTCATTGGATTTTCTGAATTTTGCTTGCACGCGATTGCTGTCTTGCAATGTCCTGCACACGCATAACGACCTAAAAGATTCAGGTACCATTTTCATACGGCTGTGTCCTCAGGGACCAAGAATACCGGATCGAGATGTTCAATCTGCAATTCTGCATTCTAGTTCGGTAATAAGGTAAGAAATGAATCACACATAGAGATGTGGGGCTGAGTTTGGTTGATGTTTGTTAGCTTACTACTTTTTTTTTTTTGAAAGGAACGGCAAAAAGACTTGCCGTAAATTTTGTTAGAAAGAGAGAGAGAGAAATGTACAGGCAAAAAACAGGGGTCACAACTCGTCTCCCCCACAACTCAGAAAAAAGAGAAACAACAAAACTCAGAAAACTACTCAGAAAAAACCCACTAAGAAAGGGGGGGAAGCCACTGGGTGCACCCAAAGGGAGGAGAAAAAAACACCACTCCGAAAAAGAAAGGTCTAAACGGTGGAAGGTGGAGCATTTGCAGGGGCTCTCCTCAGCGTTACTGTTCTTGCATCGTGATACGTCTTGAAATCATCTGTGATCAAGGAGGCGACTTCTGATACTTGCAAGGAGTTATGTTAGCTTACTACTAGTTTTGAACTTTTGGCGTTTAACATTCTATTGACTTGCTGCGTATTTGTGATTGGTCAAAAAAAATCCTCCTGCCATTTTATACTGAAGAGAGAGCACTGCCTAGCATATAATGAAGGGCTCCTCATGCATCGTCCTGCAAATCCTGTCCCCTACTGCAATGAAGCCCTTAAGATGAGCAATATATTGATGGCTGCAATGAAGCCCTTAAGATTCAACCAGACTAATGTAAAAGCTCTTCTAAGCCTTATCAGGTCGTTAGTCGTGCAAGTTCCATTTTGCTGCTACATACACTGTACAGCATTCTGCTTGAATGATTTAGCTGATTAATCATCAAGAGCGCCCAGTGGGTGGACTGTCCATGATGCTGACATGTTAACATCTGGCCAGCACTGTTCTGCTTCTGCATTGTTTTCCTGTCACTGTCCATTCGTGGAGCTATCAGTGATTCAGCGGACCCTCAACGTACAGTAGACTGGTCTTTGAACTCAATGCTTTGCAATCTGTGTATGTATGTAGCTTTCTCCTGAGTGGCCAATAATGTGAAGCGGTCATGCTCATTTGCAAGCATTGTTATCCTGTAGCTGTCTATGGGGGCTATCAGTGTGCAGTTGATGACTGGCTTTCATTTGAGGCTGTTGCTTCTTTGATAGTGTGGTGGTGAATAACATTAAGTTCACATGCACCTTTGCAATAGCCAAAACAGGGCTGCAAACTCTTGAAATGTTTATGTTAAGTTATACAAAATCCACTTTGGTATTAAATTGTAAATAAATTTGAGAAACAAGATATGGATTGTTTTTACCTACGCACATTAATCTTTCACCGACTGTAGGAAGATGAATTTATATATCCCTTGGTAAAAACTGCTAATGTGATGTGACCCTGCATTGAGGGAAGGTGCTGGTTTTCTTTCTGTTAACCTGTAACTGTTGGAACTGTGGTCCTGTTAACTGCTGAAGGTTGGTTACAGTTGAATAGTTGAGCCAGAGTTATCAAGGAATTATATTCGGTAGCACTCATCAAAACTTAAACCAATAATGACAAACATAACCCTTTCAAACTCTGACTATTTTTTCTGGATCGGCCCCTACAGATTTAAGTTTTTTTCCTCGACTGATGACCGCTGCTGCTTTGTTTTACCTTTTTTTTTTTGCGAATCTGCTTTGTTTTACTTTTGGGTGTCTATATCAACAAGATGGAAATAAAATGTTAGGCGAACAATATAACATACCATTATTGTACGAAAGGCTCTTCGTGCTTAGACTAATTTACTACTCTCTTCATCACTCACAAAAGATTATCCTCTTTGAATATTGATGAAAAGGACGCGTAACTGTACTGTAGCATTTTGTAAAGCTTAGTGACAGTAGCAATATGACTAATAGGATGACTATACAGTAAATCTACTTCTGTTCTTTCTACGAAATAGACAATAGTCAGACCAAATAATTGACATGGTCAGTTAAATGCTTGACAAAATAGACCAAAAAAACACCTTTCCTTTTTGACAAATGACAAGCACGGAGCTCAAATGCGAATTTATATCAGCAATAGCGAGATGGATTCGCACTCGATACTGTCATGCATTAGAAGAGTTTCCCCTGTGCCGGTTAAACGGTAACACTTGGACGAGGAAGTCAGAAACAAATTGTATCTTGTCCCTTGACCTGAATTCAGATTGCTCCAACTAACTGTGAAACGTCAAACAGATACTAGTATTTGTCCGTGTCGCGTTGCATTTATACTGCGAGATGTGATCGCACTTACATGACTACATTAATGGTGCAAGACTGCAAGTCGTCTTATGCAAAGTTTGATAAAATTGAATGTTGACAAAAGTTCAAAGAGGAATATCTGAATAGAGCTTCCTAAAAATACCCCGCAGGAAAAAAAAAGAAATATGAGTAGCATTGGATATTTTACAAAATACATGTCAACCGGGGATAAAAAATTTCGGCTGAAATTTCTTGAATTTCGTGAAACTTGAGTCTTTTTCGGTAGGTACTGAAATTACTCTTCACCAAAATTTCGGTACTATTCACTGAAAGACCACCTTTTTAACCTGAATTTTGTTGATTTTAGTCCGAACTCCGAAATAAGGGTTGGTGTCAACATACTGAAGAGATGGCAGCTCGAAAGACAAAACTGACAACTTCAGAGATGAAGCTACCCAAGAAAAGAATAGCGAAACAGACAGCTAGTACATTTCAATGGCCAGAGTTAGACACAAATAATGAAGAAAAGAAGTACAAGACACGCTCAATAATCTTTCAAGAACTCTACAGCCATCTCGTCCATGGAGGCCATGCTGGGATCCAATAAGCTTCCTCCTGTAGTTGTTGCCACGCCGGTTTGGCGGTGCCTGCCCCCGTCGACCCCCGCTGCTACCGGACTCTGCCCTGCCGCGGCAGCGGCAGCAGCAGCAGCAGAGTTCTTTCCGGTGAGGCTTTGGACGACGGACTTGAAGTGCGCGGCGTCGGCATCAACGTACTTGGTGACGATGAACTTCACCGTCACGGGCTTAACCTCCTCCATAAGAAGATGCTACTTTTCACAACACTGAACACACAGGAAAAATTTAACTCCGAGATGTTATTTGTTTCTGAGTTTTTGTGCCCCATGCATGCTCATGGTAATGGTATATATAATGGAGCTAGCTGGGCAGCTTCTAGACTTTGGGTTGGGTTGGTAAGTGCATGCGAAGAGAAAGTCAGAGGGATTGACATTTTTTAGGCTGACAAAGTGGAAGAGGTGATCGAATATGGAAGCATTCCATATGTTGAGCAGGTAGCTCGGTTGAAGAACATGGAGGTTGGATGCAGACCGGATCTCACCACCGGCCGGCCGGCCCTGGGCCTGGAGAACAGACAGCAGCTCATGAACTACGGATTCAACAACCGAGACCAACACAACTTGGCTTGTGTAACTGTCTGGTTCTGACCTTCTTAATTTCTTTGGCTTTGTTTTGACTATCTGGACTTCTAGAGGTTTGTCCATGTGGAGAAACGTCCGCGATCGATTGAACGTGATGCTACTTTCTTAATATGCTGCTCGTCAACTCAGTCGATCAAGTTCCATGTTTTGTGCAGGTCTAAGTGTGGTGTGTAGGGAATATATTGGTGCTAGTTAGGGCATGTTGGTAATTGAGGACAACATAGTAACTAGCATCGTCAATAATAGAGGTTTTTTACCGTACACATTACCACTAAGTAGTAGTGCGGTGGTATTATCGGGTTTGTTCAGTTTTTTGCTATGGGTAAAATAGTAATTTGCTCGATGTATATTATTTGAAAAAAATACCGCCTACAATACCTAAACCATTTCATATATTTCATTTCATATATTACAACAATATCATTTTGCATTTCCGATAATACTCATATACTACCCATACCACCTATAAATACCACTCATACCATTAAAAAAACTAGTGGTACAGAATTAATCTCAACCGTCAGATCCTTACATATAGATCTTTTTCTATTATATACGAGTTATTTTCAACCGGTGGTACAGGGTGGTATTGTGTACCGTAAAAAACCTCATAATAGATGGTAGTAGGTTTCATGAGGTTTGCGCGTTGGTTAATATTTCATATACATATGGGCAAGATACTGACCGTGGGCTTTGTAGGTGGGGCCACAGGCAAAATGATGGATGCGATCATGAATCAACATTTTCCTTTTTATACATGTTTTTTTTATTTTTCTGTTGTTTGAACAGTTTAATCCATATGTGTTTTGTACATAAAGAGCTCTTATATGGTACACAATACTAACACTTGATGGTATATTATAGAGAAAAAAGTAATATAGTAATTATTACTAGATATTGAAGGGTCATTGTAACATTATCCAAATAAGAAATATATTACCATATCAAAGAATAGGAAAAAAATATAACATATATGCCATTTATATTCTTTTTCCATAATACCATTTACCACATATACTACTCATACTACTAGTGAAGTCCTTACTAGTAGTATATAATTAATCTCAACCATCGAATGCTTTTATACTAATCCTTTGTAAACACTAGTATTGTGCATTGTAGTAGAAGAGCTCCCTATAAAATCCATGTGAGAAAATTGATTTTTCAGTAGCTAATATCCTTTAACATTATAACATAAATGCTTTGTGAGTTATCACTTAACAATATACACTCTCCTAAACCCTTATGCCCATGAAGTTCTATCAAATATTTCCTTTCCAAACTAGTTAATATATAGTTACATCTCTCCACGCATAAAGCAAGTACATATAATAATAATAAGGGACCTTTAACCTAACACCAACATCATCTTTTCCTCAAGGAAAACAAACCAAAATGCAATTGCTGCCACCACTTGTGCTCTACGCAATATCAAGGGAAATGTATTGTTATCTAAACAATATTAGCACTTGCTTGTCTTAGTTGACCCCCGTCGACCACCACTAAAGCTACAGGACAAGATGAGGTTCCTCTTTACTAACTAATACAAAGCCACTCACTAAATCCTTTATTTTTCCTAGGAAAAATACAAGTACACGATGACGTACAAATCACTAGGAAAAATGCATTGCTAGCTAGGTAGCTGTAGTGATATCTGACATCACTAATGCACACCAACGACCCATAGTGAGTTTAGTGACGCTAAAAAGGCCAAAGAAAGTACTAGTTCATTTCCAAACGATAAGCATTTTTCTTTCAAAATAGAGCAAACTGCTACGGCGCCAACCCCTCCTGGAGAAGGATATTGTACATTTTCGCAAGATGTCGATCTCTTGGAAAAGAGAATTTAGGGCCTGATTGGTTTGAGTCCAAAATTTGCCATGCCAAATCTAGGGCATGCCAAAATGTGGGCATGACAAAATTTTTTGCCAAAATCTGAGTAAGAACTTAAGGTTGTCACTTGATTGGGTGCTAAAGTGTGATAGCCAAAATAAATTTGGCCTTGAACCAAACAAGTGCCAAAGTTTTTGGGCTTGCCCTTATTTTGGCTTGGCAAGTTTTGGAGCTCAACCAAGCAGGCTCTTATTTTTTCTGTACATAATTCAAGAACACAATCAAATTACATTGGCGAGTTTGAAAGGAGACGAATAATAAGTAACATCATTTAAAGATTCACATTCACACAGGAAAAACAAGCACAAATGTGATACATGAATGATGGATTGATGGATGTAATGTACAAATTAACAATGATGAATCATGGCGAAGTTAACACACGAACCTAGCTTAGTGCCACTCCTCAGGGATGCTCTCTAGCACCGGCCGCCACCGCCATGCCATCGACGCCAACGGGGAGGTGTTCGCACGGGCAACAACGAGTTCCTCCATCCTCTTGAGCTCGCTGATGACCTGCGCGGTCGAGGCTCTGGAGGTGCCGGTCGCCGCCTGCATCCTCTTGAGCTCGCCGACCACCTCCGCGGCGGTCCGGTGGCCGTGCGCGGTGAGGGAGAGCAGGCGCGCCGCCTCCGCCCTCGTCAAGACGACCTTGACTCTGATGGCGGCGCGCCGGCTCTGGCGCTCGCCGCTCCGGGGAGCTCTTCTTGTTCTCGGGGTGGCTTGGTCTGCGGCTTCGGCCGACGATGCCACCGTACTGCCAGCAGCTGCCTTGACCCTGTTGCTGCCACGGTGGAGCTTCGTGCTGCGGCGGAGGGTCCTCGCGAGGAGCTTCATGGAGCGAGACCAGTGCTTAATGTTCATGGGTGGCAGAATGCTGCTGCTGCTGCTGCCGCCTTGGACCAAGCATGGCAGCATGTTGCCCATTTGTGTATGTGTAATTGTGTGTCAGTGCCAGTGACTCAATGTGTGTGTATGTCTGGGGAGCGAGGGAGGAGACTGAGAGAGTTTGTGCGTGCGCGCGCCTGTGTGAGGGAGAAATGCAACAGATGAAGAGTAGCTACTAGGATGCCACCCAGTACAAAAAGTGTTGCTGAGATTGGATCGGTTTGGAGATGCTCTAATATATAACAAAGCCCTTGTCTAAGACCAAAGGATAAGCCATTAGTAGAGTGATTAGAAGGAACTTAAAAAATGTTGGTCTAGAGCATCATTTAGGATCATGTCTGATTATCAGAGAAACATATATGTAGCACCCGTGTGCACCTTGAGGTCTTCTTACTGGTTTTTTGTGAAGAAGAGGCTGCTTTGTTTTGTCGACTAGCCCTCCAAGTCCATCACCTTATAACGGACAAAAGAGTATAATGTCACTTGCTACCCACATTTCCTTAGCTTAATACTGTAGCTCCCTCATATTTAAAGGGGCATTTGTATTTTTAAATACTCCATCGTTTTTAAACTCATCAGTTATTTAAAATGGTTGCAGTAATCTAATGATGTTATCCGCATTATGCTGATACAATTATTTATATACAAAATGGTACTAAACTTTTAAATGAATAATTTTCGTCACCCCTTATCCAGGAATTTAATTTTGCCCTCTCGATGATTTGATGATCAAATTCTACTGTCTGATGTGTATATAGTAAAAAACAATTACTCAGCGACTATAAAATAGTTAAATGTTACACCCTGTCCACTACTAACTCAATCACAAAATACCATTTGTTCTGACTTTTCTAGATACATAAATTTTGCTACATATCTAAATATAATATATAACAAATAGTAAATTGAGACTGAGGGAGTATCAAATTGTGCAGTGAGAGACGCTATTTCATTTCATTTCATTGTAAACCTTAACATGACAGTCTTGGTAAATGGCGAGATGGATTTGTACGATGAGGTTGGCCAAATATATTTTTAGAACAAAAAAAAAGACTTGTCTTCGACTTCTACAATGGACCGACTGCACACAACCAATATCTTACCTACTACTCAACTCTTTGAAACAAATAGAAAAAATACACTGAGTTTTTCATCTCATATTAAAACTGTAATTGCAACTTATCCGTGTTGAAATAATACTTGTCGAATCTGACACATAAAATTTCTTAACGATTGAAATAAGGGCGCGTTTAGTTCACTAAAATTTTGGGGTCAAAATTTTGGGAGTGTCTTTTCAGCTCTATTAGAGGTAGTAAACAGCGACTAATTATAAAACCAATTAAATGAATGGACAGGAAATTCCGAGACGAATCCATTAAGTCTAATTAATCCGTCATTAGAGATTGTTTACTGTAGCACGACATTGTCTAATCGTGATATAATTAGGCTCATTAGATTCATCTCGAAAATTAAGGTAGAGGTTGTGGAATGGATTTTGTCGTTAATCTACATTTAATACTCCTAATTAGTGTCCGAAGTTTGATGTGACGGGTAGGTAGGGAAATTTCAGAGAACTAAACAGGCCCTAAAACATATAACCGAGCCTTCTACTTCTCAAGGAATGCATATGGCCAATCCGACTGTGATTGTTCTTGCGTATTTCTAGGTGTGAAAAATATTTAGTTGGATGGTGCATTTTTTAACAATAGACTAAGTCCAACAACACAAGACAAATGCAGTTTTGCCTTCGAACGGCTAGTGTGCACACGCTGTGAAAGGCCTCCAACAGAGAAGGCAAAGCCGAAGGCAAACTGCCTATGGAGGCGAGGGGGAATGCAAAACTGCATCTCCTCTCTCCTCGAAGGCATCCGGTCGCACGGGGGAGAAGGAGGAGACCGTATGCCCGCCGGAAAGGAGGTCGTCGCCTGGCGGAGCAGAGGCGGGCAGAGCTCCGGCGGCGTCGCGTCGATTTGGGCGCGGGCGGAGCACTGGCGGTGTCTCGTCGATTTGGGGGGCAGGCGGAGCTCCAGGCCGGCGGAGGAGCAGAGGCGGGTGGAGCTCCAGTGGCGTCTCGTCGATTTGGGGACGGGCGGAGGAGCAGAGACAGTGGAGCTCCAGGCCGGTGGAAGAGCAGATGCGGGCGGAGCTCCAGGCGGCGTCACGTCGATTTGGGGGCGGGCGGAGCTCTAGCGGCGGCGCCTCCCTCTCTGGATGCCGTGAGATCGACCGAGATCCCGTCGGATGCAGGAGCGAGTCGCTGCACGGCGCTTCCGTCATCGTCTCTCTCTTCCCTCCCCGCCGCCGCCACCACACCTCTGCCGCCTCCTCCCTCTGTTGCTCGCACAGCGGAGGCGGCAACGGACGACATGGCTGCTACGTTCGTTGCGTCGTCACCCCCCACGTTGCTCGAGCACATGGGCTAGGCCGGCGCGGCCGTGGACCTCAGGCGGAGGACGAGGAGTGATTGGTTTGATTGGATTTTGCTTCGCGGAGAATTTACCTCGCGTTGTTGGAGATGACCGATTTTGCTTCACCGAGGTGTCCACTGTGTGCGATGCAAATGAAAGAATACATCCCGCATTTTGCATCATATTGTTAGAGTCGGGATATTTAACTATTTGCCACAGTTACGGTTGGCACCTCTTCAAAAAACCATTCTTACATTTGCTCCTACGCAGTGACGGATCTAGGAATAAATTTAGGGAGGGCTTTCTTCTTCTTGTTCTTCCTCTAGCCTCTCCTTCCCTCATTGTTCTTCCTCAAATTTGTATGGGAGGCTTAAAGGGGTTCCATTGGATTTCCAGCGGTAGGGGGCTCGAGTCCCGCCCGCCCCACCGCTGGATCCGTCCCTGCTCCTACGTATTTGCCATTATCGAAAAAATCAGACAACATTTTTGCCACTTTTGATGATGTGTCGTGCCAACTCAGCGTGCCAGCGTGGATTCGAGAGGCGAAATGACCGAGCTGCCCCGACCCAAATCAAGTTAGCCATCTCATCCCCTCTCTCCTCCCACTTACATGTGGGACCCGCATGTAAGAATTATCTTCAACCTCTCGCCATGTACTTTTTCTCCCCACATAGCGCCCCCTCCAACGCCGCTGCTTGGCCTCCTTGCCCGGGGGGCGGTCGGATCCACTGGTGCCCGCAGGGCCGCAGCGCAGCAGCCAGCAGGCATGCGAGCACTCCAATCTCCAGCCTGCAACGCAGCTTAGCGTGGAGCTTGACCCCCCCTCCCGGCGCGCCTGCAGGAGCAACGGCTCGACGGATCCGGCCCTAGCCAGCAACGGCGGCGGGGGACGGCGAGTTCCGATGCTCGGGTGCGGGGTCGAGATCGCAGGAGCCACGCCGCGGGCTTCCCCCGCGGGGACGCTGCCACGCTGGCAGTGGCGGAACTGAGGGGGGGGGGGGGCTAGCAGGGGCCATGGCCCCTAACACGGTGAGAATGTTTAAATGTCAGTGCACCTAAAGCTTTTGGATGGGTTTTACAAGAAGAACGAAATTGCAAAGATAGATCGAAAGAAAGAGATACAAAGAATTTCTCAGCTACAAAGTATCCCTAAAGGCAAATTTCAAATTAATTTTTCCTAGTTCCTATAATTGTTGATATGTTTTTATCAAATCTATATGAAGTTTTGGCCGCCCACCCCCCCCCCCTAAAAATTGTTCCTGGTTCCGACCCTGCACGCTGGTGAGCAAATTGGCGGGCGCTGGTGGTGCTGCTTTTTTTCCCTTCATTTTGTGGAGAGCGCATGCGCAGTGGAGCTTCTGACTTCCGGGAGTTCCGGCCACCCACCAACGATGTGTGGAGAAAGATTTGAGACCCAAACACACATGCGGGTTCAGGTTTATTTGCTCCTATGCTATCGTTGAATTTCTTCTTTTTTTCTGTCTTTTCTAAAACACCCGATGTCATTGAAGATGATGCTTACTGGTGGGTCCCATGCGCAAGTGGTAGAAGAGAGGGCTGAGGTCTAACATGATAAGGGCAAGGGCAACTTGGTCATTTTGCATTGCAAATCCACGCTGGCATGCTAAGTTGGCACGACACATCATCAAAAATGATAAAAATGTTATCTGGTTTTTTCGATAATAACAAATATGTAGGAGCATACGTAAGAAAGATTTTTAAGAGGTGCCAACCGTAACTGTGCCAAATAGTTAAATATCCCGTTGGAGTCAGAACGCAGAAGAATTCTTATTCAAAAAATAAAACGAAGAAGAAAAAGAAAAAGCAACGGGAAAAGAGCACCCCATCGAGTTCAGAAGAATGCTGGGGGTTATCCAACGACATCACCGTCCTCTGCTCCCCTTCCCGCCATGGCCACCGTCCGCTCCACCCTCCCCGCCAATCTCCCACCGCCACCTCCATATTCACCTCCCACCAGCACCACCACCGCCACCTCTCCTCGCCGCCGCAAGCCTCTCACCACGACCCCTGCCGAGCACGCCGCGCTCCAGCCTTCCGAAGCGGCGGCGCTCCTCACGGCCGCCGCGCGCGCCCGCGACCTCCGCCTGGGCCGCGCCCTCCACGCCCGCCTCCTCCGCACGGGGACCCTTCTCGAGGCCGACTCTGTCGTCGCCAACTCCCTCCTGACGCTCTACTCCAAGTGCGGCGCCGTGGCCGCCGCGCGCAGCGTCTTCGACGGAATGCCCGCCGGCCTGCGGGACCTCGTCTCCTGGACGGCCATGGCGTCCTGCCTCGCGCGGAACGGCGCGGAGGCCGAGGCGCTGCGATTGCTCGGCGAGACGCTCGAGGCGGGGCTCCGGCCGAACGCGTTCACGCTGTGCGCCGCCGCCCAGGCCTGCTTCGTCAGCGAGCTCTTCCACTCGGCTGGTGCCGCGGTTCTTGGTATGGTGTTCAAGATGGGTTTCTGGGGCACCGACGTGTCGGTGGGCTGCGCTCTGATCGACATGTTCGCGAAGAACGGGGATGTGGTGGCGGCGCGCCGGGTGTTTGATGGATTGGTCGAGAGGACGGTTGTCGTCTGGACATTGATGATTACACGGTATGCACAGGACAGCTACCCAGAAGAGGCTGTAGAGTTATTTCTTGACATGTTGGAGAACGGATTTCAGCCGGATCAGTATACCATGAGCAGTGTGTTATCAGCTTGTTCAGAGTTGGGATCATTCAGGTTGGGGCAGCAACTGCACTCTCTAGCGCTCAGGCTTGGACTGGAATCAGACAGTTGCGTGAGCTGTGGGCTTGTGGACATGTATGCAAAGTCTCACATCGGACAGTCCATGCAGAATGCGAGGAAAGTCTTCAATAGGATGCCAAAGCATAATGTGATGTCATGGACAGCGCTTCTGTCAGGGTATGTGCAACGTGGATCGCAGGACAACAAAGTATTGATACTGTTGTGTGAGATGTTGAGTGAAGGAATCAGACCAAACCATATCACTTATTCTAGTTTGCTTAAGGCGTGTGCAAACCTCAGTGATCAAGATTCAGGCAGGCAAATTCATGCCCATTGCATCAAATCCAGCCTAGCTGATGTAAATATCGTTGGGAATGCTCTAGTAAGCATGTACGCTGAATCTGGTTGCATGGCAGAGGCTACACAGGCGTTCGATCAGCTATATGAAAAGAACATGTTGTCCTTTAGTTGCGATTTTGACAGTGATAGGAGGAGCCAAGATTATCAGATTCAAAGAATGGATGTAGGAATTAGCACTTTCACATTTGCTAGTCTGATAAGTGCTTCTGCCAGTGTAGGTTTGCTAACCAAAGGTCAGCAGCTGCATGCCCTCTCATTGAAGGCTGGATTTTGTTCAGATAGAGGCATAGGCAACTCTCTTGTGTCTATGTATTCTAGGTGTGGATACCTAGAAGATGCTTGCCGAGCCTTCGAAGAAATGAATGACCATAATGTGATCTCGTGGACTTCAATGATTAGTGGTCTGGCAAAACATGGGTATGCAGAGCGAGCTCTGGAATTGTTTCATGATATGATCTCAGCTGGTGTGAAACCAAATGATGTCACATACATTGCAGTTTTATCTGCATGTAGTCATGCCGGTCTTGTTAAAGAAGGGAAGGAGCACTTCAGAATGATGCAGAAGGATCACGGGCTCATACCAAGGATGGAGCATTATGCTTGCATGGTTGATCTGCTTGGGCGATCAGGCCTTGTTGAAGAAGCACTAGATTTTATTAATGAAATGCCTTGTAAAGCAGATGCATTGGTCTGGAAGACGCTGCTGGGTGCTTGTAAGACCCACAATAACATGGCTATTGGTGAGATTGCCGCTAATCATGTCATAGAACTCGAACCACAAGATCCAGCCCCCTATGTCCTGCTCTCCAACTTGTATGCAGATGCTGGTTTGTGGGATCAAGTTGCAAGGATAAGGAGCACAATGAGGGACAAGAACTTGATGAAAGAAACAGGGTTGAGCTGGATGCATGTTGAGAACACCATTCATGAGTTCCGAGCTGGTGACACCAGCCATCCGCAAGCAGAGGAGATCTATACAAAGCTGGACAGATTGATCATGGATATCAAAGAAATGGGCTACGTACCAGACACAAGCATAGTGCTGCATGACATGCCAGATGAGCTGAAGGAGCAGTGTCTGCTTCAGCACAGCGAGAAGATTGCTGCTGCTTTTGGTTTGATCAGCTGTACATCAGCAACAAAGCCAATAAGGATATTTAAGAACCTCCGTGTATGCGCTGATTGTCATTCAGCACTCAAGTATGTCTCTAAGGCCACTGGGAGGGAGATAATATTGAGAGACAGCAACAGATTCCACAGGATGAAGGATGGGGAATGCTCATGCGGAGAATACTGGTAACTGGCAATCTGGCCCAGGTCTAACCTTGCTTAAGAGCTAACTACAGATGTCGCTGACAGTAACTGATGTTCATAGTTTTGTAGCTCCTTCACACACAAAAAAAATGTAGTTTATACAAAGCATGAGCTGTCGGAGTGTTCTGTACAGTTAAATGTACCTCCTATCGTAGTTATGGAATCATTTTAAGATTTCTGCCAGTAAGAACTTTTCTAACTTTGACCGAATAAATACATAAAGATGAGTATAAACCAGAACCTAGTTAGCAGCTGCAGGTTGCGCAAACAATTTAAATGCGACTCAACTCAACGAAATATGTCCAAAATAGACAAGTTTTGAGGACGAAGCCCAATATCCGCTTGCTCTTTTAGTGTCATTTGTGGATGAATCAACATGAAGGTGCTCTTATTATGAGTGCTAAATATTGAACTTCAAACAAATAAATACAGTAGTCATGTAAACTCAAAGATCACTATAACATTATGAGCCAAAAAAAAAACTGGTTAAGTCAGACAATTACTTCATTGAACCTTGATTTTCTACAAAAAGACAGAATAAGTTACAAATCCGCATAAATATTACATGGACCATGGACACCACAGTGACTAAACTTCAGTTACAAAGTGCCCAAAGGCCAGATGACCATATAAAAGTTGTACATGACCAAATGGAAAAATTCGTACAAGATATTGGTATCACAGATCACAATGCATCAACCATTTAGAGTCGTGGTCATAGGCTCACAACCAATGCAAATGACATCAGGAGTTCTGATCGACCATTCATCTGAATTAAAGTAAACTCATATTTGAAGAAGAGAACCAAGAGACGGGTAACAACCATCTTCGCCACTGAGATTAAAGTGAACTCAGTTGTAACATGCTTGATGCTCCACTTTCAAAATTGTCACATCAAGGATAACTGAACCAAGCAAAGTGACATGCTTGCGGCAAATGCATAAAAAACTAAAGTGCAACAAATACTTTGTATTATGTGAGCCTACGCAGTTCTGGTGGAAGCTGCACACCATGCATTACAGAATTTGATTTGACAAGGCCTTGCAGCTCCATCATTTCCTCCTTGTTGTATTTTATCCTTTCATCTGTTCATATTGAAAGGTAAATTGGTTGTCAATATGTTATAGAATACAGAGCTCAAACTATGACTAACTGAAAATGAAGAGACAGGAAAGAATTTATAGCATTCTCACCTACAAAGCGGATATCAGAAAGCCTACTTGGGCTGGCGAAATTGCTAACAACTTTTGCTTTCACCTGTTGAGATTGTCTAGCCTTAAGTTGGGACCTACCAACACTATTGGCCTTAAGTTCCCACATGAGCTCATGCCTCACTTCAATCATAGGATGACGCTTACAGAATATTGAAATAGCATCTCCAGTTAAGATCCAACAGCCGCTTAAGTCCAACACACATAGTGTGGCCGGGGGTACAAATTGCAAAAGCCCATAGCTGGACAATATATTCCCACAGAACCCAAGATGAATCAAACTGGAAGCTGCAGAGAGGGCATGCAATGCAGGATCAGACAAGAAATCACTTTTCAGGTACAAATATTTCAATGCAGTAAACGATCCCAAGGGAGGTATAACTTCAGCTGATAGTGGTGTATCCTCTAGATTTAAGCTTTCCAGATATTTGAGATGCTCAAACGCAGAAATAGACAACATTTTGTCAGCATTTACTTCAGCATGCACAAAACCTGCCATAAAATGAAATTAAGTTCCTCATAACAGAAAGCATACTGTGTAGTCAAGGAAAATATATATTTTTTGCAAGCAAGAGCAAACCTTTGATACTCGTATGGCTCAAATCTACTGTTCTCAGCAAAGGCATCATGCTGATATATGCTAGAGCAGAGTCATCAATTTTTGTATGAGATAAAGACAGTGAAGTGAGGTTTGGAACTGTCCCTGCCAGAACACATAGAGCCTGAGAAGTTATACCAGTACCCTTGAGGCTCAAATATTTCAAGTTTGCTCCAATTTTTGCAATATGTTCAATTGCGTCATCAGTTATTCTGTTGGAGCTAAGGTCCAGATGCTCTAAAATTTTCATCTTTTCCATGAAAGACAAGTAGCTTAAATCGCAACTAGTCATGTCCAAATATAACAGTGAGTCTGCTTGGATTCCAGAAAATACTTGATCAATATTGCCAAATTCAGCTTCAGAGACAATAAAGTTTTCTAGAGCAACAGGAACTTCAGAATCCTTGTAACAAATAGAATGAATTTTGCACTTGCTCATATTTAAACACCGCATGGTTGGAGGAACGGGTAAATGATTGACACTTGTCCAATAAAGATTCAGGAAACTCAATCTTGTAAAGGCTTTTAGAACAGAAGCTCCTTCGTTTGTAATTTCACTACCCCATATATCAAGATGCTCGAGTCGTGTCAATACCTAGAACAACAATGCAACTATAAGAAATTAAACCTCTAAATCATAAGACAGTTTCAGTTTAGAGACGTCAAATTTCATCTCTGCCACTTGTTTTGACTGCATATTTGTTGTTTGATACTTTGATTTAAAAAGTGTGCACAATAGTATATTGCATTCTATTTAAACAGATTAGAAATGCTAATTGGTAGTACCCTGGTAATGCATACATCGCAGTCTACTAGCTATTTCACTTCAAATACAACAGAGATATTTCATGTTTGGTTTGTAACTGAGGTTATGGCTGACTGAAAGAAAATGGTGGTACATCATGAAATTGTACCTGTAAAGACCGTAAGGTTTTATCTGTGATACGAATTCCTCCCAGATCAAGGAGTCTTAGATTTGTCAGTGAAGAAATGAGCTTCACTCCATTGTCAGTCAACCTAGTACCAGATAAGTGCAGCTTCTCCAAGCTTTGAATGGTCACTATATGTCTGAGGCCAGCGTCAGAGATCTTTGTGCACCTTGACAAGTCCAACTCCTTCAATGTATTCATTCCTATTGCAAAACAAGGAACATTCTTATTTCATTCATATTGCACTTCGAACAAGGACTCATTACTTTCCATGACCAAAAAGGGTGGCCACTAGAAACCATGGCGTAATCATGAGCAAGGAAGCTTCACTGCTTCAGCATGTTACCAGCGAGAGACCAGATGGCGCCATTGTCGACGTTCTTGCAATCCGCCAGCTTGAGGACCCTCATGTACCTGAAGGATCCGAGGTACGACAGCCACTCCGCGTCCACGGCGAGAGATCCGCTCAGGTCGACCTCCTCCACCGACCACTTGAACACCCTGCGCGCGACGGGGAATCACGAGCCGGCACGAGGAGTAGCGCAAATCCCATCAAATAGACCCCCCTTAGACTCAGCGGCGCGAGGACGAGGGTGAAAGGGGGCCGTGGAGCTTACTCGAGGAGGGAAGGGAAGAGGACGCGGCGCAGGGCGAGGCGGCGGAAGAGCGCGTCGGCCAGCGGGGCCGGAAGGCGCTCCAGGGAGCGGCGCTGCCGGCGCCAGGTCTCCACGGTGACAGCGTCGCGCGCGGCCGCGTCGATGCAGCGATCAACCAGCCTCACCTCGCCGCCGGTGGCGGATGCGGCGGCCGCCATGGGCGCCACCGTGCCAACGATCGATTCAGTCAGCCGGAGGAAGGAAATGACGGGATCCCATCCAAATTCGTGAAGTCGTCGGTGGACGGCATGACGACGTGGGAGACCGTCTTTCTTCCCTTTAATTTCTTTTTCTTTTCTCCTTTGTTTTTTTCTTTTTATCTTCCCTTCATTCTTGTGTTGGGCCTATATGGGCCCATAAGGTCAACATTTCTGGTAGCATTTGTGCCCAAAAACAGAATTTTTTTTATATATATTTTTTCTCTATTTTGCAAAAATAAATGGTCCGCCAGAAATTTTGCAAAACTATACATCTGCCGCCGTGGCCCACGGCGGCAGGGACATACCGCCGTGCGGCACGGCGGTAGGGGCCGTGGCCCACGGCCAGACGTGGGCCCGTAGCGTGCGACGGACATATCGCCGTAACCCACGGCGGTAGGGACATACCGCCGTGGGCTACGGCGGCAGGTCCTAGCGCCGTGGGCCACGGCGGTAGCAGGCCTGCTGCCGTCGTGCCCCATGGCGCTAGGAACTGCTGTCTATATAACACTGAAATTCAGCCGAAATTGTCACAATAATTCGAAAAAAAGAAAGAGAGGGGGAAGAGGAGAAGGGAGTGAGGAGGAGGTGGTGAAGGTGCGAAGCTCTGCCGGTTTTTCGTCTCATTAGAGAATACTCTGGTACTTAATAGTTAGAACTGTGATAATAGTAAAAATATAGTTTTAGTGTAGATCTGCTTAGTAAAAATATAGTTTTAGTGTAGACCTGCATAGTAAAATTATAGTTTTAGTGTAGATGGATTAGTAAAATTATAGTTTTAGTGTAGTTCTGAGTAGATATATTTTGTAGTTGCAGACCCACTTGTTAATAGCGGGTTTTTTTCATGCTGTCAGACATGTCGGATGCAGTCAGTGTCAAGTTGTATTTCGGTAATGGGCAGATTAGATATGGTGAACATGGAGTTGACTTGTCAGAATTTAATTCAGTTGACCATGTGATTAGAAGAGCAGCCGAAAGAACTTGGGGGTCTATTACCAACTTTTTTTATAAGGCATTCCATGTAGATGCAGAGCAACATGACTTGTCCATTATGGCTCTAATCAACAGGAGTGAGTCAGTATATTGGGAGATTATGTCACTTCAAGGCACTGAACATTGGAGGAGTTATATCAAAACAGCATGTGAAATTGGTTTGCCTGTGATGTTGTTTATCCAAGTTGTTAATAAGGTTGGGTCTAGTAGTCAAGTGCATGAGGAGGGTAGTGCTGCTCACCAGGGTGAGCAGCACTACAAGCAGGAGATGGTCCTGCAACTGAGCCACAAGAAGGAGATGGTGCTTCCACTGAGGCAGAAGAAGGAGATGACACACCCTTTGAGATCCGTGGTGAAATTGACGAGGGGGAAGTTAATGAAGAAGTACTCAGGCAGTACGAAATGGAGACTGATGAGGATGAACGTGGGTTGGAAGAGGACTCCTCAGATGATGAGGATGACCCGCTAGTTCCAAGGGACTGGGACAGTTACAATTTCTCACAGCTATCTGTCAATCCTGGTGAGAATGTGTCCTGGGAGTATAGAGACAATCAGGTTTCTGTTGGCGCCATGTATAAGAGTGCAGTAGAGGTGAAGGATGCAGTGAAGAGGTGGCCCACCCTTACTCTGCAGAGAGAGTTCAGGGTAGTGAAGAGTTCTCCACACATATATGATGTACAATGTGTGAAGCCCAACTGTCCTTTTCGAGTGTATGCTTCCAAGGGCAAGTGGAAAAATTACTGGGAGATCAGATCTGTTGTGGATCACACTTGTGTACTTGAGCAGCTAGATGCGAGCCATCGTAATTTGTCATCCGGTTTTGTGGCCAGCCAGATGTTTGCTAAGATTGTGGAAAATCCTGCTTATGAGCCAAAGTCCATTATCTTGGCAATTGAGGAGAAATTTAGGTACCAGATAAGTTATGGAAATGCATACATGGTGAAGAATAAGGTATTGGAGATGAGGTGGGGTACTTACGAAGCATCCTACGACAATCTGCCTCGATTGTTGAACACAATTGCCACGCTCAATTCTGGTAGTTATTACGATATCAAGACTTATAATCTTGTATCAAGGCCAGGGAAGCAAGTCTTGCAGCGGGCATTCTTAGCATTGGGTCCAACTACTGTTGCATTCAAACAGTGTCGACCAGTCATTTGCATAGATGGCGCATTCCTAACACGAAAATACAAGGGCACAATCCTTACAGCTGTGGCTGCAGATGGCAACAATCAGTTGTTGCCATTGGCAATTGCTTTTGCAGAGGGTGCCAGAGCTCTCCCTCTTGTTGGTATCATTGAGTTCTTTTTGTACCGCACAATGAAGTACTTTCTTGAGCGTGCTACTGCAGCACATGCAGCTATGCAGGACTGTCAGAAGGTGTATTCAACATGGATGACTGAGTACTTGACCACAAAATAGAAGGCTGCTCTTGCTCACAGAGCTTACCCACAACCTCTACGTCGTGATCCCGACGAGGAAGTTCAGTGGAAATATCGGATAAATTGCCAGTCCAAATCACAAAAAGCGAATGGTGAAATAACAATACAACAAACAGTCATTGGGAATCAGACATGCTCATGCTCTTGCCAGAAGCCACTGCTGCTACACTACCCCTGCTCACATGTGATCGCTGCATGCCTTGCAACAAAGAATAACCATTGGGGCCGCTACGTGCCTAAATACTTTCTGAAGCAAACCATTCTAGACACTTGGAACCACACTATTGAGGGTTACCTGCATCTTGGAACTTTCACTCAAGACCCCAAAGACAGTGCGTTGTACATACCAAATCCAGATCCAACCATGTGCCAAGGTGTCAGTCGACGCAAGAAGAAGAGGATTAGGAACAACATGGATGAGGCTGAAGTTGGACCTGCGGTGCAGATATGCTCTAAGTGCAACAATCCAGGACACTCCTACAAGAAATGCACTGAAGCATCTTACTTTTCCACTGCCACTTCTCCAGCACCTTCAGCTAGTGCACGTGGACGTTGTTCCCGTCGCTACAACGAAGGAATGCAGTGACCGTACTTGTTTGTGCTACCGTGTTGTAATATTTGAAATACTTATGCATGTTTTCGTCTTGTAATATTTGAACCATTTTATTTGGCAAGGTCTTGTAATATTTGAACTTATGCATGTTATCGTGTTGTAATAATTGAACTACCTTTTCATTTGCTTATTGTTTTCTTCTTGCCATCAAATTTATTATCATATCCTGTTATGTATTGTTCTCTAATTTCAAATGAAACATGTAATGAATTATCATATTTCTCATCTTTTTTTTGTAGGCTTTCAATGGCTTCCTCGGGTCCTGAGTTGGATTTGGAGTTGCTCACCAATAGGAAGGACAAGGTTGCGGTGCCAAAGGGGATCCACACTCCTATGTGCTACTGCGGTGACAACTGTAAGCTTGTCAAGTGCAACGTTCTCGGGTACTGCTACGGGATGAGGTTCTTCATGTGTGTGAACTACGAGCATGACCCCCTCCCACCATGTCGCAATGTTAGACCAAAAGTAAGAACAAACTGCATTACTAAATAAATAATATGTCATTGCTATTTTATTATGTGATAACTTGTCTTTGAAAAAAGACTCCACCTCCTCTCTGTGATTTTATGCAGTGGCTAGATTGTGAGCAGTCCGAACAAGACAAGTGTTACGTCGAGGCGACGGGTCGTTCAGCACGTGAGAGGTGGCAAAGGATGGTTGAGGCAGAAAAACAAGAAGAAAAACGTAAGGAGCAGCAGGAGAAAATTCGCATTCGCCGAGAGATCAAAGAACGTGAAGCGGCCGCGGCCCGTGAAGCAGATAGAGAGAGGAAGAGGGAAAGAGCTCGCCGGGCTAAGGAAGCTGGGCCGGATGCTATGAGGAAGGGGAAATACCCCCGTTGTACCCAGTAGACGTAGAGTACTAGACGCCGAGTGCTACTGTATCCATAAAAAATTATGATTTCATTTCATCATTCTCTAGAGTCGGGTTGTATCTTTAAGAACTTGATTTCAGATGCAAACAGTAAAACTCGTACTGGGGTGTGTTTTCTGTGAGTCACTGCACCAAACAGTGAACACATAGGGTGTGTTTTCTGTGAGTCACTGCACCAAACAGTGAACACATAGGGTGTGTTTTCTGTGAGTCACTGCACCAAACAGTGTACCTAGAGAAAATTGCAATAATGGGAATGCAAACATGTGGGCTTCGCAATTTTGCCACTCCCAGTGAATGACAAAGTGGGACTATCTGTGTCTTTGAATTGTGGGCCGAATGGCAAAATTGCGAAGCCCACATGTTTGCAGTCTCATGTTTGCAAATTTCTCCTAGTACTAGGGTGTGTTTCCTCCGAGTCACTGCCCGTTTTTCTTGCCCCGGATCGAATGGCCCACCGTCCAGTCTGCTTTATTACCTACATATATGTGAGCACTCTTCTCCAGTGTCACTTCACAACACAACAAGCACCAATGAGTTCCTGGACTGGGGATGATGATGACTCCCTCGGTCCAGCACTGTGGAGCCAGCAAGATCCAGAGTTTAACAGCAATTTTTCAGTCTTAGATAAGAGAGATTTCAAATCCATGCGTGATGTTAGAAAGTACGCACCAAATCAAACGGTGAACTGGCCAAGGTGTGCACACGGTGAGTTCTGTGTGATGCAGGTTTACCAGGGATGGGACAACTCTGGTCGACGCTTCTGGCATTGCTCACGAGCATGGGTAAGCAAAACTCTATGACCTCTGTCCTTCATCATTTTTTGATTTACTAATGTAATCACGGTTTCTGCAGTACTCCGAACAACCAGATAACTGCGGTTTCGTGCAATGGGTGGATCCCCAGCTATTGACCCGTATCAACAGTACATCAATTACCTCGAGGATGTTGTCATCTTCAACCTGAGGCAAGAACTCACATCGGCATTGGCTTCTCCAGATCCGACATCTACCAACGACGACGACGGACCGGTGACCGGACCAATGGTGGTGAAGACGAACACCGGGTGTGAGGACGAGTTCTGCTGTTGTCCGTGCCACGAGAAGAAGGACAACACTCCACCAGCAACTCCACCCCCGCCACCGTCTGATCCAACTCCACCCCCGTCGGGGTACTACATGCCCTCCCAGCACTCCGGCGGGTCTATGATGTCCGGGTTCTCCGGGTACTATTCGTACAACTAGACTACAAATGTTGTAATCGTTTATCTAAATTCCCTAAGGCACGTTAGGACTAGCAGCGGCACAAAGTTAGGGTACTTGTGTCGTACGTGCCATTGCTTGTTTCTGTAATTCGTCGTTAAGTATTAATGGTTCGTCGTTAAGTATCAATGCTTCAAAAATTGAAATTTACAAAAAAAAAAATCCTACCGCCGCAGGGCACGGCGGTAGGCCCCTAACGCTGTGGCCCACGGCGGTATGTGCCCTTGCCAGTGGGCCACGGCCCCTGCCGCCGTGCCGCACGGCGGTAGGAACCCTACCGCCGTGGGCCACGGCGGCAGATGTATAGTTTTGCAAAATTTCTGGCGGACCATTTATTTTTGCAAAATAGAGAAAAAATATAAAAAAATTCCCAAAAACATAACTTTTCTATTTTTATTCAAATTTCCTTAAATGTCTCTTATGCCACAACTAGGAAAATCAGGAACAAAGAGCCCGTTCGGCTGATCTTGACACGGTTTATCTCGGCTTATTTCCTCTCACACAACACTATTCAATCTATCAACCGAGCACTATTCAATCTGCCAGCCGAACATTATTAAAATTGTTTTCGAGTGCGCCTTGTTCGTCTGGTTTATCAGCCACTAGCCAGCAGTACTTTTCAGTCAGAACAAATCAGCACAAACCACTAGCCACCAGCCAACCAACAATATTTTTATGCGAATGGGCTTGTAATCCAATGGTAGGACGGTCTAGTGGGACGCTACCCACCAGGGTTCAAATCCTGGTACTCGCACCTTTTCCTAGATTTATTCTGGGATTTTCCGGCATTATACATTAAGTGGTAAGCGACGTTCCCGTCGACGACGAGGCACCAGTGGTGACTTCGGGAATCTCCAGATCTGCCGGTGCTCAGTCCTTCGGAGGTGCTTATAGGGGTAGGGTTTGCGTACGTGTATTCATAAGGATGAGTGTGCGTTGTGAGCGTCTGCGTTGTACTGTGTAATTCTAAAAAAACAATATTTTTCTCTCAGAACAAATCAGCACCAGCCACTAGTTTTTCCGTGTCGCAACCAAAATGGTTAATTTCTTATGCAATCATCAAAGGAAAATGAGCAGAAATGGCTATTCGCCAGGGTTACAACGAACTTCGCAGCTTACAGTCTTATGGGCCTGACATGAACAGTGTACGTAATTAGCAAAAGTAGTAGGGCTCAGTACAAGATTCGTTGACTCGCGAGGGCAAGAGGATGAACACTTACTCCATCTCTCGAAATCCCTATGCAACCTAACCAAAACAAGACACGCTCACACTAGAGGAGGACGAGGATGAGCACTCGCACACAATTTTTGGGTGTCTCTTCGCTCCATCCTCCCATGGACTCGCACTGCCTGCCGCCACCTTGTTGACTTCAGACAAGCTTGTAGCCGGTGACCCACACATTGGCCGGCGTCTCCCCGGGCTGGACGTACACGAACCTGAGGCTCTCGCCGGCGCGCAGCGCCGCCATCCACTTGGGCGGCACGTACCCGTACCGCGCCTTGTCGAGGCCCCACAGCCGGCCGCGAAGCTCTGACACGCCGAGGTGGAGCTCCCGCACCGTCTTCCTCGACCTGTTGGTGACCGTCACCGAGTACCGGCTGTACGTCGCGCGCCGCATCGCCCACGTCCTCGTCACGTTCTGCTCGATCTCGATCGGGGACGACGCCGCCTGGTGGTGAGGGCGCCGCCGACGCTGAGCCGGCGGCGACGTCTGGTTCGTGGCGGACGGCGGCGGCACCTGGTACTCTTCCATCCCGGCGCCGCAGGCGCCCGCGAGACGGGCGAGGACGCCGAGCAGCGGCGCGGTGTTGTAGGTGGCGGCCTCCGTCTGCTCGTAGTTGTTGCGCTCGTCGGCGAAGTCGTCGTACTCGTCGGGCCCGCCGACGATGGCGCCCTCCAGCACGTTGGGGTTGCCGCCCTGCCGCGGGTACCAGCTGGAGTACCCCTCCTGGCAGCTCACGAAGGATGGGTCCCTCCTGACGGACACGATGGAGGCGCCGCGGTGGTGCACCTGCCGCGGGAAGTTGCCGCCGTATCCGACCATGTAGCTCGTGCCGCGCGGGTTGTCCCCCAGGATGTAGTTCACCTGGGACCTCACGAACGCGAGGATCTCGAACGGCCGCGCCGCGCCGCCGGGGCACCGCACGGCGCCGCCGCCGCTGCCGGGGAGCTTGGTGGCGTAGTCGGCGTACACCGTGAGCAGGAACGAGGCGCTGGTGACGAACTGGAGGTTGTTCCAGCGCTGGTGGTACATCATGCCGCCGGGGGTCCGGGGCACGTTGTCGTAGCCCTTGCCGACGCAGGAGCACACGAAGAACTCGGCGTTCTGCCGGTAGCGCTGCAGCTCCGCCGCGTGCGCGCCGGCGCGGCCCTGGAGGAGGAACTTGGCGGCCAGGACCTGCACGCCGGGGTACTTGACGTCCCACCCGAACTGGTTGATGGACCACCCCGTGCCGCCCAGGGCATCGCCGTTGCGGGCCAGGTACTCGAGGTAGCACCCTTCCTCCGTCGCCTCGTACAGCCACGCCGCCGCCCACAGCAGCTCGTCCTGCACCACCAAACCATGGACGGTCAGCAATCATCAACCAGATGGTCACACACATTTCGTTCTCCGGCGACTTACCCCGTATCCGCTGAAGGATCCGTAGTAGTTCCGGGCGACGGTGATGCTGGCGTCGTACTTTCCTCTGTACTTGTCGGCGAACGTGAACAGCTGAACACAGCAGAGGATGATACATCGTCAGAGAACGACGCTTAAAAAATCCACTAATTAATTAATTTGGGATTATTAGTTGGTGCTACTTTACCTGCTTGGCATGTTCGAGGAGCAGGTTGGCGTAGCCAGGATAGGTGTTGCGGAACACGAGCGAGGCGGCGGCCATGGCGGCGGCGGTCTCGCCGGCGAGGTCGGAGCCGGGGTTCTGGGGGTCGATGCGGAAGGCCTGTCGGCTGGTTGACATATCCTCGGGGCGTTGCCAGCAGCTGTGGTCCGTGTCGCCGTCGCCCACCTCACCGTACAGCACGTCGGGCTCCGGGTGGGCCTTGATGAAGTAGTCGGTGCCCCACTTGACGGCGTCCATGGCGTTGCGCAGCTCGCCGGCCGCCGCCATCTGCTTGCCGTACTCCAGGATGCCCCACGACATCATCGTCACCGTGAACGCCATGGGCAGGCCAAACTTGACGTTGTCACCCGCATCGTAATACCCTCCTACAAGGTCCACCTGATGAACGAGAAAAAACAGAATAAATTGAAAATGTTCTTCAGAACAGCCACACTGCACCATTGGCCATTGGGCACCATTGCCAGACTGAAATGGTATCAAATTTCGACGGATGCTACGAAGAAGAAGCACATTGTGCATCATAGACATCATACCCCATTTGCCTTCCCATCGAAGAGGCCGGAGTTCTCCCTCCAGGTGACCCTCTGGTTGGGCGGGAGCACGCCGGACCGCTGCGCCTCGAAGTAGAGGGTGCTCTTCTTCAATGCCAGGGCGTAGTCATGGCCGCCGGCCCCCACCCTCGCCACTGATGCAAGTGCCAAGAGGCCAAGGAGTGCCATCACGTTCTTGGCCATGGCAGTGCACCAGTGAGGTGGTGCAGTGTGTACCAGAGTGAGTGAGCAGGGTATCTGGTTGGCTGCAGAGGGAGCTCAAAGCAGTGGTATTTATAAATTGGAGGGAAAGAGAGGGGACATCGGACATGGATAGAGATTCAAAGGTGGCTTGACTACCTGTGTACTGCAGCCCACCTTTCAGACTTTAGCAAGTGGATCATCCAAACACAGAAACCTTGTATGCTCAGGATGTTGGCAGATTTCTGATTTTCTTTTTGTTCCCTTTTGCTTTCCTTGCATATATTTTTCATGTACATTCTTTAGTCACGAAAATGAACAGGCATTCCAAAAAAAAAACGTTAAAAAAAAGAAGGATGAAAAAAAGAAACAGATGCTAGTTTGTATTCTCCTTTGTTGTAGTCAGCTACACTAATGGATCTTGCTCGTGAGATATGGTTTATTGTAACACGAACATTAAGCATGGTAACTAAGTCAAACATTTCCCACATGATGTCCTTTTCATTTGTCTGCATTGACCCAAGAATCAGGAACTTAGAAAATGGGATATCTCCCCTTGCTCAAAGTCAAAGCATGCTGAACTTGCCAAAATGTTCACGATAAAACCTACTCATACTTTTTATATACGTATTGTAACACACTAATATTGCACATTACATTATGAGAGGCCAACAAGAGGTTGACAATTTGCACATAAATACCAGTAGTTTTTCTTTAGCTTGATGGTTGATTATTAATAAATCAAAGTATTTGTATCTGTAGTTTTCTTTAGCCTCAATGGCTGATTATTAATAAAAAAAATAGTGGTATTTGTACTCAAAAGGAAAAAAACAAAAGGAGCCACCAATTTACTTTGCATGTGTTTCTTGCCTGAGAGAGAGGTTTAGAACATTTAGTGACATAACACATGCTTGAGCAACAAGCCATCCTAGAGTAAAAGAAGACCATATCAGGTGAAAAGAAAAGGAAGGCGAAAAAGAAGAAGAAGCTTCAATAGCTATTTTCAGGACTATCTAGTAAAACTAAAAAAAGTGAAAAGAATATGGACTACAATGGATTTATTTATTTATTGCGAATTTACAATGGATTTAGTTTGTTATGGGAAAAAATGCACTGACAAGCTAAGGTTATCATCAGTTATCTTTTTTAACAATGCATTTATGATAACCTTCTCTAACAGTTATCATCAATTCTTTCTGAGATGAATGGTAGGACATTTCAAACATAACCTACGAGGACGGCATGAATGTAAAAGAGTTTCAAAAACAAAAAGGAGAATACAGCCGGCCGGCAGCCTCTAAATAATGGTTGTTGTATTTTGTGGAGACTGAATTTGCTCAAAATTTTATCTTGTGTGGATTATATACAGTTAGTATTTGTGTACACATGCAGCAGTTGTGGGTTGTGCCTAGTTAAGCATCGACCCACGCTAGGCACAAAGAAAATGTCCTACATGACAGGGAAAAGTACCCATCGGGTTGAAAGGCTTGACGGGGTTCTTTTCCCTAGTTCTTTGACTGCTAATTTGTACGAGTATATCTTTTTTAGTAACCTATCAGTAGAATATATCTAAAGAAACCCAATATACTCATGAGATTGAAATGCTTTTCCAGACAAATCAATCATTTGAATCCTAGTTTCCAAACTAAATATTTTGCACTTTATTGGCCGTCGAAATTCTGAATGTTTCACCGAGTTCCATTCAACTCGACCGGAGCAGCTGAGCGATTCATAGCATATATGATACGATAGCAATGAAAAAAAATATTATATGATATGGTAGCAATGAAGATTAGGTACTGGGCCGCAGGCTACTTAACATACTAGAACGGAATTGATCACCTCCTTGCCTGAAAATTCAGTTCATCAGGAATGTTTTTTTTATAAGGATTCATCAGGAATGTTTTTTTTATAAGGATTCATCAGGAATGCTTGGCGCGCGGTTGGCGCCATACAAGGTGGCAAATAAAACGCGCGAACACGGCGCCAAACTTGCACATGCACACACGAATCGGCGTTTGGCACTTGGCAGACACACCCTGCGGCGGGCCGGAATAATTTTTCTCTGCTCTTTCGCGTCGTTTGATGCACGCGGGCGGGCGTGCCGGGCGGCTTGTGTTTTGTTTGATCGTTTTTGACTTGGGTCGCCGGCCTGCCTCAGCGAATCAAGCCAGGATTTGTGTAGCAGTGGCTGCCCGCACCCGGCGACATCCAAGTCCAAGCGCCCCCAGACTTTTCTTTTTTTTTTGTTTTTGGGGGTGCACACTCCTCCGTGCCATGCGGCAGAAATAGTGCAGTGATGAACAGGTCCCGAGAGTTGCCAGGCAGTGCTCTGATCTATGGACTCTGGAGTGGGAACATGAGTGTAGTGTGACTGCATGCGCTAATGGTAGCTGATTTGTACAATTGTACTAGTACAGGGGTACTACTGTACTGGGTCTGATTTTCCCAAGTGATTGCCGTTGTTACCCTGAACCTGAAACATGTCTAGTGTGGTTCCTGTGAAAGATACAATGACGGGGAGCTGTTTCTGTTCCGTCTGAAAATAAACCTGATGAAGGAAAGATATAGGAGTACTTCCAAATGTACCAGAAACAACATCAAACATTCAAACCACATAAACTAGCTGTAGATGCATATTCAGTATCTAGGAAAATGTTGCCAATAAATAGGAAATATTTTTGTGTGTGTGTCTCATTTCTTTAGCTCTTGCTTCTTCTCTATGAGAAATCTGAAGCTGTCTCCAAAATGGCGTGGATGCAGGCCACACGATAAATGAAAAGCAAAATATAAAAGAATGCCAGTAAAGGATACTATAAATGTTGGTTTCTTTGAAAAAGCGAAAAGGAATCCTGAGGTCAGACATGATTAATTTTAGAATGACCTACTGTAAGTGACACAACATATAGTACTCCACTCTCATTAGTGCCTAGCTAGGACCTTTAGATACTTTTCATGATTGTAAATTTGTAATATTTTTCCGAGTGATTTTTGCAAATGAGTGGCCATTTTTATTCGGTCATCTTATTGTAACTTTCTTGTTTGAACCATCCTTCGATTCCGTGTGTTTTCTTATTACAGTACATTCTTGTGCAATACCGTCATTGTTGTATATATTAGAAATTGCTATATTATTAATTAAGTAGCAAAATACTACTCTAAGCTCAAGTTGTAGTTTTGGTACCTTTTCCTAAGACAAAAGGAACCCTCTAAATTCAGAGTTCACAACTCAGAGGGGGAATCTTTACATCCCAACATGTTTATGTTGTTGCTAGGCTATACATTCCTTGTGTTTCAGTAGTGTGGGACGCCGACATGATTAAGTAGGAGGCCATGATTGTTGGACTTGGAGCTGGGACAAAACAGAAACAAAAGAGGAGAGAAAGGGAGAGACAAGCAGAAAAGCAAAAGATGCTCCTCTCCCGGGGAAGAAGTGAGGGAGCGAGCTGAAGCAAAACTTACGAAAAAGGCCGGAACCCGCAATCTACGGTTTTTAGCTTTTGATTGCATCCGCGAAACATAATCCGAACCGCATGTTACCATGTCCTTTGATTACTTTGCAACTTTTTTTTTTTGGCGTGATGGTCGCATGGCCTTCGTAGTCATCATTAGTCTGAGAAGATATCGAGCATGGATGAGCAGCAATGGAGTATTTGCAGGTGTGAGTGTGTGTTTGCCTTAACTGAATACTTCATACTTGGACGTACGCTCTGTTTTGTCCAATGCATGCCACCAACATTTGAAAGTGCACAGAACGAAAGTAGGAAGACGAAATGCTAATCATCTTGTTGAAACCAACATTTGATTTGATGTGGCAAATTAAAATGAGCCCTGCAATTCCGGCTGCCTCCGTGCCTCGTTGCATCAACACGGCCGATCAATTTCCGAGCTCCATTTCCGGCGCCGGTCTGGTCAAAAGTGCAGGCAGATCTATGCTCGTCTCGCCGGCACAGGCTCGGGCGATTGGGGACTACTCGCCTGTTCCCACAGTCCCGTATCCCAAGATTAAAGCCGCAATCGTAGGTGTCTTTTCTCTTTTGGCTCATCTGAGAGGGAACACAAGGAACAAGAGAAGGCACTGTATCATTTCCATTATCAACAGAGAACTCAAGATGATCTATCCTGAAATGAGAAGGATCGACTCTTCCCAACAAATAAACTCTCAACCTCCAGTTGAATTAATTTCATTAATTCATATATTTTTCTGTAACAAAAACAATTAACTATTAACCAAATAAGCTATGACAATGAAAAGATTGGTAGTTTTGGGATAGTTATAAAATTCTCACACTTCATTAATCTGTTATTGTTAGGCCAGTCTCAATAGGAGGGTCATAGGCATTAAATAGGGTGCCACATATGCAAACAAGATGACATGGCATGATATTTAATAGGAGAGAGAGGAAACTAGGGTCATCCTCATGACCCTGGGTCGGCGCGGAGTCCTAGGAATGACACCTCCATGACCCTCTCACTGAGACAAGTTGACACAATTTTTAATCACAATTGACCAACCAATATGCAGTAATTAAATATCTACAGGAACCTATGAAACTGTGCTATGACCCTGTGCATTGAGAGAGGGTATGTCATCCCGCAAACCAACACAGTAAAGATGATGTGTCATTCTTGAAAACTCCCCCATGACCCCTCCCACTGAGACTGGCCTTAGCGTAGCAAGGAGCATCAAATTGTTGTATCAGACATTCAGCATATACTATCAAAATTACTATGGTCCCATTTAATTCCACCAGCTAATAACTAATTAGCAGCTAATGCACTCCTATCTAGGAGTAATTAGAAACCAACTGTCCCTCCGTCCCACAAAGACCGTTCGTTTAGAAAATTTTAAAACATATTAGTAGTTGTGACAAATGATCTTGTTACCCCTAATTAATCATGCATTGAAACTTGAAAAGAGACATCAAATAAGCATTTTATTGGCTCCATACGTTTCTCAATGCAATATTTTCTTGGTACTTGGTGTTAGTTTAATGAGAAGAACATTTAATACAAGTTATGTGAACAGTCTTTGTGGGACAAATTTTGAAAGCTATATGAATAATCTTTGTGGGACGGAGGGAGTAATCACTAAGCGAAAAGACCAACTTGCCCCTAACTGTTCAACTAATCACAAACTACCACCCCAGTGAGCATGTGCAATTAAAGAAGGATACTATAGTCAATTATTGTCAACAGCATTCAAACACCTCTATCTAAAAGATTAGCTAGCTAATAAAATGTCAACCAATAGTTAGCTAAATTTTAGTTAGGTTAGAACATATATGGAGTAAGTTATTGAGAATCTATCCTTAAAAAAAGGAGTTTCATCAACCCATACAAATTTTGAAAAATGTGCATGATTAGTAGTAAAAAAAAGGGGGACGGATAGTAGGAAATTTTCTGTTGTTTCGTAGTGATAAAAGTTTTAGTGGGTGCTAAATAAACACTTTGAAGTGATTTTTATGGTGGGGGAGTCATGACTTGTGCATGATTACACATAGTTTTTAATATGGCATTTTGACTAGTAATACCTATTAAAAAAGTTATTACAACAAAAGTATTTTTTGTAGTGATTCTAAAAATCTTTGCAAAATTTTAGTTATTAATATTCAAGGTAAAAGAATTTTTTGTTTAGGACAATTTTTCCAATTATTATATATATATATATATATATATTAGAATTACACAGTAGAACGCAGATACTCACAACACGCAAACACACTCACCCCTATGAAAACACGTACGCAAACCCTACCCCTATGAGCACCTCCGAAGGACTGAGCATCGGCAGAAGATTCCCGAAGTCACCATTGGCGCATCGTCGTCGACGGGAACGTCGCTTACCACTTAATGCATAACGCCGGAAAATCCCGGAATAAATCCAGAAAAAAGGTGCGAGCACCAGGATTTGAACCCTAGTGGGTAGCGTCTCACTAAATCGTCTTACAATTGTACTACAAGTCCATTCGCTATAAATAAATTTTTAGTGTTTGAGATACTTGAGAAGCAGCCAAGACTATGAGTTTTTTTAAGAACACCATGACTATGAGCTAGGAGAATATATATATATATATATATATATATATATATATATATATATATATATATATATATATATATATATATATATATATATATATATATATATATATATATATATATATATTCTAATTTGCAAATTTATACCAGCGTTTTGAAATTTAACAAAAATATACCACCAACGTCGTGGGTCACGGCGGTTGCAGGCTAACCGCCGTGGCGTACGGCGGCGGAGACTAACCAACGTACGCCATGGCGGTTAGCCTGTAACCGCCGTGGGCCACGGCGGTTGGAGGGCGTCCGTGGGCTAGGGCGTCGTGGGCCACGGCGGTTTGACCTAGCCGCCGTAGCCCACGGCGGTTAGTGTCATTCAGTGTTTTTTACTTTATGAAAGTAAAAAAAAGGAAATTGAGGAATATTGGTTCAATTATTAACAACACAATCACAATAAGATCCGGTTCAAATATTACAGTACCATGATTCAAATGAAACAGTAGTTCAAATATTACAGCACTGTAGGAAAGACTACAACATCATACAAAATGACAAACTTCAGTCATTCTTGCGATGTGACGACGAAGGTTTAGTTTTCTTGGTAGCTTTTATAGTTGGTGGATTAGCAACACACGGGTCTGCTGGTGGAGCATAAAGACCACCCTAATGAGGTTCCTCTCCTCTTGCAATGACATCTGTAGTTTTTTCTTGCAAATAATGATGCATGTCTGGTGGAGCATAAAGAGCATCCCAAGGAGGTTCCTCTCCGCTTGCAATTGCATCTGCAGTTTTTCCTTGCAAATAACGAAGCATACCTCTTCCCAACGTATTCATTTTCTTCGGATCAGGTGTTGCATTTGTGTTTTTCCCCTTGTGGTGTGAGGAATCACGATCACCACCAAAATTACCATCCTCATCCCCCTCCGGCAGCAGTAGTAGATATCTCTAGTTACTGTTACAAAATATCTAAACTAATTATACTATTCTAAACTAATTTAACTAATTACATAAAATAAATAAAGAGGTGAAACTTACCTAAGAGGGAGTAGCAGCTCGTGGGGAGAGGGAGGCGGCGGTAGGTGGGGCAGGACGGCTGCTGCCGTCACCCTTTATATAAGCGCGGCAGCCGCCGTTCGCCATGGCGGTTGGAACCTACCGCCGTGGCCCACGGCAGTCGCAAGGATTTTTTTAACTTAATAATTTATTTTTAACTTTATGACAAAGAAAAACGAGCTGGTAATAACGAAAAGCAAAGTGCCATAATAAAAAGTAGTCATGATCACAGATAAGAGTGTTGCTGTCTAAACAATATGCAACCTAATCTAGCAACGTCTCCTCTTGTGGTGCAGCCTGTCTGCTCACGCTGCGGCCCGCGTCTGGTCGCGAGGGTACGTCAACGGGTCAAGTGGGTGGATCTATCGACGCCTAGCATCAGCAGCGGCATCCGGTGTCGCCATCGCCGCCGGCGACCCTGCAACCTGGTGGGACGACTGTCGGTGTCCGGATTAGCACCGACACCAACTAGTAATTTGCGCTGGGATCAGTCTCTCGATGGTCGGTGCTAAGCTAATGAAGAGGGGATTTATCCTGGTTCCGACCACGCGGCGTACGTCCAGCAGAATGTGCTTGCGCACTGTATTAACCTGCACCGGGGGTGCCTGTAGAGGGGGCTACAAGCAAGGCGGGAGAGGAGGAAATTCCCCCAAGTCCCAGCTACGATGATTGAGACAAGTGCCAATATCGGAAACGGGGTGATGTGCTATGAGCGAGTGAGTGCGTGGAGGTGAATGGGCGTGCCCGCGCAGGGGCGTCTGCCTCTCCCTTTTATAGGCCAAGGGAGGGCAGTTACAGTGGTGCTGCACAGCAGTCGACACAGTGGCCGTGTACTAATAGGCATGGCGCCGGCGGTCTTGTCCCCGCACGTCCTGGGTCCTGACGCGAGTTGGTGGCAATCTCCGGCTTCTACGGGCGGCGTGGTGGCTCCTGTTGTCTGTCCGGTTGTGACTTCGAGGGGTTGTCCCTGCTAAATCGAGGGTCCAGTCGCCGGGGAAAGGACAAGAGTTGGCGGCACAGGGCCACGGGATGTCACTGACCTGTCCGCACAGTGCCGTGCGGCACGTCGCACAGCGGTAGGGATGGTGGCACAGCACTGGGGATGGCCGCATAGTGTCAGGGGTGTCCGCACAGCGCCGGGGATGGCCGCGTGACGCTGGAGTTGGCTTAGGGTACGCGGCGCATGTCGTCCGTACGATGGCGTCGGTCTTCACGCGTCCTGGTACGTGGTCCGTACGCGTTTTGAGGGTGCTCCCTATGCCCGTTCGAGGGCCTCGCTATGGGAGGAGGACGGGAGCAGGTGGCACAGTGGCGTGGAATGACGCCGGCCTATGCACACAGTGCTGCGCAGCGCCCGCACAGGGCTAGGAGTGGCCGCACAGTGGTGGGGTAGGTTGCACTGTGGCGGTGTCAGTCACCCAGGCTGTGTCAGCCGTGCGGCATGGAGGTGGATTCGCCTTTGACTTGGGTGTCCCGCCGTGGATCCGGACATTAAATGCCATTGTCAGAGGGGAGGCGGGGCGGAGTACCGCTGGTCGAGGGATGGCCTCGAGCAAGGCGGAACCGGTGGTCCGCTCGAGGGGGGTCGTGCCCCTCGAGCAAGGCGGAAATCCGCTCGAGGGACCGAAACCCTCGAGCGAGGCGGAAGTCCGCCCAAGGGACCGGAACCCTCGAGCGAGGCGGAAGTCCGCCCGAGGGACCGGGACCCTTGAGCAAGACGGGGAACGAAGCGCAAGTGGGTCTTCTTGATGAGGGCCTATTGCTGGGCTGTAGCAGGCTATGGGCCTGTGGCGTGCCGTGTTTATTGGATTCAGAGATTAGTCCGTACGTAATTTTCGTTTGACGAGGGTAATTATCCCCTTAGTTAGAGGACCCCTAATGACCGTCTCCAACAGTAGCCCCCGAGCCTTTGAGGGAGTGGGAACCATTCCGGCAAAGGATGTCGTCCTCGGGTGCCGTGTGCGAGTTCCTTCCCCTTCGATCGTGCATGTTTTCCTGCGGGGGCGCGCTAGCGCACCTGCGGGTGTAAGCCCCCGAAGCCCTGCAGGAGTTAAAAGCGTCGGGTAACGGGCTCGCATTGCGTTTGTTTCAGCCGGCCTCGACGATATTTCAGCCGGCATCGGCAATCTACACAGGTGAGGAGACATCGAGTTGACCCAAGACGTTTTCGGGCAGGTTGCCCATTTGCACGGGGCTTAACCCTTCACAGATTAATGCGGTGATCGTTGGGGTGGTCGTGGTGCGAGGAGCCCCCCAGCCCTAGCCCAATCAGGGGTGATCAGGTGAAACTCTCGGTTTCATTATGACGACCCTCGCTGCCCTTCCGCAGGGTGAAGGGGTGAGGCAATCCGTGCTACCCTCGAGCGGGCGGCAAGCGACGGTTGCCTTGGTGAGCTGTTAACGGATAGTTCAAGTGGGTGTCAGTGCCCCGTTCGATAGGGGTCGGCTCGTGGTCCGGAGACACGTCCATGTAAGCGCTTGCAAAGATTTGCCAAGCAGTGCTCGGTCCCGTTCGATAGGGGCCGAGGGCGCGGAAGCACTCCCTCGATGGGATACCTCGATTGGCTGCCTTTGTCTTGGCCTTGAACACGATATGTGGGGCGCCCCCGAACTTCGCGTTCGGGGACAGGCTCGATCACGCGCGCCCTGATCGTTCCTGACTCTGTCGATCTGAGGCGCCTGTTCGAACCCGTCGAGGGTCAGGCTCCGTACCCCTGATCAGTAGGGCGCTTGCGGGTGCGCCGTGCGCTCCCGTCTTTGCGGATCTATGGCACTTGTCGAATCGTCGTCGAGCTAAGTTTCGAACCACTGATCAGTACTTCCCTAAGTTGAGGGGCATCTGCGGCGCCTGTCGTACCCTCGGCGGGCCGGGCCTCGAGCCGCTGATCAGTAATGACCCGGGAGCCTAAGCCTTGGGCCCCCTCGAGTTCGTTCTCGAGGGCATGTTCGACAAATCGTGGCTTTGTGACCTTAACCGCCTCGGATCGGGGCGCCCGTCGTACCCCTTCGAGGGATTGGGCCTCGAATCCCCGGTTCGAGGGCTCCTGGGGCTTTCCTTATATAAGAAGGAATCCCCTGGCGCTTGAAATTCGGCCGCAGGGCGGTTGGCTGCCGCACCCGCTCGGTCGTGGCTGACGTGGCGTGGAGCAGGCGAAGTGGGCGCGTCTTTTCAGGCGAAGCGACGTGGGCGATGTGTGGCGGTGAAAAGACGGGGCGCGGCGACCCTTGGTTTACCGTACGGTAATTATGGCGCACGCGCGTGCGTGTGGCAACTTCGGGGCGGTGGGGCCCTGCCGTCAGTGACAGGCGGCACCCACCGCATTAACTGCCGCCGTCCGCCGCACCGCCGGGCGCTCCGGCCCCTTCCTACTCTATAAAAGCAGGGGCGCGGGGAGGAGCTCCTTACCTTTGCCATTCGCAAGCGCCTCCTCTTCCTTGCCTTCTCCGATGCAGCGCACTCCACCGCTCCAGATCCGCGCGCATACTCCCGCTCCGCCTTGTCTCCCGGCATCCACTTCGCATCCTCCGCCCACGGCTGCGATCAGAGTGTTGGAGGCCGCGCCATGGCACCGGTCGTTGGTGGATCGGCAGGCCATGGAGGGGCTGGTCGTCGGTGGTCAGTTAGCGCCGGTCGGTGACGAGGCGACCCCGGCGTGGATGATCCCATCGGCGCCGCACCGGGAGCCGTCTCCGCCGCCGGGCTACATTGTGAGCTTCATGTGGCTGCACGAACGCGGATTCAACGCCCCCGCAAGTAAGTTCATGCGGGGGTTGTGCTACCACTACGGGGTGGAGCTTCATAACTTCGCCCCCAACACCATCTCGCATGCGGCTTCCTTCGTCGCCGTCTGCGAGGGATTCCTGGGAATCCAGGTACACTGGGATCTGTGGATCCACCTCTTCCGAGGCGAACTCCACACGCTCGCCACGGGGGAGAGGAGGACGCGCAGGGCCATCCGTGTTGGTGGTCTCACGTTCGCGGGACTCCCGGAGAGAGTTGTACCCGCCCTGCACGATGACGACGAACAACTCTGACTGGGAGAAGGGGTGGTTCTACCTGCGCAACGACGGCGCCGGGCTCCCGCCGTACACCGGGAAGGTGTTGTCAGAGAGGCCGGCCTCGTGGGCGCATGGGGTGTCGCCTCCGGCGCGGCAGAAGAAGCTCAAGCCCCTCACCGACGCCTTGCGCCAGTTGGCAGACGCCGGGCTGACCGTGACGGCCGTCATTGCAAACTTCCACCTCCGGCGGGTGATCCCCCGCATGGAGAGGGCGTTCCCCATCTTAGCGATGGGGAATGACGCCGACGTCGAGGCCTTGGCGCGTTCGCGGCTGCTGGAAGAACCGCTCGCCCAAGCGTACGCGGCCGTGAAGGCGAGGCGCGCGGTGAACCTCAAGGCGGTGGCTCACAGCGACGACGACCTGTGGTCGTTCACGATGCTCCCGGATCCGAGCCACGGTGATATGGTGAGATTCGATTTCTTGGTTCGTCCGCTTCGCCACTGTACTCGTACTAATCGGTAACTGCTGGCGATGGGGGGTGCATGTCAATGTCCTCTCCTCAGACCCGCCGACGCCTAGGTCGCACGCCGCCAACCGCTCCAGGCAGCAAAGGCAGAAAGACTTGGCGGACCGGGCGAGGGCGCGGAAGACAAGGAGGCAGGAGCGCATTGACAAGAACAACGAGGAGTAAGCAGGGTCTCCCCCCTCCCCCCCAGCCGGAGCCGATAAACACGGATTCGGACGAGGAGGACAGTGACGGGGAGCGGACCATCTCTGACAGGTGGGAGGGCGCGTCGGCCCCATCGCCGGGGGACGAGGAGGTCCTCGCGGATCCCGCCCCTGAGGCGGATACGGCGCGCCTCGACGAGGGGGCGTCGTCGAGGGTACCAGCCGGGTCAGGGGTGGCGCCCCCAGATCCCTCGAGGAAGCGCAAGCGGCGCATCTCCGGCCTGCGGTGAGTTGTATTCTGCTCTCTGTGTTCTTGATATCACAGATTAGTTCGCTGATATTTCCCTTCCGTTCTAGTTAGGGCGGCACCCGCCATCCCGGCCTTGCGCCCGTTAAGGCACTCAAGGTGGGGGCGCAAGATGCGCCACGCACGACGAGGCCTTGTTCGGCGAGGACGTCGCGGTCGGCGGCGGGTACAGGGGCGACGAGCGAGGAGAGGAGGCGGCGGCAGAAGCCCTCCGCGCGGTGGTGGTTCGAGGGACCCAGCGGCATCTGCAGTTTTTTCTTGCAAATAATGATGCATGTCTGGTGGAGCATAAAGAGCATCCCAAGGAGGTTTCTCTCCTCTTGCAATGGCATCTGCAGTTTTTCCTTGCAAATAACGAAGCATACCTCTTCCTAACGTGTTCATTTTCTTCGGATCAGGTGTTGCATTTGTGTTTTTCCCCTTGTGGTGTGAGGAATCACGATCACCACCAAAATTACCACGTGGCTGGCGCACCTCCTAGCTGCGACCCTCCGAGCTCCTCCTGCGTCGACACACCCTGCAAGAAGTCAAAGTCGTGCAGGTCGAAGTCGTTGAACCCTCCCGTCTGGTCGTCTAGGGTGGAGTCAGAAGGGTCGTCGGTGCTGACGTAATCTGGAACAAATAGCATTATTAAATCATGAATCATAATTAATAGATTTTTGTATTTGTATATAGTTAGAGATATAATTGTGGTCATTACTTGTGTGAAGAGCAGCGCTAGTGGACGAGGAAGGAACAACTGCTGGTGGTACTACTGGTGGTGCTCGTGCTGCTGTTGCTCTGGGAACTGGTCCCCCTAGAGGATGCATCCTCCAGGGGGGAGGATGCATCGGAGGGCGCGGCGCGTAGAAAGTGGCCGGGAAGGGTGGCCGTGATGAGGACGACGGTGCCTGGTACGAGCGACCAGTCGAGACGGAGCTGGAGGACGACTGGGGGTACCGTGGAAATAGTGGTAGAGCCGGGTTACCGCGGTAAGGAACCTCGTGGTGATGCCCTGCATCCTCTCCCACGTCCGATATCCTGGTGTGTCATGAGGTGCAGCCTCGTGCCTTGCCCTCGACTCCGCTAGAATATGCAACATGTCCGCAATCATGTCGTACTGTAAAAGAAATTATTAGTAAATGTTGCAATGTTTAGTATCATAAGAAAATTTAGTTGCATTTTCAAACTCACCACCGAGTAGTAGTGCTGATCCCGTCGCACTGGGTAGGTGATAGTAGGAACGATCACCCTCGCCGCGACCGGGATCGGCGCTGGTGGCTGTGGTGGAACGACCATCACACGCGTCCGAGTCCTCGGGGTGTACCACTGGATGTACGCCTCCCATGCCGTGTCGTCGTGGGGCCGGTCCTCGGTGACGACGTTCTCTGTCGCGGTAGCCCAATCATCCACGTACGGCTGCACCCTCTGAACCCAAGAAACACGTCCCGGAACTCCCCTCCGAGACCACCTACCACAAATTAAACATATTCGTCAGCGGCTCAATCTTTGAGCGCGGAATTAAATTTTGAAATTGATGAGAACTCACCTATGGGCGTCCGGCGGAACAGTGTGCACCACAGGCAGAGGCGACTCTTGGTACAGGCCGAGCTGCCTCATCACCCTGTGGACGGCGTACTCCTCCACGTACATGTCGAACACCAACGGCGTCTTCGTCTTCCAGTAGTGCTGGTCTCGGAAGCAAAAAGACGAGAGGCCATGTGGTGCGCGGGCCGCGATAGCCGTCTCTGAGTATGGCGTCCACGTCCGTCAGAGAGTCAAACTGTCCGACGAAGTCCTTGTACGCCCTCTTCGTCTGCTTGTGAGCGTACGAGGTCTGCATACAAACGAAATATGAATTGACCAAACTAGACAAAATGGAGAGACAAATTAAAAGTGAAAGTTAAGAAATTACCGTCCGCAGGCACCAGAGCTGGTGAAACGGTCGCTGGGATCGTGACCCTCTGGCAGGGGCTCGTACGGCTTGTGGGAGACGCAGGGTTGATACCCTCTGGCAGGGGCTCGTACGGCTTGTGGGAGACGCAGGGTTGACCAATCAGAAACCGCTCGTGGTACCAGAGCTGAAGAAGAAGAGGACAGCCGAGAAGGATCGCCTGGTCAGAACGACCCTTCAACACCCCCGAGCACAGGCCCCTGTACGTGCAGGCAAGAACAGCGTTCCCCCAACTGATCTGGGGCACCGCATCCAAGAGAGCGTCGGCGATCCTCCGAGCATGGGGGAGCAAGTACCTCGACACCATGTCTCCCTGCGAACTGCAGAACAACACAAACCCAAACAGCCATAACAGGTACGCCTCGAAGAACCTGTCGAATGTCTCGGCCTCGGCCTCATCTGGTAGGTAATCAGCCTACACAAACAAAATCAAACGTTAGTAACATTGTCTCTATATATTCAAAAACGAAGAAAAATATAAGGTCAAGGTACGTACGCTGAACTGGTGCAACCAGGTCAAGGTGGGTCCGTGAGCGTTCGTGAACTCCTGGTACGGGGCGGGAGCGCGTTCGTTCCGAGGAACGTTCGCGAACCGAGCAAGGAACTCAGTACGCCAGTCGGCCGAGATGTCCACAGGCCCCATCGGCTCGCCCTCACAAGGAAGGCCCATCAACAGGGTCGTGTCCTGAAGAGTCACCGTCAGCTCGCCGACGGTGAAGTGGAACGTGTGGGTCTCCAGCCTCCAGTGGTCCAGAAACGTGCAGAGGAGGGAGAAGTCGAACTGGAACCGTGTCATGCGATCCTTCCGAGGAATCGCGTCCTGCAGCCTGTCCCCCTCGACTAACCGCGCTACAGGCAGTAGTCCTGCAGCGTGTAGCCTGAAACAAATAACGTAAATTTATTAGTTAAAACAAAAATATAAATAAAGGTACATATAATCAGTTCACGTACTTGGGAACCCAACGGTCGTGGATCGGCAACAACGTCTGCGTAGTGCTAGAACGTACATGTTCAAGATCCTCCGCGAGGACGGCGGACAGGTACGAGCGGTGTCTGCGGTCGACCTGAGCCTCCAACAACTCGGGCGTCACGTACGCCGCAGCCCGAGCCTGAGCCTCAGCCCGATCCATTGCTGCAGCTGCATACAAAAAATTAAATGAACAATTAAAAAACCAGATAAAGTAATTTCTACATGTTCTACAATTTGTAGACAAGATAAAATATTTTTCTACATTTTTTATATTTTCTAGAACAGATAAACTAATTTTTAGAATTTCTAAACAAGATAAAATAATTTTCTACAATTTCTAAAACATGGAAACTAATTTTCTACATTTTCTACATTTTCTAGAAAAGATAAAGTAACTTTCTAAAATTTCTAAACTAGATAAAGTAATTTTCTACAATTTTTAAAACATAGAAACTATTTTTCTACATTTTCTATATTTTCTAGAACAGATAAAATAATTTTTTAGAATTTCTAAACAGGATAAAGTAATTTTCTACATTTTGTACAGCAGATAAAATAATTTTCTACAATTTCTAAACTACATAAAGTATTTTCTTATAATTTTTACAAGAGGTAAATTATTTTTCTATATTTTCTACATTTCCTAAAACAGAAAAAATAACTTTCTACAATTTCTAAACATGATAAAGTAATTTTCTATAATTTCTAGTACAGGAAAATTATTTTTCTACATTTTCTAAACCCAATAAACTAATTTATTAAAATTTCTAAACAAGATATAATAATTTCCTAAATTTTAAAATATTTTTCTAAATTTCTAAATTTCCTAAACTAATTTCTAAATTTTTTAAACTAATTTCTAAATTTTCTAAACTAAAAACTAATTTCCTACACTAATTACACTAATTAAACAAAGAAAAAAATTTACCGAGAGAGAAGGGGAGAGGAGGCTGCGGCGGTAGGAGGTGGGGGCGGACGACGGCCTCCGTCGCTTTTTATATAGGTGCGCCAGCCGTCGTCCGCCACGGCGGTTAGGTCCTACCGCCGTGGCGCACGACGGTAAGTTGCCGCGGGCCCACAGCCAACATCCGACCGTTGCCGGTAGTCCTACCGCCGTGGGCCACGGCGTTTGGACGAGCTGCCGCCGTGGGCCACAGTGGTTGGACCTATCCGCCGTGACCCACGACGTTGGTGTTATATTTTTGTAAATTTGAAAACAGTGGTATAAATTTGCAAATTAGAATAAAAAAATATTTTAAAAAATTCGAGCTAGGAAGTCTTGAGATAACAAAGGGGCTCCCCAAATATGATAGGAATGGCCCACGGCCCACATGAACTGAGATAGTGTTCGGCGTTTTAGGCCTGTCCCCCTCTCATGTGGACAGACCTGAAAAGGCCATGCATGAATGGGCCGTAGCATTGCTTTACCGCCGTGTGAAAGGCCGAACGAAATTCTCTATTGTCTGTCTCATGAAAAAGAATACAACAGCCTGCTTTAAGAGGCCCAAGAGATACTTTGGAACAAAATGGCCTGGGTTGAGACAACAAATACCTGTTTTGCCACCACCAGGCACCAGCATATGCCTAGACTGGAATATGCCGAGGCATCAAGCAGATAAGGGGCCCATTCACAACCTGTCTGCTTTCAATGGGCTGCCTGCCTGCTTGACTTTTGAGACAGATGTTGTCGCAGGATGGCGCCATGTTAACAGCAATCCAAACCAACATAACCGTGCTTACTCTGATTAATGGGAATGTTAACAAAGTTACGATTCTGGACAGCTGCGACGAACAAAGTTCCAACCCATAAACCAAATGGAGGGTTGTGATTGGCCTATCAAAGTTACTTTCTTCACATTAATATATCGTTCTAGAAGAATTTTATGAATAGTTACATGTCAAAATACATTACCCATCAAACTTAGACCAACAAACTATTCGGAAAAGAAGAAAAAAAGTGATAAACCCTAGGGAACTATTGATCCATACACATGCACAGGAGACCAACATGTCAATATAACATATTCAAACAAATGAACAATCACTATTAGGGAATGAGACTTTCATCTCAGAGCAAATTTGACAACACCATGCACAATTTTCACATTGAACTACTCATCCATCACATCGACATCTTCTTTTTATGCACACAACTCAATGCGATAATTTTTCACAATTTTTTCATGTAAAAATATTATTTTAATACTATTCATTCACGTAAATTTTGCAATCTAAACAGCCTTCTCCACAAAAGCGTATGCGCACGGGAACAGCCGAACACAATATACCAGGCAATGATCACGTACCACTGCGCCCGTCGAGTGCAGCTCATGACTCATGAGTAGTGGCCTCCGGGGAGACAGGTAACTTACCTTGTGACCGCACAAATAGTGGCCTACCAACCGATATACTACGTACTCTGTAAAACCCCGGATTTTCAAAAGAAAACCCGAATCCCTGTACCTTCGCGATAGTCCCTGGATCAGTAGCTATCGCGTACAGAACGTCTCACAGATAGTAAAATACAGTCATACATCGCATCACATAAACATTAGTACATAAATTTATTACATGTCCATTATGGAGTACATCAGTACAAGCCTCTTGGCTGAATCAGAGTGAAATTCTACGCAGCGGTAACTAGCATCTCAGAAGGGTCTCCATCTTTTATTCTTCTCGCCACAGGCATCCTTGAGCGAAGCGACGCATCCCTCAGTCGTACCATCCATCGGCGTTGTTGTCGTACTCGGACTCGTACCCTGCACACCCAAAGTCTATCCCCAAGGAGTGGGATAGGTCCACGTCACCAACTGTATGCAGCTTTAAGTGACCTAACTTCTAAAGGGAAGGAAAAGAGACAAAGAAGCAGCTCGGGTTTCCTATGCAGCAGCAGCAGAGTGAAACAAGATATCTCCAACAAGATCCCACCCAAAGCTCTCAACACAGCTCGGAACCATCTGGTAACACAGGGTACCGTCTCCACAACCTACCTCCATCTAGGGTCGATGCGAGAACTTCCTCTCCTCGCACCTCAATGATTGCAATCGGATCCGCGAGATAGAGGGAGCCACTCTCCTCTCCCCGGCTGCAACCACAGCTCACCACACTCTCAACTATAGGGGGAAGGTAGAAATCCAAAACATGAGAACAAAGCTATCAGGGGACATGTCCATAACCGAGGACGCGGCTATAGCTATAGATCGAACAACTCTGCAGAGCGTGTACACCTGAACCCAACCCGGAATGGCACCCGACCGGTGTACGGCCGACCGAGCCCATCCTACCGTGCGAACTCTCGGTAGTTACGGTCCCATCCTGCATCCGGCCCTCAAAACGATCCCCCCCTCGGAAGGGATTGCACCGGAACTGTGAAATGCCCCCGTGTGGCCACACGGGAGTCGCTCTGAGAGGGTGGTCTCACCTCCACCTCTCCCCCACTGATACCCCGCTATCCTGCTGGCAGGTATGGTTCCGCACTTGCCGAGCTCAACTCGGCCCTAACCCCACGCTCGGCGGGGTGGTGTGTACGTAAAGGTCCCGTGAAAAGGTCTGTCCACTCGGTTTCAGACCGGGGCGAGCTCATATCCTCCAAGCGCAAGTAAAACCCAAACACCTAGGCTCCGAAAACCGTAATAGTGGGGACGCACTGAGGAGTGCACCCCCATCCCCGATCCCCGATCGGTTGTTTCGAGCTCACCCCCGCTAAAGTACCCAAAACGCCTTCTCCTGCCGGTTTTATCCCACTCACGCCAAGAACCACTATTCCCATCCCAACACATGCATCGCGAAGCACAGCGTATATACACGCTTATAAACATATATAGTAGTAGGACAATCAAGGACAGGGTAATTAAAGTAGGCAGTGCAAGGTTCATCAACATGCATATAAAGTAAAGCGCTAGCATACTATTTTGCGATGTCTAATAGGTATTCAAAATCAGTCGGGCGTGAACCTGGGGTCTGGTAGTCCTCCGCGGCGTAGTCGTCGGCGTAGTCGTACTCCGGGATTAGCTCCCCGGCTCCAGCTGCTCCTATTAACACGTAAAAGAAAATAAAGAACGGTCCTATTGCAATTAACTCCAAACGAACAGCAATTAAGAGCCAAAAGAGAGCAAACACTAGCCTAACACGGAGTTTAAGATTTTAGAGAATTTCTGGAAAAGGTTTTGTATTTTTCGGAGCAAAAATGGATTTACTAGGATTTTCCAAAGATAAAATAGTTTTCTGGAAATAAAATACGCATACACAATAGCACTAACTTTAGGCTGTCTACTGGCTGGCTTAAAAGGGCTTAACGCTGGCTGTAGGGTGGCTGCAGGCCGGCCCTTGGCGCAGAGGTGGCTGCCATGCAAGCGGCTATAAGCCGACTGCAGCCCATGTGGCAGCCTGGCGTGGCGGTGACGCAGGCGGCGCACCGGATCCGGGTGCGGCCGTCTGCGGCTAGGTGCGATCCGGGCGCGCTGTGGCTCGGCCCTGGGTGGTCGGCCGCACGGGATCCGCCCGGATCTTCTGTGGCCACAACCACGTGTGGCCCAGCGTGCAAGCCTAAAACCCCCACTGGGTTTAGGAGCGCCCCTGGGGTGCTCGACGCTTTGCCCCAAAGGAAAGGCGGCTCGGCCGCATCTCGCCGGCGGCGAGGTTTATCGGCGGTGACCCGCCCCGCTTCTTATCACGATAGGAACGAAACCAGAACGCGTCTAGGCAAGGAAGGTAGCGGTCTTTGGCCGGGCGACGATGCACGACGGCGAGGTGGTGCGGCGCGACGCCTCGGCGCGGGTCAGGTGGCTGCGCGGCGGCGGCGTTCGCGCGGGCGAGAGCGCGTGGGGACGCCCAGAAGCGCGGCGCGTACGCGAGGGAAACGAGCGGGGCAAAACGTTCCAAGGTCGGGGTTTTCACCCCTGCCCGGTCGCGCACGGCGGAACGGCCATGGCGGAGCTCGGGTCGACGTTCACGGCGGCGGAAAGGAACAAGACGCTCGCGGCCGACGGCGACAAGCGCGCGTACGCGGACGGCGGCGAGAGCATGCGAGGGGTCCCAAAGGCCCTGCCTTTACCCTGTGCTCGTGCGTGCGCTAAGGCAACCCGCGCGGCAAAGGCCACGGCGGCGCGGCGAGCGGGTCGGCGGGGTTCGGTGCAAGGGGGCGGAGCCAAAGGCTCGAACTTGCCTCCCAAACGACGTGCGCGCGTGCACGGGCACGCGGGTGTGCGTGAGAGCGCGCGCGTGCGCATGCCGAGGTCACGGCCACGGCGGCGACCGGGACGGCGACAGCGACACGGCGGCCGGGACGGCAAACACGTGAAAGGAAACAAGGAAGGAAAACGAGCGGGGCTGCGCGCGCGGCGACGACGGCGGCGGCACCTGCAAGAAAAGCTTTCCCAGCCTGGCTCGAAGGCCGGCATCACCAGCGGCGACGGCGCGGCGGCGCGGTGCGACGGCGAGAACGCAGAGCTCAAACCGCGACCTTGGCTCGAAGGCCAGGCGCCACAAGGGAGCTGGGGTATGTGGTGCTCACCAATGGTCCAAAGGGGACCCGACGGTGAAGGCGTTGGCGAAGAGAAGCGCGGCGCGGTGAAGACCGGCTCGGAGCAGAGGAAGACGAGGACGCAGAGGTCGCAGGGGTGCTCGACTGCTACGGGTCCGGCTCCTCCTCACGGGCGGCTCCGGTCTTCGCGGCGGGCGGCGCTCCCTCGGACGGCCTCCGTTCTTCCTCTCCCTTCTCCCCCCTTCTCCTTCTTTTCCGGCGGGCAGGCAGTGCGGACAGGGGACGGCTCCCCTGGGGCGGCTAGGGTTGGAAGCCCCCTGGGGGTTGCGGCGGCGGCTACTTATAGCGGCGGGCGCGCGGGGGCACGTGGACGGCGCGGATGCACAGGCGGGCGCGCGGCCGCATCGCGACGGCAGCCATGACCGGCGCGGCCACGCTTTGGCGCCGGCGTCAGCCAAAGCGATAAAGAGGGAGGGTGACGATGGCGACGTCACGATGACGTCAGCGTGACACATCGCGGGTCCCACTGGTCAGCGACGGCGCAGCGGCGCGGTAGGTGGCGGCGTCCGACGTGCGCGCGGGCGTGCGATGGGCTGCGCCTGGGCCGAAAGAAGGAAGTGGGCCGGTTGGTTGGTTGCCGGCCCACGCAAGGGTAAAAGGTTTTCCTATTTTCTTAACTCTATTTACTATTTGATTCAAATTTGAATCCACTCAAACAAATCCAAATAAATTCCAAATGAAAATCCAACTTCTCACACTAGCATTTTATAAGTCCTAAAATTATTGGTTGAATTAAATAAAATCTAGGATTTAGGGAAGGGAAAAAGGAAGACACCCTTATATGATTTCGTGAGCACTCAAATACAAAGCAAGTTTTTGAAATTCCACATTTTTACGAACAAGTAAAATCAAGGATGTTACAAACTCCGTACCTTTCGGCCATACAGCCTTATCATCTTTTTTTCACCTTTCTCACGGAGAAAATAAGGTGTATATCTTGCTTTCATGCATTGCCAAGCAAGCAATGACAATTGACAAACGATCGATGGATGGAGCACAATCACATAATGGCACGCGGTACTAGTTGCTAGTTGGTGCCTGGATCTGGATCTCGTTGCCGCAGCAAGGCATGGATAATGCATGGAGCAACAGGGAGCAACTCAAATTAATTATATTAGTTTATTTTTAAACTAATCAGGTTATTTTGAATATTAACTATTTAATAATGGAGGTAATAGCTAATTTCTCGTCGTGATGGGAAAATACTAATTGAGAAATTTCTAGAAAAAGAAACCTGACATCATCCCTTGTGCTTTTGATGAATTAAAATGTCAAGATGAATTCTAGAGCTGTATAGAGCCAAAAGACATAAAAACCATTTTTGGCACGTCCATCTCAAGTGCTATATTTCAGCAAAAGGTGTAAATTGTGTACAGTTATAGAAGATCCGTGGATCGTTTGCTTTTGTACAAAAAAAAAAGTAGTGAACACATCAAATTCTTGAAGAAATAAAAGTGTAGCATCTGCCACCACACTTTGTTGTTCATACAACACCAAATTATGAGGTTACCATTGCCATGTCGAGATGAAAAACCAACCATATATGATATCTTAGAGCTAGTTGCCACCACAACAAACTGCATCATCGCGCTACCACAAGATCGATCACTTCGATACACGACTGCCTTCTCGCTACCACACCATCGTGTGGGACCACACATAGTTTAGGCCACATTTGCATTCAAGTGTTATGATGGTTTCATAAAATTAAATGTATTCGCATATGCTATAAGCGCACAAAAAATAGTCGTGATCTATATGATCGAAACAATGTACCCCTCCGGTTTGGTATTAGAAGTCGTTTAGGACAGCGACACGGTCACCAAAGCACAACTTGACCTTCTTCTTTTTATAAAAATATTTATTAGAAAGTTATATATGTATATTTTTATGAAAATAATTTTGAAGACAGACCTACTTATATAATTTTTACATTTTCAAACTCAACCACTTAAGTTATTTATGATTTATATTCCTAATGTTTGAGTCAAACCTTGTCTAAAACGACCTCAATTAGCAAAACGGAGGGAGTAGAAATGAAATGACCACTTTGCCTGTCACAGTTTCTTATCGGTATGACACGAATTTGATAAGAAATCAAATGTGGCGGTTTCGTGTGTCATGGCAGTGGCGGACCTAGCCCAAAATTTTAGCTGGGGCGGACTCGCACAATGAGCGTCAGTGCAAACAAATCATCAGCAGCACCTGTTGACACCAAAACTTGGCGTGATGACCTTGACCACATAATTCCACATCGACTCAATACGAGCTAAGAGCATATACATAGATGGTCAAAATAATTAACAACCCATCTAATGGTTTGTTTATTAACTATTAAGTTTTTGGTAAGCTATTTAATTTATGCATAGAGCCATAAACCATGATAATCAAATATGAATCAAACTTTGTGTGCCATTTTGTTGCTTTATGTGGTTGCATCTGTTCAGAATAAGATCACATTCACAAGACAAAAAATCATATTCTGTCATTTTTTATTGAGAATTCAGAATTCCATCTAGCTAGCACATAAATTGGCAATGCTTTTATGCTTATTTGACAATTTAGTTCAGCAAACATTGACCTCATCAGAAAATAATCAGGTTGGCTTTTAGCAAAATAGATGCCCTCGAGAAGAGTCAAGCATAAGATTGAGTCCACAGAGCAATGTCACACACCACTAGCATAGCTAAGTAGGAAATTTTATAGTTGCAGAGCAGCAAAGCAGTCATGAGCAGCAGCAAAGCGAGATGGAAGAAGTTACCCAGTTCGCAGCCGCACCCAACAGTGGCATCTACGATGCGGTCGCCGCTCCCCTGCTCTCCCGTCCCCTCCTCCACCTCCTCTATGAAATCACCCTCTCCGGCGGAGGTGGCCACGGCCAGGGACCCGCCAGCGCTGAACGGATGCGGAGGGCAGACGACAGAGGTTGTGAGCGGCGGGCGGCGCTAGGGTTCTTGCCGCGGTCGGGACTCGGGACTATTGGGCGGCGCAGCCACGACGGGGGTTCGCGGGGCACTCGGTAGGAGCACAGTGCAGGCCAGCAAAGGAAGGCGGCAGGCCGGGAGTCTGTGATGGGCCAAAGATAATTAATTGGACCCTCCACTTGAAATATTGGACCACCAGCAACTGGCCCATGATGGTTGTTTTCTTGCTTTCTTCCTCCTCCGGCAGTCAGATGCAGAACGCCACCGCCGCCGTTGCTAGCCTCCGACCTTCAAATCCAACCTCCGGCCACCTAAAAACTCCATGGATCGTGAGGTTCTACTCCAGCAGTAGCTAGGGCAGCTGCCCCACCCTGCCATATGGGTAGGTCCGCCTATGTGTCATGGTGAAGCAACCAAATGAATTTCTGGAGCAACCTGCCCACCATGAGTGTTCACAGTGGACTACTTTGTCACACGAGCCGCCGCACCACCGATGGAGCTTCACAGTGGCCAAAGGGTACTTTTCATCGGAGATTAAGTAACAAAAACATCATTTTCACTATGTATTTGGGTTAGTTTTCTGAGACTAATGCCAACTGCATCCAAGAAAAAAGAAAGAAGGGGCAGACTAATCCATCTTGCATGTACCATAAATTAAGGCAGCCGCGGTTGTTGTATGTGAGTATAGTCAATTTTTTCACGAGTTAGTTTCGCAAAAAAAAAAACAGAGAGAAACCTTCGAGTCTAGCCTCGTATCAGTTTCCACATTCATTCAGGACCCCCGAAACATGGCATTAGCCTCTGGTGCTTCATAGCGAAAGGTTGAGCGCTCTAGAACTTGTTGGAGGTTATTATCGTGCCATTTTCGAAGTGGTTTGGACCAGAGCCACACATTACTATGCATATTTGCGGTTGCGGTGCACCACCATTCCAGGACCATCCGGAGAATACCCTTTTCGTACCACCATACTTCCTCTGTTCCGCAATATAAGCATTCTAAGCATTCAAACTTAAATAACATCATTGAGAAGAAAATGACTTCTATATACCTCTTATTTTACACTACCTACCAACTTTCTACCAACCTACTAACTCATTTTGTTTTGTCTTATCTATAGAAATGTTTATATTATGGTACAAAATTTGTACTTACGAATGGGAACGGAGAGAGTACAAACGAAGAAACCGAGATCTGGATCGAGTGGCCACCAATAAACACGAAACACATCCGCGATTTTTTTTTTACATTTTTTCCCTCTCAATTTTGCAAAAATATATGGTCCGTAAAAAAATTTGCAAAACTATACATCTAGCGCTGTGGGGGACGGCGGCAGGGCGGTAAGAACGCGCGCGGTACTGTAGCGCCTCCTACCGCCGTGGTCACGGCAGTAGGGGTCCAGTCTGTTTTTGTTTGAACTCGGATAGAGGTAAAATTTATATGAAAATTGTAGCTTTCGACGAGATCTACAACTTTGTAGTTCAAAGTTTTTCCATTTGAAGTCATCTTCATAGTCAAATAATCGATATACTATCCAGATCTCAGTTTTCATATCGAGATCTCAGTTTTCAGTTTATGTTCAAAAAATTGTAACTTTTTTGCATGAATTCGGATGGAGGTAAACTTTATATGAAAATTGTAGCTTTCGACGAGATCTACAATTTTGTAGTTCAAAGTTTTCCATTTGAAGTCATCTTCATACTCAAATAATCGATACACTATTCAGATCTGAAGACTGCAAACTGAGATCTGGATAGTTTATCGATTATTTGACTATGAAGATGACTTCAAATGGAAAAACTTTGAACTACAAAGTTGTAGATCTCGTCGAAAGCTACAATTTTCATATAAAGTTTACCTCTATCCGAGTTCAAACAAAAAAATTACAAATTTTTTAAAACAGACTGGACCCTACCGCCGTGGCCCACGGCGGTAAGAGGCGCTACAGTACGGCGGCGTTCCTACCGCCGTCCCCCACGGCGCTAGATGTATAGTTTTGCAAATTTTTTTGCGGACCATATATTTTTGCAAAAAAAGAAAGAAAAATGTAAAAATAAAAAAAATTCCGACATCGCCATGCCCGTTTCTCTGTTCTCTGTTTTTTTTTCTGTCAAACAAAACGATAGTCGTCGATAGCGCGCCGTGCCGTCCCATTTGAGCCATTTCTCACGGAACGTGTGCTGATGTCACCGTGAGCTCACCACCGCACCCTGCCGTGTCGAGGTGTGCGGCAGCACCGCAGCCAGCACGGACCGCGACGCGGAAGCCAGCCCAGGCCCAGCAGAGCAGGACCACGGCCAAGGACGGGACGGGGACCCCGGCCGCCCGCAACCAGCCAACCACCATCCCGTGTGGGGACGCGTGCGGGCCCACATGACAGCGAGCGCAGCGCAAGTGTCCAATGGCACGCCATCGTCGGCCGGTGACCGGCTTTTAGAAAAAGCGCAGGGGTTTGGGTTGCTGCCTTGCTGGTGGGGACGATACGGGGGCACGCTTCGATGACAAGTGGGGTACGCGTTGCTGGTCCCACGTGTCACCGTCAGGGGCCGAGTAAATGCAGGCAGTCGGCAGTGCGGCAACCAGGCTTTGGCTGGAAGGCAGGTCCAGTAGATAATGGTAGAAAAATATTAAATGGACCCCACCACCAGGGCGGTGCACCGCGTCCGTGGACGCTTCTTCTTCGTATGGTGCTCAAGAGTATAAAAATAAGGAATTTTGATTGTGAAAAACGGAGATTTTAGTAGCTTAAAAAAAATCTAAAGTTTGAAAAAGTACAAGCGGTGGGAAGACATGGAACACCGAGGTGCCGATTAGAGCGTGCAAATGACACGATAACGTTTCAAAATTCCATTTACTTTTCAAAATACATTTTTTGTTAGACACTCAAATATATATTTATATCTAAATACACAATAAAAAATGTATTTTAAAAATTCAAAAATCACTAGTAATTTAAAACCGAAGGAGTATTTTCAATGTGCAGAAACTCATAAAGAAAGTCAATCTACTAAAAGAATGCAAATAATTGCCAATATACTCATGATAACATGTTCTAAAAGGTGACGAGCGTTAGTCAAGCAGTGGGGTGGTGATGTCAAGTACATCAAGATGGTGACCAAACAATATAGATAACCTTTGCTAGTTCAAAGAACGGCGCCTAGTGAGCGGATAAGTTAGACATTAACTTATATGAGATAAGCATCATAGTGATTTTTTGTACTTTGTGGTACAAGGACTATCGTGTTCTGCACTACTTTTAACATTTATGAAAAAGGAGATGTACAATGACACTGCTACAACCATCAAATTTTAAAAAGAGAGGAGCTCTAATCACGCTGTATACATGCTATCTATTATCTAGATGGTGATTAGACGATATCAACAAATAATTTGTGTAGCAATGCTCGATTTTGAAACTGAATAGCCATGCTATTTCAACACAAATGACACCGTAATTTGGTATTTCCCAGATGACGTGGATTCAAGCAAATGCCACAATAATTTTGTATTTTCCATTATGCATAAACTTACAAGGAAAATATATCTCGTAAAAGAATGCGGATAAGTGGCAATTATCTATGGGACCGAGCGGTAGCTCGGGTGGCAAGACCTCCTGGTGTGGAGGCTGCCGGTCACGGCTCGAGTTCGCTCGAGCACGTGATTTCCCATCGGGGATTTTTCCCCTCTCTTCTCAGGTGGATCTGTTGCCTCTCCCACGCCTGTCGGACAGGGAATCGACGTGCCTCGTCGACTACGAGGATTGGCCTCGTACACACATAGGGCGTGTTTCTAGTATAGTCTGGTTAGGTCTAGCGTGCACACTTAGTGTGCGTGTGGTGTGGTGTGAGTGCGTGCGTGTGGTGTGTGTCTTAAGTGTGTACGTTCAGATACTACAGCTCTACTGTAGTAGGAGAGGGCAAAAAAAAGTGGCAATATATCTATAACATGTTCTAAAAAGTGAGGAGCGTTAGTCAAGCGGTGGGTGATGTCAAGTGCATCAAGATGGTGACCAAACAATCTAGATAACCTTTGTACTGTAAAGAGCGGCATCCAACTCATCAGATAAGTTCGAAGTAACAATATAGTCACGACATAACTTTTTGTATGACATAAGCATCATAATGATTTTTCTGTACGTTTTAGTACGTTGAATAGCTATCAAGGATTATCGTGTTCTCAAGTACTTTTAACATTTCTTAAAAAACGTACGTTTGTTAATATAACCCTTCTAATAACCATCAAATTTTAAAAGCCCAATTGGTGATTATTCTAAAAACCATCAAATTATATGTACCATCGAGTTGGTGATTATTAGACGACATCAGTAAATAATTTGTGTAAAAATTGACACCTAGAATGCCCAATTTTGAAACCGAGTAGCCATGCCATTTCAACACGCATACATACAAAACCGCAGTGACAAAATTACAAATTGCACCTCTCGTGGTATGGCAATACCTATCGTGAAGAGGTGAACAGTAGCACGTGCTAGGCAAGTCGACGAGGATATTTTCCGTTACGCACCGACCGCGGCGAGCAGACAAAAATATCTATCCGTCGGGTCAGAGGTCAGCCCCCGCCGCCTCCCGGCGAAGCAAACGACCGACCCGACCCGACCCCGTGGACCGGGTAGTGGCGGCGTGGTCCATGGACCCAGCGCACGCACGGACGCCCCACTCCGCGGCCTCGGGGCCCGCGCATGGATAACTCGTGGGCGGGTCCCACCTCTTCCGCCCCCAGATTTTTGTACCCGCCGCCGGCTCGTGCAAGGAAGCAGCCCAACCCACTCTCTCTCCCCCCCCCCCTCCTCATCCTCCTCTCCCTCTCTCTCATCATCATCCAGGCGAGCGAGCGAAGACGAGGCCAGCTAGCATCAAACGGACGAGGCGCTGGAGAGGGACAGGCGACGGGAGGCGACCGCCGATCGGAGCCGCGGCTGAGGAGGAGAGCAGGAGGAGGGAGTCCGGCAGGAGGGCAGCGGAGATGGTGGGTCTGGTCGGCGGAGGCGCGGCGCGGGGGGCAGCGAGGCTGGGAGCGGGCGACCCGGTAGCGGTGGCCAACGGCGGAGGGGAGGCCGACCATGTCCGGCGCCTGCACCGCCACACGCCCGCCGACCACCAGTGCACCTCCACCCTCGTCAAGCACATCAAGGCGCCCGTACACCTCGTGAGCTCCGTTCCATCCCCTCTCCTCCTTATTATTCCCTTCCTTCCTCGCTGTGGTGGGTGGTTGGATACAAAGTACTACTCCTATACTAGGCTGTAGGCTCCATCATCCGCTGTTCCTCCCGGATCTGGAGTTCCTTGTTCGATTCCCGATGCGTCGTGCCTTCTCCGATCGATGCAATTGCTCGCGTCGTGCCCCCCAAAATGGAAGCGTGCGAATTCCGCGTGCTCCGGTACGCCCGGTTATCGTGGTTGGTGCTGATTGTTGCGGCGATCGATCGCAGGTGTGGGAGCTGGTGCGGAGCTTCGACCAGCCGCAGCGGTACAAGCCGTTCGTCAGCCGCTGCGTCGTGCGCGGGGACCAGCTCGAGATCGGCAGCCTCCGCGAGGTCAACGTCAAGACCGGCCTGCCGGCGACCACCAGCACCGAGAGGCTCGAGCAGCTCGACGACGACGAGCACATACTCGGCGTCAAGTTCGTCGGCGGCGACCACCGCCTACAGGTCCGTTCTCCCGAACCGGCTTCGCCGTTGATTACTTTCCTGCGCTTCGCTGCCCTGTTTTCACATGTGCTCTGCTTGCTTGTTACTGTACCATCTTCTTCCCTCTTTGGGAAATTATGCTCGCTTGTTTTCTTACCACTTCGTTGCAAGATACTACTGGACAGTAAGTAGTATTGCAAGTCTGGTACCCACGGTGATCACTAGGTGTTCTGAATGAAATGCATTCGGTGTGCTTCCCATATTTGTTCTGACTTGTGTCAGTGTTCTAAGGCCTGTTTGGAAGCTGGGATTGGCATATGATTTTAGTGTTCATTCCGAGCTAAAAATTCTTGGAGCTCAATCAAAACTGGCTAAGTAGTTGTTTCTGCATGTGTCATCTGTTGCAGTGAAGCAATTGTCTTCTTAATAACAGATCATCACTGATTTATTATCAGTTAAAATGAGATAAGCCATTCAACTATGGGATTGCCTTCTTCCCATGATTGTTTAGCCACCCAGAAACGATACGACTGTCGTTTGTCAGCCATACTGTTTTGACTTCTTATCAGGCATTAGGCCCCGCCGCTACTTCCTGTGTTCTTATCAGGCATTTAGGATCAGTACTTTGCAAATGTAAATCTTTTATGAGCTTTCTGATGCTATCCCTTGATTGTGAAGCAGATGCTTTGTTCATGCACATGTCTTCACTTACTATCTTTACGCCTGCTTAAAGCATATTCTCCGATCCATACTGATGAGCTGTGTTGCCACTTCTTCAGAACTACTCATCCATCATAACAGTCCACCCAGAGAGCATTGACGGGAGGCCAGGGACGCTTGTCATTGAGTCCTTTGTGGTCGATGTGCCAGACGGCAACACAAAGGATGAGACATGCTACTTTGTCGAGGCCGTGATCAAGTGCAACCTCACGTCCCTCGCGGAGGTATCCGAGCGGCTAGCAGTTCAATCACCTACATCACCGCTCGACCATTAACGCCGGCACAGAGAGACGAGAATCGTCAACCGAATAAGAAGCTTCGAAGGATGGCTGGAGAGTTGAATCTTTTTGAGACGGGTAGTTTCCCCCTGTCTTCCGCGTGTATGTCTCTTGGAACTTGGAAGCTCTAGCGGTATGTAGGACCGAATATCTTATAGTAGCTTGTATGTTAGCGATGGTTTAGCCTTTAGGAACTCCACCTACATACCTCATGGATATGTATGCATACTGCTAGTATGTGTAGAAATTAGGGAAGCATGGAGCGGTTTTTGCCTCTTTTGGTGCATGGAGATCTATCCTTCTTTTTTTTTCTCTGCATTTTAAGATGGCTGTTATACTGGTGTGCTTGGATGGATACAATTTCCACTGACACTTTTAGGGCTTGGAGTCTAGGGACCTTCGATTCGGGTTTGATATTCGAAATGCGCTGTATTATAAGCACCATATGTTTGTTTTATCCTCTAATGCTATATTGGGATGTGAACTGGATGGTAGTACCTTTTATTGTTGGACTAGACCTTGAATTCTTGTAGAAGAGAAGGAAGTTCAATTCTTGGGCTTGTGCTGGACAAGAGAATTGGTGAGAAAGAAAATATCCAGAGTTTCCGTGTGGAAAGCCGGGATGCCAAACCCCATCCTGACGACTAGGATGAGAAGTCCATCCTGCCAATGCTTCCATCCGTGCCTTTTTCTGTTTCACTTGGGGAGTTTGATGTCACCTCAAGCAAGTGTTGCCACCTCTTAATTGTCCGCTCTGTTTAGCACTAATTGCCAGAGGGCAAGTTGCTAATCCTCTTCCCGGACACGAAACTGATTGAAAGGGCGGCGTCACTGTCGCTGCCAGAAAGCTCTTGGAACGGCTTCTAGAAAAGAAGAGGGGTATTTTCAAAAAACAAAAAAAGAGAGAGGCCGTGCCGGACCAAACGATGCGCAAAGTGTTGGTGTTGCATTAGCTGTAGGGCGAGGCGGGGATATGGATGGTGACTTGCTCCTACCTCCATGACTTCATGCTGCCATTACCTCCATGACTTCATGCTGCCATGACGGTTTTTATTTTTTCTTGCTCCCCCTACTTCCGTCATGGATTGTTGCGTTCGAACGGCAGGAATAGTATGTGTTTATTTCGGCCTGTTCACTTGGCTGGTTGCTGGTGGCTGGTTTGTTCTGAGAGAAAAGTACTGCTGGCTGGTTGCTGGTGGCTGATTTTTTCTGAGAGAAAAGTACTGCTGGCTGGTGGCTGATAAGCCAGACGAACAGGGCGTTTATTTGCCATTTTCCGTGGATGATAATTAGTCAAGGCCTCAAGGGTTGAGCTGGAATGGGAACACGTGAGAAATGGAAACACATGAATTTGGCTTCTCTTCCGCGGCAGGTTTACCTACGGGAGAGAAAAAAAAAATCAGGTTTAGAAAACAAAATCCCCACGGGCGCATTACGAAAACAAAATCAGGTTACGAGTTCTTGTCCGAGGGCAGTCCACAGTCGCACCCGTAGCACTGTAGCAGTACCATCGGGTACGAGTTGTTTTAGCTTATCCATTGGCCTCGCCGTCGCTTGTTGACACACCCGCGTCGGGTGACACGGCGCCATCATCGCTGCCGTTTTCGTGTGTCCTGGAACGACGGATTCTCAAAGTCCACCACTGCCGGACTGGGAGCAGGACGCGGGCATGCCATTGCCGCCGATGTTTTCGCATCGTCCACTCCACCCACTGCAACCGAGCGGTGCTGGAACGGGTCGGACGCGGGCGCCGGCTCCCTGCTCCGCCTTTGCCCACGCCAATCGGCAATCGCCAACGCCAACGGCGAGGGATCGTCTCGCGCCCTTGGCACTTTGGCAGAAGTTGTGGTGTGCGATCCAGAACAGAAGGGTGATCATGACGCTGGGACCGTGCCTCAGGTCGTGTCTCCATCCCCACCGTACGGACCGAGTGGGGGCGTTTGGCGTTAGCTAGACTTTTCAAAGGACGTGTGTGATGAGGCTTGGGATGACAGGAATAGAAAGGCCCCGGTTTACCATTTCCGTCAAGGCAGGCGCATGAACGAGGCTCCTGCATCTCTTTTGCTTATACGCATGGAATCAACCACCCTTTTGCTTTTCATTTTTAAAAAAATCAATAAAAATAGTTCGTTTTCGCTCAGTTCGTCGGCCTTATCAGCCACCAGCCAGCAGTACTTTTCTCTGAGAACAAATCACCCACCTACCAGGCAGCGGTACTTTTCTCTCAGCACAAATCAGCACCAGCCACCAGCCAAACGAACAGGGTATTTGTGCTCATGTTTGCACCGGTGAGGAGCCTGGGGAAGCCGACGTCGAGGTTGGGGCTCGTATTTGGAGACGGAAAAGGGGAAAAAAAAGGAAAATGAAAAGACTGAAATTAAGAAAACAAAAGGTTGAAATCTCCTTAATCGAAGAAATTCAGGTGCGAAAGATTATATTTTGAAGAGTTTGCGAATTTAAAGTTAAAAATCGTATAAGACGTGCCAATGAGATTCCTGTGAAAAGCCTCCATTCCAAACGGACGGGGTCCAAATATTGAAATATCTCTTCCCTTGGCAGTGGGAGAAGGGTGATCAGGACGCTGGTCGCTGGGAGAGTCTGGGACCGTGCATTCGCTCCTGTCTCCATCCCCACGTACGGACCGAGTGAGTGGGGCGTCAGACTTTTCAAACGACGTGAATTATTGCTTGGGATGACAGGAATAGCAAGGGCCCGGTTTGCCATTTCCGTCATGAACGAGGCAGACTCAGATCGATGGTTGCTTTTGCTTAAGAAAATAGCGAGAAAAATCTTTACGCATGGAATCAACAACAATAATATTCCAAAGGGCATGCACCTTTCGAAAGCTGCTGCTACTGCTCTAGAAAAAAAAAAGTTAGGAGCTTTGACTTGTGTTCTCCTTGTCATGTCACTTCTTCTTTCTTCGGGCGCTCCGTGGCTTCACTCAACGACGACGTACACGGTAGCTTTCCCCGAGCCACGACGCCAGCTGCTCCTACTCGTCCAGCGTGCAACCTCCCATGTAGGGATGAAAACGGATCGGATACGGACGGATACTGCGGATACAGATACAGATAGTTTTTCTTTCTCGGACTGAATTCTCAGATCGAATGCGGATACGGACAATATATTTTTTGTCGAATAGTGATATTCATCATATTTGGATCATAGAAATTCAACTTTGAATTTCCGGATACTAATGCGGTACGGATAGTTACGGATATTAAATGTCCGGATTCGAATACGGTCTTACCATTTGAGTGTCTGAACCTTTCGGTCGGTCGGTCGGACGGATAATATCCATACCACTTTCATCCATACTCCCATGGCAGCGCGCCATTCCTCATCGGGCATGTGCCGCGTGATCCCAGCGCCCCGGGTCCCGGCGGCGCATATTCCGATTCCGACGATGCTGGGGGACCTTGCGGTCGGCCTCCTCCGATGCCGACACGGCGGGTGGGGACGCCGACACGGCGGGTGGGGACGCCGTCGCCGCTCTGCTGGTGCCTGGTGGGCTGGTGGCGCATAGCAGCGGCGCCGTAGGTAGGGGCTAGTACTCGTATGCCGCTATGCGCCGATCCACTCGGGGGGCCATGATGGGGTCTACGACACTCTGCCGACAATACTTGGCACGTCCCCGTCCGTCCGTCCATGGATTGGGTCTCCTAAAACGAACTTCAGCAACGATGAGCATTTGCATCCTCAAACACCCTTTTTCGCAAAAGAGAAAAGATCTCGAGCTCGTAAAAGATGAGGCTTCTAGCAACATCACGCATCCCTCGCGTATCCTCCCGCGGCCGTTGCTTCTTCCCGCGAGGAAAAAGAGGGGGTCGCGACCGACCACGTCAGCAAGCTTCGCCCCGAGGCCAGGCCACTCGAAGAGAGGGGAGGAAGGGGCCACGCCGGCTAGCTCCGCCCCAAGCCCGCTCGAGCAGCTCGCTGTCGCCGACGAGCTGCCGTAGGAGAGAGAAGGTTGCGGGTCTTCTCATGTGAGGGAAGGGAGGCGGCTGCGGGCCGGATCTACGTTGCTGCTCCCGGAGTCGTGCCGCTCCCCGGAGGCCGTCATACCGCAGCTCCCTAGAGGCCTTGGTGCGGCGGGTGGAGGAGACGGAGGGGCCCCGCGGCCGCCGGATCAGGCCCGAAGGACCACCGCCACACCTCCATTGCAGCACCACCTCGTCGATGCGGGCGGGACAGAGAAGGAGGAGGCAGAGGGTGTGACGGAGAAGGTCGTCGATGCGGTCGGGAGCTCCTTCGCGTCGGCGAGGTCGTGGAGCTCCGCTACGCCGATGAGCTCCGCCCCCGAGGTAGGCGCATCAAGGGGGAGGAGAAGAGTGGTCAGGGTGGAGAGAAGGTGGGGAGGGAGGCCGACGGAGAGGGAGACGCCTCGCCGATGGGAGGGAGCCGCCGTCGCACCTAGCTGCCGCCGTCGGGTGCCGCACCGGCCGAGGAAGGGGCCACGATGAGCACAGGAGCTGGAGGGGAGGCGCCACCGTGCGCGTCGGTCGCCGGATCTTTGCCCGCGTCGGTGATCTCAGCCGTGGTAGTGGATGTGGGGGTTTCGGGGACGAGGAGAAGCGGGGCAGCGGCGGTGGCGCCATGGGAGGGCGCGGGGAAGGAGACGAGGCGAGGCGGACATGGACATCGGCGATTGTTGCTGTAGAGGATGAGGTGAGGAGAGAGAATTCCGAGAATGCGGTTCCAAACTCCACCGTCAGCATTTTGCAGATGCAGTTAGGGACACTGCTGGAGCCATTACAATACCATTTTTTTCCCTATTTTGCAGATGAAAAAGGAGACGAAGGCACCGCTGCAGACAGTCTAAAACCTCCTCTAACGGAGGACTTCAAGATAGCTCATACAATATTTTAGCAAAAACTATGGGTTAGCGCGCTGACAAGAGCTTAGTTCGCACGTTGTCTGATGTCATTCCCGCTCGCACCCACACTTTCACATGTCACTGTACTACCGTGTTCTACTGTGCCGGCAGAACCTTATGAGCTATCATCGTCTTCGTCTGGATTATAAACCACATAAGTCAATATTATTTTTCTCTCCGAACAAATTAACATCTACCACCAGTCATTATATTTTTCGCACAGAACAAATCATCACAAACAATCAGCCACAAGCTAACCGAACATGCTGGAAATCGTTGGAGGAGGCCTAACAACAAGAGGTTGATTGCGTTGTAATTTCACTTATGTGGAGAAAAACTTGTGCCATGTTTGCTACTATAAGTTTAAGCATAACCTCATGCGCCATAAGTAGGCATTCGAAATCTACAATAGCTAATAGAAGAAATATAAGTTAATATTAATTTTTTTAACTACGTGTACCTAATATAATACCAAACTAGCTAATGTGCTCCATTCTGTCATTTTCCCTACATTATTGCTCTTATGAGGTTTCTTAGTTACGATCTCAATGAAAAAATTCAAACCAGCAACAAATCTCGGAAGATAATGTCTCCTTCGACAATAACGGTTTGTATAGAACGTAACTCTAACAAAAAAAACATGGTAGCCCCCCATGTAGTATAACATGTTGTGCTACTAGCCCAAGAAATATTCAGCTCTAAGCCTCTACTGAACGGCCCAAGAAATATTCAGCTCTAAGTCTCTCTACTGAACGGCCCAAGAAATATGTTCCCTCCATGAATTTTTTTCCAATTTGCAAAATTATACCACCGTTTTGAAATTTTACAAAAATATACCACCAACGCTGTGGGCTACGGCGGTTGCAGTCTAACCGCCGTGGCGTACGACGTTGGAGACAAAACGCCGTACGCCACGGCGGTTAATCTGCAACCGCCGTGGCCCACGGCGGTTGGAGGGCGTCGACGGCGGTTGGGGGGACTCCACGGCGGTTAGACGTAACCGCCGTGGGCCACGGCGGTTTGTCCTAGCCGCCGTGGCCCACGGCGGTTAAGGTCATTTAGTTTTTTTTTACTTTATGAAAGTAAAAAAAGGAAATTGAGAAATATTGGTTCGATTATTAAGAACACAATCACAATAAGATCCAGTTCAAATATTACAGTACCATGATTCAAATGAAATAGTAGTTCAAATATTACAGCACTGCAGGAAAGACTACAACATCATACAAAATGACAAACTTCAACCATTCTTGCGATGTGACGTCGAAGGTTTAGCTTTCTTGGTAGCTTTTATAGTAGGTGGATTAGCAACACACGGGTCTGCTGGTGGAGCATAACGACCACCCCAAGGAGGCTCCTCTCCTCTTGCAATGGCATCTACAGTTTTTTCTTGCAAATAATGATGCATGTCTCGTGAAGCATAAAGAGCATCCCAAGGAGGTTCCTCTCCTCTTGCAATGGCATCTGCAGTTTTTTCTTGCAAATAACGAAGCATACCTCTTCCCAACGTGCTCATTTTCTTCGGGTCAGGTGGTGTATTTGTGTTCTTCCCCTTATGGTGTGAGGAATCACGATCACCACCACCATTACCATCCTCACCCCCTCCGGCAGCAACAGTAGACATCTCTAGTTACTGTTACAAAATATCTAAATTAATTACACTATTCTAAACTAATTTAACTAATTACATAAAATAAATAGAGGAAACATACCTAAGAGAGTAGCAGCCAGAGGGGATAGGGAGGTGGCGGTAGGGTGGGGCGGGACTGCTGGTTGGAACCGTCGCCCTTTATATAAGCGCGGCAGCCGCCGTCCGCCACGGCGGTTGGAACCTACCGCCGTGACCCACGGCGGTCGCAATGATTTTTTTAACTTTATGACAAAGAAAACGAGCAGGTAATAACGAAAAGCAAAGTGACATAATAAAAAGTAGTCATCATCACAAATAAGAGTGCTGCTATCTAAACAATATGCAACCTAATCTAGCAACGTCTCTTCTTATGGTGCAGCCTGTCTGCTCGCGCTGCGGCCCGCGTCTGGTACGTCAACGGGTCAGGTGGGTGGAAACTATTTTTCTATATTTTGTAGAACAAATAAAGTAATTTTCTAGATTTTCTAAACATGATAAAGTAATTTTCTATAATTTCTAAAACATAGAAACTATTTTTCTACATTTTCTAGAACAGATAAGTAATTTTCTACAATTTAAAACAAAATAAAGTAATTTCCTAAATTTCTAAAATATTTTTCTAAATTTTCTAAACTAATTTTTAAATTTTCTAAACTAAAATCCAAGTTTTCTAAATTAAAATCTAAATTTTCTACACTAAAATCTAAATTTTGTAAATTAATTTCTAAATTTTCTAAACTAAAATCTAATTTCGACCCTACTTACACTAATTAAACTAATTAAATAAAGAAAGAAAATTTACCTGAGAGAAGAGGGAGAGAGGCTGCGGCGGTAGGGGTGGGGGTGGGGGACGGCGGCCGCCGTCGCCCCTTTATATACGTGCGCTAGCCGTTGTGGGCCACGGCGATTAGGTCCTACCGCCGTGGCCTACAATGGTAGCAACTTCTACCGCTGTGGCCCACGGCGGTAAGTTGCCGCGGGCCCACAGTCGGCATCGGACCGTTGGCGGTAGCCCAACCGCCGTGGGCTACAGCGTTTGGATTGCCTGCCGCCGTGGGCCATGGCGGTTGGGCCTATCCGCCGTGACCCACGGCGTTGGAGGTATATTTTTGTAAAATTTTAAAACGGTGGTATAATTTTGCAAATTGGAAAAAAAATATATAAAAAAAATTCTCTCTCCAGCGATCGGATCGAACAAAAGCCCGCGCCGAAGGCATCGGCTCTGTTCGCCGACAACCACCTCGCCATCCTCCTCCCCGCCCCCGGTGCCCGCTTGCCGCGGCCAGACCGCTTCCGTCTCCGCGCCCTGTAGTTCCGCCCCAATCGCAAGTTCGCAACTCGAATCGGTCGCCGGAACCCCACGCCCCGCTTGATTTGCCGAGGACCAAGCCAGGCACACCCTTATCCCGCGGCCTGCCCTTCCGTGCCGTGCCCCCATTGCGGGAAACTTGCTCCGCCGCCGCCGCTCGCGCGGCACTTCTCGCTGAACCCGCTCGCCTCCGGGCCGTCCCCCCAGCAGCAGCAGCACTGGCACCACACCAAGCACAGTCGAGCCCTAGCAACCGACGACGACCAGGCCGATCAGCATCGCGGACTCCACGGCCAATGCCAAGTACATATTATTCTCGGCTCCCCTATTGTTAGCTTGTCCTTTTCTTTCTCCATGCCGCATTGCTAACTAGTGTAATATGTGAATGTCCTGTCCTGGGTAGGGAGAAGGTCAGGTCGGCTGCACGGGCCATCCAGAAGCTCGACAGGAGGCAGGACTCAGGACAGAAGCGCAGAACACCTCTCAGGTCATGATCAACACATCCCTTGGCTCACTCTCACTGTTTGTTTCTCCTTGGTGCTTTCATGTGCTTGCTTGAGTTAACATAATAACCTCGGTTATTTTTAATAGCTACTAGGACCAATTTACAACCATTACTCTACTAGTCTCTGCATGTATCGTTACTGTCCTTGGAGTTTCAGCTGTACCAGCTCATAAAGTTTCTTGTCTTCCCCACCAAAAACAACAACAATAATAATAATAATAATAATAATAATAATAATAATAATAATAATAATAATAATAATAATAATAATAATAAATCTTCACCCTTCTGAGCATCAATCACTAGTTATCAGTCTATGGCCCAAACCTAGGCTCCTGAAGTTGGTATTGGTCTGAACTTGACGTTTAAACTTTCTTTTAGTCTTTGCTATCTGAACTTTGTAATCAGTCATAACAAAACCTGGCTTTGCTATACTTCTGCCCTTGCTTTTGGCTACTTACTGGTTTCCACCTTTATGGGATGTTGAGCTTGGTTTACTTACCTGCAGAAACAACCTTTTTCTCTCCTATACCATTCAATCTCTGTAGCTATTGAACTAATACAGTTATTTCTTGATTCAAATGTAGGAGTTCACAAAAGTGATAGCCTTACCTTTTCTTAATGTTCCTAGTTAAACTTTACCTCTTTTTTAAAAATTTGTCAGCTTAATATATTCCAGGAACTATTTTTTTATTTGCAAACAAGGAATTTTACTAATTTAGAAGTAACATTTTTCTTAAATAAATGGTTTGTTTTTTACTTCGAAAAATTGACCCCACAGAATAAAACTCTGTATGAGGGTTGTGGAGGTCTTGAGGCACATATACAGGGTTCTCTTAATCCTTTCTTTTTGTTGTAAAGTAAAATATGGAGACAAGTGAATAGGTGAATTAGAGTCATTCTCATTGATCTCAGAGTCTCATTTTATAGGGAGATTACAAGGAAGATGATGAGTCTCTACATTAGTGTAGACAATGAATTTGTAGTAATAATACTAATTCATATCCTCAACCATCATGGCTATTACTTCTCCTTCTAGTGGAGCAATTTCATGGTCTTAAACCATGGTGTGCTGCCTCTTGGTATTCTTCCTTAAGGAGGTCAATAATGTGCATTCTTAACACTCCCCCTTTGACCGAGTCAATCTTGAGATCAAATATGTTCTTGAATTCCTTTGAAAAACCCTGTGGGAAAAAATAGGAATAAATTGCTAGATGATTACTCTACTATAAACCTGCAAGGTTTAAGGAGTAACCCATACCTTAATTTATCTCTAGAAAAAACTCGGTGGGGAAAACATGAGATAAGGCATATGCTCATATCAAAACATTGTCTCGTTAAAAACTTTATATGAGAAAAACCTGATGGTAAAAACTCATAAAAGAAAAGAGTGCAATGTGAAGTGTTTAACTAGGTCCATCATTCAGGAGGTCTCCCCCTGAAGCTTGCAAGTCTCTAAGTCGTCTCATGCCAATTCCCTTAACACATTCTTCGAATGAGGAAGCAGGTAGAGACTTGGTAAAGAGATCTGCCAGATTATCACAAGACTTTGTCGGTAAGATGTTTATTTCTCCACTTAGCTGAAGCTCATGTGGATAAAACAACTTAGGGGCAATATGTTTCGTGATGTTGCTCTTGATGTAGCCTGTTTGCATCTGTGAAATACAAGCAGCATTATCTTCATAGATAATGGTAGGTGATTCTGAGGAACCTATTCCACATGATTGCTCAATGTGATTTATGATTCTGCGAAGCCATACACATTCACGTGATGCTTCATATAGTGCTATAATTTCAGAATGATTTGTGGAGGTAGCCACTAAAGTCTGTTTATATGACTTCCATGATATAGCTGTTCCTCCATGAAGGAATACAAAACCTGTTTGTGATCTGGCATTGTGGGGATCAGACATATAACCAGCATCAGCATATCCAACAAAGTTAGGATCATTAGTTTTTTGGAAAAATAATCCAAGATCCTTAGTGCCATTTAAGTACCTAAGGATTTGTTTTCCTCCGGTCCAATGGCGCCTTGTTGGAGCAGCACTATGTCTTGCCAATAAATTCACTGCAAATGCAATGCCAGGCCTGGTACTATTTGCAAGGTACATAAGTGCTCTAGTGAGATTGAGATAGGGGAATTCTGATCCCAATATCTCCTCTCCTTCCTCTCGTGGTCGGAAAACATCCTTTTCGAGATCAAGAGATCGAACGACCATGGGAGTTTTGATTGGATGTGCTTTGTCCATATTGAATTTCTCCAATATTTTCTGGACATAAGCAGATTGGTGCACTAAAATTCCTGAGTGAAGGTGCTCGATTTGCAAACCTAAGCAAAATCTGGTTTTACCCAAATCCTTCATCTCAAATTCCGTCTTAAGATGATCACAAGCTTCATCAATATCTTGTGCATGACCAATGATATTCAAATCATCTACACACACCGATATAATACAAAATCCTGTAGAGGACCTTTTGATGAAGACGCATGGGCAATCATCATTATTTGAGTAACCCTTCTTTAGAAGGTACTCACTCAGTCGGTTGTACCACATTCTACCCGACTGTTTAAGACCATAGAGTGATCTTTTGAGTTTTACACAATACATGTTGCGATTTGCTCCTTTATTCGGTATAGGAATTCCATCAGGGACCTTCATATATATATATCCGAATCTAGTGACCCATATAAGTATGCTGTCACGACATCCATCAACTGCATAGATAGATGATTTTGAATTGCCAGAGATATCAAATATCGGAACGTAATTCCACTCATTACTGGAGAATATGTTTCGTTGAAATCAACGCCGGGTCTCTGCGTGAACCCTTGTGCTACAAGCCTCGCCTTATATCTCACCACCTCATTGTTCTCATTCCGCTTCCGGATGAAAACCCATTTGAAACCTACAGGGAAGGTTCTAGGAGGTGTAGGTATTACTGATGAGAATACCTCTCTTTTCTTGAGGGAGGCTAACTCTGCTTCAATTGCTTCCTTCCATTTGTTCCAGTCCGAGCGCTTCTTGCACTCTACCATGGATTTTGGATCTGGATCATTTTGGATGGTTTCGGCAACTGATGAGGCAAAGTATATGTCGACAATTGTAGTCTTACGATCGAATGATTCTCCAGAATCAACATAGTTTATGGAAATTTCATTTACCCCAAATGACGGCTCGGTATTTCCCAATACGACAGCGCCGGGGCGTTCCAATGTCCCATCATCAGAAATTGAGTGCACTGTTGATGTGGGAGGTGGATTGTGTAAATCCACTCGGTGTCTCTCAACTTGAGGTTGAGTTTCATTTACTGTGCCCAAAGGGTCATCCCTTTGTTTCCTCGTGCGCTTGCGAGGATTTGCCGTACTTCTTCCACTCTCTTTCGAGGAAGGGAGTTGAATAGTTTTATTTGGTACCTCTATTCTTTCCGGCACATTCCTTGCGGGAATGTATGATTTTGTGACACTTTTACTCACAGTAAATGAGTCTGGCAAATTATTTGCAGCATTTTGCAAATTTATAATCCTTTGAACTTGAAGTTCAGATTCTTTAGTACGAGGATCCTCCTTGTGGGTGTCTATGGCATCCCAATTTATTTCCGGGCATTCAATGTGATCCTTGAATTCTCCCCCTAATGCCGGGAAATATTCTTCATTGAAAATACAATCAGCGTACCGGGCTGTGAGCAAATCCCCTGTAAGGGGCTCCAGGTATTTAATGATCGACGGAGATAAATACCCCACGTAGATCCCCATTTTCCTGTGAGGGCCCATTGATGTACGCTTTGGTGGTGAGATCGGTACGTATACAGGGCAACCGAATATCCGCAGATGGGAAATACTAGGAGGATCACCACGAACCAATTGCAGTGGGGAAGCTATATGGTATGCAGTTGGACGCTGTTGGGGCTTGTGGATCGACGGAGGGAGTACGAATGGTGGACTGGTGGGCGAGGCGACGGACCTCGGCGGCTGCGGCGGACGGACGCCGTCCTGGCCGCCGGCGTCCAGGGCGAAGGGAAGGAGCGGCAGCAGAGACCTAGCGGTTGGAAAGCACGGGTGTATTCTGAACTGACAAACCAGAGAGATTGAAATCCAATCTCCAGTTAACCTCTACAATATTACGGAGTCCACTACTTGTACTACAGATCTCACAACTAACACATACGGTTTAACACACGATACTCAGAATACAAATTCGAACGACACACGCGCGCTCCTGCCGACGCACCTGCGCCTCGCGTCTTGCCTGTTGTTCAGAAGCGCTGGCTGCAGCTCATGTCCTGCCACGGCATCTTCTTGAATGTGTGTACACAACATCTCTCCCTCCCTCGACAAACAGCTCGTCCTCGAGCTGGAATGATGGAAAGGCTTCACGGAAATTCTCGACAGGTTCCCAGGTTGCCTCTGACGCCGGCATGCCCATCCACTGAACGAGCACATGCCAGCTGCCTCGGCGATCGCTGGAGGCAAGTACTCGTTGTGGCTGCAGTAGAACTCTGCCGTGGTGGAGTGGTGGTAGTGGTGGTGTGATGCTTGGAGGAGTCCCCTTGAACTGCTTTAAGAGGCCGACATGGAAGACATCATGGATTCGTGCATGATCTGGCAACCTGAGGCGATACGCCACTGTCCCAACGCGTTCACTGATTTGATATGGCCCGGCGTACTTGGGGCAAAGCTTGGTGTGCGGTCCAGGCACCAGAGAGTGAGCGGGTCGATTAAGCAATCGCAGCCATACCCAGTCGCCCTCTTTGAACTCAAGGTCACGGTGTTGAGCATTGTAGTGTTGACGTGCATAGTCTTGTGCTTGAGTCAGCCTAGTCTGCACTTCTGTCAAGAACTCATCTCGATCAGTTAACATAGTGTCCACGGTCTCTGTCTTGGCACTTCCTAGCTGATAGTTGGGTATGGCTGGAGGAGGGCGGCCATAGACTACTTCAAATGGTGTCGCCTTTAGAGCTGAATGATAGGATGTGTTGTAACAGTACTCAGCCCAGGGTAACCAATCCAGCCAGGTCCTTGGTCGGTCACTAGTAATGCAACGCAGGTACATACTAATTGATTTGTTCACTGCCTCGGATTGACCGTTTGTTTGAGGATGAAAGGCAGTGCTCATCTTCAATGTTACACCTGACAGCTTGAAAAGATCACGCCAAACATGGCCGGTGAAGACAGGATCCCGATCAGACACAATTGATTCCGGGAGGCCGTGTAGTCTAACAATTTCGTTGAAGAATGCTCTTGCAACTGAAGCTGCAGTGTAGGGATGGCTGAGGGGTATGAAGTGTGCAAATTTGGAGAATCTGTCCACCACTGTTAAAATGACGCTCTTGCCATGTACCTTGGGTAGAGCTTCGATAAAATCCATTGAAATGTCAGCCCAAATACGTGAAGGCACTGGAAGTGGCTGAAGCAGCCCTGCTGGGTGCAATGACTCGGTCTTGTTTTGCTGGCAGACAGTGCAAGTGCGGACAAACTCGTTCACTAATCGACGGTCATGATCAACATGGAAAGTTGCTCTCAGTCTGTGTAGAGTTTTCTGAATTCCTTCATGCGCACCAGTGTGTGCTAGTTGCAACACACGCTGAAGCAGATCAGAGTCTGTGGGAATATGAACCTTTCCATCTTTGAAGATTAAGTCATCCTTGACAGTCCATGTTGGGTCTTGAAGGCCAGCAACTATTGTGTTGCGAAGGGCAGTTAACACTGGAGAAGCTGTGATTGCTTGACGGATCTCGTCGTACAGCTGAAAAGTTGGAGTGGAGAGTGTATGAATGTGGAGGTCATCACTGTCACGTCGAGATAAGGCATCTGCCACCGTGTTGAACCGGCCTGGTCTGTATTCCACTGAAAAATCAAATCCGAATAACTTGCTAATCCAATGGTGCTGTGGTATGGTGGATAGCCTTTGGTCTAACATAAATTTCAGGGCATAATGGTCTGTTCGGACAGTGAAATGGCGACCCCAAAGGTATGGCCTCCAATGTCTCACAGCTTGTACCAGGCCAATTAGCTCTCTTTCATAAGCTGCTACCTTCAAGTGACGTGGTGCAAATTGTCTACTGAAGAACGCAATAGGGCCAGCACCTTGATGGAGGACTGCACCAAAACCAGTCCCTGAAGCATCACAGTCCACCGTGAAACACTGTTGGAAATCTGGCAATTGGAGTACAGGTGCGGTAGTGAGTGAATTTTTTAGTGAATTGAATGCAGCAGTGGCATCTTCAGTCCATTTGAAGGATTGTTTCTTTAGCAGCTGGGTTAGGGGAGCAGCGATAGCTCCGAAATCCTTAATAAATTTCCTGTAGTACCCTGCTAGGCTAAGGAAAACCCTAAGTCCCCTGGCTGAGCGAGGTTGTGGCCAAGTTTTGACTGAATCCACTTTGGTACTGTCCATTGCAACTCCTTCTGAAGATATGACATGACCCAAGTATGACACTGAAGAAGTGGCAAAAGAACACTTTGATCTCTTGACATAGAGGTTATTTTCCTGTAGAACTTGTAGCACAGCTAGAACACTTTGATCTCTTGACATAGAGGTTATTTTCCTGTAGAACTTGTAGCACAGCTCTCACATGTTGCAAGTGTTCAGTCCAAGAGTTGTTGTATATCAAGATGCCATCAAAAAAAACTAGAACAAACTTCCTAAGAAAGGGTCCCAAAACTGAATTCATTAGTGCTTGAAATGTAGCCGGGGCATTGGACAGTCCGAAGGGCATGACCAAAAATTCAAAGTGGCCGTGGTGGGTTCTGAAAGATGTCTTTGCAATGTCCTCTGGGTGAACTCTGACCTGATGGTATCCTGAACGGAGGTCCAGTTTGGTGAAGAACCTTGCACCATGTAATTCATCGAGTAATTCATCAACTACTGGTATGGGGAATTTATCCTTGACAGTGACCTCATTTAGAGCCCTATAGTCGACACAAAAACGCCATGTGCCATCATGTTTCTTCACTAGCAAAACTGGGGCTGAAAAGGGTGAGGTGTTGTGCCTGATGATTCCCTGGTTCAGCATCTTGATGCACTGCTCCTCTAATTCATTTTTCTGCATTTGGGGGTATCTGTAGGGGTGCACAGCGACTGGTTCTGTGTTTGGCTTCAGGTGGATTCTGTGGTCACACTCTCTTGATGGAGGTAGGCCACTTGGTTCTTGGAAAACAGAATCGAATGAGTGCAACAGCTGATGCAAAACAGTGTCCTCCTGTTGTCGGATGGAGTGCAGGCGAGTTGTGGAGGGAATGTCACACCGGTGAGATCCTAATCCCTTCCAAAGTACCCTTTTCCCATTGTAGGAGAATGCCATAACCAAATCATCAAAATCAAACAACACTGTGTGGAGTGGTTTGAGAAAGGAGACCCCAAGAACCATGTCGAAACAGTCAAGAGGGATTGAATAGGCATTGATGGTGAAGATGTCTTTACCAATTTTGATCTCGACGTTGCGTGCCAGGCCGCTGCAAGGCACTCGGTCACCATTGGCAATTGTCACCCTTGTGCCTGTGTTCTCCTCGAATTGAAGTTCTGCTGCTTGAGCGGCCTGTGCGCTGAAGAAGTTGTGGGTGGATCCCGTGTCAATCAGAGCAGTGAATTCCTTGTCCCCAACCTGCACACGAACTTGCATCGTGTCGTCGGTGCGAACGCCTGCAATGGCATGTAGAGAAATCAATGGTTCGTCCTGAACATGCTGATCCTGGTCGGTTGAATCGTCATCTTCGCCATCAGTGACTTCCAAATAGAAGAGCTTGGGGCATTTGTGTCCTCTGGCATACTGCTCGTCGCAATTATAGCAGAGGCCAAGTCGTCGGCGTTCAAGCATCTCAGCCGGCGACAGCTTCTTGAACGGTTTGGCGTTTGGGGCGGTGGATGTCGGTGGGCCGGTCTGTGACAAAGAAGTTGCCCCAGCATGTTGGGGGGTGACTGACTGTGTTGATGCAGATGTGCCGAGCTGATGGTGGAAACGCGACGGCGGTCGTGGCGGCCGTCCCGCAGTGGCGATAGCAGCAAAGGCTGAGGATCGCTGTTCGTACGCCCTTGCAAGCGCCATGGCGCGTTGTAGATCTTGAGGAGCTTGCAGCTCAACATCGACTCGAATGGCATCAGGAAGACCTTCGGTGAACAGACGGACCTGCTGCTCCTATGAGAGGTACCCGGCGTGCGCCATCTTTGCCAGGAATGCGTCCTGGTAGTCGCTGACGGAGCCGCGGAATGGCAGGCGTGCCAGATCGGCGAGGTGGTTGATGCCCACGGCTGGCCCGAACCGTTGCTGGCAGAACGCCTTGAACGTGTGCCATGGGATGTCGCCGGCGTCGCGCTCTAGCATGTAGTACCAGTGTTGCGCCGGCCCGGTCATGTGGAACGAGGCGAGCCACACCTTGTCGGCGTCGCGTGTCCGCTGCGCCCTGAAGAAGTGCTCGCAGCGGTTCAACCACCCAAGCGGGTCCTCCTTGCCGTCATACATCGGGAACGACAGCTTGTAGTACCGTGGAATGGCAGTTCCTTCATCGTCGTCGTCGTGCGAGGCTTGGTGGAGCGGCGATGATGTCTGGAATGGCAGCGGCGATGGTGAATGTGGGAAGGAAATTGAATGGATTGGGAGTAGGCGGGTGGAAGGCGCAGTATGTATGATTGTGGAGGTAGCGAGCGGCGCGGACGGAAGGCCGCCATAGCCCTGTAGGCCGTAGAGCGGCTGTGATGGTGGTGGTCCTGACGGCGCCGGCATGGGCAAGCGATCCTCCATGGAGGATAGGCGGGCCGCCATGCTCCCCAACTGTCTCTGTAATCCAGCGATCGCTGCGATGAGGGTGTCGGGTGGAGCTCCAGATGAGGTTCCGGCGACGGTCGAAGTTGCAGGGTGCGTGGTGATTGGCGGAGGCATCGTGGATGCAGCAGACGAGGACTGCGGCGGCGGGTTGGGCGGAACAGTGCTCGACGGCGCGGCGGAGGTGTTGGCCATGGGATCGGTCAAGGCGACTGATACCAAGTTGTTGGGGCTTGTGGATCGACGGAGGGAGTACGAATGGTGGACTGGTGGGCGAGGCGACGGACCTCGGCGGCTGCGGCGGACGGACGCCGTCCTGGCTGTCGGCGTCTAGGGCGAAGGGAAGGAGCGGCAGCAGAGACACAGCGGTTGGAAAGCACGGGTGTATTCTGAACTGACGAACCAGAGAGATTGAAATCCAATCTCCAGTTAACCTCTACAATATTACGGAGTCCACTACTTGTACTACAAATCTCACAACTAACACATACGGTTTAACACACGATACTCAGAATACAAATTCGAACGACACACGCGCGCTCCTGCCGACGCTCCTGCGCCTCGCGTCTTGCCTGTTGTTCAGAAGCGCTGGCTGCAGCTCATGTCCTACCACGGCTTCTTCTTGAATGTGTGTACACAACAGACGCAATTGTATTAAGTCACCAGCGTGTAAGACTGCGTGACCCCAACATGAGGTTGGTAGGTTACAATTTTGCAATAGTGGTCTAGCAATGAGCTTTATTCTCTTGATGAGAGATTCAGCTAAACCATTCTGTGTGTGAACATATGGTACAGAATGTTGTACTTCAATTCCTAAGGCCATACAATAATCATTGAAGGATTTGGAAGAAAATTCTGCTGCATTGTCCAGTCTGATTGATTTTATCTGGTGTTCAGGGTGACTCGCTCTAAGTCTGATGACTTGTGCGATCAATTTTGCAAAAGCATGGTTCCGTGTCGATAAAAGACACACATGAGACCATCTCGTGGATGCGTCAATTAGAACCATGAAGTACCTAAACGGTCCAGACAAAGGTTGAATGGGGCCACAAATGTCACCTTGAATACGTTCAAGAAACTTTAATGGTTCAGCATGTATTTTGAGATGTGATGGTCTCAAAATTAATTTCCCAGTTGCACATGAGGTGCACATAAAATCTGAGGATTCTGGAAATTTTCTGTCGCTCATACCATGTCCACGGGAATTGCTCATGATTTTTCTCATCATCCCGATGCCAGGATGACCAAGGCGTTCATGCCAAGTTTTGAATGCATCCACATTCTGAAAAATCACTTTGTAAGCAACATGTGGTACGGGTTTGATGTATGTGTAGTACAATCTAGACGGGAGAGAAGACACTTTTTCAAGTGTTTGTTTGCCATATCCGGTATCTTTGGTCAAGAGGAGGAACTCCTCATTGTTTTCCTCATGTGTTTCCACATGAATCCTATTTTTCCGGATATCTCTATAACTTAGTAGGGTACGTGTTGAATCGGGATACAATAATGCCTCCTCAATATCAATTTGTGTACCCATTGGAAGTACGACGGTGGCTCTACCAGAACCAACTATCGTAGCATCGCGTCCCGCGATGATCAAAACTTGTTCTTCTCTCTTTGTGAGAGTTTGGAAAAATTTGACTTCCTTAAGTATAGTGTTAGTGGTACAACCATCCACTAGGCAGATTTCTTCTTCCATTGAATTGACTCCCGTAATAATCTATACAATGCAAAATTTAAATTATAAAAATAATGCAAAATATAGAAAGTACAAACGAATATATTGATATAATAAGTGCATTATTACAACTTATAGCAACATCATGTCTTTATTACAATAGCTTCTTTTGCAAAAAATGAAACTATGGAGCCTATATGAGATCTCCATATGTGTCGTTGGAAGCGTATTCCACGAGCATCTTGTCGACATCCATGAAGTCTTCCTCTCCACTTGGCGGAGTTTTGGTGTTGCTTGGTCCCGCTCCATGAGGGATGGGGTCCATAGCTCCAGTCTCCAGCGCTTGAGAGGCGAAGTGTGCTTCGTACTTCTTTGCCTCCGGTGTACAACCCACAGACTTCATATATAGTTCAACCAAGTGTTTAGGGGTCCTGCATTTCTTAGCTATATGATTGTTGCAACCACACCTGAAGCAGGTGATTTTGTTGCTACTATCATGTTTAGGCTTAGAAATACCTTTCCCCTTTGGGACGTTCCCACATGGCTTTTTGGCTCTCTTGCGTTTGCCCTTGCCTGAGGAATTTCCAGTCTGTATGTTCCCATGAGGTCTATTTTTCTTCGCATTTGCATGTACTTCAGGCAGTAGTACAGTGCCCAGTGGGCGCTGATTTGAGTTCCACACTGTGAGCTCATGATTCTTTTCTGCCTGTTTCAATGTCTGAATGAGCGAAGAATAGACTGTGAAATTCTTCTCACGATATTGTTGAGTGATAATCCTTTCTGAAGGGAGCATAGTAGACAAAGTCTTCTCAATTTTGTCCGCTTCACTAGGTTCTCTCTCACAAAATCGGAGCTTAGAGCATATCTTATGAACAGCATGGTTGAACTCATCCACAGTTTTGAAATCCTGTAGACGTAAATGGTTCCACTCATGCGTTGCCTCGGGGAGGACAATAGCTTTATGTTGTTCATAACGGTTTTTTAGAGACGTCCACAACGCACGTGGATCCTCCACATACATGTACTCCATTTTTAAATCCGGATGGATATGGTTTCTCATCACCTTTAAGGCAGAGAAATTTGACATGTTGGAGGGGGTAACCGTCCCTTCGGCTGTTTCATCTATACATCTGTATAGTCCAAGGGTCGATAGAGTTACTTTGACATCCATCGCCCAAGAAGGGAAATTGGAACCGTCAAGGGCGAGGATTTTAAACTCTTTAGCAATCTCTTTGGTTGACATCTCACCTACATTATTATTACCAACAATTTTGAGAAATTATGGCATATTGATGCAATATTATGTGAATTCAAGGAAAATGAACTCGAACAAGAAATAAATAATCTCAATAAATTGGGCATCCAAAAAAGTTATCGCATGATTAAAATAGCTCAATATTCAATTTCCAAAGTATGCTAACTTTGAGAAACGAATAGAGGAATTTTATAAGCGTGTACCTTTTTGATAATAATTCCGAGTTTTGAGGGATAGTCGTTATGCGGAGGCATGCGTAGATCCATATGATCTCAAAATTCTAAGAATGTTTCCAATTTAGAGATAATATTGCATAAAAAGTTGGCGAGGAATTAAATTTGCAAAGAACTTGTAAAAATAAAAGACATGGGAATGCATAAAGTGCTAAAACACTCATATATAATATCTAAAATTACAAGGGGGTCTGAAGACAAATGTATTGTCTCAGATTATTTGCAGAAAGTAAATAGGCCAAAGTCTTAAGGACTGAAAAGTAAATTCTGCAAATTAAAATGCTGAAAAATAAATAGAATTTTATTGTCTAGTTCCAAAGGCAGATGGGGGCGAATCTGGACTAGAAGCCAAGTTACAGGCCGGCCCAGGAAGTTGATGGCTTCCTAGTTGGCCTTGTACGCACACAAGCAGAGCACAAGGTCGCATGACCCTGATGCCCCTCGATGCCATGCGTACGCCGCCGCCGTAGTTCGCCGCCGCCGATCCAGTCGGCGCAGTCGACGTTCCGCTGCTGTCAGCTGCAGGCTAGCCACCACACCGCCCAGATCCGCCTCCCCCGCACCTCCGGAACCCATTCTTGCGCCGTGCTCAAGCCTCCCCCTCACCGGAGGGTAAGGGACAGCAGTCGTTGCTGCCGGCGCCGTTCCCGGCCGGGATGTGCCCGGTCGAGATCCAGTTGGGGCGCGGGCGCAGCCCAGGACGTCGGTTTGCCGCCGCTGCGGCGGTCTGGCGACCCGGTGCCCAAGAAGCCGGAGGCGGAGGTGGAGGTGGAGATGCAGGCTCCAGGTCGATGAAGTCCGGCGGCGCCGCCACAGCTGTGCTGCTGGAGCCTCCCCCATTACTGTTGTAGTAGGGGAGAGCTCCACTGCGCGCAGCCATGGTCCTCCTGATGGGGAATTCCGGCAGTTCAACCGGCGTCGGAGTGTGCTCCGGAGACGCCGGCGTGTACTCCGGCGAAGCCACTGGCGAGGTAGCGCGACGAGGTGAAGCCGTGATGACGACGTTCTCTTGCTGCAGGCCAACAAGTGGCAACCGCACCCTCGCCGTCAATCCGTGGGAGCCGCAGCGATGCGGCGACTCCACCAGAAAACGGTCTGGTGCTGTGCAAGAGTTCGGCATCACCGGAGGTCCGCAACGAGCCGTGAGTGTGCTCGAGTCGTTGCTGACCGCTCTAGGGGCAGCAGCACCGTCGTTGCGGCGGGAACCACGTCTGGCATAACCAGCACGTCCCCTGCCACGTCGAGGACGGCGTGCCGGCGCTCGGAGGAGCGCATCGACTTGCTGATGCAGGAGGTGGTGCAGAACACGAGCACGGAGGTTCCTTGGAAGGGAAGAACCAACATCAAGGGGAAGACACAGGTAAGAAGGCATCTTACCCTACGGTTTGGAGGAACTCCCTTCTCTTGCTCAGTAGAAGCTGCTGATAACGTGTTGTAAAGTAAAATATGGAGACAAGTGAATAGGTGAATTAGAGTCATTCTCATTGATCTCAGAGTCTCATTTTATAGGGAGATTACAAGGAAGATGATGAGTCTCTACATTAGTGTAGACAATGAATTTGTAGCAATAACACTAATTCATATCCTCAACCATCATGGCTATTACTTCTCCTTCTAGTGGAGCAATTTCATGGTCTTAAACCATGGTGTGCTGCCTCTTGGTATTCTTCCTTAAGGAGGTCAATAATGTGCATTCTTAACACTTTTCTCCTTTGCTAATCAGATAGAAGAATTCCTTTTAGCTATGTGCTCAGTTCTGTTTCTCTTATTAGTTGTGCCTCAGTCACACTACACATTTTCTCCCCTACCAAAGGTTGCCAACTGATGCATCATCTACAAAAATAATTGCAGTTGAAAAGAATTGAATGTGGACATGGGGGTTACACTGAGTTATAAATACTTCATGGTGTCAGAAACATAATGCGCCATGTGTTCCTAAATTGTTTTCTGGTGTGTTTTTAACATATATCAATATGTGATTAAGAACCACACATCATATATGTTATCGTGAAGTATAATGATATCATATCAGGTTTGTATACAGTTTTTTGTTAAAGACGTGCATAGCACATTTTTCATTAAGAAGAAGAGAGTTCGCTATCAAGTTTGTATACAGTATCAAGCATGTTAAAGAAAATGCTTTGCCTGCAAAAAGAGTGGGTCCTATTTGGAAAAAAAATGTGGTGACGATTATTTCTTGTCTGGGAAAGCTCACGGCTCTCTGGTTATGATTAACAGTGAATCCTCATAATCTAGCTGTGCCCTAGACAGATTCTTAGCTTGTCTGACAGACATACAATGCAAAAGACACCTTTGTCAAATACAGGGCTTCCTTCAAAGAAAAAAACTACTTTATTTATAACTAAAAGCTCCAGTTACATGATGTTTGAGAAAAAGGGTATCAAATAAGCAAGTACAAGAGAAAATAAGGTGTCACGTTAGTCAGTAGCTGATTCTCAAAATCAATCTGACAATTAAAAATTACAAAAGAAATTAACTTTCCAAGTTGCTCTTCTTCCGAGATCCCTTCTTAGCTGCCATATGCAGTAGCTTTCCAATCTCATAACTGAAGAATTGGTTCTTGTGTGGTAGTATCTGAGACCTCCTTACTTTGATTCTCCCTCTACATTGCAGTTCAGTTCAGTTTGATGTCACTTGATGTCCCAAACCTGGCAAACAAAAACCACTGAAAAGCAAACGTTTTAGGTTGCCTTCCTCCCAGAGCGCTTCTTGATTGTGGTGCGGCATGACTTTCGTATCTCACAGCTGAAAATGTGATTCTTGTATGGTGGCATTTGGGACCTCCATGCTAGGACCTCGATTATCCCTCTACATTCCACAGTTCCAACTAGGATATCCTCAAATGTTATATTGGGAACTTCCTCGTGCCCAGAATTTGTTTGATACTGGTTATGGACCACACAAAATTCAGCATTGGCCATTCTCTGAAAAACTGTAGGCTTATTTTTTTGCATGAGGGCAGATGGATGTTCACCAAACATGGAGGTGTTCCTTTGTATATGGAGCCTTGAAAATTTAAGTACTCTCGACCAAAATTGAGCATTAAGGTTAGATCTCAATAAGCCACCAATTATGTTTGCGCCTAAGAATGAACCAGTCATCTCCATGCCAATCTCCATGGCTATTGATGCCAACTTTGATTGTTCCTCGGGATCTGTACTGCCGAATGTGAGCACCTTGAAGAAATACCAGTATGCTTCTCTGGTTAGATAGTTCAATACAAGAGCTTGTGTGGTACCAAATTCAATGATTTTTTTTGATTGACCTGTGATTATGACTTTGCTACCGCTGGCAATTCCACCAACATAAGTTGAATATATGTTTTTCCACATATCCTCATCGATATCCTTTGGCAGTTCAATGATAAGTAGCAGAGCTTTATTTCTATCAGAGGGGCTTTGATGCTTGCTCACTGCACAGCTATTCTTGGTATTATTTAACATTTGCTCTTTCAAATCATCTTCCGTAATCAAAAGAATTTGAGAAAATAGATGACGCACCCGTTCGTTGTTGCAGACATGTGAAACTAGGGTGCTCTTTCCTGCAGCTGGCGGGCCAACTATTGGTAGGACGCCCACACTTTCTGCACAAGAATATGTTTGCATTAAAAACCTCATCACCCTTTCCATCTCCATTTGACGAGCAAACATGCACTTGTCAAGAAAGAGATGCATGCTGTAAGGTTGCCGGTATAATGGAGTATAGTTATTCAGAAACACAACAAACTCATTCATGTCACTGATGATGTTATTTAAATTTTGAAGAACCTTTTCTAGCTCCTCCTTGCCATATGTATTGTTGGAGGAGAGAAAGAGACGCTTGACGGGGTTAAATTTAGATACAGAAAAATAATGACTCACTCCATGATCATCGACCTTCTTTTTTTCTCTACTGACTTGACTTATGAAGTTGTCTAAGGTGTAATAACCCCTGTAAACCTCCTTTCTCAGTATGTTCAGTTGCTGTACCATAGCTTGATTTGTGATGTGGCGTCCCTCTGCCTCCTCAATGATAACACGGCCACGTCGGAGTAGCCGTTGTAGGCTCTGTATGCTCTGGTCCTCCATAGCTTGTGCTGTTGGCGTCGAGCATTTGCCAATCAAGAAAGATATACATCTGTTGGTGATCATTTCCACCATTGCATTGGAAGCGGCTTCCATTGAAAAATTTACTCTCCTAGCTGATAAAATAGTTGAACCTATTCTTAGTGATTACCTCTATGAGCGTAAAGCACAGCGTGCATCATGGAATACACAAATATATATAGCATTTACAAAGTACTTCCTGGGGGTTCTTAGCATGACACGGACATTGCATTTGGCTTGAACAAATATATACATCTCCTAGGTTTTGACACCATCTTCCTAGAACCACACGCCAATTATGGACAATCATCGGAGGAACCTAGAACAGTTTCCTCCGCATGCTGCTTGACTAATTAATTTGGGAATGATTTTTTGTTCCTTCAGAATATCCCCTCTTAACAATGTCATGGCCTATTAACTAGTTTCTAACTTAGTAGTATTCACTATCATCTCAGATGCTGCAAAAATTGAGTTTCATTTTTTGTCTGAAATTCTAGGACCACTGAATGCTATGACAGGGAAGAAACAGAGCAGCCTGAACATATATATTTGCTGAATTGTTACAGCAGATGGCAACTGGAGCATGCTGAAGTGCAAATATACTGGTTTGCAAGTTGCAACTGAACACGCGGTACACTCTGCTCATAATATTCAATTATTGAGTTGCAAAACCACGCTGATTATGATTGCATCTTACGGATTAGTATCTAATCATACACATGTAAAGCTCTTTACTTGGCATCTACCAGTGGACCCGCCTAGTTGTTCAGGTCGATGATCCATCTTTGCAGAATGAAGAAGGAAATCTCACATCTTGATTACCGTTTTAGTGAGCGTTCGGCAGGCTTTATTCAGGGCTTCTTCTACAGTATTTTCCTCTCACAATAAATTTGTCGGCGTCGGCTTTTTCTGCACATATTATTTTTCTCACGTAACAAATCTGTCAAATCTGACCCTCCCGAAGCTCCCTTTCTCCAGGGAGCCGGATGCTTATTGCTTCCTTTCTTCGAGCTGTGGTCCTCCTCGTCACATGATGGAGGGAAACGACAACATGACACATGAAGGCACATGGGCAAGCAAATATGCTTAGCAGCTTCTCAGTTAGATTGCATCCCACAGCTATTCATCTTGCATGCTGCCGCATGCACCATGCATCGTCCATGGCACATCATGTGATGATCTCGTGGGAACATTTAGTTTTACCTCCAATCACATCATCGTACAGTGGTACTAGGTTGGCATTCCACATTTATATAATAAAGCATACTGACAATTGTGTAATCAACTAACCAAAGGAATCATTTAATTGTTTACATCATTATTACATAGTATGATAGTTGACGAAGCAACAGACTGGTGGATCTGAGTGTGTTTGTTTCTTGATTCTTGATGGCCAGCTAACTCCCTGACAGGTCAAAGAGTGTTGGTTCCTAACAAGTAACAAATTAGTGTTTGTTTTTTTAGAGGACAAATTAGTGTTTGTCTAAAAAAAAGTAACAAATTAGTTTGACTTGTATTTTTTGTCTTGTAGTGAGCTTGGGACTGTATTGTACATCTATGGTTCCCCAGCAGCCCTGCAGTTGTGAAATTTGTGATGCACACATTACTTGTATAAGATGACATGTCGTCGCTGTGTGCTTCTCGATCTGATTCAAATCTGCTGCATGCATGTGCATGTGATGAATATATGCACAAGTTGTGCAATTGCTCGACCTTGCAGAGAGACGATCACTCGCTCTGCTTCGGGTGCCGTGCATGCAGTATGAAGCCGCAGCTACAAGACACTGCGAGGATTGTACTAGCTCAACCAGTACTTGATGTGATGGTGATTTTTCATGAGCGTGAAATCTGTGCGCAGAGGCACAACACGTTATATGTACCACCCCTATTGGCACGCGACAGCTCACAACTCGACAAATTAAGTCAGCTAGAGCGCTACAGGTACATGATTACATTAATCAGTTCCATGTTGGCAAATGGAGTACTGCATGTGTGGACATAAATTAGTTATGCAACGCAGTAGCGATGATGGATTATGTTAGTCGAAATCGGAATTTTTGACCATCAAACTATCAAAACTGTTTAAATTTGACCATCCATCTATTTTGATGGGTGATTTTAACTTTTTTATTTATAATTTAGTCCTTAGATCTTAAGATGATTATTACTTTTTGCACGTACCTCCGATTTAGGTGATTCTTACGGTCACGCGTTCATAATAGTGAGCTTTATCTTTTAAAATGTTTTTACACTATTTTATCACTATTTGATGTATTATTCTTATGTTGTTGTGTAAAAATAACAATATAAGAAAAGTAACATAAATAATTATAACATTTTAAAAGATAAAGCTCATCGTTACGAACGCATAACCAGATATATGAGAAAAAATAGTAATCATTTTAAGATCCAAGGACTATATTTAATTAATTTAAGTCCTTTGCTCATGCATGTGTGTTAGATAGAGATAGCATCGGCGTAAGTAGATTCACCACTCTCCATTTTCTAGGCACCACTAAAAGCAAGCATCACTAGCTGCAGTGATAGGAGTGATGCTCAAATCTTCTCTCTTCTGTTTTGGCATCACTTTGGTAACATACTCGGCCCTCAACAGCGTGAGTAAAGCTTAATACTTCATCAACGCTACCTCAGAGTAGAACTCTAGAAATCACATCATGCATTTTTGACGTGAAGTACATATGTGGGCCTAGGTGAATTAAAATATAGCTCAATCTCAACCACTTGCTCATCCTTGATCCAATAACAGCACGTCACACACAATTGTTTCTTCCCCATTTTCTCTCTGCACCCAAGAAACAAATTTTCTATATCACAACGTTCCAACATTAAGACTCTTTGAACCATGAATTCTTTGATGTCTTTGATCAACAACTTATTGTCATGGATAATTCCTTTTATTTGGTGTTTTCATGGATAACTGATTCCGGCACGGAAAAGATGCATCGGCTGATGAATTGTTGGACTGACGGGTGCCGACTGCCGATGGTCACGGAATGCCCATCCTAGAAGAGAACAAAACTTCACTTACCTTTTCAACGTCCGTTCCTATGAAGCGCTCTTCTCCCCGCACATGTACAGGGTCTTTGCCCATCACTGCAGAATACAGAGAGTACCGTGGACTTGTGGAGCAGACTGTTTTAGCAGCTAGTAGTAGGGACCTGGGAAGGAAAAGGTCACTGAAGACATCTAACCACCTGACACCCCAGTAATATCTTATCAGAATATCCAAGAAGGTAAAAAATTAAAGAAGTGTAGAGGTGAAGCAAAGGAATTGGTAGGTGATACAGAAGTTAGGATGAGGAGGGTACAAGGCAAAAACCAGCGCTACAAGACAGATCAGAGCAAAGACAAATCATCATGGTTTGATGATCCTCGTGATCGACTGTTAAAAACCTCTCTTTATTTATGTATGCAGACTGTCTTGGGCCATACTTTCCTTTATCTGTTAGGAAGCTTAAGAGTACCCTTCAAACAGCCCTCTACTCCATGTTTAGTTGGACAAGAAAAAAGTAGACGCACTCCGTCAGGACCTCTACTAGACTCTCAATTTTTTGGAAGCCTCCAAATTCTAATGTAGTCCAAGACATTACTTTACTAGAGTTGAATATATTTCTGTTACCTTTTAAAAAAATAGAGACAATCCCATTTTACCTTTGGGGGCTTTAGTTCGGGAGGGATGAGAGGCGAAGGATGGAGATAGAAGGAGGTGGAGCCATGGCGTGGAAGTCGGAAGAAGGATGTTAGGATGGAGAGAAGTGGAGAAGTTAATGGGTTTTCTCTGTTGGAAATAAACCATATCGTGATCTTCTCGGTCTCCAACCGAGAGGAACTTGTTCCTCACGTTTTTCCCCTACGTGATGGATCAGAACTCGTGTTCTGTAATCGGCAGGAACACAATTAGAATTCTATTAGGACTCTAGGCCCTGCCTCCACGGCTCCATATAAAACTAAGGGTAAGGCAAAGCCTCCAACGCATCAAATCAATTTGCTTTAGCCTAAAAACCAAACACCGATTGCAAAGGGAGCTGGAGGAGGTAGAAGCTCTAGTTCCTCGTCCACGTCCGGGTCAGTGCCGTTGGCGTCCAGAGGGGATACGTTCAAGTTGTCGATCAAGAACATCACAAGTTCTTGAGTCGGCGTTCGTCATCGATTCTACTACTTCAAGGCTGAGACCCGTACCGACTACATCGTCTCAGGAGGCTCCCATGGCGGCTACTAACGCTGGAATAAGTTTATCCCACCTAATTCCGCATTAGCAGATTGATTGTGATTTAGGCTATGTGATCCTGTGTTTATGTGCTACTTATGTTGAACAGTAATATTCAACATTCTCGAGCCAGCCACCTAAAACTAGGGATGAAACCGGATACCAATTCGGATATCATTTTTTAGCCGTTCGTTTTTTATTTTAGCTAAATTAGGCATAATATTTTGTATTCAAAATTTATATTCTTGTTCTTGGCATTGTGCTTGTTAAGATTCATACAAAATAAATCCCAAATGTGTGCTATATTTTAATCAAATGATGAAAAGAAATTCGGATATCTATTCGGATTCGGATACAGATGTTTTTTCACCTTTTTCTCTATCGAAAGCAAATAATCCATAAAAAAATTGTAGCTAATTTTTTTTATTTTTTCTAATAATTAGCTGGTTATAATGCATAAAAAATTAGTACCAAATTTATTTTATTGTGATCTAAAAGTATCAATCTATTATACAATTCGGATGTTTTGGTTTCATCCCTACCTAAAACCGCGTCGGGTCGGGCTGCCCGTCGTGCTGAGGTGGCAGCCCACACCCGGCACGAGCTACCTACGGTCAAACCAACATGGGCACGAAGGTCGCCATTTCAGACCGGGCTTGGATGGGGCCAAAAAAACTAGGCTTCTGGGCGGGTTGCCGGTTGCAGAGATATCTATAATTGAAACGCAAAGTATACAGCTTCTTGACAAGACCGCGGGTTTGGAAGTTGGAGAGTGTTGTGTTGGAATATAAGAAGTGTAAACTGAGATTAAAAAAAAATGGGACTCCATTGGAAACAAAGTAGTTGATAGTCACTGTGAAATACTCTGTCTTTAAGAAACTAAGAGAAAATTTTTATTAACAGTTTATCAAAAAAAAATTTGACTGGTTGTGTTTGATATTTGTGAGTACTTGCCATCAGTTGGTGCATCAGTGGCCTAGGAGTTATCATCGTTTTTTTTTGAGGACGCAATTGTATTCCATACTGATTTTGCCATCAATGTCTACCTAAACCCTAACACCTGATCAAACACCAGTTTTTTTTTGTTTGATCACCATTCATTGACTTACACCATTCCAAAGAAAGAGTTGCACTTATATACTTGTATGAAAGTTTAGAGGGTCTTAAAATTGACATGAATATGAGACTACCAAGTACTTCCATCTATGTCGAAACTGAATGTTTAAACAATCTCACAAAAATTATATGGTACTATATTAAGAAAAAAATACCTTTTTTTATTTGACTGCCAAGTTCGATTCATCTTTTTCCAACCCTTCCTCTGTTTCTTATACTAAACCTGTTGCCTTCGTTCCCTTTGCCTCACCAAAAGGGGATCGCCCCTAGGCCCTAGTAGTATCACCTTAATTTATTTGGAACATCCATATGGGCATATCTTTTCTTCAGTTTATGCATCTCTCATTCAAAGACAGACAAGAAATCAATCTAAAGGCACCGCTCCTCTTATTACCCTGAAAAGGAAACCTCTACTAGCAATTGGAATTATAGTTTAGATTTCACCAATGCGTGAGACTTTAATTTCTGGAGTTTGGAGATGATATTCATCTGGTACGAGATTATCGTTGGGGCTGCATGATGGAAAATCCACAGGCGGTGGAGGGAGCGACGTGTTTGCCGTTGGTCCATCTTCAACAATGAATACTGCCGTCATGCCCATTGACAAGTGGAACTCATAGTGGCAATGCATGTACCATACCCCTGTACACAAAATAAGATAAATGACATAAATTAAACTATGACAAATCATCATTAGACATTGATGGCATATATTAAGTGATAATGAAATTATTTTGAGTCGCCAAGAAATTAATAAATCAGGTTATTAAGCGTCGATTTAGAGCCTAATAAAAAACTGAAAATTTTCAGGTTTCCGTTGAATTTGAAGCTTCCTATTGAAAGACGGTAATGTAGAAACAATTAATCATGTACCTACCTGGATTGTCGGTGACAAATCGGACGGCAACCCATCCAAGATTTGGGACTACCACCGTGTTCTTGAGCGGCGGATTCACCAGGTTGTACCTCGCCACATCCTTCGCCGCATCAAAGTTGCCGAGCCCTTGCGCGAGCACGAACATATCATGGCCGTGTAGGTGCATCGGGTTGGAGTCGCCTTGCAGTATCGCTGTGCCCTGGAACACCATCTCCACCACAGATCCATATCGGAACCACCGCGCCAGAGTTGCCCTGGACGTTGGATCCAACAACTTCTCCTTTGGTCCTATGGGGATCAAGGAGGTGTCGGTGAAATTGAATACTCTCGGTGGCTTGTTTGGAAGCTCTAGCAGTGCGTCCTTGTAGCCGGCGGTGTGGTAGTAGTGGGCCTCTAGTATCGATGTTGTGGGGAGCTGGAAGGAGACATTGTTCATTGTAGCAGCAAGAAAAGCCTCGTTGTCGTTTGATCTATTGCAGTATAGTCCTCCTCGCCAGCAAACGGTGCCCAAGCCGAGCGTGATGAACAGGTGCTCGTCCACTCGCGTGGGCACTGGCGGTGGCGGGCGCCGTGGGTGTTGCAGGCTGGTCAGGTTGCTGTGGAAGTATAAAGACAACACCACGTCATGCTGATCAGGCATCACAGGTGCCACCGGCGTATCACTGGAACCACCCAGGGTGTGGTGACTGTTGTATTGCAGCACGCCTCTCGTGGAGGGCTCTGGGGTCTGGGTGTCGGGCAATGGTGCCTGGTTCGGCATGGCGACCATGTAATACTTGCCGGGGGCCCCGTCGGCGACCACCAGAGCATCCACGGTCTCGCCGGGCGCGATCACGATGAGATCCGTGGTGTAGGGGCTGACATAGTTGGCGTCGGAGGCGACCACTGTGAATCTGTGCCCGGCGATCTTGAGGAAGTACTCGGAGAAGAGCCCGGCGTTGATTATGCGCAGCAAGTAGGTCTTTCCAGGCTCCACATCCAGCACGTAGCCATCTTCTGCAACCCCTTCAGAAACGAATGCGCACCATTCAACAACAGAAGACTTATAGTTTTAGACATAGATCGACGTACGTAGTAGTACTATACAAGCTGATTACCAGAGCAGTTGAATAGGTCTCCAAGCTTGCCGTTAACTGTGGATGCAATGGGGAAGTAATTGAACAAATTTTGCTCCATTTTCCTGGCTACCTCTGCAAGGTCCATCGACCACCAATCCCCTGCAATCATCAATCGGTCACAGAAACAGTTCAGTTCAGAACGTCTTGGGGCTAACACAATATGGCTATCAGCTTCACTCTCGTCGTTCCAAGTCTTTTTCAGCTCTACCCTCTCGGTCGTTAGTTGATAGCCAGTAGCATTTAGTACTTCATCAGTTCTTAAACATATGATGTTTAGGACAAGCAAATTAGTTCATTTTTGAACTAGCTGTAGCTAGCTTGAACTAAATGTCATGTATTTGTGGACAGAGGTAGTATCTTTATATATATGCGACTAAATGCAAGCTGAAACACTCACGAACCTATAATGATAGGGACTTCACGATGAGGCTTAGGAAATGGATACGAGCTGGCTCCAAGTCTTGGCCGGATGATGAGGGCGCCATGTAGGGTTGCCCGGAGGCAAGGGACATGAGCATGCCACCACAGGGTACCTTCTTGACCAACGACATTGAACCGATATGTCAAATTTTGGTTTGGTAGGATGGGGTACTGGGTGACCATCGGCACCCCATCAGCCCAACAATTCAGCTTCTGCCTCACTCCATGCCTGCACCCGAAAACACGAAGGAAATTGTATTTTCATTGAAAACAAGTGAAAAAATACCATCTCTCTAATATTTATATATCTTTGGCCTTTGCTCAAAGGCTAGATTATCATTACCAGTGGATCGTTATGTTCTGGGGTGATTTGTTGACGACATGAACGGCCACCGAGTCTCCCTCCGTGACCTCGATCGTTGGCCCTGGAAGCTGTCCGTTCACCACGGTGACGAGAGTCTCCTTGCACAAGTGCGTCATATTCATCTGGCTCACCTACATATATACAGATTCAAATTCAGGACGGAGATGTGAGCTAACAGTATGCATGATGCATGAGAGGTGAAGTGGGAGGTTATGTCGTCTATGAAATAGAGGATCGATCAACGCTTACAACAAAGGTGTGCTCGACGATAGCTGTCGCCGCCGGTAGTAGGGCCATGGTCGAGAGGAAGAAGACGATGGCATTTGCGACCATAGTGGCTGCCGTGAGGAGGCTCCAGATCTTCATTGTTTGCAACTTTGTCTGGTTTAGTTTGCGTTAGGGGTTTAGATATACTTATAGTACAGTATGTCTTAGATGATCTAAGTTAGATCGGATCTTTTGTTCTTATTGGTGAGTGAGCATGCAAGTAGATGTTGAGAGGGTAAGACCTGAGCGACCCTCTTCAATCCTGCTCCATACTGGGTCACGATGGGATGAAGAATCATTCTCGTACACGTCGAGATGTACGCCTAATAAATAACGCGTACGTAAAATAAACGAAGATACTAATCAATACAGCACGTCAGACGGGGACGGTCATCAGCATGGGACCGTAGTATCGTCGCAACAGGCCGGTTTACTCCTAAACAATAACATATGGAAGTATAATTAAAGAATAATACTAAGACTGTACAGTAAGGATTGCTTATTACGTATGTGACATATTGAATCCCCTCGCGTCGCTCTCTCCCCGAGGGCGACTCGAGGGCCCCCTGCCTCTCCGCCCGGGCCGCCCGCCGCTGCTCCCGTTGGCCGCCTCCGCCGCCGGCGGCGGCCAGCAGCGGCGCCGCAAGGGGCGTCCGGCCGCGTCTCCTTCCCCCTTCTTTCTCCTTTCCTCTTCTCTCTCCCTCTCCCTTCCCCTCCACATCCGGCGGTTGCTCCGGTCGGCTCTCCGGCGTGGTCCCGGATCTGGCCCCCCCGGTGCTAGATCTGGCCTCCCCGGCGCCGCCCCGATGCCCCTGAGCCCCCCGGCCCGTTCCGGTGCTCTGGGCCGGTGCCGCTGTCTCCTCGACGCGGACCCCCAGTGCGAGGCTCAAGGCTCCTGCTTTGGCGCCGGCATGGCCACGTCCTGCGGCTCCGCGTGGCCTGGGACGCCGGCCTGGCCGACCACACCGACATGCTCCGGGCCGTGCGCCGTCTCGTCTGCCGCGGGCCCCGCGCCCTTGCCCGTCGGTCGTGGCTCTAGGTGCGGCCGCATCTCCCTCCTCGTCCGGCTGCACTAGGACCCGGCGGCGGCAGCGGCTGCAGGCGCGCGCCCTCCCGGCATCGTCGCCGTCCGGCGCTGCCTGGCGTGCCTGCCAGCCCCCTCCCTCTGCGTTGGCGGGCCACGGCGAGCTCAACGCCGCCCGGCTTGCTCCGCGTGGGTCCGGCGAGCGGTGCGGGCCTTCGCGGCAGCAGCGGCATCGCAGGCGTCTCCCCCTCCTCCGCCCCGCAACGTCCAGGCTGGCTCGGCTCCCCCGCGACCGATCGCCTGCCTGCAGCTGCTGCAGTTTTGCCCGTTCCGGCGCATACTCTCCCGAGTCCGTCGGGCCCGTCCGCCTCTGCACCCTCGGCCGCTGAACCGTCTCCCGCGCTGCCTCGTCGTCGTCGTCCGGAGCACCCCCTCCCTCCTGCGGTCTACGGCCTCTTCGACTGGGCTCCCGCCGGCGGCCGCCGCCCTCCTACCGTCGACGGCCGTCCCACGCCGGTGCCGCGTCCCTACCCCTCGACGCGGGTGCGGGTGTGGGCGGCGGGCCGGGAGGGAGGTGCCCTCCCCCCTTCCGCACCTCCCTTCCTTCGGTGGCCGGTGTTGCAGTGGTGTGTGGCGGGTCTGTCGCCGTCCGGTGGAGTTCGTGCTGCTGTCCTGGCGAGCTGCGTGGGCTGCGATGGCGTGGTCTCCGCGGCGGCTTGTTCCTTGTTGCCATCATCTCGGGCACACGCTGCGGTTCCCATTGCTTGGTCTACCACCCTGGTTCCGGCGGCTAGCAGTGTTGTTGGTGGCCATGGAGTTCTTGGGCGAAAGCCTTGCCTAGCGCCTGCTAGTGCTCGCAGTGGTTGCGCATCCTCACGTAATTACCCTGTTGGGGGCATTGTGATTGCCTCCATTGCCTCTGGTCTGCCAGGTGAAGACTTGGCCTACCCATTCGTGGGTGGGCGGACGACGACGGCGGCGGTGTTGTTGAATCTTAGTGGCATTCTCAATTTTTGGAATTAAAGTAATGATCCCAAAGTTGAGGCTAAAGAGGTCAAGACTGTCCTTATGGAAATCATGGAACATAGCCAAAAGGTCATCTTTGATCACCCCCCAGAACACTTGATAAAATTCAGCTGGGAAGCCATCTGGTCCAGGAGCCTTATTATGCTCCATTTGGAAGACTGCCTCTCTCACCTCATTTTCAGTGAAATCGGCAATGAGGATCTCATTTTCCTCATCGGATACTTGTGGAATATCATGAATCTGATCCTCCATCAAGGTGATTTCCGTCTGTTCAGGGACCCCGAACAGATTTTTGTAATAGTTCGTGATGTGACATTTAAGACGGTCAGAACTAACAGCAACACCATTGTCATCCTCAAGCCTATAAATATGCTGCTTACGGTGTTTGCCATTGGCAACAAGGTGAAAGAACCTTGTATTAGCATCCCCTTCCAAGAGAGTTTTGACCTTAGCTCTTTCATACCACTTAATCTCTTCCTCCCTCAAAAGCGAAACTAGCCGCTCTTTAAGGTAGTGCTTTAAATCGATCTCATGATCAGAAAGCCTATCAAATTCAGCTTTTTTATCAAGATCCTGCAGTAGGGCCAAAAGAGTATTTTTCTCCTTTTTATAGGAGCCCGCCATATTAGACGCCCAGCCTCTAAGATGTTGCCTAAGTCTGCGGATCTTGGACTGCCACCTCTGCAGTGGAGAAGATCCTGAGTTTTCTGATCGCCAAATATTTGCAACCATATCGTAAAAACCCTCCTTTAGGAGCCATCCCCTCTCAAATCGAAAGGGTCTGGATCCGGACTGGTGAGTGGATGCACCTGTGGACACAACTAGTGGAGTATGATCTGTAATGTTCCGGTCTCTAGCTTCGACCTTGGCCAAGGGGAAATTAATTTCCCATTCCGTACTAGCTAAAACTCTATCAAGCTTTTCATAAGTCGGATTATCCCCCGCACCCGCCCAAGTATACTGGCGACCTGTCATGACAATTTCCCTAAGTTCAAGGGACTCAATGACAGCATTAAAAAGGGAGGGCCATTTAGTATCAAAATCTCCACAGCTTTTGTCCTCAGGTTTTCGCATAATATTAAAATCCCCGCCAATGAGAAAAGGAAGGTTCTCCTTTGAGCAGGTATTAGCGAGTTCGGCAAGAAACGCACCCTTGTTTTGTGATTGTGCCGGTCCATAAATAGAATAAAGGACAAACTTGAAGTCAGTAGACTTGTATCTAAGGGTGAATTTGACATAAAAATCCCCCTCATCTATGGCACCAATATCAAACACACTAAGATCGACCCCAAGCAAGATCCCACCTGATCTGCCATGGGGAGCCATAGCGTGCCAAAGAAAATCACGTCCAGCACAAAAATTTTTGAGGACGTGATCAGGAAAGGACTCACGACCAGTTTCAGAGAGAGCAATAAAATTAATCTGCTCTTCTCTAACTAGTTCAGCCAAAAATCTGTGTTTAGCCAAGTCAGCAAGACCTCTGCTGTTCCAGAATACCCCTTTCATTTTATAATAATTTTTGAAGGGGTTTTTGGCTTCTTGGGAAGATTGCCAGTTTTTTGAGTCTTGGCCTTATTAAATTTTTTCTTGCGACTGATAGGAGAGAGATCTAGAATATGATCATTCTCTGCATCAAACAAGCTCTCATTTAGGAAACCACCAGCGTGGTTGAGAGCTTCCTGCAGTCTTTCTTCCCTTTCATCATCATTTATTAGATCATTAGCGTTAACTTTATTATTTTTGTTAGCGCAGACAACTAATCTATCTACCTCTAAGTTCTTAATACGAGTGACACCTGAGGCATTTGTATTGATGGCTAACCTACCAAGGTTTGAAATAATACGCGAATCTGAAAAGCTAGAAAAGGAGATACCTTCGAGGTTCTTTTTCTTCGCCAAACGTTCCGCCTTGAGTAGGGTATGCTCGTCAGCCCTTCCCGCGTTCCTGCTGCTCTGACGTAGCGTCCTGGGGGCATCCTCCCCAGCCGTAGGCGCAGGTGCCACCACTCGCCGCGGTGCGGCGCTGGTGACCTGCTCGGTCTCGCCCCCAACTGGGGCTGCGGCCCCCTCGGTAGTGGCCGCGGCGGTGACCCCCTTAGCAGGGATCCTGCTGCTCCTGGGTGCGTCCTCCTCCGGTGAAGAAAGCGCGGGTGCCAGCACCCGCAGCGGCGCCGCGCAGGAGATCAGCTCGGCCTCCCCCAAGGTAGGGTGTAATGCCCCCTCAGGGAAAGCCGCAGCGGCGTCCCCCGCAGTCACTGCTGCCAGCACCTCAGTAGCAGCGGAGAGGGAGGTGTCCCCCCGGGCCGTAGGGGGCAGCCCGTCCGAGGCGGCTGCAGCCCCCACGGTCACCACAGTGGCAACAGTGGAGAGGGAATCATCTCCCTCAGCCGTAGGGTGAGACGGCCCGTCCGAAGTGGTCGAGTCCTCCGCGTCTTCCGACCCCCCCCCTCGTCGGCAAAGAGAGGGGCGGCCGTGTCCTCCACAGTAACTGAAGGATGCGGCGTGGCAGCCCCCAGCGGAGACCCTGCCCCTCCTGAAAGAATAGGGGTGGGCATGCCTCCATCCTCCCCCTCAGCGGGGAGTGTCGTAGACTCCGGGTAGAAGAGGGTCGGTATTCCCCAGGCCGAAGAGAGGTGTGTAACACCAGCCTGTTCAAACTCAACAGAGACAAAAGGGTGAGGGTTAACAGGAGGTGACACCAAAGCATTGTACATCTTCCGCTCTTCATCAGTCAACAGGCTGTAGGACTTCCACCCCACAGGATCCTTCTCCAGCATGACCTTAATACTAATCTCATCCAACAGCTGCTCGCAAGCCATATCAAGTGCCTCTTGGATCAAAATAGCCTGCCTGTGAGATTTCCCGCTCTGGGGTGCAGAAGACTGAGGGTTTGCAAAAGAAGCCTCCTTTTGACCACCCTGTGGGTTCCGAGCAGGGTTAGCATCCCTCATCCTCCGGTCCCCATCCGCATCATTACCCTTATCCTCATCAGTGAGCAGGTCCTCATCATCATCCTGATCAGCAACATTCGACACCTCCTCATCGGGCTTGAAGTAAAGGCGGTACATGCATCCTTTCACATAAACATCAGCGAATTTTGGTATTTTTTTAATGTCCAAAACTGCCACAAGGATCCGTACCTCCCCTGTACGCCGAAGGTGGTGGATGTCCACCTTCTGAGTAGCTCCAATCATAGTGCCAACTGCCCACAAAGGAAGGAAGAAACGAAGTGCACGCGGTACCTTGGTGACAGTCACCCAAACCTGATCCAGGACTTTAATTGGCTGAACATCATCAACAAATTCTTCAATCGAGAAGGTACCTTCCTTATTCTTTGTCGTGATAGTGCCAATAGCCACCATACGTGTCAGCTCCTCCTTGCTAGGGAAAGGCACAATAAAGCACTTGTGCCCCTCCTCATGCGCCTCCCAGCGCCAAGTGACCGGAACGATCCGTGCCAGTGTAGTCAACAGCAGCTGTTGGGAGACTTCACCAGACTCCACCTTGATGAGGGCGGTGGCAGGAGAGACATCAGCTGCAACTATGTCATGCTCATTTGCAGCCTGAATATGGAAAAACCACCATTGTCGTCCGAAGCAGCACAGTACGCCACGGACGGCTTCAGACCACGGAGGAGAGAGCACTGATTGGTGTAGTGGTCAGCCGTGCAAATCACACACTCCACCGTGCGTTTCCGCTTTCCTTTTCCCCCATTTGCTGTCGCAATTTCCGTCTTTGCCCCGACATCAGTGGCGTTGGGGACAGTGTCATCGCCACGACCACGGCGTGGCTGCTCCCGCTCAGCACCAGACTCGTGCGCTCCTCCACCAGCAGCGTTGTCCCGAGCACCGCGACCACGGCCCTGCCCGGCACCTTGCGCAGTTGCACCGCGCTCACCCGCCGGCTTGCGGTCGCCGTCGCCCATAGGTTGGGCAACCGCCCCACGGCCACGCGGCACCCCGCGGCCACGCACCTGGTCAGCCCGGTCGCCGGCGGCCTGAGGTTGGGCAGCAGCACCCCGGCCTTCCAGCCCCCTGCAGCGAAACCGTCCCCTCCCCGCCATCAGAGCGTCCCCTGGTTAGATACTCTGTTCAATATACAGTTAGGTAGAGATCGAGCTGGTACACGTTGGATGCACTTCGATCAATGTACTACAGTAGACTGTATGTTAATTTTATTAGGATCTGCAGTAGACTTTATTAGGAGTAGCTTGGATCTTATTAGTGCGTGGGTAAGTGATCTGGACGATGCGGTGTGGATCGATCTAAGTTGCCGGAGAATCTATATAACTTATATAGAACCCGTTAAGAATCATTTACTTCTAAGCCACGTCACTTCTATTCTTCTTACCGTCAGATCATCGGTGACCTCTGAAATCCATCCGTCCATGTATCATCCTCTCATCGTCCACTAGCATCAACCATTAATGACATAATCCTCCGCCAGCATCAACCATAAACATCATAATTCAAGTTCCACTATACTGACGGCTCTTCATCTCATCGCGTGACTTCTCTACTCCGTCCTGCAACTAAGGTGCTCAACCTCTCATAGTTTATCTAAAAATTTTCTCAAACCCGCAACAACACGTGGAGAATCACCTAGTTATATACTCCTCCGTTCTCAAATATATGTCGTTTAGGACAAGCAATCTAGTTCAAAAATGAACTAGCTAGCTTGTCCTAAACGACATATATTTGAGAACGGAGGGAGTATATATAAGAGCGGTGAAATTTGAGCAATCCTTTTATATGAGAAGATGACCACATTTTTGCCTCGCTCGTGGCTTCTTCATTTTGCTATGTACTCTTCCCGTTTCAAATTACTTGTCGTTTTTGGCTTTTCTAAATACATTTTTTTTGTTATGTATATAGACATAATATATATCTAAATGCATGATAAAAGGAATATATCTAGAAAAGTCAAAACGACAAATAATTTGGAACAAGAAGAATATATATAGATATATAGGTATCGGATCTTGATAATTTTCGTTGGGCCTAGTATACAAGCTACGAGTGTATGAGAGAGTGAAACTGAAAGAAAGCAAATGAGCAAATAGCCAAAGTTCTCTCCTTCGAGGAACATCAAGTAAATAGCATAATCATAAATCGTGTGCTCATCTCTACATTAAGTAATATAAAATATTATCCATGTGCCGTGTTTGCAATGACTGAAACTTTTATGTTTGGATGGCAGGTTTTATAGATTAAACACCTGTAAATTACACTCCTTAATTGTATATTTTCCACCGGTGAGATGAAAAGCCTGCTTTGATGGGTGGTTAGCACATAAAAAAAATTACATACGATTTGGTCTAATACTAATGTAAAAAAGAATAATCATGTGACGAGATCTGGAAAGGAAAACGACAGGATGAAGAGGCCTACAATTTTTCATTTTTTAAAAAAGTTCATTTTTATCATTCAACTAAAGTTTGATTTTGATCATCAAACTTTAAAATGCGTATTTTTGGCCATCTAACTATCAAAACCATTCAAATTTGGCTATCGGGCTGTTTTAATGAGTGGTTTTAACTTTTTTATTTATAATTTAGTCCTTAGATTCTAAAATGATCATTACTTTTTGCTAGTACCTCTGATTTAGCTGATTCTTGTGGTCACGTGTTCATAACGGTAAACTTTATCTTTAAAATTATTCTTTATAGTATTTTTTCACTATTTGTTATATTATTCTTATGTAATTGTGTAAAAATAACAATATAAGACAAGTAAAAAAAAATAATACGAACAATATTTAAAATATATAGTTCATCATTACGAAGCATGACTATAAGAATCACTTAAATCGGAGATACGAGAAAAAAATAGTAATCATTCGAAGGTCAAAAGATTATTTTATTTACAGTTTAGTCCTTGGATCTTAAAATGGTTACTAATTTTTTTCTTGTATGTCCGATTTGATTTTTGTGGTCATGCGTTTATAACGATGAACTTTAATTTTTAAGATATTGTTCATATTATTTTGTAAATGTTTATTTTAGTTTCTTATATTCTTATTTTTACACAACAACATAAAAATAATATAACAAATAGAGATGAAATAGTATAAAGAACATTTTAAATGATAAAGCTCACCGTTATGAACATGTGACTGCAAGAATCACCTAAATCGGAGGTACGAGCAAAAAGAATAATAATTTTAAGATATAAGGACTAATTTGTAAATAAAAAAACTAAAATCACTCATCAAAACAGCCCGATGGCCAAATTTGAACAGTTTTGATAGTTAGATGATCAAAGATACCCGATTTTAGAATTCGGTGACCAAAATCAAACTTCTACGGTAGTTGAATGGTAAAAAATAAACTTTTCCTTAAAAAAATAATCTTCTTCGGATTTTAAAAACGCTCGAAGGATGGTTCGCTCATCAACACAGCACGGGGCGCATCGAGGAAAGTTGGGCGGTGGGGAAAAGCTAGTAAAGCCGAGTGTGATAAGGTTTCGAGCATTTTGAGTTTCTCGTTGTAATGGAAGAATCATTTCTTTCTTAAGCTAGCGACAAGCTAACCGTCTGGAGAGCTTTGTTTAGCTTAAATATAAGTAGAAGCTGCAAGTAAAGAGTTCCAAAAGAAGTACTATATGTTATGGATTGTTATTATAGTATTTACGAACTGTTTCACATTGCATTATATATTTGTTTGCGTGCTTTGCAAATTAGCTAGATGTGAAACAAACAATAAGTCAACTCCTAGAAAAAGTTAATATTGATTTTTTAGCACAACAATTAACATTGATAATCATTTCTTAGAGGAATAGCTTTTTTAAGCAATAGAAGCACTCTCTTTATTAATCGGAAAAGTTATAGGTGCTACAAATGTCGTCAGGCGGCTCAAGAAACCAAACATGACGACCCAGAGGAGCATAAACTGATCTCCTCGCTAATATATGGGCATCAATATTCGATGCCCTGTTCTCATGAACAAACTCAATGATCAAAGATGCTAACTCCAGCCTTGATCTCACGCACTACATGCCCATAAGCACCCATGCCCCTCCCAGTCAAACTCCTGATAACATTCTTGCTATCGCATGCCAACCTGAACCGTTGCATATTTAGGTCCATGACGAGTGAAAGTCCGTCACGACATGCCAACCCTTCATTGTCTCAGGATCAGAGATGCCTTTCAGAACAAAGGCCGACACACCTACGAAATTGCCTGCTGCATCTCTTGTTATTGCCGCTGCGGCGCTGCCGACACAACCCCAGTATTCTTTAATAGCGCGGCGTCGACATTAATCTTCTGCATGTCCGACGGTCGAAAATGGGATCAAGGTGCAATGGAGTTTACGGCCATGCATGCATGAACAGAGGGAGATTGGATCATGCTTAACAACGAAGGTGTGCTCCACAATAGCTGTCGCCGCCGGTAGCGCCATGGTGGAGAGAAAGAAGACAATGGCGTTTGCGACCAATGACGAATCTAGAATTTTAGCTTAGAGTATGCCACTCAAAAAATCATATACACTTTGATAAATCTATTTTTACCAATTCGGTAATAATAGAAAAATTGACAATATAATTCAATATATTATATATATGCACTAATCATTAAGTAACACATCTCAGTTTTAGGTAATCAGTTGTGCAGCAACAGCATATTTGTATGTTTTCTTTAAAAATATGTATATAGATACTTGCATTGATCGGAATTGCAGGGTATGCCGATGCATACAGGGCATACCCCCTAGCTGGCTCCACTGTTTGCGACCATGGTGGCTGCCAAGCGCAGGCTCCAGATCTCCATTGTTTGCAACTTTGATGTCTGGTTTGTTTGCGTCAGATGTACTTCTATATAAGTATCCTGCTTGCATTGGTTTTGCTAACCCCGCGGTTTTGCAAGTCACCTCGATCATCATCAACCATAAAATATATTCAAATGAATATTTTCTCCCAAGTTGGGTCTAGATCAGACAAATAGTTAAAAGAATGCATGGGAGATTGGGAGGTGTTTTCTTTTGGAAAATGTGCTCCATGTTGCTGTATTCCGGTTCTACGGCCGCGGCGGGCACATGCATGTAGCGCCCGTGTTACCCCTGATGGAATGACCTCAGTCCCGCACTAAACTTTAAGAGATTTGTTACGGTTCGTGTACTTGGGCAAATTTCGGGTGTGAGAGGCCTCCCCAACACTCGCCTATATGGATATGTTTGCCCTTTAATTTTTGTTTCAGCTTTGTTTCCTATCCGTATCAAATTTAATGAAACTTAAAGTTCGATCTTTTAGTGAAAATGCGATATCCAATGACTGATTTCGGTTATGATCGAAAGAGATCGAAATTATTTGGATAATTGAGCGTGAGGTTTCACAACAGTCAGGAATTATTCACGAAGGGCAGCAATTATTCCTAAGCACCTTAAACTTCTCTTATTTCACATAAGCACACAAATTATTACACTAGAATCCTTACAAAGACACCTTTGATGAAAAAATAAGAAATTGCTAAGTCCTTGTAAGGTCCTTCCGACCATTGGAGGAGACAGTTGACTGGCCACCATGGCACCATGTAGTGGCATACTCCCTCGTTCCAAATTACTTGTCAATGTTGATCTATTATCACAATATTTGATCATTCGTTTTATTAAAAAAATTGATGCAAATATGCAAAATGTCAAGTTATACATAAAATGTTTTTGATGACGAAGTAAGTCACAAACAAAACAAATGTTGTATGCATAGTTTTTTGAATAAGACAAATTGTCAAATGTTGTGATCAAAAGTCAACTTAACGTCGATACCCGACTCAAAGAAGCTTTGTTCTCCTTCGTCCAAAATTACTATTCATTTTGACTTTTCTAAGTATGTGCACTTAGAGTAGAAGACTATATCTAGGTACATATATTAAGCTAAAGTTCAAACGAATACTTTTTAATTAGAAAAGAGGAGTAGATTTTAAATGGCAAAATAAGTTGAGCTGACCGGGGTAGCTGGTTGTACTTCAGCTGCCTTGCTCTTAAGGCTTATGCATTGTAACATCCCAGTGATTAAACCAAACAGCGACTGCATTTTTCCAATGTGCCGAAAGACAGATGGGCTGTCAGCATATTCTTCTCGCAGGATCTGGTAACACACATCATGTTACAGTTATTTTAGAGTTACAGACACAAAAGTTAAGCACGCCATCTACTACTTTATTAATTAAGCTCATTATTCATGATGATCTTTGTAGGAAGCATTAAGCTCACACCTTTTTCACTACTTTATGTAGAAAGCCAGGACTAGGTCCTCATGATCGGCACGCCGTTGCTAACTAATCCCGGGTCTCTAGGATCCTGCATGTACTCCTAGACTTTAGATTTCGGTTAGCACACGTTCGGCCATGGGCCTCTGTATATGTACACCGTGTCTCTGCAGTAAAGTTTTGAGCTTTTTCTGCATTTGTCTCTCTTCATGGTATCAGAGGTCTACACGATCCTTGCGATCTGAATTCTTCCGCTGCTCCTCTCCCTTCGTCCCCATGTCTTCCTCGGGATCCAGCTCCACCAATCCCTTTGCCGCTCCTCTTCCTGAACCTCCATCTGCTGCTGCCATCGTCAAGATCAACATCCAGCAACATGTCCCGGTGGTGCTGAAAATGGACGAGTCCAACTTTCGGCAATGGCGCACCTTCTTCGACCTCACCTTCAAGAAGTTCGGCCTCCTCAATCATGTTGATGGTTCCATCGACGCCATCCTGATGCAGGACGAAGCCGAATGGCTTCAGATCGACTCCTGTATCACCTCATGGCTCTATACCACCGTGGCCAAGGACATCATGGACGCGGTCTACCGTCCTCAACAGTCGGCATTCTCGGCGTGGTCCGGCATCCTCGACCTCTTCCTCGACAACAGCCTGCAGCGCGCCGTGCAAGCGCAGCAGGAGTTCCACAACCTCTACCAAGGCGACATGTCGATCACCGCGTACACCGGCCAGATGAAGCGCCTCGCCGACACCCTCTACGACGTCGGCGCCGCTGTCACGGATCAGGCCCTTGTCATCAACGTCCTTCGCGGCCTCAACTCCGACTTCAGCTCCGCCATTACCTTCCTCAGCGGCAAAGATCCCACGCCGTCCTTCCTCTACACGCGCTCCTACCTGCTCCAGGAGGAGAGCCGCAAGCGCCACACTCGGAAGATGGAGGCCGCTACTGCACTGCTCGCCGCTGGCTCCTCCGGTTCCAAACCGGGCGCCTCAGCCAAACCAGATCCACCTGCCGGGCCTGGTGGCGGCGATCGCCGCAAGAAGGGGAAGCCGCTCGACGGGCGCGGTCGTTCCGGTGCACCTGACACTCCCCGTCAGCCCGGCGCGCCCCAAGCACCCGCCGGTGCGCCGCAGCAGTGGGGTCAATCCTATAACCCCTGGACGGGGGTCGTTCAGGCCTGGCCGATCTAGCAGTGGCGTCCCCCGACGACCGGCGTTCTCGGACCGAGGCCTGGCGCCGCGCCGCCACAGGCCATGACGGCGTACTCCGCTCCGCACCTTGGCGGCACCGACACGAACCCCTTCATCGCCCAGTCGCCTCAACCTCCTGCTGCTCTTCTCCATGCTCTCCACGGTGCGCCTGCTCCGGCAAACTACGGCGGCGGCGACTGGTTCATGGACACCGGAGCGACATCTCACATGGCGTCCAACCCCGGTATACTCACCACACACTCTCCTCTCTCTTCCCCATCTCACATCATCGTTGGCAATGGTGCTCCTCTCCCTGTGCAGTACACAGGTCAAGCATGTCTCCCCACTTCATCTTCTCAACTTCATCTTAACAATGTGCTTATTTCTCCCCACTTGATCAAAAACTTGATCTCTGTTCGTGCTCTAACCCGTGACAATTCCGTTTCGGTTGAATTTGACCCTTTTGGTTTTTCCATCAAGGATCTGCGAACGAGAACGGTTCTTCTCTGTTGTGATTCGTCCGGCGAACTCTACCCGATCCACTCGCAGGCTTCTCAGGCTCCAGCACATCACAATAATCTCCATGCCTCCCACAACACCGAGCTCTGGCATTCACGGCTTGGACATCCTGGCGATGCTTCTCTTCGGCGCATTCTGAACTCCTTTGGTTACTCCTGTAGCAAATCCGACAAACACACATGCCATGCCTGTCGTCTCGGCAAGCATGTGCGTTTGCCATTTCGTGAGTCCAATAATGTTAGTTCTTTTCCCTTCCAATTGTTGCACTGTGATGTATGTACGTCTCCTATAGCAAGCAATTCCAGTTATCAGTTCTACCTTGTTATACTTGATGATTTCTCTCACTTCGTGTGGACATTTCCCTTGCGGCACAAGTCTGACGTTCTCCCAAAAATGATCTCCTTTCATGCCTTTGTTCGCACTCAGTTCAAGTGTGACATTCAGTGTTTTCAGACAGATAACGGGAGGGAATTTGATAACTCAGCTGCACGCGCTTTCTTCACCACCCACGGCATCGCATTCCGGCTCACGTGCCCTTACACATCTCAGCAAAATGGCCGCACCGAGCGCGTCCTTCGCACGCTCAATGACAGCCTCCGCGCGCTCTTGTTCCACGCCTCGGTGCCACTGTCCTTCTGGCCTGATGCTCTGGCCACGGCTACATACTTGCTCAATCGCCGTCCATGCCGCCGCCGCGACAACCGTACGCCGTACAAGCTCCTCTTTGGTGCCACGCCGGACTATGATCACCTCCGGGTGTTTGGGTGCCGTTGCTATCCCAACACGGCCGCCACAGCACCGCACAAGCTCGCCGCGCGCTCCGTCGCATGCATTTTTCTCGGCTATCCTGCCGAACAGCGCGGCTACGCTGCTATGACCCGGTCACACATCGCATCATCACCTCACGCCACGTCTACTTCGACGAGGATGTGCTTCCCTTTGCGCAGTTCCAGGCAGCGACGCAAACGCCACGACGATCGCCCACACCACGATTTCAGGAGCTCCCTTCGTCAGATACGCCACGACGCGCCCACACGACGCGTTCTGAGCCGCGCACGCCCACCACTGATCCAGTCCGCGCACCCGAGTCCGCAACAAACCGCGCGCTGCACGCGCCAGCCGCCACAGCTCCACCACCCGCGCCGCACCCACCTCAACTTGATGCAGCCGCCCACCTGCGCCATCACATGACAACGCATGCGCGCCGGTGTCGTGCAACCCAACCGCCGCTATGTCCACCTTGCCACTGCCACCGATCCCGCTCCGCACGGCTCCATTCGTGTCACCGATCCTCCATCCGCACCTCCTAGCACCATTCGTGCTGCACTTCGTGACCCTGAATGGCGCCAGGCGATGCAAGATGAGTATGATGCACTCCTGGGTAATGGCACCTGGACTCTCGTCCCGCGCCCTCCCGGTGTCAATGTCATCACTGGCAAGTGGCTGTGGAAAAACAAGCTGCACCCAGATGGAACGCTCGAGCGGCGCAAGGCCTGGTGGGTAGTCCGTGGGAACAATCAACGAGCTGGTATGGACTTCCATCAAACGTTCTCACCTGTCGTGAAGCCGGCTACGATCCGGACAGTTCTTCATCTCGCCGCATCGCATTCCTGGCCTGTCCACCAACTCGATGTGAAAAATGCGTTCCTCCATGGTGAGCTTGAGGAACGCGTGTACTGCCATCAACCTGCTGGCTTCGTTGATCCTGAGCATCCCAATCACGTCTGCCTACTCGTCAAGTCTCTGTATGGGCTCCGGCAAGCGCCGCGGGCTTGGTTCGACCGTCTCCGCACGTACCTGCTCAAGATTGGCTTCTCCTCCACCGGTTCAGATGCTTCGCTGTTCGTCTACAACCACGGTGGTCATCTCGCCTACCTCGTCGTGTACGTCGACGACATCATCTTGACTGCATCTACACCCGAGCTGCTCCAGCAAATCGTCGACCACCTCCGCAACGAGTTCGCAATCAAGGATCTCGGTACCCTACGCTTCTTCCTTGGCATTCAGGTGACCAGGGATGCTACGGGCTTCTTCCTCACGCAAGCCCAATATGCTGAGGACCTTCTGGAACGCGCCAGCATGACAAACTGCAAGCCTGCGACAACACCGGCCGACACCAAGCCCAAGTTCTCCCTCCTCGATGGCAAGCTGCTCTCGGATCACGATGCCTCGTTCTATCAGAGCATCGCAGGAGCTTTACAGTACCTCACGCTCACACGCCCGGACATCGCGTACACCGTGAATCAAGCCTACCTCTACATGCACACGCCGCGCGACATCCACTGGAACCTGATCAAGCGGATCCTGCGCTACCTTCGCGGAACTCTCGACCACAGCATTCGCCTGTCCGCCTCGACACAGCAACACCTGACGGCCTACTCCGACGCCGACTGGGCCGGTTGCCCTGACACACGCCGATCCACCTCAGGATACTGCGTATTTATTGGCGACTCACTTGTTTCATGGTCTTCCAAGCGTCAGACAACGGTCTCTCGATCGAGTGCTGAAGCGGAGTATCGTGGTGTCGCACAAGCTGCCGCAGAGTGCTGCTGGCTCAGGAATCTTCTCAGCGAACTGCTCGTCGACATCCCCAAGGCCACTATCATCTATTGTGACAATATCTCGGCGGTTTATCTCTCGGAGAACCTAGTGCATCATCGGCGCACCAAGCATGTCGAACTCGACATCCATTTTGTGCGTGAGAAGGTAGCTGTTGGGCAACTTCGGGTCATTCAAAATATGCTGATATCATGACCAAAGGGCTCCCCACGGCAGCGTTTGAGGGGTTTAAGGCCAGTTTGTGCATTCGACAAGGAGATGCTTCAACTGCGGGGGGTGTAGAAAACCAGGACTAGGTCCTCATGATCGGCACGCCGTTGCTAACTAATCCCGGGTCTCTAGGATCCTGCATGTACTCCTAGACTTTAGATTTCGATTAGCACACGTTCGGCCATGGGCCTCTGTATATGTACACCGTGTCTCTGCAGTAAAGTTTTGAGCTTTTTCTGCATTTGTCTCTCTTCACTTTAGGCACAGCTTCGTCATCGTGCTTACCACCTGGAGCTCCCTTCCTCCCCTGAGTTGCTGCATGCTTCTTCTTCCTTCCATTCTCCGACTTGTGGTCGTCATCATCATTGTTATCAGAATCCGAATCATGATCATGGTCCGAGTCGGAATCGTGATCATGATCTTGGTCCGAATCCGAATCGTGATCATGGTCTGAGTCTGAATCGTGATCGCGATCATGGTCTGAGTATGAGTCATGATCCTGATCATGGTCTGAGTCTGAACCATGATCTGAGTCATCGTTATCATCGTCATCGTCTAGCTTCTTCTTTCCTTCCTCCTCAGTGGACACCAAGCTTGTCGTCTTTTTGGTGGCACTGCCCCGTTGATCCCTGGCGGCCATGGCCTCCTCCATCTTCTCCTTGTCATGGTCATGGGGCACAGGTAGCAGGTTGCTCTTCTCCTTGGTGATGGTGTGGTGATCTGTTGCCTCTGCAGCCGTCAATGGGTGTGATGAGGCGACGGAGACGATGGCAAATACGGCCGCAGCCAAGAGCAGGATGGTGGCGGAGAAGACCACTGCACTGGCCATGGGTACCCAAGTGTAGCAAGTGGCGGTATAGCGAGTTAGTGATGCAGGGAATGGGGTGCATGCCCTCTATATACCGGAGAGCGTTATGCTACTGCTTTTGGAGTGGTTTTAGTACCGGAGGAGTGGAGGGTGCGTCATGTTATCTTGTTCATCTTTTTAGGCGTGGAGATGAACTAGTGCTTATCTAGTGTGAAGGCACTTGGAAACGCTGCCATCTTATAATTTATGTAATTTTGCGTTTTTTTAACAGAAGCAAATTTTGTGTTCATTTGAAGAGCTTTGTTACAATGCTTTTAGAGTGCCTGTTGTACTTGTAGGTAGTTATTTAAATATATTTAGACAGAATCATCATAGTAATTTTTCATTATTGTTTTTTACTTGATCTCACCTACTTCTTTTATTTACATCGATCATGTCTCGATTCCACCAGATAGTTCTCATTTTATTAAGCACTCTAACCGTGCGTTTGATTGGGGATTGGGGTGGGTTGGGACAGAGTGAACCTGCTCCTGCAGCTATTTAGATGGAGACGAGGAGGGTTGGGTTGGCTCCAGAGGAGAATATTCCCCTCAGATGCGGGTTCGCTCCCACCCCAAAATCTGGCAGACGAGTTCGCCCCGCTCCGCGTTGACGGTCGCGTCTCTCTCCCGTCTATCTCTCTCGTGGCGCAGTGAGCTCGCCTAGGGAGGGAAGCCACCATGGACCGGGGAGGGGAGACACCCCTGCTCCACGTCGACTTCGCCTCCGAGGTCTCCGCCGCCCATCGGGATCTCAAAGGCGAGATCCCGCGTGCGCTGCTGCTGGTCCGCTCGTCCGTTGCTGCCTGGACCTCCACACCTCTGCCCCTCCGCCCATCGTCGAGGCAATAGGGCCCCGCGGATCGCAGACGGAGAGGGCAGCCATGGCGGCGGGGTCCTGCCTCGCCTCGTGTTGGGGAAATCCATTTCGCACCTAACCCCCTATTTTACCCATTCCGTCTACCGGCCTTCGGACCTAGGAAAGGCGGTCACTTTCTGTTCTTTGGTGCTTGTGCAGGATCGGCGACTTCGGGGAGCGGCGCAGCAGGGCGTCGAAGGAGCTTGATGCGCGAAGGTGCAAAGAACCTTCGCGTGAAGAGGCATCACAAGTTCGAAAGACCGAAGGCGCAGAACACGCAGAGATGTAAAGAACCTTCGCGAAAAGGGCAAGTGTTGGCCTTGAGGGGGCTTGAAGGCGTTCCAGGGGCGGAAGAGGATGACGGACGCGCGAAGGTGACGACGCAAGAACATGACGCGAAGCTTCGGGATTGTGATGATTCCCCGAAGGGGAAGATGAAAGTGTGGGCCCACTTGACGGGTGACAGGGTGTAAAGCGTCGAGTTGTAAGGGAGGTAGTTGGGCGAGCTGGTGTAAAAATACTGTTATACCCTCAAAGATCATTAGCACGATGTAAAAAGGTGAGGGTAGGGATGTAAAGTGTAAGTGATACGGGCCTATTTAAACGAGCCCTGATGAAATGAAAAGGAGAGAGGTCAGAGGAGAGGCTTGTTTACAGCCCTCCCGAAGACAGGTGGTGATTATTCCCTGGTTCCGTATTCTTTCCACACTCGCATTTGTTGGCCCCACTTCGGGGACGGGTTTCTCCCCAACATTTCTGGCGCCCACCGTGTTTCGTCCCACCACAGCTCAATGGCACCGAAGAGAGCACCAAGGAACACCAACACCAATCCACAAAGAGCTACCGATGACCCGTCGGCAGCAGAGTCCGAAGGCCAAGTCAACGAAGGAGTGAATGCAAATGCAGATAGGGACATAGTGCTCAGCCACGCACCAGGTGGTCAGGACGGATCACTTGAAGACATTGCTGATGGAAACTTCGAAGTCGACCTCTTGGATGCGGGAATCCTTGACGAAGACATCGCATCACTAAGAAGGGTAGAGGCAACAATAGCGGCGAGACTAAACCAAATGCCAGGTTCGTCCAACGTCAGGACAAGGGCTCAAGCAAAAACGACTTTCCTCAAAGCCAAGGGACCACAGGCAGGAGATCCAACTCAAGAACAACAAAAATACCAGCAGATGCTGAAAGACATCCAGAAAAAGAAGGCCATTCTTCAACGGCTTCGCAAGGAGCAAGAGCAACAAGCAATCAGGCACAAAACGGTCCAGCTTCAAGAGCAGATGGCAATGTTACAAGCACAGCTTAATTCCCTGCAGGAGCATTCAGTAAGATCTGAGCCAAGGCCAGAAAAGCAACACAAGGCAACTTCGCCGCAGGGAAAAAAGCGAAGCAGGACAGTTGTCGTCGAGGACTCCTCGTACGACTCTGAGGAATCATGGGTCTTCGATTCTGATGAAGAGGCATTTGTGGAACGTAGACCACATCACAGGAGCAAAAGTTCAAATTCTTCGAAAGACAAGCCATCCACCCCATTAACACTCGAGCTCGAACAGGCAGACTGGCCAAACAAGTTCAAATTGCCATCTTCGCTACCAGAATACGACGGCCAGTCAGACCCAAGGCAGTTCATACTGCGTTACAGTGTTGCAATTTCTTCGGGGGGAGGTGATGACACCGATAATGGCACTAAAAGGCTCTGCTCAGCAATGGTATGCATCATTACCAAGGGGAAGCATAAATTCATGGAGCCAACTTCGGGAGAGAATCGAAAGCAACTTTCAGGGGTTTCAGCCACAAGAACTCACTGCCAATGACCTACATCAGATCAAACAGGGGGAGAAAGAGCTGCTACAAGAGTACATAAAGAGATTCACCAAAGCAAGGGCAAAAGCACCACATGTCGAAGAGTCAAGTGTGATTGACGCCGTTATTGGCGGACTCAAGGTGGGACCTTGTGGAGAATACCTAGACAGGCGAAGACCACCTTCGGAAAAGAAGTTGTTCGAAGTCTTACAATCGTATTGCTTGTCTGATCATGGAAAGCAAAGGAGAATCGAAGATTACCAGGCAAGGAAAAGCGCAGTGAAGGCCAAAGAAGAATGGAACAAAAGGCCAAACATGGGCAATAGAAATGCACCAAACAACTCCAACTACAACAGGGGGGGTGTGAATAATGTATCATCCAGAGAGACAAGCAACAACCAGGCACCTTCGCAATCAAACCAACATGGGTCTGCAAAATATTCAACACCACCTCCACAAACAGTCTGCTCCATACACGGAAGAAACAAAGGTCACTGGACGTATGAATGCAGAGTGGCCATCAAGAGAAAAGAGGAAGAAGAAAAGAAGAAAATGGCGCAGAACCAAGTTGGTTTCCTCAACAAAGCAACGCCTGCCGCACCTTCGGCGGCAAACAGTTCAGCATCAAACTGGCAGCCAATGTTTCAGCCGCCACCACAATATTTTCAACCCTTACCATATCCACCACCATTTCACCCCGCTTACACAATAGCGCAAGGCCCAGCGTCAAGTGCTCCCTACCAGCCAAAAGAGAATCCTTCGCAATCCCAGCAGCAGAACACCCGAAGGTCAGAGCAAGATGACAGGTACCAAAGAGTCAATATCATAAACAATGACCCAGATGACAGATATCAAAGGGTGAACGTTATAAATGCAATAACTGGAGGATGTTGTTTCCCGGAGTTCCCATCGAAGAGGCAAAGGAAGGATGACAGAAGAGAAGTCAGTCATCTATCTTCGGGCAAAGTATTTCGCACGAAATGGCGCATATCCCAATCACATTCACGGAAGCTGATCTGAAATTGAAAAGATACCCGCACGAAGACCCGCTGGTGATTAGAGCAATACCGGGGAAGAATACAAAATACATCCTGGGAAATGATGTGGGAGGAATTCTAGTAGACAACGGCAGTTCCGCAGATGTCCTCACTTACGACTTGTTCAGAAAAATGGAGTTCAGGGATGATCAATTACAAACATCCACGGAGCCACTATACAGTTTCAGAAACAAGAGGGTTGAGGCACTGGGAACCATCGAGATGAATGTTACAATGGGCGAAGGCGCACTAATGAGAACAGAAATGATCAACTTCGATGTAGTGGACATCCCGTATTCCTACAAGGCCATCTTCGGAAGAGGGGTCATAAACAAGTTCGCGGCAGTCATTCACATGCCCTTCTTGTGTATGAAAATCCCAACGATCAATGGGGTGCTATCAGTCTATGGGGACCAGGAGGATGCATGGGACAGAGAGTACAACAAGGGTATAGATCGCAAGCCAGTGCACTTAGTGCGGATCAGCGAAGAAAGCCATCCAAATGAAGAAGAGATGCAAGAGTCGCAGCTAATAAAGCAGAAGAGAAAGGAAGAAGAAAATAGAATCAAGCCCATGCAGCATACAAAGAGAATGAAGCTGAACGGCAGCATGGATGACAAAGCAGTCATAATCGTGAAGGATCTCAGCGAAGAAGAAGAGGCACGTTTGCTTGAATGCTTAAGTGAGAACCAAGATGTTTTCGCATGGAGTAAAAAAGACCTCAAAGGAATACCACGTGAAGTCATCGAGCATTGTCTAAACCTAGACCCGAAGATCAAGCCAAGAAGACAAAAGCTAAGAGTGATATCACCAGAGAAAGAAAAGGCAGCACTGTGTGAAGTGCAGAAATTGCTCGATGCAGGCGTCATACGCGAAGTACAATTCACGACTTGGCTGTCCAATATAGTCATGGTACCGAAGAAGACTGGAGATCAGCGTATGTGCATAGATTTCACATCCCTCAACAAGGCATGCCCAAAGGATGACTACCCTCTCCCAAGGATTCACGTATTGGTGGATGCGGCAGCAGGATCCGAGAGAATGTCACTTCTCGACTGTTTCTCAGGATATCACCAAGTATGGATGAGAAAGGAAGACGAAGACAAGACAAGTTTCATAACACCCTTCGGGGTATACTGCTTTGTAAGAATGCCCGAAGGCTTGTGCAACGCAGGCCCAACTTTTAACAGAATGGTGCAGATAGTTCTCGGTCCACAGTTGAAGAGAAATGTGTCCGCATATGTTGACGATGTGGTAGTTCACAGCAAGCACAAGGAGAGTCATATCGAAGACCTGGTTGAAACTTTTCAAAACATGAGAAAGTATGGGCTTATGCTAAACCCAGAAAAATGCATCTTCGGGGTCAGCAGGGGGGAATTACTAGGTTGCATGGTGTCAAAGTCAGGAATACAAGCGAACCCAGAAAAGATAGAAGCAATAAGAAACATAAGACCACCAAGAACGAAGGAGGTACAGAAGCTCACAGGAAGGCTTGCTGCTTTGAGCCGGTTTATTTCCAAATCAGCAGAACGAAGCTTGCCGTTCTTCAAGCAGTTGACTGGGCAGAAAAGCATAGTATGGGGAGAGAAGGAGCAGGAAGCATTCGAAGACCTAAAGGCATACTTAGAAAAGTTAACGGTAATGGCAAGTCCTGGGCCAGAAGCGAAGTTATTGCTATATGTGGCAGCATCAGCACACGCAGTAAGCGCAGCATTGGTCGAGGAGAAGCAAGATGGCAACAGTTTGAAGCAAACACCAGTATACTTCGTGTCCGAGGTGCTCAAGGGAGCAAAGAAACTGTACTCATGAAACAAACCGGATTTCCGAAACTAGAATCCCGATCCTCTGCACCTCTGTGATAGTCCCAGGAAGTGGCTATCACGTGCAATCCCTGTCTCAAGTGGTACAAATCCATACAACACAGGAATAAAGGGGAAATTACATTATTTTATTAATACATCAGAGTACAACATTTCGGCATAAGCCGGGTACAAGTCCAACTGGACTAAACAAGAAAGGTAAAACATCTACGCGGCGGATTTATCGAAGCGAAGCATCTCCAGCTCCACAGGCAAACTTGAGTGTAGGACCAGCTCTAGTCTTCCCATCCTTTGTCGTCGAGGTCGTAGTCAGTCGCCGAGTCTGAAAGTCCACCATCTACCCGATAAGCGGGTAGGTCATGTCAGCTTCCCAACAAAGAGCAAAAGCGGTGGATGAATTCTAGTATGCATGGATAAGCCTATATATGGCTGTAGTAAGTTTATGCAAGCAGCGGTAGCAACATCAAGGTAAGCGGTTATGCAAAGAGGTCACCATCTCCGAGGAGATCCACACCTCCGAGGCCAACGCCTCCGGGGTCAACACCCCAACCGAGAAAAGAACACCAACACACTGGATCTCAACCGAGTCACAGCATCCCACTCTCATCTGCGATGTGGGGTCACCAACTCCTATCCCCACATCTCAACGGCACGAAGCCAGGCTCACACACTCGGGGGAGAGAAGCAGCACAAGAAAAGTCTAGCCAGAGTAACAGACCCGTGGGCTGTCCATACCAGTGGACACGGACTATAGCTATAGGTTTAACACTCTGCAGAGGTTGTACAACTGGACCCGCCGGATAGGGCAGAATCGGATGCCTCTGATCCACATCCCTACCTAACGACCGGAGACCTAGTAGTGGATGGCACTCTCCCGCCTCTCCAAGCCTGACTCGTCCTGACTGGGGCGCGAAACTTGCCAGCAGGGCCTCGAAGCTGTGAAACCATCCCCGGAGGAGCCGGGGCGACGTCTACTCGGGGGGTATAACCCGTCCCCCTCACACGACCACACCGGTCCGCCTACAGGCTGGATGCCATCCACCAACTAGTTCTCGGACCGAACCCCGCCCATAACAAGGCGAGCGGTTTGTACGAAAATAGCCCAAAGATCACGGTTAAACTGTCGATCGGTCCTTAATTGCAGGAGCAAGCACTCACCAACTCCAACCGTCCGACACGCTGCTAGGGCGAGAGGCCAGGTCGCATCTCCCCTAGACAGGCGTTCACAAGTAACCAAGTCGGCTCGCTCCCGCGGTAACACGTCAAGGATACACACTCACCCAAAACACACGCTAGAACACCGAGATATCCCAATCTCAGTCCCAACCAGAAATCCATCCATATCACGAAGCGGTAAAATATATGGGTAGTAAATATAGGGGACTAGCTAGGGGTCTGTAGCTAGTCCCAAAGGTAGGAAGTTCAAGGAACAGGGTATATCAAATCCAAGGCATGGCTAAAAGATTGTCTATGCATTTCAATCATCCAAAGCATCATAAATAAAGCACTAGCAACTAAATAGCATGCATGGGATCTACGTGGTCGGGAGTGACATGACACCTGCGCGGTAGTCGTCGTAGAGTAGTAGAGGTTGGGCCCTTCCTTCGGGTCGAAGGTCTTCCCTATTGTCACAGCCTGGGTCATTGTCGCAGCTCGGGTCTTCCAACATGATCACAAGCCTACACGAGATGCGACGCGAAAATAAATAACGGCAATCAACTAAGCAATAACTCCAAATGAACATCAATTTAGAAGAACCAAAATAAATCCGATTCTAGCTACAAGCAGCACTAGTTTAATTTAAGGAAATCAAAGGAATTAGTTTTATATTAAAATAGTTTTAAGCTACTAGCTTTAAATACTAGAAAACGAATTAGAGAGAGGGGTTAGTTCAAGGTTAGGTTTGCCGATCAAGGCTAGAGGTTTGGTGATCGCGCCTGCAAGGGATTAGCGCAACAGATAGGTGCCACAAAGCAGAAGCTCAGAGGATGAGGAGAGAGGAGTAAGGTGAACGAGTTTAAGCAAGGCATTATCAGAACAAGGTGTGCGGTGGCAGCACAGAGAGTAGGAAAGGATCGACTCGTGGTCGATAAAAGGATGATGATGCAGTAAGGCGTGCCCAGGAGTATGGCGGAGCAAGTACTAGCAATACGACGATAACCACTGCGTAGTAGCCAGGTTGCAACGCGGGGTTGTCGTGCTTGTAGCAGTGGCCACTGCCCATGGCACGACCGTCCATCACGCGCGACATTCCGGTTACCCACACATGGTACGACGTATGCTACACAGCACAAGGCAAAGCAGAGAGAGAGCGGGTCTGCGGGTAGCGGCACAAAGCGGTGAAAGTGGTGCAAGCAAGGGAAGCGGTGCGAACGCAACTCAGGGAAGTTATTCCTGTCCGCGACATGCCAATAGCTAGTCGCGGGGCTCCGGCGTCCCAGACCCACAATAGCGCAGTGGCGGGCAGCGGTCATGAATTCTACACCAAGAATGTGGGGCAAGAGGGGCTTGGTTAAAGGGCAAGAGCAGAAAAGGATAGGGTAACAGCGAGTGTCTCGGAATAATGAAACCAACGCAAGTGGTTTCATAATTTTCGGAGCTCCGGATAATTAGTTATGAATTTTTAAAGATTAAAAGTATTTTTGAAGAATTTTATAAAGGTTAAAAGTATTTTTGAAATTAATTCCTGCATTTACAACAGGGTTAACTATATGTTAACTATAGGTTAGCTCTTGGCGGCTTTAGGTTAGCTCATAGCCGGCTGTAGGCTGACTTTAGCCTCCCATGTGGCTGCCACGTAGCCAGCTCTAAGCCAGCTATAGGGTGAGGTGGCAGCTTAGATGGCTGTGGCCACACAGGATCCTGGGGTGGATCCTCTGCGTCTGGGAGCGAAGCAGGCCGGCGTGTGGTGCGAACGGGACTGGTGGGCCACACGAGATCCTTGCGGCGGCGGGTGTGGATGGCGACTTCGCAGGCCTTCGTGTGGCACCACTCAGGACACGGGAAAGAGGGGCTGCACACCAGGTGTTTGACAGAAGGCCGATACGGTGCAACGGCGCGGGCAGCACGACGAGGTTGCGCCGGCGGTCGTCGAGTCGTGGCTCAGGTGACATAGGTGGACGCGGCGAGGCATGGCAGAGCGAGATTCACGGCCAGACGAAGTTCATGGTCCGGCCCTGGCCCGGCGCACGGGCGTGCACGGCGGCGCAGCGACGGCTTCCGGTGAGCGACGCGGTTGAGCGGAGCGGCTGCGGCGCAGCAGGGTGAGGCGCACGTCATGGCGGTAACGGAGGTGCGGCGCGGCGGATCAGTGCTGAGCAGCGCGGCGCGATGAGGCAAAGCGGTAAGGCCTGATGCGGAGTGGCGCGGCACGGGGAGACAAGGCGCGCGCGGCGGAGTGGTAGCGCGCGCCGGGCGAATGCATACGCGGCACGGCGAGGGTGCGTGTGGCGAGGCAAAGGCGCAGAGCGGCACGGCTCGGCAAGAGCAGCGGTGCGGTACCTGCACGGAGACGCGGCACGAAGGCCGGACAGAGCGCAGCAAGTAGCGGTGGCGCACGGCGATGGCACAAGGGACGATCAGCTACGCAGGTGAAAAAAAAGGAAACGTGTGGCTGGGTTCACATAACATTGAACAAGTTGTGTGTGTGCAAGGTTGCAGCTCCAAACAAGGCAAGCACGGTCGCTGGTGAACCAGGGAAAAACAGGAGCAAGCATGGCCCCAAGACCGGCCACGCAGGCAAGCAAGCAAGAAGGTCTCGATCACCTAGAGCTCACAGATACGTGTTGGCAAAGCATCGAACAGCTAGAGGGCAAGGTGGGTGCGTGGATGATTGGCTCACCGAGGGGCTCGTCGGAGGTCATGGCGAGGCAGGAAGCAAGGCGGGGCCATGGCGAGGCGACGCGGGCAGGCTCGACGTCGTAGATCAGCTCGCGGTTCCAAGGCCGGTGTGGTAGACATCGTCATCGTCGCGGTGCCGGTCTGGTTCCTCTTCACGACGGTGTCGTAGTCCTTGCACCCAGCTTCTCCAGAACGCGGGACTGCTCCAGCGAGGCGTGGTCGGCGTCCACAACGAGACTGGCTTGTCCGGCGGTGCAGCACCAGCTCGGTGTCGTCGTCGTCGTACTGGTGGTGAGAGCACGGCTCGAGGTGGACGGTGGCTTCTTCAGCTCGGCGTTGATGCTCTTGGCAACGAGGTCTTTGTGCTCCCGGACAGCGACGGTGCGGCGCGGTGCTTTCAAGACGGCGACGGCGCAGTGCAGTGCTCCTGGACGGCGTTGGCGTGGTGTTCCCGATCGGCATCGGCGTCGGCGTCGCTTCCTTTTCCTCAGGAATGGCAGCAACGGCTCCAGGGCAGCATTGACTCCTTCTCATGACGATGACGGTGCAACACTCTACCTCGCGGCCGGCGGCCGTGCTGTGGCAGCAGCGATCTCTTCCTTCCTTCCCCTTTCTTCGTCTTCTCTCCTTTCCAAGAGCAGCGGTAGAGGCGTGGGATCTGGGGTTTTCCCCTTGGTCTGGTTTGGGCATAGAGAGGCGGCGGCTGTTGTGGCAAGGTACAGAGCAGCCGTGGGGGATTTTATAGCCCGGGGACTAGGGTTCGAAGCGGCTGCAAGGTGGATGAGCGGCGGCGATCTTCGGTTCGCGAGCAACCGGCCACGCGGCTTGCATCCGAGTGGTTGCGTGGGAGCTGAGGCACGCAGGCGCGCGAGCATGTGAACGTGGTGGTGGCGTCGTCCGTCGTGGAACGGGACCTCCTGGCCGATCCGTTTTGTGGAACGGCAACAGAGAAGAGCGAACAGGCGGAAGAAGAGCGAACGGCGTCAGCTTCCGCGTGAAGACGACGCGAGGGAGGATGGACTGCTGGCGTGGGCAACATCGGCATGCAAGCAAGAGCGGTGATGAGTCAGAAGGAACAAGAGCTAGCTGGGCTGCGTCGGGCCGGTTGATTAGCTGGGCCGACTTGCAAGCCTGTGCGGGTTCGTATGGGTTAGTCAGGCCGGTGGCCTGGTTTGCTTAGCAGGTTGGGCATGTTGTCGACTGTGACTAACAAAAGAAGCAAAGAAGATTGAGATGCTAAACCAGATTACGTACAAAGCAGATAGGTTTAGGATTAGTTTCAAGAGCATATGCCGAACCTTCTCGAAAAAGAGATGTGACTGAGCAAAAGGTGAAGCCGAGCTAATTGGCTAATATTAGCTCAGGTGCAAAACTAGAGTTAGTCACACAGGGTTTAAATTATTCATAGTTTGAATTTGAATATAGTTCAAATTCAAACTCCACACAATTTCAAAATCCAAATAAGAACCATTTTAAAAATCCAACTCACATCTAAACCGTAATTTGAAAATAATTTTTATATGGTTTTATTTTATAGAGAATTTGAGATGAGAGGCTAGCAAATTGGGATCAAATTTGGCAGCACACAAGTTCAAATAAAAAGTTTTAAATTTTTGCGAAAATTTACACATAGGAAAACATTCAAATTTCTGGGATGTTACAACTCAGAACTGGAGAAAATGGCATACGCAGTAGTAATGGCAGCACGAAAGTTGAAGCACTACTTCCAAAGTTTCAAAGTGACAATACCAACAAGTTTCCCGCTTCGAGAAATGTTTGAAAACAAAGAATCCTCAGGAAGAATGGGCAAATGGGCGACAGAGTTGTCTCAATATGACATAACCTTCGCACCAAGAACATCAAGAAAATCCCAAGTGCTGGCAGACTTCGTAGCAGAATGGGCACTATCAGATGAAGACGGCGACAAGTTGCCAAAAGAAGAGAAGTCATGGGAAATATTTTGTGATGGAGCGTACTGTAACGATGGTGCTGCATCCTCGGCAATCCTCATATCACCTTCGTGGATAAAAATGAGATACGTAGTAAGATTGGAGTTTGATGGATACACAAACAATGTTGCAGAATATGAAGGCCTGCTGCTGGGTCTTCGAAAAGCAAAAGCAATAGGGGCAAGAAGGCTGGTATTGAACACAGACTCAGAACTCATCGCGAACCAAATAGGAAAGTCATACAGAGCAAAAAAAAAAGATGAAATGTCTTTATATCTGAAAGCAGTAAGGGCAATGGAGAAAAATTTCCTGGGGTTCACAGTAAAGAAAATACCAAGAGAGCAAAACAAAGAAGCAGACACGCTAGCAAAAGCAGAAGCCACAAAACAACCACTACCACCAGATGTGTTCTTCAAAACATTAAGAAAAATGACTGCACACTTGGGGGATATAGAGCTGAAGCTTGTCAGCGCAATCACCAGCGAAGATTGGAGGACATAAATAGTGGCATATCTAAAAGGTCATTATGAGCCAGAAAGCGAAGCTGACAAGAAGAGAATGGCAGCAAGAGCAAGGTCATTCGTCTTGAGGGGGGAAAACTGTACAAAGCAGGCGTATGCGCACCATTACTCAAGTGCGTATCACGCGAAGAAGGCAAAGAGTTACTCAGAGAAATACATGCAGGCATGTGCTCTTCTCACATAGGAACAAGGAAGTTAGTGGCCAAAGCATTTCGCGAAGCTTTTTATTGGCCAACAGCAGTACGAGATGCTGAAGAGATCGTAAGAACATGTGAAAATTGCCAAAAGCACATAAACTACTCCAAGTTTTCTCCTTACGAGATACAGCTCCTTCCTTCGGTATGGCCCTTCGCAAGATGGGGCATTGATATTGTGGGACCCCTGCCAACGGCCCCGGGAAACTACAAATATGCAATTGTGGCTATCGAATATTTCTCGAAATGGATTGAAGCGAAGGATGTACAGACCATAACTTCGGGAGTGATACAAAAATTCTTTTGGCAAAATGTAGTTTGCAGATTTGGTGTCCCGTACAAAGTAACAGTGAACAACGGTAAGCAATTTGACTCAGCAGACTTTCACAAGTTCTGCTTTCATCTTGGCACCAAGTTATGTTTCGCTTCGGTGTATCACCCACAGTCCAACGGGGCTGTCGAAAGGGCCAACGGGATAATTTTCACTGGCATCAAAAGAAACATTACAGGCATGCCAAGGGGCAAGTGGGCAGACGAACTACCAAGAGTCATATGGTCTCACAACACAACAGAGTCAAGAGCCACGAAATTCACGCCTTTCAAGTTACTATACGGTGAAGAAGCGATGGTACCAGAAGAAATAAAGCTAGGGTCCATGCGTACCGAAGAACCACCTGAAAATGGAGAAATGGCACCAGCACTGGACATCAGCGAAGAGGCAAGACTCCAAGCACTACAGAACATCGAAACTTATCAAGATGAAACCAGAAGGTGGAAGGATAAGAAGGTGCGAAGGAGAAATATAAAAACAGGAGACATGGTCTTAAGGAAAAAGACACGAGGCGTGGGAAAACTACAAGAGAAATGGGATGGTCCATTTATCGCAACAGAAACAAGGCAAGGGGCATTCAGGTTAACTAACCTAGAAGGGGTGGAGGATCCATACTTATGGAACGAAGACATGCTGAAAAAATATTGGCTGTAACAGAGGAGCAAACTTCGTTGTATCTTAGCTTTTTCTTAGTAGTTTCTTTTCATTTCGCATTTTTGTAACAAACATTTTTCTCTTTAAGTTTTCGAAGTCGTACTCTTTTCCTCGCGGGGAGAGTCTCTAGTTGTGTAATCATCGGCACAACAGGGATGCGAGGTTTTTAATGAGGCGGTCTTCTTGTGTAATATCTCCTTGGAAAATATAATAAGGACTCCCCAAAAAATATTATCGGTGCGCATCAGGAAGTCCGAAGTGACGTAACTCAAATAAAATGAGTTGTCACTTTCGGCACAAGTCACAAAATACATCTCACATCACGTAAGTGAACAATTACATTTTAGGCAAATCGCAAAAACGTAATCGGTTCACTTAGGGTGCTCGCAGCGAAGTCGAGCACATGAAAAAATAAAAAGCCTTCGGCGGTCAATGCGCGAAGCACCTGCAAGAAAAATTCGCAGGGATAAGTCGACTCGTTAAAAGACGAAGTCGCAAATCATCTCCTTCTACTGCAAGGAAAGAAGCCTTCGGCACTGTATGCACGAAGCAAAATGCGAGATTCGACTGACGAGTCATCTCGAGGAGTAAAAAACGTCGTTTGACATCGCAATCAAAAAGAGAAAAAACGTCTCGCAATAGCAGTTCACATCATACATCTGCGCGAAGGCAGCACACGAGAAAAAAATGCTTCGTGGCAATACAACTCGCTAGTGTGGGTTGTGAAACACGGAAAAGGAAACTAGGGGGAGGCGCTTCGCGTTTCGAGTTCCCTTTTTCCCGCAGTTTCAAACCAGATAACTTCATGGAAACAGTAGCTTATTACAACAAAGTGTTCCAACAACAACATAGTTGCAAACATAACAACAAAGCCAAGTTATGATCAAACACGCTAAAAGTAATCTAATTCCTCGTCAGTGAGAACGCTTGTATATGTACTCACGCACATCGTCTTTGGTAAGATCAACTATCTCCACCTTCGGGATAGCAACAGAAGAACCGCCGCTATACAAAGAACTACTCGAAGGTTGAGCAACAGCCGAAGAGTCACTCCCACGCAGTTGTCGTCGCGAAGTTGAATCATGAATCAGCCGATTCCGGCTATACTGCTCGAAAAAAATCCTTAGACGCGTTGTTGCGTTCGTCATAGCGGTTAATCTTGTAAGACCAAAATTTGTCGAAGGACGCATGAGGAAATTTCAGGTGAAACTTTCGCCATATAGATCCAGACATAAAATAGTCACCACAGTTTATAACGAGAGGACATGCATCTTCGTCTATCTGCGTAGGGCACAACTCCGGCACCTGCGCAGATTCGCAAAATAGTTCAGTTACACGGACAAAATGTGTCCCAACACTTCTAGCCTAGCACTAGACATCACGACACCAACCCTCACACCTCTTCAGTCGTATGGGCAGCAGCCGAAGTAGTGGGAGCAACAGAAGAGATGGCGCCCTGCACTCCACCTGATGAAGACGACGGAGCAGTAGAAGCATCGCGAGGAGCAGCCTCAGCCGAAGGTGTCGAAGAAGGAAGAGTAGTCCCAGCACTAGAAATAGCACCTGCTTGACTAGAAGCAACGGGGCTGGGGCTAGTCTGGAAAAGAAAGACAAAACGTCAAAACCAAGCAAAAATAAAATACAGCGATGAATTAGCGAAGAAGAAAGCAATATAACCTTCCGCAAGACGTGACAGGTTTCAGCAACAGCATAGCCAAAACCAAACTTACGATAGAACTCTTTAACAAAGTTCTTCACAATATTCTTTGGCAAAGCAGGGATGCGATCGACATTGGTTTCCTGAGGCCAGGCGAAGGATCCATCGCGCATCTGATGAAGAGCGGTTTTTGAAATAGAAGGCTCAGACCCGTCAGTGGGGGTGCTCAACAGAGAGTACATGGAATGGCAAATAGTCCTTGCAGCAACCCCAGCGCTTAGTTCACCGAAGGATCGCCCAGCCGAAGCTAGAGATGTCACGCCATCGGACAGCCATTTAAAAATATCACCAATATATTGACCCTGAACGACATATGGCCCAGGCGCAGTGCCGAAGTCTGTCAAAAGATCATGCACCTTCTTGAAAACAGGAATGATATGTTTTTCAACTTCGTCGCAGTAGCCCTCATGTTCCTTCACAAGATCAGCATGAGTGGTAGAAAGCTCATTGAGCTCTTTCAGTTTAGCTTCGTAAAGGCCTTTCAAGCCCTCGCTCTTCTTCTTCTCATTTTCCAAAGACTCCTTCAGCTTAGTAACTTCATTTTCAAGAGAGTTGTTTTTCTTCGAAGAAGATTCAATCTCCGAAGACAAAGCAGCATTTTTCTTCCTCTCATTTTCCAGAGCAGCAGAAAGTATGTCTTTTTCCTTTTGAAGGTTCTTAACAGTGGTAATTTCTTTCTCAAGAGCAGAAGAAGTAGTCTGCTCACGAAGGTTGAACTGACGAACATCTTCGCAATGACGACGTTGAGCAACTCGACAAGCAACAAAGGTCTTCATGGCAAGATTTTGAGCTTGTGTTAAAACTTCATCGGCACCTTCGCGGCCAAGGTCCTCTTCCATAATAGGAAAGCTGAAAGATTGGCCAGCTTCTTGAAGCAGAGCACGTTCACGGTCATCGCTGCAGAACTGGAGTAGTTTCCTTTTACGGTCACCAAAGAAACGGGAATTCTGAGAAATTCCAAGACGCCGCGCGACAACGGAGGGAGAATCAGCACTGACGAAAACACCCCTACTTCGCCGGCCACTGTCAGACTCAGTCTCAGAGCTGCTGTCACTGTCACCAGCACCAGAAGCAAACGCATCAATAACTTTGCGCGAAGAAGAAGGAACCAAACCCGTAGAAGGGACAGTTTTTTGGGGATATCTTCGGCAGTAGCAGGTGCTTTGTCGCTTGCTTTGGAAGGAGCAGCGAGCTCTTCATCGCTCTCCGGTTCACGATCGCTGATGTCAATATCAAATGGGCCAGGTGACAACGAAGTCACGTCAATTTGTTCCTCGTTGCGCTCCGGGTCGGACGCCCGAGTGCTTCGCTCGGACAGCGCAGGATCGGCCACGTTATCATGGCTCTTGTCACCATCGCTTCGGTTACCATCACTACCATCAGGACTGGAGGAAACAGCCTCAGGAGACGCAGATCTTTGCTTACGCCGGCGCTTGGGTTGACGGTTGCTGGCAGCCTTCGCGCGTCGTTTGCCACCACGAGACGGCGCAGCCGCAGCCGAAGGTTCAGCGGCACCGCCAGATCCCTTCTTCGCAGCTCGCTTAGCGGCAGCTTCACGCCGCGTAGTAGTAACTTGACGATCACCAGCATTAATACCAAAAAACTGGAAAACACGGTTGTCGCGACGACTACCTATACGGTTCATAATGTCGTTATCTTCCTTGAGGCTAGCAGGACCGAGAATTTCATTGGCGGCATCTTCAACAAGCAAGACATCAATATCTGCAAAAAGCAAAGTATAAGACAAAAACGCAAAATATACAAACCAAAGAAAATGCAAAAGAGAACCAAAGACAAACCTTCGAGCTTAATCCCGAATCTTTTTGTGAAGTCAGGGATTTTTATAGGGCTTGTAAAATCACTCCACGCGACAATAGACCAGCCAGACTGCACCGGAAAAATTTTGCAGTAGTAGTACTCTTCAACAAGATCGCGAGTACCCATGATCTTAGCAATTTCCCGAAAGACAACCAAGAAAAGCCGGGACTGATCAGAGTCATCAGGAGTCAAACCAACGCCCTTCGGGAGATCTTGAAGTTCCTTGACAACTAGTGAGGTGGCACTATCGTCAACCTTGAGATAAAACCAGAAAGTGTTCCAATCATCCTCCCATCGGTTCTTGTAACACACAACGGGGACGTCAACATCAGTCCTGTATCTAAAGTTAAGCGAAGCGAACAGAGCCTCTTCCTTGATATACGAGTCACCCTCGGCGCGCTCCATAAATAAGGGTTGATGGTGGATGGTGTGGGCGCGCACGAAGTTGGCTACAGTGGGATTAACACCCATGGTTTTACACGCCCACATAAACAGACTCAACCGAAGAATCGAATTCGGAGTGAGATGATGAACGTACATGTCAAAGTTGCGAAGGATTGCAACGACGACAGGATCTAAAGGAAAACGAAGGCCAGCAGCAAAAAGGTCGCGAAAAACTACAACCTCATCGTCCTTGGGGGTTGGGGTCACCTCGTTCCCTGGGGCTCTAGCCTGCCCGCTCTCGAAGTACCCAAGCTTCTCATATTCAGAAAGAAGTCGCGAAGTAACGTGACTTCGCCCAAAAACCTTCGTGTTGGCCTTTGGGGGCTTTGACGCGCCAGACTTCGGAGCCATCGCAACGACGGAAGAACAAGAGAGAAGTAAACAACAACCTACAACCAAAAGAAAACAAGCATAACAAAGCTTAGCGAAGTCACAAAGAATAAAGGACAAGGAACATAAACAAGTCGAAGTAACTTAAATGAAGGTAAGAAACAAAGTTTAAAAGGAAGTTAACAGCTCAGGGTACACGCAAGGCGATCAGAGAGCAATAGCAGCAGGGGGTCTGGCACCGGGGGGCGGCGGAGGCCTTATATAGCCCAGGCAGCGCGACAATCAAGGAAGTACGTGGCGTGAGAATATAGGAAGTATCGAAGCAACAGTTGCGCTTGCATATCCTGAAAAAACAGGGGCAGAGAAGCGGGAAATCGGGGAAAGATATCATATCGCGAAAAAATAGGAGAATCAAAACAACCAAACACGTGTTAGAAAGCGAAGATCCCGACGAGCCGAAATGGGGAGGCGCTCCGGTGCGAAAATATTTCTACCCGTTTCCGTTTCGCTACTTCGGCTCGTCAGGAAGACAAACCTTCGCAGGCGAGGGGCTAATGTTGGGGAAATCCATTTCGCACCTAACCCCCTATTTTACCCATTTCGTCTACCGGCCTTCGGGCCTGGGAAAGGCGGTCGCTTTCTGTTCTTTGGTGCTTGTGCAGGATCGGCGACTTCGGGAGCGGCGCAGCAGGGCGTCGAAGGAGCTTGATGCGCGAAGGTGCAAAGAACCTTCGCGTGAAGAGGCATCACAAGTTCGAAAGACCGAAGGCGCAGAACACGCAGAGATGTAAAGAACCTTCGCGAAAAGGGCAAGTGTTGGCCTTGAGGGGCTTGAAGGCGTTCCAGGGGCGGAAGAGGATGACGGACGCGCGAAGGTGACGACGCAAGAACATGACGCGAGAAGGGCGCGAAGCTTCGGGGTTGTGATGATTCCCCGAAGGGGAAGATGAAAGCGTGGGCCCACTTGACGGGTGACAGGGTGTAAAGCGTCGAGTTGTAAGGGAGGTAGTTGGGTGAGCTGGTGTAAAAATACTGTAATACCCTCAAAGATCATTAGCACGATGTAAAAAGGCGAGGGTAGGGATGTAAAGTGTAAGTGATACGGGCCTATTTAAACGAGCCCTGATGAAATGAAAAGGAGAGAGGTCAGAGGAGAGGCTTGTTTACAGCCCTCCCGAAGACAGGTGGTGATTATTCCCTGGTTTTGTATTCTTTCCACACTCGCATTTGTTGGCCCCACTTCGGGGACGGGTTTCTCCCCAACACCTCGCCCGAGCGTGTCTCCATTGGTGGGGAAGCAACAAGCCGCAACAGAGAGGAGGGATCTGGGCCGGCGGTAGAGAAGAGAGGAGAAGGCCGGTGATGAAGACGACCGGCGTCAAACGTGGATGGCTCGCGCCGGCGGGCAGTGCCTCATCCTCGAAATCGTGGTCCGCATCCGCCACGTGGCGAGGCAGGGGTGCACCGGCGTGATGCATGGAGGAGCAGGATGGGCGCCCGGAGCTCGCGTGGCGGCGCCTTCTGCTCTGCTCGCGAACGGGAGTGAGAATATGAGGTATTTTTCGGTACACAATACCACCCTGTACCACCACTTTAAAAGGACTCGTATGTAATAGGAAATGATCTATTTGTAATGATCGAACGGTTGAGATTAATTCTGTACCACCGGGTTTTTTGGTGTCATACGGGTGGTATTCATAGGTGGTATGGGTAGTATATGGGTATTATTGGAAATAAAAAATATTTTTGTTGAAATTGGCACCAAACTGGAATGGAGAGCACAGACTCGTGACCGGTGAACGGAGGAAGGGAGGAGGAATTTTTTTCTAAATAATATTCATTCACCAAATTATCATTTTATCCACAGAAAAAATCGACAATACCACCGTACTACCAAAGAGTGGTATTGTGTACCGAAAAAGACCTCGAGAATATAAGGTAGAGAAAAAAATAAAAAGAAAAAAGAAAAAGAGTGAGAGCTTGACAGGTGGGGTCCATTGATGGCAAGTAGGACCCTCACCAACGGTGTTATCTTGTCATCCAACTTGTATCTCTAATTCCTTCAACCAAAGACGAGGTGGGTTAATTCTGTCCCCAAAATCAGAAATGTAACCAAACACTAGGTGGGTTGGCTTCGTCCCCGAAATAAGAGTTGTATCCAACCTAACTCATTAATCTCGCAACCAAACAGACGGCAAAATTTTATTGTACCCAGAAAAGGAAAATGATCGATTTGTGGATAAGTGCGGGCAGTTGCAACATTATTTGGCATACAAGGCAATTGCTCTTTACTCGATCGATCAGCCCTTTTATCTGTGGATCATCGGACGATTTAACTAAAATATGACAGAATGCCTGTGACCTGTTGGTGGGTGGTTGAGCTGGTTTGCATAAAGACACGATAAGTGTGCTTCGAACTAAAAATTAGCACCGCTGTTAGGTTTATCAGCATGCAGTTCGGATCTTCCTCTTTGGACTTTGATACATTTACCCATCCTAATAGAATTACGAAAGCTTCTCTGGCGAAGATAATATAAGCATAAGTTAGTTTATCGGAATTCAAATTTATTGCTATTTTTTGAAAAAAAGGAATAAATTTGTTCAGTTATTTTGTGGCATTGTGCAGCCATGTACAGCTTGGGCCAACCGTGGAAGGGCGGGAAAGCAAGAGGAGTTTCCCGCGCTCAGGCGGCCGCCACTCCATTGCCGTTCCCCCCGCCCCCAAATCCCCAATCCCAAACTAGGTTTCTTCCGCCTCTCAATCGCAGTTCCTCATGGCTCCCAAGCGCCGCCGTGCGGATCAGAGCTCGCCGGCGCCGACGCCGACGCCACCTCCTCCCCTGCGGAAGCCAAAGCGTCAGCCGGTGGTCGTCTTCGCCCACGGCGCCGGTGCCCCTTCCTCCTCCGATTGGATGGTCCAGTAAGTTGTCTCTGTCTCTTGCTCAGGAGGTCAATCCAATCTTCTGATACATTCCTGGTAAAAAAACATTAATCTCCTGCGGCACCTGCATCATGATGTGCTGAACCGGCGACTGATTCTGCTAGTTGGAAGAAGATGGTGCAGGACGCACTGGATGCTGTGGAAGTGGTGACCTTTGACTACCCATGTTAGTTGATTCAGTAAATTAGTTGCTAACTCGTTACCCTTGGTCCATCATTTCGTTGGATGCGAATTTGTCTGCAAGAGCTAAGGGGTCGCATGACAACGTTGCAGATATGTCTGGTGGGAAGCGCAGGGCGCCGCCAAAGGCAGAAAAGCTTGTTGATCATCATCTGGGCATCGTGAAGGATGCTGCCGGCAAGTATCAGGGGCATCCTCTCATTTTGATGGGGAAGTCCATGGGATCGAGGTAGTTTTCGTTGGACAACAATCCTGTTTGTTTCATAGTTGTATTATGCGGCTTCTTGACCTAGTTCAGCATTCTAAAAACTGTAGATTGTAATGCTTCAACGCTACATGTTCTTCTGATCTGAGTATCTAACAATGGTGTATCAACATCCTCAGGGTCAGCTGCATGGTGGCAAGTTCCGATGACATTGATGTTTCTGCTGTTGTATGCTTGGGTTACCCTTTGAAGGTTCCTCTCGTGCCACTGTCTAGTTGATCTGCTTATTGCTTTTTTGTTCCCTTGTACCTGAATATTATCTTCTATTGGGTGAAACTCTTAAACTGATGTCCAGATAAGAAATGGATTTATTTTTCCTTTGTAGCTTGACTGGGACAAATGATGGTTGCTGTGTCTTAGTGATTGCTTTTGCACCCACTACATTGTAGCTTTACGAATTGTCATTTTGTTACTGGCGGTGCATTTCTGGAGATGAGACTACAAATGTCCTTTTGTTCCTCTCTGAACATGCTTGTTTTCCACTCCTACTGTCCTACCTGTCCTGGGAACCTGACCTTGGTCACGTTGTTTGCTATCCCTCAGTCCTATGACCAGAAACCTGTACCGAATCATCATTAAATTATAACTTGAGAAATCAATTTTCTTTTCATCTCATTTTGCTCTATCCAACTTAGGGAGTGAATGGAGCAGTGAGAGATGAGACACTATTACAGCTGAAGGTTCCAACAATGTTTGTTCAGGTAATGGAATTTCTATTGATTATTTTCCTGATATTGTAAAGTGGAACATAGTAAATAGTGTTTCTCTTTTTTACTTTTGTTAACAGGGAAGTAAAGATGGCTTGTGCCCCTTAGACTTGAGTCCACTCGCAAGAAGATGGCCTGCAAGAATGAACTTCATGTTATTGATGGTGGTGACCACTCTTTTAAGATCGGCAAAAAATACCTAGAGTCTAGAGGGTTAAATCAACATGATGTTGAAACGGAAGCTGTTAAAGTGATTTCACAGTTTGTCCAGAAATCCTTCACTGAGAGCCGCACCTAGCCATCTTGTATATTTTCCTTATAACACCTCATGGTGACAAGATCTTAATCTTTGGCTTTGTATAAAACTAATATGTTAATGTAATCCTTTAGTACAAGATGCTAGTTCTGATTTGCGATCTTTATCCATTGTATGCTCTTTTGACATTACACGATCGCTGGAAATCATCAGGCTGCCCTCTTCAAATTGACTCATATTTCTTCCTTGGCTAGTTATCTGTGCATGATGAATATATCAATGTCACTGACTGGGAGTTCATTTGTAAATATAAACTACTAAATAGGAATGCACACCATTAGGTAACTAAGTAGAGAAGTATTTTCTTGTTAGAATTTAACGGATATATAGTGTATTGCATCATGGAATTATTTTGCTGTTGAAAATGTCAGCTCTCTTTTTTGCTCTCTTTGCAGCCTTTGTAACTCATGGTTTCCTTTCAACATTCTCTAGTTGGTAATATTGTAACTGTATGTGTTACTTGATTCTTTACTACGTCACACATGTAAGTTTACCTTATCCTTGTAGAAAATTTGCATGTATTTTCATTTATTCATATGAACCTGAACACTGTGCACTTAACTAAGTTGAGGATTCTTGGTATGTCCACAATTTATTTTAGTGAGCAGTTGGTGTCAATGTAATTTTTAACTAAAATCTAATTATATGCTGTCTATTTACTCCCATTTACTGACTCGAACAAATTTCGTGGAATTAGTTGTTTGCATGTGTTTTATTTTCCTCGCTGGGCATTTGATGAGAAAAGGTGTGAGCAAAGCAAACACACTTCAAAAAGTAGCAGATAACCAAATGCATGCTAAAGCTACCAAATCGATCACTTCTACATTTTGCTGATCTATAGATGTCATGTACAAGGTAACCAGAGAGACAATCAGTTGGAAGGATAATGCCATTGGAATGTTGAAGCTATTGTCAATAAGAGGTCTTGCATGGTATGAACTTAACTTGAAGACTATTTTCTTGAGTTTTGACAGAAATCTGACCACGGATATTACATTGTTTTGATCAACTCATCTTAATAGACATTAAAAGTCTTGAGATCAGGAGTGGAATCATCAACTTTGAACTCTGTGACATGTCTCAACTCTCAAGGGCCGCCAATGATTGCTAGCTTTTGAAATGCTCTGGAACTGACCCATTTTGTCAATATATGTCTTGCGTAGTTACATGGATGGACTCCAGTTTTTATGTGGACCCAACTTCTAGATTTATTGTAGACATACTAGCATTCAGCTTATGAGTGGCCATGGGATGTCCAGACCTCCTGGCTTCTCTGAACGATTTCTTAGGGTAATTTAGCTGCATGGTATACAACAAACAAAAATGTGAATATCAAAATTCCAAAAGGCACCATCATATCTCATCGCATGTTATATATAGAGCAATGGTGCTTCTAGGTAAAAGAGGGTATACTTGTTCCATGTTAAGGCTTATGTTCTGTTGCATCTTTACAACTGGTTGCCCCTTCCACATCATGTTCCATATTATTTTGTGTTTTGGGTCTTTCCTTGCTTCTGTAAATACAGTAGACAACCAACTGAAGAATGCCTGTTGCACACCCAACACAGTTTGGCAACTTCAGGAGAAAATGGATATGTTAGTACGATAATGTGGTTGTACCAAATGTAGGCACATGTGTCACATGATGGTATGTTTTATTTTATTTTTAAGTCCAGGTTGCATATGAAGTTTGTTTTGAAAAGGAAAGGTGAGTACACGCTTTTATTATTTCATTTATATATGCACAATAGGTGTTTCTTTTTCATTTGAATAGATTGCATATGAAATTACTAACCGTGATATAGGGATCCCTCCCTAGGAGTCCATATACCATCCAGATTAAACTGGTTAAGAAGGAAAATAATGACAAATAAAAAGGCATGAACTCAACACTTCTCGTCCTTACAACTTGTTTCTGCAATTGTAGGAGTGCAAAGGGTTAAATTATTAGACAATGTTTCAAATAATAAAAAGCATCAAGTGCATCAATAGTAACTATTTTCTTCATTTTTCCCCTTGTCTATATTAATGCATTTTCTGTAGTAATTTAGTATATGAGAAGTATTCATTGAGTTGTTGTACTAATTCTTATGGTACTTATTCTAGTTTTGTACTTCTTGCAACATGAGTTTTTTAAAATATAATCGTTTTGTCAATCTTAGATCAATATGCATGATTTTGTCATGGTGCCTCTAACTATTATTTATATCAGCTCTAGAAACCGGGACTATCCCTGACATATTACATATACTACACTTCTACACACTTAACACTCACCACAGCAACAAGGGGAGAGCTGTACATCAGCATGGCAGACAACACACCAATACTTCCAACAAATACCTTGCGCGTGTTGTGGGTGTGGATTGTAAAGCTTGAGATCAACATAGTCACGCCGAAGATTGCCAGAAACAGTGATACAATTAGGATAACAAGCTTCTGCGAGTTAGTCAGGATTCTTGGTTAGCTTATGAATATTGAATCCTTTTTAGGGCATGGTTTGGTTCTTTCAAAAACTCAATGTAGAGATGCTTGTAACTTGAAGTATTCCTACCTGAACAAAACTAATATAAAAGCATCATTATATATTTCTTTTAAAAGGTAAATGAAAAACAAAGTTCAGATATTTGTTATGCAGTGCATGTGTCGTAGAAGAATATGTGATTCATTTTTTGTAAATTAAGAGCAAGACCTCCCAATTAAACATTGGGGCCTTTTGTGTTGCTGCCTTTGGGTAGCCATGTTTCAGCAATTTTTACACATTCACATAATCACATGACATCAATTTTAGCAGGACTAGTTGAATATAAAAATTGAGGAATCCCATCATGGCCTCAATAATTGCTTACATGTTGCAGCGTGAAGGGTAAGGAATTTATTTAGCTTTGAAATTTGAACTGAACTGTACACTGGTTACACAAGCTATAACATATTTGCTTCTACTTTTTTACATTTTAGACCTTATGATGTCCTACTGTTTATTTGAGCCTACCAGATCAGGTATGTGATCGTGAAACTGACTATTGGAGCCTGCAAGAGATTAGCATTCAGCTACCTTAAAGGAGTAATATTGTGTTATTTAGAAACGATTTACCTTCTTTTCTCTTGGTGCAAACCATAGGTATATGCTGATGAATGATATTTCAAAGAATACTCCTATTGAGCTGATGAGGAAAACTGTCAAGTTCTTCCACCCAGAACTAACAACTGGAAAACCGTACCAGCTATATGTGAGGCAGCTGAACAGAGTCAGGATATATGGTATGCACGAGAATTCACCTACACTAGCCTCCTTTATTACTCTCTTAAATGTCAATCTGGAAAACAAAGTGAAAACAATACAACAGTGAGTATTGCGCCTTGCTGTGTTTATGATCATATTAGTTAGGTATGTAATCATGTACATTGGTGCTGAATAGAGAAGCATACAGACTGCACATCCTGCAAGAAAGAACCAAGGTAGTGTTACAAAGTTGAATTAATTTGCTTTCATGATAAGCACGGAAAACCTTTCCACTCAAAACAATGATGAAATGAACTGATTTAGGTAGTTGTAAACAGAAATACCTATAATTCCAAGTATCACACGGATGCTTGTAACCATTCTTATGTTCTGAAGTCTTCACTAGCCCTGCCACAGGGCTCCAGGAGCTAAAATGCTCAGTTAAAAAAAGGAGCTAAAGTATTTCAGTGATCTATTGTTCACAATAATGCTGGGCTATTTATAGAAAGCAAATATTTTTTTAATGCTGGAGCCCAGAGGCAAAGATATTGCTCAAGCCACCATGGTAGAATCTTACATGAGAATTGCCTACTTTTCTGTTTGTATGAAATAATTCTGCGAATATAAAGAAGTCACAAAGTCTTTCATATTTTGTTTGGCATCTACCTAATTGATTCCACCTCTGGGCCTTCAAGAATCATAGCAGCTTTCATGTTTGATTGTGGTGCACTGTTGTTGGGCGACTTGGTGTGCCGGAGCATCTATTGTAGTTTATTTTATAACAACATTGATTAAGATACGATGACAAACTAGATTTGCTTGACCATGGAGATGTCTGGTAACACTGAAATTCTATTGCAAATGTTGCTCTTGGATGGCTCTAAGTAGTGCACAATGAAAAGAAAACAATAAGATAATTGAGTGATTCTGTTGACGGTTCAAAACCGCGTTCAACTTCACCGTAAGTCCACGGAGTGACTTAGTGCCTTTTTCACCAAGGGAGGGGACCCTTTAGGTTCTTGTCAATCCACGGAGCAAGAGAATTACTTGCGTTTAACCTAACACTAACTTTGTTGATTAAGGACTTTATGATGTAAAGATTAATCTATAAAGTAAAAACAAACTAACTTAGATTATGTTAAAGAGAAAGAGAAAGGTGTTCACGAGTATGACAGACGTATGCCCATGGAGTCTAGGTACTTGAGATGCAATCACTTTAAAACATGGTAAAACTCCGATCCAATCTATCTAAGGATGTGAACAAAGAGTTAAGTGTTTCCCTTCCCTCGTACTAGTCACTACGCGAAGGTAATCGTCCCTAACCTTAAAGAACACGGTATGTTGACGTGATCTACGGGAGCAACCCCGATGGTAATGGTAGCTAACCTTAAACATTAAGCATCATCAACATGAAGATAAGATAGATAAAGATCTAAACAAGAGAGCGGGTGGCTACATGTCAAAATCCATTACAACTCCATAGACAAACGATTACTTTACCCCATCAAGACGCTAGACATGGCACCGTTGAACATGGTGGATGCCTCCGATGGAGTCCGTCTCTCGGTGTCCTTCAACTCCGGCGGCGCCGTGGCGAGGCCCCGGCGTCCTCCTTCCTCATGGTGGCCTCCGTTGACCTAGGTGATGATCCTCTTGAATCTTCACCCTCTCTATCAACCCTCTTCCTTGTGTTTGATCTCCCGAGGTTTCTCTGGTCGTCTTTCGCGAATGGCTCCTCCCCCCAAACAATTAGGGTTCCACGAATTTATCACCGAAGAAAGGCGGCGGCGAACCGTGGCGAAAAGGGGGTGGGCCGGCCGGCCTGGCCCACTTTCGGCCCGGTTCGTCTCCGTCTTTTGCCACGTGTTGTTTCTTGCACTTTGGGGTTTTTCCTCCTTCGGATATGGGTTTTGGACGTCGTTATCTCCGCGACCAAGTTAAGGGGTCTTCACGCATGATCTTCCGGTCTTTTCGTCTTGGTCCTCGGAGATTCCTCATTGAAGCTTGTTGGTCCTTGCCACCTTTGGAGTCAAGTTCACGCACGGTCGGAGCCTCTTGATCATCATGTAAATCGTCCTCCGAACCGAATGTATTTCTTCTCATTTAGTGCATGAATTCCTGCGTAAACATTATACTCCAAAACACACATCCAACGATGAACTTGTTATATCATTAGTATGCCTAGTGGCGGGTTAGTTCCAAAATGAAATCCAAACTATAACATAACAAGTGTTATTGGTTGACAGAAATCGACCGCCAACATCTCCCCACGCTTAGATCTTGCGCGTCCTCAAGCAAGTTGCTCAAAAGTTGATCACCCATGGAGTTTGAAAACATGCTTAGTCAAATCCTTTCTTTCAAGTTAGTCAATCTTTCATCTTTAATATAAGAGACATGAAACAAAAATCATAATGTAAACATGGACGTTTAGAAACTACCAATTCAAGACTTACCCCACAACTCTTACCTTTTCACTAGAGATCTTCAACTTCATCCACACTTGCTTTCTTACTTCCTTTGGAGGATTTTTGCACTTTTTAAAAATAAAATTCCTGCACAAAGCATTAGACAAAGCCCTTCTCCAAGTTCTTTCATGTCACTCAATAAGGTGGCTATCCTAGATAAATTTATAAACTCTCACCTCCCACAAGTCTCTCATATGTGATGTAAGGTAGAGCTATAGGTGTGGCTAGTGAAGTTAGCACAAGTGTTGTCAAGCTAGGAAAATCCTCTAGTGGTTGTTCACCTTCCAAGCCAATGATCATGAGAGTTACCATAATGTAGGGATGTCAAGGATGAGAAGATTTAGATTGGTGGACATGTGCAAAGGGAAAAAGAATAATGACTTCAAGGCACTAATGATGTCCTCGATGTCGGATTGCACATGGTATGGAGTAAGATTCGTTCCTAACATCGTGGCATCCTTCCTTACACTTCATTTGGTCTTCACTTGACTTGTCATCCCTCACTTCACCTTTCTTGCCTTGTCTTGGATTTTCTTTCTTTTCTTTTCCTTCTTTTCCTTCTCTCTTTTTTTTCTTTTTTCTTTTCTTTTTTTCTTTTCTTGTGTGCGCACTACACACATACACATACATATATTTTTTTTTCTTCTTTCCACCTCTTTACCTTCTTTTCCCAAGCTTTTCGCGCAACTTTTGCACATGATCACAATCTGAATTTTAAATATAAACATGCCTAAAGATTGAACGAACCTTTAAATATGTTGTGTTCAAGGAGTAAGATGATAAAGAGATGTTTATAGGTTTGGGTAAGGAATCCGGCGATGTACGGGGCATTCAATGTGAAATTCCCGTTACCGAATACATGAAGAGGCTACCAACAAAAGGTATATATCAAGGACATGATCATTGCTTAAAATTAGACCTCCCAGGAGAGTAAAATCCTAACTTAACTCATCATGCTAAACAACACTTATGGTGGAGCTTATATATGTATGTAAAGACTTTGTATAGGATAGATATCACCTCTCAACTTGGAGAAAGAACTTGCTAACCTTCATAGCAAGGTGTTTTTCTTAATTTTCAAAAATAAAATCTCCAAAGTTAGCATTACTAAAAGTGTAGACAAAGCAAAGTCCTAGATCTTTAGTTTGAGTATGGGTACTTTACAAAGGTAGGTTTCCACTAAGCACCACATTAAACAATTAATCAAAAAGCTCATGCTCAAATAAGAAAGATAAATTAAAGATATAACAAGAAAAGAAACATAAGACTTTGCATAAGACACTTTTTATTTCTTTTTTCTTTGACTCAATGCTAATTTAAGACTCTTTCAAGCTAAAAAGATAAAACAAAGACTCACACACTCTCACACTTGACTCAAAAATTAAAGACTAGACTCTCACACCACTTTAAGCAAAAATTTAAAAAGGTAGCTAGCTAGCTCCCCCCCCCACGCTTAGATCTTACGACGTCCTCGTCGTAACTTTACAAAAAGGCACAAAGGGAGAGAACTATCTAACTACAACACCTAGTGGTACTTTCAGTTGCACCACTCCTTCTTCTTGAAATTTTTATTCATCCCGAAGAGCTCCCTTATGTTGCGGTTGAGGTACTTGAAGTCATCTTCCGTCATGCACTCCCAATTCTCAATTCGTTGTTGCATGGCGTTGATGGTGTGGAAACACTCATCAAGGGATGAGAAGAGCTCCGCAATGGCGTTGCGGCATGCCGCGCAACACACATTATGCTCTTCCTCCGGATCATCATCTCCATCGCCTCCACCGTCCAGATCATTACCGCCGCCTGGGTTGCCTCCTTCGCCTTGCTCTTCCGGATGCCCCTCCGGCTCCTCCTTGGGCACCTCCTCCCAAACGTAGAGATCGTTGTCGTCTCTTCCGCCGGCTGCCCACGAGCTAGGGCTTCGATGATCGGAGTAATCGCTATCTCCGTAGAAATCCGCCGGCTCGAGGGTCTTCTCCTTGTAGTCCTTCCTCTTCTTCCCAAGGAGCCTCTCTGAGCGGCGAACGGGAGAAGCGGGCTTCTCCTTCTTCTCCTCAACCCAGGGATTTGGGCTAGCCAAGCACCCTCTTGAGACACGCCCTCCGCATTGAATCCTCGCGGTTCTCTTCACTTGCTTCTTGGGTTTTGGCACCTCGCACTGGCGAAGCTCCTCCGTCGCCAGGGTTGGAGAGGAGAGGCGTGCTTCTTCCATGGTCGCATTCACCTCCTCCTTGCCTTTGGTGCTGCTCGAGGATGCCATGGGTGCTTGGGTGCTTTTGTGGAGGTTGGAGATTGCAATTGAGATGCAAACCTCGAACTCCCAGACATCCTTAAATATCCCTGGAAAGATTCGGCCGAAACCCTCCCTTACCTATTTTTGTCGCCCCCAAAAAGGGAAGACAGGAAAAGGAAATGCACCAAACCGTGTCCCAGAGAAAAACGAGCGAAAACGGACGAAGGGGGGTGGTGGGCCGGTCGGCATGGGCCGGCCGGCCTACCCCCTCTTTTGGGCCCCCGCGGCCCAACTTTCGCGGCCCTCGGTGTTTCGTGAATACTAGCCTACGTGGTGGTAGGGTCCAACTAAAAATTATGAAAAAGGACTCGAAATAAATACGAAAACAAAAACAAAAACATATTTACAGAAAACTTACCTCGTTTTACGTCTTAGGCTTGACGCTCGGGCTCGTCCTCCATGTGATATATATCAATGTAGTCGATGGGCATGATGTCTTGTTCAAGAAAAACCTTTAACCGTTGACCATTAACCACATATTGATCTCCTTTCACGTCCATAATTGTGACCGCTCCATTTGGCGAGACCGAGTGAACGATGTACGGTCCATCCCATTTGCTCTTCAATTTTCCTTTCTCGAATATTTTGAATCTTGAGTTATAGAGGAGAACCTTGTCACCTTTGAATTCCTTTGCTCGAAGCCTTTTATCATACCACCTCTTCATTCTTTCCTTGTAGATGGTTGCACTCTCATAAGCCTTGAGCCTCATCTCTTCTAGTTCACTTATTTGAATTTTCCGTTTGATTCCCGCGGCATCAAAGTCAAGATTCATCTCTTTGATTGCCCAATATGCTTTATGTTCTAACTCCAAAGGTAAGTGACATGATTTACCATAGACAAATTGATATGGTGTCATACCTATGGGTGTCTTGTATGCCGTCCGATATGGCCACAATGCTCCATCCAATTTCTTCGACCAATCTTTACCTTCCTTTTCAACGGTCTTGTTAAGAATACTATTGAGCTGCCTATTTGAAGTTTCCGCTTGACCATTGGTTTGTGGGTGGTAAGTCGTGGCCACTCTATGCTCAATCCCCAACTTGGACAAGCATTTTATGAAGCTATTCCCCGTGAAGTGTGTTCCTCCATCACTTATCAATACTCGCGGGACTCCATAGCGTGGGAATATAATATTTTTGATCATGGATATGGATTCTTCCGTTGAAGCTCTTCGACAAGGGATAGCTTCCACCCATTTGGATACATAATCAACCATAACCAAAATATGCTCATATCCATTTGAACTTGTGAAGGGCCCCATGAAGTCAATCCCCCATACGTCGAATAGATCAATTTGCAAGTTGTAGTTCAAGGGTATAACATTTCTTTGATTTATATTCCCCGTTCTTTGACATTCCGGACAAGAAGCAACATACCTTTTCGAATCTTCATGCATCTCCGGCCAATAAAATCCACTAGCCCATACCTTTGCTTGAGTCCTAAAATATCCATAGTGTCCTCCATATTCTCCTGAGTGACACTTTCTTAATATTTCGCCTATTTCATCTCTTGGTATACACCTTCGTAAGACTCCATCCGCTCCAAGTCTAAAGAGGTAAGATGCATCCCAATAATATTTTCGGCTCTCGGCGATCACTCTCCTTTGAGCGTTCCTATCCAAATGATCAAGTGGCATTTTTCGTATGGCTCGAATAATGTTGATCATCCAAGAATCTTTGTCAAGGATGTGATAGAGATGATCATCTCTCATCTTATCTTCAATAGGCACTTTATCATCCTCATGATTCATCCTTGATAAATGGTCGGCCACAACATTTTCCGACCCCTTATCTCCACATCAAATTCTTGTAAGAGAAGGATCCATTAAATCAACCTTGGCTTGGCATCTTTTTTAGACAAGAGATACTTGATCGCCGCATGATCGGTGTACACAATCACCTTAGAATTCATAATATATGATCTAAATTTTTCAAAGGCAAACACTACAGCGAGCAATTCCTTCTCCGTTGTTGCATAATTTAGTTGAGCTCCATTGAGGGTTTTGCTAGCATAGTAAATAGCATGTACTTTGCCTTCTTTTCTTTGTCCCAACACCGCTCCAACAGCATAGTCACTAGCGTCGCACATTATCTCAAAAGGTTGATTCCAATCGGGCGGTTGACTGACGGGTGCGGTTACAAGAGCTATCGTTAATGTCCGGAATGCCGCCAAACACTTCTCATTGAAATTGAATGGCACATCTTTTTGGAGAAGATTGGTCAATGGCTTGGTAATTTTTAAGAAATCCTTGATGAATCTTCTATAGAATCCCGCATGGCCTAAGAAACTCCTCAAAGATTTGACATCCGTTGGGGGTGGAAGTTTTTCAACTGTTTCAACCTTAGCTTTGTCCACCTCAATCCCTCTCTCGGATATCACGTGTCCCAACACTATACCTTGTTTCACCATAAAGTGACACTTCTCCAAATTTAGCACCAAATCAACCTCCAAACATTTAGTCAGAACTTTATCCAAGTTTGCCAAACAATTCGCAAAAGATTTACCATAAACGGAGAAATCATCCATAAATACCTCAACAATTTCCTCGATGAACTCCGAAAATACCGCCATCATACATCGTTGAAAAGAGGCTGGAGCATTGCATAAACCGAAAGGCATTCTTCTATACGCAAATGTTCCATAAGGACAAGTAAATGTTGTCTTGTGTTGATCTTCCGGTTGAATAGGTATTTGCATGAACCCCGAGTACCCATCAAGAAAGCAAAAATATGCATGATTTGCTAACCTCTCAAGCATCTCGTCGATGAACGGTAGGGGGAAGTGATCCTTCTTCGTTGCTTTGTTCAATTTCCGATAGTCAATACACATCCTCCATCTGGTCACGGTTCTTTGCGGTATCAATTCATTCTTCTCATTCTTCACCACGGTCAAACCTCCTTTCTTAGGCACACAATGTACGGGGCTCACCCATTCGCTATGCGGCACCGGGTAGATGATCCGGCATCCAACAACTTGATAACTTCCTTCTTCACTACCTCTCGCATGGCATGGGTTAACCTCCTTTGATGGTCCACTACGGGCTTGCATTGATCCTCCATAGGTATGCGGTGAGTGCAAAATGCTGGGATGAGTCCTTTAGTATCGTTTATCGAATATCCCATCACTTTCTTGTGCTTTTTTAATAAATTCAGCAACATATCATTCTCCTCGCGACTCAATTCATCACTCACAATCACGTGATAAGTCTTGTCCGACCCCAAAAATTCATATTTCAATCCTTTGGGCAATGGCTTAAGATCCACCTCTGGTGTTTGTGGTTCCTCATGTACAATTTCTCCAAGGTTTTCAAATTTATCCTCCTCTAAGCTTTCGTCTTGCGGTTCTAGTCCTTTGGTTGCTTCCGCTAGCTCTTCATCCAACTCATCATTAGATTGATTCTCCATAGCTCTTTGTAGCGGATCCCTGAAAGTTTCAACAAAACGAAGGCTCCCTACCTCTTCGTCATCAAGAGGTAGGGGTGAGGCAATTCTAGAAGCGGGAAGGAAATTGTATGTGTGATTATTTTCATCAAGATTAATAGTTACTTTTCCTTTTTCGGCATCTAAAACAGCATTAACCAACTTAAAAAAAAGTCTACCAAGAATTACATGATCATTCTTATCATAGTAGACATCAATAATAAAGAAATCGGTTGGAATGCATTTTTCGGAAATTAAAACTTCTAGGTCGCGAGCAATTCCTAGAGGTTTAACAATTCTGCCATCTCCCATAATTAATTTAGTAGAGGTTGGAACTAGATCAATGGTATGATCATGAATTGCATCAAAAATCTTAGAAGACTAGACACTTACTTGTGCTCCAATGTCGTATAACGCCTTGCAATTAATGTTGTCGACCTTGCAATCTATACGCGGTGATGTCTTCTCTTCTTCATCGGATCCTATGGCAAAAATTTCAGCGAGGCGGGCAAATGGTGACGCCTCGGGCTTGATTCCCATAATTCTTTTAGCTTCAGCCACATGGTCCGGATCAACTTCTTCTTTGCTAAAGAGTTTTTGAAGGACCTCCTCGATTGTCTCTATGTTGTATGAGTGTTCCACTTGTTTTTCCGACGGGAAGTCTATCTCCAAAGTTTTTGCCATCCCTTTTTGATTAGGGAACGATCTCCTCTTGTCAAAAATTTCTCCAAAATCAAGTGTGATCCAATCTATTTGCTCGAACTCCCTTAGTGGCTTCGCGTTTGACATAGTTCTTTCATTTGCTTTGCTTATCTCGGCGTGATCACTCTCCGGGATAGTTCTAGTTTCCTCATGTTTGGCTTCATCAACCTTTTCAAGGATTGGTTCCTCTTTCTTCTCTTCCGGAGCCGTATTTCTGAAAATTGCAGCAAGGGGTGCCACACTTGTGTCGCATTTCGGCTTTTCCGAAAGTCGTATTTCCCAATCTCTTCGTATGGCTACCGCTTTACTTATTTTTTGTAGAAGTTTGGCAGCTTCCGTGAGTGTTTTCTGCTTGAGATCCCCTCCTACACACATTTGAACGTATTCCATGCAACTAGGGGTTAGGGAAAAAAGAATGTATGCAATAGTACGTCACCCGGGAATCCGAGTCTTGGTCCTTGTTCAACTAGTTCGTTGAATCGATTCCACGCTTGATCAATCCCCTCTTCTTCTCCTTGCTTGAAAGTCATCACTTGCATCCTTATATGTTGAATCTTGGTTATAGGGAAGAACTTGGCACAAAATTTCTTTACCAATTGATCCCAATTTCCCTCAGCTTCGAAAGACGCAAATGAATACCACTTTGTTGCTTCATCGACAAGTGAGTAGGGAAAAAGATTCCATTTAAACCAAGTGTCGGGAACTCCCTCTTGTCGCACCGTATTGCACAATGTCGTGAAGCGCTGGATATGTCTATATGGATTGTCCGTCTCTATCCCTCGGAACGGATTAGTTGCTGCCATCTTGATGATTTGAACTCTAATTTCGTACCTTGTCGCCTCGAGAATCGAATCCGACTCTTGTACCTTGATGTCCTCACATCGAGAGCTAGCATAGTCTCTTAGCGATTTTTCCGGTTCCTCCAAAGGATTTCCAACGAGCACCATCTAGACAATTAAAAACAAAAAACAAAAGAGTGTGTTTTTCTAGAACACAAAGGTTAGATGTTACTAATCAACAAAATCAATGAGAGATTAAACGAAGTAAACTGGCTTGCTCCCCGGCAATAGCGCCAGAAAAAGGGGCTTGTTGACGGTTCAAAACCGCGTTCAACTTCACCGCAAGTCCACGGAGTGACTTGGTGCCTTTTTCACCAAGGGAGGGGACCCCTAGGTTCTTGTCAATCCACGAAGCAAGGGAATTACTTGCGTTTAACCTAACACTAACTTGGTTGATTAAGAACTTTATGATGTAAAGATTAATCTATAAAGTAAAAACAAACTAACTTAGATTATGTTAAAGAGAAAGAGAAAGGTGTTCACGAGTATGACAGACGTATGCCCATGGAGTCTAGGTACTTGAGATGCAATCACTTTAAAACATGGTAAAACTCCGATCCAATCTATCTAAGGATGTGAACAAAGAGTTAAGTGTTTCCCTTCCCTCGTACTAGTCACTACGCGAAGGTAATCGTCTCTAACCTTAAAGAACACGGTATGTTGACGTGATCTACGGGAGCAACCCCGATGGTAATGGTAGCTAACCTTAAACATTAAGCATCATCAACATGAAGATAAGATAGATAAAGATCCAAACAAGAGAGCGGGTGACTATATGTCAAGATCCATTACAACTCCATAGACAAACGATTACTTTACCCCATCAAGACGCTAGGCATGGCACCGTTGAACATGGTGGATGCCTCCGATGGAGTCCGTCTCTCGGTGTCCTTCAACTCCGGCGGCGCCGTGGCGAGGCCCCGGCGTCCTCCTTCTCGTGGTGGCCTCCGTTGACCTAGGTGATGATCCTCTTGAATCTTCACCCTCTCTATCAACCCTCTTCCTTGTGTTTGATCTCCCGAGGCTTCTCTGGTCGTCTTTCGCGAATGGCTCCTCCCCCCCCCCAACAATTAGGGTTCTGCGAATTTATCACCGAAGAAAGGCGGCGGCGAACCGAGGTGAAAAGGGGGTGGGCCGGCCGGCCTGGCCCACTTTCGGCCCGGTTCATCTTCGTCTTTTGCCACGTGTTGTTTCTTGCACTTTGGGGTTTTTCCTCCTTCGGATATGGGTTTTGGACATCGTTATCTCCGCGACCAAGTTAAGGGGTCTTCACGCATGATCTTCCGGTCTTTTCATCTTGGTCTTCGGAGATTCCTCATTGAAGCTTGTTGGTCCTTGCCACCTTTGGAGTCAAGTTCACGCACGGTCGGAGCCTCTTGATCATCATGTAAATCGTCCTCCGAACCGAATGTATTTCTTCTCATTTAGTGCATGAATTCCTGCGTAAACATTATACTCCAAAACACACATCCAACGATGAACTTGTTATATCATTAGTATGCCTAGTGGCGGGTTAGTTCCAAAATGAAATCCAAACTATAACATAACCAGTGTTCTTGGTTGAAGGAAATCGACCGCCAACAGATTCTTTGTTAGATGAATATATTCCGAGTATAATGGAGTTGTATCCTCCCCTCTGAGTTCTGACTATTGTTAGATGAATATATTCTGTGTTGTGTAGTTACCTTTGTTATCACCCCCTGGGGCATAGCCATACTCCAATTAAGTTACAGTAGTTATTTTCAGAAATCAGCTACTCGGTGGCTCATAGGTGGTTGTGCTTTGGTGGTGACTGGTGAAGAATGTTTCATATGATGAGCTGTTCTGCTAGAAGGTGGTGAGTGGTGAGTGGTGAAGAAAATTTTCTATGATTCATGTACATGAACTGCCACGTTTGATGTCAGGCTTCTGGTCGTGCCATCCCATCAATTGTACGATGAGTTCTTTCCGATCTTGATCTGGTCAAGAATTCATGGTTTTGTTAAGGTGGCACATACAGATTGTAAGCACATATAGAAGGTACTTCATCAATGTTCAATATGGATAATTCATCGCAAGCCAAGCCTAGCAGAACATTTGGGCATTAGAATGGGTGTAAGACTTTCGTTTCAAAAAGTAAAATAGAATAGAATGGGTGTAAGACGTATAACTTCCATATGCTCCTACAAATGGGAGATGGCACGCTTTAACTGAATTGTACTTGTATACACTTGCTTCGAGTACAGATTATGAAGGAAACGAGGAAATGAAGTTGCAGAAAAAAAATACTTTTTTTCGTGAAAAGTTGCAGAAAAACTACAGAGGAATAGGACTCCACCGGAGTGTTTTCTGTTGCTTTTAAAAAAAATTAAAGCAGAAGTACTGCTATGTCATATAAGAAGAAACAACATTGGTACATAACATGCAGTCACAAATGGCCCCTGAGCTCCTCCACCATTGAACTGTCACACTCAAACAGCACATACACGATTGTTGATCCCTCTGATCCAGCCTCAGCACATACTCCCATCTCAGTACCATGGCAACCACTGATCCTGGCCACTCTATGTGGGGGCCTCGCCACATCCACCGCCTCACACTCCTCTACCAAGGACTCAGATATCTTAAACCGCAATGAGAGCACCTCCTCCGCCCAACTGTCACCGAGATCACCACTGCACCTCGTATGACAACTCAAACCTTCCAGCTCCATGGATCCTCTGCACCCTGACAGCAACACGGACCAAGCGCACACCCCGCAGCACCTCCAGCCAGCCACCACCACTAATAGCACAAACGGCAGGACTCCAACTACGATGCCTCCAAGAAGGTCACGACGCCGAGGCGCCGCTGTCGCACGTCCAGATGGACAACCCTAAGAGCCCACGCGACGAGAGCACAGTGTCTCACCATGATACCCCCAGCGGGGAGACCGACGCCCAAGGGCGCCGCCATCATGCTCACCGTCAACCGGTGAAGACTTTCGCCCGAATGCACCACGCCTACCGCCCGCTCATAGTCATGGTAGTAGTCCGCTCCCCGTCTCCTCCACAACACCACCACAGGAAGAGGCCTGGCACATCCCGAAGCACCACCTCGGTGCCGCAACAAGCACCAGCCAGCCCCTCTGGCCCCACCACCATGGCGACACCAGACTGGCAACGTTGACGAAGAAGGAGAAGCCGCCAACCAGCCACAGCCCGGCCATGGCCAGGCCACGGCCAGGCCTCGGCTAGCGCCGCCGGCCAGCCACGGCCGGCCACGGCCCGCCCCAGCCAGCCACAGCTAGGTCTCGGCTAGTGCCGCCGGCCAGCCACGGCCAAGCCACGACCAGGCCTCGGCCGGCCCCACCCCGGCCAGCCACGACCAGACCACGGTCAGGCTTCGGCCGGCCACGGCCAGCCACAGCCAGGCCACGACCAGGACCGCCGCCGCCAGCATCTGCGTCGCTGTGGGCCGCCGGTCACCGTTGCCGTCTTCCTCCAGCCCCCCTCAACACCACACCCCGGAAGCACGCCCCCAGCCGTGCAGGCCACCAGATCCGGTCGGGGCTCCCCGGATTCGTGGCCTCCCGCCGCCGCCGCCACCGGAGAGGCCTCCGCCGCCGCCGACCCACCGAGACCCGAACGGTCACGCGCCGCCGCGGAGTCCCCGTGGAGGGGGAAGAGGGCCGCGCCACCGCCTTCATTGGGCCCTCACGGCCATCCGGAGGCGTCCTCAGGCGGCGGCACGATGGAAGAGGAGGCTGGAGAAGGGGCGGCGGCGGCGGCTAGGGTTGGTCGCCTAGCGTCGCCCGCACGAGACGACGCGAGGCGAAGCGGTTTTCCGAAGTTCCTTCCCTTTTCTGTTTCTTTCGGATCATAATGGTCCGTCCATGCCGGCTTCATGGCCCTTTCCAAAGGTTGGAGATAATTGAGCGCGTACCAACAGTGAAAAGTAGAGCACAGTCCTTTGGCACAGTCCCTTGAAGAGTGTGCTTGAGAGAGGAAGCCAACCACTTCGCTACGCGCCTGCCTCCTCTTTTTCGCACTGTTCATGTGTTAACATATTGTATGAGCTAGCTAGGATCTTATATTCTGAAATAATCTGCATGCTAGGATCACTCGTAGTCTCATTGACTCATTGTGGATGCTTCCACTGGCTCGATCTCGACCACCAGTCTTAGTGCTGGACAGACTTTAATCAGTTATATATTATATGGATATATCAAAAAACTCTCTAATTCATAACATGAATTCATGACAAAAAAAAAGTATAATCGTGTGAAGTTCTTTCTTAATGTTGCTTCTGCTCCGGTGCTAGGATTCGTTTAATTTAGACCGTTAGCTAAAAGAACCTGCTTGGCACCGGAAGGCACGGCAACTTGCTCGTAGAGATTCGCAGAGAATTGCTGATGAGAATTAAGGGCCTGTTTGGTACCGCTTTATGAGCGGTTTCATGAGCAGTTTCACAACTTCAATAGCCAAACGGACAGCTCTCTGCCTACCTCTCTGGTCAGCTTCTCTGAAAACCCGCTCTCACAGAGTCTCGCACGCGGTGAATCTGCAAAAACGTCGCTCTCCCCCACTCATGAAGTTGCTAATGAAGTTGTTTTCTAAAAAACAGCTCTACTGGTGAAGCTGAGCTGTGCCAAACAGGGTCTAAGAGCTCCATTCGGAATTGGTATCTGGAATGCAGGAATCTGACCTATGACCTAAACAGCTTGATGGTCTAACTGCGCCAGGTGGTTATGACAGAAGCATTTGATCAAAAGATAAGAAAAAGGTGTGTCATGTTTGTTTTTATTTTTGAACTCCATCCAAACATGAACCCTGAAAACCCATTTCGTCCCCAAAATTTCATTTTACATAGGCATGGAGGGTGGGTTCATTGTTTCCTGCACCTTTTCTCGTAACAGCAATCTGATTATCCTGTAAGTTCACTTCCTCTTTTAGATTTCAGTTCGTCTGGCCCAGGATGGATATTTTTCTAGTTGCCTACTGAACGAGCGGGGCTGGAGAACACCTTCACCACCAGAGTGTCGTCACCTTCAGCTTGAGCCTTGAGGTCTGCAGGGCCAGACCAAACGCCGGACCGGGCACTGCCGTTCGCCTTCGGGCATTGCCGAAATGCCGAGCTAGCGACACGCAGGCACTGCCACGGCGGCCGATTCGCCGGAGGATGCGAGCGGTGGCGATGCGACAACCGTGAGAGGAACGCAAGGGGAGCCGGAGACAGGGGCTAGGCGGCGATGCGAGCGGAGATTCCCAACGAGCAACGGCGGCCCTGGACTCGTCGGCTGCTCCGGTGCCGGCGTCGAATATTTGCAGAACGCCCACGGGTTTGGATCGCGATCCAAATCAGGAGTTCTTTCGTAAAATATCGTACATTATATTTTTGAAAGCACCCCTGCTTTGGATCACTATTAATAATCACGATCCAAATTATGGATCATTTTGTAAATTTTGGGTCAAATATTTGCATAAAACCCCCTATTTAGGATCGCGATCCAAATTAGGGGTCCGTTTGTAAAATCGCCGTATGTATATTTGTGTAAAACTCCCTGGTTCTGAAGGCTCTGCCCCCGGGCTCCGGCAGCGACGCGGCCGCCGCCGTCCGCCCCAGGTTCCGTTCCAGCCGGAACCACGACGTCCCATCCTCCTCTGCGTCATTCGCCGCAGCACTCTCGTAATCCTTACGGTGATGGACACAGCGGCGGGGAGATGCCGTACCAGGACGTGGACCGCACCGGCTCCGCGCGCTCGCCGGCCGCGCCGCCATCGGCGACCTGCACGGGGCCATCTAATCTACGTCCTTCCAAGGTGCGGCAGCGAGATTCCCCAATCCAATTTATCTTCCAAACAACGATTGACTTCTGAATCCACTCGGGGGGCCCGGGAGATGAGCGCAGACGACGGCCACGGGGCTGGAGCCCCTGTGGATCGTCTCTGAGTTGTCCGGTACCATCCACCTCCAGACTCCGGTCCTACCTTTGCGCGGCGGTGGAGACGTTGTAGTGGACGCCTTCCTCGATGGGCGCTGTCCTGCCCGATCAATGGCCCTGGAGCACAAGAAGCTGTCTTCAGACCAGAGGATTGCTACAAGCATTGGATCATGGAGCTAGCGTCACCGGCAGAAACAAGCCGTGCAGTGCAATACTGATAACGGAATACTTTGTTGAAGTTGAGCTCTGCCCGCCGGACACACCAGCAGCAAGATGCTCAAGCGAACTCAAAAATTTAAAAGCGGACTATATATTGGGCCATGGCAAAATGCTAACATTTCGGAGATTATTGTACATCCGGTGGAGGCTAGAGGGGAACTGAATCCCGCTCTCACGATTTCTCCAAATTTTTGTAGCACCATCATGCAACTTTGGCCGCCGGACCACACTCGCATTCTCGCAATCACAAGTGCGCGACAGTAGTGCACTTTCTAAAGTCAACTGCAATGCAAGAACTGAAGGAAGCAGATGAAGTGAAAACGGTCAAGATCTGCATTCGCTGGTCCGTGCAACGGTTGAAAAGGATAGATTCCATAGATGCAGATCGCATCCCAATGTTATCTTAAACTGCGCGCTTAACCTTGATGTTAGTAATTTAAATTAATTTGAAGAGAGAATACTCCCTCCGTCTCGCAAAGACTGTTCATATAACTTTCAAAATTTGTCCCACAAAGAGTGTTCTTTTAGCTCATATTATATGCTCTTCTCATTAAAGTAACACCAAGTACCAAGAAAATATTGCATTGAGAAACATATAGAGCCAATAAAATGTTTATTTGATGTCTCTTTTCAAGTGCCAATGCATGATTAATTAGGGGTAACAAGGTCATTTGTCACAACTACTAGTATGTCTTAAATTTTCTAAACGAACAGTCTTTGTGGGACGGAGGGAGTATTAATTAAATCAAAAGTTCTCTAGTCTAGTTAGTTAGAAGGAGCTGAGGTATGGTCGCAAAACTCTAATTAAAAATCCATCAGCACCAACTAAGCACGTGTTTCAAACCACGTTACGGCGATTTTAGAAGCAATATGATTCTGTCGAGACCAAATAATGATTCCGAGAGATGGTCCACGGTTAATGAACACATAGTCAATTACGCTGGATTTATGTTCAGAACAGCGAGCACTTGCTTCATTTTTGAACTAACTAGTTTGTCCTAAACGTCAAATATGTTAAGATCAAAGATCTCAAATGGATAATAAAGAAGAAGAAAGAGGGATAATTGACCAAGTCAACAAGTGAACCAATGAATGTCATAGGTCAAGTGTCCCTCTCCTCCACCCCTTGGGGTCTATTTATAGGGAGAAGAGGTGATTGTTTAAATTATTTCCGTAGATGTGATCGAATACTACATATTAGTTCCTAATATTTACACTCGAGATCCCTAACCGTTATAATCGACTAATTGAGTCCCTAGATGTTACAATTAGATCCTCAACCCTTACAAATATGCCTTTACACCTTATTTTTTGTCTCTTTATACACAAAGGGGGTCCCTAGCCTTAGCCCTTAGACTGTCTCCAGCAGTGTAGGGCGTCTGCATCTGCAAATACATGCTTTGCGCAAAAGAGAGAGAGAGGCGATGGGCCGCGCAAAAGGAAGAAAGTTCCAGCGGTGTTGCGCATCATGGGCGCGCATCCACCCAGGCAGTTGCCTCCCGCACCGTCGGGAGGAACCGCCGCGGCCGCAGCTCGCATCTGCCGTCACCGCCCGCCATCGCCGCGGCCGCAGCTCACCTGCTGTCGCGGCCCGCCGTCGAGGCCGCAGCTCGCCTCCGCCGTGGACAAGTAACAACAGCGAGTGCAGTGGAGGAGGACTGCAGCGTGCCTGCGGGGGAGCTCGCTCGCGTCGCCGCTGCTCCAGGACCGAGGCAGGGGAGCTCCTCGGTGCGGATCCGCCGCACCGCCGCTTGCGCCCGGGCCGTCCTCGTTGCTGCCACCACCGAAATAGCCGAGGAGTCGCAGCCGATGCGTATGAGTGGATCTTGAGGCAAGCATCCTCCACCAAGGCGCAGCCTCCGCCTCCAGAGGCAGAGAAGCAAGGCGGAGGAGGCTGCCGGCGCCCGGATCTGTGCCGCCAGTGGCCGGAGAAGGAGGAGGAGGCGGTCGGCATTGACCGGGGAAGGAGACGGCGCCGGTGACTGGGGAAGGAGGCAGTGCCGGTGACTGGGGTCGAATCTTTCGCCGTTGCTTGCTCTGCTCTATGCTGCCGTCGAGGAGAAGGGAGAGGGAGAGGGCTGCGGCTGGCTGGCGGCGAGCTCCGCCCCCAAGGATGCCGTGCCCCTGGATCGAAGAAGAGGGGAGGAAGGGAGGTCGCCGGCGGCCTTGTGCACGACGACGACGCGCAGACGGGGAGGAGGAAGGGGTCGTCACCACTCGCCAGGGGAGAGAAGAGGGAGCTCCAGGCGTTCTGCTCCGTGGGGGAGCAGGGGCGGCGCGACACGACGCGGGGACGGAGAGAGAGAGAGGCAGCAGCATGGTGGCGGTTGAAAAAATCGGATGAAGAAAGGAGAGAGGTATCCCGAGATTGCGCGTCGGGAGAGCCGGACTCGCAAAATGCAGCAACCGTTACAGAAACTGCTGGAGGCTCTACAGTACATGTTTCTCCCTTATTTTGAGTATGCAGCGCCGGATGCAATAGCTGCTGGAGACAATCTTAGGTCTCTTAAGACCCACTCCCAACAATATATTTAAAAACAGAGGTAGTAGATAATCTAGGTAACAAATAACACGAGCAAACATAATACATCCAACATTTCCTCAATTCGCATAGCTACTGCTACTTGATCTCCACAACTCTGCAACCTGAGCTATCGCATGAGTTGAAGAACCCTCCACACTCAAAGCACGCACTGCTTTGTCCTTAAGTTTGCAGATCCTTTTCCTCAGTGTTTCCCCACTGTCTTTATTAAGCACACAATTAATCACTCTAGCAACCTCCTCCTTGCACACCAATCCACCTTGCCCAAGCTTGACACGGATCGCCACCCCGACCTCCGCCTCTAGCGTCGCGGCGTTCATCCTTTGCTCTGCATACAGGGGCCATGCAATCAAAGGAACACCATTCAGAATGCTTTCCAGAACCGAATTCCACCCGCAGTGTGTCACGAAACATCCAGTTGAAGGGTGGCTCAGTACCGCGGCTTGTGGAGCCCACGACTCGACCACCAGCTCCACTCCCCTCGTCCTCTCAAGGAAGCCTTCTGGCAAAAAATCCAACGTGGCACTAGTAGCACCTGCCTGACTACCGAAGAATGACCCACATCCAAGGGGATCCTCGCTTGGCCTCCTGACAACCCAGATAAACCGTTGCCCACTCATCTCCAGCCCGAGCGCCAGCTCAGCTGTTTGCTGCCATGTCAGCGTTCCACCGCTCCCGAACGACACATGCACCACGGATCCACGTGGCTGCTGGTCCAGCCACCTCAGGCACTCGACGTCCCGTGCAACTGTGGCCGGTCTGGTCAGCACCAATGGTCCGATCGCATGGACCGGCGGCAGCTTCATCAGGCCATCTACTACGCCGCCTACCACCGCTGGCTCGATGTCCTGGAATGTGTTCACGAGGAAGCCGTCGACCTTTCTGTACGCGTTGGCCGTATGGACGAACCTGGTGTACGCCACGCTGCTCCGCCCGGCGAGCATCGGGCTCGGCAGGTCGGACGCCACGATCGGCGCGCACCCGGGGAGCCGGATCGGCTCCGTCGCGTCCCTGAACTCCCCGTCCCGGGGCAGCGCCGCGTCGAGCTCCGGGAGGTGCAGGAGCAGGGACAGCAGCGGCCACGCCGACACGAAGAACACGTGCAGCGGCAGGCACAGCTCCGCCGCGACGCCGAGCGCCGCCGCCGCGCTCGTCGCGTCGACGACCAGCGCGGCGAGGGGCGGTGCGAGGGACCGCGCGGTCCGGAGCACGCGCGGGAGGCTGCACGCCACGGCGTGCGCGATGCGGTCGCGCACGGAGGCGGAAGGCGGAAGAGCCAGGGTCGCGTCGTCGGCCGGGAGTGCGACGAGGTCGACTCCCTCGGGCACCGCGGCGGCGACCGCGAGGTACTCCTGGGAGGGGGAGGCCGTGGCGGAGGCAAAGAGGACCGTCGCGGCGAGGCCGTGGTCCGCGACCAGGCGGCGCGCGAGCTCCAGGAAGGGGATGAGGTGCCCTATGCACGGGCTGCACAAGAGGATCACCCGCGGCCGCGAGGCTTCTTGCGCGCGCTGATCCATGGCGTAGGGGGTAAGGGGGGCGACGGCGTCCGGCGCTGGCTTCTAGCGGTCGTGTCTGTCTTTGTGTTCTTCTAGCTGGGTTCAAGCCTTAAAGGTGCTATAGTGCAATTTTTTAATTTTAGGTCAACTGGACTCATACATCGAAGAAAAAAGAAAGTCAACAAAGTTATTATCTACTTAAAAAACTAGACCAGTGGGGGTGAGTACCCACTGATTTTCATTAAGAAGAAGGAACCGACACCCAGTTTTGAAAATCTCCGAACCTCGAAATACCAACCATGAGATTTTTTTTCCCGACAAACCAGGGCCGAAACTGTCCGAGCTAAGTGCAAGTGCTCGCTTCAACTAGGTTATTATCTACTCAGAAACGGTATCTTGCATATAGCAAAAACTAGATGAAGTCTTGGATAGGGATGGCAGTCGGACCCATGGGTGCGGGCGCGGGTGCAGAATTTCACCTATGGGTCTACACCCGACCCGACCCGTATTAAGTGGGTGTGGGTGCGGGTGTAGATTTTAACCCGTGGGTGACCCATGGGGCCCGAAATAATAATTTATTTATTTATTTTTTATATGTACTAAACCTATTTGATAGATTTATGATGATTGATGTTGTAACTATACCTTGCATTTTCAATCTTAAGGCTAGGTTTAAATCTTTATTCTATATTTGCTTATGTGATGTATTGAGTATGGTGACTAATTTACTTTCTCGCTGGAACTATGAACATTTATGTGACGTGATGTGACTATAAGTTGGAAGTTTGGCTTGTTGGAATTATCTATTTGTGACTTTCATGATTTTATCATATTATGTTGCTTGATATAATGTCATCATATTTATATATGTCATAAATGTGATGGACCCAGTGGGTGCCCGACACCCAACGGGTGCGGGTGTGGGTGTGAAATTTCACCCATGGGTGTGATAATGGGTGGGTGTAGCTAAATGTGATGGGTGTCATAATGGGTGGGTTTTGCTCCACCCGCACCCGACCCGACCCATTGCCATCCCTAGTCTTGGATCTACCTCATCAGGATCTGGATCGGGACCCATCATTAGCTGAACCATCAAGTTGGAAAGTCAACCAAACGATGAACCATTATTAATACGAACTCCAATATCGTACCGTTGATCCTTGAGAGAAACTTTAATTTACTAGTGTTAATTTACGAACTCCAATGTCTATTGCTCATCTGCTTGGGTGTTTTGGAGCTTCTCACGGCCCTGCTCCACTCACCGTCCAAATGGCCTTTTCATTCACCTCTTGGCCGGTGGCGGTACCACGATCTGACCGACCTATACATCATTCATTTTTTAAGATCATTCTCATAAGAGTTTCATTCTCATTAAAAGAAGTGACATGTCAGTATTTTTTATGGTTGGCAAAAAAGTTAATAAAGAGATGTGAAATAGGTTTTATGGACATGAAACTCTATATACATTATTTTCAAGCTACGTACTATGTGTGTGACTGATAGGGTGCACAATCCTTATCCAGACTCCTATAATGCAGCTTCACTGTGTTTCTGTGTCTTGCATGTAGTGTTGGAAACAACAAACTATGAAACTGCATTATAGAAAATTGTTTCAACTATGAAGTAAATGACATTTCGCATGTGGCATTTTTGGAAATATAACCATGAAATTAAATGGCCATTGAGAATGATCTAACCGCAATTCCCAATCCTATAAATTCTTTAACCTCCAACCTCAAACCCTAATTTTCACCCGACATACTCGCGGGGCTCGAATCCACCACACTGGAGTTAACAAAAAAATTTCAAATGCTATTTCATCCTGATGCTTTTATTTGAACAAAGCCTGAAAACATTTTCAACCATAGCACCAGTACCACATCTCCAATGAAGCCCAAAGAGTCTCTGATCAATTTGCATCGGTACCACACGTCCAATGTGTATGCCTCCGGAACTTTTAGTCAGTGTACTCATTTTACCTTTGTATATCACCCTCATAGCATATTTCTTTTTGTCTGAAGCTGAAAGCTCTTTCTTCAGTGAGATAAAAAAGTTGTTCTTTGGAGGGACATCCCAACAAGTTCTTCGGGTTTTTGCTCTGATGAATGTGAGGGCAACACCCCGAGCCTTATATTTCATAACATTTGTTGCCAAACACTATAAAGTTGTGTGTGCTTTATGACCAATAAATAAGAGGTGATGTGTTGTGGTGAAAAAGAGTGAACTCTCAGAGAAAATATCGTAATAACAAAGACTAATCACTGTTGCAGCAATAACCAAAATATGATGTAGCTTTATTTCAATGAGATCCATCATCCAACAAAAAGAAAAGGAGTCACCAACAACATGATAATACAAAATAACACCCCGATTCCTTCATTTTCTACTATCACATTTCCACGAATTTGCAATTTTTGCTAAAATATGAGTTGAGCAGCCATCCTTGCTCAAAGTACGCACTAACCTGTCTTTAAGTTCACTTGCTCGCTTCCTCATTCTTTCAGCTGCCTCCCCTACCATCACACGTTGAATTGCACTCGCTACCTCCTCTTTGCTTGTAAATCGATCAACTCCAACCTTAGCCCGGACTGCCACTCCGACTTGGACCTCCAACATTGCCGCATTCATATTCTGCTCGGCGTAAAGTGGCCACGCTACCATTGGCACACCATTCATAACACTCTCCAATATCGAGTTCCACCCACAGTGCGTCACAAAACACCCGACGGATGGATGCCCTAGTATAGCTGTTTGTGGGGTCCAAGTCTGGGTCACCCATCTCCTCCGCGACGCCGCGCGCCGGGACGCCGACCATGTCCACCACGAGCGCGGCGAGGGGCGCGTCGTCGGCGGCGGCCAGCTCCCGGACCAGCTCCCGGACGCGCGGGAGGTTGGAGGCGACGGCGAGCTCGACGCGCGCGCGCTCGGGCGCGGAGGCGGGGATGGCGTCGTCGGGCGGCGGTGCGGGGAGCGCGACGAGGTCGACGGCGTCGGGCACGGCCGCGGCCACGGCGAGGTACTGCTCCGAGGGCGGGGACGTGGCCGAGGCGAAGAGGAGCGTGGCGGCGAGGCCGTGGTCGGTCACGAGGCGGCGCGCGAGCTCCGCGAAGGGGATGAGGTGGCCGATGCATGGGCTGCACAGGAGCACCGCGCGTGGCCGCGCCGTGCACGCCGGCTTCCGCTCCGGGAGACTACCCATGGCGATGGCGCGCAGGTGAGATGGCGAGATGCACGACCGCAGGGGGGAGCTAGTGCACGGTTTCTGTTGCCCAAGCCCCAACCTGTGACGGTGAGAGCTTGGAGTGGAGTGCTTGCCGTGCAGTTTGTGTTGTGAACTTGTGATTGTCTTGAAGCTGAAGAAGGGCACGGCGATCGTCAACCTTTGTAGTCCGATCCTTTGCGCAGAAGACGACAAATACTGTTGGTCTCGCCTGCTGGTAACAGAAACCGAAGTTCCAAGCTCCGAAGTGATATGTTTGCATCATTGCCTGCGTCATGCATGCAATTATTACGTGCCAGCTCACAAGTATTTTTCCCCCAGCTTTTCTACTGCACGGTCAAAATGGGCATCGACACGGCTGGCTGGCTGCTTGCAAACTGCGGAAGTGCTACGCTGCTGCTACGATATTCGTCCTAATTGTTTTTATAAGAATCTCTAAGACTTAGTTCGGCAGGTTTTTAGCAGATTTGTACGACAGATTCTTTCTGAGAGAGAAATACTACGTGCTGATTTGTTCGGCAAATTTGTTATGAGAGAAAAATACTACGCAACAAGCCGAAATAAGACAAGCCGAACGAAGTAAATATTTACGACTTGGCATCAGCTCAGATCTGGGCTTTACGCATCTAATTAGAATCAGCAGCTCGATCACATTCCCATCATCTGAGCCGCCGTAAATTGAAGGCGTCTCACCTCTGCTGCATGCATGATCGATCGATCGGTAATTAAACTCATCAGCTCTCTCTCTAGATCGATGGCGCCAAATTAAAAAGAATCTCCTCAAGAAGGTCGGCGTAGCTGCGAGGGGTACGGGGTAGCACTTTGGCCTCGGTGAACCTGGCAAGTAAGTTGCTCGGAAGCGGCTCTCATGGATTCATCACCCTCTTCGTGTTTGTAGCAGACTATATGGATGTTGGTACTTCTTTGGTTCTACTGAGATTTCGTGAGTGCTTGTTGCTGACGCCTCTACTTCGTCAGCGCTCTCCTTGTTGATGGAAATATCAAAATCTTATGCTTGGTGTCGCTTTACCGGCCCTCCCTCCTCTGGGGCTTCTTCCCCTCAAAGGACGTTGGATGGTGGTATGCGGCATCGAGATGTTCCTCTATTGATGTGCCCTCAACTCGAAGGGAGATCGTCGTTTCTGGTGATACTTTGGTCAAATTGCCTCCTCCCGTCCTTAGCCCCCATTCTGTTGACAAATCCTTTCAATTCGTTGGAGGGTGGTCACAGAGCGGCGTAGCTTTGTGGTGGAAATTTGGCTACGGTGGACCTGACAAGCAAGTTGTTCGGTTTGTAGCTCTCAGGGATGATTGGTAGAATACTTCTTGACTTCATCGGGTTCTTCTGTTGTGTTTGAGCTTGCACTACTTTGTTTTCTCTTCTGTAATTTCTCCTTGCTTCTTGCCATCTGGCTGAGAACTCATGTAATTTCTTCATGGTATGTCAGGAGTTTGACTTGTACTGTGCTGTCTTCATTCGATCAATGAAATCAAGTAGGTGAAGATCTTCCTCCCGAAGTTGTTCAAAAAAAAATTAAACTGGTAGAGGTAAGATCACCCTCACAATTTTCATTAAGAGAAAAAGTCTAACTTCCGATTTAGAAAATTTCCAAACCTCGATTTCACGGCGAGGAGATTTTTTTTTAAACCTCAACGAGAAACCAGCGTCGGGATTCGAACGTTCTGACCGCTAACCGAGGAGGAGCTCGTTCGCTTGATGGTGACACCTCCTAGGAACGACTAGCACAGGATCATATCCTTATCTTCCTCGTCACCTTGCTGAGGAGCCCACCGCGCGCCACCTGCGAGAGGACAGGACACTCGAGTTGGCTGTGGACAACATGCGAAGCACGGAAGCACCAGGGGCGCGCGCGACTGCGCGAGGGCTTTGCCACCACACGTGCCCAGCTACTTGGATCTAGCGACACGTACGGCCCTGCTGGTGAGGGACTACGGACTAGGGACAGCGATGTCGGCGAAAGTTCATGAGGATATATTCCCACCAATCGTGTGGCCACATGCATGGCCTTTCTATAGCTTCTCTGTCTAGCTACTAAAATCAATCAAATGGTATTCTCGCAATGTAACACACTTTTACTTCGCTTGTTAAAAACATCGTTTCTTTGATATTCTCTTTACTAAGTAAATGTAGTCTTCTTCTTCTTCGTCTTCTTATAAATACTCATTTTTACAAATCTGATAAAGTGAGTCCTAGCATCCACTAATCGCACATTAGGGTCCACTAATCATATTTTGCAACAAAAGATAACCAGATTAGAACTAAGTTTGCACTAAAAAATTCAGGTGGTATTGGATGTTTTACATCATCATTTTCTAAAAGAATTGCAACAATATATACGTGCATGCAACCACTCATGTGTGCAAATTAAATGTAATTCTGATATATAAAGGCATTAACAAAAAAAATCAGGGTTTTGTATTTATAAAGCACATATCTTACCCAAATCCGAGGAATTAAATTTATGTCCTCACCTGTTCTATAGGTTTCCGTATTCCCTATGTACAAAATTCTTTGGGTTAACTGTAAATATGGGTCTCCGATGTGACACGCACGAGGGGGGGCAAAGGAAAAAGTGTTTTTGATGTCTCTCATCTATCACCGAAGTCCAATTTTCATCTCTCATTCGCAAAACTGGGTATCTGGCATCTCTCATCTATCAATTCCGTTTGCTCATGGTCCCTCATGGGTTTTGCCGATCTTTTGTTTTTGCTGGTTTTGACTGTGGGCCCCACATGTCATGGTGCCTTTCTTCTTCCACGTTCCCCCGACCATGACGTGCTTTCGATGCGCCGCAATGGCGACGACGGCGCCGTCCTCAAGCGCGGGGATTGCGGTGGTGCCCAGTCCGTATACATTTTCTTCTTCCTCCCTTCCTCCCCCTTCCATGCGTTGGCGGCTGAGCGAGCTCTCACATTAGGCATCGGCTTCGTTGGGGCACCGGGGCCTGCAGCCACCTTCAAGCAGTGTGGTAGTGCGGGTGCGGCGAGGGACGCGGGCGGGGAGTCGAGGCAGCACTGGAGCAGCCGCGCCACGGCCACGATGAGGTCGTCAAAGGCGGTGGAGGCCTTGCTGGGTCGTGCTTGCGGCGCACATGCAAAGACAATAAAGACGACACGCGCGAAGGGGCCTCGCCCGACCAACGATGCTAGCCCATGGTGAAGCTCGAGCTCGCTTGCGCGGGAGCTTTAGCTCACTCAGCAGGTGGCTCAAGCCGCTGGGGCAAGCTCAATGCCTCAATCTGCTCCACTGACTGGCCGCCTCTCGATATGCTCCTCCGGCGAGCTTGCTTCCCGGCCCCAGCTCCGCCAGCAGCCGCCGCTCGATTTGCTCCGCCGTGCGCCCCTATGCACGCCTCCTCTGCTCCAGCTCCGCCGTCAACAGAAGAAAGGCACCCTGACATGTGGGTCCATAGTCAAAACCACCGTCAAAACCGGTGCGGGATCAGAAATAAACAGAATTGATAGATAAGAGATGTCAGATACCCAGTTTTGCAGATGAAGCACGAAAGTTGGACTTCAGTGACAGACGAGACGAGGATGTTAAAAACACTTTTTCCAAAAGAAAATACAGGAATTTAAAATTTGCTTCATAGGCCCAATGGGCTGGCCCATTGTCCTTGCCGGCCTGTCGAAGATTTAAAGAACCAGCCCACCATGGCTCCGAGTTGTAAGTTTTCACGGTCTTCCTTGTCGCGCGTATTTCGTATGGAACTCAGCGTTTGAATTCGAACTCCACCTTGTTTGTAATCCTATTTCCGGTATAATAATAATTCTCATAGAGCGCCTATGTGTTTATGCACGGAACTAGCTAGCTTTCGTTTTTGACGTCGCCGGTGCAAGTCGGCGAAGAAGAAGACGCGCTGACCATGTCGTTATGTTGGTCCTCGGTGCTGGCCGTCCTCGGCAGCCGCGCAGGCGCAGCGGACGATGGTGATCCGTACGACGTGCAGAAGGGGGAGGAGGAGGATAGCAAGGCGGCGATGCTGCACCGCCGGCTGCTCGACGGCTGGGCGGCCGCGGCGGAGGAGAAGGAGGAGGTGAAGAAGCTGACGGCGGAGGTGCGGGCGCTGGAGCGCGCGCTGGCGGATGCGGCAGGCGCGCGGGAGGCGGCGGAGGCGAAGCGGTGGGAAGCGGAGGCGCGCGCCCAGGCGGCGGAGGCCGAGCTGCGGGCGGCGGCGGAGCGGCACGACGCGCAGGTGGAGGAGCTCCGGCGCGCGCTGGACGCGCGGGAGGACAGGGAAGCGCGCATCCAGGAGCTCGAGGAGCGGATACGGGAGCTCAACAACGCCCACAGCAAGTGGCGATTCTTCTAGTTCTAGTTCTACTATACCCGGTTGATTAGTCTTCTTTTTGTTGTGTTGCCCTGCGCTGTGATAGGGAGTACTCAAGAGAAGAATCTGTTTTTTTACTGAACAAGGAGGGGGGGAAAGATGTTATTACATGTTATGCAACATTATTATAATGTACATTATAATGTCGTTAACTTGCTACAGAGTATATCATCGAAAAAAGGAAAGAACTTGTATTCCTGAAATTGCTAGCACGAATCTTGTTAATTATGTTGCATGCCAGAAGCCCAGATCAAAATTTATCTTTTAATATAAATGGCGAACTTAAAATAAACGAGTCACGAAGTTATTGATCTTCCTGCGTGGGGTTGGATCGTACCACCACATACCACTATTAAAAAACGGTTGAGATTAAATGTATACCACCACAGCTAGCACAAATGGTATAGAGTGGTATACATAGGTGCTATGAGGGTATTATTGGTAGTTTTTTCTCGATAGCATAAACGAAATATATGATTATTTCATTTCAATTTTTTTTCATTTCCCTCTCGTGTCAATTTTTTCAAATTTCAAACGAAAATTTTCTTTTAAAATTTCAAAAACATTTTTTTTCAAAATTTTCTTGGTTGCATAAATGAAATATTTCAAATTTTTTTCATTTCTCAGAGTGTGGTATGACCAAAAAAATTTTCAAATTTCAAAAACAAAAATTTTCATTTCAAATTTCAAAAAATGTTTTTTTTAATTTTTTTATTTCACTCTGGTGGTATGGCCAAATATTTTTCAAATTTCAAAAACAAAAAAAATTCATTTCAAATTTCAAAAACGTTTTTTTTTCAAAAAATTTCATTCAAATTTTTTTTTTGGCATAAACGAAATTTGTTTCTTGGCCCGATATTGCAAAAATTACCTATTTACCGTTACCAAAAATAATTATATACCGCATACCACTACCTGGTGGTATGGTCTACCGTAAAAGAGTTCTCCTGCGCAGCTGAAGGGCACATGAGCAGCATTAGCATCGAAGCACAACCAGTTAAAACCAAGATTATACTTCTATAAGGCCACTGCAAATAACTAGCTTCAGAAGCTTAGCTTACAACTTGGAGACAAAGTATAGACCCCACAAATTGCAATTAAGCATATACAGGATTAACCACTTGCTAGCTATTTGTTGCTACAAACCAGTACCTTTATAAACCAAAACGTACACAATTTTACCATTATATAAGCAATTTACTGCCTTTTCCTCCCAGCTTTGCTGCTGTGAGCCCTGTGAAGTACTACTGCCGGCAGGAACTGATTCCACATCCTGCTACTGAACGCTACTATGTGGTAGTATGACCGAAGAGAACACCATCTAACTTGAGTGTTCATCAATCCAGTACCATCTTCATAACAAGATCATTCCACGCATCAATAGGTCCCGGCACACACCAGTGCAAGCAATCATTCTGAATGGATGCAGCATCCTTGCTGTCCTTTGCAAACGGATAGGGTGTTCTGTAAGGCCCGACATGACCGTCTGGTCTCAAGAATGAGAGGCTGTAAGTATCCATGAGCTTCAGTTTCTCCACATCTACGGATCCCCTCAATGAAGCTGCAGCATTGCTAAACTCTTCAAGTTCGATTGCCCTCATGGCACGTTCGTTGTACCCCTCTCGGTACTCTCCATTCTTGAAGGGTGCCACCCTATTACAAGATCCTCCATTGAACCACTCACCATTCTCGAAGTGATCGGGCGACCAGGTCCTGAAGAATATAACTGGCTTGTGTTTTGCTGAGGTGATGAAGCTGAAAATGTTTCGGAGAGTTTTACGGTACAGGTGCTCAAAGCCAAGTTCAACCAGGTTCTTGTTTTGACAATAATGACAGCCCACCACTGCACCATTCTCCCAGTAAACTGCTGTCTTAAGAAACCATTGTCCGCCGGAAATAATAACATAGTCAAAACTCTCATACTGACTTGTCCAGCTAGCATCAAGTATGTCAAGATGGAGCTGGATTTCAGAGGTAGATTCACCATTCTCATTCTCAGAAACATCAGATCTGATGAGGAAAGGAGCCCAAACGATTGACACTGTGAAGTTGTAGGATTGGAAGTGCCATCTCCTGTTCTTGAATTCCTTATCATGGTAAACCCCAACCGGTTCTTCAGCCTAAACAAACAGCACAGATCTCCTCAGGATAACATATCACACGTGAAAAGGCCAAAGAAAAGGAAAAACTAAACCAATCCCACAAGTTTTCCTGAGAACGAGCAGGCCACCCAATATCATATTATATCAGGAAAGGGAATAAAATAGCGAAAATCAACAGCGGGAGTGAATATTTTCAATTTTGGCACCATCAGAAAGAAGCATATGACTAGCAGTGCACATAAAGTTTAGTGAAAAAGAGAGTTCCTCCTATTCTTGTAAAAATATGGCAACATGACCTATTGACCTTTACTTTAGAATAGCTGCATATAGTATTGTATAAAAGTACCTGCTATCAAGTTAAACATCATATCTAATATTCAGAGTGCAGCTACGAAAGGAAAGTAAAGTTTCATTTTTTGTGAAAATTCCCATCACATTTAAACACAGACGTAGGGAATAGTATAGAGGAACATGATTGATGGTAGGGCCCTGCCTCACATGAGAATGAGAAAGTAAAGTTGGTAGCATTTACCTTAGACAGAAGGCAGAGCAATGACTGAACTTGGTTACGAAGAATGGAGTCACCAATTAGCCCCCAAGCTTTGTTTCTCATAGAATCTAGAAATCTGACTGCATCAAATGGTGGAAGCTCGCACCCATAAGGTTTCCACTTCCAATGTAGATATCCCTTGTCAGGTCTACCATTCCTCATACAGTTCTGGTGATCGTCAATAAATCGACAGCTTGCATTTGTATAGGCTGGGCCAGATGGGTTCGGTATCCATTCCCCATTGAAAAGATTACATTTTCCTGTACAAGCAGCACCTCATATCAGATACTAGAAACAAGTACAGCAACGAATATAACATTTTAAGTTTACTCATATTGTTTCTCCTTTCATGGTCCTAAACTTTATACCAACAACCCTTTATGGATATCTCGATCTTGTATAAGATTATACTGTATCAATATATGGGATAATGGGAACAAAAATAACCGACAAATTGACACTTTCACATAATGGCAACTTTATTAGGACTTCAAAAACTACATGCCAAAATTAGAATTCAGAACTATTTCAATCTACAAAATGGATTAGGGTGTTGAGAAGTGCCACCAATGCAGAGTTGCAGAAGACCTCAAAGAGGTGAACGCCTGATGGACAGTATTTTGCAAAGAAAACATAGGTACAGAACAGCACAAAATGATCAACTAAAGCTGGCATCAACCAAATATGGAAGATAAAAAAATGAATAAACGTGTACATTTTTGGCATGCTTATTACGGCATGATAGAATTCTAATGGCAGACACAATTTAACTATTTGAGGCCGTTGCATTTTGAACTTCATACTACGGCACTACGCCCATAAAAAAGAGTAGTCAGCTAAAGAACTTACTAGTACTAATTTTTCATTAAAATCTTGGCAAAAGATTAAAACAGACTACTTCCTTCTGTATCTTCTCTGATCCAATTACTAACGATAGAGCTAAAATATACCTATATGAACACTAATCACTTGTCTGGGAATCAATTCGGATCTAGAAACGAATAGGTGGGGCAAAACAAATATTATCTCCTAGTTCTCGAAGGGTTCGAAGAACTTATTGTTAACTCATATTCATGCTCACAGGTGGCCAGGTTGGAGCCTCGTCAACATGGTTGAGAATAAGGAACTCTTCATTCTACGAGGATGAGTACAAAATGCCAAACTACATACCCTTTCTAGGAACAGCTCAGGCTTTTTGGTGCTTTTCGCACCAAAAGCGCCTGAAATCAAGATCTTGAACAGGTACAGCAAACTCTGAGATTTCCACTGTCCAAGTATTTCATTTTTTTTCCCATTTCACATTCATAAGAGAGAATATATTCAGATCACAGCAGGGGAGAACATAAAAGTACCCAAACAGCACTCTAAAAGCTCCAATCTTTCGACGAAATGGGATCAAGCCACAATTAACTCTTAATTTAATAAATAGATTAATCCCCCAATAAAGGCTCAATTTTTTTTGTTAGCAAGTTTCAGGATATTGCTACGTTATAATAGCACTGAACCACAAGAAAATGGCCCCCATTACCATCAAGATTCAGAGATACAAGAACCAAATCCCCAAATCTCGCAATCACAGAACCCGCGCCCGAAGGTGTTAAACCCTAAGATTCCACATCAGTGTAACAGCTAACGACCCTTAGAACAGCAGAGAGATCAAATCCCGCACCTTTGCTGATCTGCAGCGCCGGCGCCGGCGAGGACGGGAAGGAGCAGAGCACTCGGAACAAGAGGGCGGCGAGGAGCAGGAACCCGACGGCCTTGACGGCCAATGACCCTCCCAGCGCCCACATTTTCGCCGCGCCGCGGCCCCACGGCGACGGCGGCGACGCCGACAACCACATCGGGCTCGAACCCATGCTCCAGCGCGGAGCGGACTGCAGAGCAGATGAGCTCGAGAAGGAGGGAGAGGGAGGGAGACAAGAAAAGGCGAGTCACGAGCGTGAGTGTGACCGACAGCGTCCGAGCTTTGGGGGAGAAACGGCGACGTGTACTCCCTCCGTCCCGTAAAGAATGCAAATTTAAAAAAAATCTCACAAATAATGTAATTTTAGAAAATAGATCTAGTTACCTGCCTAATTAAGTAATTAGATTTGATGTGCATGCTACAACTTACTACATGTGGTTAAAAAATAGGGGTACTAGAGTCTTTTCGCGTCACCACTAATCTGTCCTAGAAAAACTAGAATTGCACTTTTTTATGGGACGGAGGGAGTATGCTCGATGATGTCGGCGTGACGTTGGTCTGCCTGTCTATGTGTAGTGCGTCGGCGACGATGGCGTGGTGGAGTCGGTGCCCCACTGCGATTCTGCGAAGGGTGTGTTTTCTTGAATTGGTATGTAAAATTCTGGATTTTGCACGGATTTTGGGCTGAAAAGTGCTGTTCTGAACTGAAAAGTATTGTAGCATTTTTCGTTTGTTTGTGGTCAATATTGTTCTACCATGGCCTAACTAGTCTCAAAAGATTCGTCTCGCAAAGTACATCCAAACTGTGTAATTAGTTTTTGATTTCATCTACATTTAGTACTCCATGCATGTGTCGACATTTTTGATGTGATGTTTGATGTGATGAAAAATCTTCTTTTTGCATAATGAATTTTGAGGGAAGTTGGACTTCTAAACACACCGGAAACGTAAAACCAGCAGTGAGAGATGTAACATTTTCTTTTTGCAATTTCGGTTAATGTGTACTGTGTCGGAGGACTGCTGTATAATGGTTGACTCGAGATATACATTGGATCTAGGAGTAGCTGAAGTACAAATATGGTTATATTTTTTTGAAAGAATTCTTGTGGGGTCAAAATTTTATAATATCAGCGTTGACCTTTTTTCTGGTCGAACACACGAGTACGCTAGTTCGCGTGGACGTCGGAAATCAACTCGTCGAAACACTCGGCACGGGCCGGTCAGACCGCCTGGGAGTATACTGAGCATTTTTAGCCCGCCCCGGCCCGGCTCGTTGGCCCGGCCCGAACCCAGCCCGCCCACGGACCTTACTGGACGGGCGTGGGCAGAGAAAAAAAATCTTGGCCCGAGCCCGGCCTGAAATGCTGTTTTTAGCTATTTTACACTATAAAATGTGCGGGCCCGCCCGAGCCCGGGCTCGGCAACTGAGGCCCGACGCGTCCCATGGGACGGTCATGGGCAGGATTTTCTCGACCCGAAAAAACCGGGTTTTTGTCGGCCCGGCCCGGCCCCGTGAAATGCTCAGGTCTACCTGAGAGACGCGGTCAGACCGCCTTGGACAGGAGCGTCGTCGAAAAACCTAAATTCGCTACTCCGGGAGGGACCCCATCGGGATCAGTACAGCTAGGGTTGTCCTGAGGTCGGCAAGGTCACTCGGAACTTCCTCAACCGACGTGGAGACGAAGAAGGAGAGCAATAAGGTTGGAAAAGTTAGAATTTGGAGATAAAAGTAATAAACTTGATTTGTTCGATTGGATGATGCTCTCAATCGGGCCACGCTCCTTTATATTTATAGGAGGAGGTCTTGTCATGCAAGGAACTCTTTACAACTCGGAACTGACTAAAACTTCTAATTCGGGTGGGACTCGGTAGACCCGGTCAGATCGCCTGGGAGAGGCGGTCAGACCGCCTAGCGGCCTCCGTGCCGGACCGGCTACAGGACCACGCGGTCAGACCGTCCGAGCAACCCGGTCTGACCGCCTGGCCTAGCCTGATCCGACCTTTACCAATTTTGAGTGTCAACACGATAGATCTCGAGAATGGGCTCATGCATGGGCTCTAGTTTATAGTTCTAGCAAGGCAAATAATGGACCCGACAGCGTTCAATATTTTAGGCAGAATATACGGAGTACAACGATGATTTCTTAGCTTGTCCATTTAAAATCGTCATCAACAAATAATTATTCCCTCTATACGTTTATATGCATCGTAAAAATACAAAATGATAATAATTTGTGACAGAATGAGTAATTATTTATTTATTTACTTTGCTATAGACGACCACCGTACACTTACACAATCTTTTATTCTTTTCTCTCTCGCACTACCTCATTGTAACATAAGAAAAAGAATAGTCTCAACTCCGATCTCTTCCACCACATGAACAAAAATGTTGCATTAAACAAACCGACTACTAGTGTACTTTCCTCTTAATGCTATGATGTACTCCCTCCGTTCTTAAATAGACCACGTTTAGGAAAAAAAACTAGTTCATTTTGAACTAGTTTGCTTATTCTAAATATTATTTCTCTACCTCTCTACCTAATATTAAAGCAAGGATTGCTTCTGCCCAACTTTTTGGTACGTCATTGACCAAGTCAAAGATATGAAACCGGATAAAGATGTTGAAAACCGGAGAGAAACCGGCCACTACACGAAAAAGAAAGAAGAAAACCAACATCCAGCCAGCGAACGGAGTCCCCCGCGGCCCCGCCCTCCCGTTCCCGCCCGCGAACCGGCGCCAGGTCCCCCCGGCCCTGCCCTCCCGTGAACCAAAAAAAAACGGAAATGCTCCTGATCGGGCGTCCGACGGGGCAAAAAAATCGGACGCCCTCCCAACCGTCCATCATCGTTGCATCCGACGGCCACGTCTCACTCACAACCGCCACCCCCTGTCGTCCCCATTTCGACCCCCCACACACGCGCGCGTCCTCATTCCCCACACCACACACCCACTCCTCTCTGCAACCGTTGGCGACCCGGCGGCGGCGATGCGGTCGCCGCGGCCGGTTCGATCGGGGGCGGCGGCGGAGGACTCCGATTGGGAGCCAAGCGACGGCGAGGAAGGCGACGCCTCCCCGCGAACGCGCTCACATCGGCCTCCTTCATCCAGCGGCGACCCAGGCGGCACGGAGGTCGCTGTGGACGCGAAGCGGACGCCGCGGCCGCGCCGTACGAGGGCGGCGGCGGATGGTGATGTTGGGGAGGACTGCGGCGTCTTCTCGCGGACGCGAGGACGTCGCTCGCGCTCGGCCAGCGGCGATGCAGACGGCGCGGATTCTCCGGTGAACCACGAGCGCGCGGCGAGCGAGACCCGCGACGGCATTCAGGCGAACAAGCGCACGAGGCAGCCCAGTAAGTTCATCACTCGCGCATCCCACTCTCCCTGCTAGGTGTGCGGCACTTTTTTGCGTTCAATTTCACTCCATGCTAGGGTTAGGGTTAGGAAAATGACTGAATTAATAGGGGTTACTTGATGAGATTTTCGACACTATACGGCTTCATGGATGCTGTAGGGGTGCGTGCTGCAGGGGGGAGGGTCCTAGTAGTGATTGATCTTTATACTCTAGAAACTATGCGAGTCCTGCAGGGGACTCAACTCAGTTTCTTCAGTTTTTTTGTTTCTGTTTTTTGTTCTGTGTGTTGCAGTGAAGCTGCTTTTTAGATTCATAGGTTTAGATATTGCAATCGATAGGTCCCCGGTGGCTGATTGTGAAAAGGAGCATGCTGAATCACGCTTTTTTTGTGATCCATCACCATCATCACGGTCATGCATTTGCTACCCTTTTTATCTTCGAAGTTCAACACTGCACACACGACACCTTCATTTGCACACCCATCAGTTTTGGAGAAAACAGAGCCCTGGCCCCCCTCCCAACCCACACTGTGATGTTTATCTTTCACGTACCCCATGTTGCATTCATTCATTTGTTATGTTTCAAGCTAACACAGTTATCATTATTTTTTCAGAGAAGACAAACATCAGCGTAAATGAAGAGCATTTTAAGAGTCGGTTTTCTGTCTGCAGGATCCGTTCGCTTGTACCACAGCTTGACGCCCAGCAAAAGCAATGGGTGATTGATGCGGGTTTTGGTGCCCTGTTGTCGATGCATGAATTTTCTGTCCCTATCAAGCTTGTCAAGTGGATGATGAAGCGTGTAGACCCACTTCTCAGTGAATTCAGATACAAGAACAGAGTCATCGTTTTCAACCGCGAGCTTATCTGTAAGATTCTCGGGCTGGAAAACAATGCCAGAGTTGTGAGGCTTTCCGGGGATTCAGACGAGGTTATCAAACTCAAAGATCTGTACAGGGATGGAGATAGAGCCAAAATTGGGAAGTGCATTTCTCTTGCTAAAGAGAGCAAGGACAGGGAGCCCTTCATGAGGGCCTTTGCCCTATTGGCTTTAGGGAGCGTGTACAACCCTGGTACGGGGAATGACGTGAGCCTAAAGTACCTCAACAGCTTAGAAAACGTTGAGCTGATCAGCACCTATGATTGGGCTGGGCACATTTTAAAGGAATTGATGGATGAAGTGAAGAAGTACCAGAAGTTCTCCCCTGAACGTCTTGAGAAGGATCATCAGATTGGATCATGCCTCATCATTTTAGCGGTATGGGTTACCCCTCTTTTTTTTCACCCCCCAATGATGCTCATTGATGTGTGCTATTATGTTGTTTCATATGTTGCAAAAGTCATATGCTACTGTTTCAAGGTTATAAATTTGTGAATTCTTGTTTTGCCTTTTCACACAGATTGCCTATATGGACCATCTTGATCTGCCATCCGACAGAGGGCACCAAATCAACTACAATCTACCCCGCATCTGCAACGTTAGAAACGCGGACTTCAACTTTGTGATGGTTGTTGACAAGAATAAGTTGTCACTGGGGAATTCTTTTGGGAGGCTACCGGTATGTGCAATATTACATCCCCTCTCTCCCTTTCATCAGTTTTTCTTTTCTGCTTTGCAACTTCCTCCTATTATTCAAAGGCACTTATATCTTCCTTTTTTGCTGCAGTTCCGCGACTTCTCTCTCACTCCGTATGCCCCTGCCCCCGCCCATGCCCCTGCCGCTGTCCCTGCCTCAGCCCCTGCCTCTGGATCTGCCGACCCTGCTCACCCACATGGCCTTGAGCCCTCTGAAGAAGTCCCTATCGTCAGTTCGCTAGATGAATGGCTGCAGCAACCTGCTCAAATTGACATCCAGGAGGTATATCAATCCCCTCATTTGTCGTTGTTTTTTGAGTCTTGTTGTCTACCTCTCTTTAAAACATTTATATGTTGCAAATACCATTATTCTGTCGTTGCACACACACCACCCTGATGTTTGGGAAACATTCTTTTGTGATTTTTATAACTCTGTGATTTTACAACACGCTTTTTGTTTATGTGAAACATGGGTAGTACCCCCTGCAACATAAAAGAGGAACATGTGCAACATCATATAAAATCTGGATATTAGCTGTAAAAAAACCCCATCCACACACACCACCTGTTGATGTTGGCACAACTGCTACTAAAATGTTTCAAATTCAAATTAGAAATGTTTTTCATGTCCATGTCAGACAATCAATGTTCCAGGCTCAAAATATAAATGTGTTCAATCTCTTCCTTTTTGCACATGTTGCTGTAATAAATGATAAACATTTTTTGGTTTTTAATGTTTTTTTCAAGTGATGTTGCCCCAGTTGCTACCAAATGTTTCAAAGTCAAATTATAAATGTTTCAGCTTTACAGCCCACCACCTGTTGATGTTTTGCAAACCCCTAATACATGCGTACCATGCCTTTTTTTGCAGATACCGACTGAGTACCAGCAGGTTGCTGCACACTTTTCCAAGGTTATGGACGAAGATGTCCGCGAAATCGCTGCCGCTGTATCCAAATCCCTTAATGATCAGATTTCGGCAAGGCTCAGGCAGCGCCAAGGGGAGATGTTGGCCAAGATGGCTGAGTTAGCTAGCAGGGCCAGGATAAATGTTGATGGAGCAGGACCATCAACCACCGACGGTGATGCTGGCAAAACAAGCGCTAGCGCTGCAGCTGAAGGAGGTACTAGCAAAAGCGCTACTGCTGCAGCCGAAGGAGGCACCAGCAAAAGCGCTACTGCTGCAGCTGAAGGAGGCACCAGCAATGCCAACACACTGTTACATCAACTAGTGCTGCTAGTTCTCCTGGTCACAAGAAAAGCAATGATTCCAGCCTATATGACGACCTCCCTTCATTCGATCTACTGAACTCTGACGGGATTGATGATGATTGCTCGACCCCACCAGAAATCACACGCAAAGGTGCCCCCTCCTCCTTCCTATCTATTTGTCCGCAGATTCAGCAATTTTATGTTTTCATTTTCTCTTTTTTTCAGCTGAAACAACTGTGCAAGATATTGAAGCAAACAAGCCTGGCTCAAGCACAAATGACAAGAAAAACAGGAGGAAGCGGGCTGCCATCAATTTGAATCAAGGAAAGAAATTGAAGAAACTGAAGTTGGATGAAGAATCAAAATCCGTGTATGAGAAGTACATCAGCAAAAGGATTTTGAAGAAGCCGGTCACCAAAGAAGAGATTTTAGAAGCGTAAGCTAACTCTCTAATTTTTTCCCTTCATTCTAGCATATATAAATGTTTCGCACTCAACTTCTAGATTTTTTTAATTACATGCAGCAGCATAGCTGTGTGAATATTTTTGCCTTTTTCAATACATGTTGCAGCAGTAGTCAGTAGATGTTGTAGGCTTAGATTTAAAATGTTTCAGACCTGTTAAATACTGATCAGCTTTGCCTTTTTACAATACATGTTACAGCAGTGGTCAGTAGATGTTGTAGGCTTAGATTTAAAATGTTTCAGACCATTATATCATCAATTCAATACATGTTGCAGTAGTAGTGTGTAGATGTTGTAGGCTTAGATTTAAAATGTTTCAGACCATTATATCATTGATTCAATACATGTTGCAGCAGTAGTGTGTAGATGTTTCACAATCAGAATATTTTTGTTTGACACTCATTATACACATGTTGGGTTCCATGCAGCCCTGTTTTTGTTAAAATAGGTGGTTTCCATGTCTGCTACGAGGAGTTCTACAAGTCGTTTAAGCCAAAGGGCTTAATTGACAATGAGGTCATGACCCTTTGGACCAATCAGTTCAACATCGAAGAAGCTGAACTCCGTATAAAGGACAAGAATGTTGTCAAGAAATATGCTTTCTCAGCCGTACTCACAGTTAGTATCATTTTATATCTCTCAGACAAGCACCCCTGTATTTCTACTTCAGTTTTTAGTTTTTCTAACCTTTTTTCACCTTTTCTCCCTTCTAAGGATAAGCTCATCATCGACCCCGATAAATTCATTGACGATAGCTGCAACAGGATGCTAACCATGCTGGACAAGACATGGGACTTTTCTAAGATGGACCTGGTACCGTGTTGCAAATCCAAATCCCCTTTTTCTTCATTTTTTTTATTTTTTGCAAAACATTGATGATAGCTTGATGTTTTCTTGTAGCTTTTCTTCCCCATTGTCCAAGAACATCATTGGGTACTTGTCTGCATTAACATGTTTCTTCAGCAAATTTCTTGGTTTAACCCTCTAAATGCCTCCAAAGACGCAATATGTTATGGCTGCGCGCATAACCTGGTTAGTAATTCCAACTATGCTTGCCTTTTTCATCAATTTAATCCTTTTTAGATACTTGCTTTTCCCGTTCAGCCAACAGAATAATTAACATTCCATTTTTTGGTTTATAACTAGGTCACTAACTTCTCTAGAGCTTGCCTGAAATCTAACGTGCTGAGGAAAGATGTGTCTGGGTTTGTCTGGAATTACCCCAAGGACTACCCTCAGCAAGATAACCTGTAAGTTTCACTTCAAAAAAACAAGCTTTTTTCACCCAATGAATGGTTCAGTCATCTTCTTCATGTTGCTGTTTTATACATGTTGTGGATACATATTAGAAATGTTTCAAATTCAAATTAGGATTGTTTCAGATTCCATGCTCGTGTTTTAGCTGTGGTTGATGTTCTCAGACTCATCCCTGTTCATCATGTTGCTGTAACAAATGTTAGATGTTGTGGACTCAGATTAGAAATGTTTCAAATTTAAATTAGAAATGTTTCAGATCCATGTTCAGACAACCAATGTTTCAGGCTTAAAATATAAATGTTTCAAACTCTTCTTATACATGTTGCTATAATAAATGCTAAATTTTTTCAGATTTAGTGTTTTCCAATTGATGTTGCAGCAGTTGCTCCCACATGTTTCAAAGGCAAATTATAAATGTTGCAGCTCTATGTCCACCATTCAATGTTTCAGAATCAAAATATAAATGTTCCATACACATCTTTTGCATGTTGTGTTTGCTATTTTTTCTCTCAACATTTTTTCTGTGCTCATAGGCATGATTGCGGACTGTACACAATGCTATATATGGAGTCCTGGAATGGGAAGAAGATGGAAACGGCATTGCAGCCGGTAATAGCTGCAACATACTAATCATCTCTTTTTTTTCCTTCAGGCTTTCAATTGTGTCAGCGTTCAAATTTTTTTAACTAATGATCTTTATACATGAACTGATGATCTATCTTTTTTTTCAGCATATGATGGGTGATTACAGGAAAGTTAGTGCAGCCATACTTCTTCTTTCCCAAAGTAACGAAGTCAAGACAAGCGAGTTTGTGGAAACGTACTGCAGGATCAAGAAGTAGAACGGCTCATACTTTTGTGTAGTAGCATACCTTCTGTGACAGTAGTTTCTTAGGATCTTTAGACTTGTGAACTTTTTCAGAGATTCCAGTTATTTGTCTCACACTATGTAAACAAATGTTTCACGATGTTGCCGCAGTGTATCCTGATTGTTGCACACTACGTTTTACGATGTTGCATCAAGTGATTTTAATTTTTTTATGATGTCGCCGCAGTCTCTTCTGATTGTTGCACATTACGCTCGAAGATGTTGCATTATCCTGTTTCCATTTTTATTACCCCCCAACATTAGCTAACACCTTCTGAAACATCTTAGAATAACAAACACAACATGAAGTGATCTAATGTTTCAGGACAGCAAGCACTTTGTTGCTTCTGTAAATACAAAATGTTTTTTTGCATTCTTTTTTTGCACTTTGATGCAACATGTTCTCAATAGCAGGCACCACACAACAGCAGGAATAATTATATTCTTCTATTTAAATACTGGACACGTTGCAGTCGATAAAATGAAATGTTGAAGCATCTACATTCTCATGTTTCACAAGCTGAACTCAATGGATAAAAAGATACAAAATAATTTACTTCAAAGCTTTAGTTCGATTTGCTTCAGCTCCGCCCTAATCGCTTCTGCCTTGGCCATGTACTCACAGGTCTGGACACTATGACCAACTTCGTAGCAATAGGAACATGGTTTCTTCCCCGCACTCTTAGGCTTGCCCTTCTTTTTCATCGCTTTCTCCTTAGCCTGCATCACTATAGACTTAAACCTATCCACCTTCTCCGTTGGGCACCCTTTGCTGTTTGTTCTCGGTGGATTCTTCACCTTCGCAATGGGTTTTTTATTTGCCGCAACATTCACCGCAACACCAACCCGAACTTCATCATGTTGATTTGCCGATGAGTCCCTTGTTGCCCTGACTGTTTCAAACAACTGATCTATACCAGCCGAAACAATGGTGTACTTCTCCGGACCCAAACAAGCTTCTGCTGCTAAGGAGGTCATCTTCCGGCACAATGCATTGTACCTCAGCTTGTTTGTTGTCGGGACACCAAACGCTGGTTCAGGACCTGAGAGACATTCTGGTACCTTAGTTGTTGCTTCCTTTGACCACCTTTGAAGCAGATACCTCTCTGGAATTGCATCAACATCCCTATTTGTGAACACTTTCAGTATGTGTGGGCAGAGGAGACCATCACGATCAAACATGTTGCACGAGCATGTATACTTTGTTGCATGTTTATCAGCTGACACTATGCGGACTCTGACGGACGTCGGGTGCACAACTTGAAAGGACCAACCTTGGTCATCAGCAGTCACACCTCCTATCTTGAACCTTGTTGAATCACGTAGTAACTCTTGGAATTTACCAAACACTTCACCAGTGTAGAATTGCGCTGCCTGTTTCTCAAAAGAGTACCTCCCCCAAAGTGGCGGGTCCGAAATCTCTCCTTTGCAACGCTCCTTGTTTTCTCTTTCAGCTCTGGTGTCCATGATGTAGTCGTACTGCGTCACGAACTGTAGCACTGAGTCCTGAGGGTGGATGACTTTTTTGAACAATGAATTCATGCTTTCAGACCTTCCTGTTGTGCCCGTGAAAGGGAAGAAGTACTTTCTGAAGTACGCAGGAGCCCACATGCTTCGCGTTGCTGAAATGCTTTGAAAGAATTCATTGTCTTGCAGCTTGTACTTTTCCCCCAACATTGCCCACAATCCCTCATACTCTTCTGGTGTTTCAGTGCGGTTCACACAGTAATCGAACTCCGTTGCGAAGTCCTTCTCGTGACTGATCAACCACGCAAACTTCTCGGTTGCCTTGCTCAGCACGTGCCACTTGCAACATCTGTGGACTGCCTTTGGGAAGACTATAGCTATTGCCGCTTTCATTGCCTTATCCTGGTCCGTCATTATGTTGGTTGGCTCTCTGCCACCCATCGCTTCCTTCAACCTCTCCAACATCCAGACAAATGTTTCAGTTGTTTCATCAGGCAACAATGCACACCCAAGTAATATGCTTTGCAGGTGGTTATTTATCCCAACAATATGCGCAAACGGCATGCTGTATCTATTTGTGCAGAATGTTGTGTCCAAGAATATGCAATCACCAAAACTCTTGTACAACTCCCTTGTCCTGCCATCAACCCAAAATAGCCCTCGCACAGCATTATCTGCATCAATCATTAGAGCATAGTAGAAGGAAGGACTCTCAGCCTGCTGCTTCTGGAAATACTCCAATGTCGCATCCATGTCTCTATAGCTCAGACCACCCCTCAAGCGCGTCCTCATGTTTGAAACATCCTTGCTGCTGAAAGTAAGGTTGGCAATCCCACCATGGAAATCACCAAGAATCCCCATTATCTGCATGGTGCTGATGTTTCTGTGATGTAACGTTTTCAGCAACTCATAGTCAGCCCACGATATGCTCCGGTGGGACCTCAAATGTTTCCTCACCCCAACCCCCTTCACAAGAGGGTGGCTATGCTCAGGCTGCATTACAATGACTCTCCACTTCCCATCCCTTTTCCCAACTGCCATATGAGCTTTGCAATCAAACTTTTTGATGGTGTTGCGCTTCCTTGCTGATGTGGTTAGCACAGCTGTCGCTGCCCTCTTCTTTGTACCCTCCGCTTTAGTTGTGTCATTTGTCGAAGCTCCTGAGTTGGCTTCCTCCTCTGTATCAGCAGCCGCACCTTGAGTTGGCTTCCTAGCATGGGAGCATTCCCATTCTTTTCTGATCAGTTCCTTGCTATCTCTTTTACCGCTGATTCTGCTCGAAGCCACCCTGATGCTAAAACCCATTTTGAAAGCATAATCGTTGTACACTCTTTGTGCTTCTTCTATTGTGTCAAACTCCATACCAACACACGGTTGCACTGGTTGTGAGCACACAACATCCTCGTCCTCATAATAGACCTCCTCTTCTCCAACCATTACTTGCACATGCTCAGTCGAGTTAGCTGAAACATTTGGAATGCCCACACTGTTGCCGCTCGAGTTTGCTGCAGTCCAGGGCAGCAGATTCCAAGCACGCACCTATAGAATTTGATGTTGCAGCAGGGTCAATCACATGTTGCAAACGACATACTAAAATGTTTCGATCATGCAAACACTATGCAACATCAAAATTTGCAGCAAAAGGATCCAAAACAACTAGCAAAAATCGCAAACTAGCAGTCCAACATCACACAGTACATGGGGATCCTCGCCCACCAACATCTTCAACATTCGCGCAACAACATTGTAGGGGGTGGGCGGACCTAACCTGCTCTGCGGATGACGACGGAGGCATCGGCCCCGTGTTGTAGGGCGCAGGCGCGCTGTTGTCGCTCGAGCTTGCTGCAGTCCAGGGCAGCAGATTCGAAGTACGCACCTGCAGAATTCAATGTTGCAGTAGGATCAATCAGATGTTGCAAACGACATACTAAAATGTTTCGGTCACGCAAACACTACGCAACATCAAAATTTGCAGCCAAAGGATCCAAAACAACTAGCAAAAATCGCCAAAAATCCAACATCACGCAGTACATGGGTATCCTCGCCCACCAACATCTCCAACATTCGCACAGCAACATGGAAGGGGGTGTATGTGGGGTGTGGCGGATCCAACCTGCCCCGCTGACGACGTCGGAAGCATTGGCCCCGTGCTGTAGGGCGCAGTCGTCGTAGCGCCCCCATGGAAGCCGCTTGACGAAGCTGGGCGGGCAGTGATGGACATCATCACCGGATCTGAAGCTTTTCTTCCAACAATCCGTCCAGCAATGGCTCCAGGGCGGGCGGAGAAGGCTCCATCTGATGGGGGGCACTCGATCCCCTGGAGGATATGCGCCATATCCACTCCTCACGGGGCGGATCGAAGGTTTGGGGGAGCTTTTCTCGCCGGTGCCCTGCCCCTGTCACACCCGGATTTAAGGGCAAATCCGAATGCATAGAATACATGTGCGCCAGGATCAAGTTGCACACATGCATCGACTCAGTGAATACCAAAAACAGTGTCAAAAGCGTAAAGGAAGTATTATAACTTTATTACATGACCGAATGTCTCATAATCGTAACAAAAGCGAGTACTAGCAGCGGAAAAGGACGTCTCCACAGGTAGCTAACTGGTGGCACGCTCGCCTAGAAACCGTCGAACTCTCCAGGAAAGTCTTCAAAGCGTCCGTCTGAGCAGCAACCGGGTTGTGTAGATGCAATATAAAATAACAACAAGCATGAGCACAAGTCGTACTCAACAAGGGAAAATTCTATAACAACATGCAAAGGCTTTATGGTGGAAGCTTGTGGTTGCATAGCAGGTCAGCATTTTAGTTGGTCAAGTTTTATTAAGCAAGTTGATTTACTAGCAAATGTAAGTTTATACCAACCCAGAGATTAACATAAGCATCATCAACATGAATATAAGTAAATGCAACAAGTTTAATCCATCTTTCATAAATTACTCATGTGAGGGTCCAGGCCGCCCTTGACCGTGGGCACGGCTAACTAGTCAGTTTTACACTTTGCAGAGGTTGTACATCTTTACCCACAAGTCGCGTAAAAGTCCCGAAGAACTTTAGACCCAACCATGCGATGCCGGCCAAGCATCATACCACACTACCGAGGTGTGATTGCATAGGGACGCTACGAGGCCTTTACAAAGATTCCCTAGCACGGGCTGCTCGCTAGGTTACCTGATCAGTGCAGCGCATAAAGCTCCCTAGCGGGTACCGTGTCTTAGCAAAGCCCAACTCCCCGCCAGAGCAGGTCTATACACCATCTCCCGTCAGCCCCCAACCCCTTTCAGGTAAAGCATACCACATACTAAAGTTTCTAATTAATTGGCCAAGACAAAGCCATATGTCTTGTGGTAGTACTATTTTCCTGGGTGGTTCTCCATGTTCCGATTAACAAAAGTGATCTTGTTTAATGGAGGTATAACATAAGTAAAGCAATATTAACATTGTTGTTCATTAGAACCACCATGATCCCAAGTTGAGCAACTAAGTAAGGTCTACCCAACATAAACATAAACCCAGGTTGATCAAGGCATAGGAATAAACAAAACTAGTCAAACCTTACATGGGTCCCATCACATTAATGCAAGCAATAAATAAATAACGGTGTAATTAAAATGCATGTTGTAATAGGATAACCGGGAATGCAGCAAGGACTTGCCTTCTACCAACGCTTGCTGCTGCTCAAAGTCTTGAAAGTCTTCAACTCCGGCGTATTCCACGTACGGTTCGTCTTCTACGCACCACATCATACACATACGAGCAAACAATGGAATAAAATAAGAAACAATCACCAAACAGTACTAACATAACAAAACAGGGGCATAAAACTGTTCTACACTTCGATACGATCACGTGGATATAAAGAACGCTAAAAACGGAGCTAAAACGTGTATTCTACGGCTAAAACAAGGTACAGGGGCTTATCTGCACAAAAACTAAACTTCCAGGGGCTAAACTGTAAGAAACCGAGGGCTAAAACATGATTACGTATAAAAACATGAGGTCTGCGGTGCAAAAAGATAAAGGCTGGACCTCGGGCATAAAAACTATAAAATCTAGGGTTTAAGCCGCAAAGGAAAGGACCTATCCGTAGGGCTCTTTGCACGTGGAAGGGTATTCTTGCGATACTGGAAAACCCGGGGGCTTTTCTGCAAAATGACGCGGTGCGGCTCTGGGGTTGACCGGTATACGCCGGTTTGACCCGGGGTCAGACTCGATCTGGGCCGTGGGATCCAGATCGGATGGCTGCAAGGGATTGCGGCGGAACCCGCGGCGGCGGTCACGCCGGCGAGCGGCGGCGCGCGGCAGAGCTCCGGCGAGCCCCTTCAATCTCGAGCTATGGTGCTCGGATTGGCGTGCGGTTTGGCCTGGAACGCGGCTTGTTACACGGCAGATCGATCTGGGGCACCTGGGTAGACGCGCAGGCGACGACGACGACATGCGGCTCGGCGAGACGGACCGGCGCGGCGGTGGCACTGCGGCGAGCGCGCGCGGGAGATACAACGCATGAGGATGCCAACAAACGACACCGGAAACCTCCTCACCTCCTTGCGGTGCTCCGGGTGGCCTTAACGACGGCGGTGAGGCGACGACCGAGGAGATCAAGAGCGGCGGCGCACTAGGGTTTCGCGGCGGCGGAACTGGAGCTCTGCGGCTAGGGTTTCGGGGGGAAAAGAGCTTGTGCGGGGCGGCGGTGTCCCTTATAAAGGCCAAAGGAGCAGCCGTCTTGGCGTGCGGGCCAAGAGACGGCGCGGGGGCGGTGCGACTCGAACCCGAGCTCAGGTGCGGCTCGGTGTGACCGGAGGTGGGGGATGACAGGTGGCCCCCACCTGTCGGCGACCGCGGGAGAGGGGTGCGGGACACGGACCGGCGCTGGGCCGTTGCTGGGCCGGCCAGCCGGGCTGCGTGTTGCTGTTCCGCTGGGCTGAAGACGACGAGTGTGCAGAGCCGCGGAGTCCAGGGAGCAAGGATGGACTTCCGTCAGTTGGACCGAGCTGATGAGCGGGCTGCCGAGCTCAGGGGTGTCTTGCGACCTGAGCCGTGAGTCTGAGGGCATCCTCCAAACTTTGGTAGCTGGGCCGCGATGAACAGAAAGGAAAAAGGGTTTTGTTTTTCTTTTCTTAAAGATTGAAATAACTGAATTCAAATAACAATTTGAATTCAACCAAACAAAAATAATGCAGCAGCATGTATGCAACAAACATGAAGCCATTTATTTATTTTCGGAAAACAAATAATGTTTTTTTTCCTGTACTATATTCCCTATAAAGAATTAAATGTTGGGAAATTTTTTTAAAAATTATGGGAAATCGTTGTTTAAATTTTCTTCCTATTCACATCCTGAAATTCGGGAATTTCAGGGTGTGACAGCCCCCTCGCGAGAGCCGCGGCCGGGGAGGAAGAGAGCTCGTGTGCCTTGTTTTTTTCTGAAACCCGATGTTGCACGCCTGCTGCTCGCAACATGCCACACACAAACTCGCAACATTGATCCCAACATCCTTCGTTGAATGTTGCAAGCACGACGGTTCGCAACATGGGAAAAGCTCTTCGCAACATCCCAAAAGTTGTTCGCAACATCGCTACGCCTCGCAACGCGATCGACGGCTGATACGCTCCCTGATTTAAATCGTGCGGCCGCGGACCCGTCCGATGCTAGCGCCCGGATCGGATGTCCGGGCGCTAGCAGCTCCGAAAAAAAACCGCCCTTCCGTCCCGCCCGCGAACCGGCGCCAAGTCCCTGCGGCCTCGCTCTCCTGTGAACCGGAAATAGAAACCCCACCCTCCAGGACAGAACCGGCGATAGTTCCCCTGCGGCGTTGCCCTCCCCGTGAACTGTGATAAAACCCCACCCTCCTGGATAAAAAAAACCCTCAAAAATTATGTAGCATGGGGGAGATTCAAACCACACACTGACACCACTAGGTGCCAAGCAAGTACTTCAGCTATGTTTCGTCTATGAGTATGTCAACTCTTTTTTATTAGTAGTAAAATAGAAGTAACCTCATAAAATATCTTTACCGTCTCTCATATGTGGCATTGATTATACTATATTCGTTTTGATATTATGGTAAAAATATATTATTGCAAACATCGTGAAAGTATCATACATAATGTCATATTTTTTAAAATTTATAACTAACAATTTAGTTTTCGATCTATTTGTTGCTTCAAAAGAACATGGCATTTACGAGGAGTCCAATATGTGCTAGAGTCAAAAATTACATGAAGCGAGCGTGTTTAGATCGGTAGAAATTTTTGGAGCCTCCTTTCAAAGCTTATTAGGAGTATTAAATGTAGACTAATTACTAATTACAAAACTAATTACACAGATGGACGGGAACTCGCGAGACGAATCCATTAAGACTAATTAATCCGTCATTAGAGATTGTTTACAGTAGCACGACATTGTCTAATCATGACATAATTAGGCTCGTTAGATTCGTTTCGAAAAAAATAGAAGGGTTATGAAATGATTTTTGTCATTAATCCATGTTTAATACTCCTAATTAGTGTCTGAAGATTGATGTTAGAGAAATTTTTCGAACTAAACAGGGCCATAACTTATCACATATTGAGTAGTGATGGCACGTAGTGGCTGCATGCTACTTGCTATTTTGCATTGAGAAACGAATTTAAATACAATTGAAAATGTGGTCAAATTATGGTTTTTCTAGCAAATATGTAGACCTCCGACAAGTGTAATAAAATTGTAGTGATTATAAATGAAAAAAACAGCCGATCATTGACCGTAGTAACGCACGAGCATTTTGCTAGTATTTAAAAACAGAGGAAGTAAATAGTTTAAGATGGGCAACCTAGTTGTCGTTGACCTAAAAATTCGATATCCTACGGTCGTCACCCTTGAAAATCTTAGCACAAAACAACATTGATCAGAAAGAAAATCGACTATCACAATATGGATATAATATAGGTCATTCCAATCATTGTAAAAATCCTCGAGATTCGTTACCTCAGCAACACATCAATCGAGAGATGTATCGGTATCAACTATCAAGGCATTGTAGCAGCACTAGCCTTTGCTAGATAAGACCATCTGCACTGCTGTTATTCCGTACTTTTACTCTAAAAGGAATATTCTAGCCACGTCAGCAAGAATCTTTACACTACATCAACTTCTTCTGCACTCTTGTTACTCTACAGATTTACTCTATATCCAACAAATATATATTTTATTCATCCACCTCCAACTACCATATCCAATTTAAATTCATTTATTTCTTCTTTAGGGGTAAAATGGGAGGTAATACAAATTCTAGGGTTTAAATTGTGAGGAAATAGTCTAAAGACTAAAATATAATTATTGCAAACGGAAAGGGGCAAAATAAAAAATACAACCTTATCTACTCCCCATTGTCTCCTTCCTCTCCCACAATCCGTGAACTGCCTTTGTCTCTGCTGCTCCGGCGAGCCATTCCCAGGCAGGCACGCGGCCTCGAGGCCAGCGCACGGATGCCTGTCTACCAGCTCCCCAGCGCCGGCGAGCCCCACCACTCCTCCCCGCGTCCCTCCTCCGGCGGATCGAGGAGCTGCAGCCGGCGCGGCGCGAGGAGAAGCTACGGCACGGCGCAGAGGAGCGGCTTCGGCACGGCGGCGCGAGGCGAGGCGGGCGTGCGGAGGACTGCAGGCGGCGCGACGTAGAGGAGCAACTACGGCACGACGCGAGGAGAAGAGCCCCGCGGCACGACGCGGGGGAGCAACTGCGGCCGGCAGAGCTCGTGGCGGCGGACGGGCGCGTCGCCGAGGAATCTTCTTCCATCTCAGCCCGCGAGGAAACCTGCCGTTGGGATGGGGCAGCTGTGGCGTAAATTTTGTGTTACGACAGCTGTGGCGTGATTCAAGCTTTACGGTCTCTTGCCGTAGGTGGTACCATGCAGCGGTGCACCTGTTTTTACTTTATAACTTTACGGTAAAAGTTTACTGCAATGCTTACCGTCATGCAGTGCAGATAGTCTAAGAGGGCACCAAACAAAGGTTACCTCTGCAACTTTGGATATTATTTGGGAGTTAATTTAATTACATTACTTTTAATAATAGCACATGCGAGTAATCTAGATGCAATTTTAGGGTATTTACTTTACATTATTTTTATAATATTATATATGGTAATTCAGATGCATATTAAGGGGCTTCTTTAGATTATTTTTCATGATGGAAAAAATAAATAGTTTAGTTATGGACTTATGAATCATTCATGAGAAATATCAGGAAGTTTCTATATAGAAGTATTAGGAAGTTCCAATTTGGGGGACACACAACAAATTTTAATTATTATTTTTTTAATTCAGAAAGGGTATATCAGTAAATTTCAATGGTTAATATACATGTTTTAGGGCACTCCTAATGGTGCATTAATGGTAGTTTCTATCTCTCTTAAATAACTTGTCAATTAATTGAAATGGTGATGTGGCAGCCTAGTTAATGAGGAAAGAGATGGATAATAATAGAAATGATTTCTTCATGAAGAAACCAAGTCTTCTCTTGAACCAATGCACCAAGAAACCATGAAATTACCATTAGGAAGAAACTACTAGTTTCTAGGGGACTCATGTCACTCTCTCATTCGAGGAAGAAGTTAGAGTTAAGAGAGAGAAAGAGAAAACAATTATTACTTGAAGACACTACCACTGTGAAAGATAGTTTCTATAGATGATTTCTTATGCTATGGAAATCGTGTCAATTTCTTCTATTGGGACTGCCCTTATGGCCCACATGTTTTATGGTGCTGCTGCTGCCGCCGCCTTGCCCTCCTCCTCCTTCCTGGATGTGATCACCGCAGGCCTGGGCTCCGGCCCGTCCGGCACTCCAGCATCTTCGCGAAGCCGCACGGCAGCAGGGCCACGCCGCTCCAGTCGTGCCCGACATCACCGGCCGCAGGGCCGCGCCGTCGACCGGCGCGTACGCTACGGTGGACTCGCAGGGGTTGATGCTGGACTTCTGGAGGATCCACTCGCCGCCCTGCTTTCCCGCGGGTAATCTTGTTGCCTGCCATTTCAGGGAAAGAGTTGCATCTAAATGACATGACATGACTGGTTGTGATTGGTTCCATTCGGTCTGAAGAAGGAGCTGAAACTTACGTATGCTGTGATGTAGTCACTGTGGTCCTTCCCCTTCACCACGCTCGCGCAGAACAGGTCGTCTGGGCGGCAGCATCGCGTCTCACTCGTGCCGCCGCGACTCGTCCCTGAGGAAGTCGAAGGGAGCTGCCGAGTTCACCGGCAACCACGCCGACAGCACGACGCATGCGATCACCCCTGCGGCTCGCCAAGGTCGCCGGTGTTCCTCCGCGACGTCACTGTTGACGGTTGAAATTCACCACTTTCAACCCTCAATATTCTCACATAAATGGAAACATATGCATTATTTACTAGCATTTTGGTTTGAATAATGTAGTTCCACTTGTCCTTAAAGATTATTTGTATGTAGGTGATTTACCCCTAAAAAGATATGGAAACCAACCTTCTTTGAAGAAATCATGCCAACTCAGCTGAGAAGGTGACTGCCACCAAGGGAAACATGGCATTCCACGTCATCGATCCAGGGGAGGCACTCACCGACGAATCAGAAGATGCCACATGGACTTCACATGGATCAAAGGGCCCACAGGGCAGCCACCCAGAGGAAAACCACCAGGTGGGGCCACCCTAGAGGGCCGGCTGATCCTAGGATCGGCCGAACCGACCTAGGGGGCTCCCATCTGGTCCCTACACGTGGTTGCTTCTCATTGGTCACTTGCTGCATCCCGAGGTGTTTTGGAGCACTTTGAGCCTCCGAGCAAGCCTGGTTCTTGCCTATAAATAGAAGGGGAGGGGCTCCTATTTCCCACACACCACTCTCTCATTCTCCTCTCACTTTTAGTTTCCAAGGCTAGGGGGTAGGCTAGAGTAACTCTTATTCAGGTTCCAAGTCTTCTTTGGGGTCTAGGTATGAGTTCTCTTTTATATTTATTTCATTGTATGACTTTGATCTACTTCAGTTATTCAGCTATTTCATATAAAGTCATGGTAGATTATATGCTTGATATGTTCTTAAGTTCATCCCTTGTTCATCATTTAGAGGCTTGTGTTCTTCATGAACACTACCTTTTGATCCACTTGAAGGGTGATAAACTCATTTCTTATGTGTTTGTTCATAAGTTAGAGGCTCGTGTTCTTCACGAACACGACCCTTTGATCTTGTTGACTAGACATAAGAGAGTTCATATCTGTTTGTATGTCTAGCCTTAGTTGATCTTGTTAGATGGCATGAGAGTGTTGCATGAGGTTTGTGTTCAAACTACGGTACTCGGTCTAGTTGACTAGTCTTCTGGTGGCTCTCACCCTGGGTCACAATAGCCCGGGCCGGGTGGAGTCTAGAAGCAACGTAGGTATGGTGCCTGGGTTGTCTGGCTACGTTAGTTATGAGCATACCCCCCGTAACGATAGAGGTAGGTCCGCAGGTAGTGACAGCCCTTGGATCCTTGAGCAATCCTCCGCGCTGGGGTACCTGCTGTAGGAGTCTAAAGTCTAGTGTCGCAGAGTGCTGGTCGTCGCGGGCTAGCTCCCCGTTTGTACCTGGGTGCTGAACCTTATCCCTCTCATGTAATACTCATGCCTATTTCTTGTATCTTCTAGTTTTGTATGTTTAGTACATTAGAACCTAGAGTTAACTCGTATGTTCCCCCCTAAGCTGTAGTGTGCTAGAGTAGAGGTAGATCTGAGTGTGTGTGATACTACCCTTATATCTTTTATCTTACCCCTGTCTTTGAGTGTGTTGTTTCCTATATCTATCTCATAGTTTACATTCAGAGCAAAAGCATAAGTCTAAGATATTCGCCATTGCTTTCCACGGATACAATACCCTTAGAATACTCTCCTTCCTTGGGAAAATGCTACAATGATTTATCTGTGCGCTTGCGGATTCGTTCATGATCGTTTAGATTAACTTTTGACAAGTCTTGATGTTCACACTAACCCGGCGTCGTTAGTTGTGACATTGAGAGGTGCCAACAAGGCGATTCTTGGTGTTGTCATTAAGGATGGATCTCATATCTGTTCTTAAGATGACGACACTACAAAACGCCAACAGTCACCCAAACGCCACCGCCGCCAGCTCGTGCGGCACGCGGCATGACAGCTCCAGGATCCTCGTCTTGTCGTGCCCCAAGAGGCTGTCGACGGAGCTCCTGCTCTTGATTCAGATGGACGTCGGTGAGCACGGCGTTGAGCCCGGGGAGGCGACCGCATCAGTGGTGACGTTTCCCGGCGTCCCGCACAGCCTCTCTATCTAAATCGTTCCTACTGTGTCGATGTCAGTTCGCATCGACACACGCACACAAACAGAGCAGGGTCGAGAAAGAGCTGGTGACTTGGTGGCGCATGCGGACCTCAGCCTTGAGCTTGGCGTTCTCCAGCCGGAGCTGCTGCTCTTTGGTGCTCGCAGCGGCCGTGGCGACACAGGCACACAGCCTGGACAGCGTGGCGATTTCCGGACGAGCTCTCGCAGGACGCAGTTATCCTCCTGGAGCTTCTCCAGCTCGGACTTGGGCAGCGAATTCTCGTGCCGCTCCTGGGTTGCCTGAACAGATTGTGCCGTGCCGGCGCTCGTCGACGTCGTGGCCTCCGCCGCCGCACCACCGGAGGCGCGCGAGCACGCGGCCGGCGCGCTCTTTGGCCCTCGCGCTCCATGAGGGCAACCGCGCGGCCATCGGCATCCTCAGCACTGTACCGCCACTCCTCGCCGTCCTCGCATGTCGCGACGGCGACCTCGCCCCGCGCATGCGCCGCGATGTCGGGATAGCGCTATACCACCTCTCCCTCGTCGTCGTGAACCAGTCAAAGTCGAAACTCGCGCGCGCCCTGGGCGCGGCCAGCAGGTCTCCGTCGTGTCCGACGCCGACGAGCCGGCGGCTGTCCGCAGGCTGGTGCTCATGGTGTTCTGCAACGTGGCCGCTTGCGCGGAGGGACGCACCGCGCTGATGGACGCCGGCGTAGTAGGCCTCTCGGCGCAGGAGGGACTGTGAGATAGAGAGGAGATTCTCACAATACCCTTTCCTCAATTAGTTTGATTTATTAATTTATTAAGTGGTGGAAAAATCAAAATACCTAGTACTTCTTAATAGTTCCTAATACTTCATAAGCACAGTAAAAAATCTCTTCATTCTATATTATTTCTATAGCGATAAGAGTAGATAACTTTTTAGAAAACATAATTTATTTATCGTTATTAGTATTAGTGATGATTAGACTATACTAAAATAATGGCAGAATAATTCTACTTAATGTATGATTTTTAGAATGTATCTTTTTTCCCTAATGCATCTCATAATGATTAACTTGGATTAAAAGGAGCTTTCACTTGGATGTGCACAAAATAAATTGAGATGCAACACCCACGAGGACATGATCGGAAGGGCAGTCCCAATGGTGGAAACTAACACGGTTTCCATAGCACAAGAAATCATCTATAGAAACTATTCTTCACAATGGTAGTGTCTTCGAGTAATAATTATTTTCTCTTTCTCTCTCCCAATTTCACCAATGGGGAGCGTTGCATTAACCCCATAGAAACTAGTAATTTCTTCCCAATGGTAAATTCATGGTTTCTTGTGCATTGGGTAAAGAGTAGACATGGTTTCTCCATGAGGAAACCATTTCTATGATTTGTGCTCTCTTTCCTCATTAATTAAGCTGCCACACCACTATTTTACTTAGTTGGCAAGCTATTTAATAGGAATAGAAACTATCATTAATACTCTATTGGGATCTCCACATGAACTTTTATAATGAGGAATACATTATCACAAAATCCAATAAATCCTCTGTATATCCAAGGGGAAGAATAGGAACCAAGAACCGAATGGGGAAAGCTTGCGCGCGGTAATCTTCTCACATAGCCTACACCCTACAGCCTACAACCTACAGCAGCCTGGGGAAGAATAGTTATCGATGCATCTCTTGCTATGCACCTAGACATACATTAGATTTAGATATGTAGTAAAAACTATATATTAAAAAAGTTAAAATAATTTACAATTTAATTTGAAACAGAGAGGGTACAATTCCACGAATACCCTGATCTCCATCACAACAGAGAGCAAATGTAATTTGGACTTCAATTCATATTGAACCTAGTCGTGTGGGGTTTGAATGATGTTTTGCGGTGACAGAGAGGGACTGCGTACATTGAACCTGGACGCCCCTCTTCAGCTTTTGCATTTGGGTATATGCATGGTTTTCGAACTTTTGGGATTTGGGAATATGAGTCATTGATTCTCTGGTACAGTCTCTTAGCTTTTTTATTTCTGTCAAGTTTGATTCCTCTTTTTTGTTTTTTTGTTTTTGTTAAAACATAGCACAAAAGCATACATAGACCTACGCCCACCGTGGTACATGGATAAGCACGCAATATATACCTCTATAAACACCGATCTCCGATCGATTGGACCGTAAATCTTGAGATATACAAATTAAAGATCGACTGGACGGTAAATCTTGAGATGTACAAATTAAAGTCAGCAATGAAACAATCATTATAAGGGTCTGGAATAAAAATTATAGAAAATAAGTAGGGGGTTTCCCTGCTGACTTCGATCAAAAAATTCAAGCGATCATGAATTAATGATGATACCTTAATTCAAAAATCACGAGTCATGCTCATCAAGAACAAATGGGGAAGAACAAGATCATTATCTCGACACGTTTAGGTTCTCCGGATCAATCAAACATCAGTAGCAATATATCTCATGAAACTATAGGCAATAAATAAATTTCTTGTGTCCCTTTGTATAACTGAATGTGCTAAAATAAACAACGCATCCGAGCACTATCAAGTACATACAGTAACATACTTCACAAGTAATAATTAATGCATCTATCAGGTAACTCTGAATGACTGAAACCAAACATTCACACAAGGCAATCGCACACGGTAGCTACTAGCTGTACCATCCACCTCACATATGCATGATGTTTCTACCCTACTGTTACCTTATACCTTGTGGCTAGGCATAAGCTCTTACACCTGACGATCAGTAAACACAAGTTGAAAAAGAAAGAAATGTGCGTGGAAGAAACCGTGCGACGACGACACAACACAGACAGCGTTCTGATGGAGATAGGGGAATTTGCATTTTTATTGCAGGCTCGGCGCTTTTGGCCCATGCATGAAGCTTTCTGCGATTCAGAGCACACGCAGATCGACAAGAGAGAGAGAGGCCTCACGATATTCCCCTTCGCGCTCCAGCTTCTAGCTAACCTAGGCCGCATCACGGCCAGGTGCATTGCCAACTCCATCCACGCGCCGAAGTCCACGTACAGGCGGCATAGATCGAGCAGCCTGCATCCTGTTCTTTCACTCTTAAATTCAGAAGTCTAGCCAGACTTATAAATAGCAGCCAGAAGCTTTGAGCTCATCATCACGGTTCTAGCTAGCTAGGATTGTACAAGTAAGTGATCCACGGGATGGAGTGAGTAAGAGTCCTAATTGGTTGGTTATCACCTGGAGTTCTCCTCAAACTACTTCACTTGCAGTAGCTACACCTAGCTCGTTTCATGGCACGCTACTCTGTTTGCATTTTTGTGTGCATGGGACTAGAGCTGTGTGCATGTATAGTGAAGTGTTTGGGGGAACTCTGGGTGGCAAGCAGCAGTAAGTACATCATGTACTTTAATTTGGAGATATTATTACTATATTAGATTATTGTGGGAAAGAATTTGGTTTGGTGTCACCCAGGAGTTCCCTACAAGCACTTCACGAGGCACTATTTTGGGAGCTTTTGTGAAGTGTTTGGGGGAACTCTTGGTGTCACTGAGCATTTACTTAGATGTTATTATGTGCCATACGAGACTAGTGAACAACAAAAACCAAAGTTTGGTTTTATCAGGAGTTCCCTACAAGCACTTCATGAGGCCTTGGGCTCTTGTGAAGTGTTTGGGGGAACTCTTGGTGTCACCAAGCACTGAGCAAGAATAATGTATTGTGGATACCATATTTGATGCACGAGTGAACAATGTTTGGTGTTACCATGAGTTCCCTTCAAACACTTCACATACTTAGGCACATTCAGATTACTCTTTAAGAGTTTCATGTGCAATGTGAAGTGTTTGGGGGAACTCTTGGTGATACTCAACATCCAAATGAGTCTAACCAGTGATTCCCAACATTCACATGAGTTTTCAAACCCCTACTCTTGCATCATATATGGTTGCATGCATGCATGTACATGTACATGTACATATGTGAGCTTTATATATATAGGTCTACTCTAATTTATCTGCAACTAGCTAGTGTTGTTAGAGCCTGCATTTACTTGCATTAGTCACTCATAGTAAGTCAATACCTATATAAACATCCAAAAAGTGGGTTTAGTTTATCGGTAAGGTGAACAATAAGCTTGTTTTAGGAATTCAGGGGTTAAATAAGTGGTTTTATATATACTTAGGGTGTGTTTGGCAGGGCTCTGGTTGTGGCTGTGGCAGCTCCAGCTGTGGCTGTGCTGATGAAGCGGATTCTGTGAGGGAGCTGAATCCGTTTTAGGAAAACGTTTGGCAAAACAGTTTCTTCTGGCTGTGTGAGGTGGATAGGAGGGTGAAATGTCCATAATGTCTTTCTCCTTTTCTATTTATTTTCTTTCCTTTTCTATCTATTTATTTCTTTTATTTTTCATTTTTTAACGATTTTACGCAGTTGTTTGTTTCTCTAGAGAGTTACCATCGGTGGGGCCCACGTGCAATACCTTTTCCAAGCCTCTCTCGGTCTCCTCCCGAAGCATCTGGATCTCGCTAATTTCAAAAAAAAAAATCTGGATCTCGCCGCTCGCACCACGCGGAACCGAGGCGACCCCGCGACGGCCCGGCGGAGGAAGGCGGCGGCGGCTTTGGATCAATCGGCTTCGGCGACGTGGGTATCCTCCTCCTCCTCTCTCTCTCCTTCACACCGTCATCTCTCTCCTCTCTCTATGTTTCTTTCTCTTCTGTGGGTGCCGCCGGGAGCTCGCCGGCCGGCCATGGAGGCGCACCGGCGCTCGCTCGCCACCGGCCCTCCCCGCAGCAGCATCGCCTCCAACTCCTCCTGTGGCAATTTCGTTGTTATTCCCACGAAATTCAGGAATAGTTTGGTAACGATGGGGCATGCATGGGAGGCGGAGCGGGGGAAGCTACCCCTTTGCAGCTCCCTTGCGGCCTAACAGCTCCAAAGAGCACGAATCACAAGCGCTCCCACCCGGGAGCTGTTTTTTTCGACCCTTTGGCACGGCTCCTCCGAAAACAGCTCCGGGAGCCGTGCCAAACGGACCCTAAATACGGTGGCGAAGCCATCGCACGCTCGGTGGAGTACCAGAACGATGTAACTGAGAGCTGCAAGAGGCAGAGACGACGAGGGTTGCATGATGAGCATGAAAGCCACGACAAAAAAAGGAGGTGCCAACTGAAGCTCAGAAGCCATGGTGTTGGAGTGGACTGGGAATGGCGTTGCTCACTTGGTGTGGAGCACGACTGCACGAGCACTTCTTCACGGAGCTGATCTGGGCCTAGTCGATCGATGCATCTTCTCTTCTCGTCCTGCTGCTGGACAAGCATTTGCTTTCCAAGGAGGATCCATCCTGCTGCTACCGGTAGCGCATTCGTCCTGCTGGCCAAGCATTGAGATGTTGAGATTACTAGAACATTCGGCGCGCGATGCGCGCCCTATCATTTGAACTATCAAATACAAATAAGCAAAATACAATAAAAGTCACAAATCACATGCATTTGCTTCATTGAGCCCAAAAGGCTGAAGCTTTTGTGTTCTCCCCCAGCAAATAGCAAATTGTTGGGTTATGTGTTGCTGGCTCATTGCTTGAAGATCTGTATTCAGTTGACTTGGTTCTTCACAGCTTCTTTGATGGGCGATGGCTTCGAAACATAGTATTACAGCTCTATTCCACATGCATGCAATCATCATCTGCAAAAATGATAATCAATTTTGGACTATAGGCAGAATACTACAATAACATGGAAAAGAATAGACATTGCACAACAAAGATAAGTGGGAGGAAAAACCTAGTCAGGTAAAACTAAAACTTGATATGCAGTACACAAAAGTCAAGTACAACTGGAATTATCTGGGGATTAACGGTGAGATTTGCAGGAAGCAAGTTGTCAAATTTGTCCATGAATAGCACAAAAGTAACATTTTCAATGACAGGTGATTATAAAGCAAGAGATGGATGATGTTTGATGTTTTACAAAATGTTTATGTTTAGCAAAACAATTTGTTAATTAAACACCCCGATGCACCAGCTATTATAATTAAGCATCATAACACATACAAATCACAAAGCACAATACATATTGCAAATTCATACACTGACATCTCATAAATGGTTCATTCCAATCGAATTATGTGAAGTTCTCTATTGTGAAAATTTCATCTCATACACTGACATGTTTTCCTATCAAGTTTAGAAAGCCTTCATTTTGCTAGTGGTCAATATATGTGTCATGGTGAGATGCTTACCTGGATCTAGTTTAGATGAGATAGATCTGACACATTGTAAACTGAACGTGAAAAATCAAGGTTGGCATCTGTTCTTTACAAGAGACCAATAGCCTACAATTTATTAGCAAAACTACTTCTGCATATCCATAATGCTCACTTCTTAACTCCTTGTAATAACACTATTAACACATTTGCTCCAAGTAATCTGTGATCTACAAAGACATGTACGCAAGTGAAAGCAAGTCAACATGGAATGCAGTTGAAGGTGAGCAAACAGTAAACCCCAAACCCTAGAGAAGAATGGAATTGTACTCTTTTCTTAATGTCCTGTAAAATAGAAAACATTAGTTGTATTTACATTATCCTTTAAATTATAGTAGAGAAATGCACGATTACAGAACAAAAAGACAAACAAAAACAGTACTACAATTCATAGAATTAGTGTCTCAGTAATTCAAGATATAATATTCAACCAAGTGATGCTGCTAGGAAACACATTGTACAGGATCAAATAAAAAGGTCCCTTTGTCATGCATGTTTTAGTTGCAGAAGCTGCTGGGCCAGAGCCAAAGGGGAATTTGGATAGATATGGTAATGGTTTAGGCAAACTGGTGTTCCTTTCCATTTCTTTGTAGTTCTAGATTTTGTATCTCTCTCTTTCTAGCTTGGAAAACAATTTTCAGATGGTAGATCAATTTCTCCATAGACCATGCATGATGTATTTAACAATTTCTTTTATTCCTAGATACAGTTTCTTGCTGGAATAATGAATCCTGACGCACGTGTATTTAACATTTGGTCCATCCAAAGGCACCATATATGTAAATTTAAATTGTGAGGAAAACAGCTATTCTGAAGGCATACCACAAAATTGACAAGAACAGATCATGATACCCTATCAAAGTTTAGATTCTAAGAAAGGACCCGTACGCACAGACTGCTCACAGCATGCACAGTTGTTCGAAATAAGATCCCCAAGTACGCTGTCAGCTATGTCCTATGTAAACATCCAACAGTTATTTTGATACTGCCACATTTCAGGAGCACTTCTGGTTCCAAAACAAAGAAAATGGTTACCTGCCTGCGCCTAGTTTGCGGGGAGGGATGGTGGGTCAGCGGGTGGCGTCGGCGCCGCCGAGCTGCTCCTCCCCTTCCTTCCCGGGCAGGTGAGGACGGGCTCGTTTGCCACACGAGACCGTGCAGCCGCCGCCGCCTTCGCAAAGCTGTGCTGCCAGAGCCGGTTGCCGTCGTGCCTCGTGCGCAGGTGGATGTGCTCGGACTGCTCCGTCGCTCCCCATCGCGGCCGCGAGTGGGCTCGCCGCGCGCCGCCGCGCGCCGCCGCTCCCCATTGTAACACGCGTCGACCTTAACCACCTCCCAATCGACCCAGCAGACACCAGGGTCCTCAGCCCACACATGAGAGCCCACAATGATATTAACTTTAGTCCCCTGCAACAAAAATTTGGGAGTCTCAGTGCCAATGATCTCAGGTATCGCCTAGAAGAGCTTCTGAATTAATTTGACAAGAAGTCGTTCACAATGCAATTGCATTCCCCCAATCCGTCGGAGGCAAGAACATCAGCTACATTCCGAACCGGCGTACATCACCGTTAATTGCCGCCGCACCACATTACAACGGGAAGATGGAACTCACCATTTCGCCGGCTCCTGGTGTGGAGGAGGATGATCAGTCGGATGGCAATGCTGTGAGCGAGGGGGCGAGCGGACGCATATCACTCTCTTCCCCCACCGCTGCCGCCATCGCCGCCGCCTCGGGGGACCAGGAGGGGAATGTGGCGCGGTGCGAAAGCGGGGGAGTGGAGAGGGAGATCGCTATGTGTAGAAGGCGGTGTGGGGTGCGGCGCGGCCTCGTCTTGCCCGGCGACGGTGACGGCGAGGTGAGTACGTGGAGCGGCCATGGCCGGCCCCGGCCTCGATCTCTGCGGCGCGCCATGCAATCCGCCCCCGGTTCGCTCGCGATCGCTGGTTTCCATCTACCCCCAGAAGGATTCGCACACGCACCGCTCGTAGAGGCCCGCAGTCCCGCCCTGGGAGGATCCCGGGTCGGCACGCGCCCGCGCAGCCGGATCTGGAACCCATGTGAGCAGGTGGGGCGGCGGAGGAAGGCGAAGAGGGAGAAGGGGAGGGAGGGCGGCGGCTGAGAGCAGGGAGATAGTAGGCGGCAGCGGGGAGGAGTCGAGGAGAGAGGGAGACGGCTGCCGTGACGGCTTGACTCTTGAGGAGGTGGGGGTGTAGCGGGATGGCTGCTAGGGTTTGGGGGTGGATTGTGGATGGATTATGTTGCAATTTTCAGAGAAGAGAGGGGCTTTTTTGCAAAAGTGTCGGCGGGGGGTGCCGGAGCGAGCGCTGCGCGCCACGCGTCCCATTTCTCCCGTGAAGTGCGGGCGTGGGAGCAAAGGGCAGTAGCTTTTAATAACTCCGATATTGTATTATGTCATCAGTGTTGTAATAACAAACGGTATTTGCAATACTTGCAACCTTTTGATTTGATGCGTGAAGCATTTAACAACATCACAATTTACAATAACATATGCAACATCAGGATTTTTCATGACCTTTATTATTCAGATAGTTCACTTGGTCTGTTCCTTGTTGTGTTTTGGTGTGGTGCCGTATATGTTTTTTTCCCGCAATAGTATTCTTTTCTTGTCGCGAGCAGGAGCAAAACCTGACGGCTAGGGACAGGAAAATGTTTTGTCATCATCGATATTCTAGGCCCAAGTGACAACCATTTTAATTAGGATTAAGTCCTTTTGACCCCTCTCATGTATTGAGCGAGTTCGGTTTTCCCTCCTGCTGTCCGAAACCGGGTATTCGAGGCCCCTCATCTCCCGAACCCGTACGTCTTTCCTCTCTCAGCTGTTTTGCATAGCAGTTTTGATGATGTGGACGCTATGTGGCGGTGGGGCTTACTTGTCAACATTACCCATATCTCTTCTCTCTGTTTTCCTCTTTCTCTCTCCTCTCTCATCTCTCTTCTTCGTTCAGATGGGCGTCGGGTGGAGCAGGGACCGGCGGGCGAGCGGCCACTGGGCATAGGAGCTAGGGGCGGGCCACCCTGCTTCTCTGTTGCTCGCCGCCGGAGACCCACCCCGCCTCGCAGCACTGCTGGAGGGCCACCGACGCTGACTCATGGAGTGTGGCGCGCAGCGGCCAGCGTCAGGGAGGAGCAGCAGAAGAAGAATGTTGTCGCCGTCGCCTCCAAGAGGGAGGAAAAGGGAGCAGAGGTCACCGTGGAGCTCCCCATGAAGGCTCGAGCCGCCGACAGGCAAATCCATGACTTCCCTGCCCCTTGTCCTCCGGTGCCGCAGGGCGGCGTGGGCCTCTAGCGGCGAGCAACAGAGGAGCGGGGTGGCTCGCCCCTGGCTCCTGCACCCACCGACCGCTCGCCCGCCGGTCCCTGCTCCACCCGACGGCCATCTGAATGGAGGAGAGAGATGAAAGAGAAGAGGGAAAGAGGGAAACAAAGAGAAGAGAGATGGGGTAACATTGACAAGTGGGCCCTATCGCCACGTGGCGTCCACGTCATCAAAACCGCACCGCAAAACAGCCGAGGGAGGGAAAACGCACGGGTTCGGAAGATAAGGGGTCTCAAATACCCGATTTCGGACAGCAGGGGTGGAAACCGAACTCGTCCAACACACGAGGGGTGGTGTCAAAAGGACTTAATCCTTTTAAATAAATCTTAGATACAGCCCAATACAGTGATCTTTGTAATTTCGAACGCAATAGGCTAGTATTTGGGCTAGACTTTCAGCTATAACTAAATTAGGCCCATGTTTGACTTAGGCTTGGGCTGAGTTGAGTTCATTGCTAAACTTATGGAAATGTTATCTTTTTTTCTTCTTGTTAGCTTACGGAGTAATAAATCATTTTATTTGTAAGCCCAAAACAGAAATTCTATAAAATACTTGTCCACGTCCAAAAGTAGCATGCATATTTTTATATGTCCAAAGTATAATGTTTTTTATAATTTTTTGAAGCATGCGGTGCGTATGGCAATATTCTGAGTTGGCGGTAAGGAGGGTTAGAGTTAATGAGAGGATTTTTATTGAGTTGCATGCCAGTTCAACCCAAAAACTTAAGGTGATGGGGAAAGATGAGCAATTCACTTATACTCCAACACTCCCTCACGTGCAGGCTCCCCCAGACCGCATACGTGGATATTGGAGTGAGGCTGTAATTATTTTAATTAACGCGCCCGTCAGGATTCGAACTCGAAACTTCTGACTTTGATACCATATTGAGTTGCATGTACCAACCAGTTCAACCCAAAAGCTTAAGTTGATAGAAAAAATTAGACAATTCACTTATACTCCAACAATTTTACCTAGGCCCCTCATGGAATTTCAGGACTCCAAGTTTCATGTAATTTACTTGTGTTAAAACTATTTTGTTTTAAAATATAATACCATCATCGATCTGACCTCAGGATTACAATGTTTTTTCATCTCGTAGCACAATATACGGAAAAAAAATCAAGATTGCTTTTTGAAATCAGTATTTAGGAGCATGAAAACCAAGGAACACGAGTTAGGAAGAATATTCAGATAGAAAATGCCATTTCACTTGACAAAATGTACTTTCTGAAGTAGAATATCCCAGTCCACAAATCCATATATCTAGGAAAGGGAAAAAAACACATCTCTTATTTTCCCCACCAAATAACAAAAAAGAAAAAAGAGAGGGGAAAAGGCACCCTCGCAGTCGCTAACATGGGCCTCCTGGTCCAGCTCCCCAACCTCGCCGGCGTCCGGCGCCCGGCCGCTGCCGCCGTTCCCCAGAGCTGCCGCAGCGGTCGCCTCACGGTATCCGCCGCGGCGCCCGGAGGCCGTGTAAAGGAGGGGGAAGAGGTCAAGGGGGCGGGTAAGAAGGAGAAGATTGTGATTAGAGTCTCCGACCCGGTGCGGGAGAGGAGGCTCCCGCCGCCGCTGTTCTCAGCACCGGACGAGCCGTCGGAGCGTCCACCGGATCCGGAGGAGGAGGGAGGGGCAGGGGCACTTGGTGACCAGGACGGTCAGGAAGCTAAGAAGCAGTACTACGTGAACATGGGGGACGCCATCCGCACGCTGCGGAAGGAGCTCCCCGTCGTGTTCTACCGGGAACCCAGCTTCGACATCTACAGGTTTGTCCGTTTGTGCGATTTTGCGCCCCTCGTCTTTTCCGTTATCTCGAGCTGCTTCCAGAGATAATTGCAGTGAATTATGGTCAATGGTCGATCCATTCCTTGTTTGTATGTTCCATTGAGTGCAGGAAATGTGTGGTAAATTTGTTTTTTTCTCCTTCAGTACCATCTGCTTCGCCTAGACAAATTAGGGAATAAATGGTGAAGATTTGTGGTTTGTCCAGATGCCCATAGGTCGAATTGTAGAGGGGTCTCATGAGACGCGTCGGGTCTCAAATTTTGGGCCGGGCCCTAGTTTGGGCGGGCGACCCGCGCATTTTATAGTGTAAAATAGTTAAAAACAGCATTTTGGGTCGGGCTCGGGCCAAGTTTTTTTTTCTCGGGCTGCAAGATCTGTGACCACGCCCATCCAGTAAGGTCCGTGGGTGGGCCGGGTTCGGGCCGGGCCGGACTAAAAATGCTCAGGTATAGGAAAAGGTATTACACTAATCACTAGCCTCCTTTAAAACTCTTTTAAATGCCAATCTGAATCACAAGAAATACAGTAGTAAGAAATATGACATTTGAATTGAGGATGTAATCTTGTACAGTGGAACTGCATAGAGGAGTAGAGGACACTATATAGTGTGACTGCAGATGCTGCAAGAAAGAAACGAGATCGTGTGTTATTACAAATTAAAGATGGAGTGGAATAAAGCCAATTACATTGTACATGGAAAATACCTATAATTCCAACTATTAATCCTACTAGAGCAATCGGCGCGCGATGCAGGCCCTATCATTCAACAATCAAATCCAACAAAAATTTAGCACTCTTTAGTATAATCATATCCAACAAAAATTTAGCACTCTTTAGTATTTGTAGGCTCCCATACATCATTCGATGAACAAACATCTCACAACAGTAGTACACAATCCTACACAAATAATGTACAAACCGTGACTACGACTTCACCGCATTCCGGCATAAACAAATAAGCTTTGGAACTTACATTCATGCGAATTAATGCAAAATTCATGTCAACACTTATGCAGCTTTGGAATAATGTTCTGGGTCGTCTAAAACATACACATAAGCTGTTGTCAAAAAAAATTAATTGAGTTTGTCTTAAGGCTCCTTGTTCGTCCAGATTCACCTAATCACCTCCCGAGTCGTGAGAGACAACAAATCAAAATGCTAACCTTTGGAGAAGTTCAGATACAAAAACAAGTGTAAGCACCACCTCATCATCTAATAGCTTGGAATGGAAATTGTGTAAAAAAGAAGCAAGGGCAAGATGACATACAAGCATGTTTCTCTATTTTTTGCTTCATTAATCTCAGATTGCAACAAAATTTATTAAGTCATTTTTGGACACGATAGATTAACTTGTGGTTTGCTTGTCATCCTTCAAAACTAATAATAACGAAATTTGCTATCAGAAAACATGCACAAAATCATCAGTAGAAAGTGTAAGCAGCAAAGTTCATGAAACCTACAAAGATCATTTGAATCTTCCTGATCGTCATCCAGAGAAAGCGACTTCTGCATGTAGCAATGATTTGCATGAGTTACCCTAAATTTTATTAGACTGATCAAATTCAGTCGGAGAATTCTGAGTCATTTTTTAATTTGCTCGTCTCTTTCAGTACCCATGTATAATCAATTGGGTAGAGAATAATTCAATGATGCAATATAGTAATATGGTTAAAAATTAAATACTTCATCACATCCAGCCAAACACTAAATTTCGTAAACTAGAAATATTTTTTCTCTATTTTTCTTGGTTCTGTAAAGTGGTACTGAACCTCACTTTTTTTTCCTTCTCCCTTCGAGACCTTGTAGGGCGGCTAACAGAGAATTCTAACTATGATGGATAGTCTTTCATCAACTTTGCAATTTGCAATCAACACTCCTCTACCAACACCAGAAGGCCCCACTAATCAAAACTGCTTTTGTCCCATGCCAATTACCCCCTTCTCCAAGAAACAACTTATGCGCCCATGATAATTCAAAGGGGAACTCTTAGCACCCACAGCTACAAGCAGTCAAACAAGACCCACCCAATCAGAACTCACAGCTTCGAAGCATAAAGAAGAAATAGAAATACATTAGTAAACATTAATTACCTCTGTTGTATGCACATCAAAAGCATCCATGATAAGTACTTATTCATGAGACTGGGCACAAGGTGGCGAAATCGAATCTGCTGCGAGTTGTGCTTCCGCAGCTGATTAACAGCCCGCCCAATCTCAGTAGCCTGCCATAAACAGCACCAAAGAATAAGAAACCAAATAGCAGGAGCAACCAGCAAAACGAGCACACACTGGCATACCACATAGCTTGTATAACTTTAAGCAATATCTATTTTGCACCTTTAGAGTGGAGACAGACAATTGCATCAACTGCAACCTCCTCAACGACTAACTGCTCAGAACATTTCGAAACTTATTAGCAATTGAAGAAGTGAAGAAATGAACCATACATGATCTTCCTTGTGCAAAAGGAGGTCCTTGATGCGGAGGACCTCAGCCAACGATGATTTATAACTCGTCGTTGACCTCATTGGTGAGCGACTTGAGCTCCTCAACCTCCAGTCCTCTTCCTCCGCATCATCCACCGTGCTGCTGCTCGTCCAGTCATCCTCCTCCTCTTGGTCTTCATCATCATAGTTGCGGCCGTAGTCGTTCGCCAAGGCGACGCGGAGGCGCTTGTCGTCAGAGTCCGAGTCGACATGACCGTGACCCCACCGTGGGCGCCGCCGCTGCTGCTATCGACCTTGCGCTCCTTATCGGCAATGCGGCGCACGCTGCCCTTGTCCTCCTCGACGCGGCGCTGCTGAGGGACGGTGGCTATTTGCGCCATGTACCCTGCATTCTCAGCTTGTACGCATGCGAATGATTGCAAAGGAAGAGTGGCATATGCATGAGAACCAGAGAGAGGAGAAGGGGATGGAAGAGAGGCACCTCCGTAGGTTGAGCCGCCGTGCCTTTCCTCACCGGCGAAGCCGAGCCGCCGCCGTCATGCCTTCCCTCCCTGGCGAGGCCGCAGCGCCGCCGCTGCCTGCGTTCGCCGAGCCGCGCCACGCAACTGTGCCTTCCCTTGCCGGCGAGGTCGAGACAGCGCCGTCGCCCTTCCGTCACCAACTGCATTAGTGCTGGAGGAGGAGGAGGCGATAAGGCTTGCAGGACCACCCACGGTGAGAGGATAAGGCACCGCGAGGACCACAGGGCACAACCCGTTGCGCGCATCGAATCCCGGGAGCACGCGCCGATGCGACTGTCTGTCCTTGCCAACTGCTCCGACGGGGGCCTGGCCTGGGCGAAAGGGGAGAGGCACGCGACTCCAAGCGGTTCCCATCTCCCGCAGTGGCCACTGGCCGATGTCGCCCCACCCGTTGATCCCCTTTCTCCGCTGCTGTGACTGACGGTGGGTCCTGGGCTGTAAGAGCCCACTGGTCAGAGAGCGTCGGCCAGAGACCCAGACCGAATGATACAGCAGGCAACCTGCGCTGCGCTGCACTCGACGAGATCCGTCGCCCGCCCTCGTCATTTCGCTGACGCGTGGGGCAGGGATAAGATTGGACCCACTGGTCATTAAGAGATGGAGGGGTGGAGTGCGCCATCGAGTGGAAGTGAGGCGGGAGAGGTAGGCAAGGCGCGCTGCGCTCGCCAGCACGGGCCTCTCGCCACCAAGGGCGAGGTGTCGTGTAGCGAAGAGGCCGGCGAGGCTCAAATCGCTGTGGTGCGAAGAAACAAGAGGGGTCTTTCATTTCCCCGATGCTCGTAGCCATTTCTTCTGTGGCTTTTGCTTTTTACTAGTCCCAGCACACGTACTGTTGGCCAGGAGCCAAATGTGCCACTGATTATTGTTTACAACAGAAGTGGCCTAGTTATAGCGCACAAGGTACTGCAGTCGCTTAAATTAGGAGAAAAAGGCAGCTTTAATGCCAATAATGTTACAATATCGCATGCTGAGCTGCTTATGTTTTTTCCATATTAAAAACAATGATTGTTAGATTCATAATAATGCAGACAAAGTCTTAGGCTCCGTTTGGGTGTAGACATTGAAGGGCTTGGTATTGAATTGAGTTCAATACCAAAGTAGCCTTGTATTGGAAATGGTTTACAATACCAAATCCGTTGTTTGGATGTTTGGGTGTGTATGCGGTGAAATTGGAATCGTATCTTCTCCATCTCTCCAACTAGCTGAGCACGAAGGGGTGCAGCCGCGCGCAAGCCCCCACCGCCGGTCGGCACTCAACCCAGCCCTACGCGCACCATCCTCCATCGGCGTGCCGGAGCTCGCCACTGCCGCAGCCATGGGCGGGTTGGAGCTTGCAGGGGAGAGAGAGGGAGGGAAGAAAGGAGACCCATTGCAGGAGGAAACGGGCGAACAGGCCGGGCCTCCGCACCACCACCGCCGGCTGCTACTTATTCCTCCGGCGCATCGACGGAGGGAACCGTCGGGGTGGAAGAGGACAGAAAGCCTCCGGCGGTGGGAGCTGGAGGGGCGGCCGACGGAGGGAGTTGGAAGCCTATAAGGGCGGCGCGGAGGGAGAGGCGAGGGGACGGAGAGGCGCGAGGAGTCGGGGACGGGAGGAGCGAACAATTCCAGCGAATACAGAGGTGGGGAGCTCGGTATTGAGGTCAAGCTATGAAGTGCCTGAGGAATACCGGTTGGTATTGAAGTCGATTTCCAATTCTGAATTCCAGGACACCCAAACAACTGGCATTCGGTGATCTCAATGCCAATTCCCAATTCCAAGGCTTAATGCATACATCCAAACTCAGCCTTATATATATTCTCGGGCACCAACCTAAGAAATTTCAGTGTTGTTCCTTCAAGAATCATGATTATTCATGAAAGCTTTACTTGTTTAATTGTTGTAGGTTTTTTGCTGGGCCTGTTGCATTGGTATTTTTAAGAACAAGGAATAATCGCAAGAAAGCATACATATATAGTGATCTATAACAATAACACTATGCTGATACGTATCAAACTTCTAGATTTGCTTTGAGTGTGGGGTAACATTATTGAAATTTCTTGGTATTTTCAAGCATCGTGCTGACGTGAGAGCACTCCAAACACTAAGCATTGAACTTTTGTGCAACAAATTGCAAACAAGAACCTTCCTGCCAGGGACCCTAGCTACTGGGGGAGTGCACCTTGCTGTGATGGGTTATTCTAGTCAACGCCTCAGTAGGCCACCTAAGACGCATTTAACCACCATTAAGATGAAGAAAGAACAATAATTAGGGTTTGAAAAGGGAATATGGTTTTAGGAGGCAAATAGTACAAGATACTTGTGTGTTTTGATCGATTGGATAACTTTATTTGGTGTGGTCTCCTCCACATATATACTCCCTCCATCCATTTATCTAAGGCCTATTTCTATTTGACTCAAAGATCAAGGAAAAGAAACCAAGTCCCTTCTGTCATTAATATTTCGAGAGATGTGTGAGAGGTATTCATTCCTCGGACTAATGCTGAAGCAACAATTTAGTATTTTCCTGATGAAAAACACAAATGAGCCTTGCGTAAATGGATTTTTTCAGATTTCAAAGTAGACCTTGGATAAATGGATGGAGGGAGTAAGGTGTGTTAGACGGAAAGTGAAAGAATGGATCGATTGATTATCTGTTGAACAGTGTCTGTACAATATCTACAAGCCTAAGGGGCGTCTGTTGGTGAATAGGTGTCTCTACAGAGAAACTACGGCGTTCCCACCGAGGAAACACGTTTCTACGGGGAATAGGCCGAGAGTGATTACTTATGTTGTAATTATCCTAATTGATCACTAAACTAATTAATCCTAACACCCCCTTGATCAATTGGATCCGTAGAGGTCTTTGCTTGTTCAACAGTTATAGTCTTGAAGTTTTGGAAAAATCCTGTGGGAAAAAACAAATATATCGACGCTGGTGAACTCTTCGGCAAGTGTCCCGACGAACTTCACTCTGGCGGTGTCGTCGTCGGACTTCAAACTTCTCAGCGGAGAGCACGTGTGTGATAACATGTTAGACGGAAAGTGAAAGAATGGATGGATTGATTATCTATTGAACAGTGTCTGTACAATATATACAAGTGTGGGGGGCGTCTGTTGGTAAATAGGCGGAGAAACTACGGTGTTCCCATGGAGGAAACATGTTTCTACGGGGAATAGGCCGGGAGCGATTACTGATGTTGTAATTATCCTAATTGATCACTAAACTAATTAATCCTAACAAGGTGGAGATGTCCTTGCCCTGTAAACAAATCAAATTCATTGCAAGAAAGAGGTTGGGAGTATTATCTTGATGTGATATTCTTCAAATTAATAAATGCTTCCCATTTCGAAATAAAAAATCATTATTCCTATTTCTTATTTTTTTGAAAAGTAATTCCTATTTCTTATAGTACCCGCAGTGTTGAAGAAAGACGATGCTCCATTTGGAACGAGAAGACGAATCACAGATGATTGCACACTGTGAGAGCCGATGCTTGGAAAAAATTTCTACTTGCGTTGTAGGGTACGGTGTCAGAGCCACTCAAATGAAGGGATGAATATTTTTATATTTGGCTAGGAGCTGAGACCCTACCACCAATGTATGCATGTTGCAGCATGCAGCATCGTTTGCTTCTGGGCATCGATGGGATGTTTTGTGCTGGGCATGGAGGTTCTCTCAGTGAACTATTAGACCAAAATCAACCAATGGACGATGCTAACAACTCCACCATGTTAATGCTTAGGGCAAGATTCATGCTACCATCAATAAAACAGAACCCAATCTTTACTATCCATGCATCATCATATCACCACTGCCTTTGCCCACCGTCAACACACTTATCTGAATCTAGTTCTTCCCATCAACTCCTGTCAACTTGAGTGATCTTCCAAATTAAAGGATCTTCTGTGCTGCCACTGCGATGTGGACGTGGTACAAGCAGGACAAGGCCGATCACCTAGCGGAGGCGTGATGATGAAGTGTAGCGCAGGAGCAGGTGCCAGACAAGCAAGGATGGAGTGTCCACTCTGTCAAGGAGGCGAAGGCGGCCAAAGGTTGAGTTGGATGTGGTCATGGTTGGTGAGGAGATTTGTCTACGGATGCTAGCTTGGTCAAGCAACGAAGTTTGTGGTGGCACACAGTTGGAAGAAGATCGTGCTTCCAGAGTGGTATGGATTGATGGAGGTGGAGACTATGATGAAGGCGATATGCCTATTCTTAGTTTTGGAAGGCCCAATTTCAGCGCACATAGCAATATAGAGGTGGAGGCTGAGGTGGTGCAAATCCCCAATAGGGAGAGAAAGGAAATGGAGCTTTATATGTGTATTGGGCTTGGTCTGGAAGTTACAACATGAACTACGGAGGTGCCATGGTATGTACATGGAGACATCGTAGTGGACATGGGGGCCAAGGGGCACCATTTCCTACTAATAAAAAAACACTTATATTGCTTGTACACCTCATCTCTCACACACATTCTTTAAAATCGTACAATTATTATCTCTAACGCATCATACTAAAATCGACTACACGATGAGTTTGTTGTTTAGAACCATGAGTGCTAAAGGCTTACCCCACCATGAGAATTCTATCCACCACTCTTATTTGGAATGGTGATAGCTCCATCATCTCTTCAACATCAATATCAAAAATCCATCATGCCTTATGGATTCAAATAAAAATAGTTGGAGATAAACTATATTATCATTCACACAATTTAAACTAACATCTTAGACCGTTCTAAATAATTAGGTACCATGAAAAGCCACACACATGGCTTGTGGCGTGCGATGCGCTACAGGATGACTAGTTTGGGGTGGCCTTCAACTCCATAATGTGTATTTTTGCTATTTTTAACGTCCATATGTCTTTTTTTAATTAAGGAAACAAGTTCCGGTCTCAACAGTCTCAAGAAGCTGCCTGCGACCCACAATACAACCAGACCAGCAGTTGCCGCCAACCTCCAAGCACATGGAACACACTCAAGAGTCTAACAGAAATAAGACCACAGTTTAAAACTCAACACTAATCCATCATACGCTTCAAAGTGTTTCATCCCGATCTGCTCATAATCTCCAAAGCCACCGTCTCTGACAAATGACAACCCTCCTTCAAAATAGTCATTTCTTCCTCCTTAGAAAGGATGGACCAACTTCTGATCCAGAACGTCCCTCTCAAAATTACCTGTAAAATAGATTTAGATTTTGACCTATGAAACACCAATTCATTCCTACTAATCCAAATGACCTAGCAAAAAGCCGCTACACCAATGTCTAGTGGCACATGAAAGGTAGTAGGAGCCGTGGCTGATTACCCTTTGTGCGTTGGATGGCACAGTCGAGGATGTGCTTGATGGATGGTGCAGCTACGATGCTGAAGCAACTGTGGATGAAGCGGTCATGGATTCATGGTGCCGCTCGGCAGTGTGGTGGATGCTGCGACAGCGTGGTGGTCAGTGACGGAGTATATACTTGTTTTTGTTGTTCTTTTCTTACCTTTTTTTAATCCATTCAAATCAAACCATGCATCTAGTAGCATTAGCACTATGAGTCAAAACAATTTTTTTTCCTCTACCATCCACATCACACATCATGATATAGTTCACACGGTCTATCCCCCTTTAATTTCCTCCAAAGGTTTGGGGTTGGATGATCTCCCACTAAGTTATGAAAATTTTAGAGTTAGAAAGGGCAATTTGTATTTTATATGATTATGATATGATCAAATGTCCAATGGTCATTGTTTTTTTCAGTTTGATCAGCTTAACATTTGTTGCACTAGGTTTTAATTTCACCACATAATTCATTTACAGTTTTTAAATTTTCTTCAATTAATTGCTAATGTAGTCTTTGAATAATATGTTTAAGAACAACCTGGTGAAAAGAAACAAATTATTTATTAACATGTTTTTTAGCACTTAACATAATATAACCTTATATATGACTAGCTTTCGAAGATTTCTTAAAATATATCTTTAAGATGACCCTCTTGTGGAGGTTTCCGACAATTGAGATTAATTTTGTACCACCATTTTTTTGGTATGGGTGGTATTCATAGGTGGTATGGGTAGTATACGGGTATTATCGGAAATGCAAAATGGTATTGTTGTAATATATGAAATGAAATATATGAAATGGTTTAGGTATTATAGGCGAGGGAGGAGGAAAATTTTTCCAAATAATATACATCGAGCAAATTACCATTTTACTCATAGCAAAAAATCAAAAAACCGATAATACTACTGTACTACCACTGAGTGGTATTGTGCACCGTAAAAGACCTCTTGTGTAGTAGTGCATGCATGATACGGATATGATGTTACCGTGAAGTATCTGATCGATTCCACATTTTCTTAGTTAGATTATTATTCCAGAAAAAATTATCCAACTTGACGGCAGGGGTCTTTCCCATCTGGTGCGGATCATCCATCATTCAAATCAGAATATAGTAGATGATCACAACATACTGCTATAACAATGAGCATAACTTTTGCAAATTAAAGGTGCCTACGTCGTTCTGTGGCATTTTAAAGCAAGGGTGTTGATTGTTCGCCCATGAAGAGATGCGGACGCGGTACAACTTTTGAACAGCCAATATAATTGTTGTGATCTGGTAGGAATCCCTCTGTATACCTGAAGACGGCCGGCCGGTAAGATCACATCGTCACTGCGCATAGCTGCTAGTAAGCTAAGTGAAGGGTCCCATCATATCATTATCCTAGAAGAACTGATTCTGTGTTGGGGACAAATAAATTCTCTTTTTCTGGGAGCCATTCAGATGCTGCTGTTGGCTGCCGCTCCGATCCTCAGCGTGTTCGTAACAGATGTGCTTCGTATGTACTACGCCACACAGCTGGTTTCTCTCGTGTCCATATTAGCAGCAGAAACAACGCTACGTACGAAATTCCCATGTCACTGTCATGCAGGGCCGTGTTCGTTGTCTTTAATCTTGATCCTGCTGGCATCACATCATGCATGAGAATACGTACAGATAACCATCCATATCCCAAGTTATTAGTGTGTGGTTCTCACTGCTCAGGAACCAGTCCGGCTTCTATTCGGCCGGGCAGCGACGTCTCAGGCAACACCTGTTAGAGTATAGTTTATATGTGATGGTAAGAATCATCATATCCAAGAGATGACACCACTGTCGTACTCGCAAGTGGCTGGATACGGTAAGGTGAACCTGCCTCTCCTCCTGTTTTTTCGTCTCAAATTACAATTCGTTTTGACTTTTCTAACTATTTCTCTTCAATTGTCGTGCTGGGCAAACGTGTGTTTTCCCCCTAGGGTGTTGAAACTTTAGCTACAGAGCTACAGTCTGCAGGTCGCGAGTCCATATTCTTTCTCATTGATTTTGTGTGAGAGTAATTGTGCTGCAAAAGCTTTCTTCCAGTGTACCCTCAAGTGATCAATACGAGCCATCCATTTCTTCAGGATCTAAGGCCTACGTGGCGTTTCAACATTTTGCTGCTTTTCCCGCCATCCAAAGTGGTGAGGAGATCGAAAGGGCGGAAGTTGTTGGAGAGTGGCTTGCAGAAGGTCAGCGACAATGCTTGTCCTCTAGAGCAGCCTCACAGTTGTCGTTGTTCTGATGGTTGGGCACAGTTGGCCATGGTGACGAGTACGTGGAACACAATGAGGACGACAGAACGGATTGGGAGGTTAGGTCGATACCATGCATGAAAGAAATCAGTTAAGCAAGAACATATAGCAAGGCAATTCTCATTGATGTACAATTATCCTTGACATATATATCATGTACAAACCAAGGCTATGCGATATACATAGGAACTAAGCTACATGTACGCCTATTGCGCATGATTTACAGTGCGGATCGAGTGCGTAGTCGGACATTGAACACAGGAACTGATCCACGGATCGAGAAGGATTCCGTCTATAACCTTTTTTTTAGGAAACAGGAGGGGAGGCCTCTCCCTCCGTTTCAAAATACTTATCATTCTGTCTTTTCTAAATACATTTTTTTTGTTATGCACCTAGATAGTTATTATGTCCATCTACATAATAAAAGGAATGTATCTAGAAAACTCAGAATGACAAGTATTTTAAAACAGAAGGAGTATATATTAAAACTGAAATAGAACTTAGTACTTACAGCCCCAACAGGAATCAAGAAACAAAGAAACTCAAAAAGAAAATTAAAAAGACTATACAAAGAGTTGTAGCCATGGAGTCATAGATTGTTTAATGCTTTCCTTTGCTCTAATTATAACCAGAGCAAATTCTTTTTTGAATCTTGATTTGACAGAATCTAAATCTGGTTGAAGGGCTTGAAAATGAGATCATTCCGAGCCATCAAAATGATCCCATACTTGCTTTGGATATATATAAAACCAATATAATAGTTACACAATGTTGAAATGAACTAAAAGTCTAGAAAATTGCATGCGTGTTAGTTTCAGATGAAATGCGGATGCCTCGTCATTTTTGACAAGTGGAAATTCAGATGAAAGCATTTTTCCCACCGGCCCCATCATCAGTTTAAAATGCCAGGCATTTTTTTTCATCATGGGCCTCGTCCGAATCTCATTACTCAAAAGTAACGAAATTACATTGTTTTGCAAGTGACTACGAAGACTGCTGAATAGGTACTACCAAAAGCAATACTTAAAATGTTAGGCATACAATATGTGGAATTCAGATGAACAACATTTTGCTGATATTATCAGTTTAAAATGTCATGCGTACAATGTCAACATTTTGGATTGTTAATTAATTTAACGTGTTTTCCTCCATCATCAGATACCAAGTAATCATCACACATAGTACCGTATTTACAGTTAGCAGATATCGGACTGGTTACATGTATGAGACATCCTGTCTTTTTAGTTTTTATAATTAAACGACCAGAGGGGGGGAACTGATTGCAGGTGCACATTGATTTCTTTGAGGAAACTAGTTTTACAAAAACAGCGTTTGGCTGTGAGAAATTAATGCACCAATTCAGAGAAATAGCATCAAAGCAGTTCACTGCGTATCCAAATACTACCATTGAATCGTCTCTGCTAGAATAGCAGGAATACAAGGTAGTTTCTTAATTCTCCATAAAGAAATGAAGAGGCCTTCGAGCTAAGGCTTGCGTCCATTTGTGTCTCCACGACCAGTTGCCACTTCCAACTCACTTATTACCTGCTCAATATCATCGTGTGTTTTTGGTGGATCCTTGCATCTGCTGTAAATGCAGTACACAACCAACTGAAGGATTCCAGTTAAACACCCGACGCTGTTTGGTGCCTTAAGAATAAAAGAGCAAGTTGGTCGGTAACTCAGTTTGATGACCTAAGGATTTAGTGTAAAAAGCTTGATCGATTGCATAGATACTTACAGTGAGATAGGGATCCCTTCCTAGGATTCCATATATCATCCACATTAAACTAGTTAACAGAGAAAACAGTGACAAGTAGAAAGGCATGAATTCCACACTTTTTGTCTTCATAACTTGTTTCTGCAAGTTTGGGAGTGCAATAAGCCAATTAGAAGAGATTAGCCAATAAAAATTCCTCAAATGCATTTGTGGTTCTGTTACAATTAACTAATAGATTGATAGTACTAGCTCACCACAGCTACAAGCGGAGCACTGTACATCGACATGGAAGTTACTATACCAATACTACCAACAAATAGCTTGCGCATATGCTCCGTGTGCAACGTGAAGATTGAGAAGGATACAATCACGCAGAGGAATGCCAAAATCACAGATACCATTAGCACTACGAACTTCTGCAAAGTAAAGAGAATCATTTATCAGCTTGTGCATATATAACTCAAACTTTTTAAGCCCACACGATCGCATGTACGTATATCAAGACTTGAAATCATTCATGTGAGTGCTTGGGTCAAACGTATGCATTAACTAATTGCATTTCATTTCATTTGAAATATCGTAGTGCAGATTAATTAAGTTATGTCTTACGTGTATCGGACAAGGATAAGCACCTTGTTTAATAGAGTATATTATAGGCAAGTTGTCCTGCTCATTTGCTTAAACGGAGTAAAAGGACAAGAATAAGCAACACTAGTTTTCTTAAAGATGTGAAGAATTAGTGGCGCCAATTTCCTTAAGTTAGTGGTTAGTAGGTGCTCTTGTTTTCATGATCAATTTATCTCTGTAGTTGCTGACTTGTTGGGGGTTTAATCTCCAAAAGTTGTAAGGTTTTGGGTCCCAATTTTCCCTTAAAAATTAAACTGGATAATTCTCCTTTTCTAATAATACTATGGCAAGACTTTGACCGTCCTTTTGAGAAAAAAAAGTTTCCTTAAAGGTAAACAGTGTACTTTTTTTTACCAAGTTCTAAACATGATACCACTGGATGATAATGAATGAAAGTAGTAACAAGAGAACATGTAAATAAATAGCATTCAGCAATAACCTCAGAAGTTTTAGGATTCTATAAATATATGGAACTTAACAGGCAGAGCTCGTTTCAGAAGTTTTGCCTACCTTTTTCTCTCTTGGTGCATACCATATGTATATGATGATGAATGACATCTCAAAGAGTACTCCGATAGCGCAGGTACCGAAGAGTGACAGGTTCTCCCACCCATTGCTCACTATGGGAAAGCCATACCAACCCCATGTGAGGGCGCTGAAGAGAGCTAGGATATATGGTAAGCATGAGAACTCTCCCACACTGGCCTCCTTGATGACTCTCTTGAATGTCAATCTGGAAAACAAAATCACAGAAATATATATATCGTTAGCTATCAATAGGCCTCATCATGCTGTTCCAATCATGTTAATTAGCTCAATCAGGATGTAGTAGTCTTTGTACACTGGAACTGCATAGAGGAGCACGCAGACCACAGATCCTGCAAGAAAAATTAAAAGACGTGTATGAGGTGGTGTTAGAGATGCGAACCTGAAGATCCTGCATAGTAAAGGGGCATATAGCTAATTTGCGGACAGATAAAATACCTATAATTCCAACTATGAAGCGTAAGCTAGTAGCCATTACTGTTTCTCTTAAGGCTACTAGCTCTACGACTGGTTGTTGCTTGCCGCAGGGGCTCGATCAGGAGCTGAATGTGTTCGTGCATTGTTTACAATAATATGGACTCCTATTTATAGCACACGAAACAAAGTTAGTTGTCTGAATAAGCAGGAGACAAAAGGTACTGTATCGCTCAAGCCACTATGCTAAGAATATTATTAAGCTTTCTGCAAAAGCAAAGAAATACGGACCAAGAGCTAGCCCTTCATGTATTGTCTGGCCGGTATCTGCGTGCCTATTAGGAGCCTTCGAGAATGGTCGTCATGAAAGAACGAGATCCTCCACGTACAGTAGTAGCAATCTGCAATTGGATCGGAGATCAGGTGGACACAGTAGCTGTGGGCATTAGCAGGGTGCGTGCATCTGTACCATTTGTTGCATTTTTTTTGAATTACACAGTACATCAGAGACACTCACAACGCACGCACACTCATCCCTATGAACACACGCGCGCAAATCCTACCCCTAGGAGCATCTTCGAAGACTGGGCCGGCAAATCCTCAAGATTGACGAAGTCACCACAGACGCCTCGCTGTCGACGGGAACGTCGCCTACCACTGAAAGCACAAACGCCGTTAAATCCTGAGAAATTCGCTCCAACAAGGAGTCGAACCCAAGACCTGAGGTGCTACCAGAGCTCTTGTAACCACTAGGCTACAGACCATTTCGTCATTTGTTGCATTTCCAACGGTCCAGAGATCATTGACGACCTACCTAGAAGCATTACTCTGCTTCTCTGCATGCCTTAATCTGCTTTCATGTTTTATGTTTTCCGTACTTACGCTTCTAGTACAAATATGCTGTCCAAAGCGTCAACTATTCACGAAGAGAGGTAGTATATGTCAGAGCTAGCGTATATTGTAACACTGGCACGTGAGATTTTCTTGATCACAGAGAGATTATTTTCGTTAAGGTATTAATTGGGCTTTAATTTGCTGCAGGCCGGAGGAGGAAGAAAATCTCACGTGCAAGTGTTACATTAATCACGCGCGCGAAGTCGATTGAGAGTACGAAAATCTACTTTAATTTGTTAGGACGAGTGGACGATCTCTGGAAGCTGCGGGATCATCGATTTCGTGATATGTCCGGCCTCCAGAAATAAACAGTGTTTGTCGATGAAGCGACGAAAATGAACATGTGAACAGTGCACGTTAGTGCACAAAAACCCAACAGCTTGTAAATTTCGCATCCATTGATAGGCATAACGTTGCTACCTGCCCTTTACAAGTATGTGAATCCATGAAATTATTATCAATTTTATGTAATAATAATAATGTGCTTATTTAGCTTTTCAAATACATAATTGATCTCTGTTAATCCAAAAAATAAGCCAATTTAGCTAGCTTCCTTTTCATTCAGTGCCTGCATCTACATATTGATCGAAGTAGTTTATAATGGTATTTTTAACATGCTAGTGCACAAAAATCCAACAACTTGTAAGATTTCTAGAAAATAAATCAACTCCATTTTGTATGAAACAAACTTTTTGATATGTTTGTAATTGAACTTATTAATTACCAGCCCTTTAAAAGATATGCGGATCCATGAAATTACTATAAAATTTTCTATAATGATAATGTGCATTTAGCTTTTCAAATACATAATTGATTCTCTGTTGATCCAAAAAAAAGCCAATTTCGCTAGTTTCCTTTTTATTCAGTACGTACGTACATGCATATACATATTGCTAGGTGCTAGCTGTGTATAATGGTATGTATGTACTTTAATGAATGAGATTCAGTACTCTTACTGTTCACATGCTTCATTTTCGTTTTCCATTTGTACTGTTTTGCTCGGCCGGACAGACGAAATCGGCTTTTAAAAAACATGCGCTCTATTTTGTTTTCCCAATCACCAACAGCTAACTTTCATTATTGTACCCAGCAACAATATAATGGTATATCTATGAAATTTGCAATATTTCATAAATATTTTTATAATTGTCTTACAAAAATGTTTGACATGGCTTGCGCTGGGCATTTGTAGTTATTGGTATATTTATGTGGAATTCTTCGCCAAATATGAATAGCGGTTTAAATAATAGGATGTGCGTCGTTTGATATGAGACAATCACCATATGGCCATAATACTTGTTAATTTATCGCTTTGAAATTTTACTCATGAACTGAATAAAAAGAGAAGTAAAATGGATATGCCTTGTATCATGCAAAGGCGGCTGGAACGGTATTTCTTTTTCCCAAAAGGGTTAGAGATCATATTATAAATAGAGCTTTGTTACGGTACTTGATAGTAAGATTTTCTCACCAGCTAATTTAATAGAACATAAATAAATAAAAGTAGTAGTTAGGCCCACCAAATTGATACTTCCTGGTATACAACCTGATATTACCACTGTCAAATTTCATCAAATAGATGGCTCATGTTAATACAAGCACTCTAACATTTCTAGTATTATATTAGTGATCGGAGACAAAAACTGAGGAGTTGTTAAGGAAACACTTTCATGAATTACATTTTTACTAGGTCGTAGAAATACTTTAAGAGACTAAGGGTCATTAACTTCATTTCTCTCAACATTCAATCCATCTACATCAACCCATTATATCAGACGTCACGTCAACGTCCACTAAGATCATCTATTTATGTCTTTCACTGATTTTCTATGACTAATAGCATCTATGCATGCATTTTATTAGTCTTTGTGAGTACCACTCTACGAAATTCTTACAGTAGAAATACATGGAGGATCAATCATTTAAGAGACATCCTCTCTCAACAAAAATGAACATGTTTTCATGTATAATATCGTTTGCAAAAGAATATTGTCATACAATCACTTTAGTATTTATACTTTCAATTTTATCTTAAAATTTTATTTAAGAAATTCCCGCAACAACGTGGAAGGGTATCACCTACTAAACATGATCAAATTAAACATGCTGCAATTGTCTTGTACCACCAGATAAAGACTTCATCTCATGCAGCGAATCCACATGAAAGTTTAGTTCTCACCACATGATCAAATTAAACATGCTGCAATTGTCTTGTACCACCAGATAAAGACTTTATCTCATGCAGCGAATCCTATGCCCAATACCCAGCATAACCCAGCATATCAAGCAGCAAAGCTGGGGCTCTTGTTGGTTCCTACGAGCCGTCTCCGATTATCTCTTATCATGTGGCCAAGGACATCAGAATCACTGATGGCATATATCGCATTTATTTGAGCTCACGCTGACAGGCTACGCATGCATAAAACCCTTGTCGTGTTGCTTTCGATTCCCTGTTTCCTTAGATTCCAATAAGATTTTTCAATCTTGATGGCACGTGCGACTCATTGAGATCAGGTGCGGATCAAACATTTCAGAGTACCAATGTACCATTATATGGAACCTGCATACTAAGATTACGAAAATGAGCTCAACTTTTGCAAAAGGCTGTCTGTCTTTGGCATTTCAAAGTGCTTTATTATATCTCCTCGTGATGAAATGTAACAAAATTTCATTTGGTCGATAATACCCTGACGTGATTACCTTTTGAGATCTGAAAATAATACCATGTGTCATCAAGTAAACTACCATATTTTATATGAATTTTTTTGATGCCTCACTATCTAGTAAAATAACAGCTCAATTGTTATTCTTGTTAGAGCCATGGGATCATCTAGGAGTAGATCAGTGGGTACTTTGCCTTTATTCTTGTATGAACACGTTTCGCATCTGAGAGAGAGATGAGGAACAAGTAGATGGAGGGACTAACCGTCTGTTAGTGTAGTAGAGGATGAGCACCTCGGTGTAGATGAAGACCGGCGAGGCAGTGCAGTGTCGGCCGTCGGGGATGCACAGTGACGGCAGCGGAAAACACAAGGGGCGGCAGAGCTTCCCGTGGCTGTCAGCACCCTCGGATCGGAAAGACATGGCAGGTGGGGCGAGTGGGGACCGCGTGTATCGGCATGTCTGCCCTCGTGGCCCCACCTCCCTTTTATGGTGCTGCGCGACGGGGGCCCGCAACCCAACTGGGTTGGGCTCCCCCGATCAGGGAGCCAAGTCAAAGGCCTGAACCAGACCGTTGGGTCTAGGTTCAGAGGAGATCAACTTAACAATTCTAGCTTGAACAACTGATGCTATGCTGGTTACAGTTCTTACTGAAATACACACAATTCATCTTTCTGATAAATACTCCGATGGCATGTAGCTATTGGATGCTTCTCAGCATTATGAGAGTAAGCATACGTGTCTCCCATGAAACCTGCAGCCTGCAGGCACTTCGATAATTAAAGAGAGGTCTTTTCGGTACACAATACCACCATGTACCACCACTTTAAAATGACTCGTATGTAATAGAAAAGGATCTATTTGTAAGGATCGGACGGTTGAGATTAATTATGTACCACCGGTTTTTTGTGTGATACAGGTGGTATTCATAGGTGGTATTGGTAGCATATGGATATTATTGGAAATAGAAAATGTTTTTGTTGTAATATATGAAATTGGATATGTGAAATGATTTAGGTATTGTACGCGGTATGTTTTTATTATACTCGTCGGCGGTATGTTTTTTCCAAATAATATTCATTCACCAAATTACCATTTTACCCACAGCAAAGAACTGACAATACCATCGTACTACCAAAGACTAGTATTGTGTACTGAAAAAGAGTTCATTAAAGAAGCGCGGCTCTCCTTGTGTCAGGACGTAACCATCTGAAGTTTTGAAATGTACTATTTTTCTGCGACATTAGGATCTTTGTTTTTTCATTATGGCACATTTGCATTCTGCAATTGAGTAAACAGTGACAATGTTCAGACATGCAGCTACTCTACGGCACAACGGCTGTCGTTGTGCAATATGTAGTAGTGAAGAATATATGAATCACAACGTACACACGTATACGAGCTATTCTTCTAGAATGTGGTGACTGTTGATTGTTGAAGTCGTGAAGAATATCATCTGCAACGCATGTATACTACATGTACACCCGGCCTTTCGATGACAGGCATCTGGTGCTAAGCGCCTTTCTATTTTTCCTTCAATTCTGATCCAGGATCCTGATTCTTGTTGATCAGATCATGTTGTGCAGTATTTATGAGAAATTTTGCCCATATTACGTTGTGTTGTGGTAACTTCACCAGGCTCTTCGTTGGTTGGGTACTTATGTGCACATCCAGTGATGCAAAGTAGACGGGAACAACTGGAGGCTCCTATATATCTACCGGAAGGTGGATAGAAGTCGAAATTTTCAACTCATCAAAGTCCATTTAAATTACTTGTTATTCTCCAACCCACTCACTTGATGATGTTGATTGAAAAAATGTTGCAGCAATTTTTAAAATTTTGGTAAACATCTTGTAAAAAAAAGTTGGATCAACATTTTTTCATAAAAGTTGGACCAAAATTTTTAAGAGATTGGACCACCACTACGGGGAACACATTCTTTGTCGTGAGGCTGATCCTCATGGCAAAGGCCCTAATACTCACGGCAATGACTTTGCCGTGAGTAGCCGCCGACAAAAGGCTCACGGCAAAGTTCTACCGGTAAACAGCATCTTTCACTGGTGGAAAAACAGTCTTCCGTCCCGGGTGGGAAAGACTTTAAGTCTCTAAAGCCCACCCGGGACGAAAAGGGAGAGACAAAAGACCCCCCCCTTTGTCACCGGGTGGGCAACCCTTTATTCCCGGGGCCTTTTGTCCCAGGTGGTATTACCACCCGGGACTAAAGATCCCGCTGTGAATTTTTTTTGTTTCAATTCTAATTGTTCTAATAATGTTATACGCGTATATTCTCACGTATTTAGGTGTAATTTATGTGTACGTATAAATGTTTGCACTAATTATACGTGTCTACTATACGTACTATATGAAGAGAATAAACTTATAAATAAATATATACACACATTATATTACATCGAAAGCATAGATAGTATTTTCTGAAAGTAGTATATATATACATCAAAATACCGTTTCATTCTAATTCTAGTCTAAAGTTCCACAGGAGGTGCTAATTAAACTTTATGAATTGGATGACCGTCATAGTGATTTCTGCCCTGTGGCTTAATCACCTGGTCCATTATGAATCCGCAGAGACTTTCTTGAATCGCCAAGAGTCGGTCCTTCTCAATGATTGCGTTCCTAATCATATTGTTCTGTAATGTGCAAATAATTTAATATATTACACACAAGAATTAAATATATAAGCGGTTAGAAAAAAATGTATTATTAATTGGTTTAAAATAATACTTACAGTATAATCTGACGGGTCTGCCTCGCAGAAATTGTGGATGAACTCACACACATAGTATGCACATAAATGTGTCCTTGGTTCCTGTCTCATACACTAAATTGAAGAAGATAATTATGAAAAATTAGTGTTATACATTTTTAATTTGCCCAAGCTGAAGTTGTTATTTGGTTTACGTACCGGAAAATTTGTAGAGAAGTTTATTCTAGGTCTCCATGTTCCAGGGTTGACAGCCTTGAATTTTTCCCAAGCTCTGGCAGAAAATAATGAAAGTTAGAGGTAGATAGTGTTAGTAAAAGCACACTATTGCATAAAAGGGAACGTATGGATAGAATTATTACTCTTGAAACATATCTTGAAGGTCCAAGTATTTGTTCGGATCTCTTCTCAACGAATCAAAGACAAGGACGTTGCTTCTGTTGACATCAATTATGAGAAGAATCCAGTGGAAACTGTATATACATGGAAGCTCAAAAGATTAGAACTAAATAATGTTAACTAAGATAATTAGAAATGCGAACCCTTAGTAATTAAGATGGTAATCACACTTACTCGAAGTTGTAAGGTAGAAGTATCAAATCCTTGTAATGCAAATTACACAAGGTCCTTAGGATTGTTTTGAATGTTGTTTCTGGTTGGAGCTTTACTTGATCTTGATTAACTAAAGATGGGTCCATGAAAACTATTCGTTGGTAACCATTCTTCCCCATGTTATGCATTTCCAGGCTACAGAAAATGATAGACAAAGTTAATAATTAGAGTATGCATTAATTTGTTAATTAGGGTATGTATTGCACCGTCACTTACAGGCACCAGGCCATGACAAGATCGGTATTCAAGGAGTCAAGATGGTAAATTTCATAAATATCCTTGAATCGCAGCCAGACCAACTTCTCGCCTTCACCAGCAAAATCTCCCGGTTTAACAAGCATGCCAATCATCTCCAGGCCCGCCTTAGACGTCTTCATGTAGAAGTCATGCAATCTGCGCATCTGAGTAGGGAGTTTCTTCACCAACTCAGGCCTGACAAAAGATTTCCCATGCTCGTAGTGCCATCTAGGTACTAAGTTTTTGTCCCGAGGAGGTGATTCGTGGCCGAGAACATATTGTAGTGGGAGCCCTGTTGCTTCTTGCATTTGAATGACATGCGCTAGTTGTTCTGTGTCCATAAGTGCAAGAGCTCGTTCAGTTGCAGTGAGGCCGGAGGCGATGTAAGTCTGTACTCCCAACGTCGACGCTTTTGTTTCCTTCTTCGTTGAAGGCTCTTTCGCTGACGTCGACGTTTGTGTTGCCTTCTTCGTTGAAGGCTCTTTCGCCGACGTCGACGTCGACGCTTGTGTTGCCTTCTTCTTCTTCCTATAATCCTGTGGCATCGTCGACCCCGGTACTTGGTCGATGTAACTATTTGGTGACCCTCCTTGTCTCTTCTTCTTTAGGGACTTGTGCAGCGACCGGTCATAATCACTTAGTAGGGGTTTTATAATTTGCTTTTCTGCTTCCTTCTTCTCTATGAAAGCTTTGAGTTTCTGCGGACGATCTTTATTCTTTTCTGCTTCCATTTCTTCGAGCAGTTTTTGTTTAGCAGCCTCTTTATTCCCTTCAATCCACGCCTTGAGTTGCTTATCACACTCCGCCTCATTTTCTGATGCTGTCATGTCATATGGCAGCTTCCTTTTAACAGGCAGCTTTTTCCCTTTCTTCTTCGGGGGATCCGGTAGACGCGGTAGATTTTGATCGGGACCGCCTCTTGGCAGGCTTTGGTGAAGGCTGCTTTGGTGGTGATTGATGCTTTGGTGGTGATTGCTGACGATCGTCATCGCTCGCGGCAGGAGAATTCCCCCGTTGTGGAGACGGTGAGCTCCAATCATTCGGCGACGACCGTCCCGGTGACGGCCCGGGAGATGGTGGCTGCTGCTCGGCAACACTCGGAGGGATCGTTGACGGCCCGGGAGATAGTGGCTGCTGCTCGGCAACACTCGGAGGGATCGGTGGCGGCATGTTAGGTATTATGATGTAACGTTTGGGCCACAATATGATACTGTGAAGCGCATCGCGGAGTGTCCTTTCCCCGTCACCTCCTTCGAAGTCTAGCTCTATGTCGTTAAACTTTGGGTCAGCAATCTCCTCCAAACCAACTGAGGCGTAGCCAGTTGGAATCTGCATGCCGTGGCTTGTACGTCCTGGGAGATGTGCTAAAGCCATTCCGTACGCCACCTATATATATGTAGAGAAATGATGAAGTTATTAAATGCCTGAGACATGCATCAAAGGTTGAGATAATTGCACGTATAATCAGGTTTATATATACCTTCATTGTGATGTTGCCGATCGACTTGTGCAGCTCACATGCGGTGCGCTGACAGAGTTCATCCACAGGGTACCGTTCGTTGTCCTCTACTTGAACTTCTTCTTGGTTTGCCGCCCTTTGTTCTTCGGGGGCCTCTGTGGAAGCACAACTGCTTTTGCGAGCGGAAGGGCTAATGACGGGATCCACCGGTGCTTGGGGCAGTGCTCCGGCAGGGGTGATCTGAGCTACCGCGGCGGCCACTCGTCGTTCAATCTCTGCATTCATACGTTCTTCTTGTTCTTTAAGTCTCTGCTCCATCATTTCACGCCACCGCCCCTCTTCACGCTCCCTTCTTCTTTTGCGGTTTCTGTAGGTGTCGGCGCTTCCCTTGAAAGCAAACTTCCACGGGACTACCCCGTAGCCCCTGCAACGTCCTGGATGTTCCGGATTTCCGAGCGCCAAAGTTAGCTCATCCATGTCTCTGTCAGGAACCAATCTGCCCGCTTTGATGTCTTCATTCTTTTTGATTATCTCATGTGCCACCTCCCGTAACGTGGGTGGGAATTCGAGGGAACCATCATCAGGGTTCAATCTTCCACCGTGGGCATAATACCAATTCTTCGATCGTTCTTCCCAGTCAAAGACAGCTGGTACGATACCTTTGTTGAGGAGGTCTTGTTCAATCTTCCGCCACTTGGGTGCTGCAACCGCGTAACCACCGCGACCAAGACGATGGTTGTAATCCGTCTTCTTACTAGCATTTTTCTGAGCTCGTGCGCTCTTGTTGGCGAATTCTTCACTATTCTTGTAATCCACAAAGGACTGCCAGTGATCCTTTAGCTTGGGATAATCATCAAAATTTGGAGTTCGATTCTGCTTGATATAATCTCTGTGCAGCTGCTTCTTGAAACTCTGCAATTGAGTTGCCATCTTCGTGAGAGTCCACTGCTTCACAAGGTTTGCGTTCACGCGCCGGTGGAAGTGTGAAGTGTTTTAGGATATCATCCCATAACATATTCTTAACTGAATCCGGAATCACCCATGGATTATCTTCCCTTCCCTTCCATTCTCTATATGATATGGGCATGTTGTCCCTCACAGTAGCACCGCATTGGGACACAAACTTGTCCCTGACCTTCTTTGGTTCCCATGGCTGGCCAAGCTCGTTGATTTCAGTGATATGAAACTTCACGTCATGATCGACGATTACTTTTGTACGACCTCTCTTAGTCTTTTTGCTTGTCGAGGTTGAAGCCTACAAGTTGCGGATTTGTTATTCACACGGGGTTCAAGAATGATATATATACCTCGTTGTTAATGCATTTATGGATTTGTTAATGCATGATATATATACCTCGTTGGAACCTGCTGCATTAACTATGAAAAGGTCTTCATTATTGTCCTCGGCGCGGGTGTCGATGTCCGCGGTTATGTTGAGGAACGCGTCCGCCTGACTACGCTCCTCCTCGGTGAAGGTTGGGACCTCGGTATTTGGACCCTCAGCAATAAGGCTCTCCATCAGCCGCTCCTCCTCCTCATTGTTATCCATAACTAGAAATTTCTGAAAACATAAATGAATTTCTGAGCACATAAATGATTTTCTGAATACATAAATGAATTTCTGAGCACATAAATGATTTTCTGAGCACATAAATGAATTTTTGAATACATAAATGATTTTCTAAATACATAAATAATTTTCTGAGCACATAAATGATTTTCTGAATACATAAATGAATTTCTGAATACATAAATGATTTTCTGAGCACATAAATGATTTTCTGAGCACATAAATGATTTTTCTGAATACATAAATGAATTTCTGAGAACATAAATGATCTTCTGAATACATAAATGAATTTCTGAGCACATAAATGATTTTCTGAGCACATAAATGATTTTCTGAATACATAAATGATTTTCTGAGCACATAAATGATTTTGTGAATACATAAATGAATTTCTGAATACATAAATGATTTTCTGAGCACATAAATGATTTCTGAATACATAAATGATTTCTAAGTGTCGGGCGAGTGTCGGGCGAGTGTCGGGCGGGAGTCGAGCGAGTCAGGCGGGAGTCGAGCGAGACTACCTAAGTGTCGGGCGGGAGTCGAGCGAGTCGGGCGAGAAAACCTAAGTGTCGGGCGGTGTCGAGCTAGTCGGGCGGGAGTCGAGCGAGTTGGGCAGGAGTGGAGCGTGTCGGGCGGGAGTGGAGCGTGTCGGGCGGGAGTAGAGCAAGTCAGGCGAGAAAACCTAAGTGTCAGGCGGGAGTCGAGCTAGTCGGGCAGGAGTGGAGCGTGTCGGGCGGGAGTCGAGCGAGAAAACCTAAATGTCGGGCGGGGTTGAGCGAGTCGGGAAAGAATCGAGCGTGTCGAGCGATATATATACTACCTAATTGTCGGGCGAGCGAAAAATTTAATATCTCTAAATACATATTTCATCTCTAAATACATTTCATCTAAAAACACTAATTAAATTCAAATCTAAATCTCTAAATTCAAATCTAAAATCTCTAAATTCAATTCTAAAATCTCTAAATTCAATTCTAAAATCTCTAAATTCAAATCTAAAATCTAAATTCAATTCTAAATCTCTAATTCTAATCTAAATTCATAAATAAATTAATTAAAAACATTAAAAAAAATTTCCCCTCACCGACCGGGAGCGACGGCGGCCTCAGGGGGGCGACGTCGGCTGCCGGGAGCGGCGGCGAGCGACGGCCGGGCATGAGGGCCGGCGCGGAGACGGCGCCCGGGCGCGGCGGAGCGGGGTCGACGGGCGGCCGGGAGCGGCGACGGCCGGGCGCGGCGGAGACGTGGACGGGCGTGGGGACGACGGCCGGGCGCGGGCGGGGTCGACGGGCGGCGTGCGGACGACGGAGATCCACGGCGGCCGGGAGCTCCGGCGGCGGAGGGCGCGGGGATGTGTCGACGGCCGGGCGCGGGCAGGGACGGCGGGGTGCGACGGGGTCGAAGACGGCGGGGTCGACGACGGCGGAGGGCGCGGGGACGTGTCGACGGCCGGGCGCGGGCAGGGACGGCGGGGGACGACGACGACCGGCGGAGATCAGCAGGGGGACGAAGTGTGATGAAGTGGAGGAGTTGGGGAAGAAGAGGGGTGGATCCGTGGGATATATATCCCCCCTCTTTAGTCTCGGGTCGTATCTCCACCCGGGAGCAAAGAACCTTTAGTCCCGGGTGGAGATATGACCCGAGACTAAAGGCCCCCCTTTTGTCCCGGGTGGAGATACGACCCGGGACTAAAGGCCCCTTTCGCACGGGAGGACCGCAAGGGCAAAATTTCGGCCTTTTGTCCCGGGTGGTGTTACCACCCGAGACTAAAGACCCTCCTTTAGTCTAGGGTCGTAACACCACTCGGGACTAAAATGTAATTTTCGGCGGGAACTGTTTTGCCTCTCTCATTTCTTTTCTCATTTTCACATTCTATCTCTTTGAAATAAAAAAAATAGTAACTTTTACTATTTCAACCATGCAAAATTATATTTAGTTAAAATATAATAAACTGTACTTTGCTATGCAAAATTATTTTTTAGAGTTGTAAACATTCACTTTCAATTTTCATTTCCAACATTGATGTGCATTCCCACTAAAATTCAATTAAACCGAAAAAATAGTAAATTAATTCAGAAAAATCTCAAACTTGGTGGGTCAATCTCACATGACATATTCAAGCTTCATAAAAATTTTGAGACCGATACAACACTACAAAGTGCATGGACTTCAGAATCGTTAAGACATAAGTGGTATAGACATGGTTCAATGAAAGGTTCCATATAGCTTTGTGAAACACGTGTACTCCATCTATGTCGAAATAGTCTGAAATTTTTTTGGTTGTCATTTACACTCAAAATATTAGCTCACGCAAGATCTTAGATTTTTCTGATGACTAAATGTATTTTAGGTTTTTTCTTCGTGCTAAAGGAGCTAGAATATTGTGAATTACACATCAATAACTCAAGAATTATGATTCGGCTTCCAGATAAATTAGACTCCTAAGGCACAAGAGAACTTGTGGCCAAGTTTGGCACCATTCCGCTTCGTTTCAGGGGTGCTCTCAGCTCAACTTTTAATTTCTAGGTGATGTCGCACGGAAATTCAATTAAACCGAAAGAAATACTAAACTAATTTAGAAAAATCTCAAACTTGGTGGGTCAATCTCACATGACATATTCAAGCTTCATAAAAATTTTGAGACCGATACAACACTACAAAGTGCATGGACTTCAGAATCGTTAAGAACATAAGTGGTATAGACATGGTTCGATGAAAGGTTCCATATAGCTTTATGAAACACGTGTACTCCATCTATGTCGAAATGGTCTGAAATTTTTTTGGTTGTCATTTACGCTAAAAATATTAGCTCACGCAAGATCTTAGATTTTTCTGATGACTAAATGTATTTTAGGTTTTTTCTTCGTGCTAAAGGAGCTAGAATATTGTGAATTACACATCAATAACTCAAGAATTATGATTCGGCTTCCAGATAAATTAGACTCCTAAGGCACAAGAGAACTTGTGGCCAAGTTTGGCACCATTCCGCTTCGTTTCAAGGGTGCTCTCAGCTCAACTTTTAATTTCTAGGTGATGTCGCACGAAAATTCAATTAAACCGAAAGAAATACTAAATTAATTTAGAAAAATCTCAAACTTGGTGGGTCAATCTCACATGACGTATTCAAGCTTCATAAAAATTTTGAGACCGATACAACACTACAAAGTGCATGGACTTCAGAATCATTAAGAACATAAGTGGTATAGACATGGTTCGATGAAAGGTTCCATATAGCTTTGTGAAGCACGTGTACTCCGTCTATGTCGAAATGGTCTGAAATTTTTTTGGTTGTCATTTACACATAAAATATTAGCTCATGTAAGATCTTAGATTTTTTTGATGACTAAATGTATTTTAGGTTTTTTCTTCGTGCTAAAGGAGCTACAATATTGTGAATTACACATCAATAACTCAAGAATTATGATTCGGCTTCCAGATAAATTAGACTCCTAAGGCACAAGAGAACTTGTGGCCAAGTTTGGCACCATTCCGGATCGTTTCAGGGGTGCTCTCAGCTCAACTTTTAATTTCTAGGTGATGTCGCACGAAAATTCAATTAAACCGAAAGAAATACTAAACTAATTTAGAAAAATCTCAAACTTGGTGGGTCAATCTCACATGACATATTCAAGCATCATAAAAATTTTGAGACCGATACAACACTGCAAAGTGCATGGACTTCAGAATCGTTAACTTGTTGGAGACCAATAAAAGAGTTGATCACATTAGCATTACACAATTGATTTGATCAATAATCATTACATTACGATATTAATCTAAAGCATGTAAGTACGGTGTCTCTTCACGTCCAAGCAATATGCTTGGGTCAACTTCGACAGCGATCGGAGGCATGCCATCAAACTGATCATAATCATCGGATTGATCTGTTTTGTCCTCGACTCCAACGATTACTCTTTTACCTGAAAGAACTATGTGACGCTTTGCCTCTTGTGGTCCTGCTTCTTGGGGATTTTTATTCTTCGGTATGCTAGTCATATCCTTGACATAGAAAACCTAATGCACACCTTTGGCAAGCACGAATGGATCATCTTTGAACCCAATCTTGGTAAGGTCCACTATTGTCATTCCATATTCATCTTTCTTTACGCCATTCAGGTTTACCCATTGGCAAAAAAACAAAGGGACGTTCATCGCTCCGTACTCAAGCTCCCATATCTCTTCTATGATACCATAATAGCAGGTCTTGCCCCCATCTTTTCCGATGACGTCCATACGGACACTACTATTTTGGTTTGTGCTTTTGCGATCTTGAGCTCTCATGTAAAAATTGTAACCATTCATATCGTAAGCTTGAAATCTTGTAATTGTGCTACAAGGTCCCCTGGCTAACAAAGCTAGTTGTGGATGAATCATTCAGTTTCCGATGAGTTGTTCACTCAACCATGAGGGAAATGTTTCCAAGTGACGGCGTGCAATCCAGACTGGGGATTTGGTTGGATTTTGAGAAGCAATAATCTGCTCGTGTTCCATCCTATACGAAGTCACCAGTGATGATTGTTGCAGGACTGTTAGGTGTGCTTTATGGAACAAATCAGTATTATTGCTCAAACTTGATTTCCTTCCGATGGTACCCTTTCCCTGTAGCCTCCCCTCGTGTCGTGATACTGGAAGCCCAATCGAGTCAATTGTGTCGACAAAATCAACACAAAACTCAGTGACCTCCTCAGTTCCATATCCCTTAGCAATGCTTCCTTCCGGACGAGCACGGTTAAGAACATATTTCTTGAGGATCGACATGAACCTCTCAAAAGGCCACATGTTGTGAAGGTATACTGGACCGAGAATAGTAATTTCTTTCACAAGGTGTACCAGGAGGTGCGTCATAACATCGAGGAAGGAAGGTGGAAATGCCAACTCGAAGCCGACAAGACATTGGACCGCATCATTCTGTAGCTTTCCTAGCTTGGCTGGATCGATTGCCTTCTGTGAAATTGCATTGAGAAATGCACAAAGCTTTACGACCAGTAATCGTACATTCTCTGATAGAACACCCCTCAACGCAACTGGAAGCAACTATGTCATCAACATGTGATAGTCGTGGGCCTTTAGATTTGTGAACTTCTTCTCTTTCATATTTATGATCCCCTTTAAATTCGACGAGTAGCCAGACGGAACCTTAGTACTGTTCAGGCAATCAAACACGCTTTCCTTCTCTTTCTTGGTGAGAGTGTAACTAGCAGGTCCAAAGTAATCAACATCATCATCATCCTCTTCCGGATCGGTTTCATCATCACCCTCCCGCGGAACTTTGGGAATCTTATGAAAATCTTTCAGGTCCTCTCGTGCTTCGTTGGTATCCTTCGGGTTACCGTAACAACCCATGAAGCCTAGCACATTCACGCAAAGATTCTTCGTAAGGTGCATCACGTCAATTGCGTGTCGGACCTCAAGGCTACGCCAATAAGGTAGCTCCCAAAATATAGATTTCTTCTTCCACATTGGTGCACGCCTATTGGCGTCAGTTGGAACAGGTTCACTACCGCCACCCTTTCCAAAGACTCCCCTTAGATCATTTACCATCTCAAATACGGCATCTCCATTAAAATAGGGTGCCTTCGTACGATGGTCAGCCTTCCCTTTCCAATGCATCCCTTTCTTCCGTAAGGGGTGATTAGTTGGAAGGAAATAACGGTGACCATTATACACGACCTTCTTACAGTTTTTGAGATGAATACCTTGTGTTCTATGTAAACAGTGCATGCATGCCCGATATCCCTTGTTTGTCTGCCCAGAAAGGTTACTTAGGGCAGGCCAATCGTTGATGGTTATGAACAACAATGCTCGTAGATTGAAGTTCTCTTGCCTATCCTCATCCCACACACGTACGCCCTCTTCCCGCCATAGCAGTAATAGTTCATCGACCAACGGTCTTAGGTACACATCAATGTCGTTGCCGGGTTGTTTTGGACCTTGGATGAGCACCGGCATCATAATGAACTTTCGCTTCATGCACATCCAACCAGGAAGGTTGAACATGCATAGGGTCACAGGCCAAGTGCTATGACCACTGCTAAACTCCCCGAATGGATTGAAACCATCCGTACTTAAACCAAACCTTATGTTCCTTTCCCCGTCCTCAGAAAATGTCTTGAATTCTCTATCAATCTTTCTCCACTGAGACCCATCAGCCGGATGTCTCAGCAGGTTGTCTTGCTTACGTTCCTCGACGTGCCATCTCATCAACTTAGCATGTGCTTTGTTCCGGAACAAACGCTTCAAACGTGGTATTATAGGAAAATACCACATAACTTTCGCCGGAACTTTCTTCGTCTTGTCACGGTGCCCCTGGAGATCACCAGCATCTTCATCTCGCCGAATCTTATAACGTAGCGCTTTGCACACAGGACAAGCATCCAAATTCTCGTAATTCTTACCCCGATATAGGATGCAATCATTAGGGCATGCATGGAACTTCTGTACCTCCATCCCAAGAGGGCACACAGTCTGTTTTGCTTCATATGTGGTGGACGGTAATTCATTGTTCTCCGGAAGCTTGTCCTTCACAATTTTTAGCATCCCTTCAAATGCCTTATCAGACACACCATGTTTTGCCTTCCATTGCAGCATTTCTAGTGTAGTACCAAGCTTTTTGTGACCTGGCTTGCAATCTAGGTATAACGGTTTTTTGTGATCTTCGATCATACGTTGGAACTTTGCCTTTTCTTTTTCGTTTTCACAGTCCCTTTGTGCATCCTGTAGAACCTAGCCGAGATCATCAGCAGGCCCGTCAGCATGTGCTGGTAACTCTTCTTCGTCAGCATCTTCCATTAAAGTATCTGCAAAAGCTTGACCTGCGGCCCAGTCCGGAATACCCTCCTCCTCTTCTTCGTCGTCTTCCATCACAACCCCTCTTTCACCGTGCTTGGTCCAAACCACATAGTTCGGCATGAATCCGTATTTTCAACAAGTGGAGGTGAAGTGTGCCCGGGTCATGGTAGTCTCTTTCGTTTCTGCAATCAGAGCATGGACAACACATGAACCCACTCGCATCTTTGTTTTTTTTCGCCACTTCGAGAAAACCATGCATGCCGGTAATGTACTCCGCTGACCGTCTGTCGATGTTGTACATCCATTGCTGGTTCATCTGCATCATATTAAGTGAAAAATATCCATGTTAATTCTACAACACTATCCCTAGGTATCCTTTTCTAATAACTAAATTAATAAATTCTATTTTCTCTAATATTAAATATAGCTAGCTAAAAGTAAAATTTATATAAAAACAAAAAAAAATCTTAGTACAAATGAATGAAAGAAGATATAATCATAACAAATGAAAACTACTTATTACCAAATCTAAAGTATACTAATATAAAAACTACATCTCTTAGCTTTTAAAACAAATTTTCTATTTTCTTAATTGTGACATAAATTTTAAGTATAAAAAATATACACTATCCCTAGGTCTCATTTTCTAATAACTAAATTAATAAATTCTATTTTCTCTAATAATAAATAAAGCTAGCTAAAAGTAAAAATTTTATAAAAACAAAAAAATCTTAGTACAAATGAACGATAGAAGATTATCATAACAAATGATAACTACTTATTACTAAATCTAAAGTATACTAAAAACCTCATCTCTTAGCTCTTAAATCAAAATTTCTATTTTCTCCTTCTCTAGATCATAAAATGAAATTTAAACACAACAAATGAATGGAGGATGAAGAATAATACCTTAGCAACACTTTGGAGGTGAGAAAACTCCAAAAATTGATGAGGAAAAATTTGGGCAGCACCTCCCTAGGTTTGAGGCGCCATGGAGTTGAGAGGAGCTTGCTCTTTGAGCTCGCGGTGAAAAATGGTCGGGCAGGGAAGAAGAAGGGTGCGTGCTGCCGATTTTGTATAGGGGAGGCCTTTTGTCCCGGTTGGTCTGAAGGCCGGCCCCGCCAACCCTTTAGTCCCGGGTTGGTTTACCACCCGGGACTAAAGGCCGGCCCCAATCATTACGCCCGTGGAGGGCTGGCCTTTAGTCCCGGGTTGGTTTACCAACCGAGACTAAAGGGTCGCCCCCCCACCCAAATGACCCTATTGTTTTTTTAGTTTAATATATATTAAGGTCTCCAAAATTTGTGATAAAGGCTAATATTAAGGCTTAATCAATACTTTGGAGGTGAGAACCCTAAAATTAAGGTTTCCAATAAATTAGTCACTGGCCTAACATCAATACTTCAGGTCTTAAGAAAAAATATAAAAAAGTTCATACATCAATACTTAATTAAGGTCTTACAAACATAAAAAGTTCATACATGAATACTTAAGGTACGGTCTTAACAAAGGTAGAGGGGTGCATCAATGCACGACACATATTTCATACTTCATTCTTCTTCCTTAGATAGTTCATATAGTTGAAGTCTCCGATCTTGAAGTCGAGAACTTCATCGATATATGCCAGAGAATGGATCAGTGCACTCTCCATCGCTTCACAATAACGGTCACATGGACTTGCATAAATTTCAAACAGTGGCGAGGAAAACTGATATGGCCTGAAAAATGAAATATTTGCCTGATACTTCGAACCTCTTGTAAGTGTAGGATTTGAATCTGTGTAAGAAAATCCCACAACATCCAACACTTACTCTAGAATTGCATGAAAGCTCTTTGCCGTAAAGGTTTGACCAACGATATCCTATAGTTAAGAATAAAGTTATTACGACTCATAAAAAATGTTAAATAAGAAGATTAAAATAACATTAAATGATGCTCCATACTATGTCATGTTCATTCAGCCGACAAAGTCTCTCTGCGGTCGTGGTCACACTTCCTCCCTCCTCGAGTGCCTTGATTAGAAAATAAGAGTAATCCGGCACAAAGTACCCATTAGCGTAAAGTTGTTCTAAGCATGTCTGCACACCGGTCCTTTCATAAGTCCTCCTAACCAGGGCAGGGGTACCCCACCCAACAATTGAGACCATTTGGATGGGTTCTGAAGACAGTGAGGAGCGAATTTGTCCTCGAACGGGTATGTCAAACGAGATTTTTAATTGTATGCAATTGTTTGGACCGACAATGGCACATTGTGTAACAGGAGGGGTACCACCTAAATTTTCAACAACATGTGCGAGCCACTGCAAATGATTGAGAACCTACATTGTATGAAAATAATATTATTATCCGTGTGTAGTACGTAAACATCAAATTTATACAAGGAAACAATATTACTATGTTGGGACGAGATCCCTGGCTTCGATCACCAGTAGGTAAGTCAATCACACCATGGGTGAAGTGTATGCCTGGACGACGAGCATAAGGTGGCCGTTCATCACGGCGACCGCCACGGTGACCACCGTGACTAGAATAGCTTGCCATAGTTTTCCAAAACTATTACAATCTCTACAGGAAAATAAGAGAATGATTAAATTTATTCTATATAAAAACAAAATATATAAGACCTATTTTCTCATTTTCTAATAACTAAACAGATAAGTGCAAGAGCTCGTTCAGGTGCACTGAGCCCGGAGGCGACGTAAGTCTGTACTATACCTTTTCTAATGACCCTGATCATTTAGGAAGTACAACCTCACCTCACCATCATATACACGCACCTCGCTCTCCCACTTACAGTTCTCTATATCGTCAAGCTACAGCCCTGCATCTCCTACCTAGCTACAGCCCAACATCACCGAGCCACGTATAGCCCCAGCTCGCCGGTGATGTAGGACTGTAGCTAGCTAGGATGTAGGGCTACTGGTACAGAACGTCCAACCGACTGTATATGGAAAAAAGAAAAAAAAATAAGAGAATGCCTAAATGTATTCTAAATTAAAACAAGAAATACTTAACAAAAATGAATGAAATAGTAGGTAATATATTTTCATTTGGTAGTGACCATTTTTTTAATAAACTAACTTCTAGTAAATTAAGCTAAATGTAAAATTAAATGCATCTCTCATCTAAAAGTTAAAATCAATTACTCTATAGCAAAAACTATAAAATTAGAGGATAAATCCCTATGTGAAACTATGCTTAAAAAATATGTGAAACTAAATACAATGTTAGCTAAATCTAAAACATCTGAAAACATCATCTCTTACCATAAAAACGAAATTTAATCATAACAAATGAAGGAAGGATGAAGAATGAAATCTTAGCAACACTTTGGAGGAGAGAAATCTTCACAAATTGATGACGAAAAAATTGGACATCACCTCCCTAGGAGAGAGGCGCCATGGAGAAGAACTTAAGCTCTCGGGTGAATGTTAGCTCAGGCAGAGGAAGAAGGGAGGCAGGGATATATAGGCACACCCTTTAGTCCCGGATGGTATTACCACCCTGGACTAAAGATGAGCCTTTAGTCTCGGGTGGTAATACCACCCGGGACAAAAACTTTAGTCCCGGGTGGTGTTACGACCCGAGACGAAAGGCTCACCATTTAGTCTCGGGTTGTAATACCACCCGGGACTAAAGTCTGGCGCCAATAATTGCGGCTCAGAGCCGTTGGACGCCAGGCCTTTAGTCCCGGGTGGTATTACCACCCGAGACTAAAGGGGGGGGCGGCGCAAACAGCCTTCCGAGGCCATGTCGCCCCAATAGCATTTGTCCCGACTCCAAAATTGAACCGGGACAAATGCTTGGGATCAAAGGTCGTTTTTCCACCAGTGTTTGCCGTGAGCCTGTCCCGTGACTCACGGCAAACGTGTGCCGTGAGTGGTCCGTAGCTCACGGCAAACTATGGTAACGATCACGGCACAGAGGCGACGTGACGGTGCTCTTTACCGTGAGCCTCACGTCTGGCTCACGGGAAAAAGACTACACGTGGCAGCTGGCCTCAGCCGCCGTTGCCGTGAGCCAGGTGGGTAACGGCGTGCAACGTGGCAGCTGACGTCATCCGCCGTTGTTGTGAGCCAGGGTTGCAGCTCACGGCAAAGAGCACCGACGTGGTAGCTGGCGTCAGCCTCTTTGCCGTGAGTCGGGCATGATATCATGATGTTCAGACAAGTTTCATGATTTTCTAAATTTATATGGATTTTATACAATTAAAGCAATATTCGACGAGAACTTCATAATCATGCTTGGAGAACAAGATGCCTAAAATTTTGTCTCTTCATGGTATATGTATGAAAAAAGAATGAAAAATATGTATATCATTTTTGCACTAGTTTTAGTCTATGATTTTATGCACTTCCAGTTCAAATCGGACGTATATGAAAAAATATGTAGAAAGAAATAAAATTGTTAAATATAACAAATTGAACTATAATTGTGCTAAATTTGAATATGTAGTTTGTACATATGTGTTTCAAGGGTGGAAAAAGTTTGGACGGCGAAAACCAAATTTTTGTTTAACTATTTGCCGTGAGCAAGGCTTTAGCTCACGGCAACACACGCCGTTTGCCGTGAGCCGGATACAGCTCACGGCAAACTACAGCTACAGCTCACTGCCGCGTGGCCCAGCCGCACGGTTGCCGTGAGCCTGACGGCTAGCTCACGGCAAACGTGACGGACCAGGGCCACGGTCCGTCACAGGCAAGGGTTGACGCTGTGAGCCTTGTTGCCGTGAGCTTGGCGCTAGGCTCACAGCAAAGTGGACGGACTAGGCCCACGACCGTGTGTTGGTCTCTTTGTCGTGAGCTTGATCAACCAGCTGACGGTAACATTGGCCTGACGCCGTGTGTTTTGTTGTTGCCGTGACCTGAGGTGTCTGGCTCACGACAAACAACGTATGTACCACCGTGTGTTTGGTGGTTGCCGTGAGCGTGACTTTAGGCTCACGGCAAAAGGCCTTGTTTGCTGTGAGTCCGAAGTTTGGCTCACGGCAAACATAATCCTCACGACAGCGTCATTATTTCCGGTAGTACACTAACATTTTGAAAAAGAATTGCACCAACATTTTTTATGCAAGTGTTGATTAACATTTTCTAAAATTGTTTGAACTTTTTTATAAAAAAGTCAACATTTTTTTAAGAGACGAATCTAATAAGACTAATTAATTCATGATTAGTACATATTTATTGTAGCATCACATTGTCTAATCATCACCTAATTAATTTTAATAAATTTGTCTCGTGAAAAATCTTAGGATTATAAAATTTGTTTTATTGTTGATCTACATCAACACTCCTAATTATTAGCCTTCACGAACACCCATGTTACCCAACCTTCTTCCCGAAGCATCCTGACCTCTCCACCGCTTCCGCCCTCCTCTCAATCACTTCATCTAGGCCCCCTCCCGCCCGGCTCCGGCGACCTCGCTCCGGCGAGCTCGTCGCAGCAGGTTAGGAGGGGGCCACCCCGTCCTCCTACAGTAGTAGGTTTTTAGCTTTTAGTTGTGTCGTATAGCCTTTTCCCTTTGTGGATGTCCCCGTCTGGAAGTCGTTGCCGTTGTCACCGCCGGGGTCCTCTCCGGTCTCTTCGCCGCCACCGACCTATCTTCTCAGATGCGTCGTTATAAAATAAACTCGCCCCTTCCTGCAGCTCCTTCTCCGCCACCTTCCCGCATCTGTTGCCGGAGTTCTCCACCCGTCGCGGTGGATTTCCTTCCCGAAACCCATGCCATGACCCGTCCGCCTCGCCCTCACCAGCTTCCCCTCTTTCCCTCCTTCTCCCCTGAGCTTAGATCTCCCGTTCCCCTTCCACCAATCCACAGATCTGAGCTCTCCTGCACCGAATCCCCCGCCCTCTGTCCGCTTCCGCTCCTGCCCCATTCTACCAAGTAGCGCTTTTTCCATCGACTCCATGTCCCTTACGGATCCTCCGCCACCGGTTCAGCAGCGAGCCACCCACCGGCGTTGAAGATGACGACTATCTACTTGCTGACGCCAGCATCAACCTCATCCTTGGGTCGTCGGTGATGTTCTTCCTTGACGACATCTTCAGCCACTACAAGCCTACGCATGGTGCGGCCCTTCCGCACCAGTGCACCACTACATCCGCGACGCCTCTGCTGCAGTTCGTCGGCGACCTGCTCTCCGGCGGCGTTCTGGGATCTAGATCTAGGGATCTTTTTGTAATTGGCCTCTTTCACAAGGGCCTAGATGTAATTGTGCTGCTTTAATATAATATGTGTGGTTATTGTCAAAAAAATTATTAGCCTCCTAGCATCCCTTAGGATCGGACTTATATTTATTAAAGTATGGTCTTAGTTTACTGATAACCATTCTGAAGCTACTGGCCGTTGTTCAACATATGCTCAGAGCAAACTAACACAGGACAGGAAACGTCTCGGTCGCTCGCTCGTCTCCCCACACGGGCGACGGGCGGCCCCCTCCAAAACCCTAGCCGCCGCCACCCTTCAGCCGCCGCTGCCCGAGCGGTCCGCCGGGAACCCATGCAGCCGCGAGGAAGGTGGCAGCCTGGCCTCCCTCTGCTCCTCTCTGGTGGGCTGGGGAGGGTGCGGCCGTTCGGGCCTGACGGCGGGGCTCACCGGCGCGGGCTGCCCTCCGCGGCGGCGGGTGGTGGCAGGCTCCAGATCTGTTGGTGCCATGGCCGGATCTGGAGCCTGCATGGTGGAGGCATTTCGTTATGTTGGGGATGGAGGTTGGAGCCGGGCGGCGGCGACGACGTCTCCAGTTGGTGTGGTGGCGGCACGGTGGGCGCAGGTCGGCGGTGACGACCTTCGCCGGCGCTGCGCGTCGGGCCCAGCGGTCGGTGGCAGCCTGGGTCAGCGCCCGGCAGCCGGCGCTGGTCTGCGTCATGCGACCAGCGCCCGGCGGCCGGCGCAGGTCTGGGCAGCTGGCGCGGGTCGGCGGTGCTTGTGGCTGGCCGTGGCTGGCTGCGGCTGGCCGTGGCTTGGCTGGAGCTGGTCGGCTCGGCCGGCGGTGGCCTGGCTGTGGCCGGTCCTGGCTGGGCGGGGCTGGCCGCGGCCGGCTGTGGCCTGGCTGTGGCCGGTCCTGGCTGGCCGGGGCTGGCCGCGGCCGGCTGTGGCTGGTTGCGGGTCGGCCTGGCTGGCCAGTGGCCGCTACAGCCCGGCGGCGGCCTGGCTTGTGGTCCCCGGTGGCCCCCTTTTTCGTCAGTGCTGCTAGATTGGTGTCATCATGGTGGTGGGGCCAGGAGGCTGGCTGGTGCGTGTTGCGGTGCCGAGGTGGTTCTTCGGGATGTACCGAGCCTCTTCTGGTGGCGGTGTTGCGGAGGTGGCGGGTTTCTACCATGCGCATGAATGGGCGTTGGGCATGGTGCAATCAGGCGAAAGCCTTCACCGGTTGACGGTGGGCATGATGGCGGTGGCCTTTGGGCGTCGATCTCCTCGTTGGGGGCATCATGGTGAGGCACTGTGCTCTCGTCGCGTGGGGCTCTTAGGGTGAAGATCTTGTCCATCTGGGCGTGCGACGGCGGCTCCTCGGCGTCGTGACCTTCTTGGAGGCGTCGTAGTTGGAGTCTTGTTGTTTGTGCTATTGGTGGTGGTGGTGGTTGGCTGGAGGTGCTGCGGGGTGTGCGCTTGGTCCGTGTTGCTACCAGGGTGCAAAGGATCCATGGAGTTGGAAGGTTTGAGTTGTCATGCAAGGTGCAGTGGTGATCTCGGTGACGGTTGGGCGGAGGAGGTGCTCTCATTGCGGTCTAAGATATCTGAGTCCTTGGCGGAGGAGTGAGAGGCGGTGGATGTGGCAAGGCCCCCACACAGAGTGATCAGGATCAGTGGTTGTCATGGTACTGAGATGAGAGTATGTGCTGAGGTTTCTCTGGATCAGAGGGATCGACGATCGTGTATGTGCAGTTTGAGTGTGACAGTTCCATGGTGGAGGAGCTCAGAGGCCGTTTGAGCCTGCAGCAGGTTGCGCCTCGGCATGGCACAGCGTTGGTGACGACGGCGCATGTGTCGGCGGCTTGTTTCAGTCTTCTCTCCCAAGTGGTTGAGGATGGTGGTGTGTTGTGTCGAGTGCGTTTGTTTCTGTTCTTAGGTTTGTTCGTGTGGTGGTGTCTGCTTTGGCCCGTTATGTACCAATGATATTTCTTATAATAGTGCTCCTGCTCTAATTAAAAAAAACATATGCTCAGAGCAGGCGTGTTTCGCCCAGAACCTTTGCAGATACCACGCTCCTTTAGTCCAGTGATAATTTTCAGACATGCAGCTACTCTACGGCTCAAAGGCTGTCCTTGTTCTATGTGGTGAAGAATATCAACGGCATCGCCTGTCCATGTGGTTGTTGTGCTCAGTAGAAGGCGGTGACTGGTGAAGAATAATACATATCAGCTTTATTTATCTGTTGCATGCATGCATATGAGCGTTCTTTCGGCGGCAGGCATCTGGTGCTATGCTTTTTTTTTTTACTTTATTCGAAGATGCAACATTTGCAAGATGACTTCTTTCTGATCTGGTCAGTGATGCCAAGATAATATTAAGATTGATTTTCCGACTTCTTGTATAAAAAAAGGTTCTATATGTTTGTATCTCAAGTTTTGTTTCGGAAAACAAATCTATGTTACTTTATAAAAAGTGGTGGGTTAAGGCATGCATCTTCTCCACTTTAAGGTCTAGATTAATTCTTTATTAATCCCTATCAAAGCAAATAAATACATATAAACTCTCTCGATCGTTAACTAGAAGAATATGCATATTATTTCTTCTTTTGCGGTCAGAGAGGGCATGTGCTGTCGCTTGGTTTATTTCACAGGTTGCTTTCCCTCCTACTACGACGACATGCTGGACACGCAGCTCTCACCTAAGCACTTTTTTTTGGTATTAGACCATGCTGATGATGTCCAAAATGACAAGAGATCGAAAAGGGTGGGGAAAGTAATGTGGCTTCTTGGTACTAGGATCATACAGTTCCCTGCAGATTCCTGTTGCGTTGTAGTATGTCATGGATGCCTACACAGTACACAGTCATCCTCCCCAATCTTGGTCCTGGACAAACTTAACTTTATTCAATCTTCTGTGCATATCAAAAACTATCTCTTATCCTGCCGGCTGCCATTTGAGAATCAAGCATCAGATCATGACAACAATATAACCATGTCTGAAAGTCCTTTTTGCTAACATTGTTTCCACCCTAGTTCACGGCCGGGTTCGTTGAATTTAGACCGTTAACTAAAAGGACCTGCTTGCTTGGCATCAGAAAAGGCAACGGTGGAGATAGGTCAAAACCACACATTCCAAGCGGCTGGACACACTTTTTTTTTTGGCAAGGATATAGTACCACACTTTCACGATCGATATAATGCCTGGCGCACTAACCAGCTGTGAGCAAATTAAGTTCTAGCCAGAGGAGAAGAAAGAACGCATGCCATTGGTGGATCTCTTCGTTTGGGATGAATTGAAAATGCATTCATGGCTGCCGCCGCAATCTGATCGAATTGGAATATGACATTGAAAGTATTCTTTCCACAGCTCAAGTTGCTTGGGTGAATAAGGAAAGATAGATTCCATGGAGCCGTTTGGTCGGCGGTCTGTCGTCAACCAGTCACCAACACATACAGATGTGTCTTGGAGGCTTATTATGGAGTAACTTAACGTCTTCTACATGCTCAAAACACAAACACAAATCACTTAGGGATTACAAAATTCTTCAAGCAAAATAAGACGTAAGGCTGGTCAGATTGCCATGCATCTAAATTAAACTTCAAATTTAAATTGGTGATCCGAAAAGACAAAAAAAAAGTAGTGTATACACGGCATATTAACATCACCCATTACAATAAGCAGAAGCAGCGGTAATTAGTACATACAGAAAGAAACAAAACACTATTATAGCAATTGCGTGCACGTGTTCTAGTGTTTCAAAAGCAGAGGAAGCCTCCCTTCACCGCCGGCGGCAAGCTGGACTCGCCGCAGAGGCAGTCCACCTTCCACCCAGGCAGCGCTCCTACGCTGCCACCCTCAGCTCTCCTGCCGTCGCCGCCGCGCCACGCGGTCGCCGGAGACGGCGTGCCCGGTGTGGTGGGCAGGCCGGTACATCACCCGGTACAAACGGTGCGACAGCACCAGGCCGCCCAAATTAAAGGGCCGCCCAAATCAATGCTCCATCATTAATGAATATACTTGGACTCCTAAGCAAATGTGAAACGGCAGGCCCATTAGACTCCTCACATTCCAATCTGTTAAGCACGAGACTCTCAGACGCAGCCGCACGACGCAGAAACATTGCCGCCGGCCGCCGCTGCCACTGCGAGTAACTCGTCGCCGTCCTGCCGTCTTGCGTGCGTTCGTCCAGAAGTTACACCCTTGCATCATCCTACTAATTGGTGAGTTCCTGTCTAATTTTCCATCAAGATGAAGATGCATCGTCTCATTCTAACTGCTTTGTTCTTTCCTTTTTGAATTATGAAACATGTAGCAGGTCGTCCATTACTTAGTCATGCTTCCTAGAGTCCGAAATAGAAATCATGAGTCTGGTGCTGAGAAGCGCAAAAAGAAAAGAAGGCTTGAACAATTTGCTCAGAGTCAGAAAGGTGCTCTTGAAAGGTTTGTTGTTAGAAAACCTCAAACGAGTACAGAAAATCAAACTCCTCTTGCAGATGTTGAGGCACACACTTCAGTAGTTGATTCAGAGCCAGTTAATCCTAACAATGTTGAGGCACATACTCATGGAGACAATGCTGATGGTATTGATGCTGCCCTTGATGGATCAGGTAGTATTGAAAGTGACAACACTGATGGTATTGATTCAGAATCTGATCCTTTTCAGCTTGATATTTTTGATCCAAGATATTGGGATTCACTTGATCAGAAAATGATTGACATTTTGGTTCAAAAGGGTCCTAGAAGAGACTTGTCTATTTAGAAAGGCCCCAAAGATGGATTATCTAGAAGGTTTTCTGCAAAATTATACACTAGAGTTCTATCAAATAGAGAGAAGTGTGATAGAGAATGGCTGGTTTATTCCAAAGAGCTTAACAGAGTATTCTGTTTTTGTTGTAAATTATTAAGAAAGGGTCAGTTAAGGAGTCAGCTAGCAAATGAGGGGGTTCAGTGACTGGACACATGTTAACCAAAGACTTAAAGAGCATGAAACTAGTGCAGAACATCTTACAAATATGGCCACTTGGTATGACATGCGTCTCAGGTTTGCTAACAATCAAACAATTGATAAAGTTGCTCAGAGAGAACTTGAGAAAGAAAAGGACCATTGGAGGAACGTATTATTCAGAATTATTTTGATTGTGAAATTCCTTGCGAAACATAATTTAGCATTTCGTGGCACTAATAGCAAGTTGTACCAAGGCAACAATGGGAACTTCTTGGGCATGGTTGAGATTATGGCTGAATTTGATCCGGTTATTCAGGAGCATGTTAAACGCATAACGAATGATGAAATTCATAAACATTACCTTGGTCATGGCATCCAGAATGAGGTAATAGATTTGATTGCTGCTGCTATCAGGCATGAAATAATTAGAAAAATAAAGGAATCAAAGTATTTCTCAGTTATACTTGATTGTACCCCTGATATAAGCCACCAAGAACAAATGTCTTTGATCATAAGATATGTTGATACATCTTCAGATTCTATTTGCATTGAGGAATCATTCTTAGGCTTTTTGGATATAAATGATACAACAGGGCAAGGATTGTTTGATGCTTTACAAAATGAATTGAAGAATCTTGACCTTGATATAGACAATGTGAGAGGGCAAGGATATGATAATGGATCAAATATGAAAGGAAAAAATATAGGGGTACAAAGGAAAGTTTTGGACATCAATCCCAGGGCTTTTTATTCTGCTTGTGGCTGTCATAGTTTGAATTTAGCACTATGTGATATGGCAAAGAGTTGTGGTAACTCAAAAGATTTTTTTGGAATTATACAACGTATCTATACAATATTTGCCAAGTCCACTAAGAGATGGCAAATTCTAAAAGATAACTTATCAGGATTGACTCTGAAACCATTGTTAGCTACTCGTTGGGAGAGTCGTGTTGACAGTGTTAAGGCTATAAGGTTCCAAATGCAGGATATAAGAGAAGCTTTACTCCAAGTATCAGATACCGATAATGATTCGACAATATGTAGTGAAGCTAAATCCTTGGCGACCAATGAACTTGGTGACTTTGAGTTTATAGTGGCAATAGTTATCTGGTATGAAGTATTATCTGCTGTTAATTTGGTCAGCAAACAGTTACAAGTAAAGGATATGCTTATTGATGTTGCAATTGAGAAAGTGCAGGGGCTGATTTCCTTCCACTGGTGGGCTCCTTGCCCGCCTGCTTATTCACCTCGGAGATGGCAACGCTGCAACTCGCCGGCGGCGCCACACCGGATCTGGCGACAGTTATCTCCGTCACCTTACCCTTCCTCTCCATGCCTCCAGATCTCCAATCTCTGAAGACTGTTTAGCGGGGGGTTTTTTTTTTCTTACATTGACTGCGTGCTTTCTGTGTTAGCCTCCTGAAATTGAGAAGCTGTTTTATAGCTAGGCGATAGAGAAGATGATGGTACCCGTGAAGATAACTCGGCTGTCAATCCGGGGAAGACGACGATAGCAATAAATTGATGAGCAACAGGTGGCATGAAATGGATAAGAACGTGACATGTGTTTTTTATTCTTTATTTTCTTTTTTGTAATAATGTTCATTTTCTGGTCAACACTAGAAAAGAAAAATAAACCTTGTAAAACTCATCAGAGTGCATAACTGAGCTGGTCAGCACTAGAAGTAAGAAGCAGCGAGAATGATATGACCATTTCTTATCTAGCAGCCATGAAGATTTGTCAAGGAACAGCAGAACAGTGTTAGCACGAATGTTGAATACTGTTAGACTTCCCTGTCAAATCAGTGATAGATCCATCATCATGGAAATTAGGGGGCAACAAATGTGACAGCTAATGTAGAAAATGGTAAAAATGGACGATAAGGAAGCACAAATTATAGAGCCGAGATGAATCCAGGACTTTAATGCTAGTTCATGACGTGCATTGTTTGGATTTGGATTCTTTTTCTAGCTACTGAACTATCACATCTGGCCTCTTGGAAAAAAAGAATGAATTATTCAACATAACCTGTCAATTACTGTCACTGTGATGAGTTAATGGTGTGGGACCAGAGTCAATATCAATCTTGATCATGCTTACCTTGTCAATTTGGGGCCATACACGCTAACTACTCTCAATCAGGGTTCACGAAACTGGTGTGAACCGACCGGTTTACCGCGGAAACCGGTGGTACCAGTGCTGGTCGGTACCGGTTCACACCGGTATCGTATTTCAAATTTGAATTCAAAAAATTGAAAAACGAAAGGAAAAATCTTAAAAATAATGAGTGCACTTAGTATATATTTTGAGCGTTAGAACTTCGGCAAAAAAGAAAAAGAAAAAACCAGCCGACCCATTAGACCCATACGTCGGGGACCTAAATATCCTGCTGAAAAAAGTCTGTTTTACCTTCCTGGACATAGCGTCGAGTACACAATTCCTCATAGACATGAACACCGGGTGAACTACCTCCCACAACTTTCAAAACCGTACAATTTACCTCCCTACCCTGGATATAAACCGTACAAAACTAGTGAAAATATCTACAAAATTTTAGATTTAGCTCTACCAAAATGGAAAATATATCCAAAATTTAAAAAGTATACGAAAATATTCAATCTATATATAGTTGGATCTTGAATACTTTATATAATAAAAATGAAATGAAGCTAATATGAAAACATTCATCCAAAATGTATGTGTATGAGGTTTGTATGCACTATTATGAGTTTATCACTATGGTATTTGTATGCACTATTATTACTATGCTTTGGTGTTGTCTTTTTACATTAATATGTGCATAGGTCATGCTAAAATTTTTATTTATTCAACACCGATGAGCTAGGAAAAAAGCGTCAGTAACTTAGGATAATTCACCGGTATACCATTGAAACTGGCAGGTTTACCGCTCAAACCGATCGGCATACCGATCCGTACCGAATGCGTCGGTAACTTAGGATAATTCACCGGTATACCACTGAAACCGGTCGGTTTACCCCTCAATCCGATCGGTATACTGATCCGTACCGAATGAATAAGCGTTTGGATTTGGTTTTTTGAATTTGTACGGTTTTGAGCGGTATCCGCGGTAAACCGATCGGTATACCGGTGCCGGGTCGTGGCATATCGACCTTCCGGTTCGAAATTGAAAACACTGCTCTCGGTACGATTTAACTCACTTTTGATTTGTTCTAAATTATACAGTACTTGTCTAATTAATAAAATTTTCAGGGCAAATCAACATTTACAAATATTCAATTAATTTCATTAAATCTTCTATGAAATGGTCTTGATAATGCATTCATTTGGTAGCTTTATTCCAAGTGAAATTTATGTAGTTTTGACCAAATTTATAGAGAGATGTGATCAAACTAGTTTTATTAGATACACCGCGCAACATACTTAGTATATTGATATTGCATTTATTTGATATTGTGGATGTTAATATATTTTATATAAACTTGATTAAGGATAAAGTGACTTTGACAATACTATTATTACCTACGGTTTGGAATTGGCGTATACAACCGCGGTATCTATGAAAGTATAAATGAAAACATATACTCCCTTGTCCTTAAATGTATGACATTTAGGACAACTAAATTTTTTGTCTTAAACATCATATATTTAAGGACGGAGGGAGGGAGTACTAAATCAAGTGAAAGGCCGAAATGATTTTTAAGTGGAAAGTATAAACGGACTGGACCGAAAGAAGCAGCTGGGCCTCCCAACTGGGCTCGCATCTGGGCTTTCCATATTTCAGCCTTAACGGGGTGGAACCCACCTGTTGTGGGTCCCAGGGAAAGCTTCTGGAACCAGAGAGAAGGCACGGGCCCACACGCCTCGGTTCTCTCTTTCCCCTCCCCATCCTCTTCCGCTTCTCGCCCAACCCCCCGAGACCCGAGTGCCCCCGCCGGCCCTGCGTGTCTCGCCCCGCAAGGAATTCTTTGCCGATTCCACTCCCCCCAGGTCTTCTAATCCGATCGATCGATCGATTGGTCTACGGACCCTGTTCTTGCTTCTTCGTCTCCATCTATTTATATATGGATTACTGAATCCTGCGTGTATATTTTGTCTTGTTTGGTTTTAAATCGGCGGCTGGGGCGCAGTTCTTGAGTCGGCGGCGATGGCGTCGAAGCGGATCCTGAAGGAGCTCAAGGACCTGCAGAAGGATCCCCCCACATCTTGCAGCGCAGGTGAGGAGTTTCTCCACCACCTATTGATTGTAAAGTGGTCTGGACTATGTGTATGCTTCTGCTTGTGTGGTAGATTGGTTCGTGGTATGACTGAACAAAAGGCTACCCTGTTCTTTTCTTAAGTGCGCGGAGAGTTGTTTAGATTGATGTGGCTGAAGTTCCTCTGTCCTTTAGATTGATGGTTTTATTAGATGTTGGTCAGTCGTCTCCTCTGCTGGGGCAGCCGAGAAAAGATCATGATGTTATTAGAACATGAGTTCTGCGTAACTTTGATTCTGTGGCGCTATTAGGTCAATAATATTGAAACAAATATGAGGATTGCTTGTCATCTGGTCTTAAAATAATTATTAAAAATAAAACTCAGTCATAAATTCGCACTTCCATGAAAAACTTTCTTTTCCTTTGTAGTTTTTAGATAAATTAGGGTGGTTATATGCTTGATCAGACTGTAAATTATGAGCGAATGATATTATATAGATAACTATTATTTAATGGGGATTCAACAATCATTTTACCTCACAGGTCCAGTAGGAGAGGATATGTTCCATTGGCAAGCAACCATCATGGGCCCGTCAGATAGTCCCTATGCAGGTGGTGTGTTTCTGGTTTCGATCCACTTCCCTCCGGATTATCCGTTCAAGCCGCCAAAGGCAAGTTTAAAAACACACACAAATTTTATTCGAGATGAACAGGGTGTTATGTGTCATGTTACTGTCCTATGAGAAGTAATTGAGCGATTGTCTGCCTATCTTTAATACTTTATCCCTATCATTGCCCCTTCTTTTTTTTGCCTCAGCTCATAGTTTCAATAAAAAGTTTTCCAATCTTGTGCCTTAATATTTATGCATGACAAACATGTAAATGTCATGCAGTAACTAGATAAAGAGTGTTCTACTTGTCTTGTACTCTTATATTCATTATTAGAGTGCATATACTATCTTGGAATTCAACTTTGCACCAATCAGTTACTTGATTGGTTCGTAGAATTCCTCTACAAGTGCTAGGTGTATAGATCAGGATCCAACAGAAATAGTGATATGGCATAGTAGTTTAGAAGATTTGAATGCACATGCTTATCTTATATATATAATTGAAATGCTAAATCAAGGGGCAACTTATCTTACTGATATAGTATTGTATTCTTCTCTTTGCCGAATTTATCCTGCTATAGTGAAGTTTGATGGTAAGGATTAGAAGGATACAAGGAGTCTTTTTTTTTTTGTGAGGATGAGCTTTGACCTTGACGAGTCGGTTAAGAGAGACCTTAAGGAGTGGAATATCTTCAAGGAGCTAGCTATGGATAGTAGTGCTTGGAGACTAGCAATCAACGTGCCTGAACTGTTTCTTCTTCTTCTGTTTACCCTTAACTCTACCTTTTTGTCTTGTGCCTTTTTTGTGTTTCTCCTGCCCTTGTTTCTTTTGGGTTTCATCTCTAGCCTACCCCAACTCGCTTGGGACAAAAGGCTATGTTGTTGTTGTTGTATAAGCTTTGACCGATTGTTACTCTATCAATATGTGATTCATGTGATACACAAGTAATTTTGATGAATATGGATATAATAGTATCGATTTTGTGTCAGCAAAAAATATATATTGATAGGTTAATTGTGGTCAAAGGGTTGTCCTAACAAAACAAAATACCCATGTACAGATGAATTGAGGGAGTTCTAGGTTGTTAGGTCCACTAATGACCTTACTTAATTCCATATTTCATTGGTCAGTCTGCTGCTTTTATGTCTAGTGGTATTGTGTATGGAAATTTCCTTTTGCTGAAGGTAGTAGATTAGTGGGCAGTATCTACAATTGATCAAAATGTTATTTGATTGTTTTACTGTTTTAATATATTTTTAATCAGTCCCTTGTCGCGAATCTTGATCATGGATGGAATATATAATGCTATTCTGAAAGTATGCCTGATGCTGCAGGTTGCTTTCAAGACAAAGGTTTTCCATCCAAATATCAACAGCAATGGAAGCATCTGCCTTGATATCCTCAAAGAGCAGTGGAGCCCAGCATTAACTGTTTCCAAGGTGATTTACCTTTATTTTAATTTCTCCTTGGGCAATGAAATTTATATGGATACAACATTTTTCAATATGTTTCTACTGTTAGTGTAGAGTAGATTGAGGTACATAGGAAACCAACCTCATTTGCCCCTGCTAACTTGATTCTGGTTTATTTTAGGTGCTACTTTCAATCTGTTCACTGTTGACGGACCCAAACCCAGATGATCCACTGGTTCCAGAGATAGCTCACATGTACAAGGCGGACCGAAGCAAGTACGAGGCCACTGCGAGGAGCTGGACCCAGAAGTATGCAATGGGTTAGCCAGTTATTAGACCTCTGCAGCAGCAGGCAGGGAATCCATTACAACATGCTAATGGACATATATCCCTACTATGCTATGAATCTGGGTATTGTGATTGCAACTAATGTCGGAGGTCTATGGTAACTGTTGCACATCCTATGAACATGTGTGCATTAGCATGCTTTCAACAGATGACTAGAGATTAATAAACTCAGTGGTGGTGCTGCATGCTTGCTTGTTTGACGTGGATGGCATATTGTGCCGTCATATCTGCCCATAAGGTGTGATCACCACGTTCTGTTGGTGGTGCGGCTGCTGAATGCCCTGCAAGCTGTTTGGCCTGAGTTGGTGGCTGCATTGGCTGCAAAGAAGTGCCTCCAGTTTTGCGTGCAAAGTGTTGTTCGTGCTGAATTTCGAAAGATTCCGGTCCTGTTCCTACCGTTTTGGATCTGATTTTGCTTTTGATGTGGTACACTAGGTGCTACAGTTGTGACGTGCTTATAATTGTGGCATGCGCGAGCGTGGATTACTTTTGCAAAGATAAACTTTTTTTTTCTGCTTCAGTTCTGTAACACCGTGGCAGTACACGGGGATAGGGTTAGGTAGCCTGTTTTGCAAGAGCATCACCGCAGAAGATGTTAAAGATGACCAGTTTACCCTGTGCTTAGAAAGAGTTTTATTTGTTTCTTAATAGGGAAAAACGAATAGAAAGTTTTTCTTTATTTGTCGGCTAGCACTGCATTGCAAAATGCAGAAGAGCCCGATCTGATCCAACCTGACACGAACACCGAACTGATGGCTAGCAGAAAGTGGCGAGTTGAGAATTTGACAAGATTTCCGAAACTTTGCGAAATGCAATACATCCGAGATCTGACAGCCAATGGAACATCTTGACATGAAAGCATGTACACGAATGCAGCAGCAATATTTATACACATGCAAACCCCAGTAGAATCCATGACAAATGAATACTGACCAGACCACCAATGAATGATGCCTCAAATAATCCACCACTACCACCCTACCAAAAGGAGGAAGAAGGAAAAGAATTCTGCTCTGCTCAGCTCAGAAGAGCTTGTACGGGGAGGAGGCGTCGAGAGGGTGGATGAGGTAGGTGAGCACCAGCGCGACGATCATCAGCAGGTACGCGATGCCCTGGTCAATCGACGTTCCTGCGGAACAGATGAAGAATTCTTTCAGGAAAACTGCTTGGGAGGCTGCGACCGAAGTGCTATGTACTCTACACCGTGTTAAGCTGACTCACCGTCGCTGGTGGGCGCCGGCGCGGGGGCCTGCGCGGCGGCGAGGGCCGGCATGGCGATGGTGACGACGAGCGCCACCACGACGGCGAGACCGAACGGAGTGGTTCTTGATGCCATGGCGGGGGGTGATGGGATGGTACTGCGCGTGATTCGGGGGGAGGGAAGAAGAGGAAGAAAAAATCTCTGTGGCGGAGGGATACGCGCCTATCTCTCTGCTTGTACGCATGTGCAATCGCCCTTCTCTCCCCTTATAAAACGGCTCACCCCCTCCCTCTCTCGAGTCAATAATTCAGCGAGCGGCAACGGCTCTCTCTACTAGAACGAACGGCACCGCTGGACCTCGCTGGGACAGCCATGGCGTGTTGCGGCGGCGGCGGGGCCCGCGCACATGCATGACCGTTGCTGGCAGGGATCGGCCAGTCTGGAATCCCATTCTTGAGGCTGGCAGACAGCCTCCGATGCCTTTTGCCTTGCCCTCCCTCGTCTCTCACAGCACATATATGTTCCAGAATGCAGATCATAATTCTTTAGCCGCCGAATCCGATCCACTCCAGCCGTATGATTGTGAACAGAATTTTATTATACTTCCGACGGCGAAATTTGTTGCATTGCCGCCCAAGCCTGTCCATAACGTGCTTTGGAGTCTTCAACTATCTATCCCCTCTGTCGTCGTTGATTTCTTACTTAAAATTTTATTCAAACATAAAAGATAAATTATTTTTAAAATATGTAACAGTAAAGCAATAAAGCATGTCACAAGCAAAGTTATTACATGATTTCGGAGAATGACTTTACAGAATTGTAAGAGAAATACTTCTCGTGAAAAAAATGTTGGAAGGTTTAAAAAAACAATTGTATGGCATAGTTTCTCCTAACTGAAAATAATCTCTGCTCTGCGAAACTGAGCTCACTTACAACTCAACTCAACAACAGTGCCTTGTTGGATCGCAGTATCAATTGTCGTAGCACGACAGGTCGCCCTACTCAACTTAACTTATCACCGGTTGATCGGGTTAATTAGATTGAGACATCAACATGTGTCACATGACACTATGACTCCACCACCGTTACTCGACTCCGCTGCTCCTCAAATCCATCACACACTAGCATCAACACCTTCGCACCCAACACCAATATTTTTTTTTTCTTTTTATGAATAGTTGTAAGTCAAATTTCAGAGATCATGCCCATCAAAATATTTTGTTCCGGCCGGCTTCTATAAAATTCACACCCCGCTACAAGGATCTGAATAGTAACGGGGGAGTTAGAAAGAGAGACCCTTCCATCCTGAATAGACGGTGTCCCGGTGAAACTCCGCTACAACCTTGCACTCATGTCTGCTAAAATGTTGCAAGAAAACATGTTTGGCTGACCTTCGGTTGAGTTTTACAACAAATTTGTTCTAAAATGAAAGTATTGTGTGCAGATTTGTACAATTAATACTCCCTTCGTCCCATAATATAGTTTCGTTTAGACTTTTACAAAGTCAAACTTTTTCAACTTTGACCGTGAATAACGAAATAATCATAACTGCTAATAATATAAAAATGATATTGGTAGATTTACCATGAAATCAACTATCAAAATACGTAATCTTCTCTATCAAATAAATTATTTAAAGAGTTATTGTTGATCAAAGTTGAATATGTTTGATTTTGAAAAAATCTAAATGAAGCTGTATTCTGGGACGGAAGGAGTATGTTCTAAGAGAAAAATACTGCTCAAGAAGCAAGCCGAATACTGCTCTCTTTGCATTGTTCTCACTGAAGAATTCCAAGGATCCAAGAGGCCGCTAGCAAAGCCGTGAGCCCTCCATTTGTCGCGACCTCCGGTGCCACGCAACGGTGCGAGATACGAATCTGTCCACTTGACCGGGGCGCGTACAAACTGCAGTCATCTGGTAAATGGACGGCGCAACAAACATATATACGCTGCCTCCATACCAATTATTCAGTGGAAGTACATTTAGCATAATAACATATAGAAAAAATATAAATTGTTGGTAACATGCATGAAGACAACAGGTTTAGCGGGGTGTGAATTTTATAGAAGCCATGCAGGGAAAGATGCTCACATACTAGCACAATTTCAGAGGCATTGACCGATCATCAGGCATCAAGGCATACAGAGATTGGCATGATGTGTATCAATCCATAGTTTATTCACTTGAAATAACTGCAGCTCATATGCAACATATTTGTCAATATAAGAGCAACTTTTCAGCAGACTATCTACTTAAAAGTATGAACCGAGAGAGAGAAAAGTCACTCTAACAGAGCTTCTACTTAGACTCCGTTCGCTTGTCTTATTTCGACTTGTTGCGCAGTACTTTTCTCTCATAACAAATCTACCGAACAAATCAACACGTAGTACTTCTCTCTCAGAAAGAATCTGCCGTACAAATCTGCCAAGAACCTGCCGAACGAAGTCTTAGACATCAACTCTAAGGGGACACCCAAATCCGCTCCTCCATCTTCTATTCTCACGGGTGGAGAGAAGCTCCTACTCCATGGTTGTGTCTGTTTCTCCCCCGCGCTGCCACAGAAGCCAACAACTTCGTCCGTTCACCGTTACCGCTGCCCCCTGCACGAATAGCCATCACCGCCGGTCGAGCTCCACCCGCCACCATCGCCGCCCGTTGAGCTCCACCGGCCGCCACCGCCGCTTCTTCAGTCCACCCGCAGCCGCCTCGGAGCACACCACTATCGCCTGTCGAGCTCCCACGTCGGTGTCGCCTACGCCAACGACGGGGGCTCATATCTCCCTTCCGGAAGATGGGAACGAAGTTATCGCACGACCCAGTAAGGCCCATCACGGGTTATCGTCTTCCTCCCATCGTTTCCTGTTCTTCTTCCCCAACGTGCCACCACCCCCGCCGCCTCATCCACCAGCCCCGGCCGGCGGCTGCCACGCCGCCCTCCCAGCTACCCACCGCGCCCCTCGACCCCACCCTTCCTAACCCGAATGCATCTCGCGCCCCTGCCGCCGGTCACCGGCCCACCGCCCATCTTGCCCTGCCCGGCCGGCGGTGCTCCCGTGCCGCCTTGCCCTCCGCCGCCAGCCGAACCGCCACCGCCGCCGGTCCTCCGGCGCACCCCACCCCCTTCATTTCTAGGTCCGCAGGACAATGGAGCTCCCCAAAAACCCAGACCCGAACCCCCGAAACCCTAACCCTAAGTGCCGCCGCCTCCACCACCGCCCCAGCCGGCGGCGACCTCGCCGCCAGCCGTTCCCCCACCGCCCACCATCCTCGTCTTGCCGCGTGAGCGCACGCTCGGCGGCACGAATGGGAAGCGGCAACTGGGAGGAGATGGTGAGAGGAAGAAGAAACTCATCTGACGGTTGATACTATGCGCATGAATCTTGAAACATTTATAGATAACTTCGTTTCTACCTTCTGGAGATGTATAGGATTCCCGGCCAACGACCAAGAAACGGCCCATCTGACTGAGCTGCTGTTATATTGGGCTTCCTAGCCAAGTGAGAAGTCTGTTGCTGAAGCCCACTGGGTACACACACTTTCAATACCTTCTTTTGCCAATACCTTTTCTTCCTAATTTACAACAATAGTCAATAGGACCATCAACAACATTTGAACGCGCATTCTATGAACTAGCTATAAATGGACGTGCACGTGCGTTGCAATTAGCCTCCAAAACGCACGTCCATGTGCGTACAACTTAGCGTTAAATGTACACTGGCACAACAATAATTTGACAGAGTGAATCATTGCAGCGAAAAGAAGCTCCTCAAATAATCCCTTCCGAATAGGCTTGCAGTCCAATGGTAAGATGGTCCAGTGGGACGCTACCCACCAGGATTCAAATCTTGGTGCTCGCACCTTCTCCAGGATTTATTCCGGAATTTTCCGACGTTATGCATTAAGTGGTAATCGACGTTCCCGTCGACGACGAGGCGCCAGTAGTGACTTCGAGAATCTCTAGATTTGTCGGTGCTCAGTCCTTTGGAGGTGCTCATAGGGATAAGGTTTGCGTACGTGTGTTCATAAGGGTGAGTGTGCGTGCATGTTGTGAACGTCTGCGTTGTACTGTGTAATTCTTTTTAAAAAACAATTCCTTTCGAATTTATCAGTACTTTCAAACAAAAAAGCAATTCCAAATTCACGACTTGAAGATCATGCATAGCATTGCAATCACCAAACGCCCAAATCAACTTCCTGTGCTTTCCTTGGCCGCCAGTTCATCATCCGCGGTGACACGGCGTTGTGAGGTCAGAACTTAGCAGACCAGCGTACCTCTGGAAAGGTGTCAGCCTGTCAGGGAGAGCTTGCAGTACGCGATGGCGCTCGCGACGCCGTCCTGCGCCTGCAGCAGCGAGTCGTCGCGGCGCGGCGGCGTGGGTGGCGGCAGCGCGGCCACGGAGACAGAGGAGCGGTCGGTGCCCAGAAGACGCCGTTTGCACGCCAGCCGCTTCCGTCCGGCTTCGCCTCGCGACTTGCGACCTGGCAGCAGGACTCCAGACGGCGCCTGGGGAGGGTGCGGCGGCGGAGAAGTGTCGTCGTCAGGTCCGTCGCCCACGCCACGGCGGCACGCGAGGATCGGCACCGCCGCCTTCGGCTTGAGCAGCTTGCGCACGAGCGCGCGGAGCCTGGCCGCTGGCCCTACTACCTTTATGCCCAAAGCAACTGACGCGGCATCCCCAGCGGCGGCCACAACTACTTCCCGACCGTCGATCCCCTTGTCATTACCATCCTCTTCTTTACCCTTCTCCTTGTCGTGGCCATCGATCGTCGAGCTCCGGTGGCCGGTGATGAGCGCGAGCTCTAGGCTGAAGAACGTTGCTTCGTCATCCACGTCCTCCTCCTCCCCCTCTGCCCGGCCGCCGCCGCCTTCTCGCGCTATCTCTCCGTTGGCCGCCATGCCTCGATCTTAGCCGAGAACTATGGCACTGACTGTCCAGAACTCCAAGTTGGACCGGGGGATTTGAAGACGTGGGTTTAGGCCGCCGGCGCGCATAAGTCACTAGTCGCGTCATGGTCTGGCCATCAGTTTCTGAATTTCTACGAACGGAAGCGAGACGTAATGTGACCGTTATATTAGTTGACGGCCGACTGGTCGTCTAGTCAAGCCTCCACGCTCCAAGGTGGAGTGGAGACAAATTAATTTCTTTTACCATTTTCTGAAGTGCAATAAAGTAGTAGTAGGATTCAGATTCAGTCATTCAGATGTGTCTACTAATTGGAGAACGAGTGTTTTGACCATGATGACCAACATACACTGCACTAAAGAAGTAAAGACTACTAGAGCACATTTAGGCGCTAGAACCATGATGTCTGCCCCAATACTTTTAGAATAAGTGATATTATCTCGAGAGAAAGGAGATTATAAGATTATAGCAAGCTCCTCTCTTTTTCCCTCCATTACTGGTAATAACGTGAGACCAAGTCAGCAGCAGCAGCCAGCAGCACACTGGTCGCCTGACTTGATTGGGCCTTCCCGACATGCCCACCAAAACAAACTGGTTGTTATAGATGGCCATTTAGCACGAGGCCTATGGGCCGACCCAAAGCACGATTTTTTGGCCCGACACGAGCAGGAGCCCAGCACGATTTTTTCGGGCTCGGGCCGGCACGAGCACGACGTTGGGCTGGGCTGGACTTCATTCTTAGCCCATAGTGCCGGCCCAGCACGGCACCAAATCAGCCGGCTCGACGGAGCACGATGGGCTGGCACGATGGCCCATGGCCCAACTGGCTCAACCGGCCCAACTAGCTTGACATATAAAGGCGCGCTTCTTTCCACCAAACCCTAACCCCTTCCCACCGGTTCCCCTTCTCTGCCGCCGCCCCTCCCGACCCATGCTCCACCACCGCCTCCGCCACCGCCGCCATCGGTTGACCCCTCCTCCTCCACCATGTGCCGCCGCCGCCGCCGATTGACCCCTCCCCGCCGTCCTCTCTTCTATTGCACCTCCCCGGCGGCGGCGCGCATGGAGGCGGCGCGCGTCGGGGCGAGGAGGCTGCGCAGTTGACCTCCCTCGCCGTCAGATGCCTCCTCCGCCACCGGATGCCGCCTCCGCCGGTCGCTTCTTCACCGGACGCCGCCTCCGCCACCGACCGCCACCTCCGCCTGCCTCCTCCGTCCGTCGACCGTCCTCCTCTGCCGTGCTGCGGGTTGGCACGGGCACGACGGCACGCTGGGCCGCTGTCGTGCCATCGTGCCGGCACGGCACGAAAATCCTTCGTCGGGCTCGTGCTGGGCTCGGTGCTCAGCCCGTAGTGCCGGCACGGCACGGCACGAAGTGGCGTCGTGCTCGTGCCGCCTCGTACCCGTGCCGTCTCGTGCCCGTGCCGTGCTGTGCTGGGCGAGTCGGATGGCCATCTATACTGGTTGTGGCCCAGCCCAGCTTGTGTTCCTTAACGGGTAGCTATCCTGTCTTCCCCAGCGTTGGCGATCTCCTCCACTCCCTCGAATTTTTTTAATCTTTTTTTCATTTTTCGCAAATAAATACTGGATTTGAAAATTTTCAAAACTACACATCCACCGTCGTTTGAAACGACGGTTGCATCTAACTGTCATTTTAAAAGACGGTTGGTGGGCGAAACAGCCGCTCCAAACGGCGGTTGGTGACCCGGCCAACGGTCGGCTCGGGCACTGCCTACGCCGTTTGAAGCGACGGTTTGCAGGTCAACCGTCACGTGGAACGGTGGTTGCGCCAACCGCAGTTCCAAATGGCGGTAGGAGGTCCGCCCGCACTTATATATGACGGGTGCACCCCCGCGCCCCCCTTCTACCCCCAGCGCCCGGTACGTTTTTTCCTTTTTTTAAAAATCGTAGAAATGTTAGAAATAGTTTAGAAATTTTAGAAATAGTATAGAAAATATTAGAAATTCTAGAAGTAGTTTAGAAAATCTAGAATAGTTTAGAAAATTTTAAATAGTTTAGAAATTCTAGAAATGTCTTAGAAATTCTAGGAAATAGTTTAAAATTCTAGAAAATAGTTTAAAATTCTAGAAATAGTTTAGAAATTCTAAAAATGTCTTAGAAATTCTAAAAAAATAGTTTAAAATTTTAGAAATGGCTTAGAAATTCTAGAGATAGTTTAGAAATTTTAGATTTTCTAGAGATTGTTTAGAAATTCTAGAAATAGTTTAGAAAATCTAGAAAATAGTTTAAAATTCTAGAAATGCCTTAGAAATTCTAGAAAATTTTTTAAAATTCAAGAAATAGTTTAGAAAATCTAGAAATGTCTTAGAAATTTTAGAAAATAGTTTAAAATTCTAGAAATGACTTAGAAATTCTAGAGATAGTTTAGAAATTCTAAAAATAGCTTAGAAATACTAGAAAATTGTTCATAATTTTAGAATTTTTTGCAGGTATGGCAGAAGAACAGGCTGCTCCGCAGCAGCCTCCTGCACCACCGGAGGCTGTTGTGCTTTACGTGCTTCCGTGCCTCTTTGACGAGAGGATTGACAAGGAGCACCGGTTGTACTACTCCGCGATTTGCGGTACGACCCTAGGGACTGTACGTGCGCGCTCTCCGGCGCACTACATGCCGCTAGACGATCGTTGGGTTTCTAAGTGCGTAATACAATACCCTTATTAAGGATAATATATCATTGCATTTTCATTACACTAACAACTATTATATTCTTTTGAATAGGTTACACGCAGCAGGACTTCTTCCGCTGGCGTGGTTGGTGGAGGAGGACCACATGCGAGCCGCGCTTTGTCCACAAGACCGCCACACGCGGTTCGGGTTCGACTACGACCTCTTCTGCGCACTACTCGACCGGTGGCGCCCAGAGACACACACGTTCCACTTCCCTTAGGAGGAGATGACGTTGACTCTGGAGGACGTGGCTATGCTGCTTGGGCTACCGTGTGGAGGCGAGGCGATGTGGCCGCCGGACATCCTCGACACGTGATGTCAGGATCTGCTGAATAGGTTTGTGCCAGTGGTCCGCAACGCTCACGCTGTCGAGCCAGTCGTGCCCTTCCACCACCCTCACGGACCGACCCCTTCTTAGTTGCGGCAGTACAACATACGTATTCTGACGGTTTTTAACAATTTCTCATTTTATGTAATAAAATGTAATAAATTATCATAAGCTTTTTAATAATTTTTCATTTTGTGCAGGCCGACTATACGATAGCCGACGCCGACGACCACACAGTCGCCAGGCACTTGGAGGCGGCCAGGTGATGTTCTGCGGATCGCAGGGAGACGCGGTGTCGAGGTTCCTGATCCCCCATGCTCGGGCAATCGCCGACGCGATTTGGAGGCCGTCTCCCAGGTCAGTTGGGGCGCCGCTGTTTTGGCGGCGACCTACAAGGGTTCGTGCACAAGCGTGTCGAAAGGCCTAAGCAGCGCTCCGGTTTTTCTCGGCTGTCCCCTGCTACTGCAGCTCTGGTCGTACGAGCGCCTGCCGATGGGTAGGCCCTTGGTCGATCGGAGTCCGCACCCTGCGCTGCCGCCTGGACACGACCCAGCCGACAGGCCCACCATGAGCTCGTTGTGGTGCCACCGAGCGGTACGTGCTTCTTGCTCTTGTTAGTTAGATTCTAGCAATTTGTACGTTTTTACCAACTAGGTTCTGGTGTGTTATGCAGCACGACTACACGCATCATACCAGACGCTCGTACGCGGACTTCCGCGGCCAGATCAACTCCCTGGTAGACAGCCAGGTCGTTTGGACGTCGTACACCACCGACGCCATCGCCGCCCGCGCACCTCAGGGTCTCTCGTCACTCTGGTACCGAGATGAGCAGTACTGGTTGACGAAGACGCCCGTGGTGTACGACGTCGTGGTGGAGGAGTACCACCCGGAGGCCGTGATGAGGCAGTTTGGGCGGTACCAGGAGTCCCCCATATCTGTCGTACACACCGTTCCCGCTGCAGTGCACAGGTAAATTATCGTTAATTCATAAAAAATTTCGTTCACGTATCTTTAATTGCTGACAGATTCGCTGCATTTGTGCTAGGTGGTCGAGGAAGTGCGTGAAGACCGCGGTCTCGAGGGAGCATAAGCTCCTCCCGCACGTGCAGGCTTGGCTAGCCGCGACCCAGCCGGAAAACGTTGTCACCGAGCAGCGGCCCCACGACGCTGAGGCCTGGAGAGTGTACCTGGACTGGTACTTGGTGAGGACTCGGACGTGCGTGATGTTCGTCCCACCCGAGCTAGTGGAGGAGTTGGAGCCGGCGGTCGTCACCTCGCATGGGTACCCCGTCCGCCGGGACCAGATGTCTGCCACCGCGGTAAGTTTGAAATGACAAAATCATCATTCTTCCTATGATGATGTTCGATGAAACTAATCTATCTTATGTTTGATAGCACGACGTGATTCAGGAGGTGTACGGCATGATGCAGGAGGCTCATGCCCAGGCGCTACACCTGACGATCCCGCAGCACGAGCAGGTGTACCAGAGGGTGATGGTCGCCATCAGGAGGTACTGGCGCGAGGTGAACTTCCAGGGGCACGATGCTCCTCTGCCTCCATGTATCCTGTCGTCCTCCTGCAGCTCCGCCTCCACTGCTCGTTCGGCCCAGGTGCCATCTACCTCCACCACACAGCCACCGTGGGCGGCCGCGGCGTTGGGTTCGACGTTCGACTTCAGCCAGTTTTTGACTGTTCAGCCGTCGTCGTTCTGCCCTGCTGGCATGTCCGTGCCGCGACCATTTAGTTTCGGCACAACAACATGTACATCTTCTTTTTTACATTCTAATTTGCAGGACATGTTGTGTTGATTTTATTGATTCGTGACATGTAATGTAATGTAATTACAGGGACACGACCACCGATGGGCCAGGGACCTTTGAACTGGTCAGCACCTTCTCGCCCTTCAGTGCAGCAACACTAGTCGCAACAGCACTCCCTAGGTGACAACCTTCATTATCTATCTCCAACCCTATTCTTCACAACAAACTTGCTAACAAATTTCAATTCAATGCAGTTTACGGTTTTGTCGGCACACCTGACTCCTGGACGTCGAGGACTGTGACAACCCCATCCGAGATAAGTCCGTACTATCACTTAGACCGGTCCACTTTGGTCATTAAGCGATAATAAAGAATTATCCCGTTGAGTGTTGCCGGGTCATAGCCCGGTAAATCACTTGTAAACCACACAGAGGATCGAAACGCATACATTAAAACCCCCACGAAGGAGAGTCTAGAGTACATTATAATTTAATACTAATCTTCCTCATAGGGTCAATTATTACAATTCATAGTTCATAAAATAATAAACCATTGTTCAGAGTTTTTAGATAACAGCGGAAATAAACTACGATAACTTAGCATCATGGGAGGCCACCCATAACACCATTATTCTTCGTCATCCACCTGTTTCAGCTCCCAGCCGGGTGGGATTTCACCAGGCCAACATTAACACCTGAAATCAACATTTATAGCAAGACTGAGTATACTAATACTCAGCAAGGCTTACCCATCTTAAAATAAAAGACGTATCCTTCTAATCATGCTTGGCCTTTGGCTATTAGGTTTGTTTTGCCAAAAAGCGATTAAGGAGTTAATGCTTACTTTCAATATTTTAGCTCAAGTTCTAGTAGATCAATTATTACTAGATAAGCAACTAATTCAAGCATACTTGCGCAAACAATTAATCAAACATCAAGTTTATCAACATTTCATCAAAGATGGATTATCATGGCTAGAGGGTCAAGCAATCTCGGGTAACGGTGAGAGGCCGACGATCGATCGATTAATAACCTTGCAAGGTGAACCTAAACATACGGGAGAAAACCCTCACAAAGAGTGATTTCAACCAAACAGTTCCCGTCATTCGTCGGATTGGGATCAGATGCCACAGTCCTAGGTACATAGCTAGCTGGCATGCCTCACACTAGCATCGAGTGTCACCATGCACCACAGGTAGCTAGCCTGGGGCAGCAGCCCAAGAGTAGTACCCTAAAGTTCCCGCACCGCGTCGTTCAGGTACTAGGTTTACCGTACCTATGTCTGACAAATATTTAGTACTTTCAAACGCTTAATCTCTTAACCATTGGACCGAAGCCCAAATCCCATGCTCTTACCACGTGAGCAATTCAATTTAACAATCTTATGATTCCAACATAAGAACCTATCATTGCGAGCGAAGTCCATCACTCGACTTGTACCGGGTCCTTGATGCATAGCAACTATCGACCTAGCATACTAGTAAAAGATCATAGGTACTTATGGATCATGCATCTAGGGTTTCCATTCAATTCCTGAACGTAAATGCACATACATAATCAAGCATAAATTCGGAAGTTGTAAGAAAGGAAGCACATAGGTATATGTTAAACCGGGGCTTGCCTTCACTTAGCAAGTTAGTAGGAAAACTTACGAACTTGGTTCGGGTCTTGTTGCACGTCCACGTAGTCGATTCCTTGCCTTGTACGGTCCGTCACCTCGATCCGAGATGAACTCGGGGCTAACGTCGGAAGGTTCTACACGTAGAATGCATATGCAGAAGTTAATTGGTGGAGTGAGTTTATTCATTTACAAAACATCACATGACCGCGTAAGGTGTTGAGTTTTCCATATTTGTTTAGATAGAATATATTCAGCATACTCTTCCATAAAGATTATACAAGCAATATTTTATTAACTGATTACTTCAAGAGTGATCGTGTGCATATTTATGAAAACAAATTAAAATTATCACACAAACATTTGAGTTACCTTTCAGAGCCCACAGTAGTACTTCTTAAAGAATAAAGCACACACAAGCTTTTAAAGAAAACATTTTCTTCATTTATCTTTTATATATACTAGATTCCTTCCAAAAATCATTCTGGTAAAACTATGCAGTGAAACACAGTGAAACTTTTTATGCAATCACAAAATGCTTTAACTGAGCTACTGATAAATTTTTATATCATTCTGAGTTATATGCAGAGCATGAAAAATACGACAAGTTATTCATGGCAAAAGCAAGAATATTAAGTACAGTGAAAACTACTCATGCACTGGTGCTCCAAATTTACACAGAGCCTCTAGGAACTAAAACTAGGTTACACACCAAAAATTAGCTCCAGAACCTATTCCAAACATGCTACACAAAAATAACCATTTCCAACCTCTTTATTCACAAAATATTTATTCAGAGAAAAGCCGGACTCAACTGTAGACCAACTTTCTACCATAGCACAAACATAGTATAAACATGCACTGGACCAAAGATAGGCATTAATTGACCAATAAAAACCGAGATATGGATTTTACTTCATAAACAAGCATCATTCAGAAACAGATATATAAATAGTTCAAAAATACATGATACAATTTTCCAGGAGTACATCTAAGCATAACAAGAGAGAAACCACAAGATTAGCCACAGAAAGCTTATATAAGAGGCTACACAAAAAGAATACACAGATCTAGCATAAATGCAAAATAAAACATAACTATAGATCTACTGAGCAACTTTGTGCAAAAACTTAGGTATAGCCTATTCAAGTACTGACTACCAACATATCCAAAGATCAAAGCTAGCTCATGTGTAGAACTCAAGTTATGAGTAAACACATACAAACTGATTTTGATTTTTCATTCAAAAACTATTTACCAAAAGTATATATACCTTTGTAAAAGATTTAGTCCTGCTCATAAGGAGACCAGCAAAATTGGTTTTACATTTTTCTGATTTTTCTGTGAATTTATATGATTTTTCAAAGAACTGCCCAAACAAGGGGAAAAAGGGTAGAATCTATTTGCACGTAGGCCCTTGGTCCAAACTTTTTATTCACAGAAGTACCCTCAGTTTGCACAAAACACCCTGAGAAGAACTTGGTCCTTACAAAAAGGCCCTTGGGGCGGACACCGGCGGGGTTGTGCCAGATTCCGGCGAAGGGAAGGGTCGGCCTGGCCGGGGAATGACGGGGGTTCGCGAGCTCTAGGGGGTCGATTCCGTCGCTCGGATGCGTCGAGCAGCGCTCCGGCGAGGTGGCTCGATGGCGACCAGCGGCGGCGGCCACTGTGGCTGGTTTGCCGGCGAACAGGAGGTGGTTTGGGGGCCAGCTGGGGGCGGAGCAGGTTCAAGGGATGTGCGTGGAGGGGAAGGCCGGCTTGGACGGCGGTGACAGTGTTCGGGAGGGGGAGTTCACCGAGGAGCGCACATGGCGGCACGGTGGCGGAAGCAGAGCAGCGACGGCGGGCAACGGCGGGCCGGGCACGCTTGCATGGAGGCTCGGCGCTTCTTATAGGCGAACGAGGAAAGGTCCAAACACCAACGCGGCCACAACATTGGTCACGAAAGGCGGTGGTGACATGCTGCTCGTACGGCGGCGACGCCAATGGCCGGCCGGCGTGGTGGTCGGTGCGGCGGTCCTGTGTGCGTGCAGCAGGTGGCATTCGCTGGATGGCCTGCATGCCCAGGTGTGCTGGGTCCTACCACGCGTGCGCTGACACTGTCCTCGGCGTCCGGGCCCAGTGGGGACCGCGGCGGGAAAAATCCCCGGCGCCGTCCGGCGCGGCCGCTGCGCGACGTCGCGCCCTGGAACGCGCCGAGGTGTTACTCAGTTCGAAGTAACCGCCTTTGACCAAGTTTTTCTCCGGTTTTTGTAACTAAAGTGCACTAAGTGGTAAAAAGTAAAGTTGTAGACCGAGGATCCCTCTACAACTTTCTCAAAGGCCGATAGGCAGTTTGATCAAGGGATCTTGCATAAACGTCAGGCGAAAACCAGGAATTTCTTGGCGTCGGTGAACAGTATGTGCAGGCTTTGACCAAGTTTTTCAACATCATCCACTCAAAATTAGCAATCCCGCCCAAAAGCAAAGTTGTGTCCCTCAAAAAGATGAACAACTTCTATTTTGGCCGATTTTGAAGTATTTAGATGAAATTTGGAGAACGTGGCAAAAGTTCTGAGATTGTGTAGGGTTCAAGGGGTTTAGGTAGGGTGTTGACCATGCTTTGACCAAATTTGACCAAGCATTGACCATTAGGGATTGTTGGTTCGGTTTTCGAGGTGATGACCCAGATTGACCAAGGTTTGACCAAAGTCAACATGTTTGACTTGGTTGACCTGTCATTAGTGTTAACTAACCCTAATTGAAAACCTGGGGCGTCACAAGGACCTCACGCAGCTGACGCCGGAGCAGCAGCAGCCGCAGCACCAGCAGTACCAGCCGCCGCTACCGTAGCACCAGCCGCCGCAGCCGCAGCACCAGCCGCCGACGCAGGAGGAGCAGCCGCCAACACAGCACCAGCCGCCATCGCAGCAGCACCAGCCACCGCCGCAGCAGGAGCAGCCGCTGACGCAACAGTTCGGATCTCAGCTGACGCAGGAGCACCAGCTGGCAGGTTCGAGGAGGCGGCGGCGGCAGCGGCTGGATCAGGGGTGATGTTGTCCCCCAGACGTTGGTACGTAAGGAGGTGCCGTCAGGATCTGGAGCAGCACCCGAGGCGTTGGCGACACCGGCCGCTGATCCGGACACCGCACGACGCCGCCAGGCACCACCGGACCTCCTCACGTACCCCAGCAACCACACTAGGGCAGCACAGGCAGCCAGGAGGGCGGCTAGGGGACCGCCGCTGTCACGCGCGAAGCGCGGCCGTATGTAGTTTTGTCGTAGCGAACTCTTAGTTGTGTAAACTATTTTTGTTTTATCGATATTCGTGTTACCTTGCGTTCGTATTAGTATTATATTCGTATCCGTATTATATTAAGTGCCTCTCATCCTCGTGGAGCTTGAGCTCTTGGTATTTTTCCACTTCGTCCTCGTAGAATCGGAGCTCTTCCATGGCGAAAACGTTGAGGACCAACACCGCAGGAGAGAGTGAGAGACGCAAAGATGCTTTGTGCAAAAAATAAAAGCAAACAAAAAAAATCTCCAACCGCCATTCCAAGCGGCAGTTTGCACTACCGCCGTTTCAAACGGTGGTTGGTGGTCCTCAACCGCTGTATGAAATGGCGGTTGGGCCTTTAAGGCTAACCGCCACCCGAGCAGCCCAATCACCCAACAAGGACCCAACCGCCGTTTGTAAAGGTGGTTTGCTTGAACCGCGGTTTAAAACAGCGGTTAGGTGCAACCGCTGTTTCAAACGGCGGTGGATGTGTAGTTTTGAAAAAATTTCAAATCCGCATTTATTTTTGAAAAATAAAAAAAATCCCACTCCCTCCGTCGCAGCCGCATTCCATTCCCACCGCTCCGCCTCCGCAGGCCAAAATATTGCCTCATATAAGCAAGGTCTGTAAAGCTGGCTTTGAAGTTCAATCCATGCATTTGCTGAACCAAATCATATTTACAGCAGCTTAGCTAGGCTATTTGCCGAAGCTCAGTCAATGTTGTGTGCTTTAATCTCCAAATTTCTTTTTTTAAGTAGATACGTACAATATTTTGTGGTAGCTACCGTTTATTGCAAGTGATAACTGCTTCCACTTACTGACATTGCTTATGGAAATCTCTATTCTGCCGACGAGCCTTCAGAACCTGCATGAGGGAGTGTTAATGCAAACTACAGGGATCATTGGGGGAAATATCATCAGCTACTGCCAGTCCAAAGAGAACAACACATCTGTTGGTGGTTCTTGGTACAACCAGGAACAAATTTACATGCAGTGGAAACAACTGAATTGTAGGACAGATTATTGTCGGTATCTCTGCATGATGCAGAGAGAAGGGGAGCGGCAATCACTTGGTCTGAGTCCTGTTAAATATCATGGAAAGTGGCCATCCTTACATGTTTCTGTGTTCCAGGTATGTCTTGTGCTGACGTGATCCTGATTCCTGAGTGAAACAACTTTTTTTATTTAGTTCTTGACGACATCTCAACTAAATCTGATGCCATCTTCTTCTTTTTTTTTTGAAATATTCGGCATAAATCTGATGCCATCAGGAACCTCTTTCAGCTGCACTATCTGCAATCACTTTTGCACTTCACTGGCTGGAATTCATTTTTCCTCCTAGTGAATTACAAATTATCTATTAGACCCCAGACTAGGAGAACTTGCTATGAATATACTCCCTTCGTTTCAAATTCTAATGTTACAAGTAAGATTTAGATGCTATCTGCCACTTTGTTTATTTGGCATGCATGCTTCTCACTGTAAACTTATTTGGCACGATAAGCTCCATATGCAGCATGCTAATTTATTTATATGTAGCAGTCTAGCTAATCGTTGTTTCAACAAAAAAAGAAAACTTTTTGGAATCTGGAAGCATGTAACATGCTTGTAGGGTATAGAACATCATCTCTCTTTTTTTTTAACCAGCCATAGTCAGGCAAGGTCTTTTTTTAGTGGAGAAAAGGTAGCTCATATAAGTGATCTTGATAGTCATCTTTGTTCATGAATTTTGCTCAAGCCAGCGTATTGCAAATAAATAAAACATATGTCACCTGAATCTCAAAAGAAATGTGCATATAATCGACCCATTTAATCGAGGAAAAAAATGATGGCATGCTTCCATTGACAAAGGGGGATCAATTATTGAAAAAGCTCGAATACAACCATGCATACTCATAGGCTCATCAATAAAGGATCTTTGTTAGGAAAAGATCAATTGTATCTTCGCCACTAAGGAATAGCTTATCGTACTACAATTTGGCATTGCTTTTAGAGCTCTTACTCCTTTTGCTTTATTGTTTATGCAGTTCACTCACTCTCATCGGCTATATTGCTGTGAGGGGCAGTGGGAGTGGAAGTACAAGATATTATTATTAATATGTTTTTCATTGAGAAGTTGAAAATTACAGTAACACAACTTCAAGAGAAACTTCGAAGCGCAGAGTTAGAAGGGACACAGCTAATTGCAAACAACATAAACACGGCAACAGAAAAAGGAGGATTACCTCCCCAACACTACTACAGGAGACAACCAAGACGATTGAAGCCTACAAGAGAGAAAAACACCAAGAACACATGCACATCACCTATTGCCTAACAACTCGAAGCCAACTGAGACTGAGAGAGGAAGTCATGCAATCGTCTGTTTGTCCACGGAGAAGCAGACCAAGTTTTCATCTAGCAATTCCACCTAACAAACCACCAAGTCCAGTATGAAAGCCAATACGATGGTATGACAATGAGCAATCTAAGGCGATGACAATGAGGAGCATTCGTAAAGACGACCAAAAGGAACGATCAAGTGGCGACCCAAAGATGACCTGCATGAGGAAAAGGCACCAAAAACACACGCATATCACCGTTTTCCCAATAACCCGAAGTTGCGGAGGCAGAGCAGATGGTGCCTTCAAGGAGGAAGCTACCCAACACAGTCATTATCCGACTGTCCATGGAGGAGCAGTCCAAGTTTTCACTTGGGGAAAGTAATTGGATTTGGAAGTTCAGGATGAACTGCGATATGTTGGATGATGGAGTTATTACTTCAAGAAACATGTCTTGGTTTGCTGTATTATTCTCTAAATTGATTAGCTGAAAATGGATAAAAGATATCATGAGAGCTTCCATGATATCTTTTACAGTTCCATGTCTTGGTTTGCTGTATTATTCTCTAAATTGATTAGCTGAATGGTAAAAGCTACTTACATGGAACTGTAAAAGCCAGACCAAATTAAAGCTAATCTTTTGGACAAAGCTTTCAAAAGCCAGATCTATCCCAAAATCTTTTTTCGGTTTCAAAAGCCAGATCCCACAATCCACGATAGATGTACGGGAAGCCTTTTTTTCCCTTCCCCAATCTCGACGAGAAAAGCAAGTGCATCCAGACAAAATGGAGGAAGAGGTGCAGTAATCTATGAATGATCAACCTGTCTGACTGATACCGTACTACGTCCGTACGGTTCCATCAGTCCAGTCCATTCCATTAGAAGGGCAGCCAGAGGAGAACGAAGCTAGTGACCGCGCAACCCAACGGAGCCATCGTGCCTCTCCCGGAAAGAGCTAGCCGTGGCCCGTGGGGAAGGAAAGAGAGGCCTGCTAGCTCCAGCGCGGAGGCCTCTGAGAGACTCCTCCCCGGTGAGTGGCCGCCACCCCCGCAAGCCACAAAGATCAGGAGCTAGCGCCGCCGCCGCGTCACTTCAGTTCAAGTTTGGTGGCGGTCTCCGCAGCGCCTCTCTAGATTTAAGCCAGGTGAGTTCACCAGCCTTTCCCTTGCTCTCTGTGTTTTTCAGGTAACCAGTTTTGCAATGTCGTCGTCTGCCGACTGCTACTGCGTTCCCCTGCTTCTGCCGTTTGCTACATCTGACCATTTGATTCATCTTGGGGACATATTGCCACTGTCCTAGCAGTGTATTTGGAACAAGAACACGCCAGAGAGGAGAATATCTCAACGGAGTGAACGGACCATGGACAGAGGAAACATAACAATGAACTCGTGTCCTTGGCCCAATTAACGGTCCTGCTCCGATCTTCTCGGAATTAAAAGATCAGTCTTTAGGAAGGTGCTACTAGTTTGTGGCCGTGCCATGGTTTAATTTTCGAGTACAGACACATTCACTCCAGCCTAGAGCTCACTGGCTAACCAAGCAAGTCTTTTCTTTCCAAAAATCGGCCACAACTTTTCCCTACATTTCCCTACAGCACGCACATACTTTACACTACCTTTTATTATATGAAAAAAGAGAAGACAACAAAAAAAGATTAGTGTCCACTGAGTATAGTTCCAACATGTACACTAGCAACCAACTTCAACTACTATGGTATATTAGGCTGGAGTATTACAACTGCAATCATACAACAATATATCCTTATAGTCAAATGAATATATTATATTTCCCAAGTATATATGTCTACAAATTATATTGAACTATTATCCTTGCTATGTATAAATGATTGCTATGCATATTATTTTACTGGTTCTATTACTTTCTCTAGGTAATAACTACAAACCTATACACATCTTCAAATATAGTTACATTGTATATCCACCTGAAATATTTTTTCCTGCAGATGAACTGCATACCGTTGAAAGATATCAATCAAAACTCATACAAAGTAAAAATTTGTGCAAGGCTCACAAGATTGTTCCAATTTACCCTTGAAGACAAACCAAATCAAGTTCTAAGACTAGATTTTGTACTACTAGACCATGAGGTATGTATAAATTAATATTTTTAGAAAGTTACAAAGCATTTTGTGCTGTTAATAACTCTTCAGTGTAATAAATTTATATACACATATATGCAGAGAAATGCAATTGAAGCTCAGGTGCCTCAAAATCATGTAGACCAATTCACATCACCTCTTAAAGAAGGAGTTGTATACTTCATCGAATTCTTCCAAGTGGTCCCAGCTAAAAATAACTATCAAGCAGTTAACCATATGTATATGATCAGATTTACAAGACATACCAAGTTAAGCGAGTTCCATGATGTACCTGAAACATTTCCCAAATATGCATATACTTTGGTATCTTTTGATGATTTAAGAACCAGAATTGATTACACCAAGCATATGTCAGGTAATTATACTCACTTATCTATTCCATTTCCAAATTCTAATGTAGGTTCTTCTAATTTATACATCATTATGCACTTTTCATAGATAATAAGTTACAAAATGATTTTTACAGACACTATAGGTCGAGTTGTCTCGGTTGAACCTATTACAACTGCACATGTTAAAGGTGTCAGCAAACCAAAACGACACCTGTATATCTCTGATGAACGGTAAAAATGACACCTACCTTACACTACATAAGAGTAAATTTTCTCAAGTTCTTTTCCCCCTCTAACTATTTCAATACAATGTATAGAGAATATGTTGAAGTTGTTCTCTGGAATCGCCAAGCAACTGAATTCCCAGCTGAAGAAATCATCAAGTCAAGTAAAGAAAGACCGATCATTTTATTACTTCTTGGTATAACGGCAAAATCACGTGAAGGTAAGCAAATAACCTACATTTTCCATGTTCCTCTGTTACATGGCAACTACATTTATTTATTTCAAACAAATGATACATTTACATTGTCAGGGCAACTGAAAATACAAGCAAGCACCACATGCCAGTACCATGTGAACCCTCCAATCCCAGAAGCAACAGCTCTAGAAAAACGGTAAAGCAGATACTTTTTCTAGTAATTATTCATTCTTCCTGAACTTTTTTTTTTTTGCAATTTTAACAACTGCATACAGATTTGCAGCCCTACCCCATCAGGTAGCATTGGCTGGTTCAATTGCTACCACTTCAGATGTTATAAACACTTCAGTTGGTGAATTAGCAAAAATGACCAATCCACATGAACTCTGTGTAAGCTATCCCAACTCTATCAGCCACATAATCATGCACTTTTCATTTATTAATTATTATTATTCATTACATGAATAGGGTATTATATATCAAGTTGATGTTGCACTTAAAACACTATCACCGAATCAACCATGGTGGTACTTAGGCTGCATATCATGCAAAAAAAGAGTATTTCCAGAAGGAGATACATACATATGTCCCAAATGCTCCGGAAACAAAGCTGAACCAATGTAAGTTACCTTCAAAACGTATTAATACTTTACTTTTCATATTTCAAATGCTTCTAATACAATTACATTTGATATCTGCACAAATAGGTACCGAATCACTGTTATTGCAGGAGATCCACATAACTTTATGGAAGACAATGCCCCCACTATTGAAATAATATTCTTCGGTGCCATTGGTGAAGAGCTCATAGGAATACAAGCACTTCATTTAGCAGCATTATACAATATGGCAATCCCTTCAGAGTTAACACGACTATACAATCATAAATATACACTAACAATCAGTGTTCCACTCTCATCCATGCACCGAGAGAATATATCGTTCCGAACAAAAAGTATTGTTGCTATAGGAGGACCTCTTATTATTGCACCGCCAACGCACCATACACCTTCAGGTATATGCAACAGAAGAAACACTGTTTTCCTTCCTATTGTTTGAAACTTGATTCTTATTCATTGCAGCACTATAATATTTAATTTTGTAGGCACACATCAACACCAGATTGCATCAACCGAGCAAACAACGAATTTAACTTGCTTACCTCCTGGCACAGCAACCACGAGCAAAGGAAAGGTAAAATCATATTACTAAATCTCCCATGATTCACATATCAGCATATATTGAATTTATCTGCATTCCTCATCTAACTACTCCCTTATAGAACATTCCACATCAGGAAGACAACACAGGAACACCTTTACCTTCACCACAACGCTTAGAAACGATGATTTCGGTAGATTTCCTTACCAGCAGAGAACACATTTCCATACATTTTGTCCAAAAAAAAATTAACATTGTTGTATACTCCTATTTCAACGCCTTTCATCAGCCACCAACAATCATGAATGTTTCAACTAGTGAAGCGGCGTACTTGCAAAATGACCTTCCATCAACTTCCAGAGTCAGATTAAGGTAACTTTTAATGAACATTAGCATATATAACTGATTGCATTCCTATGTCTCAATCCATAATTTTAATTATTTCTGCCTTTCTGCCACACAGTTCACCCACTGATGGAGAAGAAACACGAAGGGTCAGAAGAAGACTTTAAGTGGATTCAAGAGAAACAATTGAAATAATGCAACCATATACTCCTACTACATACTTTTGTTACCAGCCTAGTATTACAACTCTTCGACTAAGTGTCATACTCTACCTAGTGTATTTCTATGAACCATGCATGCTTGCATTGTATTTATATGAACCAAGAACCATGCTTCCATGTACGAATTGCTAATGGCAGAGGTTGCCGCGACGGCCCGCGTCAAGCAGTAGCTAGAGCCTGCTAGCCACTTGTCGTAGTCGCCTGCTGACCTGCCCCGACCAACCAAGAACAGTTGGGCGGCGGCGTGCCGGTGGACGAGGACGCCCCCACGCCGAACAAAATTTAATTTCCAGCGATCCTTGCTGCCGGCCTGGACCGTGGTCCTGCTCCGTCTGTCTTTCGTCACCTAGCTAGTTGTTTTCCTTGCAACGTTCGATTCGTTCCCCCACCGTGCCTGGTCTTGCATTTGGTTTCCTTCCAAGTAGGGCTGTTAAAAAAACCTCAAGGCTCGTGAATCGATCGCGTTTGGCTCGTTTTAAGCTTGGTTCGAGATCGGCTCGATTTCTAAACGAGCCAAGCTCAAATCTGACTCAAACCTCATGAGATTTTCGAGCTCGAGATCGAAAAGCTCGACTAAACTCGTGTACTATGATTAGCCATGACTCTATAAGATGTATCTATCTATACTATAAAGAGCGAAAACATTTGAAAACCTTTCTCACCCAATTCGGGTCCGCCTTACCCCTCACGCCGGACCCACCCGTCAGGTTTGCATGATGACCAAATTGGTGGAACAACCATAAAAATTGCAATTTAGAGAGCGTTTCTGCTAAAAACGACTAACTTTTTTCACCCGTGCCCCACCTACCCGCCCTCCATACCCACCGGGCCCACTCAAGTTTCGCATCGTCCCTTTCCCGTCGCTGCGCGTACCCGCCCGCTGTTTCCCTACTGCCGCGGAGCAGAGGAGCCGCTGTCGTCCACCGCCGCGCCGCAGAGAAGGGGAGGAAGGCCTGGGAGGGAGTCACCGTCCCAACTGCCGGATGGAGCACCACTTCCGCGTGCGCACGGCGAGCAGAGATCTCCTCCTCTCGCGCTGGAGCCCCACCGCCTCCAGATCTGCGCGGGGAGGTCGGGAGGGGCCGTCGAGGAGGCGAGCAAGCAGGGGAGTGGCTGCCGCCACCAAGGCAAGGTGGGGAACAGCCATGCCCCACGCTGCCCCCTGGTCCCCTTGACCCGTGCGCACCTAAAGCCCCCGCAACCAGTGGCGGATCTACGTTGGGGCGAGCTGGGGCAGCCGCCCCAGCTAGATTTGGGATTGCGCATAAGTACCTCTCTTCTTCTCTGAAGAAAATCCGAGCTCCGCCAGCAGTCGCAGGCTCGCAGCACCCCCGGCCGCCCTGGTGGCTGCCTGGTTGCTGGCCAGACAGAGGTAGAAGACAACCTCTCAATCTGGGCCTTTATTTGCTATGTACCTCTTTAACTTCCAGTCCACTAGCCCAACAGCCCAAAACGTCTAAACAAGGCCCAACAACACATAGACAGCAGCAGCAGCAGCCAGCAGCAGAGAGACGCAGCAATTGATGTCTAAACAAGGCCCAAAACGTCTAATTGATGTCATTATCTAATTTACGGTTCATCTTTTTCTTATTTCTATTTTTGCATTTTTACCATGTATGGTGCGCTGTTGCAAATTTATTCTTCAAATTTGAGATAATATCTCAACTTCACAATAAAATTGTGTGATTACGATATATAGATGCATTGATGCGATCTAAATTGCTATGTTCTTGATTTCGGTTTAACCAATCATTAGAAGTTCGCCCCAGCTCGATCTTTTTCCTGGCTATGCCACTGCCCGCAGCCAAGTCCCAATTGGCTCCATCGCCAGTTGGGGATCTCTTTTCCCCTTCCTCTGTTCCGCCGTGTGAGAGAGAAGAAGGGGGAAGTGGAGGAGAAGGAGGGGAGGAAGGAAGGGGAGGTGCACGCCACCGCAGCATCGTCCAGCCGAAGCTAAGGCCGCGAAGCCGGAGCCGGACGTGCTGAGGAGAAGGCTGTCCGCGACAAGACGGAGCCGGAGCAGAGCCGCCGCCGTGTACCCCGTCGCCGCTTCACCAACACGCCGCTCCACTGCTACGCCTTCACCTCCGCCCCAACGTGAGACACCCCGTTCTCTCTTCCCTGACCATGTCTTCGTCATGGGAGCGTGCCCTGCGCCACGCCGCGCCGGCCGCCGCACCATGCGCCGAGCACATGCTCGCTGTCGTTTCCCCATGTCCGGCCTTCGTGCCGCTTTTTGCTGCAGAAGCCCTCCTATGACGCCGTCGTGCACCCCAGCGCGAGCAGGCAGGCCCTAGGCCGCTGACTAACCCGCCGCCGTCATTGCCGCCATGTCGTCGCCGGACGCCTCGGCGCCGAGCGCATGAACGTGTGCGCGCACTAATAACTGTCATTTCACGCAGGGCGTGCATCCGTGCGTACGCTCCTGGGACTTGTGCAACCCAGCGCAGACTCCAGGCACCGTGCGAGCCCGCCGCTGTTCGCCGCGCGCCGCGTCGTCACCACTGCATGTCGCGCCACGCCAAGTTCTTCACCGTGTCGCGCCGCGCGCCGTCCGCACGTGCCCAACCTTAGGGCTGTGGCCACGTCAAACCCGTCGTGAAACCCTAGAGTACCTCCATGTGTGCTTGTTTGGACGCTAGAGCCACCGGCGCCGCCGATCGCGTTTCGTCGTCGCCGCCGCGCGCGCCGAGGCAGGCGCACGCGCCCAGGGGGCACCAGCGAACCCCAGCTTTGCACTGGGAGTGCTGGTGCACCGCATGTAAAGTCCAGGGGGCATACCTGGACTCCCTTGCCCTCAAACGTGAGAGGACCACACATGGGCCTTAGCCCATTAAGGCCCGTGCACCGGCCCTTTTCCTTTTCTTCATCACGCGTTTTAATAAATCCAGGGACGTCCAATGGACTTGGCCTATTGGGCTCTATGGGCCGAGTCCACTAGGCCGAATTCGGCCTAGTATCGGCCCACTAACTGTTGCGCTGACGTCATGCTGACGTCATCACCTATTTTCAAAATAAAAACCCTTTTCTGATTTATAAATAAATTTGATAATTATTTTATAAATCCTTTAACATTTGAAAAATCATAACTAATTATTTATAACTCCGAAAAATATGAAACCAGTTTCATTATTTTTCTAAAAATGAGATGGTGCTGTTTGTAGATAGTTTGGATCTTTTAAAATTGGATTTCTTTGGATTTATGCTTAGATGATTGCCGGTAATTTAGTGTCTCGTATCTCGTGCTGAGCAGACCCGAGCTACGAGCCAGAGGAGGAGTTCGACCCCGACTTCAACCCAGACCAGGACTACGGACGCCAGCCAGGTGTCATGTCACTCCCAACCATATAGATCCTATGCATGCTTTAGTTGCTAGTGCTTAATTATTATTTATGAATGTTCTTGAATTGCATAGACAAACTTTTAGCCATGCCTTGGAATTGTTTATCCTGTACCTTGAACTACCTACTTTTGGAACTAGCTACAGACCCCTAGCTAGTTCCCGGCTATATCTATCCATATATTTTACCCTTAGTTATGGATGGATCTTTGGTTTGGGTTGAGATTGGGATATCTCAGTATTCTAGCGTGTGTTTTGGGTGAGTGTGTATCCTTGACGAGTTACCGCAGGAGCGAGCCGCTTTGGTTACTTGTGAACGCCTGTCTAGGGGAGATGCGACCTGGCCTTCCGCCCTAGCGGCGTGTCGTTCGGATGGAGTTGGTGAGTGCTCGCTCTTGCAATTAAGGACCGATCGACAGTTTAACCATGTATCTTTGGGCTATTTTCGTGCAAACCGTTCGCCTTGTTATGGGCGGGGTTCGGTCCGAGAACTAGTATGTGGATGGCATCCAGCCTGTAGGCGGATTGGTGTGATCGTGTGAGGGGGACGGGTTATACCCCCGAGTAGATGTCGCCCCGGCTCCTCCGGGGATGGTTTCACAGCTTCGAGACCCTGCTGGCAAGTTTCGTGCCCCAGTCAGGACGAGTCAGGCTCGGAGAGGTAGGAGAGTGCCATCCACTACTAGGTCTCCGGCCGTTAGGTAGGGATGTGGATCGGAGGCATTCGATTCTGCCCTACTCGGCGGGTCCAGTTGTACAATCTCTGCAGAGTGTTTAAACCTATAGCTATAGTCCGTGTCCACTGGTATGGACAGCCCTTGGATCTGTTACTCTAGCTAGTCTCTTCTTGTGCTGCTTTCTCTCCGCTGTGTGTGTGAGCCCGGCTTCGTGCCATTGAGATGTGGGGATAGGAGTTGGCGACCCCACATCACAGATGAGAGTGGGATGCTGTGACTCGGTTGAGATCCAGTGTTTGGTGTTCGATCCTTGGTTGGGGTGTTGACCCCGGAGGCGTTGGCCTCGGAGGTGTGGATCTCCTCGGAGATGGTGACCTCTCAGCATTTCTGCATTTCTTGATGTTGCTACCGCTGCTTGCATAACCTTCTACAGCCATACATAGGAATATCCATACATACTAGAATTATTCTCTTTTGCTTATGCTCTTTGTTGGGAAGCTGACATGACCTACTCGCTTATCGAGTAGATGACGAGTTTTCAGACGCGGACTACGACTTTGAGCACGATGGATGGGATGACTGAGGCCGTTCTACACTCGAGCTGCCTATGGGGATGGAGTCTACTTCGCTACATGAGAGCCGCTGCGTAGATGTTTACTCTGTTTGATTCAGTCCTGTTGGACTTGTACCCGGCATGTGCCGTAATGCTGTACTCATATGCTTAATTGTTATAATATTATTATGTGGACCCTCATATATTACTCTTGTGTTGTATGGTTGTGAGAAACCAAGTTGATATGTGCCTTGGTTTGTATATGATGAGCGGTTGACCGGATGTTTTGAGGCTTTGTGTTGAGTGTGTTTCGTCGGGTTGTGTTGTCGGTTGTGTGTCTTTTATTCATATCTTTAGGTGGTGTGTTGTCGATGCACTCGTAAGGAGTGGTTGACAACGTTGTGTGGACTGACTCTTGGCCTATTATTGCAGGTGTTGGTTGCGGCTTGGTTTGCGTTGGTGCAGGTGAAGAACAAGCGCGAAAGGTCTATGCCAAGGTGGCCTCCGGGGTGATGGAGAGACAACTAGGCTTCGTTCGAGGGACCCGGTGGCCGACGGGATCAAGTGCGGGCCACATGGTGCAAGAAGAGCAAGACGAAGTCGTGGACATGGAGCCGGTGCATCGGTGGCGGCCAAGTCAAGGAACGAGGCAAGACCGAGTAGACCGTCTGGGTGCCGGAGGTGAAAGGCTTGACGGGCTCGACGCTTGGCGTGGTGAGGCCGGGCCGTGTACGCGGGGTTTGGTGGTTTGGCCACAAAACCATCGGAGGACGGTTTCTTGGTTTGGGCCTCAAAACCAAGTCCGAAGGCCCAACGTGACGAAGACGGGGATCCGGGAGCGTCGGGAAGCTTCGAGGCGGGCGACACGCGACATGATCGAGGTGCTTGCGTCGGGAGGACGCGAAGGCCCGATGGATGCGCGGCCGTCCGATGGTGAACTTCATGTGTTGACCAAAATGCCCCTGTGAGGGCTTGTATTGTATCTCCTAGTGTAGGGACACTTCGGTCTTTTCCGGAGGGCCTATATATAGGAGGAGGGGGCTGAATTTTCAGCCAACTCTTTGGCTTAGTTGGTGGGAGTGCTCTTGGGGAGAGAAGGGGAGGAGAGTGTGTGGCTCTTTGTTTGGAGTTTTTTGCCATCCAAGATTTGCAATTCTTGGAGTGACTTGTAATCCATCATGGCATGAATATTCATAGTGAATTCTTCCTCTTAATCTTGTGCAAATTCTTCTATTCCCGAGTTCCTTTTGTTGCATTTTCGGAGCTCTTTTTGTGCTATTTTCGTGCTTGGCTCGATCCATCGTTTCTAGGTCGTTTTGTCTCGGATTTCTTTGAGGGGATCATGGGTGAGTGCCTTGTGCCTCTTTGTGGATGATCTTGACCCCTCAAACGCTGGGAATCGGGCTCGATTTGGTGAGGTTTGGATGAACTCGAGTTTATGCTTTGAGCGCACGAGATTTGCGATTCCGGTTGATTGGATAGGTTTGGGGCTCCAAGATTTTGGGCATAGCTTCTCTTAGAGACGCTTCTCATCTACCCAAAATTTGGGCTCAATCCATCCAGCGGTTTGGGAGATCCGTCGATCGGAAGTTGGAGGTGTTTTCGCGGGGTTCATGGCTCTGCCTCTGCGTGCAGGGCGGACGGTCCGCGAGTGAGGGGCGGACAGTGCGCGAGTGCGGGGCAGACAGTCCACAAGGGCAGTGTTCATCGTGTGTTCATCGAGTTCTTCGTGAGTTCTTGCGTGCCCGTGTTTCGATCTGTTGGGTTAGGAGTTTTTGGTGGCAAGAGATTTGCGGACGGTCCGTACTTGAGTGCCGGACGGTCCATGTCGTGGCGGACAGTCCGCAGGTCCCTTGCGGACAGTCTGATTTTTCGAGGTGCGTCTCTAGTGGCTCGGTTGCCTTTTGCGGACAGTCCGCGCAGGCCTCGCGGACGGTCCGCCCGTACCAGGCGGACTGTCCGCCTGGTCTGTCGCAGACTCTCTTCCTTTCCTTCGATTCTTGTCTAGTGCTTCCGCTCTTTGATTCGAGGGTTGTCTCTAGGACTTGTAGGCTTGTGTGTGCCTAGTTTAGAGCCGCTTTTGTGTGTGCGACTGCTTCGAGTGTCAATCGGGGTATAGGCCGAGTTCTCTCTTTGGAGAAGAATTTTTATCGGCTCCCATTCACTCCCCCCATCTCTGGTCGCCTATTCGGTCCTTCAGGTTGTGATTACTATCTGAGACAGGGACTTGCACATGATAGCCTCCTGGGACTATCACTGAGGTGCAGGGATCGGGTTTCCATTCTCGGAAATCCGGTTCGTTTCAGCTATGAACCTAGGCAATCCATCCTTTCATCATCCGCAAGTAATGTAGAAGAGCAACAAAGTCTCACCATATTCAGATCAAAATGAAGTCGAACTGCAAAAGTGAAGCTGAAACAAGTGTGTATCAAACTGCATGGCAAAAAGAAACAATAGGTCAGACAAAGAATAGACTGGGTCTGAGCAAAAACATCACAAGCTCTTCATCCCCAAACATCACTGTAAGCTAAAAGCAGGAAAACCAACAAAGGCAAGTAGCATAGGAAGGTGTTGCCTCAGTACAAGTGCATCACAGGCATAGAAAGGTAGGAGTTGAGGCCTCAGATCATAGTTATATCAACCACAAATCAGTCAAAATTAACAAGGTGGCTCAAAAGTGGCAAGACAACAAGATTGGAGGAAGAAAAGAATAGACACCAAAGAGACAAAACAAAAAGGCGAAAGCGCAAACAGACCTGGGCCACTTCATCATTGCCAACTTAATAATCTTCATAGGCCAAAGAACCAAAGAAAACAAAGCATATGAAAGCAGTAGGAGGAAGGTAGGTACACAAGACAATCAGGCAAATAAAACATCACAAAATGACAAAGTCAGAGATGGCACATGAAACCAGGAAGAGCAAGTTCCTAAATAGGAAGACAAAGTGTCACATTAGCAAGCAGCAACAGGAAGTCAGAATAGGCATATGAAAACAACAAGACAACTGAAATAACAAATGAGGAATGGCATATCAAAAAACAATTTAGAAACAACAATAACATTTGAGAAATGACATATGAGAATAGCATATAAAACAGCAAATTCATGGCAACATTCAATTGAAATGGCAAGTAGCATGATAAAGCATCATATCCTAAAATATAGCAGTTCTACTTTCATCACATCACAATCCATAGCATGTAGTTCATCACGATCCATAGCATGCAGTTCATCACAATCCATAACATGCAGTTCATCACAGGCATATAAAGGTTCTAGAATCTGCATATTACAGTACCGTACTTACCATGCAGTTGATGAGCAAATAGTTAGGTCTGTCTTAACTTACCCAGCTGCCATAACTAGATTAGTATTAGTAATTAGCCACCCCCCATGTGAAACCAAAAACCACCACAAAAGGGCCAGGTGCAAGTGAGGCTACACCATACCAGGTCAGACCTATGCATATAGAGATCTGTGCAAAAGAAGGGAGTGATCAGGGATGGAGACGTGCTCAACTGTTTTCCCTGAGCTGTGAAGGCTGCAACTACTACATGATCAATAGTAGTGCTTGCCAAGCCAGGTCCTGAGCCAGAGGGTGCGGTGAGTATCCCCCATCTTGACAAAGGCATTGCCCTGGGCCTTGTTGTCCAGCAGATGGGAGAAGACAACGATCAGAGTCTCCTCGGAGAAGCCAGGGGTCAGCATCACAGCATGGTAGAGATCAGGGTGCACCTGCTCTGGGCCAGTCTCTCTAAGTGCAGAGGCCACATTGTTGACGGCGTCCGTCATGTTGGTGAGCACAAGTACCTCCTCCTCAGACATTGCAGCCCTCTTCCTCTTCTGTCCACCGTCGTAGGCAGGAGGAGCCCTTGAAGCCTCAGTTGAGGGAACCGTCTTCAGCACGGTCTTCACCTCAACCTTCTGGTCAACCTACTGCTCTGAGCTCATGTCCAGCACCAGCTTGGTGGAGCTGAGGTCCACGACCTCCTTCTTCACAGAACTGCCAAGGCCACCATAGAGCCCCAGTGGCTCTCCACTGCCCAGAGCCCACCTGCCAGTAGCCATGCCACCTCCAAATATCTGCTCCATCTCCTCATAGTACTCGATGGGCTTGTTAAGCAGCTCTACATCCTTGGGATGATCCTGCAAAGCAAAGCAAAGCAAAGCAGTCAGTATATGAAAAGATTAAGAAAGCAAAGCAAGGAAAAATAAGCACTGCAACATGTGATTACCTTGCAGTGACCAAGATAGTGCTCCTGGTCCAAACTGATGCTGCAGGAGAGGGCATCCCAGAGAGCGCCACTCAGGTCCTTGAGCTTGTAGACCCTACCCCACCTCTGGCGCCACTTGCGCAGGTGGTTGTAGACCTGAGTGCCGGTGACATGCTCACCGGTGAACTCCTGCAAGGCCTTGGCAACCTTGTTCACATGGATCTCCTTGAAGCCCTTATCAGCCCTCACACCTGTCCCCACCAGCTCACACATGCGGCGCAGAACAAACCCAGAGGTGGCACTGGTCCACCTCATCGGCGGACAGACCAACACCACCACCTCCTCCTGCCTCACTGACAGCAACACCAGCAACTGCATCCCCCTGACCCTGAGGAAGAGCACCATCAGTAAGCACACCCCCACCCACCACAGCAACCATACCAGCAGCAGGAGCACCCCCATCAACATCAGGAAGACCCTAACCCAGAGCTGAGGCCGTAGCAGCAGCACCATGCTCAACAAGAAGCACACCACCAGCACCAAACACAGCAGGCGTAGAACCAAAGAACGTCCCCTCCTCAGCCATTGGCCTATGTCACCAATACCAGGTATGGAGGACAAGAGATTTAGCAGCAGACATATCTTATGTAAGCTCATTGCAGCCCTTGTCACACCCCGAGTAAAAAGAATGAAGGCAAATGAAGAAAGCAAAACGAAAACAGTAAATGGGATCACATAGAAATATTAAATAGCAGCAATGGTCTCAGCAAGTTCCAACACAAACACAAACACATGCCAATTCATAGTTCCTTACAGTTCCAACTTAGGAAAACAAGGCTAGACGCTACCATACTCCTAATTCCTAGCTTGGCTCCTGTCCTGCCACATGGCATGAGCCCATGCATCCCTCTGAGCAGCCCATGCCCTGACTTCCTGGGACTGAGCTACATGAGTACCAACAGGCTGTGATTGGGAGGGATCAGCAGTGAAATCATCCCCAGGGACCATTTCGTCAGCCCCAAACCCCAAGATCCTGTTATGGAGGATACAACATGCAATGACAATTTTAACCTGAGATGAGTACGGATGGAATGGCTTGTTGTCCAACATCCTAAACCTTCCCTTCAAAGCCCCAAATGCCCTCTCAACTGTTGTGCAGAGGGAGGAGTGCCTTAGGTTGAACAGTTCTTTGGCATTACTAGGGGTCTGCCTACCCAGGAACTCAGACATGTGGTACCTAACAGCTCGGTAAGGAGGGAGGAAGCCTGGTTTTAGTGCATAGCCAGCATCAGCAAGGTAGAATTTCCCTACTCACAAGTGGAATGTCTTAGAAATATACACCTAAAGGTCAATGATAACAGTTAGGTGGACTGTGTACCTTGGGGAACTCTCGGCCCATCATCCCGCTCTAATGCATCAGCTAGGATCAAGCCATCATGTGCTGATCCCTCCCATCCAGCAAGTACGTAAGTAAATCTCATGTCGAAATCCACAGCAGCAAGAACATTTTGGGTTGTGCTGCCCTTGCGACCTCTGAAAGCAGCCTGCATGTGGTGTGGCACTCTAACTAGGATGTGGGTACCATCTATAGCTCCAATGCAGTCCTAAGACATTCGACATCAACAAATCAGTATAGAATGTCACTGCTACTTTATAGTGCACAACGAAGCATTAACAGAAATAGAAGCCCAAGTACCTTAAAGTATGGGTTCCACCTGTGGCTGCCAAGTATTTTAGGATGTGTACCACCAGCAGGAGCTCTAATCATTTTAGCTCTAAGCTCCTCCACTGCATGCAGGACCTGTGCGAAGTACCTACTCACAGTCTCATAGGACCTCCTAAAAGTGTGATGGATGACCCTGAATCTTTGGTTGTGTCCCACAATGTGGAGGAACATTGCAACCTGTTCCTCCACAGTGCAGTGGATGTTATCCTCTAGGAGGAGTCTCTGCCTAAACAGGTGAACTAAATTGAAGAAAGGAGCTTTACGCATTCTGAGCATGCTTACAGACTCAATATCAATGAAATTGCAAATCTTGTCACGGTTTGTCTGGCGCTCAGCATCAACCAGAGCCCTGGAAACCGAGACAGGAGGGCTGCCCTCTCCCTCATCATCACTATCAGCCATGACCTTGCTAAGCCTGTTGTACACAATCGCAACGCGCACACACACAAGTGTTGCAGCCTGAGAAACCATCCTGGCATGATCGTTGTCGTACCCCATCTACATTAGACCATGCAATAGAACAAACTTAAAACCAGCGGACTCAGTTGGAACTGTAAGACATCCTATGAAAAGACATTCCTAGAACCAGCATTGGAACACTTGTGGGGTCATTGCCTTGGCTGCTACAAGAGTAGCCTACTAAAGGCTCATCCACCACATATCATCGACCATAACAAAATAGTACGCAACCATACTCTCCTCCTTATAAGCATGGACGAAATAAATGTCCAAAGACCATTTCTTTGCACGTCTGCTACTCAAGGTAGCCTCCCAGTGCAACATACAAACAAATCGAGTCTGCATCGACGCGGTAACTACACAAGCAGCATGAAAGAATGCAGTCAGTAACACAAGGCAGTTAGGTAAATCAAAGAACTGCAGATCCGGTGAGGATCAGGCAGTAACCGACATTGCGCACACACAACCAACAAGTAAGCCATCAATAAGATGTGACAGACCTTCAGATCCGATACAGATCTGCTCGAATCGACTCGTAAACGAACGGAATCGAAATAAAAATCCAGCGCACGACAATCATCCCCATCTCAAACATCACGGCACATCACAATAACCGGAGGAAGTTGTGGATCCGGGCCTTACCTGCGCGAAGACGAAGACGACCGACCTGGGGAAGATGAGGAGGTACCGCGTGGCCGTGGACGAGGCGAGGTTCGACTGGACCAGGAAGAAGACGAAGGAGAACTGCTCGGTCGTGAAGAAGATGCACGTCACGTCGGGGAAGAAGAGGTTGGAGGGGTTGCAGCGGACGAAGAGGTAGCAGATCTGGTCGGTGACGAAGACTAAGAACGGATCCAGCCCTCCAGGTCGACAAAGCCCCCACGCGCACCGGTGTAGAAGCAGCCGCGGCGACCTCCGCAGGCACCAGCGCCCGCCTCCGGATGAGCCGCAACACCACGACACGCGCCATCGCCACCGCCAAGTCGCCGGGTTCAGGGGAGAGGAGGGAGAAGTGGAGAGGTCGAGTGCGAAAGCGAGAAGAGAGCGATGCGGTCGGTGGAGGCGGCGGAAGTGTGGGAGCAGCGGGCACGGTGGAGGGCGGCCTCCCCTTTATACCGACGAGGACGCGGGGAGGTAACCCTAGCGGGCCAAAAAACGGCGCCCTCGCGGGCCTGCATCCCGGGAAACGACCCCCTCGGGCGTTTCCTCGGCTGCAGCCTCGCGGGCCTCTTTTGCACCCCGCGGGCCTGGCTCCGGCCAGGCTTCCAAACGGGGCCGCCTGCACCTCGCGGGCCTGGCTACACGCTGGGCCAGCCTGCCAAACGCCGATGAGCGAGACAAGTTTTAAATAGGCCTAAGTGGGCTTTATAGTTTCAATGCTTAACTATCTTACGGAAGTCAGATAGGAGCCCCCCCCCCCCCAATTAATTCATCTAGAAGCACCGTGTAACTCCTAAACTCCTAGTGGATTCATCAGTCGGTTTCAGTTAGATCTTGCAAAAGGGGGAATGGGGACGTCACGTATTGCCGTGCCCACTACGAGCCTGTCTGATCGGGGGCACGAATGCGGGGGAGATAGTGGCTATAAAGTTTCGCACTCTTGGAGCTTTGTATTGTAATTAAGGTGGTGAGTGATTTATGCCACTTTGTAAGAACTCATGAGGCACTTACTCGAATTCTACGGGATCTGAGCAGTTTCCTCCTGTGAGGATCGTGTGTAAAATACTCTCAAAGTTCTTTGTGAAGTAAAAATCGGATTCATTGCACTTCATTGGTGAAAGATGGTAACTTCAGGGATATATAATAAAAAAAAAACTCGACCTGCGGGGAATAAGACCACCCCCACAGTATTGTATTAAGAAGAAGACCTTCTCACACAGGTCGAGAAAATCTCCGAACCCCTGCCCCACCCATACACAGCGGCACCGCAGCACACGTGAGATAAGGCTGGCCTTAGATCTGTGCTTTAGCGTGGGACAGACGAGGAGATTTTTTTACAACAGCAGACTACTAGGAGGGCCATCCGGGCGCTCAACCACCGCACACATGTGCGTCTGCTGGTGAAATAAATTTTCCCGGTAGGACACGCAGGTGCAATTCCTGGGAATTGAACCTGGGTGGGCAGCCCCACCACCGTGGAGGCTTGCCATCCGAGCTACGCTCGGCTCCTTCAGGGATATATAATAACAAGTGTAACCACACTTTTTTCCCTTCCAATGCAAGTATTATAGGTTTAGCCCCTAGCTCTCACGCTGATGAAATAATTCAACCCGGGACAGCGAAATGAGGTAATGATCTGAATAGCACAGATAGGTCCAATTTGTGTTGTGCTGTGTTTAGTGTGCTAATCACATTCATAAAAAAATGCTTAGTGTCCCTGTCAGCAGACATCACTATCCTGATGAAAGCCAACTCCGATCATTCTGGCACTCAGAAGCACAATCCTTTGCAGTGGCCTATGTTTAATTTGTCTTTTTTCTCAAGCAATAAACAACTATAAACTGCATACCTGAAGGAAAATAAAGCGTTTGAATATATCATGTCATTTTCGAAAACGTATTGTTCATCAAGCAGTAACCAATTTGGCATAAAACTCGCTAGCCGTATGTAGATATTTTAATTTGCTACCATGAATCCATATCGATGTTGTAAGAATGTCAACAGCTGGTAATCATATATAATTCTGAGTAAAGTGTACGGCCGGTCTCTAAACTATCGTGGGTGTGTCATCCCGGTCCCTGAACTCTCAAAATGACCGTTTAGGTTCTCAAACTTGTTGGGTTGTGTCATTTCGGTCTCTAAACTTGCAAATTATCCGTTTAGATCCTCAAACTTGTTTAGTTGTGTCATCTCGGTCCCCAAACCTAGTTTTCAATCTCATCGGGGTCAATACGATCTAAAAACTTTATATAAAAACTTTATATAAGTTTTTCATACGAACTTGAATGAAGACAAACTTTATATTTAAATTGTATCCCTCAACGTGATCTACGACTTTTTAGTTGAAAAGTTTTTGAGCTAAAAATGTTTAGAGACCCAAAATATTGTTGTATGTTTATAGATTTTGAAATTTGAATTTTAAAATTAAGTTTTGGGACATTAAACTACTTCAAATAAAAAAAGTTTCAAGGAAAAAGTTGTATATCGCTTCGAGGGCTACAATTTTGATATAAAGTTTGTCTTCGTTCGATTTCGTATGAAAAACTTATAAATTTTTTTATAAAATTTTTAGATCGCTTTGATTTGACCAGGTGAGATCGAAAACTATGTTTGAGGACTAAGATGACACAACTGAACAAGTTTGAGGATCTAAACGGATGCTTTGTAAGTTTAGGGACCGAAATGACACATCTTAACAAGTTTGAGAACCTAAATAGTCACTTTGAGAGTTCAGGGACCGGGATGACACACCCACGATAGTTCAGGGACCGACCGTAAACTTTACTCTATAATTCTGTACTACGACGATGGAAGGTCAAAATGCAGCGATCAGCTAGCTGGGGGACAAGCCTGCAAGCTAATTCCATCTACTGGCTTAGGTCCCTTTCGTGTAGGTGCCAGCTCTTGTGTGATGCTGCTTAATTTATGATGCTTTGCCTATCTAACCATCGTAGTTATTCACAGCTGTTCACAACGACCTAACTTCTTTTTCCAGAGTAGAAGTGTACGTGTTTCTTTTTTTTTCCCGGATTTATATCACCTGAATTTTAGCTTATGAGGCTCATTAAATATGGGACATAGCTAATCAGCATTTTCTTTTATTAAGGGAAAATACATCTGCAATTCCAAAGAGGCTCTAGAAAATTCGTTAGTACTGTCGAAATCACCTGAGATAGTCGAAAGGACTTTGCATGTGCTATGTAGTCACACTCCCTTTTGTCCAGTTGCTATGACGACATACTCCATACCTGAGATTTTATTTTTATTTTTTTCATCCACTTTACAAAGTACTCACTCTGTTCCAAATTACTTGTTACTGTTAACTTTTTATCACAATATTTGATCATTCGTCTTATTAAAAAAATATGTATACATCATTTGTTTGGTTTGTGACTTACTTCATCATCAAAGATATTTTTAGTACAACTTGACGTTTTGCGTATTTTTATTAATTTTTTGAATAAAACGAATGATCGAATGTTGTAATCAAAAGTCAACAGTGACAAGTAATTTGAAACGAAAATATTAGTATTTAGTACTCAGTCTGGTCACCTATAATTGACATTTCAGACAAGCAAATGAAACTAGTACTCCTACATGACAAAATTGATGGAGTTAGCATGTACCTTCGCCTGAAAAATATTCTGCTGTGTAGCCCTCTCTGGTGAGCTGTATATGTTACAAGTAAGATCTAGATGCTATCAGCCACTTCGTTTATTTGGCATGCATGCTTTTCACTGAAAACTTATTTGGCACGATAAGCTCCGTATACAGCATGCTAATTGTATTCATATGTAGCAGTCTTGCTGATCGTTGTTTGAACAAAAAGAAAACTTTTTTTGGGAATCTGGAAGCATGTAACATGCTCGTCCGTTTAGAACATCTCACAAGTAATTTGGAACGAAAGAAGTAAAAGATATCATGAATAATATATACATGGAACCAAGTGTGTTTGGCTGGTAAAAGCTACATGGAAAGCCGGACCAAAAAGGTAGTAATCTTTTGGATCAAGTAAATAAAGATTTCAAAAGCCAGATCCCACACAATCTTCTTTGTTTCTTGGCGAAAACACAGATCAACAATCTAGCTGCATTCAATATCTACGATAATGTAAACGAAAAGCCCTTTCCCTTCCCCAATAATCTCAACGAGAAAAGGAAGTGCATCCAGACAGAGTGGAGGAGGAGGTACAGTAATCGGTTCCAATATACAGTAGTAAACTTGAATGATTACTCTCCATGTTTAACCCGTTTGTTAATTGTTACCGTACGTCCGTACCGTTTCATGAGTCCGTGTGGCAGAATCCGCGTATAATTTGTCGATTAGAGAGAAGCAACCCGCAAGCCAACCAAGGTGATTCCCGTACATATATGGAGTAGGATGATCTTCAACATTATAAGAAAAAAAAAATCGTAGAATGAAGATGATGAAAGCGTAAAATTGATCATACGAGAAATTGGTGGCCGTGCCGTTGTTCACTTTCAAGTACAGGCGCAGCCAAGCTCGATGGCTAACCAATAAAGTATTCTCTTTCAAAAAATTGGCCACAACTTTTCCTACAACACACACAAATTCCACACTGACCTTTTCTTCTGGAAAGGGATAAAAGACAAAAAAGATAAGCCATCGCTGCCTTGTGGTATTACATTATTGTCCACTGACCGAGTAAAGCTCGAGCATGTCCTTGAGTATAAAGAGAGACGACACATGAAGGAAATGTAGAGGTAGACAGGCGCCAACACACGATGCTTTCGTATCTTTGTGCCGTGGAATCTATGGTAGTGAGCGTAATAATCCTGTGGTGAACGGCTGGTGGCGCAGAGGAAACAATCACAGCATCATGCATCAAAAGAAGAAAGGGGAAAGAAATGGAGGATAGGATTCCCTGCACAATGGCGCCATCTAGAACAAATACACAAATTAGCAAGTACTAAGGTCCTATGAATCATGGCGCCATCTAGAAATACTACTGAAGCTTAAAAATATCGTCAGAGAAGAAGGAACATAGTCGAGTTAGGGCAGATTAGCTGGGGCGGCTGCCCCAGCTGGCCCCAATGTGGCTACGCCACTGCCCACGCCCACACAGCACAAGTCGATCGGAGAAGCGGAGGCTCGGCACGTTTGCGTGGGTCGGTGGGTGGCTCAGGGTGGCCTTGAGCTCGCGGGATGCAGAGTGTCGTGTTTGCGGTTTTGGCTCGCCCTGGTTCAATGAAATGCCAATGATAACTTCTCCGGATCACAGTATGAGTCCGCCCGCCATGGCGCTTGCCGCTTGCCCTGCATGTGTTCAATGAAATGCCAATGGTGACTGTTTTTGGGGGTAACATTACCCAATCCTGAATTCATGGTCACCTCTTTCAATTGTACGGGTACAACAAACACAATCTCAATCGAGCTCAACTCAAGTGAGTCATGTTCACAAACACGAGCACTTGCACCATTTGGTCCAGACTATAAGTGGCCAGGTCGTGACCAGCCGGCCAGACCGGCGAGGTACACCCTCACAAACGCACCCTAAACTCTTGTTGAACAACTGCTAGCTACTCCAGCTGCTGGCCCAGGTCGCCGCGACGTACGGCGCAAGCTAGCTAGAGCCTGCTCGCTGCGTGACAAAACAAAACGGCGCATGTGCGGGCGTGCATGCATGCGATTCCACGTTCACCAGTCGTATTCGCCTCTGCCCCGACCAACCAAGCAGCGTGAGCGACGACACCGTACCCCACGCCGAACAAAATCTCCGGCGATCCTTCTTGGAGCCCCTGCCCTACCACGTGGCCCTGAATCTCCGGCGATCCAGCCAAGCAGCAAGACATTATTAGCAGCTTATCAACTGATTAACCGCGTGGTGGCGTGGGGTGGGGGCGCCGTGCGTCCCCGTGGCTCGCGCGCTCTAGCTAGCTGCTCCCTCCCGGCGGCGCCGCGCGCGCGCCACGCACCACGGCGGCCTGGGGACGATCCCCCCGGCAGGCAAAGCCTTCTTCATTTCGCGTGGTGCTGCCGCCACCGCCGCCGCCCGCCGGCCGGCTTTGGTTTCTTGCGGCCGCCGCCGTACGTCTCGCTTCGCAGGTTAGCATATGCATCCACCTCCCGATTACTTGCCCTGTTTATTTATCTTTTTAATTTACCACCCCCTTTGGCCTCGACACGCACCGGGCGATTAGTAGTAGTTAATTAATTGATCCTAGTATGTAATCGCGGCGCCCGCGCCGTCGATAAGACACGGTTTTCTTGTTTCTTTATTTTACCCTCGATCGGCATGGTAGTGGTAGCCGGCCGGGTAGCGCGCACGCTGCCGCCGCGCGCGTCCTCGTCCGACCGGGACGCGCCGAACGGACCGTGGCGCGGATCACGGCGTCGATTACGTGCAGTGTTCGTGCCCGTCGTCTCTGCTGATTCTGATTGGCGGCGCGCGCGCGCAAGGACGATTACTACTACGAACACCAGGTAATCACCATCATCCTGCGTGAGCCCAGCTAATCAAAATGGTTTGTCCAAGACACTCTGTGCCTTCGTTTTGACCTCGTTGCTTTTAAAATGCATGGTTTGTTCCAAGACATTCGGTAGCAGCTGGGCTGGGCGAACACTGCACATGCAATGCCTCCATCCATGGGTCTCCAGCGCGCCACAGGCACACGCGGCAGGACGCCCGGCGCCGGCGTGGGCTTCTCCCCATCGACCAATCCATCAGTCCCGTACACCACCAGTTGCGACCTGCTGCGCTCGATCGAACCGGTCGCGGCGCCGAGACTTGATCCGGCGACAGCGACGGCGACCTTTCTCCTTGTCCTACTACAGTACTAGACTAAGTAGCCGGCAGGCCGCTGGTGAGTACGTGACGACGATGAAGCCTTTCCATGCCCGATTGGTCGCGTCCCAGGCGATGGCGACCGCCGCGCCGCCCGTCCGGCCATTTCACAATTGCGTGCTGCATGCCACCGCCCCGCCTCCTCTCCGGCGATTTGATGTTTCCATGCACACCTGGTGCGCTCCCTCACCGTTCACGGCCCTCTATTGCCTGCCGTCCACACTTGGTCCTCGCCGCCGGTGGGTCCCCCGGCCGGCCCGGCGGGGAGCGGCGCCACTGCCACCTATACCTCCGATATGATACCAAGCTATAGAGACGGCGTACAGTGCCATATTTTTGACCAAACCCAAAAAAAAAAAAGAGCCATACGTGGCCATGAGTTTTCCCATTCGGCAACACTGGCCAAGAGCCTCGCTCATCGTGAGTTGGAATCATGGCGGCACTTGATCATTGCACGCGAGGTCGCGAGCCGTCACCATCTTAGCACTTGACCGCTGTGCTTATAATACGTATTGCAAAAGCACAAGAGAATAGTAGCGCTAGTGTTTTTTTTGTTGTTGTTGTTGTCGTCGTCTTTTTGTACCTGCGGATATCAACAATCAACGGTATCACTTGATAGACGAATGTATGCACTTCTATACAATAGTAGCTAGGGTGGTCCTGCATAAACAAGAAAAAAAATACACACCTAATATATTGGTGTCATTTATTTAATTTCAATGTACAGTAGTAGCTTGTATACGATTTTTTGGGACGTCTTTGATCATCAGCCTTGGCCACCATCACTAGGGGTGGTAGTGGATCATTATTGTCCTTGATCACTCATTCTTCACAATTCAACTCAGCTTTGATTGTTTCTAGCTCAAAATTGTATCTTACTATGGTCCGACTCATATTGAGTCCGATCAGTAAACTTTGCAATGCTAGATTAGAGAAAACTTTACCACCTCTACCCATCACACAACAAAGTGAAAACGACTCTTGTCGATCTATCCTATCGCAATAAAATTAAGGGTCATTGTCATCAAGATTTTGATTGCTGCCTTTTGCCATCGCACACGCAGCTGAACCTTATTTGATTTGTAATTAATAACCGGAGGGGAGCTGCTAGTTAGCGAACGCTCGTTTGGAACGAACGAATTCGGACAGCAGCACTCCACTCCGCATGCGCAGCAAACTCCCGCCACTCCGCATGCAGCACTGCATGCAGCACTCCACTCCGCATGCGCAGCAAACTCCAGCGCGCGCGTGGCAAAAAAATTTTGCAACCGTAGGGGATCGAACTCGAGACTACTAGCTCAACTAACCAACCCGACCACAATGCTTTCTTGTTTGTGATGCAAACGCAACCCTATTTAATATGGGTAAACAGGAAAAATTTATCCAAATTAATCACTCCTTGTATGCTAAATGATGTCAAAACGACTTCTAATTGTGATATGAAGGGAGTATACACATAATTTCGATACACAACTTCTTGATATAACTTTTATGATATAATTTTTTTAAGTACAACTCCGATAGCGTGCATAACTTATATATACAATTTTTATGTTATAACTTATACACACAACTTCGACGCATAACTGCGAACTACAATTTTTGTCAGATAAGTTTTAAGCATAAGTTTGATGGTGCGCAAAACTTATACGTACAATTTGTATGCACAATTGTTTGAAGAATAACTTATGTGTATAATCTTTTTCTAACGACGAGTTGTGCGTATATATTTTTTTACAAATGACAAGTTGAGCGTATATTTTTTTTGAATTATGCATATAACTTATGCATAAAAAGATTTGTTGAAGTCAGAAAAAAAAAGAAAGAAAGAAAATCAGGTTGGGGTCCCCCGCGTGGGAGCGTGTGGCCCGTGGATTCAGTTTACGGAGGCCGCCTGTAAAACGTCCACGACGACGAGTTCCAGCTAGCGGCTACGTGATTTCCTGCCGATATTTTCGTGTCACGCCGGTGGCATTCCGGCGCCTCGATCGCTAGCTAGTTTCTGTCTGGATACAAAGGAAAGGTTCGTTAGGACTTGCTCTTGTATACTAACGTTCAGGCCATCGATAACAGCCCGGGTACCAGCCACAACGGTGTACCGTCACGCAACAGAAGAAACGGACGCCTCTGGCTTCCTGTTGCACGTTCCACATCTGGCACCTTGTGCTCACACGCACACACATTCAGTTCAGCCATTGCCAATGCCACCGATGCAACCAGTCAGCAGCATCTGCATACTGGCCGTCATCATCATCATCCTCTGGACACGCCTGGCCATTTTTAAAGGCTGCAAACCCATTGCCTGCACATGCTCCGGTCTCCCTCCTCTGCTCGCTTTCTTGCTTTCTTCTTCATCGGAAATGTTCTGCTGAGAATTGGAGATCCAACACGACACCTATCGCCTCCTGTGATCTGTCCAACAGCCCAGAAGAACTGTCCAGATATCTCCATCTCCTGCTCACCTTTATACTAATTATAATATCGAGATTTCTCCTAGCTTTGCTACTGTCCTGCCAAATCCATTCATCATCCAGCTGGGGGGCGTCGACACTTGTAAGGTTCACAGATGGTTCCTCTGTTTGTTCATCTTTGAGTTGTTTTGCTCCTCCTTCTGTTGAGTTCTCACTGTTCGTGTTTGTCTTGTATACTCCTATTTAAGTAATCGATTGAGTTTTCAGTGAGCAGCTGGTCTCTTCACCTCACCACCAGACTTGTGCTGATTCTGTATTTCTGTGCGCCGCGCCACCTCGCAGGTCTCAGTCAGGACAGTCAGCTGAGTGCTGAGAGCCATGGAGGAGTCCAACAGCACCACCACCACGCCCCGCGCCGTGCCGCCGCTTCTCGCCCAAGTCGAGGTCTCCAACCTGCCCGGCTTCGACCTCCCCCCGACGCCCAGCCCGCGTCCCCAGGATGCCGCCGCCGCCGCAGCAACACCGAGCCCGCGCCCGCGCCCGCCGCCCAGCCCCAAGAACCCGTCCTCCCGCCCCGGTGTGCCGCCGCTGGACCGCGTGCCACACCGCAGCGAGGTAGTGTTTCCGCCGCTCGACTCGCCGTTCCAGGCGCCGGGCTTCCGCTCCATGCAGCCGGGCTCCATCAGCCTCCCCGCGTCGCCCAGCGGCTTCGGCGTCCCCGTGCCCATCCCCGCGGGGCTGCCGAACGGCAGCGCCGCCGGCGGCGATACGGACGGGCTCAGGAGGCAGGCCATGGCGAACGCCGCGGCGCGCGGCGAGGCGCAGCCGTCGCCGCCCGCGCGACAGGACTACAAGCAGGGAGGAGGAGGGAGCGTCCGGTTCGCGCACCAGCCGGACAAGGTGGTGTTCCGCTCCCAGCCCATCCCCGGCGGCAAGCCCGCGCGCCCCGGCAGTGTTCGGGCGGGCCGCGCCGCCAGCAGGGGGCCGATGAGTCGGGACAAGCGCTTCGACTCGTTCAAGACCTTCTCCGGGAAGCTGGAGCGGCAGCTGACCCACCTTGCCGGCGCCGCGGCCGAGGTGCGCGAGGTGGGGGAGGACGGCGCCGACGACGCCATCTCCGCCAGCCGCAGCGCGTCCTTGCCCAAGGTCGACCGCTTCTTCGCGGCGCTGGAGGGCCCCGAGCTCGACAAGCTAAAGTCATCCGAGGAGCTCGTGCTGCCGTCGGACAAGACGTGGCCGTTCCTGCTCCGGTTCCCGGTGTCGGCGTTCGGTATCTGCCTGGGCGTGAGCAGCCAGGCGATCCTGTGGAAGACGATCGCCACGTCGGCTCCCACCATGTTCCTCCACGTCGGCACCAAGGTGAACCTGGTGCTCTGGTGCATCTCCGTGGCGCTCATGTGCGCCGTCGCCGCCGTGTACGCGCTCAAGATCGCCTTCTTCTTCGAGGCCGTCCGGCGCGAGTACTACCACCCCATCAGGGTGAACTTCTTCTTCGCGCCGTGGATCGCGTGCCTGTTCCTGGCCATCGGCGTGCCGCCGTCGGTGGCCACGGAGCTGCCGCGGTGGCTGTGGTACGCGCTCATGGCGCCGGTGCTGACCCTGGAGCTCAAGATCTACGGGCAGTGGATGTCCGGCGGGCAGCGGCGGCTGTCCAAGGTGGCGAACCCGTCCAACCACCTGTCCGTGGTGGGCAACTTCGTGGGCGCGCTGCTGGGCGCGTCCATGGGGCTCAAGGAGGGCCCCATCTTCTTCTTCTCCGTGGGGCTGGCCCACTACAGCGTCCTGTTCGTGACGCTGTACCAGCGGCTCCCCACCAACGAGACGCTGCCCAAGGAGCTCCACCCGGTGTTCTTCCTCTTCGTGGCGGCGCCCAGCGTGGCGTGCATGGCGTGGGCCAAGATCACCGGCGAGTTCGGCTACGGCTCACGCATCGCCTACTTCATCGCCATGTTCCTGTACGCGTCGCTGGCGGTGCGGATCAACTTCTTCCGGGGGTTCAGGTTCTCGCTAGCGTGGTGGGCCTACACGTTCCCCATGACCGGCGCCGCCATCGCCTCCATCCGCTACTCCACGGAGGTGGACAACACCTTCACCAAGGCGCTCTGCGTCGCGCTCTCTGCCGTCGCCGTGCTCACCGTCACGGCGCTCTTCGCCACCACGCTCGTGCAGGCTTTCGTGCTCCGGAACCTCTTCCCCAACGACATCTCCATCGCCATCACGGAGCGCAAGATGAAGCCCATCATGGAGCTGCACGAGGGGCAGGGCGACGACGGCAGCACCAACAGCAGCAACGACATCGAGGCCGGCGCCAAGTGATCGACGACGCGCACCGTAGTCGCCGAGCTTCACGTACGCCAACCCAATGCGTGCGTGGAGGCATGACGCGACAGGGTTCTTGCATACAGTAGCTCGGATTGCCTGCTTGGCTTAGTGTGGTGTATTGTATAAATGGAGGAGTTTTTGATGGAGATCCATAGCAGCAGCTATATTAGTGCTCGGTAAAACTACAACATGTACAGAGTGTGTATTGATTTATTCTGGTAATTGTCGTGGTCATCCGTGCAATGTTCAAAAAATACAAAGATGCTGCTGTGCGAAACTCAGCTCAAAACCTGAAACCTGAAACTCAGCTCAAAACCTGCTTAGCTTAGCGTGTGGTGTATTGTATACAGTACTAGCAAGTTGTCCCGCGCTAATAGCGCGGCTAGACTTGATAAATCATTTTTTAAAAATGCTATGTTAGCATTGTATTTTCTTTATCCATCTTAATTCATTATCCATCATTTTGAAATCACTAATACCGATATAAATATTGGAGCTCAATATTCAGAACTGATATTGATACACTCGAATTTTGTTATTTAGATGATGTTTTAATTGGTGGATGGAACCTGACCTAATAACAAATGTCATTCGACGCTCTGTTGCACCCCTGCATACAGTGTCAACCTCTGAGCTTTGTATTGGACAGAAATTGTTGTTCACCCTCTCATCACTTAGTCCCCGCCTCAACCGACTTAGCCTCTTACTCCCCACTCTCGATGGTCGAACTCTGCCTTGTTGATTCTATGGCTCCTGAGTTTGGCTCGGTTGTTGACCTCACGCAGAGTCTGGGTTCTCCACTTTCTGATGTGCAGATCCAACTCCTCCAGCGAGCTCGTCGTACCTCGTGGCACCGTTGGTTGTCGATGTAGGTGACCTTGAAGCTTGATCTGGGGTGGGCTCAAGCAACGGTAGCGTAGGTCCTCCTCTCTTTCCATATGGGTGCACCCCCTTCTTCATTTCATCCAATGGTACCTTCTTCCTCTCGTCCGAAAGTCTCTCTTCCTTACAATCGACGGTCGATGCCCCTTTCTTTTTCTTCTTCCTGCTCATCGATGGCCCTCCCTTCGTTGATGGTGCATGGCGATCGGTTCTCTCTCTTCTAACTTGCGATCCCGACAAATACATAGGATGTTTCTTATATATACATATTGTATCATGTCTCCTAAGATATATATTTATTGCTTGAAATGCTATGTTCGTAGTCGTTGTTGAATATACCTTGTCTTCTAAAATGTAACCATTATGTTTGACAATACTTTTATAACTTTCAAGATAACTACTGATCATCAATAGTAGGTAACATTATTCATTGTGGGCATACTTGTGTTCATCATCGTGTTCATTGTGTTGTTTGGTTCTTCACGCATCACATATCAATCTAATTCCAAAAGTTTCCAAAAGATTAGAAGATATACGACAAACCAACTTGATCTCATCACTTTCATTCTTGTTTGGACGCTTACTATGCTTATAGATATTTGTAGTCGAAAAATTGTTCCTCTTTATTTATTATAGAGGATCTGATGTCACTAACAGGTGGCCTATTCGCAAGCAAACCCATGTTCTAGGGACACAAAGTCCCTTTACTACAGAGCATGATTATCCTAAATGGTGACATCATACTGATAATTCAATTATCTCCCTCATGTCTATTGTGCAAGATGGATATTTGTATTGGGTAGCTTAAATTTCTTCGCACATCGTGCTAGTTTCTCATATGTATCACAATACTTGTTCATATCACAATGCTTATATTTTCTCTTGTTGTCTTCCCTCTTTTGTCAACCTTACACCTTCTTGTTTTTTCGAGCATTTTGCCAATTTGTTATAACCATTTATGGCCACCTGCTTTGCCAACCATTGTTGTCTACTACCTCGGTTCTTCTCTGACCAAAGCAGTCGTATCACGTTGGTCGCTATCTAGGAAGCCATTGTACGTTTTTTGTCTCCAAACCCTATATGGTTGATGCCAAACCATACTTAACATCTTCTTTGTCAAATTACTGCTATGCAAACCTACATGAATTGCTCATCAAATCTATCTTATCTTATCATCTCATGTGGCATCCGTTTTTTGTCTCCATCACAGTTGTAGGTTTGTATGTGCCAGAATCAAGTATTTCCTCTCCCTAGCCTTCTACCCATGTTGTATTTTTCAGTGCCTATCTCTAAAAAAATCGAAGAGACTTAGAGCATGCTTAGTACACTTGTTGCCGTTTGTACGCCTTGTCTGCTTGCCTCGCGTTGCTAGGCAAATCAAGGTGAGCTCCCATAGGAGTGCTTGCTTTCATTGCTATTGCTCGCCTTGTAGCTCAATCCAGAAGTGTCATAGACGCTCGATCGATAGCAGCAAAGGTCCATCCGACCATGGTGGAGATTAATCCAACAACAGTGGAGGTCGAATCGACGACATTAGATGTCAAAGTGATAGTAGTGGAGGACGATTCAGTGGCCGAAGAGTTTGATTCAGTAGCTAAAGAGCTTGATTTGGTTCTCGTGCACCTGAATTTTACGACGACAGAGTTTGTTTCGGCAGATGCAGTGTTGATTCGACGGTCAGTCCACGTCAGTTACAATCTGAAGTACATCTAGATCGGATTACAAACAGTATCCCGTGATATCTGGACTGATTGGCGTTATGTCTCGTGTCTTGACTTTTGCACGCTAAATCTCCCGTCGTCTCGGGCTTGCTTGCCAGGATGGGCGGGCCCACCATCAAGACTTAACTTCAACCCTTTGAACAAAATCCCCCATCTTCATGTCCCTGAGCGACGGCCCAGTTAAACAATGGCTAATGTGAATTGATTGTTTATATAAACAAAATCCCCCCATCTTCGTCTCCCTGAGCGATTGCACAGTCTATTGTCGCTATCTCTCCATGCCCGTGGCTGCTTTCTCTAAATAGTCTACCTAATTCGTGCTCTAAACATCTCTACGCTTTATGCTCTACTCGTGTCTTCTTCTCTGACTTTCGGCATTAAGTGAATTAAACTACTGGATGAAAATAAATAAATAAAACAGTACATCAATTACGCTTTGTCCTCCTTGCACCCTCTTTTTCGCATGAAGATGCTGCCGATTAGATTATTTGATCCCTTACTTTGGGAGGGAACAACAGACTATATCTAACTCCTGTATGTATTTTCATCTGGCAGTTTTTTACATATATGAGTAGTTTTCTACGGAGTATAGTTTAGGGAAGAGCTTTTTGGTTGTCACTAAAGTCATCATGAGGCCAAACTTGGGGTCACAGTTCCTCTCTTCTTTATTTGAGAAACAATTTTATTTCCATCTCATATATATATTAGAGTCATGTGAGGCTCAACAAAGAGATTGATTTTTATTTCCTAACAGAAATTTATTTTCATCATGTGTCATGTCTTATCAATGTTGGCATTTAGAGCCTTGCAAGGCTACATGCCTATGCGGATAAATATTTCATGAGCTTTCTAATTAGTACTTCAGCAGGGACATAGAACTAATTTAATGCTCATTGTGTGAAACTTTCTAAATTATAATTGTATTTGTTGTTTGCTTTTCAGTTAGTTATTTTTTTTGCTTTCTCAATCTGTGTAAACATTAACTTTTCTTATTATTAATTCCGAATTTATGTATTTATTAATTATATTTGTATTGAATATGGACTCTTTGGATTTCCTTATTTTAATTATGAATTTATGTATTCTTTGGATTAATCTAGACCTTCAGATCTTCATAAAATCCAACGGTGTATATTCTTCTCTTTTTTGGATTAACGTGAGAATTTCTAGACCCTCTCGTCGAACGTGGTGACTTTGAATATGGACTCTTTGGTTTTCCTTATTTTAATTCTGATTTATGTATTCTTTGGATTAATCTAGACCTTCATCGTATCTTCATAAAATCCAACAGTGTATATTCTTCTCTTTTTTGGATTAACGTGAGAATTTCTAGACCCTCTCGGCAAAAGTGGTGGCTTCTTTTAACACTCAAGTATAAATATAATAGATACTAACATGGAGGAGGAGCTTTTGATGGAGATACATAGCAGCAGCTATATTAGTGCTCGGTAAAACTACATGTACAGAGTGTGTATTTATTCTGGGTATAATTGTCGTGGAAGATTATTCATCCGTGCAATGTTCTAGATGCTGCCGTGCGAAACTCAGCTCAAAAACTGAAACCAACGAGGACACGGATCCGTATCCGACTCGGATTTGCATGCACGCACCCACGCCCTGACCGTATATATACAGACGTGCGGGTTCAATCAGCTGAGCGGCTCGCACGCATCATCTACCGCGGAGCGATGCCGCCACGCAAACGCCGCCGAACATGCCTACCGGCGTCGCCACCGGCCGCTCCGTCTCATCTGCTGGCGCTTCCGGCTGATCTCCTGCTCCAGATCGCCGCGCGCTCCGACGTCGCCGCCGTCGTACGGTGCGCCGCAACCTGCAAGCTCCTCCTGCGGGAGATTCTCAGCCCGGCCTTCATCCACAAAGTCAGCCGAGCGCCGCCCGACGGCGTCGGCGTCGTGCCGCCCAGGCTCGTGGGCTTCCTCGGCGGCAGCAGCGCCTTCTCCCTCGCCCACCCCAAGACACCGGCCGCCAGGTCCTTCGCCAAGAACCACTTCGCTCCCTTCGTTCGCCGCAGCGCCGGCGGCTTACTGAAGCAGTACAAGGTCATGACGACGCGTGGCGGGCTCGCCGTCCTGGAGCGCCGCGTGATCGACGGGCGGCGGCGATCGGAGCGCCCGTCCGACGTGTGCGTGTACAACCCCGTGACCGGTGACCGCGCCTTCTTCCCGTTCCCGCTGGACATCCGCAGGGAGGCAGAATTCAACGGCGTCTTCTACACGTACGTCGTGGTCACCGCCGCCGACGGCGCCATCGGCTGCCCCTTCATGTTGCTCGCCGCGACCAAGTTCTTCCACTACGACAACCCCGAGACGGTGGTCGCGGTGCAGACCGTGTCGCCGTCGTCGGACGCCGGCGGCGGGCAGTGGAGCCCGGTTAAGTACGACACACGTTGCTGCCAGTGGCAGGGGCTGCGCCTCGCCGACACCAACCCGGCGGTCGTCCTCCGCGGCGTCGTTCACTGGCTCATGCACAGCCCCGACGACAGCGTGTTCACCTACGACGTCGTCACCGGTGCGACCGGGACGGCCTGGCTCCCCAGCGAGCTCCGCCGTCCAAAGAACAGAGACTCGCTTGAGGCGAAGCTGGGGGCGTCGCCGGACGGCAAGCTGACGCTGCTCGTCGTCGACGAGATGAGCGTCTCGCTCTGGGTGCGGACGGCAGTAGCTGGACGTTACAATTGGCCCGATTGGGAGCGGCACGCGCTGGTAGACACGAAGGCGCCGATCAGGTCGGCGTTGGACCCGAAGGGCCGCCATGGAATCGAGATCAGGGGTGAGGTTAAGCTGATGAACTTCGGGGACCAGAGGAGTGGCGCGGTGTTCTTGCAATTCAATGTAGATAATGGCCGTCCTCGTCGTTCCAAATGCGGAGTGCTCTTGGTGCTTGACATGGAGACGAGGGAGATGCGTAAGGTTAGGTGGAGGAGCGGACTGCTGTGCGAGGTGGACCTCGCGTCGTCTCGGCTATCTGCCATGAAAACCTTCTAGCTTTCCTTCTGATTGAGCGAACATGTTTCCGCCATGCTTGTACGGATTATATATATGTATATCTGCCGTGAAAACCTTCTAGCTTTCCTTCTGATCGATTGAGTGAACCAGACTGATGGAGCGCTGAGTGAATGCACTCTAATGTGAGTATGTGATCATTGGCTTGAATAAGTGGGAGGAGTGGGGACGTGGAGTAGTTTTTAATACTCCCTCGGTAGTAAACTGTAAGCCATCCTAAACTTTCTAGATCTATATCTGAATACACAGTAAAAATTATGTATTTAGAAAATTTAAAACGACTAGGAAAGTGCCCGTGCGTTGCTACGGGCATTCAAATATCTACAATGCAATACATAATACATTCAATAAAATTATATAGTACACAAAAGCAAACCGTGTTGCTCTCGAAAAAAATCATTTATATTGCAATACACATTGGATTAAAAAGGTCAGGTGCATTCAACTTAGATTGTATGTGAACAAATGAGGTTATTAACATGAGAGGAAACCTGAATTATGACAACTCTTTTTACAATCTAGCAACAGTATAAGATAGTTTGCCTGGATAAAGGAGATAACAGTATTGTAGCATTTCCTTCATCAGGATTCAGATGCAACTCAATGGTCTCGAACAGGAGCACAAAATGGAAACTGAGAGCGCTCCATCAACAAATACATGTTTTGAAAACTAAAGGTCCTGAGTAGCATTATCATAACAAACATTCAGCTTCGACTTAGCGGGGCAGTTGGGATAACTGGACGTGACCTGCAATTCGTTGTGTGAACTAAGATGTCATTTCGTCAGCATCAGCCATCAATTGAACAAAAAAATAAATTATGGATTATGCTACCTGCTGATTCCCAAACCTTCAGCCATCACATCAACAATCATCAAAGCATCAAGGATGTGGATGCTAGGGTTGGGATCAACTGCAGTAAAAAAAAGAACTCATGATTAGCAAGTCAATGAAGTTATGAAAGATAGCACGATGAGCAGGGTTTGTTGGATCAAAAGGGCAAGACTGCTATGCTATTGCCAATTAAGACTTAGTTCTGGAGAAGATAATGCAAGCAATAATTCAGGATCTCAGGGCAATACTCCTTGTGGAAGTTTGAAGTACAAAGATCACAGTCTCTAGGATCTTCTCGAAGAGTAAACCAGGTTCTACTCTGCATGCAAGCAAAAATTTTCCTTGTCAGATCTTCGATAGTCCCAAGGAATTGAAGCATTAATACTTAACTACAAGTTGCTGATTCACTAACATTGAATCAATGTGGCAAAAGTAGTAGCAACAACACAACCAAGTGACATGACATAAAATCATCAATCTCTACAGAAATTTATACTTGCCTGCTCAGGGAGCATAAACATACATGCTATGCGTTTTCACTTCGAAATATATTCATTTCAGACAACTATGGACAAGCCAAACGCAGTGGAGAATTCACACTTGGCTTAGTGTCGCTAGAATTTTGAACAGACCTTAGGCATTCATACAAGAGAGTTTTACCTGTATGCCATTAAAAAAATTGCTCGTGACCTATGTGCCACTATAAAGTTTGTTCGCACCTCTATGCCACTGACACAAACTTTCCATACCTGTGTGCCATTCCGTCCATAGTCTGTTAGTTTTTTGCCGTTTAGGAGTCCTGACATGTGGGACCGAGCAGGTAAAATGTCCATCTTACCCTTTGAGTCACTGCAAGGTGGGCCTCACTTGTCATTGCCTCTTCAGTGTTTTTTTCTTAGTTTAATCCATTCCTCCTCCTCTGTCTTTCCCCTTCCCGTCTTTCCTCGCCGCTCCGGAGGGATGGAGGGGTGGTCCGCTCTGGCGCAGCAGCCTGCGTCGCGGTGACCGGACCAGCACGCGTCGTTGCCGGCCGGCTCGACCTCGCGGACGTGCTCCGCTTCCTCTGCACTGAGCGTGAAGCGCTCGACCGCCCCGCCGTCGCGCTCACCAAGCCGGTCTCCGCGCTCCTGCCAAGGACGGCGCCGGAGAGGTCCGTCGCGTCGTGGAGACAGTGGCCGGAGCGGAGGTCACGCTTGTCGGATCGGGCCGCGCAGCACTGCTATGCTCCTTATCTTTCTTCCTTCTTTCTCCGTCTGATTCACTTCCAAACTTACGCAAATTTTCAATCCAAACTCTGGCCGATCCTTGAACCAATCTTGTAGACAAACCATAGGAATTCAACCAATTGATTGGAAGTTTTCGCATTTGAGCAACACAATTCAAAGATTTGGAACTTGAAAATCACGTGCGGCGCGGTCCTCCGTCCGTCGCTCCCGTGGCCTCTGCGCGGTGGCGCGTGCAGGGGCTGGCGGCGGCGTGGAGATGACGGTGGTGGTGGGTGCGCGCACCCAGCTGACAGAGCCCACAGCTTTGCCGAGCGGAACTTGCAGTTTTCCTTTCCCCAGCGGGTCCTCAGCACGTAATTATATTCTCCCAAACAACATCCGCCATCATAGCTCGCAGTCTCGCACTGCACTCCATCTGTGCTCGCTTAGTTGCCTTCTTTTTTCCTCACTGTCCAGTGTCATCTCCGGCAGGCGTTCTGGTGGTGGTGATGAGCCAATGGGGCAGGCTGCGGTGGCTGTGCCGGGCGTGGGACCTGTACGTGTCGGGACTGACGGGGTGCGCGCGCTACATCCCCTCCAACGCCGCGTTCGGGTACCCGGTGTTCGTGCAGGCTGCCGCGCCCCTGTCCAGGAACCACAGCGCCACCGGCGGCTACGAGGAAGGCGACGAGGACCTCCGGGAGCTGGTGCGCGCCGCATCGCAGAGGCGCGTGGAGCAGCGCCGCGCCGAGCTGCGGGCTGTTGCGCGGAGCCAGAGCATGGCCGTCGCGCTCTCCATGGCGCGGATCGACGAGGACGGCGCGGATCGTGCGCAGGGGCTGGCGGTGGCGCGAAGATGATAGCCGGCCGCGGGTGAAGCCGGGGGAGCGGCGAGTGGTGGGGCGCGACGGGCGGTGCAGGTGTGCGGGGATGGCGGCCTGGAGCCCTGGAGGAGATATCCGGCGGCGTGATAACCGGACAACGGACACGGTGGTGAGGAAGAAAAAAAAAAGAAAGCGCAGGTGGTTGACAAATGGAGCCCACTTTAGGGGTAAAATGGTCATTTCACTTGTCTATTTGACGTCGTTAGCCCAAAAAATGGACGGAATGGCACACAGGTCTGAAAAGTTTAAGTCAGTGGTATGTGGGTGTGAACTCAACTTTCGATGTCACACAGGTCATGAGCAACTTTTTTAATGGCATACAGGTAAAACTCTCTTCATACAAGAGTAAAGAATACAATTTTCATTAGAACATCAGATTTCATGGATGCCAGCACTATTTGTATTATTTCCATCAAATGCAGGCAGGTTGGATTTACACATATAGATATATGTGTACAGTAAAGTACTAAAGCATGGGCACATTATTTAGAAGTTATTATCGTTTATCAAAGGACATATTAATGCAAAATGGATTCTGCGATCAATCAAAACAAAATAGTCTGATTTCAGGTCTGCCGTAAAAAAAATGCAGCAACATACCTTTGGTATCAGTATTACTTATAGGTCAACTTGTTCTTCATGCATAAGAATCTCTCCATGTAATCTTGTTGTATTTCCATCTACGAAATGTCAAGTGATCACCATGCACCAGTAGTCACCATACTTTATTTCCTTAGTTTGAAGCACAATGCACTTGAGCTTGTTAGTGAAACCTGATGAGACATTCTTGATAGACGAACAAGAAAATCACATAATTTGTCATCAGTTCCTTTTTTTGCCTTTACAGAAGGATGTTTTAAGGCATGAAAATATACCATGTCCTTTTTTTGTGAAGACAACATATCATGCTATAAGCCATGTTTGTGTTTCTATTGCCAGTATGAATGATCCTTCTTATAATTAGTTGATATCTGAGTCTTAAGTATTGCTATTGTAGGCAAGATTCTGAATATTTTCTACTTAAAGATCCTGGAATCACATGATATGGCTGAACCTGCAGTCCTACTATAAAGATCTTATGTTGATATATTTTCTTGGTCCTTATTCTCATGTGCTGATTGTGATACTTAACTAAGTGTGCAGACAGCCAGAAACCACTTGTGTGAAGACCTTCTTATCATCATATTAATAAAGCTCATCAAGTCATTATGATCTCAAGGTTGACAATTCCAGCATTCAATGTTGCTCTGGTAACTTCACATCCATGTGAGCCCATCAAGTCATTATGATCTCAAGGTTGACAATTCCAGCATTCAGTGTTGCTCTGGTAACTTCACATCCATGTGAGGCACTGCAATTGCAACAAATAACCAAGGATAGACTACCAATAATCATTGCATGAACACTTTCCTCCCTCAAAATGATGGAATCGTGTTCTGTCCCTGACAACAACTAATCGGTTATAAATACCAGAAAACAACTTTGTGAAATTATGGCAGTCTACACAGACACGAAGATTCTTTGCGAGCCTTATTGGTCTGTGTTGTGGTGTCACAAGGAGAGCAAAAGCAATCGCTAGCTTTTCACTGTGATAGGTTAGTGCACTTTCCTTCCCCTCTGAATCCAGATCATGCAACTCTGATGACATATTTGGAACATAACCAGCAACCCTTAAATGCTTGTTTATCTCATCCAGCTTTTTATAAATCTCCTCCTTTCTTGGATGTGCATGATCAGCAACAATAAAGGAATGAACCTCACCATTATGCTCTACAGTTGTGCAGCCAAGCGTAGTTTGTATTCCTTTTTCGTGCATTAACTTCCTGACTTGTGCTACCTTGTTCCAATCCCCAACCGCTGCATATGTGTTCAACAATAGAACATAGTCCCCAGCTTGCTGTGCCTTCAGTTCAATCAGATGATTGATCACACACTCCCCAAGATCAACATGACCATGGATTCTGCAAGCACCAAGAAGAGTTCGCCAAATCGTCGCATCTGGAGCAACCCTCATCTCTTTCGTCACAAACTCATAAGCCTCAACAAGCAAACCAGCATGACCCATTAGGTCAACAATGCACCCGTAGTGGCGAACATTTGGCTTCAATCGGTAGTCACAGCGCATCATATCAAAAAACCTGAAACCCTCATCAACCAACCCGCTATGACCGCATGCAGAAAGCACACCAGTAAAAGTCTGTTCATCAGGAGCAACACCTGACCTGATCATTTCCTCAAACGCTGAGACAGCATCCTTCCCAAAGCCATTCGCTGCCAAACCTGAGATCATCGCACTCCACGAGACCACACTCTTACGAGGAGTCTCACAGAACACCCGGTACGCCTTATCCACGCACCCGCACCTCGAGTACATCGCGATCAGCGAGTTGCGCACCTTCAACTCGCCCCCGTAACCATGCTCCTCCGCGTACGCCCGCACCTTCTCCCCGAAGTCGAGCGCGCCCAGGCTTGTGCACGCCTGGAGGAGCAGGATGCAGGTGATGTCATCCGGCTCCACCTCGCTCTCTCTGCCCCTCATCTCCTCGAACAGCTTCAGTGCGTCCTTGGTCCGCCGATTTTTCGCGTAGCAGGTGATGAGAACGTTCCACGCGATCGTGTCGCGCACCGGCATTTCGTCGAACAGCCTGCGCGCGCCGTTCGCGTAGCACCTCAGCAGCGAGGTGGCGAGGAGGGCGTCGCGGAGGTGACCCTCGGCGACGGTGTTGGCATGGAGCTGGCGCGAGTGGGGCGGGGCGCAGCGGGGCTTGAGGAGGATGGCGAGCGTGAAGGCGTTCCCGCGGCGGCCGAGCGCGCGCATGCGGCGGAGGAAGCGGAGCGCGTCGGGGTGGGAGGGTCGGAGAGGGTGCGGAGGATGGAGTTGCACTGGAAGGTGGTGGGGATCGAGGCGGCCGGGGAGGCGAGGTGGTGGTCGAGGACCGCGAGCGCGCGGTGGCATCAGGGGGATCAGGAGAGATGCAGTGGACGGCGGAGGGAGGAGGGTGGGACCGGAGGGAGGCGTGCGGATGGGGGCGGAGGCCCTCGCGAGCGATGGCGGGGCGCTCCACGACGGCGGCGCGTCACTGCGATCTGCTCTGCCTTGCGTTCGCGTCGGAGGGCGTTCGCGTCGTAGGGGCGGCGCGTCGCTGCGATCTTCCTTGCGTTCGCGTCGGAGGTGTGGGACCGGGGAAGAGGCGCCTCGCGATGCGGGCGGAGACGCGGCGCGGCGCGGAGGCGCGGGGCGGAGCGGAGACGCGGCTGAGCGACGAGTTGTGGAATGTTGACTGTTTTTAGTAGTACTAGGATCGTGTCCGTGCGTTGCTACGGGCAGTAACATATTTATATTGCAATACATGAACCAACAAGATAAAAATAAGATAATAATCATGTGAAAATAAACATGGATATTAAAAAGGACTTTTCGAGTTTCTGAATTAAACAAGCTAGATAATAGGTAAACCAAAGAGACATTAAATTCCAAAGCCAACATTGATAATGTTTCCTGACATTATTGCATCATTGAATTAGTAGTACATTCCATCAACACCTAGCTTCTCTCCACCTCGAAAATACTTTCACCAACAAACTGGATATGAAAACTTAATGAACGATTTCATAGTTCGATGAATGTTTCCGTGATATCTAGCTTTGCCTAGGCTGAAAGGTTCGTGGCACATGCGCCCAGTCAAATGGCAAACATAATTTTATATCATTGGTATATACTATCAATTATATTACAACGGCTTCACATCGTCAGCAAATAGACTGAGAGAAGTGACAAATCATATGATTGTCTACAGAAGGTTACTAAGATACAATGTTGCCCATATAATGGCATAGTTATTTCTCTCTACAACTGCAAGTAGCAATCCACAGTGGTGCTCGGTGAAAGATGGTCAAAAACTGAGGAAAGAGCAAGAAAGGTAATGAACCACATTGTCACTTCCCCTGGGGGCTCTTTAAGGCCTACATGGCATCTGCAATTATGCAACCGGGGACATTAGACCACTAAAACATTGAAAACCAGCCAGCAAGAAGCAAAATTCAAGGAAAGCTCCAAATAAGTAAACAAGTGGTAGACAGAAAGATTTTTGAACCATACATGGTGATCAGTGATGTACACGAGACATTGGGCACATATTAGAAACACATACATAGTAAGCCCGCAAAACAATGGGTATGTAAATTATGAGAATAAAATTAGGTAACCATCAAAAGTACATGAAGGCATATTAGTTTCTTAACAGGGTAAAAGTAAATGCAAATGAGTGAAATTAAAGCTCAGGCAAAAAAAGCTCTTAATGTAGTTATGCTTACATATATAAATTTCAAGTTAGATTTATGCAATCAGAGGAAATAAACCTGATTTTGAAAAATATTGTAAAAAGAAAACACAAATTTTCATGCTTGACCAAATTCCTCCAGCCTCAACATGAGAACATGCAACAACTGTCAATGCAGCGTAAGGATCCCCTCGGTCAAAGTTTGTAATGTCATAGGCACAATAGTTCCATTAAACATCAAATTTAAATATATCCAATTTACTTTTCACACTGACACAACTACATACCTGTATGCTCATTATCTCCATGAACAACTGCTAGCTGCAGGTCTGTGCGCATCTCTAAATCTGCAAGGAAAAAAACTTAGCACATCACTTGTTGTATCATATCTTTGGGTTCTCATTTAGCTAATACTTGATGCAAGACAAACATGCTGGAAAAAAAATGAGGTGATTGGGTTTAGTCATTCCGTTCAGGAAAATTACAATTCATAAAAATGAAAATCTGTAAAGTAGAAACCGAATTAATGTTTCACCTTGTCGCTATCACAAACACTTGTTGGAATTTACTCTTAAAAACAGACTGCAATCTCAACCAATTGAGCATAAAAAGGTCCCAGGAACTGTCTGGCTTTGCACACCCTCCATGCTGCTGACGAAGTGATGAGTTGTAACAACCCAATCCTTATTAACCTGCCAAGTCCTTCTCCTGACCATTCTAGGAGCTTTGTACAACCTGCTTTGCAATATGTAGCATCAACAGTGCATATTAGTAAATAGCAATTTGTGTCTGAAATAGGAGGAAACAGAGAAAATACATGCTGCAGGTATCGCAGATTGTAGCTGACCTGGAAATGCAAGCCCAGTTCGGAGAGTGGCCGCAAGTGGCTGGACCTGTTATGATAGTTGGGAACTCTCAGAATCTTCTTGACCAGGTATAGATGGAACCATTTTAATAGTTTCAAATGTTATGCCCAGATCAATTTATAATTAGGAATTCTGTGTGCCAGATCTACAATCTACTTATACACCAGAAAGGCCAGCAGAGATATCTATCATTGGAGGGAAGCATCATTACAAGATCACCATCCTGGATTCTGACACAGCTAGGAGCTTCTACGAGTTTTGCATCTCCTTCCTGTTAAAGTGAAGCTGTTGCTGCCTGAATGACACACAAGTCTGGCCACACAGACACCCAAAGCCAACGATATGAGATCAAACAATTTACGGCAAAACTTGCTCAAACAAGATCCCAACCTGCCTCACCTCCACCTCGAGAAGCGCCTTTAGATTCTCCACCTGCAAGCACGTAGGCCCCATGTTTAGCCAAAAGAAGCGAACAAAATTGCAGATTTTGCATCAAAGCGCAAGACAGGTACACAACCAGGCCCGAATTGGGTTGTGGGGACGTCGACGGCGCGACCGCTCGAACTAGATGGGCCAGTGCTTGGTGATCGCGACCCCCTGCCGGGGAGCTGAGGAGGAGGTGGGTGACGACGGAGCCAACAGGGTTGAGATAGAGGGCACCGCCGGATTGAAGATCCCAGTGCCGAGTCGTAGGGTGGAGGAGGGGGCAGGCCGTCCCGCGCACTCCCCGCGCGGAAGAGTCGTCAGGCGGCGGCGAGCATCGATCCGGAGATGCAGCGGGCAGCCATCTGCGGGGACGGCCAGCTGAGGGGAGGGGAAGGGGCGGTAGGTGGGGTGTGCATGGCACGCGGCGTCTTCGATCCGCGACGTGACCAATGCCGACGTCGTCGAGGCGGAGCCAAGCAACAAAGGATCTGCGCGAGCGCGAACGGACCTGTCGAGTTGACTTTGCGAGCTCCTCCAGCCTCGCGAGCTGTGACGCGTGCCGCCGTCGGTGCATCCTCGTCGGGCAGTGGGCGTGTCGAGATGTGGCTGTGGGGAGGAGGCGAGGCAGCGGCGATGTTCTTGGATGGCGGCAGCGAGATCGATCTTGAGGCGGCGACGGGGGATCGATTCGTGGGGCGGACGGCAGTCCCGAACGGCGGCGGCGGAGATCCCGGACGACGGCGTTCTCGGATGGCAAAGGTCGCGGCGGCAAGTTGGCGGCGTGATGATGGAGCGTGGTAGGCGCGGAGGCGGAGGCGAGGTAACGGCCCGAGGAGGCGGGCGCGAGGTCGTGGGCACGCAGATGAGTGGGCCCATGATCCGACGCACGAAATTGATAGGAGCGGGGCGGACGCGCGGGGGAGCGAAAAAAGCACTAACGCGTTTTTTTCTCCACTTCATACCTTTTAGGAGTAGAGATATAGATAGATATATAGATATACGTAAATCCTAGAGGGAGAGGCCTCTCGATTTAGTCTTAAATCGAGAGCCCCCCAAAATGGAAAAAATGAGGTAATCCGAAGAAGCAGCAGCTAGAAAGGGAATGAAGAGGAAAAGTAACAAATCAAACCAAAAAGTAACTCTACCTGCTCCGGTCATCTTCTCCGACTCCGGTGGTTGGTGGGCGGGACGGCCGACGGCGGGTCGCCGTCGGGCGCGGGTGGCGGTGGAGGAGGCGGCCTTAGGGTTCGGGGTTAGGGTTCGGGTTAGGGTTTGGGGTTTCGGGGTTGGGGATCCTCCATGGACACCGGACCTAGAGGGAGGTTGGGGGTGGCTGCCAGACCGGCGGTGGTGGCGGGGTGTGGGCGGAATGGCGGGCGGTGGCGCCGCCCGCCGGGGTGGCGGAGGAGGCCGGTTGGGCAGGGTCGGCGGTAGGGGTGAGGAACCGGTGCGGGGAGGTCGGTGGAGTCCGATCCGATGGCGTTGAACTCCTGGGCGGCGGATCCGGCGGCGGAGGCGCCGCCGGAGCCGGGAGGGACGGGTCGGCGGCGGGGGCAAGTAACGAGACAGGTTAGGAAGGGCGGGGTTGAGGGGGAGGGGAGGTTGGTGGGTGGCGGCGCGGCGGCGAGGTCGCTGCCGGCCGCGGGTGGTGGTGGAAGCCGGCGGTGGAGGGGTGGGCGGGGCGCGAGGTCGGAGCTCGGGCGGGAGGAAGACGATGCGGGAGGAAGACGACGACTCACGTGTTGCGTCCGTGGGCTGGGAACGCGGTGGGAAGATAAGGTAACGATGGTAGGGCCCACATCGGGATCTTCTGTGGCGGGGTTCTCGCGTTTGCCTTAACGGGAGAGCCCTCTCCGTATAGCACAGTCCATAGATATATAGAGAGACATAGAGATATAGAGATAGAGATAGAGATAGAGATCGACCATTTGAAAACATAGGGAGTTAAAAACATATACGTTGGGAAGGAAAGAAAATTTCGAAGCAAGAATTTTGCAGAAATTCCTTGGAGTGCATCCTTCCTTTACAATTAGGCTAGGTCCAAACCTAGCCCAGTCCAATTCATGATTCAGCCCATTCAAGGTTTGGACGCCCGCCGCCGCCGCCGCACTCACACCATCATTGGACGCCCGCGCGGGAAACCCCCCAAACGCACCTGCCGTCTCCCGCGCCCGCCGATAGCTCGCCGAAATGCCACCGCCGCCACCGCCACCGCCGCCGCCGCCGCCGCGGAAGGACTTCCCGGCGTTCCCTTTCGAGCCGTACCCGATCCAGGCGGAGTTCATGTCGTTCCTCTACGGCGCCCTCTCCTCCGGTCCCGGCGCCCTCGCCCTCCTCGAGAGCCCCACCGGTCAGTCGTCGATCACCACATCCTCCCTCCCCCTTCCCTCACCGGCAAACCCTAACGGTTGCCGGTCTCGCTCCCTTTCTGATGCCCCCCACTGCAGGCACCGGCAAGACGCTCAGCATCATCTGCAGCGCGCTCCAGTGGCTCCTCGACCGCCGCGCCGCCGCCGCTACGGCGCCGGCCCACCCCAGCGGCGGCGCTGGCCCCGGGGTGGACGACGACGAGCCCGACTGGATGCGGGATTTCACGCCGCTGCCGCCGGAGAAGGAGAGCACGAAGAAGAAGCCGAAGCCTCCGGTGATGAGGAAAGCGGCGGGTTCGGGGAAACCCGACGGATTTGGGGAGGAAAGCGCCCGCGACGACGATGGGGAGTTCCTGCTGGAGGAGTACGAGAGCGACGGCGAGGACGGCGCCAGGCGCGGGGTGGGGAAGCGTGCTCATTGCGGTAATAGCAGCAGTAGCGACGGGGAGGAGTTGGATGAGGAAGAGGAGGAGGTGACGCCCAAGGTTTACTTCACGAGCCGCACGCACTCGCAGCTCTCGCAGTTCGTGGGGGAGCTCAAGAGGACGGAGTTTGCAGGGAAGATCAGGACAGTGTGCTTGGGGTCCAGGAAGAACTTGTGCGTCAACAAGGGTAAGAGAATCTGTTAAAGTTGCTGTTTTTTTTCCTTTGAGGCTGCCCCTGTGTCTGAGCGAGTTGATGTGCGATGTGTTTGCCTGCAGATGTTCTAAAGCTGGGCAGTGCAAGCCGGATTAATGAGAGGTGCTTGGAACTGCAGAAGAATAAGAAGAGCAGCAAAATTAAGGTCAGGTGATCTTGATTGGTTCTTTATTTGCTTGTACTAGTTTGGAGTGTTTTCCTGACGGTCGTTACATATATCCTTCACCTGAGTGGTGAATATAATTATTGTTTAACAATTTTCATGTTTATGTGACACTAAAACTCTGCTACAATATCCAACCTGGTTGATTACTAGTAATTGATTTGATGGCCATGAATATGCAGGTTGAGGATGATAAGAAAAAGGCGCGCCAAGCAAAGAACTCTTGTGGGTGCCCAATGTTAAGGAATAGAAGTCTACAGAAAGAGTTCAGGAGCGAAGTGTCAAACCAGGGTGCATTAGACATTGAGGATTTGGCAGATATAGGAAAGAAGATCGGAACATGTCCCTACTATGGTTCGCGGGACATGGTCCGTTCAGCTGACCTTGTAGTCCTTCCTTATCAATCTTTGTTATTGAAGTCTGCTAGAGAATCGCTTGGCCTTAATCTAGAGAACAGTGTTGTCATCATAGATGAGGCTCACAACCTAGCTGATTCCCTGACCAACATGTACAACTCAAAGATTACATCATCTCAGGTTACTCTCACGTTTTATTCACCTTTCCATCGCTATCTGGCAATATTATTTTGCTCTGTGTGGTATATATCTGTATCTGCTAGCAATTGTATTTGTTTCCATTTCTTTCAAGAAGCATAAATATCTATTACAATCCACACTTTTTATTATTTATGATTCATTGCTAAAGGGAATTTATTGCCATATAGCTCCATGTTTTGTATCCTGATGCACATTCAGTAGTGTTGTCAAAACACAAAGGGAATTTAGGCATCTAAATAAAGGGGCCTAAACAAGGAGGATCCTTTAGTGGTGAAACTCACCTTGTCTTGCCTACACGGATGTATGGCACATAATAAAAATTCTAAATATGGTCTTGTCCGGTTCATGTTCAGAATTTAATGTTGGAAACAAAATTCAGTCAGTACATGACTTGAGCATTCCTTCTAAATTGGCCTTTTTAGTGTTTCCCTGACTTGAAATTGGGATTGTAGTATTGTTTCTGTAATGCGCTGCTTGCAATTATTAAAATTGTGATGTTCGGAAAACAAACTTCATTATCTGATTCTTATGTTCCAAACTTTATTTCCTGGTATTCATTTTCCTTTTGGATTGCAGTTGGAGGCAGTTCTTTCCGACCTGGATGCATACCTTAATAGATTTGACAATGTTTTGGGAGCTGGGAATCGACGATACATCCAGACCTTGACAGTTTTAACGAGGTCTTTCCTACGAGCTTTGATCAACAATCAGGGTGGTGCCAGCACTATGTCTTCTATGACCATAAACCAATTCTTATTTTCGCTTGACATTGATAACATAAACATAGTAAAACTTTGTCAGTATGTAAAAGAAAGCAATATAATTCACAAGGTGAAGAATTCTTCCACAATGTACTCATTCAATTCCTTGATGCACATGCCCTCTGACTGTTGTGTTTATCAGGTTAGTGGATATGCCAACAAGATAACTAGCATCCAAGCTGGTGTAAATCGTTTCAATCTCCAGCGGGAACATGATGAAGGAAGCAGTATAGCATGCTTTCAGGCATTGGTTGACTTTCTGCGCTCCCTTCTGAACAGCAATGAAGATGGAAGAATCATTGTTGCAAAGCAAAAGCTTAGTGGACAACCTGAAGAGGCATATCTTAAATTTGTGATGCTTTGTGCGGAAAAAATATTTTCAGAGGTACCATACCTTGCCTTTTTGTGTCGCTGAAAGTTTAAGCTGTAGCTACCTAAGAATTTTTGCTCCTTACCTGTTGCAGGTCACTCGGGATGCTTATGCTGTTATCCTGGCCGGTGGAACCCTCCAGCCTATTGAAGAAACTAGGCTACGCTTGTGTCCAAGCTTACCACCAACTGATATAAAATTCTTCACGTGCAGCCATATTGTTCCTCCTGAGAGTATTCTTCCAATAGCAGTTACACGTGGACCCTCAGGCATGACATTTGATTTCAGCTACAATTCAAGGAGCTCTCCTTCCATGGTTTGCACTTTCTGCCTCATATATCACGTCCCCTACCCATTTTCTTCTGCCACTCTGGCATACATTATGAAATGCTAATTATGTGTATTTATTTTTATACATATTTCTTGTATTTCTTTTTCAGAGCATCTTCTTTCCACTAATCATCAATTAAAACATGTTTAATTGACAGTATTACATGTACCCTCCCTTAATCAACTTGTCTTTCATTAGCAATCCAGTATAATATAAACTCTGCTGCAAAATGTATTTACGAGTTGCTTTTGTATACACATGTTTCTTTTTGTTTCATTACCTTGCAATGTTATCTTTGTTGGATGAACTTGCATAAGTCCTTGTTTATCCCTTCATTTCTTTTTTTTAATTGGAAATATAACTACTACATGGTTGTTCATTCTATCCATCTACACTTATCTATTACAATGAAATTCTTTTTTGCTGAAATTTTTGAAGTGCAGTTTATCTGCAGCTTCTTTTGTTGCCTTGTTCGTTCCTGATCCTTGTGCAATATGTTCTACTTGAATGCACTACCTTTGTGCTCATTCTTATTGGCTTGTGTTTACAGATTGAAGAGCTTGGACGTTTCATCTGCAATATCGTAACAGTTGTGCCTGAGGGTGTTGTTATGTTTTTCTCTTCTTACGATTATGAAAGGCGTGTATATGATGCATGGACGACCGCAGGCACAATTTCCAAGATTTGTAAAAAGAAACATGTTTTCAGAGAACCAAAGAACAGTGCTGATATGGAGTCTGTCCTCAACAAATACAAAGAGACAATCCAATCCTGTAGTAAAAATTCCCAAGGCCAAGGCGTCAATGGAGCACTTTTATTAGCTGTTGTTGGTGGTAAGATTTCTGAGGGCATAAACTTCAGTGATGGGATGGGCCGCTGTGTAATAATGGTTGGCTTGCCTTATCCAAGTCCATCTGACGTTGAGCTGGTAGAGACGATAAAGCATATCGAAACTATTTCGAGCTCATTTTTGGTTGGAGATGATAAGGCTTCAGGGAGAAAATATGATGACGAATGTGAACTTCAGCCTGGTTACGATATATTACGGAAGTGCACTAAAGGTGGAAGAGAGTATTATGAGAACCTGTGCATGAAAGCTGTGAATCAATCTATTGGTAAGCTGCTTCACTTTAACATTTGTTATGCTTATTCACTGTTGACATAATATGATAAGATGAAACAATTGCAGGTAGAGCAATCCGGCACATAAATGATTATGCTGCAATGCTATTGGTTGACTCACGTTATGCACAGGCTTCATCAAGCAAGAGTTTTTCCTGCCCAACTGATAAGCTTCCTCAATGGATAAAAGCACGACTCTTGTGCTCAAAACTATGGAGAAGTTCACAGACTGTTGCATCAGTTCTTCAAATTCAATAAACAAAAATGTTGAAATTCTGTAGAAAACAAGAAGCAAGCATTGCCACAGTTGATGCAAGAGAAGCAAACACATGCAGGTTTGTGTATTCATCTTCATGTGTTTGCTTATCCTTATGTACACTGCCTCCTTATGAGCAAGGAATCAGCCTACACCTGTGATCCTGTGCATGGCTGTGCAATGATGTTATTCTGAATAAAATAAACTAGTATTACATAGATATTTTATGGTATAGTTATGCTTGTGATTAGATACATATTTATTTTGTTTGAGACTGTAGAACAAAATAACAAATAAATTATTGGCTCAGTTCTTATCATTGTTTCAGTTCTCTGACATGATAGTGTAAATCTAATAAAACACATTTTACTGATGCAGGACAAATGGAATTCATATGTTACTACTAATGTGATGGTATATTTTTGATGTGGGGACAGTACTATTTTGATCCTTGCAAGTTATGGTTACATGGATGAATTCTTGAAATCTACAATCTAGGCAAGTGATCTCTGTGTCTGCAATTTCATTAGTTCTTCCATATTGCTGTTTAATTTTCTTAATAGAAAAAAGAGGAATGGGATGAAACAAAAAAAGGTTACGATTTTCAGCTATCCTTTTTTTAAGAGCAAGCCCACCAACTTTGCAAGTTTTTTCCTTCTAAAGGATTCAACTACGAATTATCTCTGTATTACATTATTGCCACACTAGGACATCCTTACTTAACCATATGCATAAGATTGCTAAGCTAATAATCTTCTGAAGAACATTAACGACAATCGATTAATCATTTGTGGTGGGTTAGCACATTCAGCCTTTTCTCACTATACAGAGGCCGAGTTCGATTATCTAAAAAAGCTCGCATCTTCTTGAATTTTAGACAACCTAGTTATCAGCTAACCAGAAGAAACAGAGCATCAGGGTTGTGTTAGTATGCCACAGTGAAGACAGGGAAGGGCCCAGCCAGAACCAAAAATTTTATCAAACTGATATTATTCTGATTTCATTGCTAATACATGATGATTCAGCACTTTATTACTTGTTCTATGATTCTTCAGCAGCAAGCACCGCCACCAGTGATGGAGCACGGAGTGGTGCAGTAACTGGGCAGTGAAATGCCGCACATGGCCGGCAGGTTCTTGGCACCCAGAGCAGCATGCTGAAGTTCATAATACTCGGAGCCTTGCAGCAGCATCTGCTGTACTGTAGTCTCAACCAAGCTGCAAACCTCCTGGCATACGATGGAGCGGCTCCACTTGCCTGAGCCGCAGGCAGCACTGCTGGTGCATCGCCATGCAGCTGCTTGGCTGCCATGTGTGCGACCAAGGGAGCGGCCACCCTGTGACCGCAGGACACCTCTGCCTGAGGAACTCACCGCACGGGTGCAGGCTTCCGGAGTAGCCTGGCTGCCCCCAGTCCTGCGCATAGGCGCTGCTAGCTGCGAGAGTGAGGAGAGCGAGCACGATGAAGATCTTCATGCTGGCTGCTCCTTCAATTTGCTTCGATCTGATTTGTTTCTATGTTATGTGAAGGAATTGCTGGTTGATGGTGCTAGAGGAGCATATGAGAGGGTTATTTATAATGGTGATGGCACACCGAATGCGTTCTGGGCTTGCTTGTGCATTTGCATTGCTTTGCTAAGTTGCTACCTCCGCATGGGGTGTCATTGTGTTTGGATGCTTCCTTAACTTAGCATTTGGAATGTTGCAATACTTGGAAATAAAGGTGCACTTGAATGATCATCAAAGTTACTTTACAGCGTGTGAGAACGGCATGGAGACCTTTACACGATTTCGTCACTGTACTGAACTTGTTGAGGTGCTTCTGATTAGATAGCTTGCTATGGCTTCACTGGTTGCCTTCACGCATTTGAACAGTTCTGTAGCCCACGGTTTTTGTTTCCTTTCCGAAAACAAGTTTTTAATGTTCCAGAAGCTGTTGAGATAAATCATAGTATACACGTACGTGTCAAAGCATTGTCCGGACACCTTTGCAGTGAGCACTCTGTTCCTCTAAAATCAAGCTCTACATTTTCACGGTCGATACATTCTATATTATTACTGAATTGAGATTGCAATATTCTACAAGTTAATGCGAGGTTTGGTTCAACTAAGACTATCTGCAGTAGTGTCCTCTAAAATAATATTTGGAGGCTCTTTTACAAAATTACACCATCCAAATAACATTCTCCTGCAGCAATCTCTACTGTCCTCCCTCCGCGTCTTTCTCGCGCATGGTTGCTCCGGTCCCACACGTCGGCGCGCCTACCTCCGGGCGAACGCGCGTCCGCTCCAGCTTCTCTGTGCGTCCGCCCTCCGCAACCCCGCAGTACATCACGCGCACGCGGCACGTCCGCCTCTCCCCTCCGCACGCTCCTCCTTTCCCTCTCCTTTTTCCTTTGCCCGCCGCCACGCCGCGCACCCTGCGACCGCCTCCTCCGCACTGGCGCCGCCGCCACCTCATCCGGGCCGCGTCCCCGCCCGACGGCAACTCCAATCGAGCGAGTGGAGCCCGTGTGCGCACCATCCACGCATCGCCGCCTTCACCCTCCCGGCCGTCGCCCCCTCTTCCGTTCCCTCGATCTCCTCCAAGGGATCCACCGCGCGACATCCGCGAGGGAGGAGAGGATGGCCTCGAACTGCTCCGGACGCCGTCCGTGCCGAGCGAGTGCCCCCACGAGATCCACCGACCGACATCTGCGAGGGAGGCGACCTCGATTTCGGACGGCCGTCCGCACATCGACCATCTACACCGTCTCCTCCAATCAGGCTGTCTGCAAGAGCGGGCACTTCCACAGCCGTCCCACATTCCAAGTGCAGGTACGTGTTTAACCCTAGCTGCCCGAGCCCTGTAATGCCACCGCTGCTCCCCTCACTCGTGCACTGACAAAGCTAGGTCGATCCATAGTAATGCACTGGAATACCGCACAATTGGAGTCCTGTAACCTCCTGGTCCCTTCCTTGCGCCTCGCTGAAGGCCAAAGTACCCAAGCACAAACGCCGGCAAACAGGCTGCCCATAACCACGGGAAGCCATGGACAGGCGGCCAAATTTGTTCTTCACATTTTGCATTTTATCTCTTGGTGAAAATTAAACTGTAACCCTGATTCAGGATCTGGAATTAGAGTAAAGGGTCTGGAATAATAGTTCAATGATGTCCCAGATATATTGATATGTGCGAGCAATCATCCTAATATGCCTTCCATTTTATAGATATATGAGAGTAGTTAATCTGGTTAAAATTCCTATAACACAGTGGATATGAATTGGAGCAGGAATATATCGTATAAATTTTTATTAGTGTTGAGCAATAATCTTTGACTCCATTTAAAAATGATCGTTTATCTAAATTTGCCTAGGAAAGAAGGGAGAGCCCCTGGTTGCTGCTGTGAATTGTGGCAGGAGCTGCTCCGTGATATGACATGGAGTACATCATATCTCTAATTTACATTATTATGATTAGCATGCAGTTCAACAAAGAGTGGTTCCTAGGTATTTTGGACTCATTTTTCTGAACTGTCTTCCGTTCATGCATTTGAACTTTAATTTATTACACCAATTTCCTCTCAGGTAAATGCAATGTCCAAACATGAAGAGGATTAGATTCAGATTTCAGAGTAAAGAATTTGCATACTTTTGTGTGGCAGAGGGTGGGTGTCAAACTACAAATCATGCCAGTCTTCATGAACAGCTTCCTTTTTCAATCAAAGAGTGATAAGAAAAATATGTGCTAAAAGGTAATCATTGTATGTGAATGCTGTCATATGCATAACAACAAATTGTTAAGTATTGATGATCCAAATGGTACGTTTTGAAGGACATTTTGATGTTTGGCCTGCTAGCCTGCAAATGGTAAACAATGCTTTTTTTCTTCTAGATACCTGTTTTTTGGCATATGCATAACATTATTTTTTGGACTGTTAGGTGGACGAGAAGAGCTAATCTATAATCCTGTTCCTCGCCAGATTTGTTATGATGCTGCTGAAGAGATCTTGAGTGTCTTATCAAAATAATTCGGTAAGCTATTTAACTTGACTGCACATGAGGTTGAGTAGCTTCTTTGTTGATGCTATTTTTCTTCTTCTTCAGGATAGGATGAGTAGTCTTTCTCATTTGTTCACAATTCAACCCACTGATGCTAATTTATTACTTTTCTTCTGCTTCGGACTAGGATCGTAGTCTTTCTCATTTGTTCCCAAATCAACCCACTGACCGTTACATTGGAGGGCATGCCTCAAAGATGTTCGAGCATCTATGGGCTGGCGTCGTTGAGCAGGGGTGACATATTGCGGAGGAAGGCCAGGAGGCTGGATCATAGTTCCTTTGTCAAGAATTCAAGGCAACTGCTTCAATATGTCACCCTGCCTTACAGATTACTCTTGCAGTTGATGATAATATCACTATGCTCTTTTGCAAGACAAGCTCTCTAAAAACACAAGTCTGAAAAGGTATTTTTCTTCATTAGCAGCTGGAATATCTTTCATTGTTACTTTCAATACAAGCTCTTTTGCAAGACAAGCTCTCTAAAAACACAAGTCTGAAAAGGTATTTTTCTTCATTAGCAGCTGGAATATCTTTCATTGTTACTCAAAGCAAAAACGATTTAGTTTAATGCATCTCTTCCTTTGTTAAACTCTTTTGTCCAAGCTTGCTAAAATATATTTGTTTTAATCAAATAAGAAAATGTGTTTCCTATCTAAATTCTTTTCATGGATAACATCAGATTCCCTCAGTTAGCCAAGTACGATGCAAGCGGAAAGGAGTCCACACTAAGTTATAATTTGAACTCATATGTTCCCTCAGAGTACATCTTTAATGAATGTGTGGTTAGTTTTTTTCCCGGAACTGTTAATGTGTGCCGATTAGCAAAGCCTTTTAAAGTAAGAATAAACACATGAGTAATGAGTTTAACTCGTTGAACAATAGGTTTTCGCTATACTCTTGATAGCGCACTACTTATTCAATTGTCCTTGTTTTTTGCTATTCGAGCTCCAAGTAAGAAAACCTGCCGACCACCCTCTTTGCTCCTATAATTATCTGATTTTCTATCAAATCATTCTTGGTGGAAAATCATTCTTTGATCTATTAGCAATAGATAGTATCTCATCTAAGTTTCGGTTTGCTGGCACAATTTTTTCACTTTGTTATTTTGGAGTAGGGAAAAGGATTTCACGCTAATATAATACCGAATCAAAATGTGGCCTATTAAAGTCCCCTATTGTCTGCTAAAGTTACTGTGGTAGGTAGTTGTTAAAAAAAGCTCATTATGTTGCAATTCAAAAGATCAGTAGTTGTTATTTGCCAGGAAGAACCACAGTAGCAGGCACATAAAGATAAGTTCTTGAGTTCTTTGATTTTGTTGATATAATTTTGAAATCTGAGACTATGCTAAGTGAATTCTTCTAGCCCTGTATACACTAAATTATGTCAAATAAAGTTTTGCTAGATTTTAATTTTTCTGGATGTTGTGGTGACAGAGAAGGATTCAAAGGATAGACATTTGAAATAGATTGACAAAAGCACGACGAGATACCATGTGTAGTAAATCACTGAAGTAATATATTCAGTTTCATTGGACATTGCTTGAGTAAAAGTTTACTTGGGAATAAAAGTGTAGAATCAACCTTAGAGCTTGTTTCTAATCTGGGATTGCTTGGGGCCTTCAGTTGATTGAACTTTTAGCTATACCTGGTAAATTAATAACTTTCTAGGTTGTGTATGTACTGGCAATGTTTTATCTGCCTCTCCATTCTTATTTACTCTATGGGAAAATAACAGTGTTGTTTTGCTTGTGTTCACACGACAGCTAGGAATTCTTAGCCTGTAGAGACATTTGGCTTATGCACTTTCTAGCTACTAGAATGTGCAGTAAGATTTTTCTGTTCATTGAAAATTCATAAGCTTATATATTTGATCAATTACCAATTGTCTATTCCATAGCCTTAGATAAAATAATGTTGTTCCATCAACCAAACTATACCATTTCTCTAATGAATATGACTTGAATTTTTTTTTCTTATTAGCACTCTGTCTTTTTTACTGTTACAGAAACGTCACTTGTCAGCCCAGAGTTGGGGATTTAGTGATATAGTATGTCCAATTTGAAATTGTAGTATATCACTCCATTACTTTGTTGCTTCAGGTAGAGCCTCCTGTTTCTGCATGTGCTCTCTAATCTTGTGTATTCATGGCAACACTTTGGTTTTGCCCTTGTGAAGTTTTATTAAAGTATATGGTGTTGTTATATTCTTGGATAGTCATTTAGTTGTTTTGCCAGAGACCTTGATACAATTTTTTTTTGGTCTTATGTCTATTTTGGCATCTGCTATTTTCAGCAAGATGAGTCTCCACTGGACAAGCTAACTAGAGATAGCTCCGAAATCACAGCTGAACAGTCCATGATTTCAAATCACAGATGATCCTTGATTTTTGTGTCGACTCATCTGGTGATTTAGTCCTTTCCATGTTCTATTTTCTTAATCTTTCTCTAACATTAGTCCTCATGTTTTGTTTTCTTATCTTGCTCTTACATTTTGCTCCAGACTCTTCAACTCTGGCCCCGTTTAGTTCGCGAACTGAAAATTTTGGGTCCCCTTTCAAAGTCTATTAGGAGTATTAAACGTAGATTATTTACAAAAATAATTACACGAATGGACCGGAAATTGCAAGACGAATCCATTAAGTCTAATTAATCCGTCATTAGAGATTGTTTACTGTAGCACGACATTGTCTAATCATGACATAATTAGGCTCGTTAGATTCGTCTCGAAAATTAAGGTAGGGGTCGTGGAATGAGTTTTGTCATTAATTTACATTTAATACTCCAAATTAGTGGAAAGAAGATTGATGTGACGGTTTGTTGGTGAAAATTTGGTGAAGTAAACGGGCCCTCTGTCCACCCAACAAATAAGGAAAGAATGCTCCAGATTCTTCCGGGCCTGAGAGCCTGTGAGTTGCAGTGAAACAGAAGGTTGAAATCTAAGTCATGTCAATGTCATCACTTCCAATCGCGGTCAACATACTCTCTGATTCAGTATGCGCATTATGGATTTGATTTCATATTAATTATTGTCGTGTTGAATAATATGTATTGCAGTACAAATATTTTGTTGCTCGTAGCAACGTACGGGCGCAGTCCTAGTAGTCTCTAAATTTTCACCTCAAAAGGAATATTCCTTGAACATTCTATCCAGCTCCCCCTCCGCCTCCAACCTGACCCGACCCCGTCCTGGTGGGAGTCGGTCCCGCATCCTCGCGCTCTCCTCCATCCTGCCCGCGCCGTCCTCCCACGTCGCGGCGTTGGTGGACTCCAACCGCCCGCCGCTCGTGCTCCTCCGCTCCACATCCGCCTCCACGGCGCTCTCCGACGCGCTCCACGGAGGCTGATCCTTGGCCCGTGGCTCCGAGGCAGCACGCGTTCGAGTTCCACGGAGGCGGCGGCCGTGGCGCGGCGTGCGTGCGGATGCTCCGGCCAATGGCGGCTGCAGCCGACGGAGGTCTGGAGTTGCGAGTCAATTCCTGCCCGCCGTCGGAGGGGATCCTCGATGCTGCCAGTCACTGCGGTGCCACGCTCGCCGAAGCTGAGCTCGTAACATACGATGGGACTAGGAGCTTCAGCCTTCAGGAAAGGCATGAATCCAAAGGTTCAGGGCTCTTCCGGGCGGCAATGACAGGTGGCCTACTGGCCTGTCAGACCAACTCCTACACGAACACGAGGGGAGGATCTGCCGGTGTGGAGCAGCTCCTCGAATATGGCTGCGGGGATTGGATGGGGAGGCTGTCCGGTGCGGGCGGACCAGCTCGCTGCCGCCGACGAGCACGCGGTTGGGGCTCGGCCGCCGTAGCGCATGGCTGAAGGGCGCTCCGCCGTCGCGGGCGAAGGAAAGAGGGGGTTGCGGTGGCGAAGGAAAGAGAGCAGAGCACCTGCACGGCTGCACCGGAGCCTCGCCGCGCACGTCCCTCCCCGCGACCGGCGGCCGACGCCCTCCTGCGGGAAACCATCCTCGGCCACGGTGCCCTCTTCGCCGGCGGCCCTCCCGCGACTTCGGTGCTTTCCTGCCAGCATGCCATGGAACGGCGGCGCACCTCTGACGCTGGCGCCTGCACGGACTGATCGTCAAGGCGCGACCTTGCCCGCCGGCGCTGGAGCAGCCCGCAGCTGCGGCTCCGCGGTGCGAGGCAGCTCAGCAGCGGGGACGCCGGATCCTGGAATCAGATCATCTGACTTCACGTTCCTTGGCGTCAGTCTGCAGTCACACTGCATCAGCACCGTCTCCCCTGCACTCTTTCCCCGAGCTGGGCCTCCGCGAACTCTCACCTGTTTGGCGCGAAGGCTCCTGCTTTTGGCGCGTCAGCAGCCGGAAGGCGGCCATCGTCGACAGGCAGCGATCCTCAGGTACCCGTGCTCCTTCTCCCTCAACCAAGGAAGAGGTCTAATCTGCACTCCTTTCTCTTCCTGTGTAATCAGACTGCAAATGTTCTAATTTGGTCTGCTTCCCTATCATATTGTGTTGGAATCGATTAAAGGAACATCAGTTTTCATGCCAAAAGAAAAACGAAATCTGCATGCTATCTGATATGGACGAAAATAGGTGTGTATCACCACTGTCTGTTGGTTATTCTCCATGAGATCAATCTGCATTTTAGTTTTTCAATAGTATTTTCGCATTGGAGAGTGGATTTTGTGCCCATATGGGCACATGCCCACCCAGCATCGGACCGCACATCGCGTCGATGCTTTGGGATCGGTGAAAGATTTGAATTTGGATACACAGCCTAAACACCCTATTGTACCTAATCACTGATGTACGTAGAATCAAAATTTTGCACTTTAATTTGAAACATAGATGCACCTTTTTGCAGTGCAAATCTTTGGTGCGGGGCACTTCTCGTGTTAGTGCCATGCGCACCGGGGCCATGTGCCCACGCACTAGTCTTCTTTTTTGCAAAAGTGAAGAGTAAATTCAAAATACTTTCGCGCCTTGGTGATCGTGGCATGCGATGTTTTGTGTATAAATATGGGTAATCGAGAGCTGCATCTGGGAACAACCCACTGGTGCTTGGTAGACAGAATGGAGCTTCCTGTGGTGACTAGTGCACAAGGCAGTCGTATGAGGTAGATAGTATTTCTTGATTCGTATGATTAAGGTGTTTTGGTTCTTGAGAGTTGTTCCTTCGTTTTGGTCTCTTCCAGGTTTCGAGCGACACAGGGGCCAAGTAGCCGTTTACTTGCATCCCCTGTGACTGCCATTGACAGGGCGTTACGCGTTGCTGCCGACGGCGAGCTCCTAGGGGATAGACGTAACGTACTCATGCCGGTTGCGGGAACTACATTTGACTCCGTCGAAGAGGGGTACGAGTTCTACAACTTGTATTCGTGGGATATTGGTTTCGGCGTTAGGTTTGGTCGAAGCAGAACAAACTCCATGAGATATCGCACGCGTCAGGACATTGTGTGCGCTTGCTCGGTGAGTTGAATACGTACATGATTTTGGTGCTAAAGAATCTATCATTTGAAACGTCAAACTCTTGTATCGTACAGGGCTTTGGACCGGCCGAGTTAAACACGACCCAGCGTACAGGATGCCGTGCTATGGTCCGTCTTCTACGAACTGAAGACCATGGTTGGTATGTTGCCAGGTTTGAAGATGACCATAATCACCCCCTCTCACCTTCAGTTGACGAGCGCCGTCAGTGGAGCTCCCACAATAGGATAGATCCTGTCGCCAAAGAGTTGATTAGGAACTTGCGGTCTAACAATATCCCTATATCAAGGCTTTACGGCGTGTTAGGGTCGACACTTGGGCATGATAGGCATGGGCAGTCAAGCGTTCATCGCTGCGAGGCCTATGTGCTAGGATGTCACAGGAATCCATTGTGGACGATATAGGCAAGACTCTACTTATGTTGCGCGGTATGCAAGCAGATGACCCTAACCTTGCAGTTTGCATTGATTCTGATGAAGACGGCAGGGTTAGGTCTATGCTGTGGTGCACGGGAAAGAACCGATCAGATTATGCCTGTTTTGGGGACGTGATAACTTTCGACACAACGTACCGAACTAACCTTTATGACATGCCATTCGGTTTGTTCGTCGGTGTGAACAATCATTTCCAATCCATCATATTCGGCGCTGTGTTTTTGCGCCATGAAACAACCGAAAGCTTCGAGTGGGCTTTCTCAACATTCGTTGAGATGATGCAAGGCAAAGCTCCTATGACAATGTTAACAGGTTAGTTCTGATGTTATATACTCTGGGTATAAAAGTCTACTAAACACGTCTAAGTAACGCTTTGCCGTTGTGTAACAGATCAATGTGCGGCTATGGAGTCTGTGATAAGAAGTGTGTTGCCGGATACACGACACAGGTGGTGCCGGTGGCATGTGTTGCGCAAAGCAAAAGAGAAGCTTGGTGCCGTGTACGGAAAGTATGGATCATTCAAGCGGGAGTTTCATGACCTCGTCACCAACATTTTGTGCCCAACTGAATTCGAAGATGGATGTCACAATCTTGTCACGAGGTATGAACTTGCTGGAAATAATTATATGACCCGGATTTTCGAGAAGAGGCATTTGTGGGCCAAACCGTATTTCCGTGGTGTATTTTGTGGTGGGATGACAAGCACGCAACGAAGTGAAAGTGCCAACCATATGCTGAAGACTTACATACCTAGGTCAGCGGCAATGCACCTGTTTGTTAGCAAGTACAATAATATGTTGTCAGCTATTTCGGCTTAAGAGGCCAGAGAGGAGCACGTTACTAGAAAAGTTTGAAAAATAATTTTCTGGCTGAGGATACAACAAGCAAAATGACTCGACTAGTAACTTGTTCTTACACAGTGTATATGTTGTGTATGCAGAAACGTAGACACATCCGGATTGGTGTCCCTGTTGAGTGGAACGCTGCATCTGTCTACACTCGCGCCATGTTTGACAAGTTCTCCCACGAATTGTATGCATCTGGGTCTCTCACGGCTGATGGTGCTGGCGAACCATCTGTATTCGTTGTACGTGATGCAATGGTTGCGGACGGCGAGCAAGATCGGTCCTGGCTGGTGAGGTTCGACATGGATGTTGGTGTGCCTCGCATGCAATGCTCATGCGGAATGTTTGATCATATTGGGATGCTGTGCAGACACATGCTGAAGGTTTGTATACAACACCATGTATGTAGAACCTTGCCGCTGCCTCATTCAGCTTCTCTAACGTCTGATTAATGTTTCAGGTGCTTGTAGACACATCTGCCATGGTGATACCTGCGGGGAACGTGCACAAATGTTGGACTGTGACTGCACGAGAGGCGAGCACAGTATATCATACGATAGGTGCCGGGGGACAGGTGGCAATCGACACTGTTGCCGGAAGGAAGAACCTTTTATATCTCGCCGCCATGGACCTCACGCGTGAAGGTGCAGTTACCATCGAAGGTTACAAAGCTTCCATGAAGGCTCTAGCAGAAGTAAAGTACGCTTTGCGCGTCATGTCTGAAGACCCCAATCAGAATTCACCAGTTGCGTCCGTTGTTGTGGATGACGATGCTCCTAATGCACATGTGGATGGTGCAGAGCCAAACAATTTACTAGCTCCCCTGAAAGTGAAGGCGTGTGGTAGACCGGCAATGCTCAGGTTAAAGTCTAGGGCTGATTATTATGGGAGCAAGCGTCAGAAAACAAGAGGTATCGCTGAATGTTACTCAGTGGATGAGCCAGAAGCTCCAGAGCAGATAGGCGACGTCGCGAGGGCGCATGGCATAACGAAAAGGCAGCCGAAGTGTGGTTTGTGTCGTGAAGTTGGACACAATCGGTAGACGTGCGGAAGGAACTAGCAACAAACCATCAGAAAAACTAAATAAGATGCATGCTTCTATCTGTGTGTAACTCAGTATATGTAGCCGGATTTGTACTTTCGTCGTATGTCTATCTTTAGGTTTTAAGCTTCCAGTGTGTGTTTTAAATCCAGTGTGTCTTTACAATCCAGCTATGATATTACCAGTATAATTGGCTGCCAAACTTTTCTGGACTGTAAATAAATTTCCGTCGCGATAACAGTAATGTGCCGTGCCCTACAACTATCCAAACATCAGACTGTCTGCTTCCTTTGCGCCATTGTCTCGTGGCAACTGTAGCTCGGCGCATGATCTCGGCACAACCATGGTGAATAACGTAACATGGAGACACATAATCCGTCTGCATACAAAGGTTCAGAAGACCAACCCGAACCGAGTGCCACGGGCATACACCGTACCTTGCCGGATACGATGCATGTACAGTGGCGGAGGTTCGGTATGGGAACATATGGGAACTGCCATACCTTGATGAAGTTTGTATATTGAAGTTTGAATTTATTATTTGTCGGATGTTTGAGCTTTTTAGGCATCAAACTAAGTTATATACTTACTAAGCCACTGAATTAGTTCATTCGCCGACACATAAGATTTTACTAGTCTTCTGCATGTATAAATAATCTAGCTCCCCCGATCGCTGCCTCGCTTGGACTAAATGCCGACTATCCTAGCGAGTTAGTAAGATAACTAATTCATTGTAATATCAATGCCAAAAGTTCGACCACGCAGTTGGGATGCACACTTCTATGAATGAATGCAATGTGCAGCGGGGTTGCTGTTGGGCATGAGTCCAGGTTGCTCGGACAAAGGCAGCCCGGTGATAGTAATGTTTTGACGAACATATTTTGTGCTGCCCCCAGCACGCATATGGGCTTCCTCGAATCATACATCAGAAAGGTGTATAGCGTCAACCACTAACGTGGCATCAAACACACATTGCATCAAAGACACACATGCATAGTGTCGGGGACGGTCATTAGGGGTCCCCCAACTAAGGGGATAATAACCCTCGTTAAACGCAGACCACCCGAGGACTGTTTCCCGAACCCTGACTACAGGACATCACGGGCCCACAGCCTGCCACGGCCCAGCAGTAGCCTGCGCCAAGAAGGCCCGCTTGGCCACCTCGCTCAAGGGCCCCGTCCCTCGAGCGGATTTCCGTCTAGCTCAAGGGCTACGGTCCCTTGAGCGGACTTCCGTCTCGCTCGAGGGCTCCGGGCCCTCGAGCGGATCTCCGCCACGCTCGGGGACTCCGACCCCTCGAGCAGATTTCCGCCTCGCTCGAGGGGTTCGGACCCTCTCAAGCGGGCAGCCGCCCCCGTTCCGCCCGACAACGGTATTTAATACCTGGCCCCACGGCGGGACGTCGAAGTCAAGGGTGCATCTCCCCCCACACCGCGCATCTGACATGGTCAGAGCGCCTGACACCACCACAGTGCGGCCTAACCCGCCATTGTGTAGCCATCCCCGGCACTGTGCAGGCGCTGTGCGGCCCTATGCAGACGAGCGGGGGTCATTCCCTGGCACTGTACCACCTGCTCCCGTCCTCCCCTGCAGCAAGACCCTCGAACGGGAATGGGGGCACCCTCGAAGGGTGTACGGGCGGTGAGCGGGCGTACGCCCCGACTGACGCCGTCGTACGGACGGCGTGCGCCACGTCCCCTCCGCCAACTCTAGCGCCGCATGGCCATCCCGGGCGCTGTGTGGCCACCCCCAACGCTGTGCCACCACTCCTACCACTGTGCGACAGCGCACGCAGCACTGTGCGGACAGGCCGGTGACGCGGCGCAGTCCCGCACCACCAACTCCGGTCCTCACCCCGGCGGTCGGGCCCTCGATTCAACAGGGGCAGCCCCTCGAAGTCAAAGCAGGACAGGTCACAGTGATCGCCATGCCGCCCGCAGAAGCCGGAGGGCACCGCCAACTCGCGCTAGGAACCATGACGTGCGGGACAAGACCGCCGGCGCCATACCTGTTATTACGCAGCCACTGTGCTGGCTGCCATCATTGTAGCTGCCCTCCCTTGGCCTATAAAAGGGAGAGGTAGAGCCCCCTGCGGGGGGACGACGCTCATTCACCCGCACACAACACACCACCCCGTTCTAGATATTGGCACTTGCCTCAATCACCTTAGTAGGGACTTGGGGGGATATCCTCCTCTCCTACCGTGCTTGTAGCCCCCCTCTACAGGCACCACCGGTGCGAGCTAATACAAGTGCGCAAGCACACCCTGCTGGACGTACGGCCGCGTGGCCGGAACCAGGATAAACCCCATGTCACCTTAGCTTAGCACCGCCCATCGGGAAGCTGATCTCAGCGCAAATCACTAGTTGGTGCCGGTGCTAATTCGGACACCGACACATAGGGATTGTCTTAATTTACAAGATTGACGTGGGGATCTAAACGACAATATGGTAGTGGCGCCGCAGTCGTCTTCTTGACATAACAGTTCAAGCAAAGACAGAAAGCTGGCTAGTTCGCACAAGTCATCAAAAGTGGGCCTCTTCGTATACCTAGATGGGCCTTCATTGTAGTACTTGTAGTTCGATATGATTGCTATCCTTCGATGGATTTCATGGGCCTAGCACCTTCGACGCCTGGATGCTTTCGCGGACCTCAGACTGGAAATGCCGTACAACAGATTTTCGCGATGCTTCTGCATCCGCACCTATAGGAATTGAACAAAATAATTAGTTGTTGTCATCACGCACATCTCTACAGCCTTTATGAATGGTACATACGTCCGTCATAGTGATGAGTGATTCCATTCCGTTGAAATAACGGACGAAGAATGAGACAGCAAGTCCATTGTCAGGGCTGCAAGGTAAGTTCAAAAGGGTCAGTATTCGAACATATGCATGAGTAGAGAAGCTTGCTAACTATTGTGCTCGACCTGACCTGGGGATTACTGGGTCGGGACAATAATATACTATCTCCCAGCTTTCGGGGTTCTCGACAACATCGTTAAGGACTGTGACCATTGTTGCAAACAGCGCCTTCATCATCTTGGCCGCGGATCGTGAGTGAACCTGTCTTCGTACGTATTCGTCTTCCCGGTGCAGTGAAGGATCAATTATAGTAAGTCGCCTCATGTCGTAGTCAAACACAGCAGCTCCCCAGTAACAGCGACGCCGTATGGGAGCAATAATCTACATGTTATACTAGTTTGTTACCAAAAGCCATGCAAAACATACTCCAAAACATAAATACAGCAACAAATCAAGTTGCGGGGCTTGTAAAAAAATGGCAGAAGAAGGCTGGAGAATACCTGTCTACAACACCTGGGGTTGTGCAAGATGCCTGCACCCTTGAACATCATTGACGTGAACATAAGGATGTCTTCAAAAATAACATGTGCGTTCAATATTTGCTGCAGCATATAAAATGTTTATTACTATGTGAAGTTCAGGTATACAAATGTAAGATTGATATGAAAGCATAACCTCACCGCCCAAGCAGCAGGAAGAAAATGCCGGTATAGGCGGCTACCAGTGACATCACTCAATGTTGTCTCATACTCCGAGTACCAAGCAAATATAGCATTAAATGTGCTTATGTCTATTTCCCTACCACAACATATCTCTTCCTTCAGTTGTTTGAAACAGACACATGACCGGAAACGTCCATGGATTTCAACAGGGTGGCTGTAGCAAGTAAAAATAAAGTGAATGTGACTGGATAACTCCACTAGTCCGGTACTATGTATGTAGGAATTGCAGAAAGAAAGAATACATACATTGCATGAGCTGCATTTTTTAACATCCACTCGAATGTAGACCTTGAGCTTCTCTCATCAAATGGTGAGTAAAATGCTTTGTTTACAAAAGGGGCGTCCCCGTGCATCGCGTGCATGCCTCTTGCCCTGCAAAAGGAGCCGGTGCCACCACCAGGGTGTTGGATTGTACAGCGTGCAGCTTTTGAAGTTGTAATTGCGATCTCAACCTCAGGATCAGACATGACGCCGACCAATATTTGGGACATGTTAACCAGATGGAGAGTACTGGCAGCTATCCATTCAAATAAAGACATTGTTACGAGTGATTGGAAGAAATGGGCAGTGTGGGTAACAAGGCACAACATCAGTAAAAACGAATGAGGTGCTTACTTTGTGTGGTGGTGCTGATCCACTGTCCTGTATGGAGGTTGCCGTTCATAAACATTCGTTCGGTCTGGTCACCAATCTTCATGAATGCCTGAGAGGATGATGCCATGTTCGGACTGGGAACAGGTGTTCCTTGGAATACATTAACTGGGGAAAACATGCATGTAGTTAGCACTAATGAGTAAAACACACCAAATGTACTTGTATGTCAGGGGTCATTCACCTCGGGTGCTCTGGAATGGAGCTTCATTTGGGACACGTGAAGATGGGTACACTGCATTAGAACAAATGATGCAAGACACATATTAGCCTTGCCGAAACAAAGAACCACAGTACAAATAACATTTCACCTGAATATGATGTGGTATCTTGTTGAGCCATGAACTTCGGTATCTGTGTATCAGCAACGGGCCTAACTCCCAGCCATCCTGTATGAGTTGCAGCTACCGCGTGTGGCATACCATCTTCAGAGGCCTGCTCATGCTTAGCCTCAAACACATAAGGCGTGTTAAGGTCAGGGATGTTCAAATCCCATACAGGTTCTGCTTTAGGTGCTACGACATCATGGTTCTGGGACAATGGATCTATCACGGATGTTGACGACCCGATGTGTTCGTCAGGTGTGTCTGGGATCTCGATGACATCAACCTTTGGCCTCTGTATTATGAAAACATGCAAAGACACATTAGTGAAAGTTGATTCTGCTATTAAAAATACTTATTCAAAAATCATACCTTCGGTGTTCGGTCAGGGGAGGCGAATACAGACAATAGTTCATCGGCAGATTTGGCCAAAACCACCGTAGCATTTGTAGTGTCTGCGCCATCTTTACTGGTGTGAGTGGTGGGATCCTGGGCCGCAAGCCCAAGAATTGCTGATTTACCCTCTATTGGGCCAACACATGATGGGCCTTCGGAGGCTTCATTTTCTTCGTCAACCTGAATCCAGTCAATGTCCGTTTGCTCATCAATTGGGACGGCAACCATTGGGCCTCCATTGGAATCATTACCCATGTTTTCGATCACCGCATCAGACCGAAACTGGGGAAAAAAAAGAAAAACAAAACATGGGCTCCATATCCATAGCTAGTATCTGAGCTGAAATACATATCTAACAATATCGGGATATATATAGATAGTTATACTAAATTTATATATCCACATGCATGATTCGTCGTTGTTCATTAATTGTTAAATATCTACACATTTCGTTAGTACGTGGTGCATAGTAAATATTAACTCGGTATTATGATATGAATGAAACATATCCAGTACGTTACTGACATGCGACTGCCATGGCGGGGGTACGGGAAATTACATTCAATGTATTTCATGCAAAGAAACGTTGGGGTGTTATTTGTGTGCCTACCTTTAGACGTGCATAGGCAATCGGCCGCTTGCCCAGCCACTTTGACTCTGACTGCATGATCAGCCTAGACATCACATCGATCTGAAACCTCTCCAATCTCCAACCTTCCTTCTCCAAAAACTCCACTGGGGCCACCTCTGTCTTCTCCAGGACAAGCGCCTGCAAGGACAGCCATACAGTACTTATTTATGGGTAGTGCACAGAAAGGATGGAATGCTTAAAATGGAATGAATGCACTTGCCTGAAGAATAAGGACCGAGCCACCAATATTGACGCATCTGGCAGTCAGTTTCCTTTTGACTGCGTTCTTGGCGAAAGATGAGGCGCTCATCAACTCGTCGATGACGAGTGAGCACCAGTCATAATCGCGGACTTTGGACAAATCTAAGAGAGCTAGCATAATGCTATGATGGGTCGGGCCGCAAACTCCATGCGGAGCAAGGAAATACCTAAGCCCCAAACCGATGAATGCAGCGAGGACCTTCTCCCTAGTGGCCGAAGTCACCGGCTCGTGCACCAGCTTGTCGAAGGTCTCATGCAGATCTCCGGTGGAAGGGAAATTCGTCGAGAAACGTTTTAGCATCTGGGATGCGAGGGTGGATGACCTATCTTCTACATCTGGGGCTGTATAGAGATTGATACGCTTCTCTCCCATTGGGAGTTTGGTGAGTGAGTGTACCTGCTCGCGCGTCAAAGGAGCACGCGAGCCTGCGCCATCGGAAATGGTAGCGGTGGCCAGATCGATCTTGCACAGCAACCAACAATAGAACTTCCTACTGATCCTATTGATGTCGGATGGCAAATGGAGCAAGCAACCGAACCCGACATCGTAAACATCCTGCCGATGTTCGTTCTTTAGCTTGGAAGCTAAGGTTTTCATGACCGAGAGGCTGAACACAGTACAAAATGATATGTTCATGGTGCAGTTCTGCTTGCGGGTGCAAAGGAGCCTAGCAAAGCTCTCTATAGGATCAATGGAAGGAGGGGTGTCTGGAGAAGAAGACATGTCTGGTTGGAGGAAGGAGGCATCTCTCGGTTTTCGCTGGAGGGCTGGTTGGAGAAGACGAATGAACTCCCGGCGGTCCAGTGCGCATTAATGACAAGGGGGAGCTCGGGGCCGGGCGAACGGGCGGCCCTGCGTCAGGAAGTGCGCCGGTGAGTGCGCAGTGTCCGGGCAACATCAAATCGTTGTTGGAATCTAGCATTGTTCCACAAGGTTTTGTAGGCCTAACATGATCATGCCGCAAAGTGTTTTTTGTTGCCTTTTCAGTCACTGTAGTGCGTGATCGTGGCCTTGTCTTTTCTCGTGGGTGCGGGAGTCAACCAGTGTGAAGCTGCCGCACGATCTTTCAGGATTCTCTCAACGTGCACCTTATTTGCAGGAGTTCCCTGGAGGCAAAGGGTTCTACTGATGAGTATTACGGGTGCCTTTGCAACACACACTTATCTGTGAATGCTGTCAGGCGTACCACCTTATTTGCGTGAATGATTTGTTAGCATCAGAGTATGGAGGACATGCATGTACGTATGAGTAATCATAAGTAGGAGCTCTAAAAATGGAAAATTATGAATTGAATATACCAAGTTTCAATAGTCATGACAGCAAGCGAAATGACCTGACCAGCTTCTGGTGCTGTACTGTATTCGATATGACCGGTTGGCGCTTTTGGGCGGCACCCATAGCGTGATCATGATCATGCTGACTTTCCGCGGCCACAAGCACGAGCTCGTTGTCCCACGTAACCTCTCTGTAGGTCCAACGGGGTGCACTAACTGTATACAAACGGAACCACCTAGTTCTCCTTGTTTTGGGTAATCCGGAACCCGCACGGACATTTCAAATTTGGCGAAAATATACAAACTGCGCGCTTCCGCCGAACTATGTTGAAGACACGGTCCTATATATCATCTCGTCCATGAGAGCATTTGTCCCTCAAGAAAACTATGTACACTCCATTCGTCTTGTGTTTGTCAAATGGCAGAAGCCGTCGGTTCTTCACTTGTCACTAGAACTGCCGCACGGTCGCCGGAGCCGGAAATAAACGCCGAACAAGCTGCCATGTTCGAAGAGGTACATTTTTTATTGTTGTATACGGATGATAAAATTGGATGGAATGCTGATTTGGTAACATCTAAGTGCAGACTAGTTTCACGGGGGGAGCGACGTCTCGACTTAATCATTGTGTCGGGTTAATGTGCGCGGTTGTCATGGACAACTCCACGCTGGAACAAGTGGTTTGTACATTGATCAAAGTTTGTCTTATTATATATATAACATGCAAAATTGGTAATTGTCGTATCCTTGTTTCATGCCATTCTGCGTCTTTTGGACGAACCATTGGGCTGCCTTTCCCGCATGAACTTGTTCTCGATAACGCTGGTGGATCCGTTTGCATATTCACTTACACAGGCCCCCACCGCATGGAAATGCTCGTTTTCGGCCCTGATGGCCGCCAAAAACTACACCCGGTGCCAAACGGTGAGCATCCTCATATCTAGAGGCCCGACCCAGCTTACTCGGTATTTAGGCGTTCAAGTTTTTTTTCAGAGCTAACAAGTGGTGTTAGAGCGAAACGATACCGTTTGTACGTGAGATCGAGTGATGTCTCCTTGGACAAGGAGATGCTCCAATGTGTCCGACGTGTTGCCAGAATGGGGTGCCAGGAGTTCCCCTTATATATAACATCGATTTTGTCATCTGTGTGGAACGGGGTTGGAATGGTATGTGATATGTTTTTTTATCAATTGAGTAATCTGTTCTGTGATTTTGTGGAATTACATCATAATTTTTATAACTTACTAACGTTCTTTCTTATGCATATGCAGTGCATTCCACCCGAATATTCAGTACCGCACATACCATCAGGTGCGCGGCGCGTCACTGTCACGTTCTGCGGCCAACATGAAAAGCACACCTGTAGGATTGTTAGGCTACACAGGGGGCGCTCTGCATTTGTGGACCCTGGGTGCGCATGCTAAAGCAAGCACACGTGAAAGAATAGGACCTGGTGGCTCTCGTATTCAGTAAAGCAACGCACTCCAAGCTGGCCCTTGAGATCCACGACCTGACTGCGATGTTGCATGCCTGACACCTTTGCCGACGGCTATAGTAAATTGTAATGGCGGTTGGACTTTGATGCATCAGTTCACTGCTTAAATTACCGTTGGTGGGAGTTGCGCTTTTACGCGCTGCTTGTTCCAGTTAGTGTAGTGTTTATGAAGTGTATCACCCCTGGAGCAAATTTATTTGTAATCAGTGATGCGGTAGTTGGGTGAATTCAAGTTGTGAAGCAGTGCTGTCTCTACCATTTATGATGTGTGACGATATTGGATGAATTTATGTTGTGATACAGTGGTCTCTATACCCTTTAATTTTGGTGGGCCCATAGTGACAGCCTGGTCCATGGGTGTGTTGGGATTAAAAAGGGCCTTCTCCTCCCCCCAGCTGCCCACTCAGCTCAAACGCAAGGAGGTGCTCCGAGAGTACTACAAGAAGCTCCTGCATCTCGCTCGTGTCTTGAAATCCATTGTGGTAACCCTCCGTTTGCCAACTGCTGATTGAGGAGGTATGGCAATCCTTTGATGATTTGGTATGCATGCTTACATGATGTAGTTCCCTGGGGAGAAACGGATATTACTGCTGGTTGTATATCTCATGCATCTGTTACTTATGCTATGCATGCTGACAGTTGCCAAACAACAAGTTGGATCTGCACGATGAGTGCTCAATCTAATCTCCCTGTGTGTCAGCACTTAGGCTCGAAGCCAGGGTTAGGACTGGTAAAAGTCAGACAATTTTCTGGTGTTATGTTAAGATTCCATTAGTGCTGACGCTGTTTGGATTGGGTTTGAAGGTGTTATCCAAGGAAGCCAGGCAACTTTTTTCTGCTTGGATTGGTCATAACGCAGGGATTTCTTTGCGTTACGGGCGGATTCTATATGTAGAGGTGTTCGCTAAGGGTGGAGAAATTGTACTAGGTTGTGGCTGGTCCGTGATCCTAGACCTTGCGGGAGCAATCGAAGGGGACATTGTGTTCTTCTCAGCTGGTGATGGCACGACAGTAACTGCAAGGTTCTTCGACCGATTCGGATGCGAGCTTCTGCCTTCAAGTTCGTTAATCCCAGCATCCCCCATTGGTGATTATGCATGTCAAACTTAGTTCTATGAGAACGATTTTGGTGCTGATTTTTTTCTTGTTTACACAGGCACTGGTAGATTGGGTGGCGATGTGATGGGAGCAACATACGTGGTGGGGCCCGGGGTGGAACCAACCAGGGGGGAGCACAACTTCCTACAGGAGATATTTGTTCGAGGCGGGAGCGTACCTATGTATGTGTGTAGGATGAACCATACGAATATTCTAAGGGGCATACTGGTCTGTTATACTAACATTGAAACTACAACACTGATATTTTTATACATGCAACGATTAATACATTGATTCTGATCGCAGTACTTTAATAGGCGCTTCTCTGTGGCGAATGTGCCAGCTGGATCGACCATTGCGTTTTTACGTGATGAAGGAGGGAATATTTCTGTTACTGGGAAGATCACGAGGAACGGAGATAGAATTGCTCAGATTTCGAGCGGGTGGCTTCAGTTTGCAAGTGAGCTTGGTCTGCGAGTGGGAGACTTGTGCGCGATACGCATATCTGAGAACGGTGGTGCTTTATGAGTGGAAGTCCAGGTCATGCAATTTGCTGCAACTGCAAGAGAACCTTTTATTTGAAAACTCTCTACGAGACAGGAAACGCAACAGTGTGTCCACCATAAGTGTTACATTAGTCTTAGGGAGATCAAGGTTTATCAGTAACCATGAAATGGTCTTCATCGATGGTGGAGTAGACTAGTCCAAAGTCCATCATCTTGTTGAGTGTATCCCTGTAAAATGAACGTGTATGCCGGTAAGTCTAGTTGGACAGGCATTATTTTTTAGTTTCGCATAGATAATACATGAACTCACCTGACATGTTCTTTTGTTGCTCCAACTTTGGTGGCGATGTACTCGATACTAACTCCGGCAGCGCCGACGCTGCGTAAATAAACAATCCATTTTAGAATGTGAATATATGATAATAATTAATTTTGATTACACGAACCTTGTGCGATTGGCTGATAAAGTTGTCAGTATCGCGTCCTCTGTTTGTGGAGGACTCACGTGCACTCCTTCTACAATTGTATCAGGGGAGGGACTACCCTCGTGCTGGGAGGGGTCTTGGACAACCATGTGGCCTGGTTCTGTTTGAACCACTGATGCTGCGTCTAATAAATTTTGCCTGACGTTTTTCTCTGGTATGCCGCTTTTGGCCCACAAACTAGTGCTGCTTGGGTGGTCACGTGGAGGGCCGCATTTTACTAGGAGTAGGTCTATAGCATCTGATGGCACACTGGGCCGAATAACAAGCGCTCCAGGCACCTTCAGCTGTTCCTTCTGTGCCACGGATTCCCTGGACTTCATCTACAACTACCGTTTATTAGACAAAACTGACAGGCTGGTAGAGTATCTTCGCATTTAATTTTGCATACGAGCGACGCACCTCTTTAGTCATGGTCAGATACACGTGGCAACACTCAAGGAAATGCATCGTCACGATGTTGAAGTTTGTCACGGGCCTACATTTTCAGCATGAACCGAATGCTGTCAGACACCGCGGTACACGAATATTATGACACCCAAAACCAAATATCAATTCATATACCAGACGATGAACGCTGTTAGGGATACATCGCCACCCTTAATATCCGGTCGTCCAACAAACTCCACGTACTGTCCTTCACTGCATCATCAAGTCTGACTTAAGTACATCACACAAAACAAACAATTGCTATCGTGCACAAACCTGATGCCCTTGATAATAGTATCTGTTACATCTCCAACAAGCCAAAAATGCGAGTCGGTGCACCCTGTCCCATCATCGAATTTGAAGTCAACGTGATGTTCGCCAATCCTCATGCCTAGAACGCGCCCAACTAGGCGTACCTGAAATAACGCTTCTACAAGTTCACACGGACATGTCTAAAAGATCAAACCGGCAAACATTGCTACAAAGGGAACGAAATAACACTCACCGTACTAAGCTTGCGGCCGATGATGTTTGGGGGTCCTTCTGGAGGTGATTTCTCCTTTGAGTCTACGATGATCTTGCATGTACACGGTAAGCACAGCTTGTCACGCACCAACTGGGATTGCTGCAAAATATAAAATCGTCATTTTTTGTGATCTAATACGAACGTGTGGCCAGGTATCGAACATGAGGTTGACCTACAGATGGTAAAGTTCCTTGTTCCATGGTTGGTCTAGGGTTCCACAGAGCAAGTGTCAACGCTTGCACTATTGAAGGTTTGGGCTTGTGTGGGTGTCTGTCCGTTTATAACCAAAATGCATCTCGTTTCATTGGTCGGGGCTCCACGACGTGTGCGTGCGCCATTACCAGTGGGTGCTGTGCAGGCAACCTTCATGGGTGTGCATTGAGGACGTCGTCCCTGCGCCACAAACGGTGGGTGCGGCACATGCAATCTGCATGGGGATACCGATATGAATCATTGCCGCTATGACTCTGCTCCGTATCAGATAAAGATATGGGGTCCCATCGTCCTTTGCACCGCTGCGTCGTGCTACCCTGTAGGGATGAAAAAAAGTCATCATGGTATCCGCAGCCCACAGTTCCGACGTGTCGCATGCCCCCTCTGACTGAGATGCGCCGAATCATCTTTCTTTTCCACATGCACAAAAAGGGAAGACGGGAGTAGGCTATAAGTGGAATCTATAGGCCTCACAGCTCGACAAGAGCCAAGGGTGTGCAGCGAAACTCATGATCGTGGTACCTGACATGGCGAGCTAAAGATAAGATAGTGCTGGCCGGTCACGATTGCTTCTTGTGAATCTTTGATCTTCGAGTCGTATAAAAGTTTTCAACCCAGCCCAGGGAAATATCAAGATGTTATTACGACATAAAATCTTATTACGAGATTTCGGTGAAACGAGTAGTAAATAAATCATAGTATATATAGTCTACTATTTAAGCAAAATTCAATGATTGTGATGTGGTGCGATAATGTTTGTCCACGACGGTGAGTGTTTGTACTTTCATAATGTTAGTGGATAAAACTTGGAAAAAACAACACAACCTCCAGATGTGTGTGGCATGAAACCCGGATGATGCCTTTCATAGATACTCCAGTATTTGCGTGTCAGGCTTCTGCGGCGCACCACCACGATGCTGCATGGCAAGCCAACAGCAGCACTTCTCAATGGCTTTGATAATATATAACGAAAAGTTGAAAGAAGCTTATACCTCGCTTGCCCTCGCTTCATAACCAAATCCAATATGAAAGATCTAGGAGAAGCTCTGTATGGATCATCTGCCTCCCGTAGGCCTTGGTGGCGTGAGGAACCGGAACATGCCACCGGACCTGTGCTGGATGGTAGTGCATTCGTCCCTCCACCAGATGTTCGCCGAGCCCAACAACTTTGGGCTACTACGCTGTGCGCTGGGACCACCCTGCTCAGCTGGTATTTTGCCGCATTCTTTTCCTTTGACACGATAGATTTGTGGAGCACTGATTTCTTACCTTTTAACGCAACAGGACCCAGCAGGATCCACTCCACCTTGCTCGTGTTGTGGGGAGTGTGTCACCGTACATAACAATCCCACAGGGGAGCCAAAACCATGAGTCCAAAACTCACGAACCTCAAGTCTTGCCTGCCGCAGCACACTGCAGGATGGAGCCCTTCAACACTTTCAGCACCGGGAGCGAGGCACCCGGTGGCGGCCTACTACGGACGAGGTTCTTACACGTCGTTTTACCCTGATAAATTCTCCGTCTAACCTATGATATACTATGCTTCTCATCTTTTGTCTGATGAAAATTCCTACATCCATTGCATCCCGTCTGCATTCCTAACACATGATGCAAATCCTGAGATCCCGGGAGCCAACGATGAGAATCTCTCGGCAAGGCTAGAGGAGTTTTTCCCTGAGCATGTGGTGTCAGATGATGCCACACGTTTGTCTCCGCACAGTCCAACAGAAGAATATGATATGGTATGTGATCCACATCTAACCCAAATATCGTTTCAAAGTCAATAATGTTTTATTTCTGCTCTGTACGTAGCAACTGCGACTAGCTGTTCCAGCCAGTGATTTTTCGTGCAATGCTTCAACCAGTAACAAACGGGTTAAAAGGCCTAAGGTATACAAACAGGTAATACTTGGTTCATACCCCCGTGGACCTGTGTATTGATCTAGATTATCTGTTCACAACAACCTTTCCCTGTGCAGAAACGTCCTACGCGACTTGGTCCTGCCGTCGCAAAGCTGCATGAACTTGTGTGTCCCAAACAATCGGTAAGGATATCCTGCAAATCTGAGATTCGTATCATAATATAGGAGTGTGAAATGGTGTCGCAGGTAATATTAAGTCAATTGCAGGGAGATGCAGCGAATGTGCTCCAAGAAACCGTCAACTATATTAAGATGATGCATACTGCAATATTGGTGAGTGGGGGTCGGTGCAATTATGGACCTTGCACTTTGTGCGTATAGCTGATTTCGTGCTCAAAGATTTCGTGCTCAAATAAACTTAATGTGCAGGCGATGTCGACGTGTGCGAATCCAGAAGTACCCAGGAAACATCTTGAGGCAATGACGGTGACCACTTTATCTTCCAAAATTTGGAACGTTTCACTGCTCTTGCTGACATGATTTATTTGATTCATGCAGCTTTTCCCAATAAACGTCCCCGTTGAAGAATCTGGATCTCCAAGGACCCTGGCTGAATGAGGACTCTGTGTTGCACCAATTCACCATGCAGCGAGCCTCTTCGACTTCACAACGTAGTGTGGATTTTCCATTCCTAATGTGCTAGAACCACTGTTGCCCTTCACGTACTACTACTGCCCCTGTCTTGCGCGTACCTTATCTGATGTATCTCAACTACTGAATCATTTTTTGTACTGCAATATGTAGACGACCCTGTGATGTAACCTTTCCTTGCTTGAGTATTAATGTACCGTTGTCTTGTATCATTAGTGTACCGTATTTTCGTGAGTCATTGAATAAATACGGCCTGTGGGAAATGTTTAAATGGAATTGACAAGTGTGCCGACTGCACATCTATTTCTCTTCGTGCTTTGCATCTCTGAATGTGACAGGAGTTATACTATAAATGGAAGTACACATGCTAACGACCAACTACGAAAAAGCTTACGTAATAAAATGATGACGAACGTGTTAGCAGCTTAAAATCCAATGGCAGTTTATTGATGATGAAGGTGACTACATAAATTTGAGCCTGACGTATCAGGACAAAAAGCTTTATGCCAATCGTGAAACATTTTTTGGCTTATGTAGTTCTCATGGAAGTCAAACTTAATTTCGAGCATCGGATCATTTTGACGAGGTTTGTTACTGACCATAGTACACCAAAATATGCTGCATTTTTTCCATTTGACGTTAGGTTCTGTTTTGGAGCGGGTCAATTGATAGGCCATGGTTAGTTTCTGTTTCGTGGGGTCCTCTGCCTTGGAACGGGCCCGCTAATTGTCAACAGTGGGTGAGTGGATGGCCAGCGGATATTTCATTCGTTCTATATATACAGGCTAAGCATCCGATCCTCACCTCTACCGAACCGGGCATGCTTGTAGGAAGAAATGCACAACATGGCTTCCCTTCTATTCCAGATGCTTGCTGCCTCCATTGTCAGCTTCGTAGCAGCCAGCGGCGGGACTCACATAGACATTGCTCATTTCGTTGCCTCATTCGCATGTGTGTTCTTGCTTATCTACTATGCAGGTGAAGCTACACAGTCCACGCGCGACTCTGAAGTGCGAGGCCGATCAGCTGATGCTTCATGGCTCATGGCTTCAGTACTGACGATCTTGCTCTGCCTCAGGCTAGATAAAATTGTTTCTCCAAAACATTCCCTCACTGTGTGGGCATGTAGTTTATCTCTTATCCTTGCTGGATTTGTACTCCTGGTCCTAATTGGTCCACGTGATGAGCTGCCGCAATCAGATAACCCGTAGCTGTGTAGGTGTGGCAACTAGAATGTGCTCGTGCATGGCAATATTGGTGCGTCACGTTGGCAACCTTTCATGGTGAATGTGATTTGAGTTTATTTTGAGCTCTAGCATGCTGTGTTTGGCTAAAAAGTTGTACCTGTTTTCTTGGCAATAAATGCAGTGATTCCCTCCCTATTTTCACTCTGTGGTTTTATGAGATGTGCGTATTTGGATGCCTTCAACGATACATCCCTTCATGTATCTACTGCCTCGCCTAGATGCTCACCCGACCAACTCAAAAGTCGTATCCATCACGGCGCCACGCCTGCATATTGTTCTTGGTGTCCTGACGAGGGGTGTGCGAATGGGTGGTGGTGGGCCAGACGGGTGCGCGAGGTAAAATGGTAAAACTTGGCAGGTGCGCCCTATACCCTATCCAGATAGGCGGCCTAGGCCCTAGCCAGATAGGCGCCCTAGGACCTAGCCAGATAGTGCACCCCTAGCCAGCTGCATGCACCATGGCAACGTGGTAAAGTAGCTTTTGTCGCATCGTCCGGATACGACACGGCTGGAAAAGTTGCTTTGTTCATCCATCCCACCACGAAGTACTATGCTGACCCTGTCGGGATTCCCTTGGAAGTAGCTCTCCGGAACCAGCATCAGCTTTCCATCAGATAGAATATACGGGCGGAGAGGTCTATAAGAGAAGCTTCCTCCCACATCTCAAGCACGATCTTTCCAACAGCAGACACGCAAAAAAGAGAGACATGGCTAGCAACGGCACTCCTACCTCCACCCCCAACGGGACTCCTGGCTCCACCATGAGTGAGGGATCCTCGGTTTGTTACCTAACTCTTTTCCAGACTACCGTCACTTTGATTTGCTATGTCTTAGCACCATTTTCGTCTTCCTGTGTCTGTCAGCAGGCCCAAGTGTCGATCCCTCGCATGGATTCACCACAGGGCTTCCGTGTGCCACCTGCCCAAGTCGTGACAATCACTATGGATCCAAGCGCCTTGCCAGTTGGGTTCTACGCCATCCCCGTTTCTTCTGGTGGATGGCTTGACATTATTGTGTTCGAGACGGAGGCACATCTTGCGGATCTCCAGCGTCAGCTCTCCCAGTTACCTGAGCCACGTGACCGCGGCGCCATTCACACTGGTGGTGTTATGGGGGCCCGTCGTGCGCGCGCAGGCGTGAAACATCATTACCGCCTCTATGCTGACGGCGAGCTGCTGCCCAACTGGGAGACCGAGCCGTCGCATGTCCATCGTCCAGTCCCGCGCACCCCTGCGGCCGGCGCTGACTCGCTCGAGGGTAATGTGGAAGATTAGATTTCGTTGCATCGTATGAAATGTTGTCATTAGGTGTTCTCTTCACCAGTTGCTTCCGTCGTTGTGTAGTCGATGTAGTGGTTTAATCTGGATGTAGTGGCCTAAAGTGTCTCTGGTGTCTTAAGTGTCCGTACGTTGGTGTATCTCTTACTTGTACTACCGTGTTGTGTTGTGCTGTTCTACACCATGCGTACTGAATAAAACTTTCAAGTGTCGTATCAGTGTTTCAGCACAAATGTGCATGTCACGGTGGTGAAGCAACATTAACTTTTTTGTTGGGCTCGATTGTCAGATGGTCCCATTGGTGGGTAATCATGGGCCATCGGCCTCATGAGTCATTTCTTTGGCCAACTTTAACCATTGTCGTAAACTCAATCACATGGCCTGGTCCGTGGAATCAACAGTGCATTTTCTTCCATAGTTGCTGGATCAACTTTTTTTAATTCCAAAATCCTTGTCCTTCGTCACTTGTTCCGACGCATGTTGGGAATTTTCAGTTGTCGCTCATGCGCCCGAATGCAACCAATTTCCACCATCAAGGGGAACGGATATAAATCCTATGATTGGTGCGAGTACCGGACGAGCCAATTATGAGGCTGACATGTCGCACTATTGTTTTGGGGATTTAATGGGTCCCTACCTGGTCCACCGCACCATCGGTGCTTTGATGTGCAAACTCTATTAAACGCCTCTACCAGGGTGACGAGCATGCTCTCTCTTACATTGCACCGTCCACGACCTTCCACGGACAGCGCTACTGAAACTGGAGCAATGGTTTGCTCCTTTCTTGTTTGGGAATTCATTTCACTACGATTGCTTCTTCTTTCAACTAATTCTTATCAATAAACGCAGCACGGCGGTGGAGGACTCACATGTCTGACTGTCCTGGGCTATGCCTTCGTGACCTACAGTTTTGTCTTGGCGATGTACCACTGCCACGGCGACATGCGGGCCACAGCGTTCGTCGTTGCGACGTACCTGAACCTGGTGCTCCTCACGGTCTTCCTCCATCTCTTAGACAAGACGCCACCGGCCTCCCCTCGACGATAGTTGCTTATTAAAGCTGTCTGGATTTACAAGCATGCTCACGGTAAGTTTTACACACAAGGTAGCAGCCGTCTTGCCGGCAAAAATTGGCCTTGCTGTGTGGACGATGGCGATCACCACCATCTGCGGTGGCTTCTACGTCTCCTACTTGCACAACCGTAAGTTGGTGCATCTGTCCGCAGATGACTACTAAACCTCATGAATGTTGTTCTTAGCATTTCTGTCTCTTTGGTTATGTCAAGCACGAGCGCACGATCTGTGCGCTGCCGTGCGAGTCGTTGGACGTGGCGAGACTAGCTCCCTGAACTGGGCCTTGTGTTCCTGGGACGCGCTCTCGTGGTGATGGACGCGGCTATGCAGGTCGTTGTAAGCATAATAAAAGTTGAAGTTCAGTAAAAACACCTGTGTTCAGTTCCCCATTACTGTCCATTGAACTCTAACCTCGCCGGGGTTCACAGCCGGGAACTTTCGTGTGAACTCTCTGACTCCAAATCCAGTGTGCGTTTGCGTGCCGGGAACTTTTGTGTGAGGGGTCCGCCCGCTTTGTGTGAGGGCTCCAGCATATCTGGTAAAGCATCCCGATCACTGAGATATGCACAAAAAGTTGCCCAAGTGTGGCACGTGAAGGTACCCCCTCGTGAAAAGACAACTAAGAAGATCTGCTGAAAATCTATATCGTGCACGATTCGCGCATGGCCCCAGGCGGCCAGCTCAAAAGATAACGTGCATGGCCCCAGGCGCACATAACCCTTAACACTCAGAAGCACGCGGGGAATGCCGATACATGACCATAAAACCAAAAATACGCATCGCACCTCCTCCTTCATACACCAGTCCTCCCTATCCGCACCCCAACTACACCTCGTAAGCCTGTCAAAGCGAGACTATGTCTGATTCATCTTCAGCCTCTTGACGCGGAGTCCGTGTGCAAGGCCGCTGTTCGCTGCTACCGTTAATAGTTTGTCCTCGATGCAGTAGAGATTATGTTCGCGTCTTCACGTCGCGCACCCCCGGCAATCCCAACCGAAACTTCTACAAGTGCCCATTCCATAATGTAAGATTCTGGTGTTACTTCCGTAATGGGGAATTGTTCTACCATGAGGTTTATCGTTCTAATGTGCAGAGTGAAACTGCCGGTGGGTGCGATTTTTGGAAGTGGGAAGACGAGTACCAGCGTACCCTAGAAGACGCCGGTATCTTGCCACATGATGAGCACCGAGCCGGTCCAGTGCCCCGAAAGCTTGCTGATCACATCATTCTCCTCGCGTTCATCCAGTGCGCCATGCTTGTGGTTACTATCGTCACCCTTGCGCTGATGATTTGTATGATTTCAAAGTAGTGTTGTGGTGCGGTGTATAGATGATGTCCGATGAATAACTTTGCTGCTCACCACTTGGGTTGTTTGGGTCAGAATGTTGCAATGTTTTGTCCTTGCACCCTGTCATGTTTTCGAAATTAGGTTTGTGTAGGATGTGGTCTCTCTTGCCGTTTGTGTGAGTGATCTTGTGTATGTACTCATCAGTGAAAAATGTTGCTTTATTCCGCCATATCCAGAGTATACTGCTTTGCTGATATTTGATATCATTATGGTTTAACTCCACACTATAGTATTGCTTGAGCTATGGCATATTTCACTCTTGCTAATGGGAAATCTTGTTGACAACACATTTATTCAAATCGTCCTTGTGACAACAGACGAGGCCATGGACCAGGGCCCACCAAGACCCTTGAAAAATGCAGCACGGGCCCACGTGCGGCATGCTCCGGCGGCTAACACGACGAGTGTTATGCTGCCCGAGTACGTGAGAGCCCGTACGACAAGTTTCCGCCATGAGCCACAAGACAGGTGGCCCACGGCCTCCCGTACCTCTTCCCCGAGTACGTGGCCGCCCGTACGACAAGTTTCCACCTTCGCCCTCAACTACTCGACTCGTATGAGTAGTTTCCGCCTCGCGGTCGCAGAAACTCATTCGCACGAGTAGTCTCCGTTCCGCCGTCGCGACTACTCGCTCGCACGAGTAGTTTCCGTCACCCGCTCGAGCGGGCTTCACAAAGAAGGCATGGGGCGCGTGAACCCACTGGATCGAGATCTCGGGATCTCCGTGCACGCTCCCCTGTGCGCCGCCATGCGTTCGCCCCTCCACGGCGGTCCGCCCGGGCCAGGCCGATTCGGTGTCAGGGGAAGGATTCGTCAAACCCTGCCACCATCAGCACAGTAGCCGCCGTACCGTGAACGGCGTAATGGATGCTGAGCGGCGTACGGTACAGTACACACTACACCCTAAGCATTGGGAGACGCGGTGTAGACCGCCTACTCACCCGAGTAGTTTCCCGTCTCTGACTAGTTCAAGACTTGGCCGTCAAGGCCACAGGTACACAGGCCCCGTTGGCGTCCCATGATACCCCGGTACGCGGTCCGCCACGTGTTTGCCTCCCTGCACGGGTTCGCCCTGACCAGGTCGATCCTGTGTCAGGGGACGGATCCTCCTGCCATCCCCCAGCTGAGACGGTACGCACCGTACCACGGAGGGCACGGGAAACGCTGTGCCACCGACGGCACAGTGCAAGCCGTCACCTATCCATGGTGCAGGCTACTCCGCTCCTACGACATCAAGAAAAGACAAGCCCCTGATCCACTGACGGGGTCAGGGCACGTACACTGCCTCCCGTACCTGACTAACTACTCGGAGGAGGGCACGGGGGGCCCCGGGACGGATGCTTGGGACGCATGGGATCTGCACCGTCACCCAAGGCCCCATAACAGTGCTTCGCCGCTTCTGCCGTCTGACAACCCAGAGCAGAGAAGGACACCTCGCACTGTACATTAGCTCATATACACTCGATGTAACCGCCCTGGACTCCTCCCTTGCGACTATAAAAGGGAGGGACAGAGGCACTCTCAAGACAGGTTCGTCTCCACCTCCACACGCACTTAGCATCGATATCCCATCTCATACAACCACACACACACGTACGCAGACTCCTGCTACTTGAACCACTTGCACACCAGGGACTTGGGCTCTTCACCCTCTCCCGACCTGTTTGTACTCCCTGTTGCAAACCCCTGAGCATAAGGAACACCCCCTCTCTGACTGGACGTAGGGTATTACTCTCCGGAGGCCCTAACTAGTATAACTCCGAGTGTCTCCTGTGCTACCGTGCAGATCAGAACACGCCTCCCCTCGTATAAATTTACTTACCGGCGGTAACGAACCCTGACAGTTGGTGCGCCAGGTAGGGGACTTCGCGTGTTTTCGACGTTCTTTTTAGGGTCCGCACGGCCCTTTCATCATCCACTTCGACGAAAGCCTCCTCCGAGCCGCTGCTGATGGATTCCCCCATGGGATCATCAGAGTCGCTCATGTTTGGGCTTGAGCTCCGGTTCGGAAGTCTGAACTTCCGAGCGACCAGAGACGGCTACGACATGCACCTCGTCAGCGAGGTCACTGATGCTCCTGCACCGACTCCCGCTCCGACTGCCCAGCCACGCCCACCTCGACGCAAGAGGCGCTCAGGCAAGTGCTCGAAGCATGCCAAGGCGGAGCGGCGTAAGGCAGCACGTGCTAGCTCCCCTCCGCGGGTCGAAGCTGGTGCATCGCAGCCCGCCGGCGCAGCAGAAGACTCTCTGCCGTCGGACTCGACGGAGCGCATCACCAGGGAGAGTGCCCCGACGCCGCTGACCTATGGAGGAGGGTCCTACGCGGCGGCAGCAGATTCCTCTTCATCAAGCATGGACCCGGCCGTGTACGCCTACTACCCGCGCCATCGTCTGTTGTGCAACATGAAGCTGCCAGAAACCTTGCCCGACGAGCAGTACCTCATGACCGACGGTACCGATGACATCTCGGGTCCAGAGTGGGATTACTCCGGACTTCGCGACGCGGACGCCTTTCGTCATTTCCAGACGGCGGCTGACTATTGCTTCGGCTACTCCGACGACTCGGACGACGGGGGTTACGACCCTTCACGCGAGTGCTTCATCATTGGCAACGCCTCGGTGGCCCCAGCACCGGCCCATACGCCGGATGGAGCGCTTCACTCCGCCCACAGCTCGATGGCGGACAGTGCGGCGGAGGCCCCGATTCCTCCCAACCCCGCCGCACAGCGCGCTTGGCTGGACGAGTTGGAGGACGCGCAGCGACAGCTCGACGACGAGCGGGCGTGGCTCCACCAACAACTCGGGCAAGACCCAAACCCGACCCCCGCTCGTGCGCAGGCAAGGGATGTCCAACAGCGCATCATCAACGACGACCGGGACGTCGTTGACGGCACGCCCATCTTCAAAAGGGCGTCACAGAACCTGGCGGCAGCTGCGATCCTTCTCCGGAAGGTGCCAGAGCCCGCCACACCTCAAGAGAGGGAGATGCATAAGCAGATCAAGACTCTCCTCGAGACTGGCGCCGTGCAGCAGGCAGAGAGCTCCGCTTCTTGACAGCGGAGCTCACAAGGTCGCGGGCACTCAGTGCCACGGCAACCCGCGGCGCCGTCACAGCAGCCGCGGTGGTCCGAGGAAGTCAACGTACCAGTCAAGAGCCGACTGGGACCCCACCGCGACGCACGCGACACCATCAAGGTGCGGCGGAGGGCTGACGCGAGTCAGCATGATGACTACGAGGAGCAGCCTTGCAAGGAGTACAACCGGCGACGCGGAGGCCGGTACGACAGTGACGAGGACCGGAGCAGGAGCGGTTCGCCTGATGCCCAAGGGCCTCGTGCCTTCGGGAAGAATGTGCGTAGCGCCCGCTTCCCTTCGCGCTTCAGAGCTCCGACCTCCGTGCCCAAGTACGACGGCGAGACCAACCCCAGCGTCTGGCTGGAAGATTACCGACTAGCGTGCAACACTGGCGGAGCGCGAGACGACTTGTTCAGCATCAAGAACCTACCGCTACATCTCGCGGACTCGGCCCGTACGTGTCTCGAGCACCTGCCGCGTGGCAAGATCAACAGCTGGTCGCAACTGCGCGACGCCTTCATCGGCAACTTCCAGGGCACGTACGCCCGACCGGGGAACCCCTGGGACCTCTGCAACTGCAAGCAAATGAAGGGCGAGAGCCTGCGCGATTACATCCGGCGCTTCTCCAAGCGGTGCACTGAGTTGCCCAACACCACCGACACGGACGTCATCTCGGCCTTCCAGAATGGCACCACATGTGCCACGCTGATCCATCAGATCGGGCGACGGAAGCCGCGATCTACTCGGGAGCTGCTCGACATCACCATCGACCACGCCAATGGGGAGGAGGCTGTGGCTGCGACGCTCAGCCCCGGCACGAGCAAGGGCAAGCAGCCAGCCGAAGCCGGAGACGGGCCGTCCGCATTAATCAAGAAAAAGAAAAACATAGATAAGAGGTACCGTGAGGATACCTTGGTGGCCGCTGTCGACTGAAAGACAGCAAAACCTAGGGGCAACCCTCCGACGGGCCACTTCGAGAAGCTGCTGGACGCCCCGTGCCCTAACCACGAGGGCCCGGTCAAGCACGCCTTCAAGGATTGCAACATGATGAAGGCCTACCTCGCCGGCACGTTGAAGAAGCGGAGTGATGCTCCGACCGGCGACGGTGGAAAGGACAAGGGCAACGATGACGCTGCCTACCCCCGGGAGGACGGAGCCGTGATGATGTTCTTCGGAGGCTCGGAGGCACGACTGCCCAGGCGCCAAGAGAAGGTGGTATGACGAGAAGTCTACCAACTCGAGCATGCGACTCCGACCTACCTGAAGTGGTCAGAGATGCCGGTCACATTTGACCGACACGATCATCCTGATCACATACTACGACTGGGTAGCTACCCGCTTGTCGTGTCACCCTTGTTCAGCACCAAGCGTGTGCACAAGGTTCTGATGGACGGAGGCAGCGGCCTCTACGTCATCTACATGTCGACCCTGGACGACATGGGGATCCCGCGGTCCCGACAGCGGTCGTCTAAGGCGCCTTTCCACGGGGTCGTACCCGGGATGGAGGCGGTCCTACTCGGGTAGATTGATCTGCCCATCACGTTCGGAGCTCCGAACAACTTCCGAATGGAAACCCTCACCTTCGAGGTGGTGGGATTCCCGGGGACGTATCACGTGATACTCGGAAGGCCAGCTTACGCTAAGTTCATGGCCGTCCCCAACTACACGTACCTCAAGCTGAAGATGCCCGGCCCGAAAGGCATCATCACGGCTGGTACAACTTTACAGCACGCATACGAATGCGATGTTGAGTGCTTCCAGTTTGCTGAAGCACTGATTCGGTCTGAGAAGCTCGCTGCTGAGCCACCCTCCGAGGACCAAGAAATCCCCGAGACGTCCAAGCGTGTGGCCTGCTCTTTCGAGCCTACCAAGGACGCCAAGGAAGTGCCCGTCTCCGATGACGGCCGCACACTCCGTATCGGGACGGCGCTCGGTTCCGACTAGGAAAGCACGCTCGTCGACTTTCTCCATGCAAACCTCGATGTGTTTGCATGGAAGCCCTCAGACATGCCGGGGATTCCAAGGGAAGTCGCCGAGCACAAGCTTAACATTAAGCCTGGCTCGAAGCCAATCAAGCAGTGCCTGCACCGCTTCAACTCCGACAAGTGCAAGGCTATCGGAGAAGAGATCAAGAAGCTTATTAGTGCAGGGTTCATCCGTGAAGTCTACCACCCCGAGTGGCTAGCAAACCCTGTACTCGTTAAGAAGAAAAATGGAAAATGGAGGATGTGCGTTGATTACACGAGCCTGAACAAGGCATGTCCGAAAGATCCTTTTCCTTTACCGCGCATAGATCAAGTGGTCGACTCAACGGCTGGGTGCAGAACCCTCTATTTTCTCGACGCTTATTCAGGATATCATCAGATCGCGATGGATCTGATCGACCAGCTCGCTACCTCGTTCATCACCCCGTTTGGCGCATACTGTTACGTTTCCATGCCCTTCGGGTTGAAGAACGTGGGGGCCACATTCTAGAGATGCATGCGTCACGTCTTTGGAGATCTCATCGGACAGCTGATCGAGGCCTACGTCGATGATATCGTGGTCAAGTCAAAGAGGGTGGGCAACTTGATACCCGACTTGACCGCGGTCTTCGAGAAGCTGAGGGAGCACGGCGTAAAGCTGAACCCTGAGAAGTGTGTCTTTGGGGTCCCCAGAGGCATGCTGCTCGGGTTCGTCGTGTCAGAGCGCGGCATCGAGGCCAACCCCGAGAAGATCTCTGCGATCACGAGCATGGGTCCCATCAAGAATCTGAAGGGAGTATAGCGCGTCACCGGATGCCTCGCTGCTCTCAGCAGGTTCATCACCCGACTAGGAGAGCGCAGCCTGCAACTGTACCAGCTCATGAAGAAATCGAAGCACTTTCAGTGGATGCCAGAAGCACAAGAAGCGCTCGACTCACTCAAGAGGCTACTCGAAAGCCCGCCGGTGCTCACCGCACCGACCGAGGAAGAGCCAATGCTTCTGTACATCGCTGCAACGACCCAGGTCGTGAGCGTAGCGCTGGTAGTCGAGCGAGACGAGCCCGACAAGATGCAGAAAGTACATCGCCCAGTCTACTTTGTGAGCAAAGTCCTCTCCGACTCCAAGACGTGATATATGCAGATACAGAAGCTGATCTACACTGTTCTCATCACTAAGCGGAAGCTCCGGCATTACTTCGACTCACACCGCATCACGGTGGTGTCCAAGTTCCCGCTCGGCAAAATCATACAGAGCCCGGAGGCGGAAGGCAGAATCGCCAAGTGGGCCCTTGAGCTGATGGGGAAAACATCGAGTATGCGCCTCGCACTGCCATCAAGTCGCAAGCGTTGGTCGACTTCGTCGCTGAATGGACGGAGATCCAAACTCCTCCTGCTCCCATCGAGCACGAGACATGGCTCATGTACTTCGATGGATCCCTCATGAAGGAAGGAGCCAGGGTCGGACTTGTGTTCATCTCGCCTCTGGGCGTGCGAATGGAATACATGGTCCGACTACATTTCGCGGCCTCCAACAACGTCGCTGAATACGAGGCGCTCATCAACAGTCTCCGGATCGCCCTCGAGCTGGGAATTCGACGCCTCGACGTCAGGGGAGACTCCGACTTGGTCGTGGGACAGGTTATGAAAGAGAAAAACTGCATAAATCCGAAGATGGCTGCTTATTGCGGGGCGGTACATGAATTGGAAGACAAGTTCCACGGGCTCGAGCTCAATCATGTGCTGCGCGAGCACAACAAGGCGGCTGATACCCTCGCAAAGGCAGCGTCAAATCAAAAACCCGTTCCGCACGGGGTCTTCGCCAGTGACCAGTACAAACCGTCTGTTCGTTTCGAGGAAGACAAGACGCCAGAGCCGTCAACACAAGAAGTTATGGAGATCGACGGGGTGCAAGAGCCCAACCTCGAAGACCCTGACTGGAGGATTTCGATCGTCGAGTGGATGGTGGAAGGAAAATTGCCACCCAACAAGGAGACGGCTCGACGCATCGCCCGCATGGCCAAGTCGTATAAACTGGTTGACGGCGAGCTCCGTCGAAAGGGCGCCAAAGGCATGCTCATGCGGTGCATCCTGGCCGACCAGGGCAAGGAGCTTTTGCAAGAAATCCATGCAGGCACCTGCGGGTATCACGTCGGTCCCAAAACCATTGTCGAAAAGGCTTTCTGACAAGGTTTCTACTGGCCTACCGCAATAGCCGACGCGACTCGAATCGTGCGCAGCTGCGAAGGCTGCCAGTTCTACGCACGACAGACCCATCTCCCGGCGCAGGCCTTGCAAACCATACCCATCACCTGGCCTTTCACGGTCTGGGGGCTGGATATGGTCGGACCGTTGAGAAAAGCACTCGGGGGCTTCACCCACGTGCTTGTCGCCATCGACAAGTTCTCGAAGTGGATCAAGGCCAGGCCCATAACAAACGTCCATTCCGAGGAAGCCGTCGCGTTCTTCACCGACATCATCTATCGGTTCGGGATCCCGAACTCCATTATCACCGACAACGGCACGCAGTTCACCGGCAAGAAATTCCTCAAGTTCTGCGACGACAACCACATCCGTGTGGATTGGGCTGCCGTCAGCCATCCAAGAACAAACGGGCAAGTCGTGAGGGCCAACGGCATGATTTTGCAAGGTCTGAAGCCACGGATATTCAAGCGTCTCGAGAAGTTTCGAGCGACGTGGGCTGTGGAGCTCCCATCCGTTCTGTGGAGCTTGCGCACCACGCCGAGTCGGGCCACCGGCTGCACACCTTTCTTTCTCGTCCACGGGTCGAAAGCGATCCTCCCGATGGACATCGACTACGGCAGTCCACGGGTTCAGGCCTACACGGAAGAGGGCAACCAGGTCGCCCTCGAAGACGCCATCAACCAGTTGGATGAGGCGCGCAGCGTCGCCCTCCTCCACTCAGCGCAATACCAGCAAGCTCTACGGCGCTACCATGAATGCAACATACGGGAGCGTGAGTTCCAAGTCGGCGACCTCATCCTCCGACGGGTTCAGAGCAATGAAGGGCGACACAAGCTCTCGCCTCCATGGGAAGGGCCGTTCATTGTTGACCAAGTACTCCGTCCGGGAACCTTCAAGCTCAAGCATGAGGACGGCAAGGTCATCTCCAACGCCTGGAACATAGAGCAGCTACGCCGTTTTTACCCTTAAGTATTTACTTTGTTCTCATTTTATGACAATGCAAGAGCTCTGAGCTACTTTTCCTTTCATAAAGTGGTCTCTTTTCGCAAGCTTACATCTTTTACTCGAGTAAAATGTCTCTATGCTTGTCTCATCTCATGGGCAAGTCTCCGACTTGTCCATGGGCTCGGGGGCTAACCCGGGGGCTACGGCCCCCCTCCTCTGATCGTTGCGAAACCTTTTTTCGATCAAAAACCATCTATGGTTTCTCGTATGATCACCACAGTACACTCACTTTCCTTAAAGGGAGATGAACAATGACTCCAGCTGTCACGAACCTGCGCTCGTCCGGGCCCTGAGTACTTACGCCCCCGCGGCTACGGTACAAAGACCCACAAGCAAAGTTTGTGATCTCAAGTTATCGATCACTCGCCCCTTCAAAGGGACTCCGAGTAACCGTTTCAAACTCTCAAGAGTTTTCTTGTTTGCAAAAACATGTACACGCGCCTATCTCTTTTCGAAGTACTCGGGGACTGCCCGCTCGAGTGGTAACACTCCTAAACTAAGCTCGGTCGAGTCGCCTAGTTCCTACGCATCCGCGGCTATGGAGCAAGACACTGTCAGCAAAGTTTTAAGTAACACCGCTCGGCGCACAAGTCCTCTAACTACTCGAGAAAAGAGAACAAACAATCAAAATGCTTAAAACTTGACACAAAGATGGGTTCTTAACCCTCGAGTTTGCCACAAACATCTGGCCCACAAGTTTTTACAAGCATGATTAAAAAAGCCACGGCGAGGCAACTTGATTTTCTTTACAGGCCCAGGTCGTAAAGGGCATGACTCAGCATGGCTTTGGCGAAGTCGACGGCGTCTTCTTCGATCTTGTCATACTGCTCATCGATATAGCCCGGGCACCATCCCTGGCCAAGCAGCCTTCTGTCCAACTCTGGGTAATGCGACAAGAAGATGGCCACCACCTTGCGGACGGCGTCGCCAGCCGTATCTATGGACCGCTGACAAGCCGTCGCAGGGGCCGACTCCAAGCGTTCTCTCAATTGGCTGGGAGGAACACCGATGTCGTCACACACCTTGATGATGGCCGCACCCATCCTGTTGTAGATTGTCTCCTGCTGCTTGATCTCGACCTGGGCCGCCTCGAGCGACTTTCGCTCCTGCTCGAGCTCAGTCACGACCTCTGGAGAGAAGCAAGGAGACCGGTGTCAGCAAAAACGAGCTGGTCCAAGGAAGGAAAAAGATGAAGAAAACACAGCTCTTACTATTGAGCTTCTCGTTGGCCTCCTTGACCAGCTCCACCAGCTTCTGGTTCTCAATGAGGCGGGTGGTCGCAGCGCTCTCGTGCTCCGCGACTTGCTTCTGCAAGTCGGTGCGGTCCACGCGGAGAGCTGTACACCCAGAAGAATGATGTCACCTTCTTAAATCAAGAAACCGCACAGAAGCAGAAAGCGGAGACAAGAGGTCGTTAGGTACTTACTAATGATCTCCTCCTCGTGCTTTTTAGTAATCTCTTCAAGACGGCCCTTCTCGACAATAATGGTGCCAACTTGGACCTCGAGCGTCGTCACCCGCTCGCGAGCCAACTGGAGAGCGGACTCGGCCTGGCCCACCCTGGCTTCAAGGTCCGCCTTCTCCTGACGGGCGGTGCGGGCAGCGGCCTCAGCATTGGAGTGAGACACCGCCGCCGCCTACTCCGCCGCCGCCAGTCTCTCCTCCAGGGCGGCCTTCTCCGCTTGAGCTGTGGCCGCATGGTCCTCAGCGGCTTTCGCTCTCGCCTCAAGAGACGTGCGCTCCGTTGCCCGACTGGCCTCGCCGTCCGCCGCCTCAAGGCGGGCTGCGGCCAGCTGTGTCTCCAGCTGGACTTTCTCAGCGCGGAGCGCCTCGAAAGCTCGCGCCCTGTCCTCAGAGTGCCCGACGAGCTCCTGAATCACACAAAAGTTACACGGCCAAGAACAAAAAGAAAACAAGCATGAGAAAGGAAGAGGAAGAAAGAGGACTCACCATCGAGGTAGGGACCAGGTCCTCGATCGCCCTCTCCGACTGGCGCCGCGCCATCTCGATCTGACGCAGGCCGTGCTCCAGCCGACGGCGGGCCGCCAGTTCGGCGTCGCTGTCGAGGTCCAGGCCTTCTGAGGCCTGAACAGGCGACACAGACACCAGCCAGAGCGGCAGGGTTTCCGTCTCCTCCTCCTCTGCCGTCGTCGAAGTGGCCGGGCATCGCTCCCTCGAGCTCTCCCCAATCTCCACGATCGGGGGAGGCAGCTGCTCACCCGCCACCTCAGCGGGAGAGGCGGCCGGCGAAGGCGACGCCGGGATGACGATCACCTCCGCAGGGGCGGCGTCCGATGTGGCGACCGACGAAATGGGGATGGCCCCCTCGGTCACCACGATCACCGGCGTGGCTGGGATGTCCTCGGAGGCGCGGTCGCCCGCCACCACCACCATCTCCACAACGTTCCCCGAGCCCCCCGCCGACTCAGGGGCTCAGGGCTCCATCTCCATCTCCGCCGTGCCGCTCCCCGCCACCCTCAGCGACTCGAGGGCTGGGGCCTCGAAGCCCGCGGTGGCAGCAGCCACCCCCTCCAGCGACTCGGGGGCTGGCCGCTCGGTGTCTGCATTATTGCCCGTCCCCATCGACGACTCGGGGGCTGGCTGTCCGTCATCGCCCGCCCGCGCCTCGTGAGCAGGGTCTTCCTGGTTCTGCTCCGGGGTGCCGGACAGGCACCTCGCCAACTCAGCCACGTGGGCCGAGAGCACTTCCTCAGTAGGGGCTTCACCCCCCAAACCCATCGTCCCCATCGACAGGTCGCTGCGAGCCGGACTCGTAGCTCTCTGCAGGAGGACGGTCGTCACCTGGGTCCTAGACCCGCTTGCTTCTTCTACCGCCGCCCCCGACTGAAGGGAAGGCGGCGGGTTGCTCGCCGTCGGTACGGCCCCGGCCGCCTGAGCAGGGCGGCGCAATGCCTTGATAGGCGCCGGCCTCAAGGTGCGGCGGTCGGGCGCCCTGAACCAAGAAGAATGTCACGACAACAAACAGAGATATGAAACAAAAACTAGGGAACTACGGCTCAGAACTCACCCCTCCGCGACACGACGGGGCCGCTTGGAGCTGGCTGGGGGGTTGTGCGAGGACGCCGTCCTCTTGCTCCCCGCTGTCAGAACCGAAGCCGAGGAGGAGGTCGGTCCGCCCCTGGCGACGACGATCGACGCGAGGCGCTGCTGGGCCGTCGGCGCCACCCCGCTCTGGGCTGCTGGAGGCGGGGAGGCCGCCGGCGCGCTCGCGGCTCTTGTGGTGGGCGCACGGAGGGCGAGTGAGACCTTCGGCGCGAGGAGTGGCGGCGCGAGCTTTCGCGCCTTAACTCGGGGCGGCTGGAGTCGCCGCAACACGAGGAGCCCCTACCCCTCTCCCGGCGGTCCCGCCGAGGGGCATGGCTGCTTGATCCAGGCTGATCAGCCCGGGAAGAGGAGGGGTGCCTGCCGGCTCGAACTGGGGCCGGCGGCGGCCGAGGCGGGTGCCGACCTGCCGTGAGACTGTGAGGACGGCACCGTCTCCTCATCGGTCCACTCGAACGGGGACTCCTCCTCGTCCGTGTCTGAAGGCGCCGGCGAGGGATCCTCGTCATGGGAGATGTCCCTCTCCCCATTACGCCGGCGCATGGCGCGCTTGTCGTTTCTCTCCCTCCTCGCGACCTCCTTCGGCTAGTGCGCTCTCCCGGGTGATCACCCGGTCCTCCTCTAGCGGAGGACGAGAGGCGAGGACGCACACATCCCTCATCTGCACAAGTGTGGGAACAATCACCATCCGCGACCAAAACAGATGAATCAAAAGGAAGTCGAGAGAAGACATACCAGCTCCACAGTGGTCGCGGTAGGGAGCATCTGCAACATGCCTGGCGGCGGCCAGAACATCCAGGTGACCCCGGTGGCCTGAGACACCCGGCGCTGGACCTCGTCCAGCGAGGGCAGGGAGCGGGTGGTCACGGTTCCCTCGAAAGGGGCCCGGTCATCCGTCATCTCCCAGAGGCGCAGCGCGCGGCGACGGAGCGGTACGACCCCCCCGGGTGTGGTAGCCGCCGATCAGGGTGATGAAGTTCACCCTGTTGTCGCAGAGCCTCGTGAGGGAGGCGAGGGTGTCGTCGAGGAACCGGGGCGATCTTTCTTCTCTGGCCCGTAGCTCCACCTCGCCGGCGCCCGGTCGTACCACCGGTTGGTGAATTCCGACAACGGGTTCTCAGGGTCGTTCTTGAGGTAGAACCACCCCCGGTGCCACCCGCTGTTGGAAGAAGTCAGGTAGGTGGGGATGTACTCGTCCATCCTTCCCTGCTTCACGCGGAGGCTGGCGCACCCGATGGCCGCCGCGCTGTTGTGGTCCTTGACGACAACGAATTTGTAGAAGTACCAGAACAGGTCCCAGTAGGCTCCCATCTCCAGGTACCCCTCGGACAAGGCCTCGAACACCGCCATCTACTGGACGCCTTTCGGGTTAAGGTTCTAAAGCTCCAAGCCGTACTCCTGGAGCACGACACGGATGAACCGTCCTACCGGGACGGAGAAGCCCCGCTCGTGGAACAGCACGAACGAGACCACATACCCTGCTGGGGGATGGGGGCTGCTCTCCGACCCGGGGACCTTCCACTCCTCCGCTGCGGTCAGCGGAGGCAGCATGCCGTCGGAGGCCAGGCGGTCGAGCTCGACCCAAGTCACCGACGAGGGAGACCAGTTCGCCATTAAGTCGGCGGCGGTGATGGTGGCGGCGGGCGCCTCCAGCTTGCGAAGAGAAGGTGGGACGAGCTCTGCGGTGGGCGCGGCGAGTGCGAGGACGAAGACAAGGAACGGCAGCGGAAAACACAAGGAAGCAGAAGGGGGAGAACTGGCCGGCGGCCGCGGTATATAAACGGGGGAATGATTACATCTGCCCCATAGTTAATGCCCGTGTCGCCTCGGGCCACGTCCTCCAACCACCGAAGCGTCGCCTATCAAAAGGCGCCCCCACTACTGCTCGCCGCCCACAACCGAGCTGCCACATCACCAGAAGTGGGTCCTGGTGATCTCGCAACCGACGCGAGATCTCCGCCAGTCGCCCCACGACTCGCGCCACGTGGCAGGACATCAGTCTCCAACTTGTTCAAGACTACAATATTTAACCCCACGCACAAGTCTCCGACTTGTCCACGGGCTCGGGGGCTACTACCCGCGGGTCTGCTCGCGCGTCCCCACCAGAGAAGACACAACAAAATATCCTCATCTCCGTGACAGTTGATCCTGGGAGCGAGTCTCCGACTCCCTCACCAGGCTCGGGGGCTACTGACGAGGCCATGGACCAGGGCCCACCAAGACCCTTGAAAAATGTAGCACGGGCCCACGTGCGGCATGCTCCGGCGGCTAACACGACGAGTGTTACGCTACCTGGGTACGTGAGGGCCCGTACGACAAGTTTCCGCCATGAACCAGAAGACAGGCAGCCCACGGCCTCCCGTACCTCTTCCCCGAGTATGTGGCCGCCCGTATGACAAGTTTCCACCTTCGGCCTCAACTACTCAACTCGTACGAGTAGTTTCCGCCCCGCGGTCGCGGAAACTCATTCGCACAAGTAGTCTCCGTTCCGCCATCGTGACTACTCGCTCGCACGAGTAGTTTCCATCACCCGCTCGAGCGGGCTTCACAAAGAAGGCATGGGGCGCGTGAACCCACCAGATCGAGATCCCGGGATCTCCGTGCATGCTCTCCTGCGCGCCGCCACGCGTTCGCCCCTCCACGGTGGTCCACCCGGGCCAGGCCGATTCGGTGTCAGGGGAAGGATTCGTCAAACCCTGCCACCATCAGCACAGTAGCCGTCGTACCGTGAACGGCGTAATGGATGCTGAGCGGCGTACGGTACAGTACACACTACACCCTAAGCATTGGGAGACGCGGTGTAGACTGCCTACTCACCCGAGTAGTTTCCCGTCTCCGACCAGTTCAAGACTTGGCTGTCAAGGCCATAGGTACACAGGCCCCGTTGGCGTCCCGTGATACCCCGGTACGCAGTCCGCCACGTGTTTGCCTCCCTGCACGGGTCCGCCCTGACCAGGTCGATTCTGTGTCAGGGGACGGATCCTCCTACCATCCCCTAGCTGAGACGGTATGCATTGTACCACGGAGGGCACAGGAAACGCTGTGCCACCGATGGCACAGTGCAAGACGTCACCTATCCATGGTGCAGGCTACTCCGCTCCTACGACATCAAGAAAAGACAAACCCTTGATCCACTGACGGGGTCAGCGCACGTACACTGCCTCCCGTACCCGACTAACTACTCGGAGGAGGGCACGGGGGGCCCCGGGACGGATGCTTGGGACGCACGGGATCTGCACCGTCACCCAAGGCCCCGTAACAGTGCTTCGCCGCTTCTGCCATCTGACAACCCAGAGCAGAGAAGGACACCTCGCACTGTACATTAGCTCATATACACTCGATGTAACCGCCCTGGACTCCTCCCTTGCGACTATAAAAGGGAGGGACAGAGGCACTCTCAAGACAGGTTCGTCTCCACCTCCACACGCACTTAGCATCGATATACCATCTCATACAACCACGCACACACGTACGCAGACTCCTACTACTTGAACCACTTGCACACCAGGGACTTGGGCTCTTCACCCTCTCCCGACCTGTTTGTACTCCCTGTTGCAAACCCCTGAGCATAAGGAACACCCCCTCTCTGACTGGACGTAGGGTATTACTCTCCGGAGGCCCTAACTAGTATAACTCCGAGTGTCTCCTGTGCTACCGTACGGATCAGAACATGCCTCCCCTCGTATAAATTTACTTGCCGGCGGTAACGAACCACGACATATAGCTAAATAAGGATTTACCTATCCTCATTTTTGTTGTAACTAATTTCGTTTTAGCTATTGCTAAATCAGGATTTACCTAAACATTTTCACCGTCTCTTGAAGATGCTCTTGCTGTACCACGTTTCCCAATTCGACCTTCCTTTTTTATGCAGAAATAAAACACCGAAAATACCACCAAGTAAATAGAAGTGCTGTTGATCAGTGATTCAGCTAAATTCAAATCCAGCTGCATGAGACATCTTACCATATGGTACTAGGAGCCAGACAGTTTCAGCATTATCAAGAAAAGCAAATAAAAAAAATAACGACCGTCTATTTTTATAATAAAAAACCACAATTCCGCCAGTTCACTTTTTTTTTATCGTGCTACTTGTAGGTGGCCCAGATCTTGCTGCGTGTACGTGGTTACCATAGTATTCGGTCGTGTAAAAAGGAGTGCGCACGATGCATGTGTGAGCCCACCACGATGAGAAGAGACCTGTTGCGAAAAAATAGGACACACACCGGCCATGAAATATAACTTCCCAGGCTAAGCATTGCCTGCAACAATCCACGCCTAGTTCGCCGGGCACTGCATTTGGACCCGAGCAACTCAAAGAATATCGTTGAGGTCCTAGCATCACCTGCTCGCAAAGCTATGGAAAGGATGATAACATCACGACGGCGCAACGGGCGCCTGTACCATCCCCTACCAACGTCTACTTGCGTTAATGACAACGTATGCTTGAAGAAAACGGCGTCATTTGTTAAATCGTCCGGGCGTAAGAATGTCCGCTCAACCCCTTCCGAGGTTAGTGAGCTTACGGTTGATTTCTTCTGACTGTACTACCTAAACTATCCATCTGCCTGGGTTTTCGTAACCATGTCGTGTCATTTTGTTCACGCAGGGGAAATGTTGTCGAAAAACGAAAACCCCAGGTGTTGAACCTCTTCGTCAGGTATTATCAATTATCACTGTGATGCCTGTGATTCGTTTTCAAATTATCAGTTATGAATTCGACCTACCAGGGAAACCCAAATTACGCGGATCCCTCGTACCGTACGTTTTTTTTGAATTACGATTCACATTCCTGTGTCTCCTATCGATATGTTGGTCCGGTGGGCTGGAATTCTTTGAGTTTCCACAGTTCCATCCTCGTTTAGATTTGTTGGGCCGGTGGGCTGTAATTCAAACTGCAATTGAGGCCCGGCATCTAGCTATCTTTTCGCTAATACCTCATGTACGCAGGCACGTATAACTGCAACGCGTGTACAGCTGGAATGCTGATTTGTTACTGGGAGCATGCCACTGACCAAGGGAAGTCCTTCACCCAAACGATCACGGAAAACAGCGTGACCCAGCTGGTGTGTGGTACTACCTGCATACTTATTTTTTTATGGTCCAGCCTAGATTCAAAATATGTGGAACTATCACCTTTTCTGCAACCATGTGTAGGTGCTAAACGATCATTTCTTCGATGCTTTCCGTGGTATATTGACACAACGTGTCCGAGTAACTATGGCCAACGGAAAGGTCTACAATATCAATTGTTCTCGTCAAGGATATCGATGCGTTCTAGTGTCCGGGTGGGAACAGCTTTATAATAACCACCAACTGAATCCAGGCGACATAGCTTCTTTCACGTATCATGGCCCCAACGACCTGCACGTGAGACTATACGATCAAAACGGTATTGAGAAGTGGTCTTCATCCGTGGACACGTCCACGATACCTCTACATCTAGGTTTGTTTTCTTGAACAAAATGCCTTGAGTCTCTTTTTTTTTTGGTGTGCTAAATCCCAAAAGCCGATTTCAGACCAACAGTCTGACTCAAACAGAACAAAGGTGGATTGTCTGCTATCACGCAAATTAGTCCTCAGCGATGACCAGAAATCCCTTGTTGCTGCACATGGCCACGGTGATGTACCTTCGTACGTTTGTCAGCTGACAAACACAAACATTACAAAGGGTGTGCTGGTCTGATAGCTATACTATTATTCTTTAACTTCTGTAAAACGCGTGCAACATCTTCTCGGCACCTCATTCTTAATCCATGCAACTTTTGTGTGATTGCAGCAGTTCAGCACGGAATACACTAGACACTGCCTGAAGGACAATGTTCCGACAATTGTAATATCGCTACATCGCTCCATGAGGCTCCATTCTTCACGAGTTCACGTCACCGCTGATGGTGTTGCAAAACTTTCTAATGGATGGAGACGGTTTGTTGTAGACAGTGGTCTTGTTGAAGGGTGCATGTGCATGTTCAAAATGCACAAGAATGTTAACGGTCAGGGTTTACGTGCCGTGGTGCACGTCCTGGAGTGGCCATCTGTTTGCGCCTAGTACTCTTATATGTTCTCCGCTAAATCTTCACCATCATAGTAGTAACCACTTGACATCATCAGTTGTTTTTTTTTCATTGCACCAACAGACAGATGATTCTGTGGGATTCCTGAATTGGTGCTTATATTTCGTGATTTTATGCACCTAGATAAATGGGGGAAAACGTTGTCCTTATATACGCTTCCCTCAAACATATAAGCCTTCGTTGCTTGAATGACGTCCTTTCAGCCTTAAAATGAGAAAAATGAGAAAAATGCAACGGCATACATAAAACGAGTCACACTTAAGTTACAAACTTCAAAAGATGGTTTGTTCATTCACATGAGCCACCCGGCTCGAATCTTGACCACGACCTAAGGGCTTAGGCGCTCGGCTACTTTCAGGGCTCGAGGGGACCCACAGGGGCGGCGTTCGGGAAGAGGTCCTCCTCAAACACGTCGACGAGATCGGCGGCGGCAGCGTCAGCCTGGTCCATGGCGTCCTGCACCCCATCATCGTCAAGGCCATCCACAACGATGTACCCTATGGCCAGCGTCGCGAAGTTGACGATGTAGTGCGTCGACACCACACCAAGGGTCTTCTGGACGCCGAGACAAAGAGCGCCCTTCATGCGCTCGACGACGCGGCCGCTCAGAGCCGGAAGGCGACTCGCCAGCGAGCTCCCCGACAAGTCGGTACCCTCGTCGACGCTCTGGTACACTTCAAGGGCCGCCTGCTCCAGGGTCGTGAATTCCTACTGTGATGAGTTGTAGGCCACCTGGAGCGCCTCCGCCTGCGTCGCCGACTCCCCTAGAGCTTTCTGCAGTCCTGGGACAAGAAAAGGTGAGTCGAGAGCGAATCTCGACGAACCTGAACGATAAATAAAGGCTCGGGGGCTGCAACTTACGCTCGACCTGCCTCCTCTCCATCTCGAGCTCTGTACGCACGGCTCCAGCCTCTTGCCACAGCTGCAGAATCGAGGCGTCCTTCTCCCCGCCGGTAGACCTCAGGGTCTCGACGGTGATGCTCTCCTGAACCAGGGCCCAGGTGAGCCGCTCGGCTTCTGCCTCCCGAAGCTGGAGCACAGTCCTGACCTCCTCAAGGGCGGTACGCTCCCGCTGGAGCTGGGACTGCGCCTCGTCCCGCGATGAGCGCTCGTGCTGAAGGGTAGACCGGGCATCCTCGAGCGCCGCGCGCTCTTGCTGGAGCTGGGTCTGCGCCTCCACACGCGCGGCGCGTTCCTGCTGGAGCTGGCTCTCCACCCCGGTGAGTGCCCCGGCCTTCTCCTGCAGAGCAGCACCTAGCTTCTCGACCTCCTGGGTCTTTTGCTCGGCCTGGGTCTGCCAGGACTTCGCTCCCTCGAGGGTCGCGCGGTCCTGCTGGAGTTGGGTTTGCACCTCGGCGAGGGCCGTTTCCTTCTGCGCCAGCGCGGTCTGGACCTTGGCGAGTGCCTCGCGCGCTTTCCGCAGCTCCTCGTTCGCCGCCGTCAGATCCTCCTCCTTCCCTTGGAGCGCAGCCCTCATCTCCTCGGCCTCCTTGGCCTTCTGCACTGCCATGGACCGCTGGTCGTTGTGAGCGTCCTCCATGCGGATGAGGTTGTACTCGAACCAGTTGTTGTCCATCCGGAGGGCCTCCACCATCGCGTCCAGGCCTTTGTACTGCGTCCAGTACCAGTCAAGGCTGGAGCTCAGCTCGGCGATGCGGGCGAACCTCTCGCCCGCCTGGCCCTGCAACTCCTGCGGATGGCAAAGGGAGAATGAGGAACAAAAACCAAACGAAAAACGCACAAACAAGGGAGAAGAGAACGAGCGACACTCGAATAAGCGTGCTCACCCGAAAGACCTAGAGCGACCTGCCCTTGTGGATTCGGAGCGCGTCAGCCAAGGCGGCCTGAAGGGAGGCACCAAGGGTGCCGAACTCCCGCCACAGCGCCCTCTCCGACCTCGCCTCCTCCACCAGGCTCCGCGGCACTCCGGGTAGACGGAGCGTCTGCTCCAACTGCGGCACGCTGGCGCCGGACGTCGGGACCGCGACGCCGGACGTCGACGCCCCAGCACCGGACGCCGGCACCGGCGACATCACGCAGCCGTCGGACCGCACCACCAGTATCTTGGGCGCAGGCCCGGGGGCTGGCGCGGCCGCCGCCACCACCCGACCCCCACCGGGGGTCGAATCACCATCAGCAGGAGCCCGTAGGGCTTCCGCCGCCGCCTACTCCTGCCGTTGCAGCCCCCTGGCCACGGCCGTGATTCGCGACGCCCCGCCCGCCGTTGCCGTACCCGCCGTCGCCCGTGACGTCCTCGCCGAGCGGGGCCTCGTCATGCGTGGCGCGTCTTGCGCCCCCACCTTGAGCGCCTTGACAGGCGCGAGGCCAGGGACAGCGGGTGCCGTCCAGACAACAGAAGGGAGGAAGAATGGGCAACCAAACGCATGATATCAAGAACACGGATAGCAAGATGTGACTCACCTTATGCCGGAGAGGCCCCGCTTGCGCTTCCTCGAGGGCTCTGGGGGCGCCTCCCCAGACCCGGCCGGCGCCCTCGATGGCACCCCCGCGACAAGGGGCACCGTGTCCACCCTAGGGGCTGGCTCCACGAGGACCTCCTCGATCCCTGGCGATGGGGGCGGCACGGCCTCCCACCTGTCGGAGATGGTCCGCTCCCCCTCGCTCTCCTCCTTGTTCGAAGACGTGTTTACCGGCTCCGGCAGGGGGGAGAGACCCTGCTACTCCCACAGCAGGTACTCCTCGTTGTACCTATCGAGGCGCTCTTGCCTCTGTATCTTCTTCTCCTTCGCCTAGGCCGCCAGGCCCTTCTCCCTTTGCTGCCTGGCGCGGTTGGCAGCCTGCGACCTCGGCGTCGGTGGATCCGAAGTGGGGATGTCGACGTGCACTCCCTGCCACCAGCAACCGCGGTTAGATCGGGCATGGGGACAACACTGACAAAAACAAAGAATCGAGTCTCACCAGGTCGGTGTCCGGGACCATCGCAAACGACCACAGGTCATCATCATTGTGCGCCACCACCTTGAGGTTCACCGCGCGTCTCGCCCTTGTGGTCGTGTACGCCTGGGCAAGCGGCTCCTCCAGCAACCGCGAGCGTGCCAGGGCCGCGGGGTCGGCATCTGACTTCATCTCGAAGATGGGGAGTTCCCTCTCCATGAGAGGGATCACCCGTCGGAGGTGGAAGTTGGCGATGACGGCCGCCACAGACAGCCCGGCGTCGGCCAGTTTGCGCAGGGCGTTGGTGAGAGGCTCGAGCCTCCTCTGCTTCGACGCGGGTGACACCCCGTGCGCCCACGAGACCAGCCTCTCCGTCAGCACCTTCCCGATGTACGGTGGGAGCCCGGCGCCGTCGTTGTGCAGGTAGAACCACCCCTTCTCCCAGTCAGAGTTGTTCGTCGTCATCGTGCACGACAGGTACAACTCCTTCTAGGAGTCGTGCACTGAGAGCGTGAGACCACCGGCGCGGACGGCCCGGCACGTCTTCCTCTCCCCCGTGGCGAGCGTGTGGAGCTCGCCGCGGAAGAGATGAACCCACAACTCCCAGTGCGCCTGGATTCCTAAGAATCCCTCGCAGACGGCGACGAAGGAGGCCACCTGCGAGATGGCGTTGGGGGCGAAGTTGTGGAGCTCTACCCCGTAGTGATAGCACAACCCCCGCATGAACTTGCTCGTGGGGGCGTTGAAGCCGCGCTCGTGCAGCCACGCGAAGCTCACGACATAACCCGGCGGCGGAGCCGGCTGCCGGTGCGTCGACAGCAGGACAATCCACGCCGGGTTCGCCTCCTCGCCGACCGTCGCCAGCTGACCGCCGGCGACCAGCCCCTCCAAGGATTGCCGGTCCACCGTCGACCGGGGCCACGGATGTGCCTCCAACACTCGGATCGAAGACATGGCGGCAGAGCGTGAGCGAGTGCGAGGCGGCGGACCGCGAGCGAATGTGGAGCGACGGAGCGCGAGCGAATCCGAAGCAGCGGGGCACGCATCGATGAGGAAGGCGAAGAGCAAGAGGCAAATGTTAATGGCAAAGGTAAGGAGCTCCCCCCGCGCCCCCCCTGCTTTTATAGAGTAGGAAGGGGCGGAGCCCCCGGAAGCGCAGCGAGCAGCGGTAGTTAATGTGGTGGGCACCGCTCGTCGCTGACGGCGAGGCCCCATCGCGCCGAAGCTGCCGCACGCACGCGCGTGTGCCATAATTACCGCACGGTAATCTAAGAGACGTCGCGTCCCGTCTTATCGCCGTCGCACGTCGCCACGTCGCGTCGGCTTAAAAGGCGCGCCCGCCTCACCTGCCCCGTGCCACGTCAGCCACGATCGAGTGGGCGCGGCAGCCAACCGTCCTATGGACAAAATTTTGAACGCCGGGGATTCCTTCTGATATAAGGAAGGCTCCAGGTAATCTTGAGCTGGGGATTCGAGGCCCGACCCCTCGAAGGGATACGACGGGCACCCCATTCCGAAACAGGACGAAGCCACAAGGCCACGGTCCGTCGTCTTACCCTGGAGGACGAACTCGAGGAAGCCCACGGTTCAGGCCCATGAGGCTCTACTGATCAGCGGCTCGAGGCCCGGCCTGCTGAGGGTGCGACGGGCGCCGCAGATGCCCCTCGACACGGGGATGTACTGATCAGTGGTTTGAAGCTCGGCTCGATAATGGATTGGCGAGCGCCACAGGTCCGCCAAGATGGGAGCGCCCGGCACCCCCCCGCAAATGCCCTACTGATCAGAGGTACGAGGCCTGACCCTCGACGGGTTCGAACAGGCGCCTCAGATCAACAGAGTCAGGAACGATCGGGACACACGCGATCGAGCCTGTCCCCGAACACAAAGTTCGGGGGCGCCCCACATATCGTGTTCAAGGCCGGGACAGAGGCAGCCAATCGAGGGATCCCATGGAGGGAGTGCTTCCGCGCCCTCGGCCCCTATCGAACGGGACCGAGCCCTGCTTGGCAAACCTCTGCAAGCGCTCACATGGACGTGTCTCCGGGCCACGAGCCGACCCCTATCGAATGGGGCACGGACACCCACTTGAACTATCCGCTAACAGCTCGCCCACCTGCGTAGATTGCCGATGCCGGCTGAAATACCACCGAGGCCGGCTGAAACAAACGCAAGGCGAGCCACGTCACCCTACGTATTTAACCCCTGCACGAGTGCACGCACTCCTGCAGGGCTTCGGGGGCTTACACCCGCGGGTGCGCTAGCGCGCCCCCACAGGGAAACATGCACGATCGAAGGGGACGAGACTCGCATATAGCACCCGAGAGCGGCATCCTTTGCCGGAACGGTCCCCATTCTAGCAAAGGTTCGGGGGACTACTGTCGGGGACGGTCGTTAGGGGTCCCCTAACTAAGGGGATAATCACCCTCGTTAAATGCAAACCGTTCAAGGACTGTTTCCCGAACCCTGGCCACAGGACATCACGGGCCCACGCCTGCCACGACCCAGCAGCAGCCTACACCAAGAAGGCCCGCTTGGCCACCTCGCTCGAGGGCTCCGGTCCCTCGAGTGGACTTCCGTCTCGCTCGAGGGCTCCGGTCCCTCGAGCGGATCTCCGCCACGCTCGGGGGCTTCGGCCCCTCGAGCAAATTTCCGCCTCGCTCGAGGGGTCTGGACCCCCTCAAGCGGGCAGTCGCCCCCGCTCCGCCCGACAGCGGCATTTAATGCCCAGCCCCACGGCGGGACGCCGAAGTCAAGGGTGAATCTCCCCCCACACCGCGCATCTGACATTGTCAGAGCGCCTGACACCGCCACAGTGCGGCCTAACTCACCACTGTGTAGCCATCCCCGGCACTGTGCGGGCGCTGAGCGGCCCTGTGCAGACAAGCCGGGGTCATTCCCTGACACTGTACCACCTGCTCCCGTCCTCCCCTGCAGCAAGACCCTCGAACGGGCATGGGGGCACCCTCGAGGGGTGTACGGGGTGATTGAGGCAACCTGTCGGTGCCCGGAACCAGGATAAACCCCGTGTCATCTTAGCTAGCACCGCCCATTGAGGAGCAGATCTCAGTGCAAATCACTAGTTGGTGCCGGTGCTAATCCGGACACCGACAGGTTGCAACACAATTTTCACTTGGTAGCACATTGTTCTGACCAAATGTAACCACATGGGTCCTTAACTTAATAACATACACATACATGGTTCACTAGGGAACAATCGCCAAGATCTGAACATCATAACGTACATCGCTCAGAGTTTTCCTGTTTTGGTGCACCGCCGGCATATGGTGAACTGACTAAGTTCCCTTCCATATTAAGTATATCGTACAGGAGATCGGCGTACTGTGCGCTTTCTGATGTCTGCATGAATTGTGTTTCACGCGGTTAAGATATGATCGTGTTTGCCATGCAAATGAAATGTGTGAATTAAGTTTTACCTGGTTATTTTTTTCCCGCGAAACTGGAACCATCAAAACTCCTAGCGAAACAAACCACTTCTAATCCTGATGATTTCCTGTTGCAACACAACCTATTAGAATATAACAGCACACAGCCATATAGACCCATGTGCGCGTAATATTTCAAATGAATATGTTCACAAGTCAAATACTACGTACCGGTGGAGACCACCAGAATCGACATTAAAAATACGGCTATGTGCAATTGAAATGTTTGTGCTCCGCCCTTCAAAATAAAGATCAAATTCAATGCTAAGCGTTGTACGAATCAGTATGAAGATGCGTTTGTGCAACTCTGCCCGTCCGTCCTCTTCGATGCTGGGATAAAAAATGTTGCATACCACCTCATCCAAGTCCCAGGCGTAGCAACACCAGACCTCATTCACCATTGCTGGCATGAAAATCTGTATGCACACCCAAAAGGTATCCGGTGTTCAGAAAAGTGTGAGTGCTTGAATTCAAATATGAAACTTGCAGTTGTGTTTACCATCCGACAATCAGGCACATTGTATCTGATGTTGTCGCCGACAAACTGTTCCCTTATTATCCTTGATTCAAGCTGCGCGTCCATTGCCATCACTTCGGTCTGCAAGACGGTTCTAATTAGACATTCATAAATAATGTGTCGCCGAGGACAGTCACTTACCGCGAAATCAGACTCCATGAAATGACGCCATCGAGGTTGCCCTTGACTCCCGTCCTCGCTAGCATCATCTGCTTGGGCAGCCCTGCGCATGCATGCGTCCATTGTGTCGTGGTCCAGTTGGTCTATTCTGCAGAATGCATACTGCAACGTCCTGCCAGTCACTTCAACAGTTTTGGCAGTTGTGTGCCGTATCCAAATCCTGCAGGTTTACACACCATAATCATAACAGAGGATCTGTGTACGTAAGTAAATATAAAACATGCAGTACCTAAACTAAAAAATACCTGTCGAGCAACAAATCGTCCTGGAGCTCATCCAGCCACTTGTGACAATTAAGCGACATCCGTTTGCTCGGTGGGTGTATACCCAGTTGACATGGTTTAGGTGGCCTTTGCCTTGCTATTGGCATCAACCTCCTCGATGCATAACTCATTGTACATTGTATGCTGTCACCGTCGCCCAATCCGCAAACTATCTTGGGCTCCCTAAGAATGAGTGTTTGCCTGGCACGTGACTTGTTCAGTGAGAATTGTGACAGTTCTTGTTCAACGAACGACGCAGCCTGCTTGTTCCTGTGTACTAATCCAACTTGGCTGCACTGAATCGGGAATGCTTGATCGTTTACTAGTGATGATGCAGAAGGCGACTGCGATGTGTCAAACACTTGAGCACCCTCAACCGTGCGCAAAGTTTGGCTCGAAGTTTTTCCGTCCGAAAAATGCAGCTTCACACAGGGGGGAAATGATACTTGCCTCCGCTTATTGCACCTAGAGGGAACTCCCGATGTGCTAGGAGTGCCTGTTTCTGCATGAGAAGTCTCCGAATATATCAGTTTAAACACCTGGACAGCCTCCTAATCATCTAATTCGCCACTGTAAAATTATTACGTACCTCTGATGATTTTAGAAGGAGTCGCCAAAAAAATCGTTGCCTATAATCCCGGACAACACCGTCATGAGATTGGCACCTTCTTGCTCCAAAGTGCAGCGCACTCGTGCCAATATGCGAGCGTTATGCTCCTTCATCGCAACCAGCAGCTGTTTCTGAATGGCCTCTTGCAGAAAATTAATCCACATAATGAATGTCTAAAGAGGGCACCGACGGCAATCATGGTGGCAATATAATATAGAAAATGGTGGCAAGACTGGTACCGGGTCCTCGGATAGTGCAGCCACCGACAGTGTTCGTGCAGCATCATTCATAGTCAAGGGAGTGCGCGATGGTGTCTCCTGCACGTCATGGTCATCCTCCTTCACCGTCGTTGCGGGATTGCACTCTTTTCTCATCTCGTCGTTGCTTGGAGGCGCAATTGTTGCAGTGCTTGATTTTATCACGTACCGTAAATCACAATCTATTACGTTCTTCATCCGTGGCCCATCCTTCATTGATAGCAGACCGGGCTGCTTCCATTCCATGAACACAACCTTACGTGGTTTCGATTCCGTTATGCACACTACTGCACTAGACATTCGAATATATTACAATTAGAACATAAATAATGATATTAGTACCTGAAGTAGCAGTGTGCATCCCCGCGCCCGGTCTAGCGGCTGCTTTCTGCGCATCTTGTGCTGTACAACCACCGCCGCCGCCGCGGTTTCTTCCAGCACATATCGTGCCCAATTAAGCTTCCTGATCTCGTCAGTTCGAATCAACGCACCCCAGTACTCCTGATACACATACGCATGCGATGCTCCGGGGGCAAGCACATGCCCCATGAGAAAAATGACAGCAGCAACCCCGGATAGCATCAACCGATGCACACGACTGACAGTTCATAGGTTCTGCCTCTAATATTCTCTGCGCATCCGCTAACACACATCCTTTGCCCTCCCCTCTACGTAAATACCTGCTAACAACCTCCACAATTTTATTTCTGTCTAAACACCTGATGTCGCTTACATTCGCCCCCTCTGCCGGAATTCCTATGATGTCTCTCACTGTTTCCAGCGATACACCTAGACGTGCTTGGTGTTCGATTACAATGGTATTTGTTTCGGCATCAAATATTGATAAGAGCCGATTCCCGAAGGTGCTATGTTTAGCTGACACATCAGGCAAATGAAACATACTACCAAAACCTATCGATTCCACTATTGCCCTCTTATTTCTATCTAACCCAGCACCGACACATCTTACCACGTCTAATCCTTTCGTGCCACAACAGGAGAAAATCTGGTTGGAGTCTACCAGTTGGAATGCAGACAGCGACCAGGGGGCTACTCTTGCTCTTGGTGACCGCCTCCTCTGGCTGCTCCATACCTGCACCAATAAATCTGTAAATGAATTCACATTGCACCTCTATAAAAAACAAAAAACAACTCTACATCCTCATCTCGTACATGCTGCACTGAATCCTCCATACATCAATGTACTCCTCGAACTTCAAATGATGATATACAATCTGCTTCGTCGATGCAAGCATCTGGTGATCTATCTTTTGGCAATATATCCTAGCTCAACTCGCCGCGCTCACGCTTCAGCATGCAAAAACCTTACTTTGCACAATAGTGGAGATCGCACTCACCCCACCCATGCCGCACTAACCCATGATGGAGCAAAAAGCTGGCGGTCATGCACCCCCTACTGGCGATTATGGAGCAAAAAGCTGGCGGTCATGCACCCCCTAGTGATGGATATGCACCCCCTATCACCGATAATGAAGTGTAGCCTTCGTCAGGTGGTTACGTTAAGTAATCACTATCATCTCTCCCGCGCAGAATTTCCCGCCATCGGAGAAGTACACGTGTCCCCTATCCGCGTGGTGGGCATGTGCCCATATGCGCACAAAGCAGTTTTCACATTGTTCTTTAACTTGTAGGGAGGTCTTGCTGCCTCCAGTTGGCATGGAGTTTAGCACTGTAGAAGAGGCTTGGATGTTTTGGATTAGCTATGGTGGTACAAAAGGTTTTGAGGTTAGAAAAAGGTACACAAACAAAAGAAAATCAGATGGGAAGGTTAGGTCCTGCAGGTATGTTTGTGCAAATGAGGGTCATAGAGTGGAAGATAAAAGGGATCATCTAACAAAGTGTTCGAGAGCCGAAACTAGAACTGATTGTCAAGTCCGCACGGGTCTTATCCTGGACCGAGAGAAGAAGAATTATAAAGTGGCTGATCTGGTTTTGGAGCACAATCACACCCTTCAATTGCCACAGACATCACACTTGATGGTGTCTCAAAGGAAAATTTTCAGAGTTACAAGGTTTTGAAATTGAGACAGCTGATGATGCGGGAATTGGTCCCAAAGCAGCACATGAGTTGGCATGTGTACAAGTTGGTGGTTCATCTAATCTCAGTTACACTCTTCGTGATCACAAGAATTATTTACGGGGCAAGCGACAACGAGAGATGGCATATGGTCAAGTAGGAAGCATGCTTATGTATTTTCAAGATAGAATTGCTGATAACTCGTCATTCCAATATGCATTGCAGATGGACTCAGAAGAACAGATAGCAAATATATTTTGGGTTGATGCTAAAATGCTCACTGATATGCATATTTTGGTGATGTTGTCAGTTTCGACACTACTTTTGGAACAAACAAGGAAAGTAGACCTTTTGGTGTATTTGTTGGGTTCAATCATTTCAGGAAAACAATGGTTTTTGGTGTTGTTCTTTTATATGATGAGACATTTGAGTCCTTCAAGTGGTTATTTGAGACCTTCCTGAAAACACATAATGGCAAGCAACCAAAAACAATATATACTGATCAAGATACTGCAATGGGAAAATCTGTTAAGGAAGTATTTTTAGAAGCATGGCATGGTTTGTGCACTTTTCACATTATGCAAAATGCTGTGAAACATCTAGCTGAACCTGACGATGAAGATGAAGGCAGCAAGAAAAAGGAAGTAAGAAAAAAAACAGCAAGAAAGAACCCAAGCATGTAGATGAAGGCTGCGAGGAAGAACCAAGCATTCTGGCAGATTTTAGTGCATGTATGTATGAGTATGAAGATGAGGCTACATTTGAAAATGCATTTCAGCTCATGAGAACAAAGGCAGGCAAGCAAACTTGGTTGGATAGTATATACAAGGTGAGAGAAAAAATGGGTTAAATGTTATATGCAGAATGTCTTCACATTGGGGATGAGAAGTACACAATTGAGTGAGTTTGAATACTGAGCTGAAGAGACATTTTAAATCTGATTTTGATATAATTAGGTTTCTTAAGCATTTTGAAAGGGTCGTGGTTGATAAAAGAAAAAATGAGTTGGATGCTGAATTTGAATCAAGGAAAAAACAACCAAGAATCAAAATGAGGACGCCTATGCTAATGCAAGCAAGCAAGTTGTACACACTAGTTATATTTGAAGCTTTTCAAAGTGAATATGAAAGCTCCATGGTAGCAAGCACCACAAGACCCTTGGCATGCTTAGCAAGCAAGTTGAAGAACAAATCAATGGTTCTACAGATAATTTGGAACCTGCCACTGTTCCCATGAATGTTGCTCCCCCAAGTAATTTGGTGAGCACAGCATGCCTAAAGAAAAAAGATGTGCAAACAAAAACCTCGAAGCGCAAAAAAAACTTTTCTTGATAAGAAGCGCAAGTTTATAAAAAAGGGAAGTAAGAAAAAGGAGAATGGCTCCATGGTATGTAAAAGCAGACTTTTTTCATTATTTAACTGATTCGGTTGTATCTAATTATTTGATTCTCTTTTACTGGAAGGAACAAAATAATGGTGCAGAAGTACATATTAACTCTAGTACTTCTTGCCCCAATGAAGGAATATCTTACATGGGCATCAATACCTTTTCTCAACTATTGATGGTAATGTTTCAAAGTTCAATTCTGTGAAGTTACATTGCCCCAAAATAATTGCTTTTCTTTTTATTATTCAGGCACCTATCACAGCTGATGATCTTAATGTTGAGTTTTAATGGTCATGCTTGCAAAAATCTGAAATACCATCTGCAATCTGACTTGATGGAGAGGGGCATTTTGTTGGTCTAATGCACCGAACTGCAATTTGATTTTGTATGTGTGTGCAAGTGCAAGTCCATCTGTAAAATTCAGTATGTCATACTCTGATTGTAGAGAGCAATGTGGTATTTTGCACAGCCTCTGAAGTTGCAAAAACTTATGTCTATTCCAGTTATAATTTGCAATCTATACAATCTGCAAAAAGTTTCTCCTTCCTATACAACCACAGCTTTGCCAATTAATTTGCTAGAACCTTAACAAGCTTGTACAATTTACATAACAAATACAATGATGATTCTAGTATTACAGAACACGCTGCTTCTAGCTTCGTGGCAACCACCACCCAGCCGGGTGCAACTGAAGCTCACACGCCGGGTCTCCACATCGTCTGTGGTGGAGTTCCCCGCCGGTCACCATTGCCAAGCGGTGGATCCCCTAGCGGCCCTGAGGGTGGCAGCCGAACAGGAACTCCAGGGTCCATCACGATGTTCGCGTGGCCCCTTGGCCGGTGGGCGAGGAGGGGGATGTTGTCCCGATGCCCAACCACTGAGCCACGGGCAGCAACATCTGGACGCCCGAGCGCCGCGGCGACGAGGAGCAGAGACCGACGAGGCCGCCGATCTGAAACGAGGAAGACGACGAAGGGGAGAAGTTGAGCCGCACGGTGTTTGGGCTGAGGTGGGCCGGTTGTCTTGCTTCTGCGTGGGCTGAGAGATTAGTATCTGGGAGCTCACCGTCGGATGCACTATGGACGACGCTGATAAGTGACTGCAGACTGACGCCAAGAAGCGTGAAGTCAGACGATCTGATTCCCGGATCCTGGTGATTTGGAGGAGGGGAGGTGCCTCCTGAAAAATAGTGGGTCCTTTCCAGGACACTACTGCAGCCGGTTCAGGAGCACAGAGCCCCTATTTTTACAGGTTCAGGGTGGTATAGAGGCCACTACTGCGGTCAGCCTAAGGCTGACTGCAACGGTGGCCTGTATAGCATCCTGAGCCGGCAATTGTAGCGGCTCCGGCCTCCTGGACGAGCTGCAACGGCAGCCGGTAAGACAGCCGCCATCATCCAGGACCCGGAGCGGAGCCGGCAAATCTCCCGGCTGCTCTGCTCGCTCCTCCTCCAAATCCCGTCTCTCCATTCTTCTCTGCGCTCGGGAAACCACTCGAAGCGGAGACGCTGCGGGAGCAAACCACTGGGCGCGCTGAAAGGGAGGAGCTTGGCAAGCGGCGGCGGGAGCACGCTGCTGGGCTGGAGGCGGTGCGCGGACGAGGGCCGGGCCGCGCTGCTGAGCGGGCGGTGGTGGGCGAACAAAGGGCGTCGGGCCGCGCTGCTGGGTGAGCGGTGGTGGGTGAACGAAGGCGGCGTTCCCCATGCCCGCGACGGCGCGCAGCTCGCACCTGCGCGCGACGCGGAGGCTGTAGTGCGCCCGGAGCATTCGTCGGTCGTAGGCGCATCCCGAGCCGACGAAGGTGACCCTTGGGTCGGCGAGGAAGCGGCGGAGCATCGCCGGGAGCCGCGGGCCGGGAGCACGTCCGCGCGTCGTCCAGACCAGAGCTCCACCACACGCCGCCGGGCCGGCCGCGGAGCTCCACGCAGGGCTGGCCGTGTGCGTCGCCCGCGGAGCTTGCTCGTCGAGTGGTTGTCGGCCCGCCACCGCCTCGGCCCTTCCGTCGCGACGCGCATGCCGACGGGACTGGCGTCGGTCGTGCACGCCGGCGGGATTGGCGCCGAGGAAGCCATCGAGCCGTTCCCTAGGGTCCGCGGCGGAGGGATCTTGGCTGCAGGTCGGGGAGGAGGGGCCAGCGGTGGTTGGGGGACGCCGACGGTCAGAGACAAGGCCGCGGCGCCAAAGCTTCAGTGCAGCTCTCCGAGGAGGACGTCTCGCTCCGCGCGCGGCTCGCCGAGGCGGAGGCCGATGCCGCCTGCGCCAGAGGTGGGGCGCCGCCTTCCTCACATCCATGACGCCGGCCTGCACGCCGGCGGAGACTCGGGCGGTCTACGCACCTGGGGAGGCTCGCCTGGCTTGCGCGCCGGCGGAGGCCCACACTCCGGCCGCTAGGGGGCCGGCAGGGCGCCGCGCCGGTGGGGAGAAGAGGAGGGGGCGGGCCCATGGAAATTGGGATGCGCCGACGGCCGACGGGGTGGTGTGTGGTCGGAGGAGATAGATAAGGATAGAAGGGGAATATTCCTTTTGAGGGTGCAAAATAGAGGGTACCGCTGCAGTGCAAATCTATTTAGAGGGTGAAATTTTTTTTAAGGATCCTGAAAATAATCATTTGGAGGGTGATATATAGAGGCTACCGCTGCGGATAAGCTTGTAAAAAATCAGGAGCAGATGTATATCATGAATGGAACATTAAAATTATTTCTAGTCAAGGGAATAAATTAATTAAGTTAATTGATTGGTATCTCTTGCCATGGCATGGAGACATGCGAGATTTTTTTTTAGCAGGGATACCGGATACATGCAAGATTTAGCAGCTTAGTAGATGCAGGACATTCACCGCCGCCTAGTCACCTACAAAAGATGCAGAGGTCTGGTGCATTATGGTAGAATAATGTTTTTTTGGCGAAGACCTTGCAACCTCAGCTCCTAGCAGAACTCAACGAAAATGTTGAATACTAGTGCATAAATTAAACATAATTATCACTGCTTCAAATAGACATCTCTGCCCTTCTTTTGTTGTCTGTCTAAATGGAAAATATTTTATTTTATTTTATGCGAAAAATATTTTATTTAGGTAGCACAAAACTCGGGAGTTCACTTAGGTAGGCAACATGTAGGTTGAAGTGGATTTTGAAACTTAGACATATCATAATGCACATGTACATTTTTTAGGAACTCGGGAGTTCTCGCTTGACTCTATTGATACAAAAGGACAACATATTGGATTTCGATATGTGGCTTAACTAGAAGTGAGCCTAGCTCAAATAGGTAGTGTGAGAGGTGTGGTTGTGCACCTTAACCACCTAGGTTCGAGTCCCCTCTAGCTCGAATTTGGATGTCTATTCTTCTTCTTAATAAAAACCGCTAGTTCCTCCTAGGTTACATCTCTTTTTAAATTATGTGGCTGAATATAATACTAATACTAATGATGTTCAAGCGGTCCTATGAACACTTAAGGTTATTGTAGCTCATATAAACCGGTGTCTGCAAACTCCTTGATTACAATTGAGCATTAAAATATAGGAGTGCATACATTCCTCATAAACGTGTACATGGTTACATGGTCATAGATTATCGATACACATTATATAGTAATAACTATGAGAATCTTGTTTGCAAAAAAAAATATGAGAATCCATGAATCTATGATGATGGTTTATCACCACAAAAATTATGGAATATCTTCATATAATGCATGTTCATAATAATGGTGTTCTTCCCGGACCACATGAATGCATTGTTGTTGTAGAATCTGTGATAGAATGTATTCTGTGAAAATGCTTCGAAAATGGTCACAAAGATGTGTACGTGACATTAACATGGCCATTATTACTTTATCACGAAATGTATACAATATAGTCGTGAGATGTGTATGTTACTGTTGACACCCAAAATTGACAGGTCCGGGTAAACCCGGTTTGACCGCCCTACATAGGCGGTCTGACCGCCCTGGTCAAATTCCTTAAAAGGTAATTTGGACTTCACCATTGGATAGGTCTCGTCGAGTAGATCAAGATTCATATGTGGAACGTCCAATTCGGAGTCCGGATGAGAGAGATATGGCTTCGAGAAGGTTTGTACGTCCGGTACGCGGTCAGACCGCATCCCAGGGGCGGTTAGACCGCCTTACCCTGCCAAAACTGGTTAGGAGTTGTATTTTTACATATTTTTGTAATGGTTTCGATTCCTAATGGGGCAAGACCTCCCCTCCCTATAAATATAAAGGGCCACAGCCGATTGAGCATCATCCAATCGATCAAAACACTTTGTTTATCTTTTTACCTTTTCTCTTTGCCTTAAACTTTTCCAATCTATTACTTGCTGTTCCTCCTTCGTCTCTACGTCGATTGAGGGCATCCTAGGTGGCCTGCCGACCCTAGGACAACCCTACGTGCGCCTGCCCTGACGGGATCCTTCCCGGGCGAGCGTTCGAAGGTCTACCGCCGGTTCAGCCCGGCTGACGCGGTCTGACCACCCTGCATAGGCGGTTTGACCGGCCTGTGTAGAGGTGCTGCAGCGAGCTCCTCTACACGCCGTGTGTTGGTCCTGGAAAGGTGCCAACAAATTGGTGACTCCGCTGGGGAAGAAGAAGAAAGATTTGTCGGCTACCATGGCCGATGACAAAGGATCTCTTTGCGATCTCGACCCCAAGAACATCATCGACATGACTGACGGTGACGTTCCGGATGCGAAGCGTCAAGCCTTCGAGGAGTATCAAAAAGCTCGAAGGGAAGCTGAGTGGAAGGACTTCATATCGGGTTTTCGGAAGACTCGCGATGGAAAAGTGGTGGAAGTTCAAGAATTTGAGTTTCCTCCTCTTCAACAACCAAAGGTAACACCCACTGTGAGTAAACCACTCGAAGCTAATTCAGATATTGCAAACATGATTGATGGGGCTGTTAGTGCTAGCTTAAATAACAAATTTGTTGCCATGAGTGAAAAATTTGAATCTACGATGAATTCTCATTTAGATCGTATAGAGGCCAAATTTGGTAAACAATTTTCTGGTAATGATATTAATGCATCTACTTCTAATACCGAAAATTCTAAAGATAGCACGCTAGATGATTTTTCAGATTTGCAAATACCTAAAGTCCCCATTGGTGTACCTCCAATCCACCACGTACATAGCTGTACCACTATTGGTGCTTCGGCTGGTGGAGGGAGTACAATGGCTGCTACTAATGCAATGATGCCGCATACGGTTGTATATAGCGAGCCAAGTGCATATGTTCCTAATAGTTCGTTGCAGCATGTTCCTAACACATTGCCGAACCAAACACCAACATATAGCACACCACAAACTACTATAAATCGAGCACCACATCCTGGATCGGCTAGACCTAGAACCGCTTTGGGGATGGAGGGATTTAGAGAAGAGATGCTCGAAATATTTAGACAAACTTTTGGTACAGAGCCTAAAACTAAGAGTCGGTCATATCAAAGACCGTATCCTGAGAATTATGAGTATATCCCATACCCACAAGGATTTAAAATACCAGAGTTTACTAAATTTAATGGGGATGATGGTAGAAGTACATTAGAGCATATAGGCCAATTTACTATACAATGTGGTGCAGCTGCTTCTAATGATATTTGTAAAATGAGATTGTTTCCTTTATCTCTATCGGGTGCTACATTTACTTGGTTTATTTCTTTGCCACCTAACTCAGTTTACACTTTTTCTGATATAGAGAATAAATTTCATGATTATTTCTTTACTGGTGAAGCTGAGTTGAAATTGTCACATCTTGTATCGGTTAAGCAAAAGTCTAATGAATCTGTGACTGAATATATTAGAAGATTTAGAGACACTAGAAACCGATGCTATAGTTTGACAATTTCTGATAGAGACCTAGCTGATCTTGCTTTTTCTGGTTTGCTTGATATCCATAAAGAGAAGCTAGATGGTCAAGATTTCTTAGATGTTAGTCGGTTGTTGCAAAAAGCTTTAGCTAATGAAAACCGACTTAAGGAATCTAAGAATTCACAAAAAACCAATGAAAAGTCTAATCGTCCTATTTATTATGCATCTGATTATTCGGACGATGAGAGTAAAGATGTATATGCTGCTGAATTTATGTGGTCATCTGATGATAAACCAAATACTTGTGTTTCTCTCAAGCCGGCCTATAAGAGTCGGCAAGATGAGATAAAATTCACTTTTGACGTGGCTAAGTGTGATAGGATCTTTGATGAGTTATTAAAATTGGGTAAGATTAAAATATCTCACACTTTGCCACCACCTGATGAAATAAAGAAGCGTGCCTATTGTAAATTTCATCATTCTTATTCTCATGCAACTAATGATTGTAATAGTTTTCGTCGGCAAATACAATTGGCTATTAACGAAGGTTGTTTAGTATTTCATAATATGCAAGTCGACCAAAATCCTTTCCCTGTTAATGCCTTTATGAATACTCTTGAGTTGCTAAATCCCAAGGTACTCATTCGGCCGGATCAAGCCGATAAAGCAAAGGGGAAGAATATAATCATTGGAGAGCAAAGGCGTGACGAGAAGCTGGCACTGGAGGAGACCCCCAAGATTGCAGCGAAGGCTTCAACGCTCGGGGGGCAAGACACTGCAGAAAAAGCCGACAGTGCATCGACCGGTCTGGCCACTACCCAGGGCGGTCTAACCGGGTCCAGGGGCGGTTTAACCTAGTCCCAGGGCGGTTTAACCGCGTCCTAGGGCGGTCTGACCGCTGTTTACAGAAAAAATGGAGATGCTCCCAAGAAAAAGGTATGGCCGAGTTTTGAAGAACTCCTGGCCAAATATAAGAAGAAGGGAGCAAGTCAAAAACAAAGGAGTCGGCCAAATAAAGGTAAAAATTTGAATTCTTCATCAAAATATCAAAATACACCTTGTTCTTGCAAAATTCAAGAAAATTATGCTGTTGCACCTTACCCATATGTTGGACCGACCTCACCATGGTCTTGGTCATATCCTTGCTATTATTCACCTTTGGATTATGCTAATTTACATATGCGCTCATATATGATTCAATATCCTCCTACATATGTAAATAATGGTTCAATGCAAAGACCGTTTGTTGTTGACAATAATCTGGTCGAGAGTGCATCCATTAACTCTAAAAGAGATGAGCAAGACAGCAAGAAAGACTCAAAATACTCACAGCCGAGGTGGTGTCCCTCAAGCTTGTCTCATACTCAAAAAAGAAGATTGCAGCGGCTGCGGAAGCAAGGAGCAATGGAGTCACAACCAACGGCCACGCCAACAAAGTCAGTAGGTACTAAGAAGGTATGGAGGCCGAAGAAAATCATTCCTTGAGCTAAGAGCAAGCTTATGGCCGATAAGATGATTATCGCCCTTAGAAAATATATATAGGGCCGATGCAGTGTATTTCATCATCCTTGGTCAATTCTGGGTTAAAAGAATGTTTTCTAGCACGCAAAGCTTTGCCATAAAACAGGGGGGCATATGTTGACACCCAAAATTGACAGGTCCGGGTAAACCCGGTTTGACCGCCCTACATAGGCGGTCTGACCGCCCTGGTCAAATTCCTTAAAAGGTAATTTGGACTTCACCATTAGATAGGTCTCGTCGAGTAGATCAAGATTCATATGTGCAACGTCCAATTCGGAGTCCGAATGAGAGAGATATGGCTTCGAGAAGGTTTGTACGTCCGGTACGCGGTCAGACCGCGTCCCAGGGGCGGTTAGACCGCCTTACCCTGCCAAAACTGGTTAGGAGTTGTATTTTTACACGTTTTTGTAATGGTTTCGATTCCTAATGGGGCAAGACCTCCCCTCCCTATAAATATAAAGGGCCACGGCCAATTGAGCATCATCCAATCGATCAAAACACTTTGTTTATCTTTTTACCTTTTCTCTTTACCTTAAACTTTTCCAATCTATTACTTGCTGTTCCTCCTTCGTCTCTACGTCGATTGAGGGCGTCCTAGGTGGCCTGCCGACCCTAGGACAACCCTACGTGCGTCTGCCCTGATGGGATCCTTCCCGGGCGAGCGTTCGAAGGTCTACCGCCGGTTCAGCCTGGCTGACGCGGTCTGACCGCCCTGCATAGGCGGTTTGACCGCCCTGTGTAGAGGTGCTGCAGCGAGCTCCTCTACACGCCGTGTGTTGGTCCTGGAAAGGTGCCAACAGTTACATTGATGGTAATTTCTTTCATTTGATGATTAGAATATCACAAATCAGTTTACAAGCATGGATAATGTAAACAGAAATAAATTGAAATTTGGACAGGACATAAGATGTTTCTTATAATTGACGCTTATGCACAAGACATCAGATGTTTCTTGCTTTGCCTAAAAACCCCGCCAGCGTAAACTAGAGAAGGGATGTAATAAACATGAAATCCTTAATGCTTTTAACTAGTAGACACAACAAAGTACAATATCACCCCTTCTCGTGCTCGATCTACAATGACATACAAGGTAGATAATCAATATTTCTTGGAATGAGGCTAGGCATGTAGTCAAACCCCTGCAAATTTCTAGAAAACCTAACAAGTTAATATTCATTTATCAAAACTATGTAATTTTTTGAATAAGTCCCTAAAAATCTAGAAGATCAGCTAATAATAAAGATATACACCAAAACCAATGGACATCAAAGGTCAAAATGCAAAGGGGATACTTTCCAAATTGAAGACTAATTCATCACATCGACAAGAATATCACCAAACAAATTGTCAGAATATTTTTATTGGAGTGTGGCTGATTAGGTGGCAACTATTACATCATCATTTTACCACGCATTATTACACCTACAAACATAGATTTCAACTCACCAATTATATTTACTACCATGCCATGAATCAGAAAAAATAAAGTGTACATAATGTGTTTCACAGTATGTACCATGCAATACAAATAGAAGGATTGGTTCAACATGCATATACGAAACATGAAATATGCATTGAGGTGCATGAAAAAGCTAGGTTGATATGTAATTATTGAATAGGGATCATTAATTAATCCTAGACTAGTCACTAAAGAAGAAAAATGATCTATTTGATGTTTTGGATTGGCTAATTGTTCTAGTTTTTGTTTTTATAGCGGAATGATCCGGGATTATTATTGCTCTTTACTTTAGGCTTTTGGTTTTCAGGGATTACATAGACAGAATTCACAGTTAAGACTTGGGAAAGGAGCAGTAATTAAACTGTTAACTGGAAAATATGTCATAGAATTTTCAGGGGACATGGTTCTTTGTAGTATTTTGTTCAGCATGGCATGGCCGCTAGCGGGAGTTAAATTACAGATGTACAAACTAAAGTTTAATTTTTACGTACAGTATCAATCTAACAAACATTTAAGTTACATTAAATAATCTGTGCAAATGTTTGTCTCCATATTAATAAACTATATGTGATTGGTGATGGCATACCTGTGTGCGGTACATAGTATATTTTGTCAGAATAATATTAAAGCAACTATAGATTATAGTGGTTGCTAAACACCAGATAGAAAAACAAATGGATATGTTGAGATGTGCAGAGTCTCTATATATCAAGAACTGAAATTTTTATTCTATACACAAAACTTTTACAAGAATTTTACTTCTATCATAAAAAAATGAGAATGGAAGTATTGGGATTTAATAATCTCTTCACCTTGCTGAGGAAGATGAAGCTTGCCATTTTTGTGCTTCAGGGCAGATGATCGATGACGATGCCTTCCACCGAGGAAATATATGAATTCTGCAAATGAATAACATTGGCACAAGAGAGAAAGCAACGAAGTATTTTCTGATTGTAGTTAGTTAAGGTGATGCGGCCTCATATGTTTGATCATAATCATATCATTATCATGCATGAGTTCAAAGCTCCAATTTTTCCCATAAATCCGCACAAGTGTTGTGACGATCCACATTAATACAAACCATTGTAATTAAAATCCAAATAAATTAAACAAGCAGCACATACAATGTGCAATCTTTATTCAGCGTCTCTCAATGCACCATTGTTTCGCCCTCTCGCCCTAGTAGTTACTTGGTGCCGGAAGGACCAGCAACGTTGGAAGGACCGGCAGTGCTTGAAGGACCAGCATCTTCGTTTGAAGTAGTACCAGCGACATTCGAAGGACCGGCTTCATCTTTATTTGGAGTACCAGCGACATTTGAAGGACCGGCAGCGTCGTTTGAATCACCAGCAACATTTGAAGGAGGGCCAGCACCATTGGAAGAAGAAGGCCCAGCATCGTTTGAAGGACCTGGACGGTTGGAAGGACCAGCACCGTCGTCGCCGCGACTTGCATTCTCCAGCTCCTGCATGCCTCTGTGGATTGCGTCATAGAGCTCTTCCTTCTCGCCCTTGAAGGTTTCCATCTTCTGCTTGATCTTGAACAGCCCACCCGTGCCAACCTTGGTCGCACTTTGCTCCAGTTTCTTGATCCTCCTGTTGAGACCACTAACCTGCAGGGGACAGCAACAATTAATCAGATGACACATTGCATGAATTAGCTACCGATCCAGTACCATAAATTTATAAATTCAAATAATGCATGAATTTGAAATACATACTCTGCGTTTAAACAAGCGGTATGTAGGGTCCTTTTGGCAAAGGAGCTTAAACAATGCTGACGCGAAGTTGGGCGCATTGGCGAGATGATCGTCGTTGATGTTGAGGTAGTCGGGAGTGTCCTGAACGGTCATCTTGGAGAGCTTCTTGCCTTCCTCCCTCTTGAGAGCTTCCACGCGTAGGTGCTCCTGCATGCTTGGGTACATCAACACATTGACACCGGACGCTGGATCGTAGGGTGGAACCTGAGAGGATTCGAGTATGTGATCTGGTCTGAACCCGTCCCAGTTGAAAGGAGGGAATCTGTCCAAAGCAGCCAAAGCATTGGCTGCTGCAGGGACTGCTGGTCCATCAGCTGCCGATGGGGCATCAGGGTTTTCTTGCGCTGCCTGGGTGGCTGAAGGCTGAGTGGCTTCAGGAGGATCTGCAGCTTCAGGAGCTGCGGCTTCAGCTACGGGTGAAGGAGCATTGGTGTTCTCTTGCGCCTGTGTGATGACTGCAGGTTGAGCAACTTCAGAAGGTGTTGCTTCAGCTACAGATGGAACATCAGTACTGTTCCCTTGCGCCTGCGTGACTACAGCCTGAGCGGCTTCAGGGATTGCTGCTTCAGATACAGGTGGAGCGTCAGCGTTTCCTTGCGCCTGAGCAGGTTGAGTGGCTTCAGGAATTGCTGCCTGATCAACTACACATGCAATAACAGTGTGAAGTTTTAGTTGTACATATATGCATGGAGATTATTATATATGAACAACGACCAATATATAATCCATTTCAGAATTTGATTCCCTCACCAGTTGGAGCAGTGGCCGACAGTAAATTGTTCAGCATGCCAACCTCGAGCTCCATATGTCCATGGCTGCTCGGCTGTGGCGCGGTGATGATGTTGTTGTCGCCGACTGCCGCGCTCGGGTGTGGCGCGCTGGTGGTGTTGTCACCGATGGCTGGCGCGCCGCCGTAGCTAGTGCTAGGGCCGCATGAGTCCTGCACCAGCCCGGCGTTCTTCGTCTTCATCTTCTCCACGCTCTTCGCAATGAAATCCTGCACCCATTCGAGCCTGCGGCCGCGGAGACTGAAACAAAAAGAAACAACCATGCATGCAGAGATTATATATGCTATCACCTAGCTGCAATGAGAAGTGATTTTTTTTTTCAAAATTTTTGTTGAGCAGAAAAATAATGTAGTGTCGAGCCACTTACTCTAAGTAGAGCAGAAATTTCGTGCGAAAGTGGCCGTCAGGATCCATGATCCTACGATCAATGATCGCATGCTCGAAAGTCTCTGGGTACGTAGTGTGCACGGCGAAATGTATCTTCGACACCCCTGATGCATGCAACAAGAACATCATATATGCAGTATATATAAGCAAGTTACATACAGTATTGTCAGTATAGATACATGCATGTAAAGGTCAAGGTCACAGATAGTATATATATTGCACGTAGATGTTGTTTTGCATCAGATACGTTCCCTACATGTAAAGAATATTAGAAGCAGTGTGCTTGCTTGCTTACGTACCATGGAGCGCAAGAACCTCGCGGACGGAGTGGCACCTGCCGCAGTCCAGCCGGCCTGGGATGATGGGCTTGAAGGTGACATCCTCTTCGGCGGGTCCCACGTCGTCGGGCGCAGCAGCCTCGGCGTCACCACCGGCGTTGCCCTCGGCGCCGTCAGTTGCCTGGATCATGGCGGCGAGCTCGTCCAACATCCTGCACATAGTAGGGCTTGGAGGGGGGAACATGCTCTCACCCTGCAACCAAGCCGCGCCGTCGACATCGCCGCCGCCGCCGCCGCCCTGCTGCTGCGGCATCTGCTCCTCGGGGGGCGGCATGTTCGTCGGCGGCTCGACGACGTCCATGGCCATCGCCTGGACCTGATGGTGCTCGTCGTTGAAGCCCGGCGCCTCGTAGTGCTGGGCGGTGATGGGCGGCGCCTCGTAATGGACGGCGTCCACACCGCCGACTACCTGCATCGGCGTTGGTTCGGGGACGCCGTACGCCTGCTGCGTCTCCGGGCAGTCGGGGGCCAGCGTGTGCGCCGGCTGCTGGACGTCCACGGCCATCGCTTCGTACTGCCCTATTTCCATGGCCGGAACCTGATGGTACTCGGCGTTCATGATCGGCGGCTGATAGTGCTCGCCGCCGTTGATGGGCGGCGGCTCCACATAGTGATATGCGTCCATGATCGGTGCCTGATACTGGTAGTGCTCGCCACGGACGCCGCCGTCTCCCTGCACTAGCCTCGGGTCAGGGAATCCGTACCCCTGCTGCATCTCGGGGTTCAGCATGTGCGTCGGCTGGACGTCCATGGCCATCTCCTGGTACTGCGGCTCTACGTCCATGCCCGCCATATGATTGTCGTAGGCGTTGATGGCCGGCGCCTCATAGTGCTCGGCGTTGTTGTTGATCGGCGCCGCCTCATAGTGCTCGCCGTTCATGAGCGGTGGCGCCATCTCATAGTGCTCGGCGCCGTAGATTGCCGGCGCCACGTTCTGCGTCTGTGGCGCCTGGTGGCCGTGGATTCCAGTTACCGGCAACTGGAGGCCAAAATCCGGCGGCGGTTGGCCATGGATTCCGGTTGCCGGCAACTGGACGGCAGAATTTGGCGGCGGTTGGCCATGGATTATTTCGGTGGCCGGGAGCGTCTGTGGCGCCGCGGGGAAGGCTTGTTCAGTGGCCGGCGGCGCATACTGGAAAGTCCCCCGGAGAGTGCCCTCCGCCGGTTCAGACAAGCCGTACGGATGGTCCTCCGGGCTAGGAAAATTCAGGTAGCGGCCGACGTCGCCGTCAGCGTCGTACGGGTCGCCGTCGGACATGGCTGCGGAGGTGGGCGGCGCATGCGGAGGATGGCGATGGAGAGCGAGGGTACTATGGGTGGGGCGGCGGCATTTCTGAGTGTGGACACGTGCAGCGGAGCGCCTGGCCTCCGATACGGCGGCGCGGAGAGTATATTTGTAAGTTTGTAACTATACGTATCGGCGCCAAGGGGGCGACGGCGGGCGGTTGCTTGGCGGAGTTGCCGCGCGCGCGACGGGACGCGACGTTTGGCGGGGCGGTTCGCGCGCCCTCAATTAGCGAGAGGTTCAACGGATGGGCCGGGTAGGCCCAGTAGTAGGAAACGGGCCGTCAAAAAGCGTAGCCCAGCCCAGTAGCAGTCGCGCGGCCCACCCAAAGTTCGGAATTGAAGATTTTATATTTTTTTCTTCGATTTTACGAAAATAAATAGTCGGATTGAACATTTGCATAAATAGCCTCGAACCACTGTTTGGCACGACGGTTGGGCCCCTACCACCGGTTGCGTACTAAGACGGTAAGGACCTGCCGCCGCGGCACAGGACGGTAGTTTGCAACAGTGGCGGCAGGGCGGGATTGAGTGGCGGCTGGCTGGCTGGCTGGCAGCAGCCGCCATTTGAAGCGGCGGCTGCATAGAGCCAAGCGCCGGTCCAACCGGCGGTTGTTTTTTTCTTGTTTTTTATTTTTTTATTTGATTTTTTCTGAAATTATAAATGCAGTTTGTTTTTTTGTTTATTCTTGTTTTTTTTGTTTTTCATTTGGTTTTCCCTTAAATTATAAATGCGAAATAACACCCAAATAAATACGATAATACATAAATTAATTATACAAAACAAAAATAGTTTACACGACAAGTGTCAAAAAACAAATCTAAATACGACCGCGCTTCGTCTGTCGTGGCGGGCTATGGTGCTCCCTCCTCGCCGCCACCGCCGCCCTCTGTGCAGCCCTCGTGTAGTGGGTGGGGTACGTGAGGGGCTCTGGTGGATGGCGGTCGCGTCCTCCGGCAGCCGGCTCGGGCGGCACTGTCGCTAAGGGAGCACCTGAGACAGACGGGCCGGCCCCCTCCGGTTGCCCGCGCCTACATCTTCACCGACTCTGCCGCCGCCAACGCCGCTCCTGCACGCGCTGCCGTGTCGTGGAAGTCCTCCATCATCGCCGCGTGCTGCTCCTGCGTCGGCTGGGTCCCGACGAGCGGGGCTCCTGCCAGCTGTGTAGGATCGATCACGTCCGCGTCGTGGTGGATCTCGTCATCGGCACGGAACAAAAAGTCAGCGTAGTGAAACTCGGGGCCGTACCCAGCGGTGGTGTCTCGCCTCCGAAGTATGAGGAAGGAGTGGACAGGTCAGGGAGAACCGAAGGAGGTGGACGAATCACCGGCTCCTGCAGAACTGGTGAACCTGCCCAAGATGAAGTCCCCGGTCCCGTAGGTACCGGTGGTGGTCTCTCTATAAAAACATAAGTCAGGCATGAATAAAAAAAACTTGTCGTGTAAACTAGGATGAAAAAACTTGTACCTGCGGCGACAGTGTAGAAAGAACTCGGCCGCGGTATGTACGGAGCGGACAGAGTGGGCGCGAACAGTGGACGTGTCGACGACGAGGGTGCCTGGTACGAAGTTGAGGTGGAGGCACAGCTGCTGGAGGACGAGGGGTTGCGAGGAATGAGAAACCCCGCGTCGCCGCGGAAGTTCACCGCGTGCATCAACCGCCGGCCGAGGCTCACCATCTTCTGCATCTCCGTCCGGATCCCGTCCAACGTCATGTGGTCCATCGTCGTCCCCACGTGCTGGGCCAGCATGTACATCTGTCGTACTGTCAAGATCGGACGGATTATTAGTATGAAACAACGTTAGCAAATGTGAATTAATTTAATGTAACGAAATTGAACTTACTAAGATGTTGTGGGCGTGATCACGTCGGAAGGGGTACGCCACGCTGGCACGAGGTCGAGGCGAGGGTTCGGTGGGACGTAAGTCACGCGCATACGGGTCCTTAGCGTGTACCACTGCAGGTACGCTCTTCAGGCATCGTCGTCGTGTAAGCGTGGCTCGACGACGACGTGGTCCGGGGCGGCGGCGTTCGCCTACGCGTCCAGGTACGGCTGCAGCTTTGCCAAAAAAGAGGTCGAAGTCCTCGACCCCTTACTCGTCCACCTACAACAAAAAACAACGAATCGGTCAGAAAACTAACTTCCGTCACTCATCAACGGAAACTAATGAAGTTTTCACAGCCGGGTCGACGGTGTGTGCAAGAGGCATAGGTGAAGCGTGGTAGAGGCCGAACTGCCTCATCACGCGCTCGACGTGGTACTCCTCGACGTACATGTCGTGGACGAGCGGCGTCTTCGTCATCCAGAACTGACAGTCCCGAAAGCAAAGGGTCGAGAGACCCTGCGGTGCACGCACGGTGACCAAGGCAGCGCTGAACGGCTCCCAGATCACCTCAATGTCCGGGAGGGTGTCAATCTGCCCAACGAAGTCCAGGTACGACCTCCTGGTCTGCTCCGACCAAGAGAGGTGCATACAAGAGAATAAGTTAGCTCGACGAATTGCATTACTTTCTAACAGCTAACGAACGAAGTTAGCTCGAAGTACGAACCTAGCGGTGGCACCACATCGACCCCATGGTCGGCCTGTCTGCTGGGTCATGCCCCTCCTCCAGCGCCTGGTACGCCGATCGGTCGACCATCGGCCGACCGACGGGAAGCCGCTCGTAGCTCCACCGGTGCAACAGAAGAGGACATCCGAGGAGAATCGACTGGGTCCCCGTCTTGGTGCACCCGGAGCACAGGCCCCTGTACGTCGTGGCCAAAACTGCAGCGCCCCAGTTGATCTGGGGCATCTCCTCCACGGTGGCGTCGGCGAACCTCCGAGCGTGGGTGATCAGTAACCTCGACACCACGTCCCCCTGTGTCACACCCTAAAATTCTATCACAATTAAAAGTAATAGAAACATGATAGATTTTTATTTTCTAAGGGTTTAATAATTTGACTAATTAATTTTGCTCTTAAAGTATTAAATAATATTTAATCTATACTATAAGGAGCGAAGACAATTAAAAACTTTTCTCACCCAAATCGGATCCACCGTACCTCTCACGTCGGACCCACTCTTCATATGTTTTTGGGAGTAGATAGAGTGTAAGGACTATGAAGTACCAAAAAATCGTAATTTGGAGAGCGTTTCTGCCAAAAAGAGACGTTTTTTCACGCACCCCCGCCATACCCGGTTGCTGTACCCGCGTCGGGCCCACCCGATCAGACACAAGAAAAAAAAACTCCCTGCGGCCTGCCCCTCCCCCGCCCCCTCCCAAAAAAGGCCCGTTTTTTTCCTTTCGGCGTCGGGTTCTTTGACTGCCGGTGATGGTGGAGAGGATGATGCAGTTGCCGCGGCAGCCGCCGGCCCTCCCCGCGCCTGAGGGCAACGGCGGAGGGGGCGGCGTCGGCGCCGACCAGCAGCCACAGCAGGCGTTGCCGCCACCTCCCCCTCCCAGCGCGAAGGCGGAGCCCCCGGCGACGGTGGCCACCCACACGCGCACCATCGGCATCATCCACCCTCCGCCGAACATCCGCGTCATCATCGAGAAGATGGCCACCTGGGTCGCCAAGAATGGGCCTGGGTTCGAGCACCGCATCCTCTCCGGTAACGAGGGCAACGCAAGTTCAACTTCCTCAAGGCATCCGACCCCTACAACGCCTACTACTAGCACCGCATCTCCGAGATCGCCGCTGCGCCGCCCGGCACCGGCGCCCCCTCAGTCGCCGAGCCTGACACAGCCTCGTCAGACGGCGCCGCCGCACCTGCGGATGGTGCTGCCGCCGAGGCGGACGCGAAGAAGCCTGATCACTCGGCGCCGTTCCGCGTGGCGCCGCCGCCCAAGGCGCTGGTGCCGCCCACGGCGGAGCTGTACACAGTGCGGCTGCCCGAGGGTATCACAGCGAAGGTGACAGCACAGTTCGTGGCGCGGAACGGGGAGGACTTCCTGACGAACCTGGCGGAGCGCGAGATTGCCAACACGCAGTTCCACTTCATCCGGCCCACGCACAGCATGTTTCCGTTCTTCAGGGCACTCAGGAACGCGTACCCCAGGGTCCTTACTACTCCTCCTGGGACCTGGGGTGCCTGCTCTGCTAAAGGAGCTGAGGGAGGGTTCCAAGGACCTCACCACGGTGCTGGAGAGGTGCCTGAACCGGTTGGAGTGGGATCAGTCGGAGGAGCAGGCGAAGCAGTAGGCGGAGGATCAGGCTGAGCAGGAACGGAACATGTCACGTTCCCTTCTGAGTTGTTCTTGTCGCCCATCCCACTGTCACTCTCATTCTGTATTTCTCCGATCTGTTCATTCTGTTGTGTAGCAACCATATCATCACTGAGTTCGATTTCATCAACAATCTGGTTACGCAAGGAGTCATCGTTGTCAGGACCATCATTAGTTACTGCGGCTACCATTCCGTCTTCCATGAAATTAACATACGGGCTCTTGTCGATTGAGGATTCCAGTGAAGAGTGCAAACCATGATCCTCTGCCTGCATTCGACTATGACATGTTATACAATGTTAACAAAAAGCTGACACGTGAATTACTACCAAGCATCACCTTCTGCTGATGCATATAGCAGCTATCATGTAGAGCACAGAGGAACTCAGAAACAGGCCTTACCCACCTGTCAAGCATTTAGATACAAGCTGAGTGTCAATTACTTACTATTGGTTGATCAAATACAGCACTCTCATCACAGTTAACAAAGAGATGCAAGTAGAAGGCACATCGACGAATCGATGCTAAGCACTTTTTTCAAACAACTTACCATAATCTTCCAGCAGTTAGGCCTTCAAAGAAAGCAAGATGTCCACCATTAGGAGTAGTTGCCAATACAATGTTTTTGTTTGCCCTAAATCACAAATTGTTGGTCTCATCAACTCACGGAACAAGAAATGTTCAGACTTCAGAATAGTGAGATTTCACTTTCACCACATGTTTACCTGCATTCATCCCAGGGAATGGCCTCCCTTGTGCAGAGGGGGTCATCTAAAGCACTGATACAAAGCAAGGGAACTGACACATTGCCAACATAGTTTGCACTGCTGCATTTGCGGTAGAATGTGTCCACTGTCTGAAAATAGTTCATCACTACATAGAACTTATTTTCTAAAAATTATAGAACACATAAGTTGCTACAACAGCAGTAGCCTTTTCAAATAGTACAAGTTATCAAGAACAAACTCAATTCAAAAGACCCAAAGGATTGTTCTCGACTTGCATAAATAAGTTTTCTGGCTCTTGAAGTTTCTGTTGGAACTTGGAACCCAAACCATCTATAGTTGATTCGTGTTCAAGTAACCTGAATTCTGTAATGCAAAAATCTACAAATACAAACTTGCCTATTCTATGACTGCCTAAAATTCCTAATATGTCTTTATTAGCACCTCCATGAGAGTGACAAAGTGTTGCCGCACCATGAATCCAGAATCAAGAAACCCAACCCTAAATGTTTTTCCATGCAGACCTGCAAATTCCAAGACTCTAATGCGGATGCTGTTGGTGATAACCTAACCCAAAATTGCAAATCTTACTATTACTGTCGATATTAGCAGTATACATTTAAAGCTTCCTATGTTCCATCAAGTGGTGAAAGTGTGAAATCAAGTGCATGAATCAAATTGTTTTAAAAAGTATTTGAACATTGTTGGTCTTGCTCGCACTCGCCCTGATATTTTCGGTACCACCGAGGAGGAGGTCTCTAATGCTGTCAAGGCAGAAATTGAGAAGAAGCAGGATGAGCAGCCGAAGCAGGTTATTTGGGATGGTCATTCCGGCAGCATTGGTTGGACTGCCACTCATGCATTGTCTCAGCCGCAGGGTGGCGAGGAATCAAACGTCAAAGGCAGATCTGTTCCTGGTCCAGCTCCACTTGTCCGACCTGTCATGCCATTGCCCGGACCTCCTCAGCCACTTCCTCTTTTCAATGTACCTCGTTTTATTGCTCCATCAGCACCATATTCTTTCCAACCCCATGGTTCTCATTTGGCTGGAGTTCCACAGATGACGCCTCATATGCATCCACCTCCACAACAGATACCAGGGCAACCGCCAATGTTTAGGATGCCAGGTCATATCCCAATCAGTATTCCTCCACCTCCTGGTCAGGGTCAGTTTATGCCTTTTCCACCATGCTCATTTGCTACGCAGATCCCTCCGCAACACTGTGACGTCCCAGGTTTTTAATTAACCATAATTGCTGGTCAAAGCAGTTGATTGTGGTCAGATCATGGTCAACCTGGGCCATCACCTTGAAAACCTCCCTAACAATCACCATTGAGCACCTTAGACAAGTCAACAGTAGTCACATTGGTCAAAACCCTAGCTAAGTGGGTCAAACCCCTTGATGTCAATGTGTCACTCTGGAACTTTGGCCACGTTCTCTAAATTTTGTCTAAACACTCAAAATTCTGCCAATATAAAAGTTGTGTAGAATTGTGAGGGACACATTTCATCTTCAGGTTGGCATTTGAAATTCGGAGGAGAAATAGCCCAAAAATCCAAGTCAAACCTGCTGGGCACTATTCCTCGGGGCTGAGATTTTCTTCAGATTGGCATCCGATTTTCTCCCCCAATTCGAAATCAATTTGAGCTCGATTAGGGCCTATTGTGTAGAGCCTTGATCAATCTACATAAGTCCTATCTATAGGTTTTGGAGTTTAGTTTGAAATTTTAAAGTTTTAAGCGTGCAAACAGGGGCAAGTGGAATTCAAATCCATCGCGCCGCGCTCGGGCTCGAGCGCGCGCCGGCGCGTCGCACCACGCGGCAGGCGGCATACCGCCGTCCTCCCCTCGGCGTCCGGGTCCCCCGACCGGCCGGCCGTGCGCCTGAGGCGCCATCATCGTGTCCGGCACTCCGCCCAAGCAAATCCCCCTCGGGCCGCACTCCTCCCCGCGCATGGCCGCCCGCCGACGCCCCGGCCGGGCCCCCTGCCCGCCATTGCCGCCGGCGACCGCTGTGCGCCTCGCACGCCACGCACCTCCTCTTAATTCCTCCTCCCTCCCTTTGAGGCCGCGCCCGCACGCCCCCTCGGTCGCGCCCGCGCCTATAAAAGGGCAGCCCGAGCCTCCCTGCGCGCGCACACCGCTCCGCCGTCCGCCATTGCCGCCGCCGCGGTGAAGTTGCCCGTCCGCCCTTCGCCGCTGCCGGCCAAGCTACTCCACTCCTCCCCTAGGACCTAGAGAAGCTCCCACGGCCATTTGTTCGCTTGCATTCCCCCTCCTCTCGCCGGAATCTGAGCCGAGGCGGGAGCGCCGCCGCGGTCTCGCCGCCGCCGCTCGCCGGAGCCGCCTTCGGCCAAACCGCCGCCACCAATCGAACCCCGGTGAGCCCAATCGCATCTCTGTGCCACATGTTGACCACCCCCGGCCGTGCTTCGCCGCCGGCGAGCTCCCCGCCGCCGGCAAGGGCATGGTTGTAATTCGCAAGGGTATGGTTGTGAACCCAGGGACCTAGATGCAAGGATTTGAAACTTAGTTTTCTAGCAGTTTAGTCCAGTGCCTTAGAAAAATCCTAGAAATTCGTAGAAAAATCAGAAAAATGCAAAACTAATTTTGTTGGGTTCAGTGAGACTAGACCTACAACTTTTGCAAAGCATGACCATAGTTTTGACTTATAGATTTTGAATGAAAATTCAAATTCAGTTTGACATCATTTTGTTGTAGTTCAAAATCTAGAAAGGCTATGGAGCTAAACTTTGGATATGTTGCTAGTTATATCATTTGTAGGATCTGGGAAAAAGTTTGCACAAAGTTACTATGTAGATCTTTTTGGTATGAATTACTTTTTATTTATGCTATTCATGACTTATTGATTTTTGTAGCAAAATGTGAATTGATTTTTGTGCTCAACTTGTGGCTATGTTCATGTTATGCCTAGATTCAACTTTCTTGAATTTATCATGTATTTATATTTGCTGGAAATATTTAATCTTGATTTATGTTTAGATTTACATTTAAATGCATAGTTCAAATTTCAAATGTATTTGTGATGAACATGCTGGTTTCCTAGACTTGTTTTAGGCCAGAGAAGTTGTAAGGTTGAGTTTGGGTGTAGGAGCACTTTATTTAATTATTTACGCTTTTCTCCTAATTTTGGGTAGCTAGGAAATGTCATTTTGGGTATAATTTAAATTGTGGTTCTTTTAAACTTGAAGTTTGGTCCAGTGGCATGTTTAGAATCTTTTGGGCCAGCAAGGACCCTTGTCCTTGTTTTTATAATTTGTTTTTGCAATTAAAGGTTGGTGTGCACCTAAGCTTTCTACTATAAATTAATTAGGAAAAATAATCCTTGTCGCCTTGTAACCCTATTAATTTGTTGCCTAGCTTAATTAGGGTATATAAGCACACCCTTGCTGTTTTGTGAATTTGAATTAATTTATTTGCTTAAATATGTACATAGTCACTATTGAAAATATTAAAAGAATAAGCCTTCACATATAATAACTTAAATGAAAAGAAGTAGTAAATAAATGTTTGTTAAGGTGAATATGGCCAACAAGAGTTGGATGAAATAATTAATCTCTCACTCCACCTGAACCCTGCATTGCATTCCGTGTAGAGCTCCCTGACGGTAACTACGCTCTCGTGCCGGAAGCCGAGGAAGGAGGAGCTGATGCGGAGCTGCAGTACGTGGAAGTGAGCGAGGACACCGAGGACCCTCAGGCTAACTGTGCTGACGAAGGCAAGCCCCGGTGCATTAACCTAAGTGTTTTTGAAATCTCATGCAACTATCTGTGGATGATTGTGCATTTACGTTCAGGAGTTGAAATGAAACCCTAGATGCATGATCCCTAAGTACCTATGTCTATACTAGTATGTTGGGCGATAGCTGCCATGCTATAGGACCGTTACAAGTCGAGTGATGCTTGTCACTCGCGAGGATAGGTTCTTATGTTGGAATCATAAGATCTTTATAAATGGATTGCTCATGTGGTAAGAGCATGGGATGTGGGCTCCGGTCCAATGGCTTTCGTGGGGTAAGTGTTTGAACGTACTAAGCACTTGTCGGGAATGGGACCGGTAAGCCTAGTACCTTATTGAGGCGGTAAGGGATTTTACTGTGACTAATCTTGGGATGCGTCCCCTGGCTAGCTACCGGTGGTGCATGTGCGATTCTAGGTGCCTTGCGGGGTATGCCAGATAGCCTGTACCGAAGACTGTGGCCTTTTATCCCGAACCGAGGACTTTTGGGAACCGCCTGGTGGTTGTCCTCGCGGGGGCACCCTACCGTGTGTTTAGGTCTACCTTGCAAGGTTTAAACCAATCGATTGTCGGCCTCTCACCGTTATCTGAGACTACTTATCCAACTGGCCATGAGATCCCTAATGATGAAAGTTGATGAATATTTATGCTTGATTAATTGTTTGCACAACTTATGCTTGCACTAGCTTGCTAATTTAGAAAGGAATAATCAACTAGAAGTTGTGCTAAAATATTGAAAGTAAGGACATACTCTTTGTTGCTTTTCAGCAAAAGAAACCCCATTGGCCAAAAAGCCTCTCATATCTAGAGTTGGTGATGTAGTTGTCACCGACGGGTAAGACTTGCTGAGTATTAGTATACTCAACCTTGCTATAATATGTTGATCCAGGTAATGCTTTTGCTGATGTGTGGCCTGGAGAGATCCCGCCTGGCTGGGAGCTGGAGTGGGTGGAAGACGATGAATGAAGGCATCATGGCAGGCCTCCTGTGATGCTCCTCGCACCGTTTAGTTTAATTCCGCTATTTTCAAAACTCTGAACTTCGTTTGCATGTCAAAGACTTCGGTTTGTAATAATTAAACCCTTCGGGGTAGATTTGGATGTTAATCATGTGTTGTACTCTGGACTCGTCTTCGCCTGAGTTTTAATGCATATATGTCGATCCTTGTTGCTATGTAAGTGATTCTATCGGGCGTTAACCCGGTAACTAACGACAGGATGATACTTTACTATCGCTTAATGGCCAAAGTGGATTGGTTTAGGCGATAGTACGGTATTTTCCTGGGCGGGTTGTCACAAACACGTGCCACCAGCACCGCCTCTGCCTCTACAGCCCCCTGTAGAAGAGAAGCCACCTCCACCTGATGAACCAGAACCTAAGAGACAGAGAACAGATGATGCTTCTCTTGTTCCAGCAGAGCAGTTCCTTGCACAACATCCGGTAATAGCCTTGGCAGTTCATTTTCGTTCTTTCTTATTTCTCATGGTTATATTTTGCTATTTAAAAAGAAATACTTGTATCCTAATATATTATCTTGTTTGCAGGGCCCTGCTCGTATCTCGGTACATGTACCCAACCTTGATGAAGGAAACTTGCGAGGCCAAGTTTTGGAGAACAGAAAACAAAAGTAGATGTTGAGATGATTAACGGAGATGACAGAAAAGAGATCAATCGGGAGTTGGACGAATCACAACAAGAAGAAGAGGATAACGATAGCTCCAAAAAAGAAAAGATTGGAAGTGAATGACAGCCGGAGGACGAGAAAGAAGATGATGAAGAATATGATGATGAAGACTTAAGGAAGGAAGAGCTGCAAACATTATTCAATACAACATACACAGTGTCCAAAATAAAGTCTTCGTGTTCTTCCCTAAAGTACGTGTTTGATTACATGTATCACGGGTCACGTCTTCCGCGACCAAGATGAAAGTTGAAGTTTTTGACGTGTCTTTATATGAATCGGTTAAATAATTGTCACGGATTGTTAAAGTTTGAATAAATTGTGTCCTTGTGGTGGTATTTATGAGCTATATTAAAGTTGAAATCTATTAACTATCGTATATTTCTAAAGACAGATATTTTTAGTTTATATTTTTTTACAAAAACACGTGCGTGTGGCACGTGTGAAATATTTTTTGGTTATTGCAGATTTCTAGACACACATGACTATACTATATAAATATAATTTTTAGCTATTATTATTTAGACACGTGCGTGTCGCACGTGCATTTTACTAGTTAATTTAGAAATACCCAAGTGAATGTGCATTATTTTTGGTATGCATTGGTTTTGTTTTGGTTGTTTGTTGTGTGTTGAAAAAAAAAGAAAAAAAGTTCCAAACCCATCTCTAAACCCCCTCCCTTTCCTTTCAGCCCAGGCGGCCCAACTCCCCCTTTCCCTCTCCCTTTCCTTCCCTTCCGGCCCAACTCCTCCCGCCGGCCCTTTCTTTTTTTCTCCTCTTTTTTTCCGTCGGCCCAGCAGCTACTCGAGCGGCCCGTCTCTCTCTTCCAACCCGTTTCGCACCACCGGCCCACCTCTCTCTCTCTCTCTCAGCCACCGACAGGTGGGGCTCACTTGTCGGGACCATCTTCCACCTCCCGCCCGCCGCCCTCTTCTCCATGGCCGCCGGCCACCACAGCCACCCCGCCGCCCTCCCCTCTCTCCCGCGCCTCCTCCCTTCCCAACTAGCTGCGCATCAATGCGTCGGTTCACTTCCACCTCACCCCTTCCCCTTCCTCCCACCGAAAGGCCTCCCCATCGAGCTTGAGCCATCAATGGCGCTCCACCGCCGGCGCTCCCCACCGCCTTGCCGCGGCTCCCCCTCTTCCCCCTCCACCCTATATAAGAGGCTCCAAGCTCCCAGATCCTCCCGCACCACTCCCGGAGCCCCTCCTCTTCTCCTTCCTCGCACAGCACCGCCGCCCGAAGAGCACGCCGGAGCTCCGCCGGCCGCCCCCAATCTCTCTCTCTCTCTCTCTGCCGCTCCTTCCTCCCTTCCGAGCCCTCAGTAAGTTCCTCTCGCCCTCCTCTTCGTTTCGGTGCTTTTCCCGTCCGAATTGGTGCTCGGGAGGCCAATTCCGGCCGTCTCCGGCGAGGTTCCGGTGAACCCGCTGCCGTCCCGCCGCCGCACGCCGTCATCCGCCGCTACCTGGCCGCGTGCAGCTGCCCGGAGCCGTCCACGAGCAGATTAACGACTGAGATCTGCTCCAGCGCCGAGTCAAACCTCAAAGTACCGATCAACCCTAACGCGGCCACCGCCATTTTGCAGAAACACCCCTGCATTGTTTAATATCACAAAAGTGCCCTTCCACCTATATAAATGCTTACAAACAGGTCCTGGTTTTCTCAGTTAAGCCCCTAGGTTTCTTAGGTTTCCACACCCGCGGTCCAACCCTGCTCTTTTACGCTAAAAACCTTGAGTTTATACGTGTAATTATGTTTAGGTCCCTGGTTTCTTGCAGGTAAGCCCCTGGTGCCCAAGTTTTCTAGCCCCTAAACCTTGTTTTAGCCATATCTTTTGCGTCTTTTATCCGTTTTAGGCGTTTTTGGTGTCCATGCGACCGTCTCTTTAAGCCCGTCAGTTTTAGAAGCTTGTTTTAGTCTTTTATAATGTTTGATGTATTATTTTTATTTATTGTATGATTTTTGATGTGCGCGTAGATATCGTGCCAGTGGGTGCTGAGCTTCCGATCGAAGATCAAGAGCAACTTTTAAGAAAGAAGAATCCCAGTGTTTAAGCAAGGAAGACAAGTGGATTTCCTCCCCTGCATATTCTACTTTGTCCCACACAACTTGCATGATAACTAAATTTACATTTAAATGTTGTTATGCATAATTTGATGGGAAAATTACCTTTTTAAGGACATGACTAGATTTTTATCCCCTTTACCTTGAACAACCCTTTTAAATAAATGTTCTGGGTAGAAATGCTTAGTTGCTATACCTTGGGATGGTTCAAATGGAATTTTACAAAATGATGAATGTTGATCATGATTACTTTGGTGAAAGATGATGTTTTTGATAATAACAAGATCATTTGATTTAATTGGAACATGGAGAACCACCTAGAAAAATAGTGCAACCACAGTCCATATGACTCTGGTTTAGCCAATTAATTAGGTGTGTGGAATTATCTGACAGCCTTATCCGAAAGGAGCACAGGAGGCCGGAGTTGAAGGGGTATAGCCCGGTTCTTTTGGGGTAGCAGCCTTTGCTAAGGTGCTGACCACTAGGGAGGGTTATGATCCGCTCCGCTGCTGTAACTGTCGCGGGTTGTTGGTCTTCTGCATATCTTTGTAAAGGCTTCGTAGTGGACCCCTAACCACTCACCTCGGAAGTGTTTAAGGGTCTGATCAACCCGGGCAACATAGGGAACATGAACTGTGGGTAAAGTGTACGATCTCAGCAGAGTGAAAACTGATCGATCAGTCGTGCTCACGGTCAAGAGCGGCCTGGGCCCTCACATGATTAATGAACTTGAAGATGGAATTAAATCATGGTTTTATATGGTTTTGAGATAATGTTTTCTAAAGCTTAATTTTTTTTGGGATGGTATAAACTTACACCTAGTAAATAGGTGCTTGCTAATAAAATTTGACCAACTTAAAAATGCTAACCGCTGCAAAACCTTAGCCTATCCTTGATAGCCTTGCATTTTCCCCCACTTGCTGAGCTCCAACCATAAGTGTGCTCACCCTTGCTTACCCGCTGTTCAGAGGAGAACACTGGAGAAGAGAACTTCAGCGACTACGATGAGTTCTGAGGCTTGCGTACCCCCAGTCAGATGCATGTGGAGTTGAAGACGGTGCTGGATCGTCTTAGCTATCGATGTTCATGTAAAGACCTTCGTGTCTATCCATGAGTGTAATAAAAGTTAATAAACCTCTTCTTGTACGTTTTTGAGCATTGTTCCTGTTATTACACTCATTATGTCTATCGTATGTGTGAAATTGAGATCCTGGCACACATATGAGATGCATTCGGTTTTCTTCGGAAAATCGGGTGTGACACCCTGGGACCCGTAGAACATCACGTAGCCGAACAGCCGCAACAGCTACGCCTCTAAGTGCCTGTTGCTCGTCGGCGTCTTCTCTCATGTACAAGGCCTGCATAAATAGATCGAGTTACTTGCGATACTATGAAAAAATGATACATAAATAGATCGAGTTACGTACGCTATGGCCTCGCAACCAAGCACTCGTGGGGCCGTGGGAGTTGGTGAAGGCTGTCACCTCTAGCGCGTTGGGACGGCGCACCACTCCGGCGAACCTCGCCAGGATATCGTCGCGCCACCTGTCGGGGGGGGGGGGGTTCAACAGCCCCCATGGGCTCCCCTGAGCACGGTAGCCCGAAGAGGAGGGCCACATCCTCCAAAGTCAGCATCATCTCCCCCTAGGGGAAATGAAAGTTGTGCGTCTCGGGACGCCACCGATCTAGGAGCGCGTAGATCAGCTGCTAGTCGAACCCATAGCGCGATCTGCGATCCGCCGGCCGCATACCGTCCCGCATCAAGTCCCCCTCGACCAAATGCACAAGAGGAAGAAGCCCTACTGCGCGTAGCCTGCACCACAAAATGAAAATAAATATCAATTTCCAAATTTAATGAGAAAATAAAAAGAAACCCAAGTATCGTATTACATACTTCGGACACCAACGGGGGTCAAGCGGCATGTAGTACCCCGGGCCTCTAGAACGAACGGTGCCCAGGTCTGCCCCGCAGATCGCGGAGTGGTAAGACCGGTGCGCCCTGTCAGTGACCTCGTCGAAGAGCTCGGGCAGCACGTACGGCAACGGCTCCCGAGGAGGACGAACAGTACCAAGAGGCGGCTGCGGCGGCGGTGGCCGTGGCGGCGCCTGCTGCTGAGCCATACCTGCAAAAAAATTGAAATATAAAATGACTAGTATTTCTAGTAATTTTAAAAGTACTTCTAGTATTTCTAAAGTATTTCTAGATTTTCTACAGTATTTGTAAAGTATTTCTACAATTTCTAAAGTATTTCTAGAATTTCTAAAGTATTTCTAGAATTTCTAAAGTATTTCTAGATTTTCTAAAGTATTTCTAGAATTTCTAAAGTATTTCTACGAATTTCTAAAGTATTTCTAGAATATCTAAAGTATTTCTAGGAATTTCTAAAAAAGAAATAATATCTTCAAAGTATTTATAGCATTTCTAAAGTATTTATACAATTTTCTAAAAAAGAAATAATGTCTACAAAGTATTTCTAGAATTTCTAAAGTATTTCTAGTATTTCTAAAGTATTTCCAGAGTGTCTAAAGTATTTCTAGTATTTCTAAAGTATTTCTAGGATTTTCTAAAGTATTTTTAGGATTTTATAAAAAAATAATATCTCCAAAGTATTTCTAGTGTTTCTAAAGTATTTTCAGAATTTATAAAGTATTTCTAGTATTTCTAAAGTATTTCTGGGATTTTCTAAACTATTTCTAAGATTTTCTAAAAAATAATATCTCCAAAGTATTTCTAAGATTTCTAAAGTATTTCTAGAATTTCTAAAGTATTTCTAGAATTTCTAAACTATTTCTAATATTTCTAAGCTATTTTTAGGATTTCTAAACTATTTCTAAAATTTCTAAACTATTTATAGAATTTCTAAACTAAATATATAAGGAAGTATTAGAGACATACCTGATGTGGAGAATCTACACTGAAGAAGGCAACGGAGAGCTACGTGGGGAGGAGGAAAGGAATGGGGAGGAGGGGCAGCCGCCGGCGGCAGGGCCGCGGCCTTTGTATAGGCGGGATCCTGCCGCTGCTTCAGCTGGCGGCAGACCCTACCGGTAGGTCTCCAACGGTAAGTCAACCGTCGTTGGAGAAGGCGGTACGTTCCTAACCGCCGTTGGCGACGGCGGTTGATGCCAACCGGGTGTGCCACGTAGCGCAGTAGCCAACCGCCGCTGCCAACGGCAGTTCGCGGTTGCGTGCCGCCACAGTCCGCGGCGGTAAGTCCCTACCGCCTCTTCAAACAGCGGCAGGGCCTCAACCGCCGTGCCAAACAGCAGTTCGAGGCTAGTTGTGCAAATGTTCAATCCGACTATTTATTTTCTTAAAATCCAAGAAAAAAATATAAAAAAAATTCGGAATTGAAGGTCCAAAATACCTCGCACCTTTATTATTAGTTGGCTCAACAAAACGGAGATTGGCCCAACTTTAGTACGCTCGCAGAATGATGAAATGGCCCAACAGTGCACCGGGCTCAGCCCAACAAACGGCCTGATATCGCGGCTGGCTATAAATACCGGTCGGGATGTTGTGAAGGACACTGAACGTCTGAACCTCTCGGCGCGCGGCGAATTCGATCACCACCAGTTCACCACCCCTCGAGAAGTCGAGAGTCACCAACCAATGACCCAAGCTACGTCCTCCATGATGCAATCCATGGACTGCGGCAGCGAAGGCGGCGGCCGGCGCCTCAAGGACCGCCTCGCCGAGCTGCTCCGCCCGGCCAACACTCTCCTCCGCTCCCCCTGCAGCTCCTCGTCGTCCACCTCCACGGCTTTCACGGCCACGGCCGCAGCCACCACCACCACCATCACCACGATATCGACCTCCTCCACTTCTACCACCGCCGCCAACTACAACATCGCCGGCGCCCTTAACAAGCTCGCCCCCCGTGCCGAGCCTTTCTCAGCCGCTCTCGACCGCCTGCGCCACCCTCCTCCCGAGCGCACGCGCATCAACAACAAGTTGGGCAAGGATGGGAGCTCTTCCTCTCACCACGGCAGCCGGCGGCGGCGTTCCAGGAGCGTTTCTTCCGTCGTCGAAAAGGTCGCCGGCGTCAGGACGCTCTCCTCCAACCCCTACGGCTTCACCTCTTCTGGCGAGGAGGAGGAGGAGGAGGAGGAGGAGGATGACACCGACGACGACTGGTACGGCGACGGCGACAAAGAGGCCTTCTTGTCCTCGAGAAGCCTCATGTCCTCCGACTCGTCAGGCTTCTACACGTCCAGGAAGCTGCCGCCGCCACCCACGAACAAGAGCCGCCGCCAGCGAATGAAGCGGCGGCGTTGTCGGCGTCCATCGGCGAGCTGCGTGGCGGAGGCTTGCGGCGCCGGCTCCGTGAAGGAGCCGGGGTTCCGCCCGCTTGTAGCCTCCACCACGACGGCGGCGGCGGCGGCGGTGGCGGCCGCCGAGCAGGTGCGGCGGGGGCTGGCGGTGGTGAAGCGGTCGCGGGACCCGTACGGCGACTTCCGTGAGTCGATGGTGGAGATGATCGTGGGGCGGCAGGTGTTCGGCGCGGCGGAGCTGGAGCGGCTGCTGCGGTCGTACCTGTCGCTCAACGCGCCGCGCTTCCACCCCGTCATCCTCCAGGCATTCTCCGACATCTGGGTCGTCCTCCACGGCGGCTAGCCGGCCGGCCGGTCGCCGGCCATCTATCCGCCGCTGTCGTAGTTGAACGTAATTGGCTCGATCGTCTTACTGAGAGTGGTTAGTCGGGATGTTAAGAGGAGTATTAACTATGCTTGTTGATGAGCATGCATGAGACGGTAGCATGCTGGTTGGCTGGCTGTGCCTGATTGATTGTCACGTTTTCAAAGTTTGATCGAATGGCTGTATATCCTCTGTGTTAAGACTCTATTATGTATGGGTATGTATAAGTTGGGTACTGCTTCAAGGTGCAGCAACGGTTCTGAACCTTTAAATCCTGGTGGGCACCGGGAGAATTGAATATTTGAATGTAAATCCTGAACAATTCTAATATGGTTCAATTGCGATGACAGTAGTATAACACCGTCTGTGTCTTTGGTGCGCTTAGAATGTTCACAACTCATCAAATTCAAAAGTTCAGTTCGAATCATTTTCAAAAGCCTGATTAAAAAAATACCAGTGCTGATGCTAGATTGTACAGTAGGTAAGGCGTAGTCAGGGACGACTCAGGGAAACAGAACCTCTGCATGAAACAGAGAAAGAGCATGTGGATGAAATTTTGAAGATAGCAACAGAGTATGGCTCCCAATGTGGCACAGAGTTTCAGCTAGGAGCTAGTAGAGCATTCCATGGTAAAGACTCTATTATGGACAAATATAATTTGGGTACTGCTTCAAATTGCACAATGGTTCTAAACCTTGAAATCCTGGCTGGTACCGGCAGAATTTTGGGACCAAAATTTTTGGGGTCTCTTTCGGAGTCTATTAGAGGTAGTAAACATAGACTAATTATAAAACTAATTACACGAATGGACGAGAAATTTCGAGACAAATCCATTAAGTCTAATTAATCTGTCATTAGAGATTGTTTGCTGTAGCACAACATTGTCTAATCATGACATAATTAAGCTCGTTAGATTCGTCTCGAAAATTAAGGTAGGAGTTGTGAAATGGGTTTTGTCATTAATCCACATTTAATACTCCTAATTAGTGCCTGAAGTTTGATGTGACGGGTGGTTAGTGAAATTTTGGTGAACTAAACAGTAAACACCCCCTCAGTCTCAAACAATTTTGGCATGTTCACAACTCCACTTTCAAAAGTTCAGTTCAAACCATTTTCAGAAGCTTGATTAAAAAACAAAAATAACCTGCATGAAACAGAGAATGAAAGAGCACGCGGATGGAATTTGAAGGTATCAATAGAGTATGGCTCCCACTCCCAAGGTGGCGCAGAGTTTCAGCAAGGAGCTCGAGCTTCCATTCCATGGGATTTGAGCCAATCCACATCCAGCCGAGCTCCCCATTCCATGCCTAGGCATCAGAGATCCCTGCTATCACAATTCAGAATTCACATCGTGAACAAGAACGAGAACGAGAACAAGAGCTCGACGACGACATAAATGAGGCCTCCCAGTCTGGTGCCTGTTCCTTTCCAAGCGCCTGCTGGCACCTGGCGCCAAAACCGGTGGCTTGGTACAGACAGGTTTGCATTCAAATTTAATTGCAAACGGGACGTGTTTATTCCAAGCCGACTTTTGAAAGGTGGTGGAGGATGCACGCTCTCTCCCCGGATTTGCTATCGTATATCCGATCCTCTCAAATACACCATCAATAAAGAGAGGAGGTGGTTTGACATGGACCATACTATTTGGTGTGTGCCTGCCGTGTGGACCGTATTCAAAACCTGTACCAACCTTTCTATGCATGCATTTACAGTATAAGTACCTGAGTATATCGATCTACGCCATGTTCTTGTTGTTTTTTTTTGCATGAGAATGATAAGAGAGAAAAAAAGCAGGCCGTAATAACATACTAAAATGTTGCCGTTTTGTACATAAAATTTCGCGTGGGATGCTATCATTATTGTCCCACCTACAAGCAGGGACGGAGCCAGGAAAAATTTTAAGGGGGGGGGCTGAACTATAAAGCCGTATCGACATAACACCACTATGACCTCTCAAAATAGACAAATATAACAGTTTAAAGTAGTCTTATATAGTTATATATATTGAACCATCGATGAACAATGAAAATCATAAAATACAGCATGAAAAATAAAGGTTGCAATTTATCCATACCAAAAGGTACAAGGTCAAATCACGAAACTAAGGGACATGTGACGGTGACATCCATTATTCATCCGAGGAAGCAACTTGCACCTGCACATATTGGCATATAGATAATTGATTGGCCAAATATACATGGATCTCGAAATTATTAATTTTCATTTTAATTTAGAAGAGAAATATTAGTTTAGAAGAGAATAGAGCATACCATTACTTTTTTGGGCAACTGCATACGACGTGGTTTCATCTCTTGAAACCGCTTTTTAATCTTTTCGATATCAATCAGTCTAAATATCTCCTTCTCACAATAGCATATCATCAGGTCATTGAGCCATCAGGTCTTGCAATTACTGTGCTTGTTCAAATTATCCTTAGCTTTTTTCCAATTCACATAACCTTGATTTGCAAATACAGAACTCCCAAACTTTTCAGGTTTTGCGGAATTGAAGAAGAGAGAACAATATAAGCAATAAGCTGCATCCTTGGACTCACTATACTCATCAAACCAAGCCTTTTGAAATGATCTCCATTCACCACCATTCCATTTACGAGGAAATTGAAATTCCGGAGGTTGGGTTGGACCATTCAAGGCATATGCTCTCCTCAATTGGTCCCTAATTTCAGATTCATAAGAATCGATTGGTTTGCGATTACCAGGGTCTGCAGTTATGATTGAATGACTAAACTCTACCCTAGGTTTCTTTGGTTGACTTGTGCCCTCATTAGCATGTGTAGTACTTGAGCCAGAACCACTACCACTCGAAAAGTAATTGAACAGAGTTCTTTTCGACATACTGAAAATCTGAAAATTGAAATCAAACATTCCATCATTCAATCTTCCTAATCAATTACTCAATTTGATTAAGTTTTGTTCTAAAAAAATCACCTGTTGGTGCTGGCTTGCTACCTACTGCGTTATTGCGCCGTGCCGCACTGCCGCTCGGTGCTCGCGGTCGCGGGAGTCGGCGAGTCGCGGCTCACCCCTGAGCGGCCGAGCGTTGGGCCGCCGGCGCCCGCCCCGCCGCGGCGCCGCCCGTCGGCGCTCGCCGGCCTGAGCTGCGCCTGGCCTGGGAGACCGGAGCCGGAGAGAGAGCCGGAGGGAGCGCCTGGCCTGCCGTGGACCGAGGGAGCGAGCGCGATGCAGGGCCAGCCGGCCGGGGGACGGGAGACGGCGCGTCGGGCTGGTGGCGACGGGTCGGGCGCGAGGTCGCGAGACCAGCGGGCAGGGGCGACGGGCAAGCAGGGAGGCGACGGCGGACAAGAGGAAGTGCCGAACTGATAGAGTTTTCTGGTTTGGTGGGCTTTTCTTTTGTTGGGCCGAAGCAAATAAAAAGAAGACAAGTTGGCCCAATGTACAAAATACGTTTGTGTATTTTTTTCAACCCCTCCTATCTGTATATACCTCAGTACAATTTGAGGAGGGACTCCACGGGCCGGCGCGCCGTAGGGGGGTCTCGTGCCCCCCTGCCCCCCCCCCCTCCCCCCCGGTTGCCTCCGTGCCTGCCTACAAGTTGTACAGTACTGTACCGAATTTGAAACTGAGCACGAGTGCAGTACATAGGAAGACGAGAACGTCTAGTGCTCTCTCTGGCTACTATCTTGCCAGAGAACGACTGATGAAATGTCATGTCAGCTCTCCATGGCTTATCATGGCGCAATGATCACAAGCGCAAATACGGTCCATGCATGATTTTTCCATTGATGAGCCATCAGCGTCGTCGTTGCAACATTATTGAGAGTAGGAATTAAGGTGAAAAATACGCTATACAGTACAGATCGATCCAGGCTCGACTGATCGAATTGCGAATGACACGTCACGGTTCGTCGCATGACAAATACAATACAGATGGGGGAAAAATGTGGTGAAAAGTGTGAAAAATGGCATACTATGGCGCGGCAACCCCTTTTGCTTTTGCATGCCGTCTCTGACGACAGAGGCTGCAGCCAACAACACACAATAACTGCATGCGCCGGTGTGGCCCTGCCCGCGCCGTCGACGACACTTAGGTGTGTTTAGAGCTCAAACTTCCTCAAAATACACTATGCAAAAAGAAGATTTCCCATTATATCAAACATCACATCAAAAATGTTGACACATGCATGGAGTATTAAATGTAGATGAAATCAAAAACTAATTACACAGTTTGGATGTATTTTGCGAGACGACTCTTTTGAGTCTAGTTAGACCATGGTAGGATAATATTTACCACAAACAAACGAAAAGTGCTACAGTGCTTTTCAATTCGGAACAGTATTTTTCAGTCCAAAATCCGTGCAAAATCTCAGAAATTTACATCTCAATTTTGGGATCTAAACACACCCCTTGGTGTGGTCGCAGAATTCGGCCGGCCGGGCGGGGCGGACGGAGAGCTAGTTGGAGCCTTCGCGTGGCAGTGGCAGTAGGTCAGGTTTTACGTTCGGTTAGGTTAGGTCAAGGGCAGAAGGCCGCAGAAGCCTTTCCCAGATCAAAATGATGGTCCAATTAATGAAAACCGCAGGCGATTGGGCCTGCAACCACGTATACCACCAGCGCCCATCCGCGGCCCGGCCGGCCGGCAGCTGCTCCGTCTGCTCGCGTGCATGGTCCAAAGCCTGCTGCCCCTGTCGCCGTCGTCGGCGTCGCCATTGATGCAGCTCTAGCTCTCCACAGCGTTTGGTCGGGTCCGGTGCGTGCAGCAGCAGCAGCAGCGGCGGTGGCTGCCGTAGCATGCAGCAGGGCCCAAGGGCCAATGTGCAGCTTCGATATAGTCAGGCTGTGTCGTTCGTGGCATGCAGAATGAGAGCGAGCTGAGCGTCGTCAGTCGTCTTGCCCGGCCGGCCAGCCGGCGATGCATGGCGACATAGACCGAGTACAGGCCGGGAGCTGACGACGGCCGGCCGGACGGCGAGCATGCATGCAGTATGCAGGGACGGGCCGGCCGGCGACATGCGTGCGCGCGACATCTCGTTTGCAAGCCCGGCGTGCTCGGGCAACGCATCAAGCATTTGTCCATGGATGGATGCAGTTGCAGACATGCGGTGTGCATGGTTTCGCTTGCATTGCGCAAGGCATCAGTGGCGCTCGGCTAGAGAAGAATGCGGTGGGGGCCGGGAGCTAGTGGTCCCACTGGTTCGTGAGTGCAGGAGTGAATCCATCGAGGCCTGGCTGGCTGGCTGAGTGAGTGGCTGTGCGCATGCAGTGCAGCATGTTTGGGCCAGCGCGGCCGCGAGCGACTACAAAAAGAGTTGTGCAAGTGTTGTGGATATACTCCCTCCGTCCCAAAATAGATACAATTGTAAGACTGGGCACACAAACCAACGTGGAGTGTAAAATGACCAAACTACCTCTTGTCTTTTATGAGAAAGATCTAGATATGAACTTGTCTTTTGTGTGAGAACCTTCTAGAGCATCTTGTCTTTTATAGTTGGTTGGTCAAAGTTGCATTCTTTGTGGGACAAAATTCAAATCCTAGAATTGCATCTATTGGACACGGAGAGAGTACATGTGTCAGAGCTAGTCGGCCAAGGCCCTCTGTCACTGCTGACCGGCAGGCTCATATATCGACTACTACTATTTGAGTAGTGTCACAAGATTTCACAGTTAAAATTACTGCAAGGGAAGCTTATAATCGAATTCCAGTGCTTTATAATGCACAGATATTTTTTAAACACAGTGCTCACATATCTCTTCAAAACAACGCTACCTTTTCCCATTAGCAGGTTTGCATTTTTCCCATTTGTGCAACCAAATCAGACAATGACGTGGACACCTCTACTTAACGGCTATTATTAGTATTTTCTAAACTACAAACAAGTTTATTTCTCAAAAACAACAACCAGTGTGCGTTTGGAAAACTATTTCAACTACGGTTTAAGGCATAATCATATCAGAGCTTTTTACGGTGCTTGTGAAGCACTAGGAAGTATTAGGAAGTACCAAGTGTTTCAATTTTTCCACCACCTAAATAATTAAAAAATAATATAATTTAGAAAAGGGCACAATGGTAATCTCCTTATCCTCTCTCTGTCAAGTGCCCCCCCCAGCGTTTGTCTCACGCACACTCGCAAGGACAACACCGATCACATTGCCTCCTCCCTGACGCCGCGCCCCTCGCCACCTCCCAGGCCGCGTCGACGTGCCCCGCTTCGACCACGATGGCAGGGAAGCAACCGCCAGCAGTGTGGAGGAGTTCCATAGAAAAACCAGCGGTAGTATGGGTGGGTGGGGGGGTGGGGCTTGAGCCCCACCCGCTGGCTCCATCACTGTCCACAGAAAGATCAACAACGTGACTCCTCATCTCTCCTAAATAGTCCTATGGGAGGTGATGTTTAGTTGGGTCAGCTGTGTCATAGCCCCTCTCCCTCCAATCTCTGGAGGTGATGCGGTGCGTTCACATAGCGCACTGCGGATTGGACAACCGTCAAGGTCTGCGTGACTCCTAGAGTATCCATGTCGAGGGTGTGATCCATCTAAGTGAGGTTGTGTGGTCGCACACAAGTTTAAAAGGTGTTACCTTTTATTTACACGATGATAGATAACATAATATGAACATAGTATAAAGTTCAACATTCCCAGAAGATGTTGTTACAATATAAGACATGCTTATTGGTCTCTATTAACTAACCTATAATAACTTAGAACATTTCTGAGAAGATGTTACAATGTAAGACGCACATATCAGTCTCTATCAGCTCCTACAGTAACTTGAGACCTTTCCCACTCGCCAGTTGAAATAACGTAATTTTTCTAGGTCACGAGACACACTCTATAGAACCATGAGTCCCACCCACCAGTCAAATTTGTGCAAGTTAGGCCCTGTTTAGTTCACCAAAACTTTCCAAAATTTTCGCATTGCAGACCGTGCTACCTCTCACAGAACACGTTTCCTAATGCAAAAATTTCACCATTTTCACCAAAAATTCACGGAACTAAACGGGGCCTAAGTATATGGGTTAGAGGAGCTGAGGTATCATCGCACAGTAGATCTAGGTTTTTTAATGCAATGAAACAGCAGTTAGCTTGCAAAATGATCAGCATGACCAAGCTCTCGCATAGATATGGCCCAACCAGGAGAAAGAACAGTCGGGAGGCCCAGCCAATCCAGCATCAAGGTCCAAATGGAATGGGCTGGCAATCACCTCGCTCTCACGCAACGTAAAATTAAGGAAAAAGTCCTTCTCACGTCCCTCATCTATTGTCGAAGTCTGATTTTGGTCCCTCATCTGCAAAACCGGGTATCTGAGGTCCCTCAACTATCAAAACCGTTTATTTTTGGTCCCTTGACTGTTTTGGAAGGTGGTTTTCGCATGATTTGGCCGCAACTAGATATATGAGGTCCCTCAACTATGAAATCTATTTATTTTAGGTCCCTCGACTGTTTTAGAGGGTGGTTTTCGCATAATGTGATGATGAGTCCCACATGCTAGGTACATGTGATGGTGGGTCCCACGTGCCCTGTGGCTTCCTTCTTTCTCTCTCCTCTTGCTCTACCACACGAGCCGCTCTGCCACACGAGCTCGTCGTGTCGTATCGCTCTGCATGCTCCATCACAGGAGCCCGCTGCAGTTTCTCTCGTCTTTCTCCACCGCATGAGCTCGCCGCCGTTGGTACCGACGACCCTAGAGCTCCGTCGTTCTGGATAGGGATGAGGAGATAGAGAGAAAGAAGTGTTAGGGAGAGGGAAGGAAGAATGAGAAAGGGGGAGAAGATAGCCACGTGACATGGGTCCCACCTCCACATGGACCTGGCATGTTGACCCAGCACCACGTCATGCGAATATCACCTTCCAAAATAGTCAAGAGAAAAAATAAATAGATTTGATAGTTGAGGGACCAAAAATAAACATATTTGATAGTTGAGGGACCTTATATACCCAGTTGTGCCAACGTCATGCGAAAACCACCCTCCAAAACAGTCGAGGGACAAAAAATAACCGGATTTGATAGTTGAGGGACCCTAAATATCTGGTTTTGCATATGAAGGATGAAAGTTAGACTTTGGTAATAGATGAGGGACGTCAAAGGACTTTTTCCTAAAATTAAGGGTAATGGAAGCCCATAATGGCCCGATGTGGGTTTTCTGGGCCTTCAGTTTGTTAGGCATCGTCTTTTCCTTTTCCACCAATCAATCAATAGGGGCCGTTTCCGTTTTGTGAGTGAGATCGGGAAGGAAAAGCTTGTGTTTGCATTGCTTTGGCCGACGATGTCCTCTGTCAGACTGTCACGGTCATGGTTAGTTTACCGATGTCCCTTTCACAAGATTATTAAACCTCATCGCAGCGCAGAGCGCAGAATTTCCAAACTGTAGAACTTTTCTCAAAATAGCTAGTACCATTTTGCACATGAGTACAGCAAGCTAGTGACGAGTTCAACGATCGGCTACGGCGGAGCACCGTCGTCGTCAGTCATGTGTGCAAACCGCGTGCCTGCTGCCGGCCTGGTGGGGAAGCAAGCTAGTACCAAAATAATTCCACGGCTTGCTGTAATCAACCGTGGACGTCGAACAGAAATTTTAGTTGGTGAAATGAAATCTCTCTCTCTGGTCTTCTGCAGCTAGCTGTTATCCCTTGCCCGACCATGCTTGCAGTTGCAGAGTTGACCCTGCGCCGCCGCGTACCCCGGCCGGGGCGGTGATTTTGATACTATACGTAGAGGCGGCGTTCCGTCACTGTCCAGTTTTCTTAGAAATTGTACATGCACTACCGTGGCACATCGAGGTTACTGACTGTTCATGTCATGTGTGTAGTCGAAAGACACTGACATGAGATGAAAGGAGCAATCCATCAAAATCAGAGCCTGACCATCAGCCACATGACATCACTACATTAGACATCAAAGACATCTATATATATTTTGATTCTTGTAATATTTGTTAAAGATGATCTTCATTTTCTTCATAACCATGTGATCTTTATTAATCTCTAAATTCTGAACCATCTTTCCCTGAAACCAAATCAACCCACCTGATGTCAGCAACCTATCGCCAAGATTTCTTGAAGCATCCACCCAAAAAAGAAAGATTTCTTGAAGCATCATTGTGTTAGGAAGACAACCTCTCCGTACCTCCCTTAATGAAGAATGAGATAACAAAAACTTATTCACCCAACAAAATCACATGATAAAAATTGTGTGGTTTGTGCTTGAGTATTATTCCATAACTTGCAAATGTAGAACCCATATTCACTAAAATATATCCAAGTTAAATTATATCCAATATTTTAAGGTATTGGCATGCAAACAATCAAGAAATTGTACCATTTACATCTAAATTAATGTACTTTGTTATCTTTTGTAGAGAGAAATAACCCACCTCATATATTTTCTAAACATATTAACTAATTCTACAAATTTTTTTTACAAAATACCTAACTAACTCCGCAAATTAATTTTCTAATTGTAACTTGCTATCTAAGAAAGCTATTTATTCTTGAGAGCTTGAAATTATTTGTAAACTATTTATAAGTAAACTTGGTAGCTATTTAAGTAAACTATACCAACTAAATGACATGTAACATAACATTATTGCTCCAACACTTTGGCCCTTGATTTATTTCATATATAAGCAACATCAAAACATAACAGGGTAAACTATTGAATAAAATTTAAAACCTAATGGAGGATGGTCATACTGCTCCGTACATATGAAATATTGTAGAAATTAAAAGCTTTTTGCCTATAGTATAGGAACCATGCAAGTATAAAATTATTGTACTACCACATATGTACAGAAACAATAATTCATGTAAATAGTTTGACATTAATTAAACAAGCAACAATAAATAATGGTCCAAAAAAGTAATAAAATGTAAATTTAAACATGAAGTGCTTCTCTTGAGATCAACCATGCTGCCTAATTGGCATGAGAGAAAAACAAGTTGATCAGAGTGCAACAAATCCTTCTCCTAGAACCAGGAAATGACTGCTGATCCATCATCAGTAGAGCTCAAGAATACCACTAAAGGAATGAGCCAAGAAATGCCAGCACCCACTATGCGACAACAATAGGGACACCCAACATTTTGTCAACAGTCCCTTCAAGTCATAAAAGCAAATCCTTTTGTCAACAGTCCCTTCAAGTCATAAAAGAAAATGAGTTAAAAAAAATTAGCAGCAACATTTAGAATAAACACACTCTGAAATGTGAGGATATTACTAAATAATGAATGATGGTTGTAAATTCCATGGTTTTTGAACACCTATTCTCCAATGTTCAAACTTATAAAGTTCATGGTTTTTGACAGCTTTGTTTCACAACTCTAGGTGAGAATTTACATCAATTTTCTCGCTCTCTCTAGTATAAATAGTATCAACATCATATAATTTATTGGATGCTTTGTTGCACAGAACCAACCTGAATGCATAGCCACTACTAAAAGCATTTGGACTAACCACTGATAATATAGAATAGAGAAATACACTCTTGAGAAAAAAAATCAGCAATATAAAAGGAAATATCAGACTAACCTCAGTACAAGATTACAAAAGGACCTGATCTCATAAGAATAGGAAATGGACCATCTGATCATAAATTCAGGATTGAACCTGTACTAAACAATAATGAACTCTACGTGATTGAACAAGAAAATATCAGCTTTGAGAAGGAGAATTGCGTACTCTCAGTAGCAAAGAGCTCCTCGTCATCCTATGAAACAAAAAAACACAAATAATTAAACATAGCAACATTATGAAATATTTTTCCAGGAATGGAAAATGAATAGCAGCCACAAGATCAATTCAAGTACCTGTCTTTTTCACATTGAAGAAGGAGCAGCTGGTTGTACTTTTTTCTTTTTCCTTGAGACTTCCAGTTCCTGTGCATGTCTCCACCACGCCATCTCCTCCGTCCACTTAACACCCTAATGCATAAAAGCTAATAATATTGTAGGCACTGTCAGAGCAAAAAGAATGTTATGAGGCCATAGAATGATATTTCTCCAGTTTCTCTAGTACACTATGCATTAGTTCCTCGTACAAAGAATTTTAATTTTGAATCGGTCTGCAAATTGCGTCAAAAGAAGCATTCCAAGGTCATCTGTAACAACATTGCTGACTCAGAACCTGACTACGAAGCAATGAAAGGCTGCTCTCTTAATTACCATAGAAAAATATTTGATCTAGATCTACACAGAAAAAAAAACAAGAACCTTTATTTAGATTCATGCACAACTACCCTCACAAGCAAGAGGATGATAATGCCTGGAAGGTTGTTGATGTACCACCGACAACATTAGGTAAATGCGAATTGGTAGCAGGACTTATTTACCCGAGGATGGGGCCGCCGTCGTGCCTCTCTCGTGGGCAATGGGCCGCAACTGCGTGTATCCTCCATGTCGCCTCTGCGTGTGTCCACCGGCCGGAGCCATCGCGTCTCCTGTGCTAGGGTACGAAACATGAAGACCAACACCGGTCGCCAAGGTTGCACAGCCATGTTCAAGGTATCGAACATAGAAGACACAAGCAGAGATCAGAAGAAGGTAGAGCATTACGTACCTAGAGGGCTCCGATAGGGGGCCGACATGGCCTCCTCCATCGCCGCACTCCCCGTTGCCCGCGTCCTCGAGGAGAAGGCCTCGATGCCCTGCTACTCTTGACCAGCCTCGCTGTTAGGGCGGCGGCGGGAGGGGGGGGGGCGTGGACACCGTCCTACTCCTCGTCGCGGTCCCTCGGTGAGGTGCGCCACGGGCCTCCGCCTCCTCGGTCTGCGACGACGAGGGCCTGTCTGTTGCCTCGGCGTTGCTGGCTAGGTCCTCGCTTCGCTTGCGTGGGGATCTATGGATTTGCCGGTTAGAGTAGAGAGCAACCCTTATGGATGGGGAGGGGAGGGAGGAAAGAGAGCAAAGCAGAGAAGGAAAGAGGTCATCATAGCTGATTGCCTTCGTGGTGTAATTAAATGACGTGATTGATGCACAAAGAAAACACAAGAGGGTGATTGCTACGTGATTGATGAGCCATATAAGCGCCATACCAAAACTCATTACGTGGGCGCTCAATTTACAAGGAAAGAAAAGGGTCGGGATTGTTTGATCGGTCGTGTTATGTATGAGGAAAAAAAGAAACACGTCGGCTGTAATTGGTGCCCGGCCATAAGATCGTGTGTCACTATTTCCTAATCCACGTCGGTGGGTCTGTCCGAATGTGGGACCGACGGGTACAAAACGGGTAGAAAAGTCCGCGGTAACAAAAAAAAAAAACAGGGCGGGGAGCGATTTACAACGTGGGAGTGACTCTCCCTCCTCCTTTAGTCCTCAGCTTTTGGTCTCTTAGGTAGGGTCGCACATGACATGCGGTCCACTTTGTGAGGGAGACGGTGGACCTAATCTTGGTAATAAATGGCATCAATTCTCTCCCTCTTTATAATATAAATATAGATAGACTAATGACTCTTCCTCCTCCTTTAGTCCTCAGCTTTCTTATATGTTATTTTTTACACCGTCTCTTACCTCAAGGTAATGGTATGTACCATGGTCAACCATCAATCAATAAGTATTGATGCTCATCAACTCTAAAGATAATGTTGATGGAATCAACATAGAGACTACCCTATTTTAAAAATAAAAAGAAAGCAATAAAAATAAAATAAGATCATTTGAATAAATTCACTTTAAGTAAAATAAAAGTAAAATTTTAATATGAAAAAAAACTAGCTACCTGCGCTATTTGCGCGGGACACTTTTGCTAGTTTGCTAGGACAAATTAGAAGGCATATTACCACTTACATTATTGATCATACTCCATACAAATTAAGGAGCAAACTAGGAGGGGAAAGAAAAGTAATCCAAAGGAGGGCGCTAGGCGATGAATTTCGCTGTTACTGTTTGATCGGCGCACATGATATATAATTCCGGGCTGGGGCTTGCTGGTCAGGTCTCGCGCGGCGGCGCGCGGCCCTGCCTTGGCTACCGGCCGGCCGCCGTTCCCCAGAACGCGTCACTAACCCTTCAACAACCTCTTCACCTCCGACGCGAACCTGTCCATGGCCGGGCGCGGCAGCCGGATCATCGTGGCAACTGCGCCCACCCCGCCGCCGTTCCCGGCGTGGACGAAGAAGCTCCCACCGAACGGCACCGCCGCCGGGCCGCCGTACACCGGCTCGCCCCACCCGAAGTCGACGGTTTGGAACCCCGCGTGCCTGTTGTCGGACACTACGAACAGGTTCCCCATGGCCACATACGGCCGCCCGCGCAGCACCAGCAGGTCGAGCGTGGACCGCACGTACTCGGCGGTCACCGCCGCCTTCGTCTCCCGTACCAGCGCCACGGCGTCGCCCAGCGTGCCGGCCAGCAGCGCCCCCGCGGTGGTCACCGCAGCCACGGGCACGCACGCGTTGCCGTAGTAGCCGGCGGGGAGCCCCAGCTCGGGCACGCCCCGGAAGTTGACGATGGATACCACCCGCACCTCCTCGTCCGGCGGGAGATCGAGCGCCCCCGTGCGGGCGCGCCAGAGGGCCGCCGTCAGCGCCTCGAAGGTCGTGGCCGCGAGGTTCGGCGGGAGGCCCCGTTTGATCGCGGCGACGTCGTCTGGACCGAAGGTGAACGTCCGCGTCACCATGTCGCCCGGTGGCGGCGGTGACGGCGGCACCGCGTCGAACTCGCGGTGAGGGAACGCCGGCTTTGGTGGGCTGCGCGCTTCCAGGAGCTCGCGGGACCATGCGGGCGCGTGCTGCGGAGGTGGGAGGCCGCGGGCGATCTCCGCGATGGCGGACACGAACTGGGCGAGGCCGATGGCGTCGCAGATGGTGTGGTTGAGCCGGATCGCGAAGACGAAGCCGCGGCAGAGCAGCCGGGTCACCTGGATGAGCAGCAAGGGGCAGCCAAGCACGCCACTGGAGCCGTCCACGTCGAACAGCAGCTGGTCCACGCACGGGAACGGTGGCGTCAACCCGGTGGCCGCCGCCTCGAGCTCCGCCAGCCGCACGTCGGCGTCGGCCTCCACGAACATCACCCCCTCGCCGGTGCAGTCAACGACCAGCTTCCGCGCTTCCACCTCCCGCACCCGCCCGGCCAGCGGGTAGAATGGCACGAGCGCCTCGCCGAGCGCGCGGCGGATGATGCTCGCCGGGTCGCGGTCATCGTGCGCCCCGTGGCGGTAGAAGAATAGGAACGTGACATGCCCGCGCAGCGTCTCCTGGTCGTCGATGTCGGACAAGCGCTTCGTCTCGCGCGGCGTCGGCGCAGCAGGGCCGACGAGCACCGGCTCCTGCCGGCGCACGGCGAAGGTGAATGCGGCCGTCGTCATGGCGGGCGCCCCGGCGTGCTCCTTCGCTTCCGGCATGTGGTGTAAGATGATAAGGGCATGTACAGCCCGTCGGTAAGAGCCGTCTGCACAACGGTTTTTTTTCAAAAACAGCCCTCCTTGGCGAGGCGACGGGGTCCTGCGTCGCCTGGCGAGGCGACGGGGACGTCCCGTTCTCCGAGGCGGGGCAGACGACCGCGCCCCCGCTGTACGCCTCTGTCTTCAGGAGGCGACGATGCGCAGGGATCCCGCGCGGGGCGCGCGCGAGGCCGAGTCTTCGCGCCAAATCGACGGAGCGGCAGGAGAGGACGGAGGCGGGAAGGACGGCGAGCTGCGACGGCTGGCGGAGGTGGAGATTGGGAGGAAGACACCGCGCTGAGAGGATGAGGACGCCATGGCCCCGCCTCCTTGCTCGACCTCGGCCCCGGCGAGCGTAGCCGCGCGGGCTGCGGGGAGGAGGCGGCCGACGGCGAGCGCAGTGGCTCGGGCCGTAGGGAGGAGGAGGCGCAGGCTGGTGCTGGGTCGGACGGCGGCGGGCGGCGCGGGAGCTGGGGACCGAAGGACGGTGACGGGTGGAGCTGGAGTTGAGGGCCGGTGGTCAAGGGAGAGGGCGGCGACGGACGGGAGCTGGAGCTTGCAGGGTCCGTGCTCCTCCCGGTGACTCCACTTGCTACCTGCTGCTTGCCGATGGTCTCGAGAGTGAGGGAGAGATGAGAGAGACGGGTGAAAACAGAGTAACGAGAGCCACAAGCTCTCGGTTCCTGGCAGGGAAGGGAAGGGATAAGATCTTTTGAGGGCAATGTGGTCCTTTCACTTATCCACCCCCCCCCCCCCCCCCCGGTTGCTCCAGTGCAGTTCAAATTCGTTGCAAATTATTTGTCCATTTGCTGTTTGCTGGTACAGAAGAGATGTGTAAGACATATTTATATAGTAAACAAAATTTGTGATCAACATACTTGATGTATTACTATCAAACTGTGTGAAGGTGAAGATTAGACAAAAGACATTGTACTTATATACATAATATAATTATTATATTTATGATTTCTAAAATTATCTAATCATGTTTCTCTTATTTATGCTTGATAATATTGTATCAAATAGTCACACAATGGTATACAAATACAATCGTAGAGGAACTTCGTAGAAATTTGGCTATCAAAGCTCGGTCAACACATAAGCAACTCAAGAAAGATCTCATCGAGCACATATGACAACGCTACGAAAACAAAAAAAAATTAGACAAAAAGCGTTGTAACTATATATAATATAAGAGTAGTTATTATATTTATGATTCCTAAAAATATTATAATCATGTTTTTATTATTGATGCTTAATATTATTCAATCAAATAGCCACACAATGGTATACACAAATACATTTGTAGTTGATCTTAAACTTCATGCAAAGCATTAAATAGCTTATAGACGGCTTCTCTGTCTATGTACTGTATGAGCTGTCTGTACATCCGTCTATATACACAGTTCGAGATTCTGCAGACAACCCCTGTCTAAAAGCTGTACATACCCTAATGATATGGCTGTCGATGGATGTCTTGAAGACAGCCCACACGTGGTTTATAGACTCAGAAAACCCACACTACTAGGGAATCGAAATCGAGGTTCAACGCCAAGTCTCCAACCCACGTTAGTACTGTACAACTGGCATTCTTATTTTTTCTGTACTAAAGGAGGAGAGCTTTAGTATCGGCACCATAGTTATTTGAACCGGACCGGTAATCGAACCGGTGAGGCCTTCGGTTCAATGGTTCAACCGTTATGAACCGGTTGAACCGCCGGTTCAATTACAGCGAACCGTTGAAGCGAACCGGTCACACATGCAATTGAACCGGTCCATATACATAATTACATATTATATATCTGACTAAAAAAACACAATTCACAATTTCACATATGAAATAACAAGTTCACAAATAACAATTCATAATAGGATCAGTACAGAATGTCATCTCTGTCAATTGTCTTCTGCAGCAGCTGTTTTCGCTTGGTTATCCTGTCATAGTTTTTGACGGTATCATTTCTCCGTTTCAAGTCAAATGAATTCAACCAGTATAACCAGTGGACAGTAGTTTACTGCTAAACTAGTATTACTAACCGTTAGCTATGTCCTCCTGTACTTGTAGAGCAGCGCCGGCCGCCGGGGAGGGACGAGGGAGAGCCGGAGAGGACGGACGGTCGTCGGCTCGCCGCAGAGGTTGCAGGCTTGCAGCTGCACGCGGCCGCCCAGATGCGCTGGTCTGCCCGCCCCGCAGTGCCGCAGTGGTGCTGGCGTGCTGCAGCCCCGCACAGGCGCACAGGCGCCCGCCGCCCCGCCGGCCGCCGGACGCGCGCTGCGCGCTCGCCCTGCCGCGGCGCCGCCCCGCCGCACGCGCACTGCGCGGCCGCCGCACCGCCCTGACGCACGCGCGAGCGCCCGCCGCACCGCTCCGCCCCCCGCGCGCGCGCCCGCCGCTCGCCTGCACGCCGTCACCGCCCGCCCAGATGCGCCGCCGCCCTTCAGCCAGTCTAGAAGATGGGGAAATTTTGGAATCCTATCTGTCTCTAACCCTAAAACGTGAGGGAAAGACTTCTTTACGTTTTTACCCATGGCTGGATCAGGTTCGTATGAATCGACAGAGGGGCAATTTTGCTAACATACAAAACCGTTCCGGTTCGCATGGAACCGGCCGGTTCGCCGGTTCAATTAAAAACTGGCTGGTTTTTCCGGTTTTGACCGGTTCGATTGCATGGACGGTCTTTTAAGTGAACCGAGCCGGTAGAGGCTCTGGTTCGGTCTTTTGCCGGTCCGACCGCCGGTCCGGTCCGGTTCAAATAACTATGATCGGCACCCAGTACTAAAAGGCTCTTTAGTACAGAGTGGTTAGGAGGCCCGGTACTAAAGGAACGTCCACCGCTAGCTTCTTTTTTTCCCTTTCCTTTCATTTCCGTTCTTTTCATTTTCTCGGCCACAAGAACACAATCAAAGATTTTACAAGTCCTCATTTTATCTCACACATCATATATAATCTCACGCAAATTTAATAGTACTAGTGGATGCGCATGTGCGACACGTACATGATATAAAAAGGATTACATACAAAATATTTTTCTAGCTATAATACATCATGATTATTGATCACTTAAACCATTACGAGGCTTATCAGGATACATTACCTGGTTCCAACCATTTATTGGATGTTTACTATATTACTGAAAAATCATAACGTATAATAATTCAAAATAAAACTATAAGTCTAATGGAATCATAAATATGAATGTATATTTATAAAAAATTCGGTAAACAATAATTTTACATCTTTATAGGAAGAATTATATATTTAAACCATAGTATCCAAAAACTTAATCTGTACCATTCTGTTGCTATCTTATTTGAGCTTTTTTTTAGAATTATCTTATTTGAACTTAATTGATAATTTATACATGTCCTCAAATGTAGCGCACATGATTTCAAAAAATCTAGTAAGCAAGAATTTTAAGCACATCATAAATTTCGGCAACACTATGTAATATATTCTAATACTTTCTTCTAAGCACATGAAAATCATAAATATATTTCTGTTTAAATTAGAGGCATGTACCTAAACAGCGTAAGAATGAAACAACATAAATGTTGGTATCTATGTAAAACACAAGATTCAAACAGCAAAGAAGTATAAATGCACACATTCATATATTGGAGCTTAACGCCTAATATACGTATTACTAATTCCTGCAAGCAGCAAGCATCACGAGGGGACTTAATTAAAGCTAAGGGGCGTTGGGCAGGTGGCTTTGGTGTGAGGCTCCAACTCCAAATGGAGCTTGACTTTCTTCTCTTTTTGAAAGATTGGAGCTTGGCTCTCTAAGTTTCTCCTAGACCACATAAAGCTGCTGCGTAATGTCACATTGGCACTACCACAAGCTTCTTCCCATGTTAAAAAAGAATAGGCCTGGAACATGCAGACATAGCTTACATACAAAAACACTCCTTTAATGATTAAGCACTATGACAGACACCTAAAAGTAAATAAAAAAAATTAATGTTTCAGTCATCCATCCTATTGCTAAATAAAAGCAACACTACGCTTTAGGCTCTCTGAATGATGATTGCACTTTATATAATCCCTAAGAGCAAACTTCAATGGTGGCATGCAAATGGCCCTCTACTATAATATTTAGAGTTTTGATCCAAAAATTCAACTCCAGCATGATCTCTAAATGGACATGCATTTTTTTATGACCATCTAAATTTCAGCTCCAAACCTCCAATCCTAGAGGGCCTCCAATTCTCCTCCAAAAGCGTGGGTCCCACAACCATGTCATCCTCTCATTTCCCCTCAACCCATCGTCCCGTCCTGCTCTCGGCGGCCGGCACAGCCCGTGCCTGAAGTTTTCCAATGGAGTTGAGAGCAAATTTTCAATGGAGTTGAGAGCTAATTTCAAACTCATATCTTTTGCATTCCGGCACACAAATGGATTTTGTGAGCTTTAATTTGCAGGCTCCCACTGAAGTTGCTCTAAATAGTTGCCATTCAGAAACCACCTGAAACATTTTGAGCATTCCTTTTGTCTGAACCAGGAAGAGATGACCTCACAGAGCCTGCAAGTACAATAATTTTATCCATTAGGGCAGTCCCTATGATAGAAAACCATGCCAAAAGTCCAAGAGAACCACATAAGCTAAAATTCTAATGTAGAAATTAACTCATACAATAGGAGTTTCTTCACACAATAAATGCTAGAGTTATTTTATCCCTCCAATGTTGTCTCTTCTCTCCCAACCTAGCGAGCAGCCAGCGGACGGCGGTGAGAACGCACGGCCGGAGTGAGGTCATGCGCCAGCGAGAGGCCGCCGCGGCTGGTGGGCGCACGGCCGAAGCGAGGTCATGCGCCAGCAAGCGTGCGGCCGGAGCGAGGCCGTCGTGGCCGACGAGCGCACGGGCGGAGCGGGGCCACACACCGGCGAGCACGCGGCTGGAGCCGGGCCAGCGCAGCCGGTGAGTGCGCAATGTCTGAAGCAGTGAAAGGATCTTGTGATGCCTAGAGGGAGGTGAATAGGCTCACTTCAAATTTTCTTGAAAAAACTCGATAGTGTAAATTATGTCAAATTAAACACAAGACAAGAGATTTGTTTACCGAAGTTCACCTCCACAAAGGATGGCTACGTCTCTGTTGAGGTTCCCAAAAAAGGGGAGCTATCACAAAGAGCCTCTTGCCTCACCCAATCAACCACAAAGGAGAATTGATGCTCACTAAGAATCTCCACCAAGGAGAGGGTAATACAAATGTTCCCAGGTGCTCCACACGAAGAGGACACTCATCGGGCGATGCCTAACCGTTTAGAAGCAAGATTCAAGAGTAACAAACCCGAATCGATGAGTCTTGACCACCACAAGTGCTTCTTGAGACGAACAAGTGAAGAACTCACTCAAAGGGGTCAATCTCACACCTCAAGAGTTCTCACACCCAAACCCTAGATGAAATCTTTGCAAGGATTAGCACTAGAAGGAGTTGGGAGAGAGGAGTGAATGCTTGGAGAGGTGTTTGTCCCGTGGTAGGTCAGAAGCAAATGAAGGAGAGGGTGAAGGGGTATAAATACCCAACCCCAAAACTAGTCGTTAGTGCTCAGCTGCGAGGACTGTCGGGTCATCCTGCATCACGTCGGATCACCCGGCCAGCGACCGGATGACAAACAAAGAAAACTGAGTCCTGTGACCGGGTCATCCGGTGGCCGGGTCATCCGGCATGGTGCCGGATCATCCGACAGATCCAGAAATAGTGAGAGAACCCAAGTGTTTGTGTGTGTACCGTGTCTCTCAAAGTGTGTTAGTTCTCAAGATTATCAAAAGTGGCAAACCTTGACTCAACTTTTTGAATCCCCTTTATAATACGGTGTTTCCTATACTCAATTTCAAAATGACAAAATGAAATTTAACACCATTAAGCTTGAACACCTTTCAAACAAATTGGGGGCCTTCTTTTGATCATACTTAAATATCTTCGCTTTTAATTCTTGCATACATCTCATTGAAAGCATTAATCCATCTAAATTGTGATTGTCACTATCACCAAAATTAATTAAGAGCCTAGATGCACTTTCAAGCAGAGCCAGCGTGGCCGGCGAGTGTGCACAGTCAGAGCGAGGCTGCCGTGCACAGGCGGAGTGTCGTGTGGCGGGCGCGGCGCGGCGTGGTGCGGCGGAAGACGAGGGATGCGCGGCGGCCGTCGGCGAGCACACAAGCGCGTCGGCCGGCTGGCGAGCGCACGAGCGGAGCGGCGCAGGGCGGGCGGGCAGAGCAGCACGAACGTATGCGGTGTCGCGGACCGGCGAGCATGGCGCGGCAGGCCGAGGAGCGCCCGGGGGAGCGGCCGACGAGCGCGGTGCGGCGGCCTGCGATCGCAGAGCGCATGGTCCAACACTGTTTTGCTCATTTTCTGCTATCTCGATTAAACAATTTTCTTACATTTGGCTCTCTTTCCTCATTTATTGACACGCCATGTCATGTTTTTTATATGTGGCATCATATTTAATGGAGATAGAAACCACATTTAATGCTCATTGAGACTGCCCTTACATGTTTGTCAAATTGTTCGAAAAAATACATATTTGTTCAACATTCACGATCAACTCAAGACAAATATCATTTATAACCAAAACATGTTCTTTTGAAACAGCAGACTATTTTTTCTTGTAAATTGTGCAACAAATTTATTTTTACCTACCATGCAGAAAGCATACAATAATCATCGGGTTAGCGCATTTGTTTCCAACTCGACAGTGCATAAAAGGTACTGCAAGCGAGACACTGAGATATTTCTTATCCGGCATGCCGCATATGTCAGATGCTTGGCCACACGTAGAGGAGTCTCTCCCGCTGATCGGCCACACGTTTCTCTGCCTAAATGGACATGGTGCACGTTCACACGTTCATTTTCTAGACATCCTATGATCCTAGGATATGCATAAGTAGTGGCGGATCCAAAGTTTGAAGAAAAACAGGGACCCATTTCCAGCTTGAAGAAATGGGGACTCATTTCCCTCTTCCATCATTTCTTTAGAAAAAAAATTCTTATTTGACACTGAAAGTTGAGTTCATCCCAGTCTTGACACTGAAAAGCATTATCTTCCTAGTATGACACCAACTTCCAATTTTCAGTCCTCATTTGACATTTCCGTCAGTTGTGTTAGTTAAGTTAGGTGAAACGATCTCCAAATCACCTTCAAAAATCAAGAAACTTTTGTAGTGATACAACAAGCGAATATGAACCCATATTTATTAAAAGAACAAATGCACCAACTTAGGAGTTACCAGCTTAAAGAGTGTTTTACATCCGTTCCGGACTGCTGGGGTTACCAGCTTTACTTTCATCAATATCCCAGTTGACACTTCAGGACAGAAAAACAAAAGACAGTTTCACCTGTGAGCCTAAAACAGGGGGGGGGGGGGGGCTTTTCTGCCGTTTCGTATATCTCAAAGAAAAAGAGAAAAACTTTGTAATCATTAGGTGCACTAACTATGAAACGTTAATGGCGTACCAGATACTCCGTGGCAGTGCTGCATCTACCAAAATGGACGATGAAAAAGAGTGGACGAAGTATGCTTTCAACAATTATCTTTCTAGTTAATTCAAAAAACACTATTGGATATTTGGAATAAGTATCAAGCTCTGCGATATCGGTGAGGTTTTTTTAGGTCCATAGCACGAAGGATGAAAAGGATACCACTACGAGCTAAGCTTAGCCACACTTTTCACGGATATTAGCTAGAATAGATTCAAAGAGCACGCACCACTTGCACAGAAAAATCGTAATACAAGATAGATCCTCAGCTGACCTCTCAACCAGGAGCGCAAAAGTTTGCGAAGTTAAGACTAACTAACAAGCATCTGCAAACCCATTTATGCATCTTCTAACACACTGAGCATCACTGAAATGCTCTCCAACAGAGCAGGCATTTTGCACCGGAGGAGAGATGCAGCTAAAATTGTGTTCCCTCTCTCATCTGATGCATCTTGGATCCCCCCTCCCAACCTCTTCCCGTCTGCGGGGCCTCCGCCGCCGTCCGAGGAAGGCCGGGGAGAGATCGTCGTTCTCCTCCCTCACTCTTGTGTCGTCATCCTCCTCCCTCACCTCCGCACCACCCTCCTCCAATGCTCCCTCTCCTCCTCGCTGCGAGGCCTCTTCCTCCTCCCTTTCCTCCGTCTTGCTGATAGAGGGAGCAGGGAGGTGGCCAGCTCAGCTCAGCGAGCTCTCAACGCGGAGCGGCATGCGGGGCCAGGTGGGTCCGTCGACGCGCCACCCCTTCCCCTCCGCCCTCCGCCTGATCCCTTCATATCCGGCCCCGGATCAAGCAACCCCCGCGTTGGAGCTCGCGCTACTCCAGCGACCGTCGGCCCCTCCACGGATGCGGCAGCACGACACCCTCTTCCTCCGCTGATTCGAGCTCCTCTGTGGCTCCGTCACCAAATCTACCGCCACCATCATCGATTGAAGCTCTACTGCCGCTGATTTGAGCTCCTCTGCCACCAAATCAACCTCTACCGACAGAGCCTCGTGCTGTCGTCGAGTTCCTCCTCGACGCCTCGTGCACCCCTCTCGCTCCGCCTTCCTCCTCCCCTGTGCGACGCAAGGCACTGCCCCTCCTCTCCCCCGCGGTTCGGCGCTCGGGGGAGGAGGTCGGCTATCTTTCTTCTCTTTTATTCATTTATTTCTTTTCATCTTTTTTCCTTTCCTTTTCGCTTTGCTCTACTTCTTTTCTATTCCTTACCACTTTCGATCCACACATTTTAATTTTGATTCTCATTTATATTCTTCTTTTGTTTATTTATTTTAATTTTAATTTTCATATATACATATATTTGTTCTTAGTACATAAATTTTTTTATCATTCTCTTTATATTTGTTCTTCTTCTTTGGTCCTTTTTAGTGTATACTAACTTCGATGTTAAAATTACTTATTTATTTTGTCCATTAAATTATTCACCTTATTCTTTTAAACTAGGGCCCATCTCACTCCCACGCCGCCTCTCCCGCAGGCGGCCCGGGAGGCGAACCCTAGATCCCTCCAGCCCAACTCTCCTCCACCCTTCCCCCTCCCACCTCGCCGCCGCCAGAGGAGCCACCGCCGGCAATCCGAGCGGGCCCCGAGGAAGGCGGAGGCGAGGCTTCCCCCTCGCACTGGCAGAACCCGCGCGGGCTCGGCGTGCTCTGACGGCCGGGCTGCGGTGGCCGGGGCCTACCGCGACGGCGACGGACTTGGGACGTGTAGGCTGGTCGGGGATGTGCGGGATGGCTGCGGCAATTCACGAAGCTTCTCCAGGATGGACGGCGGTGGCGGCGGCCTGGCATCTTCAGGCCACGCGGCGGAGGTGGCGTCTGGCGTTCTGGCCCCTGCGGGCTGGGCGGCGGCGGCGTCCGGCCGTCCCCTCCTGGCTGGGCGTGGTGCCGGCCTGCTCCCTCACTCGGCCCCTCCTGGGCTGGGAGGTGGCGCCGGCTAGCCCACCCCGGGCGACAGTGGTGGTTGGGAAGGAGGGCACCAGATCCGGTGCTCGTGTGGGTGGATCTGGTGTTCCTGCTCCGTTTCGCCTCCGATCTGGCGTCCTCTTCCTCGACAGTTTTGCAGGGTCGGCGTCATCATGGTGATGGAGTCGGGAGGCTTGTGCTAGGTGATCCCAGCTTTGGGGTTCGCTTGTGGCGTCATGGTGGTGCTCCGGGCTGTGCCAGTCTTCTTCTCTTGCAAGGGTGTTGCAGAAGTGGTGGGGGTGTGCTGCTGTCATATGGTCGTGTGTGTTGCAGGTTTGGGGTTCAGCCGAGCGAAAGCCTTCTGTTGACGGTTTAATAACGCGTCAAGGTTCACCGCAAGCGCACGGATCACTTGTAGCCTTTTTCACCTAGGGGAGTCCCAAGGTTCTTGTCAACCCAAGAAGCAAGGGGATTACTAGCGTTTAACCTAACACTAACTTAGTTGATTAAAGACTTTATGATGTAAAGATTAATCTATAAAGTAAAGACAATCTAACCCTAGATTATGTTAAAGAGAGATGAGAGGTTCACAAGTATGAAGAACGTATGTTCATGGAATCTAGGTACTTGAAGATGCAATCACCCAAAACATGATAAAACCCCGATCCAATCTATCTAAGCATATGAACAAAGAATTAGACGTTTCCCTTCCCTCGTACATGTCACTACACGAAGGTAATCAGTACTAACCCTAATGAACATGGTGTGTTGACGTGATCTACGGGAGCAACCCCGAAAGCATGGTAGCTAGCCTTAAACATTAAGCATCATCAACAAAGGTGTGATAGACATATGATCCAAACAAGAGTGGGTGACTACACATCAAGTTCCATTACAACTCCATGGACAAACGATAACTTTACCCCATCAAGACGCTAGGCATGGCACCGTTGAGCATGGTGGATGCCTCCGATGGAGCTCGTTTCTCAGTGTCCTTCAACTCCGGCGGTGCCGTGGCAGGGCCGCGGCGTCCTCCTTCCTCGTGGTGGCCTTCCTTGACCTCAGCGATGATTCTCTTGAATGCTCACTCCCTCGATCAACCCTCTCCCTTGTGGTCGATCTCCCGAGGCTTCTTTGTTCGTCTTTCGTGAATGGTGGCTCTCGCAAGCGATTAGGGTTCCACGTACTTAACACCGAAGAAAAGGGGCCGCGAACCGACGCCAGAACGGGGGTGGGCCGGCCGGCCTGGGCCCTCTTCGGCCCGGTTTCGGTCCGTCTTGCTCTACGCTCCATCTTTTGCACTTTGGTTCTTTTGCTCCTTCAATTGTGGACTTTGGACGTCGTTATCCCTGCGACCAAGTTAAGGTGTCTTTACGCATGTTCTTCCGGTCTTTTCATCTTGGTCCTCGAGGATTCTTCATTGAAGCGTATTCGTCCTTGCCACCTTTGGAGGCAAGTTCGCACACGGTCGAAGCTCCTTGATTGACTTGCAAATCGTCCTCCGAACTAAGTGCATCTCCCCTCATTTAGCACATGAATTCATGCATAAACACTATATTCCAAAATGCACATCCTACATTGAACTTGTTATATCATTAGCATGCCTAGTGGCGGGTCAGTTCCAAAATGATATCCAAACTATAACATAACAAGCGTTCTTGGCTGACGAAAATTGACCGCCAACACCTTCACCGACATTCCTGTCGGTGGTGATGGTGACGTTGTTCTTGGAACGTCATTTTTCCTCTTGGGGCACCATTGTGGAACTCCCTGCCCCGCAGCACAGGGTTTTCAGGGTGAAAACTCTACCCAGCTTGGGTGAGCGACGGCGGCGCCACTGGCGTCGCGTCCTCGTTGGAGACGTCGTCTCTTGAGACCCACATGGGCTTGTGACAGTGGCGTTGGTGGAGATGTGCTTGTTATGTGTTGGCAGCGTTGTGCTGAGGGCCCATGGGTGCTGGATGTCTTGGTCTGGCGTGCAGGATGCAGTGGTGAACTCAGTGACGGCTGGGCGGAGGACGTGCCCTCATGGCGGTCTTAGATATCTGATTCCTTGGCAGAGGAGTGAGGCGGTGGGTGAGGCGAGGCCCCCACGCAGAGAGGTCAGGATCAGTGGTTGCCCATGGTACTGAGATGGGAGTGTTTGTTGAACCTTCACTGGATCAGAGGGATCGACGATTGTGTATGTGTAGTTTGAGGGTGATAGTCCCATGGTGGAGGAGCTCAGGGGGGCGTTTGGGCCTGCAGCGGGTTGTGGCTTTGGCATGGCACAACATTGGTGACAACGACGTAGGTGTTGGCGGCTTGTTTCGATCTTCTCTCCCATGTGGTTGAGGATGGTGGTGTGCTTTGTCTTGTGTGTTTGTGAGGACCTGTGTGGTCTGAGGACCGGTGGATGGTCGCTCCTTAGTGATGAGTAATTGACAACGTTGTGTGGATTGACTCTTGGCCTAATATTGCAGGTGCAGGTTGCGGCTTGATTCGCGTGGTGCAGGTGAAGAACAAGTGCGAAAGGTCTATGTCTGTGTGACCTCCCAGGAGCGGAGAGACAAGTAGGCTTCGTTCGAGGTACCCGATGGCCGACGGGATCAAGTGCGGGCCGCATGCTGGCAAGAAGAGCAAGACAACATCGAGAGGATGGAGTCGGTGCAAGGTAGCAGCTAGCAACTGAAGCTTGCACGCGGGGTTTGCAGTGGGTTTTCCACAAAACTACTAAGTTACTTGGCTGAGCCACAAAGCCAAGGCCAAAAACTAGACGAGATGAGTCGGTCTAACCGCCTGGCCAGGGTGTGTGACCGGGTGGGGAGGTTTGACTGCCCAGGAGGGGCGGTCTGACTGTGTGCACTGTGGAGCGTCGAGAAACTTCAAAGCGGAGGACACGTGACGTGAACGCAAGGCTTGCGTGGAGTTGAAGCGGCTTGCGGTCGACGAGCGTCCATCCGATGGAGAAATCGACCAAGTTTCCCGAAGTGCCCTCAGTAGGTGTGTATCTTAATATTAAGTAGTAGGGTAGTTTGGTCATTCGACACCCTCCATATAAACTCACTTGAGGGGAGATAGCAACCAACTCTTGGAACCCTAGTTCATTTGCTCTTCCTCTTTAGTTTTCCCTAGGTTAGCTTGAGGGCTTCATGAGTCATCTTGAGAGAGGGTTGGATGTTCGGGTGGCTTGGTAGACCTTGTATGAACCTTTCATGGGATGTATAGAAGATTCAGCGTGGTTCATCTTGCGTCCCTTTGTCTCCCGGCGTTTTCCCTTTTGGTGATTTTCAGAGCTATTTCTTGGGATTTTTGTGGTGGTTTGTTGGAGGCGTTTCTTAGTGGGATTCTTGTTGGGTATCACACATGAGGTCTTTGTGCCTCTTTTCTTGGTGACTTTGCCCCAGCAAACCCTCGTGAAATCCTTCGATGTGGGTGATTTTCGTGGTTCCTCGAGTTCATGACATAGAGCCCTTAGATTCGTGATTCCCTTTGATTGAGAGCGTTTTGGTGGATACCCTTTGGTGGAGAGGTCATCCAGGAGGTGACCCATCTATCCCCAAAGTTTCGCTGCAATCCGTGGGGTGAATCGGGAGATCGGGTGATGGGAAGTTGAGCGTTGCCCCGCGGCCAAGTTTTGGGAGCCAGGCGGTCCCTGGGCGGTTTCACCGAGGAAAGTTTGGTATTCTGAGGGATTTCTCTGATAGATTGTTTGCCTTGATCAGAGGAGTCTCTAGATGAAATCTTGGGTCGTTTCGGGGTCATGAGCTTCGTTTGGTGCTTGAGGAAAATTCCCAGGCCGAGGCAGTCTGACCGCCCCCTCCATGCCGTCTGACCGCCCCTGCCAGGAGTTTTTCCTCGTGTGGTTTTGTCGAGGACGGTCAGAAGGCGTCCCCTAACTAAGGGGATAGTCACCCTCGTTAAATGCAAATCTCGTACGATCAAATCATCGCAGACCCAAAAAGGGGACAAGGCGCACGTTAGGCCCACGGTCTGCTATGGCCCAATAGCAGCTCGGGCCTCCTCATCGAGAGCGCTTGCCTGCACGCCCCATCCTCTGTCTCGGTCGAGGGCCACGGCCCCCTTGAGCGGGTTTCTGCTTCGCTCGAGGGTCACGGTCCCCTCGAGCAACTTTCCGCCTCTCTCGAGGAGATCGACCCACCTCGAGCGGATATCCAGCTCCGCCTCGCTCGAGGCCGTCCCTCGACCAACAGCGCCCCGCCCCTCCGCGCCGCCTGACAAGGGCATTTAATGCCTAGATCCGCGGCGAGACGCCAAAGTCAAAAGAAAATCTCCTCCCATGCCGCGCGGCTGACACGGTCTGAGCATCTGACACCGTCACTGTGCGGCCGAACCCGTCACTGTGCGGCCATCCCCGGCCCTGTGCAGGCGCTGCGCGGCCCTGTGCGGACAGGCCGGTGTCACTCCGTGGCACTGTGCCGCCTGCTCCCGTCCTCCCCCCGCGGAGAGACCCTCGAACAGGTATGGGGGCACCCTCGAAAGGTGTATGGTCGGCGAGCGGACGCATGCGCTGGCCGGCGCCGCTGTACGGACGACGTGAGCCGCGTCTTATCCAGTACACAATCACTGTACATGTTACTGTGTGGCACCCCTGTAACTGCTCCTCCTTGACCTATAAAAGGAGGAGGCAGACGCCCAGCCGCAGGGAGACACGCGCATTCACACAACTCGCACGCTCACTTCGCACTCCACCGTCCACGATATTGGCACTTGCCTCAATCATCCTTAGCAGGGACCTGGAGGGCTCGCCTCCTCTCCCGCCTTGCTTGTAGCCCCCTCTATGAGCACCCCGGTGCAAGATAACACAGTGCACGTGCACGCCTTGCTGGACGTACGACCCCGTGGCCGGAACCAGGATAAACTCATGTCCCTGTGTAAGCATTCGCTCTGACCATCGAGAGACAAATCACATCGCGATTCACTAGTTAGTGCCGGAGCTAATCCAGACACCGACAGTTGGCGCATCAGGTAGGGGGCACGCACTGTGATCATCCACCGACTTTCTCGATGGTGATCCGCACGGAGTCGTCATCAAGGCACCCCATGGGTTGCTCCGACCCGTTCCCGGCCGGATTCGAGATCCGGTTCGGGAGCCTGGAGTTCCAGGCGATAGGCAAATTCTAGCTCATGCGTCTCCTCACAACGGACGCGAATGTGGAGGCTCTGGCGTCAGCTGCGGCGCCAGCCCCACAGTCACCCCGACGTCGGAGGCGTTCAGGCCAGCGCTCACGATAAGCGCGTGTAGAGTGATGCAGGGTGGCACGCGCTGGCTCCCCCAGCGGGTCGAAGCTGGCGAGCTCCCGCCTGCTGTTGGGGCGGGAGGAGTCGCATCTCCACCAGCGAACCCGACGGTGCGTCCCGTCGGGGAAGGCGAGGCCGAGCGGCCGCAATTTCCCCACGGGATGCACAGCTCATCCATGGTCTACTCCTCGTCGGTCAGCACAGACCTGGCCGCGTACGAGGATCTCCCGGGTCATCACTTCACGTCGATCCGAAACCTCATCGCTATTCGCCCAGCGAGTCTTACCGTGACTCTGACAGTGAGGAGCACACGCGTGGGCACGGGGGGTCGGAGTGGGACTACTCCGGACTCCGGGACCCCGAAGCCTACAGGCGATTTCAGGTCGCGGCGGACCACTGCCTCACTTGCTTCGATGACTCCAGTGCGGGGATTACGACTCCACGTGCGAGTGCTTCGTTGTCGCCATCGAGAAGCACGACGACAGGGGAAACAGAGCGGGTGACGCGATGGCTCGCAACAACCCGGTTGTGAACCGGCGGGCGGGGATGCCGCCGGACGATGCATCACTCGCTGCACAGCTGACCCAAGTCCGGGAGCTGGAGGCAAAGCTCACGGCGGAGCGCCAGCACGTGTGGAAGTTGCAAGCCACGCTCGAGAGGGCCGGACCCTCATAACATGGTGGATGCGCCAGAGAAGCGGGGCGTGTCGCTCGTGACTGCATTGAAGCTGACGCTGACGTGGACGACCCACCAAACCTGGCGAGAGCCAGCCAGAAGCTCGTTGCCACGGCGACCTTGATTCGGGCCATGCCCGAACCATCGACGCCCGAGGGACGCAACTTGTGCCCGAGGCGCAGGCCCTCATCGAGCAAGCTGTGGTGTAGCAGGCCGAGAGCTCCGCGTCCCGCATGCGCCACCAGTCCAGTGTAAAAACTGGTGAAGGCGCCCGGGACCAGGAGGCATCGGTCCACACCCCGCACAGGGCACCCACTGTCCATGACGGCAACCAGAGAAAGCCCGCTAAGGAGCGGATTCAAGATACGCGTGGCAAAGCCGACGATGGTGACGCCTGCAACATTCTAAACAAGAAGAAGCAGGATGCCGCAGCATCGCACGGCTACCACTCGCGACGCGGTGGCCGCTACGACAACTGGGAGAATAGGAGCCCGACGCCGGAGCCCCCGGGAACGTGTGTGTTCAATCGGGCGATCCGCGCGGCCGCGATCCCCCCGCACTTCCGGCAACCTGCGACCGTGACGAAGTACTCGGGGGAAACGAACCCCCGTGTGTGGCTCAGCGACTACCGCCTGTCCTGTCAGCTGGGTGGTGCCACCGACGACACCATGATCATCCGCAACCTGCCTCTGTATCTCGCAGACTCCGCGCGGACATGGCTCGAGCATCTGCCCGCGAACCAGATCCACGACTGGGACGACCTAGTCAAGACGTTCGTGGGCAACTTCCAGGGCACGTACGTGCACCCTGGGAACTCCTGGGACCCTCGAGGCTGTTCCCAGAAGGCCGATGAATCCCTGAGGGACTTCATCCGTCGTTTCTCCAAGCGCTGCACCGAGCTCCCGAGTGTCGGTGAATCCGAGGTCGTACAGGCCTTCCTAGAAGGCATGACTTTCTGGGACCTGGTGTGCGAGTTGGGGCGGAACCCTCCCACCAGTGTGAACGAGCTGTTCGACATTGCCACCAGCTTCGCCTCTAGAGAAGAGGCAGTTGGGGCGATCTTCGACGGCAAGAAGGGCAAGCGAGCAGAGGACACGCCCGCGGAGGGCAGCAAGCCCAAGGACTCCACGAAGAAGCAGAAGCAGGGCAAGAAGGACAAGAAGAACCAAGGCAACAAGGCCCTGGAGCAAGGCAAGGGCTCTAATGAAGTCCATGCTGTCGACCCCGCCAACAAGGGGGCTCGAGGCCCCCCTCGAGGTGGTGTGTTCGACGACAGGCTAAAGAAGTCGTGCCCGTACCACAAGACACCAGTCGCCCCACACCCTCGAGCAATGCGACATGCTCAAGAAGTACTACAACTGAGTCACCGCGAAGGAGGACAACGCCAAGAAGAATGTGGGCGACGGGGGCAAAGATGGTTTCCCGGAGGTGGAGAACGTTTTCTTCTTCTTCGGGGGGCCAACGGTGGATAGACGTCCCGACAGCGTAGGCATGAACGTCAAGAGGTCCACTATGTTCACCTGGTCATGCCGTGATACCTCGACTGGTCGGAGGAGACCATCTCCTTCAGCCGTGAAGACCACCCGGATCATATCCCAAATCCGGGGCAGTACCCGCTTGTCGTTGATCCCATCATCGGCAACACGCGGTTCTCCAAGGTGTTGATGGACGGGGGCTGCAGCCTCAACATCATGTACTCCTCCACCTTGGAGCTCATGGGGATTGGCCTGGACAAGCTGCGTCCTAGCAAGTCGCCGTTTCACGGCATTGCAACGGGCAAGCGGGTCCAACCCCTCGGGCAGATCGACCTGCCTGTCTGCTTCGGCACGCCAAGCAACTTCCGCAAGGAAGTCCTCACCTTCGAGGTGGTGGGGTTTCGGGGAGCATACCACGCCATCCTTGGGCGCCCGTGCTACGCCAAGTTCATGGCGGTCCCAAACTACACCTACCTCAAGCTGAAGATGCCGGCGCCAAACGGAGTCATCACTGTGGGCCCGTCGTTCGATAACACATTCGAGTGCGACGTCGAGTGCGTTGAGCACGCCGAGGCGCTCGCGCATGACGAGGCCCTCATGGCTGACCTGGAGAAGATGGCCAACGAGGTCCTCGACTCACCCAACAAGCACGCGGGCAACTTCGAGGCTACTGAGCACAGCAAGACTGTACCCCTCGACCCTAGTGCCCCCGAGGGCAAGGTATTGAGGGTCAGTTCCATCCTCAACCCGAAATAGGAAGTGGTGCTCGTCGACTTTCTCTGCGCCAACACCGACATCTTCGCGCAGAGTCCCTTGGACATGCCGGGCATTTCGAGAAAGGTCGCTGAGTACTCTCTTGATATCCAGCCCAATTCCAAGCCGGTGGCGCAATGTCTGTGACGATTCGACGAGGAGAAGCACCGGGCAATCAGAGAGGAGCTGCAGAAGCTCTTAGAGGCCGGATTCATCAAGGAGGTATTCCATCCCGAGTGGCTAGCTAATCCTGTACTAGTTAAGAAAAAAAATGGGAAATGACGGATGTGTGTAGATTACACTGGTTTGAATAAAGCATGTCCGAAAGATCCTTTTCTTTTGCCATGTATCGATCAAATAGTAGATTCTACTGCAGGATGTGAATTACTATGTTTCCTTGATGCGTATTCCGGCTATCACCAAATCAAGATGAAAGAGTCCGACTAGCTCGCGACCTCTTTTATCATGCCATTTGGTATGTTTTGCTACGTGATGATGCCATTTGGTCTCCGAAACACCGGGGCAACATACCAACGATGTATGCTCCACGACTTCGGGGATCACATCGGGCGGACCATTGAGGCATACGTCGATGATATTGTTGTGAAATCCAGGAAGGCGGATGACCTGGTGAATGACCTACGCACTGTGTTCGATTGCCTCCGGGCAAATGGGGTGAAGTTAAACACCGAAAAGTGCGTCTTTGGGGTGCCGCGTGGCATGCTCTTAGGTTTCATTGTCTCCCAGCAAGGCATCGAGCGCAACCCCGAGAAAGTCTCGGCCCTCGAATGGATGGGGCCGATCCGAGACCTAAAGGGGGTACAAAGGGTCCTGGGCTGCCTGGCGGCCCTGAGCCGCTTCATCTCACATCTCGGTGAGATGGGCTTACCCTTGTACCGGCTCCTGAAGAAGCACGAGCGCTTTTCCTGGACCACCGAGGCCCAGGAAGCCCTCGACAAGCTGAAGGCGTCACTTGCCCACGCTCCGATATTGACACCACCTCAGGACGGCGAGCCCCTCTATCTATACATAGCTGCAACGACCCAAGTGGTTAGTGCGGCCATCGTCGTGGAGAGAACGGAGGAGGGCCATGTTGGTATTTCTTAACGTCACCACTATGGCGCCGGGATAGCGTGAGCGTGTAAGAATCACCCGGGTATACTGACGGGTGCGAACGAATCCGCAAGCGCACGAATACACCTCTGTAGCACTTCACCTTTGGAGTATTCCCAAGGGTATCGAATCCAAGGAACGGTATGGGGGACTCTACGAGTGACTATCCAAGGGAACACAGTCCCTGCTGAGGTAGGTGAGTGATGTGAAGTCTCCTGTAGGTTCTCGATTCTAGAGAGGAACAAGCTCGGATAAGATCTCGCTTCGGACACCGGCCCCTCCTGAGTATAAAAGTTGGTTCATGGCAAAGGATCGCCTACACGCTGTATCCGAACGTGGGGGATTTCTGAGGGTCCAACGGCTGTCACTACCGCGGCCTACCCCAAGACAAACCGTGGGATACAGGGCATTCAAAGGATAACCTGCAGTCTAGACACCACGTCTACACCGCTGACTACTACTATAGCACGGCTACGTCTGACGTCCTGTAGAAACACTATAGCACTCCGTATAAATACGGAGCGACGAACCCGTGAGGTTGAGCTAGACCTTACTCGTCACTGAATCGATTCGCGCAAGGAGCTATGATTGATACTTGGTCTAAATCAGATATGCATGAGCTCACTGTATTCTAATAGACAGGCAATCATACAAACGAGATGCAAACTTATGCGATGATAACAGAAGATCTAGGGTCGTGTTCGTGAAGAACACGAGCCTCTAACTTATGAACAAATGCAAAAGTATGAATTACTTGCTCGTCAACTAGATCGAGGAGACACGTTCATGAAGAACGTGAGCCTCTAAATGATGAACGAACGAAGAACTCAAGAACAACTCATTCATGCATGAGAGCCACTTTAGTCTAAATAGGAAATAATAAAATACTCACTTTAGTCTAAATGAAGAACAACATCGCTCACGAGGTACAAGGGGCAGATGGATGATGAACGAATCATCACCACCTCACCTCTACTCATCCACACACTCCTCTCTACCTAGCACCACCTAGTCTAGATCCGCCTCACACACACACTCATGGTAGGATGAAGTTTCACCTCCACCAAGAGAGAATGAGAGAGGGAGAAGAGGCAAAGGTGAGAAATGGCTTCAAGTGTGCTTCACCCTCTTCTTACCCCCCTCTCCTCCTATCTATAGGCTTGTGCAACCGGCGTGAGAGCACCCAAACACCCCGGGGATGGCCTCTAGGACCAATGGGCAAGCACCACGTGGAAGCCCCTGAGTGGGAGCCACAAGGTCGGTTCGGCCGACCCCACAGGTCGGCAGACCCCTTGTGGGCCCCACTCGGGGTGTCCTTTCGCGTGGTGACTGCTTTGTGGGTCCTGAGGTCGGTTCCTGGTGTCCACGTGGTTTGGAGGCGGTTTAGGCGCTCTGGTGGGCCATAGGATCCATGTGATGTCTGCATGGCGGCTTCTGATTCGCCGAGGCTTCCTTCCTTGGATTGGTGATGTCATGGATCCAGGGGATGCTTGCATGCAGCCTCTCATTGGCTGTGCTCAACTTGCTAGGATCATGAGGGTGCGTTTTCTCTTCATTTCTTATGCCAAACACCTGCATTCAACTTAGCATAGCCACTGGTGGAAATTGTCAGTTTAAACCCCTATTCTAGTGTGGATGCTTAGTTCTTATGATAAAATGCTGGGATTGACGGCCCTAATTTAGGTACTTAACAGCCGTCAACAACTCCCCCACACTTACCTTTTGCTCATCCCGAGCGAAAGGGAAGATCACATTGGGTTTGAACCAAAGGTATAAGACAAACATAAGAGTTATTCCAAGTCATACCTTGCTCTTGTGAACTCTGTGGATTGGCTACAATGCCATCCTGGGTAGTTGATAAGAGGAATGACCACGAATCGAGTCTCTTAAGCACCTGTTGGTCAGCACTTGGGGTTTTCATGATAATTTTTAAAGAAAAAGAACTGCTCTGCCCTCCTTCTTTGATTCTCTCGGATCGCTCAATGTGTATATGTCCTCACCAAGGCATTAGATTGCCTTTCTTCACCCTACTTCTAATAATGGCTGTATTTGGAGCTCAGGGTAGGTATGTATGATAGGGCATACTTGCATCACACCTATTGCAAAGTCAAAAACTAGATCCACAGAGAAAATCAAATCATACAATCAGATCAAGATGTGCACATGTATGGGTACGGTGAGTATGGTAAGGTGGATACTAGGCCCAAAGTGGGTGCTAGAGATTACCATACATATATGATGAATGTTGATTGATGATGAGGTGGACACTAGCACCGGAATGGATACTAGTTATCACCATCTAGATTATGGAACTTGTTTTTGCATGATTCTCCCTCTAGTATAAAAATCTTTTTGAGAACATGGCTATCTCTATATTTTTTTTCGTGGACCTTCATGTGTCCAACTCTTTTTTTTCTTTTTTTTCAATACTGGACCTTCATGTGTCCATATTTTTTTAAGTAGTCATGTCTCTTGTGTAACAAAAAACTAGGAGGGAGAGATCAACGCTTATGGAGCCTCATTTTCACGGAATGGATTAATGATACAATGCTAACTTCCAGTGTAGAAGCATAGCAAGGGGGAAATGGTGGTGTGCACATGAATCTTGACCATGAAAGTAATGAAAAGAATTCTCACAAGGGTCACAGAGTTTGGCAAAGCTCAATGCAATAACAAGCATCATATGAGTATAAGGTTTTCAACTAAAAGACATCATATGGCTCTGGTAGGACTGTGACATATCAAAGAGGAGCTTTGCAAGAGCATTTTTTTTCGAAAACAAAATTATCCCAAGGGCCGGAACCAACAGAGTTAAGATCATGTCATCAAGTCATATATCACTTGTTAACTACTTAGATAAGCATGTTGTCCTTATGATGATTTTGTTCACAAACCTCAAGGTTAAAAACGAGGAATAAAACTTACGCATGTCAACCCTAGGCATGGAGTAAGCATTACCATAGATTTCTTAAGTTGATTTATCAAACATGAGTGCACAAACTCAGAAATCATGGTGAAGAGGAAGAGATGCAAACCAGCGCTGATTTCTTGTGTGGACCAGACGGGGATTCCTATGATGCGCACGAATGCATGTCCCGTTCAGGTTCCCTAAGTGTGGTCGATCGTAAGCGCTGTGTGAGCGTAGTGTGAGTGCAATAATGATCCGTCGTGTTCGCGTTTGGAGAGTGCAACTCTCCCCCCACACTGTTTTGTACCTAGGTGTAGTTCTTCGATACAAAAAAGCAAAAATAGAAACAACTAACACACGAGTGACTCAACCGGGTTACATGACCGGTGGAGCCAACATTTCTTCATTCAAGTTCACTAATAATAAAGAAATAGGCGCTTACACAAATGATGGAATAAAGGAAATAAATGGAAGGGAAACAAATTAAGGGAAATAAATTAAATCTAACTTAAGCACCTAAGAAGAGAAATAAAAGCGGGGCACGACCCTCTACTCAGCATCATAGAGGTCCTCGTGCCCCGTGGCCACAAAGAGGCGCCTCATCTTGGCGCATAGGCCATGGCGGAGATTGCGGAGGTCATCTCTAAGCTCAGTGAGATCCACCTTCTGCTCCGCACTGATGGTCTTCAGCTTCTCGCACTCCCTGCCTAGTTCCTCCACTAGTGGGGTGATCCTGGCTGCAGTGGGAGTCTTAGGAGATCGCTCGGGCGCCCGAGTCCTCTCCCTCGACTTCCTGGATGCCCGTGGTGTGGAACTACTGCCCAACTCAAATTCTTCATTAGTTTCCTTTAGAGTCGGAGGTGCATGACTGCTCTTCCAGCTGGTGCTGTCTGGGCTAGCGAACCTAGGCTTCCCAGGCTGAGAGACTGGTGGAGGCGACGATGGCACAGCAGGGGCCGATCGGCCTCCCACTCCGGAGGCTTTCGGAATGTTGAGCCGAGGTGGTGGAACCACCAGAGGCGGCGGGGTTGCTGTGGTCATGGTCGGATCTCCACCTTCCTCTGATAGGGGCTGCTGGCACGCCCCCGTGGCTTCCTCGCTTTACCGGGCGAGGCAGATCGGCCAGAAGTGCGTGGAACCGGGGGTGTGAAAGGCGGCACAACCATCCCCTTGAGCTCTGAAGTTCCGCCGATGGTGGCGCTCGGTCCTTGGTTCCCAACCGGAGGACGGGAGGCGAGCGGCGGCCCCTCGAAGATGCACGCAACCTCCATTGGTGCCACTCCTGTGGGAGATGCAGCAATGGCAGGGACATCCCCCTCAACGGGTTCACCGGAGGAGGGTGCCGCGGCGAAGGGGACAAGGCTCTTGTCAGCCATGGGGACTACCACAACGGTGAGTGAGGGAGGTTAGCAGGGGAGGCAAGGGTTCTGCGCGACGCAAAACTCTGTCACGCGGCGAGAGAAGGGTTTCTGGAGGACGAAAGAGTGCCCACGCGAAAAACGAGAGGTGGCGGCGGCCCTAGTGGGTCGGCCGACCTAGGGGGTCGGCCGAGCCCATCTGGGCTCCGCTGGGCCTCAGCTTCGGCGTGCGGGCTCTAGCGGGGCTCAAGGTTCCTGGGTCAGGTGGCCCACCAAATCTAAGGTTGGAGGCTTCCGCAAGGGCTAGAATGGAATTTCGGGCATAATACTGCCTTCTATCCCAAACAACTTTACTTAACCTATTTATACTTTAATAGCTCAACTTGGGGACTTTACCTGGACTCATACCTGGATGAAGAGTTTTTGTTGCCCTGTTGCTCATATCGTCCATTTTCTCTAATAATATCCTCCTACTCTGCCCTGTGGTCCTCCTTGTAGGTTTCTTTATGATAGGACGTATTTTCTTTCCTGCATAGTTAGTGCATATGTACGACGCAAGCTGTATATATGGTAAAGCAAAGATAAACCTTACAACCATCCTAAGAGAACTATGATGGGTAACCTTAGGAAGGGAGCGCAGCTAGCAAGGCTATAGCACTACGGACGAGAGATGATAGAGGTGCTAGAGTTGAGCACAAAATCCGGGCCTAAATCCTAGAGTGCTCTGAGAGTAAAGCTTTCACCTCTAGAGCTCAATGATGATCAGACCCCAGCTTGAGTGAGTGAAAGTTTATGGGGCGAATGATCACTTGAGCTGTAGATCGAGAGTGACGGACTTGCTAGTTCATCCTCTCCTTGGGTCGACAAAGGACCTCACCCTCACCTAGGTGGGATGACACAAAAGCTAACCCAAGCTTCCAACGGGAGTGTAAAGGATAGGTGTGTAACCACACTCCCGTAGGGCATCGATCAGGTCAAGAAGTGAAGAGTAGGATTTGCATCCACTTGACCTGATCGGCATCGGTCTTATCTGAACTTAAGATGATGAGATGGATTGCTCAGCTAGACCGGATATAAGTTCATGCTTCCGTAAGCCAAAGATATGGAGGTTTTATGCGCCAGGGCTCGTGTCTTAGCATAACCCTCAGTGTGGCGGCACTTTGGATTAAGCCTTGACATGAAGCACGAAAAACTTCTACCGTGACCTCTCCTGGAGAGTTGCGGGCAAGGTTAAAGTGATCATCCCTACCAGGAATGATTCTTCTTCCTCGACTACTACTCTCCTCCTTCCCTCGAGACTAAGTCTCAAAGGCCGGGTTTTTAAGAGAAGAAGCGATAGGGGAATCTAGGGGCAGAATTTGCACTAGGTGCTCTTTCCCATAGATTCCTGCCACTGAGGAGTGATATCTTCGACCAGAGCACAGAGAAGTTTGGCATGTAAGCTCGGGCTCTCTCGAAGATTGGCTTAGGCATTTCGACATTTTCTCATTTGGCTACCTCGTCACTTGAGTCAGGTGGGGAGCTGAAATCTCGGATTTCTCCTAGAATTTCCAGTCCCTGTTCTGGCTCTAAGAGCACAAAGGCACCTCCCAAAATGGCATCAAGCGTCATGCCACAATCTCTTCGTAAACCAAACCGGAAATGCTGCAAGAGCACAGGGTCGGGTAGACCAAGGATCGGGCACGTTTCAACCAAAGAGGCAAAACGATGCCATGCCGTGCCTAAGGTTTCCTTCTCTCTTTGTTTGAAATTGAGGATTGCCATCCTTAAGGAAACGACACGCCGCACTGGAAAGAATCGAGTGCAAAAAGATGCTATTAGTTCCTCCCAGCGTAGGTTGTTGCAACCGAAACAATGGTACCAAGATTTCGCTTCCCCGGAGAGGGAGAACGAAAATAGGTTCGTCTTAAGAACACTTTGTGTTGCCCCGGTTTTACCCTGGGTAGAACACAATTGCTCAAAATCTCTTACGTGATCATGGGGATTCTCACGACTCATCCCCGAGAAGGGTTTTTCCTCAACTAGCTTCATGAGAGATGGGTGAACCATACAAGGTGTTAGAAGAGCGGGTTGTCTCCAGAAAGTTGATTCCATGGTTTCACTCATAATGGGCGGAAGGTGTGTACAAGGATAACCTTCCTGGGATAGCGGGGGTAAAGGTAGAACAAAAGGAAAACAAAAGATAAGAGAATAGTCGGGTTCGTAGATTCTCGACAACCGTTCCAAGGCAACGGCGCTAGAAATGCTTGTTGGTATTTCTTAACGTCACCACTATGGCGCCGAGATAGCGTGAGGGTGTAAGACTCACCCGGGTATACTGACGGGTGCGAACGAATCCGCAAGCGCATGGATACACCGTTGTAGCACTTCACCTTAGGAGTATTCCCAAGGGTATCAAATCCAAGGAACGGTATGGGGGACTCTACGAGTGACTATCCAAGGGAACACAGTCCCTGCTGAGGTAGGTGAGTGATGTGAAGTCTCCTGTAGGTTCTCGATTCTAGAGAGGAACAAGCTCGGATAAGATCTCGCTTCGGACACCGGCCCCTCCTGACTATAACAGTTGGTTCACGGCAAAGGGTCGCCTACACACTGTATCCGAACATGGGGGATTTTTGAGGGTCCAACGGCTGTCACTACCACGGCCTACCCCAAGACAAAATGTGGGATACAAGGCATTCGAAGGATAACCAGCAGTCTAGACACCACGTCTACACCACCGACTACTACTATAGCACGGCTACGTCCGACGTCCCGTAGAAACACTATAGCACTCCGTATAAATACGGAGCGACGAACCCGCGAGGTTGAGCTAGACCTTACTCGTCATTGAATCGATTCGCGCAAGGAGATATGATTGATACTTGGTCTAAATAAGATATGCATGAGCTCACTATGTTCTAATAGACAGGCAATCATACAAACAAGATGCAAACTTATGCGATGATAACAGAAGATCTAGGGTCGTGTTCGTGAAGAACACAAGCCTCTAACTTATGAACAAATGCAAAAGTATGAATCACTTGCTCGTCAACTAGATCAAGGAGACACGTTCATGAAGAATGTGAGCCTCTAAATGATGAACGAACGAAGAACTCAAGAACAACTCATTCATGCATGAGAGCCACTTTAGTCTAAATAGGAAATAATGAAATACTCACTTTAGTCTAAATGAAGAACAACATCGCTCACGAGGTACAAGGGGCAGATGGATGATGAACGGATCATCACCACCTCACCTCTACTCATCCACACACTCCTCTCTACCTAGCACCACCTAGTCTAGATCCTCCTCACACACACACTCATGGTGGGATGAAGTTTCACCTCCACCAAGAGAGAATGAGAGAGGGAGAAAGAGGCAAAGGTGAGAAATGGTTTCAAGTGTGCTTCACCCTCTTCTTACCCTCCTCTCCTCCTATTTATAGGCTTGTGCAACCGGCGTGAGAGCACCCAAACACCCCGGGGATGGCCTCTAGGACCAATGGGCAAGCACCACGTGGAAGCCCCTGAGTGGGCGCCACAAGGTCGGTTCCGCCGACCCCACAGGTCGGCCGACCCCCTGTGGGCCCCACTCGGGGTGTGCTTTCGCGTGGTGACTGCTCTGTGGGTCCTGAGGTCGGTTCCTGGTGTTCACGTGGTTTGGAGGCGGTTTAGGCGCTCTGGTGGGCCATAGGATCCATGTGAAGTCTGCATGGCGACTTCTGATTCGCCGAGGCTTCCTTCCTTGGATTGGTGATGTCATGGATTCAGGGGATGCTTGCATGCAGCCTCTCATTGGCTGAGCTCAACTTGCTAGGATCATGAGGGTGTCTTTTCTCTTCATTTCTTATGTCAAACACCTGCATTCAACTTAGCATAGCCATTGGTGGAAATTGTCAGTTTAAACCCCTATTCTAGTGTGGATGCTTAGTTCTTATGATAAAATGCAGGGATTGACGACCCTAATTTAGGTACTTAACGGCCGTCAACAGGCCACGCCTTGCCTGCTCAGAGGCCGGTGTACTACATCAACGAGGTGTTGTCTGAAACCAAGATGCGATATCCGCAGATCCAGAAGCTGCTCTACGCGGTGGTGCTCGCGCGGCGCAAGCTGCGGCACTACTTCGAGGCCCATCCTGTCACCGTGGTCTCATCTTTCCCCCTAGGAGAGATAGTTCACAATCAGGACATGTCGGGTAGGATAGGATCAGTGGAGCTCATGGGTGAAACTCTCACCTACGCGCCACGCAAGGCGATAAAATCGTAAGTCTTGGCAGATTTTGTTGCTGAGTGGATCGACACTCAGCTGCCCCCGCCCCAGATCCAGGCCGAATGCTGGACCATGTACTTTGATGGGTCAGTGATGAAAACGGGCGCAGGCGTGGGCCTGCTCTTCGTTTCACCTCTCGGAGAACACATGCGTTACGTGGTATGTTTGCACTTCCCCGCATCCAACAACATGGCGGAGTACGAGGCCCTTCTCAGCGGCCTCCGCATCGCCAATGAGCTCGGCATCAAGCGCCTTGATATCTGAGGAGATTCTCAGTTGGTCATAGACCAGGTGATGAAGGACGCGAGCTGCCACGACGAGAAGATGGAGGCATACTGCAACGCGGTGCGTAAACTCGAGGACAAGTTCCTTGGCTTCGAGCTTAACCACATCGCACACAAGTACAACGAAGAGGCGGACGAGCTGGCTAAGATCACGTCGGGATGAATCACCGTTCCCCCGAACATCTTCACCCGTGACCTCACTGAGCCCTCCATCGACCTCAACAAACTAGCCAAGGTTCCTGACAAGGCCTCGAGGGTTGGCCCCTCGAAGGCCGCGGGCGTCGAGCCCATGGACGAGGACCTCTCGAACAGGGGACTCGAGGCCTCGGACCATAAAGGGTCCCAGGTGGACGAAGCCGAAGCGATGGAGATTGACGAAGCCCCACCCCCTCGGGACTGGCGGGATGAATACCTCGCCTGGATCGACCGAGGGGAGCTGCCCTCGGATCGAACTGAGGCAAGGCGCATCGCCAGAAAGGCCAAGTCCTTCGTCGTGATCGACAGCGAGCTGTACAAGCGCAGCCCCTCAGGGATTTTGCAGTGATGCATCTCCATTGCCGAGGGCCGCCAGCTGATTCGAGATGTCCACGCTGGCGAGTGCGGTCACCACACGGTGCCATGCACCCTCATGGGCAAGGCATTCCGCCAACGCTTCTGCTAGCCCACGACGAAAGGCTGATGCCAACGAGGTGTTGCGCACCTGCGAAGGGTGCCAGTTCTACGCCCGTAAGACCCACCTCCCAACTCACACGCTCCAAACCATCCACATCACATGGCCTTTCGCTGTGTGGGGATTGGATATGGTCGGGCCCCTGTGGAAGGTGCCCGGGGGCTTCACCCTCGTGTTGGTGGCCATTGACAAATTCTCTAAGTGGATCGAGGTCCGCCCCATCAGCAGCCTCAGGTCCGATCAGGCCGTGCTGTTCTTCACAGACATCGTCCACCGGTTCGGGGTACTAAACTCAATCATAACCGACAATAGCACCCAGTTCACGGGCAAGAAATTCTTGGAGTTCTGTGATAGCTACCACATCCGCGTGGATTGGTCAGCCGTAGCGCACCCACAGACGAACGGCCAAGTAGAACATGCCAACAACATGATTCTACAAGGCCCGAAACCAAGAATCTTCAACAAGCTGAACCAGTTCGGCCGGAGGTGGATCTAGGAGCTACCCTCGGTTGTCTAGAGCCTCAGAAACACCCCGAGCAGAGCCATGGGCTTTACCCCGTTCTTCCTTGTCTATGGTGCCGAGGCTGTCCTCCCCATAGACTTGGACTACGGGTCCCCGAGGGTCAAGGCTTACCGAGAGGAGCACAACCAGCAAGCTCGCGAAGACTCGCTAGACTGCGTTGATGAGGCCCAAGACGTGGCGATCCTACACTCAGCAAAGTACCAGCAGTCCCTCTGATGATATCAAGCGCAAAAGGTCTGGCGTCGAGACCTCAGCAAGGGAGATCTAGTGCTAAGGCTTCGGCAGAAGAATGAAGGCCGTCACAAGCTCACACCGCTGTGGGAAGGGTCGTACATCATCGCCGAAGTCCTCAAGCCCGGAACATACAAGCTCGCGAACGAGAAGGGCGAAGTCTTTACCAACACTTGGAACATTCAACAGCTACGTCACTTCTACCCATGAATTTTCAAGTCGTTTTGTACATATCTGATTTCTCATCTGTTGTAAATAAAGCAAGGTCACGAACGAAAATAGGGAGACTCGGCTTTCCTCCGAAAACCATGTCCCCCTCGGGGGCTACAACAGGGGCGACCCCCCCTAAATGGTCCCATTTTTCGCAAACCTTTTTCTTTCGAAAATGCTAACGTGTTGTACCTCGAATGCTTTGGAACATAGGAGCGGGGCGTGAATTAACTAAGGCTGGGGCCGGTCAAGTTGTGGGACTGCCTACGCCTCCAGCAGGATACGGCGTCCCCCTCACTGCCCTACGGTTAAGTTACTCACGAGTGCGACTTTCCCGGCCGAAATTTCTCTAAGATACGAGGAGAACACGATAGCATATAAAACAAATTGTGAACAAGTTCATACACTTGAATAACAATCTGTTCATCACAAAAGCCACTTGGCCGAAATCATAATTACAAACTATGGGCTTCCACGCCCAGCTCTTTCAAGGCGCACGAGGGCTCGCGATGGCGGCGTCCCCGCCCTCGACGGCATCAGGGAAGAGATCATCCTCGAACAGGTCGACGAGCTCTGCGGCAGGAGCAGCGGCGGCAGCATCAACTTGATCAATGGCGGCAACCGTGCCGTCATCATCAAGCCCCTCAGCGACGATGTAGCCCGTCGCCAGTGCCTCGAAGTCGACGAGGTAGTAGGTCGACACTGTAACATCCCGGAGTTTTCCGGAATGTTATTTTATTCAAAAATGTGGATTTCAAAATTTTTGCTTGGATTTGAGTGCATACTTAAAATATTAAGGATGTCTTCTTTGATCCTTCCCTAAATTCCTAGATTTATTTAGAGCTAAATAATAAATTTTAAGAATTATAAATGTTAGTGTGATCTTTTTGGAGTTTATTTGATTTTATTTGGATCTTATTTGAGTGTGATTCAAATTTGAATCCTAAATTCAAATTTGAATTGAAATAGTAGAAGGGATAGGATTAAGGAAAAATAGGAAAAACCCTTTTGTTCCTGCTGGGCCATATCTCTTCGCTGAAGTTCACTGGACCTCCCTAAGCTCCCGCTGGCCCACCTAGTTCTGGCCCGTTTAGGCCTGCTTCCACCACACCATCGCCTGTGTCGCTGACATAGGGACCCCGCCTGTAAGCGCCACCCCTGTACACCTTTCCCCTTCCCTGGGTGACGCAAGCCGTGGGGACGGCGCGCCCGCTAGCTCGGGGGGACCGGCCATGGCCGCCACCTCCTGTCGCACTGGCGCACGCGGATGGCTGCCACGCCACCTAGCGCCGCATCCTGGCCACCTGATCACGCGCCCACAAACCCTAGCCTCGGGTATAAAACCCCTCCGCGTCGCTGTGCCCTCGATCCGCTGCCGTTCCTGGGCTTTTCCCCCTGTCCTCCACTAGAGAAGAAGGGAATAAGGGAGAGGAGAAGGAAGGGGGGGGAGAGGAAGCCGAAGCCGCCCGCACGCGGACCTCGAAGCCGTCACCGAAGGGCATCGCCGTCTCGAAGCCTTCGGGACTCCGCCCAGGAGCTGAAGCCGCCGTGGACCACACCGGGACCAAGAGCCGCCGGAGCGTCGAGAAGCCGAAGCTGTCCGCGCCGTAGACGCCCTGAAGTTTGGAGGGGAACGCATCGTCGACACCATCACGAAGCTCGAGCCGCCCGTGCCAGGACGTCGACGCGCCACACACCTGCTCTGCTTCCCTTTTTTCCTGCAGCGCCGCCGCCCTGATCCGCTGCGATCTTCCCCGACGCCCTTCTCTTCGACCCGTGGTCACCAAGGTGAGGCCGACCACTCCTTCTCTGCTGTGAACCCGGCCCTCGCGCCGAGGGAAGATGAACCCGCACCTTGCCCTGTTCCGATGGCTCTGCTCCACGCTGCCGCGCAAAACGCCGACGCCTGTGTCGCCGGCCTTCGTGTCGTGCTCAACGCTTGCAGGTGCCGCTGCCGTCGTCGCCGCACGCCGCTCACCTCGCTGGACCTCACCGCCCCCTTTTCTTTCCCTGAACCACACGCTCGCACTGGCCGCATCGCCGGTCTCTGACCATGGCACCACCGTCGCAATGCTCTGATATTTCTCCCTCCTACGCTTGTCGGTGCATGCCCCGGCGCACACGCACCGGTGACTTAACTGCCGCTTTTCCGTCACACCAACGCGCACGCCGAGTAGGGTGCCGCCATGGCCCAGGCTACCGGCTTGCACTCATGAACACGTCTCTGGCCACACCGTGCGCCACCGCCGGCACGTGCCCGCGCTCTTGCCACACCCAAGCACCACACGCACACACACGTTCGCCTGCGCACGCGCGCCATCCGCGCCACAGCCGTGTTTTGCTTCTCGTCGCCGCGCCGCCGCACTCACGCGCCCACCCAGGAAGGTGCAAACTTTCGCCTTGGCCACCTGAAAACCCATCGCACACAATCCTATCGCGGTTGAAGCACGTCGCCTTGCCCGCCGCGCCGTCATGGCCCTGGACGCCGGCACCCACACGCACATGCGCGCACACACGCACCTTGCGCAGCTCGATCGTATCCGAGGCACCCCATCCGCGCACCAGTGCGCGTAAGCACTTTTCACACGGCCGCCCTGCCTGTAGCCACACCGTGCGTCGCCATCTGGCGTGTGTGGGGAAAACTGGCAGGAGAAGGCGTTTTTGGGTGACATGGCGGGGGTAAGCTCAAGACAACCCGATCCGGGATCGGGGGCCGGGGGTTCATCTTCTCGAGTGTTTCCCATTTCGTGCCTATGGCGGTACAATGTTTTCAGAGCATAGGTGTTGGGGTTTTGTGGTACTTTGGAGGACAGGAGCTTGCCCTAGTCTGAAACCGAGTGGGGTCGCTTTGTTTTCACGGGACTTTCATGCACACCACCTCGCCGAGAGTGGGGATAGGGCCGGGTCGACCCTGGCAAGTGCTATTCCATACCTGCTAGTAGGATAGAGGGTATCAGTGGGAGGGAAGTGGGTGAGGACCCTTTCCCTTTGCAATCGCTCCCCATGTGGCCACACGGGGGCATGTTCACAGTTCTGGGGCGGTCCTCTGCGGGGGACTGCATCAAGACCCGGATGCAGGGTGGAATCGTAACTCCTAGGTGTTTGTCCGGTAGGATGGGCTTGGTTGGCTGATCACCGCCGGGTGCCATTCCGAGTTGGGTACAGGTGTACACGCTCTGCAGAGTTTTGATCTATACATATAGTCACGTCCTCGGTTATGGACATGCCCGTTGTTTACTCTGACTCTTACGTTTTGGGATTTCTACCTCCCCCTTATAGGATGTGAGTGAATGGTGTGCCGTGGTTGTACTCGGGGAGAGGAGAGTTGCTCCCTCTGCCTCGCGGATCCGGGTGCAATCATTGAGGTGCGAGGAGTGGGAGTTCTCGCACCGACCCTAGATGGAGATAGGATCTGGTGACGGTGATCTGGGTGACCAGGTGTTACCGATCGTGGATGAGAGACTTGGGATTTGGTAGGATATGGAGTTGTTACTACTTATGTTGCTGCCGCTGCTTAGGAAAACACTAGCCTTTACCTTGAACCCGTTTTTATACCATTAGAAGTAGGCCACTTAAAGCCTGCATACGGTTGGTGACATGGACCTATCCCGATCCTTGGGGATAGCCCCTGAGCTTGCAGGATACGAGTCAGACTTCGACAACAACGCTGACGGATGGTACGATTGAGGGCGCGACGCTACGCTCAAGGATGCCTGTGGGAGAGAAGAATGAAGCTGGAGACATCTTCTGGAAGCTAGCTACCACTGCGTAGGCTCTTATTCATGTTATTCCGCCAAGAGGCGTGTAATGATGTACTCCTTTAATGGATTTGTAATAAAAGTAATACTTTTGGATGCTTATTTCCGCTGTATGGTTGTGTTATTTATCTGTGATGGAATTCTGTACGTGATAACGTCTGATCCAGGGACTATCGCAAGGTACAGGGTGACGAGTTTTCCTCCCCGAAAACCCGTGTCGTTACAGACACCACGCCCAGGGTCTTCTGGACGCCAAGTCGAAGAGCGCCCTTCAAGCGCTCAATGACATGGCGCCGCCCAAAGATCTCAGGCGACTCGCCAGCGAGCTGCCCGATGAACCCGCGACCCCCTCAATCTCCCGGCACACGTCGAGGACTACGCCCTCCAGGGCCTTAAACTCCTCCTGAGCCTTTGTGTAGGCGACCTGGAGGGCCTCCGCCTGCGTCGACGACTCCGCCAAAGCTTTCCGCGACCCTGAAAAACAAAAAGGAACGTCAAGACGGATCTTGGCGAACCTGAAACGATCAAAGGCGTCGGGGGCTATGGCTTACCCTCGGTCCGCCCCTTCTCTCTCTCAAGCTCAGCCTGCGCAGCACCAGCCTCCTGCTGCATCGCCAACATCGAGGCATCCCTTCTTTGATGGTGGTCTACAAGGTCTCGACCGTGAGGCCTTCCCGAACCAGAGCTTGGTGAGCAGCTCGGCTGCCAATTGCAGGATCTAGAGCTGAGTGCCTGCCGCTACGACCTCTGCGTCCCGCTGCCGGAGCGCGGACTTAGCCTCCTCGAGCGCCATGCGCTCCTGCTGGAGCTGGGTCTGCGTCTCCTCGCGCACCGTGCGCTCCTGCTGAAGCTGGCCCTCGGCCCCCGTAAGTAGGGATGAAAGTGGTACAGATATTATCCGTCCGACCGATCGACCGAAAGGGTCAGACACTCAAATGGTAAGATCGTATTCGAATCCGAATATTTAATATCCATAACTATCCATACCATACTAGTATCCGGATATTCAAAGTTGAATTTCTATGATCCAAATATGATGAATATCACTATTCGACACAAAATATACTGTCTGTATCCGAATTCGATCCGAAAATTCTGTCCGAGAAAGAAAAATTATCTGTATCTGTATCTGCACTATCCGTTCGTATCCGATCCGGTTTCATCCCTACCCATAATTGCCTCGCTCCTCCTGGAGAGCGGTGGCCAACCGTTCAGCCTCCTGGGCCTTCTGCTCGGCCTGGGCCTGCCAGGATTTCGCCCCTTCGAGGGTCGCGCGATCCTGTTGGAGCTGAGCCTGCGCCTCGGTGAGGGCCGAGTCCTTCTAGACGAGCTGAGATCAGGCCTCAGCAATAGTCAGCTGCTCAACTTCCTTGGCCTTCTGCTCTGCCGCAGTCCGCTGAGCGTCGCACTCTTCCTCCACGCGGAGCAGGGCATTGTTGCGCGTGCCAAGGTTCGCCTGCAGCGCCTCCACCGATCGCCGCCGTGCCCAGGTCCTCGTTCGCCTCCTGGAGCTCGTGAGCAAGGGCGCACAGGTCGGTGATGTAGGAGACCTTCTCCCCCGCATGCTCTCAAAGTTGCTACCGAAAGGGGAAGAAGGCCGAATGATACACACGCTAAGAAAATCAGACAACGAAAACACGAACACACTTACCCGGAAAACCCCGAGCGCCTTGCTCGTGTGGAGCCTGTAGGCCTCGGCGAGGGTGTGACAACCCCACCCGGGATAATTTCGTACTATCACTTAATCCAATCCCTTTTGGCCATTAAGTGATAATAAAGAATCATCCCGTTGAGTGTTGTCGTGTCATAGCTGTTGGTGGTCAAATATGACACCCCTAAGGAACTTGTTACACTTTGGTTTCGGCTTTGATTTGGAACTAACCCGCCACTAGGCATACTAATGATGTAACAAGTTCGACACGAGCTTGTGTTTTTGGAGTTGTATGTTTTCGCAGGAAATAACAAGCTTAATGGATAAGTTCACATCAAGTTCGGAAGGTGTTAAGCAAGAGGATCAAGGAGCTCCGTTCGTGTGCGAATACAAGATGAACTTACTTCCAAAGGTGGCAAGGACCAAGATGCAACACAAGATATCCCCGAGGACCAAGACGAGAAGACCGGAGTTCATACGACAAGACCCCCTATCTATTCACAAGGATAAAGACACCAAAAGGCCATACATCCTAAAGGGCAAAAGGTCAAAATTGCAAGAGAAGCTCGCTCGTGAAAGACGGAGCCGAACCGGGCCAAAATGGGCCTGGGTCGGCCGGCCCATGCCCACCGGCCTAGGGCCTTTTTGTGGCGGTTCAGCCTCCCCTTTCTTGTGCGTGATGTTCATCGAACCCTAAATCTATGCCTCCGCCGCCATTCGCCAAAAAGACCGATAAAAGCCCTCGAGGTCGACCACATCAAGGCATTCAACTTTCAGAGATTCAACCAAGGGAGAGAGCCACATAGAGGAGAGAGGAGGACGCCCGGAAACCCTAGCAAGGCCCCTCCGGCACCGCCACAAGATCAAGAGCAAGGAGGAGATTGGATCTTCAAGGGAGAAAGCAAGGCGGAGAGCATCTTCCTCGTCGATCTCCATCTACTTCGGAGGATTCTACACCATGTCTCGCGTTACATTATGTAACATTATGGGGTAAAATCCTTGTTTGTCCTTGGGGTTGAAGGGAGAGCTTGAGTTGTAATCACCGAACCTATGTTTTGGATCTTTTTGCTATCATAGAGTGAGAATTTTATTGGTCAAACGATCATTCGAGCAGTGAACCGAGAGTGACGAACTTGCTAGTTCATCCT